>OX031071.1:7100578-8589618 GCA_943736015.1 Tridacna crocea
TCAAAAGTCAATGTTATGTTGAACCGCTGCACAAAAAAATAAAATTCAGAAGCAACCGGTTGCTGTTGCAGAAACTTTTTCCGATGAAAAAGAAATCTTGTTTTCGTTTGAAGAATTAAAAAAATAGGCCATAAAGATATAAATAAGATGTAAGAATAACTTATAATAAAAATTTTCTTTGATAGGGTAGAAAACATTGTGGGAAAAGGAGAAAATGCTGGTAACCTGCATTGTCTCCTTTTCTCAGATTATTTTCCAAAGCCTTCTCTTTTAGGGGTGTTAAAAGGCGTCACTGTATGGTAAGGGGTCAATAAGGATAAACATATACCCTCCCCTCCCAATCATCCAATCAAATCTCATCCCTCTGTGAAATTATCCAATCACAGAAGCTTTTAGGAAAGCAGAATGGGTGCCAACAGCCAATCAGAGAGGCTGTGAGAAATTCAAAAATGGGCCCGGTCTGCCAGTCAGAGAGGCTTTGAAAATCAAAATGGGCCCAGTCAGCCAATCAGAGCGCTTCAAAATGGCGCCCTTATATAGCGATAAAAAACAGTGAACAAAAAACGGCATAAAAGTGGATTTAAAGTCTTTCTTAAAGGCTGCTGTGCAGTCCTTGGCAAATTGCCAGGCATGCACCATCCACACATGCCAGATTTCACTGAAAAAAGGCCAAAATTCAAGAAAACAAGGTGGCAGAAGACCTTGTTTTGGTCTTTTCAAGCCCCTTGCAAGAGTTACTTCCCTTACAGTAAACCCTTGATGCCCCCCCTTTACCCTTTAATTTCATTTTCTGACTCGGGCCACATCAAACTCATATAAGCCTAAATGATCAATGTACAGTGTAAAAAAAAACACCGAAATTAATGTGACAAGTTGCTAAAAAAGAGACTGGAAACTCTTTCTGTAGCAATTGTTTCCTATTGCATAAATCGAACAAAGGGATCTGAAATGTAATTTTTTCTAATCGCTTCAAACCACGACAAGAAAGCCAGTTACGTTGATTACCATCTCATACGGCAGTTACGCACATGCGAAACGTACAGAAAACAATGTGACAAGTGGCTAAAAAGAGACTAAAAACTCTTTCAGTAGCAAGGAACTGAAGCATAATTTTTCTAATATCTTCAAACCGCAACAAGAAATCCAATTATGTTGACTACCGTTTCGTATGTGCCAGTTAGGCACATGCGAGAACACCAGAAAATGATGTGACAAGTGGCTAAAAAAAGACTTGAAGACTCTTTTCAGTAGCAACTGCTTCCTATTGCATAAGTCAAACAAAGAGAACTGATTTTTTTTATTATTTTTTTTTTTTCTCCAATCGACAACAAACCCATTTACGTTGACTACCGTCTCGTAGGTGCCAGTTACGTATCCGCGAAAACATAAAAAAATCGACTGACGGGACGTTTCATAGCAGACGACACCTGTTTCTCAAGTCAAATATAGGGATTTTTCTTTTTTCATTTTCTCTCACTAGGGCCATTGATTCGGTTGCGATGACTATCTCACCAATATGAGGCGGTTACGTGCTGTGCATGAAATTGTAAAATCAACTTAGACACTTTCGGAGGCAACTGATACCTGTTGCACAAATCAAAGAAAGGTAAATCAAACACTTCCCTGTTTTCATACCAGGGTCAGTTTTGGTGACCGTGCGAGTCAAAAGTCAATGTTATGTTGAACCGCTGCACAAAAAAATAAAATTCAGAAGCAACCGGTTGCTGTTGCAGAAACTTTTTCCGATGAAAAAGAAATCTTGTTTTCGTTTGAAGAATTAAAAAAATAGGCCATAAAGATATAAATAAGATGTAAGAATAACTTATAATAAAAATTTTCTTTGATAGGGTAGAAAACATTGTGGGAAAAGGAGAAAATGCTGGTAACCTGCATTGTCTCCTTTTCTCAGATTATTTTCCAAAGCCTTCTCTTTTAGGGGTGTTAAAAGGCGTCACTGTATGGTAAGGGGTCAATAAGGATAAACATATACCCTCCCCTCCCAATCATCCAATCAAATCTCATCCCTCTGTGAAATTATCCAATCACAGAAGCTTTTAGGAAAGCAGAATGGGTGCCAACAGCCAATCAGAGAGGCTGTGAGAAATTCAAAAATGGGCCCGGTCTGCCAGTCAGAGAGGCTTTGAAAATCAAAATGGGCCCAGTCAGCCAATCAGAGCGCTTCAAAATGGCGCCCTTATATAGCGATAAAAAACAGTGAACAAAAAACGGCATAAAAGTGGATTTAAAGTCTTTCTTAAAGGCTGCTGTGCAGTCCTTGGCAAATTGCCAGGCATGCACCATCCACACATGCCAGATTTCACTGAAAAAAGGCCAAAATTCAAGAAAACAAGGTGGCAGAAGACCTTGTTTTGGTCTTTTCAAGCCCCTTGCAAGAGTTACTTCCCTTACAGTAAACCCTTGATGCCCCCCTTTACCCTTTAATTTGATTTTCTGACTCGGGCCACATCAAACTCATATAAGCCTAAATGATCAATGTACAGTGTAAAAAAAAACACCGAAATTAATGTGACAAGTTGCTAAAAAAGAGACTGGAAACTCTTTCTGTAGCAATTGTTTCCTATTGCATAAATCGAACAAAGGGATCTGAAATGTAATTTTTTCTAATCGCTTCAAACCACGACAAGAAAGCCAGTTACGTTGATTACCATCTCATACGGCAGTTACGCACATGCGAAAAGCACAGAAAACAATGTGACAAGTGGCTAAAAAGAGACTAAAAACTCTTTCAGTAGCAAGGAACTGAAGCATAATTTTTCTAATATCTTCAAACCGCAACAAGAAATCCAATTATGTTGACTACCGTTTCGTACGTGCCAGTTAGGCACATGCGAGAACACCAGAAAATGATGTGACAAGTGGCTAAAAAAAGACTTGAAGACTCTTTTCAGTAGCAACTGCTTCCTATTGCATAAGTCAAACAAAGAGAACTGATTTTTTTTATTTTATTTTTTTTTTCTCCAATCGACAACAAACCCATTTACGTTGACTACCGTCTCGTAGGTGCCGGTTACGTATCCGCGAAAACATAAAAAAATCGACTGACGGGACGTTTCATAGCAGACGACACCTGTTTCTCAAGTCAAATATAGGGATTTTTCTTTTTTCGTTTTCTCTCACTAGGGCCATTGATTCGGTTGCGATGACTATCTCACCAATATGAGGCGGTTACGTGCTGCGCATGAAATTGTAAAATCAACTTAGACACTTTCGGAGGCAACTGATACCTGTTGCACAAATCAAAGAAAGGTAAATCAAACACTTCCCTGTTTTCATACCAGGGTCAGTTTTGGTGACCGTGCGAGTCAAAAGTCAATGTTATGTTGAACCGCTGCACAAAAAAATAAAATTCAGAAGCAACCGGTTGCTGTTGCAGAAACTTTTTCCGATGAAAAAGAAATCTTGTTTTCGTTTGAAGAATTAAAAAAATAGGCCATAAAGATATAAATAAGATATAAGAATAACTTATAGCTCTAATAAAAATTTTCTTTGATAGGGTAGAAAACATTGTGGGAAAAGGAGAAAATGCTGGTAACCTGCATTGTCTCCTTTTCTCAGATTATTTTCCAAAGCCTTCTCTTTTAGGGGTGTTAAAAGGCGTCACTGTATGGTAAGGGGTCAATAAGGATAAACATATACCCTCCCCTCCCAATCATCCAATCAAATCTCATCCCTCTGTGAAATTATCCAATCACAGAAGCTTTTAGGAAAGCAGAATGGGTGCCAACAGCCAATCAGAGAGGCTGTGAGAAATTCAAAAATGGGCCCGGTCTGCCAGTCAGAGAGGCTTTGAAAATCAAAATGGGCCCAGTCAGCCAATCAGAGCGCTTCAAAATGGCGCCCTTATATAGCGATAAAAAACAGTGAACAAAAAACGGCATAAAAGTGGATTTAAAGTCTTTCTTAAAGGCTGCTGTGCAGTCCTTGGCAAATTGCCAGGCATGCACCATCCACACATGCCAGATTTCACTGAAAAAAGGCCAAAATTCAAGAAAACAAGGTGGCAGAAGACCTTGTTTTGGTCTTTTCAAGCCCCTTGCAAGAGTTACTTCCCTTACAGTAAACCCTTGATGCCCCCCCTTTACCCTTTAATTTGATTTTCTGACTCGGGCCACATCAAACTCATATAAGCCTAAATGATCAATGTACAGTGTAAAAAAAAACACCGAAATTAATGTGACAAGTTGCTAAAAAAGAGACTGGAAACTCTTTCTGTAGCAATTGTTTCCTATTGCATAAATCGAACAAAGGGATCTGAAATGTAATTTTTTCTAATCGCTTCAAACCACGACAAGAAAGCCAGTTACGTTGATTACCATCTCATACGGCAGTTACGCACATGCGAAAAGCACAGAAAACAATGTGACAAGTGGCTAAAAAGAGACTAAAAACTCTTTCAGTAGCAAGGAACTGAAGCATAATTTTTCTAATATCTTCAAACCGCAACAAGAAATCCAATTATGTTGACTACCGTTTCGTACGTGCCAGTTAGGCACATGCGAGAACACCAGAAAATGATGTGACAAGTGGCTAAAAAAAGACTTGAAGACTCTTTTCAGTAGCAACTGCTTCCTATTGCATAAGTCAAACAAAGAGAACTGATTTTTTTTATTTTATTTTTTTTTTCTCCAATCGACAACAAATCCATTTACGTTGACTACCGTCTCGTAGGTGCCGGTTACGTATCCGCGAAAACATAAAAAAATCGACTGACGGGACATTTCATAGCAGACGACACCTGTTTCTCAAGTCAAATATAGGGATTTTTCTTTTTTCGTTTTCTCTCACTAGGGCCATTGATTCGGTTGCGATGACTATCTCACCAATATGAGGCGGTTACGTGCTGCGCATGAAATTGTAAAATCAACTTAGACACTTTCGGAGGCAACTGATACCTGTTGCACAAATCAAAGAAAGGTAAATCAAACACTTCCCTGTTTTCATACCAGGGTCAGTTTTGGTGACCGTGCGAGTCAAAAGTCAATGTTATGTTGAACCGCTGCACAAAAAAATAAAATTCAGAAGCAACCGGTTGCTGTTGCAGAAACTTTTTCCGATGAAAAAGAAATCTTGTTTTCGTTTGAAGAATTAAAAAAATAGGCCATAAAGATATAAATAAGATATAAGAATAACTTATAGCTCTAATAAAAATTTTCTTTGATAGGGTAGAAAACATTGTGGGAAAAGGAGAAAATGCTGGTAACCTGCATTGTCTCCTTTTCTCAGATTATTTTCCAAAGCCTTCTCTTTTAGGGGTGTTAAAAGGCGTCACTGTATGGTAAGGGGTCAATAAGGATAAACATATACCCTCCCCTCCCAATCATCCAATCAAATCTCATCCCTCTGTGAAATTATCCAATCACAGAAGCTTTTAGGAAAGCAGAATGGGTGCCAACAGCCAATCAGAGAGGCTGTGAGAAATTCAAAAATGGGCCCGGTCTGCCAGTCAGAGAGGCTTTGAAAATCAAAATGGGCCCAGTCAGCCAATCAGAGCGCTTCAAAATGGCGC
The DNA here is from genome assembly GCA_943736015.1 of Tridacna crocea. NCBI lineage: Eukaryota > Metazoa > Mollusca > Bivalvia > Cardiida > Cardiidae > Tridacna > Tridacna crocea. Next base: position 7,106,106 of record OX031071.1, read on the forward strand.
CCTTATATAGCGATAAAAAACAGTGAACAAAAAACGGCATAAAAGTGGATTTAAAGTCTTTCTTAAAGGCTGCTGTGCAGTCCTTGGCAAATTGCCAGGCATGCACCATCCACACATGCCAGATTTCACTGAAAAAAGGCCAAAATTCAAGAAAACAAGGTGGCAGAAGACCTTGTTTTGGTCTTTTCAAGCCCCTTGCAAGAGTTACTTCCCTTACAGTAAACCCTTGATGCCCCCCCTTTACCCTTTAATTTGATTTTCTGACTCGGGCCACATCAAACTCATATAAGCCTAAATGATCAATGTACAGTGTAAAAAAAACCACCGAAATTAATGTTACAAGTTGCTAAAAAAGAGACTGGAAACTCTTTCTGTAGCAATTGTTTCCTATTGCATAAATCGAACAAAGGGATCTGAAATGTAATTTTTTCTAATCGCTTCAAACCACGACAAGAAAGCCAGTTACGTTGATTACCATCTCATACGGCAGTTACGCACATGCGAAAAGCACAGAAAACAATGTGACAAGTGGCTAAAAAGAGACTAAAAACTCTTTCAGTAGCAAGGAACTGAAGCATAATTTTTCTAATATCTTCAAACCGCAACAAGAAATCCAATTATGTTGACTACCGTTTCGTACGTGCCAGTTAGGCACATGCGAGAACACCAGAAAATGATGTGACAAGTGGCTAAAAAAAGACTTGAAGACTCTTTTCAGTAGCAACTGCTTCCTATTGCATAAGTCAAACAAAGAGAACTGATTTTTTTTATTTTATTTTTTGTTTCTCCAATCGACAACAAACCCATTTACGTTGACTACCGTCTCGTAGGTGCCGGTTACGTATCCGCGAAAACATAAAAAAATCGACTGACGGGACGTTTCATAGCAGACGACACCTGTTTCTCAAGTCAAATATAGGGATTTTTCTTTTTTTGTTTTCTCTCACTAGGGCCATTGATTCGGTTGCGATGACTATCTCACCAATATGAGGCGGTTACGTGCTGTGCATGAAATTGTAAAATCAACTTAGACACTTTCGGAGGCAACTGATAGCTGTTGCACAAATCAAAGAAAGGTAAATCAAACACTTCCCTGTTTTCATACCAGGGTCAGTTTTGGTGACTGTGCGAGTCAAAAGTCAATGTTATGTTGAACCGCTGCACAAAAAAATAAAATTCAGAAGCAACCGGTTGCTGTTGCAGAAACTTTTTCCGATGAAAAAGAAATCTTGTTTTCTTTTGAAGAATTAAAAAAATAGGCCATAAAGATATAAATAAGATGTAAGAATAACTTATAATAAAAATTTTCTTTGATAGGGTAGAAAACATTGTGGGAAAAGGAGAAAATGCTGGTAACCTGCATTGTCTCCTTTTCTCAGATTATTTTCCAAAGCCTTCTCTTTTAGGGGTGTTAAAAGGCGTCACTGTATGGTAAGGGGTCAATAAGGATAAACATATACCCTCCCCTCCCAATCATCCAATCAAATCTCATCCCTCTGTGAAATTATCCAATCACAGAAGCTTTTAGGAAAGCAGAATGGGTGCCAACAGCCAATCAGAGAGGCTGTGAGAAATTCAAAAATGGGCCCGGTCTGCCAGTCAGAGAGGCTTTGAAAATCAAAATGGGCCCAGTCAGCCAATCAGAGCGCTTCAAAATGGCGCCCTTATATAGCGATAAAAAACAGTGAACAAAAAACGGCATAAAAGTGGATTTAAAGTCTTTCTTAAAGGCTGCTGTGCAGTCCTTGGCAAATTGCCAGGCATGCACCATCCACACATGCCAGATTTCACTGAAAAAAGGCCAAAATTCAAGAAAACAAGGTGGCAGAAGACCTTGTTTTGGTCTTTTCAAGCCCCTTTCAAGAGTTACTTCCCTTACAGTAAACCCTTGATGCCCCCCCTTTACCCTTTAATTTGATTTTCTGACTCGGGCCACATCAAACTCATATAAGCCTAAATGATCAATGTACAGTGTAAAAAAAAACACCGAAATTAATGTGACAAGTTGCTAAAAAAGAGACTGGAAACTCTTTCTGTAGCAATTGTTTCCTATTGCATAAATCGAACAAAGGGATCTGAAATGTAATTTTTTCTAATCGCTTCAAACCACGACAAGAAAGCCAGTTACGTTGATTACCATCTCATACGGCAGTTACGCACATGCGAAAAGCACAGAAAACAATGTGACAAGTGGCTAAAAAGAGACTAAAAACTCTTTCAGTAGCAAGGAACTGAAGCATAATTTTTCTAATATCTTCAAACCGCAACAAGAAATCCAATTATGTTGACTACCGTTTCGTACGTGCCAGTTAGGCACATGCGAGAACACCAGAAAATGATGTGACAAGTGGCTAAAAAAAGACTTGAAGACTCTTTTCAGTAGCAACTGCTTCCTATTGCATAAGTCAAACAAAGAGAACTGATTTTTTTTATTTTATTTTTTTTTTCTCCAATCGACAACAAATCCATTTACGTTGACTACCGTCTCGTAGGTGCCGGTTACGTATCCGCGAAAACATAAAAAAATCGACCGACGGGACATTTCAAAGCAGACGACACCTGTTTCTCAAGTCAAATATAGGGATTTTTCTTTTTTCGTTTTCTCTCACTAGGGCCATTGATTCGGTTGCGATGACTATCTCACCAATATGAGGCGGTTACGTGCTGCGCATGAAATTGTAAAATCAACTTAGACACTTTCGGAGGCAACTGATACCTGTTGCACAAATCAAAGAAAGGTAAATCAAACACTTCCCTGTTTTCATACCAGGGTCAGTTTTGGTGACCGTGCGAGTCAAAAGTCAATGTTATGTTGAATCGCTGCACAAAAAAATAAAATTCAGAAGCAACCGGTTGCTGTTGCAGAAACTTTTTCCGATGAAAAAGAAATCTTGTTTTCGTTTGAAGAATTTAAAAAAAAGGCCATAAAGATATAAATAAGATATAAGAATAACTTATAGCTCTAATAAAAATTTTCTTTGATAGGGTAGAAAACATTGTGGGAAAAGGAGAAAATGCTGGTAACCTGCATTGTCTCCTTTTCTCAGATTATTTTCCAAAGCCTTCTCTTTTAGGGGTGTTAAAAGGCGTCACTGTATGGTAAGGGGTCAATAAGGATAAACATATACCCTCCCCTCCCAATCATCCAATCAAATCTCATCCCTCTGTGAAATTATCCAATCACAGAAGCTTTTAGGAAAGCAGAATGGGTGCCAACAGCCAATCAGAGAGGCTGTGAGAAATTCAAAAATGGGCCCGGTCTGCCAGTCAGAAAGGCTTTGAAAATCAAAATGGGCCCAGTCAGCCAATCAGAGCGCTTCAAAATGGCGCCCTTATATAGCGATAAAAAACAGTGAACAAAAAACGGCATAAAAGTGGATTTAAAGTCTTTCTTAAAGGCTGCTGTGCAGTCCTTGGCAAATTGCCAGGCATGCACCATCCACACATGCCAGATTTCACTGAAAAAAGGCCAAAATTCAAGAAAACAAGGTGGCAGAAGACCTTGTTTTGGTCTTTTCAAGCCCCTTGCAAGAGTTACTTCCCTTACAGTAAACCCTTGATGCCCCCCCTTTACCCTTTAATTTGATTTTCTGACTCGGGCCACATCAAACTCATATAAGCCTAAATGATCAATGTACAGTGTAAAAAAAAACACCGAAATTAATGTGACAAGTTGCTAAAAAAGAGACTGGAAACTCTTTCTGTAGCAATTGTTTCCTATTGCATAAATCAAACAAAGGGATCTGAAATGTAATTTTTTCTAATCGCTTCAAACCACGACAAGAAAGCCAGTTACGTTGATTACCATCTCATACGGCAGTTACGCACATGCGAAAAGCACAGAAAACAATGTGACAAGTGGCTAAAAAGAGACTAAAAACTCTTTCAGTAGCAAGGAACTGAAGCATAATTTTTCTAATATCTTCAAACCGCAACAAGAAATCCAATTATGTTGACTACCGTTTCGTACGTGCCAGTTAGGCACATGCGAGAACACCAGAAAATGATGTGACAAGTGGCTAAAAAAAGACTTGAAGACTCTTTTCAGTAGCAACTGCTTCCTATTGCATAAGTCAAACAAAGAGAACTGATTTTTTTTATTTTATTTTTTGTTTCTCCAATCGACAACAAACCCATTTACGTTGACTACCGTCTCGTAGGTGCCAGTTACGTATCCGCGAAAACATAAAAAAATCGACTGACGGGACGTTTCATAGCAGACGACACCTGTTTCTCAAGTCAAATATAGGGATTTTTCTTTTTTCGTTTTCTCTCACTAGGGCCATTGATTCGGTTGCGATGACTATCTCACCAATATGAGGCGGTTACATGCTGCGCATGAAATTGTAAAATCAACTTAGACACTTTCGGAGGCAACTGATACCTGTTGCACAAATCAAAGAAAGGTAAATCAAACACTTCCCTGTTTTCATACCAGGGTCAGTTTTGGTGACCGTGCGAGTCAAAAGTCAATGTTATGTTGAACCGCTGCACAAAAAAATAAAATTCAGAAGCAACCGGTTGCTGTTGCAGAAACTTTTTCCGATGAAAAAGAAATCTTGTTTTCGTTTGAAGAATTAAAAAAATAGGCCATAAAGATATAAATAAGATATAAGAATAACTTATAGCTCTAATAAAAATTTTCTTTGATAGGGTAGAAAACATTGTGGGAAAAGGAGAAAATGCTGGTAACCTGCATTGTCTCCTTTTCTCAGATTATTTTCCAAAGCCTTCTCTTTTAGGGGTGTTAAAAGGCGTCACTGTATGGTAAGGGGTCAATAAGGATAAACATATACCCTCCCCTCCCAATCATCCAATCAAATCTCATCCCTCTGTGAAATTATCCAATCACAGAAGCTTTTAGGAAAGCAGAATGGGTGCCAACAGCCAATCAGAGAGGCTGTGAGAAATTCAAAAATGGGCCCGGTCTGCCAGTCAGAGAGGCTTTGAAAATCAAAATGGGCCCAGTCAGCCAATCAGAGCGCTTCAAAATGGCGCCCTTATATAGCGATAAAAAACAGTGAACAAAAAACGGCATAAAAGTGGATTTAAAGTCTTTCTTAAAGGCTGCTGTGCAGTCCTTGGCAAATTGCCAGGCATGCACCATCCACACATGCCAGATTTCACTGAAAAAAGGCCAAAATTCAAGAAAACAAGGTGGCAGAAGACCTTGTTTTGGTCTTTTCAAGCCCCTTTCAAGAGTTACTTCCCTTACAGTAAACCCTTGATGCCCCCCCTTTACCCTTTAATTTGATTTTCTGACTCGGGCCACATCAAACTCATATAAGCCTAAATGATCAATGTACAGTGTAAAAAAAAAACACCGAAATTAATGTGACAAGTTGCTAAAAAAGAGACTGGAAACTCTTTCTGTAGCAATTGTTTCCTATTGCATAAATCGAACAAAGGGATCTGAAATGTAATTTTTTCTAATCGCTTCAAACCACGACAAGAAAGCCAGTTACGTTGATTACCATCTCATACGGCAGTTACGCACATGCGAAACGTACAGAAAACAATGTGACAAGTGGCTAAAAAGAGACTAAAAACTCTTTCAGTAGCAAGGAACTGAAGCATAATTTTTCTAATATCTTCAAACCGCAACAAGAAATCCAATTATGTTGACTACCGTTTCGTATGTGCCAGTTAGGCACATGCGAGAACAACAGAAAATGATGTGACAAGTGGCTAAAAAAAGACTTGAAGACTCTTTTCAGTAGCAACTGCTTCCTATTGCATAAGTCAAACAAAGAGAACTGATTTTTTTTATTATTTTTTTTTTTTCTCCAATCGACAACAAACCCATTTACGTTGACTACCGTCTCGTAGGTGCCGGTTACGTATCCGCGAAAACATAAAAAAATCGACTGACGGGACGTTTCATAGCAGACGACACCTGTTTCTCAAGTCAAATATAGGGATTTTTCTTTTTTCATTTTCTCTCACTAGGGCCATTGATTCGGTTGCGATGACTATCTCACCAATATGAGGCGGTTACGTGCTGTGCATGAAATTGTAAAATCAACTTAGACACTTTCGGAGGCAACTGATACCTGTTGCACAAATCAAAGAAAGGTAAATCAAACACTTCCCTGTTTTCATACCAGGGTCAGTTTTGGTGACCGTGCGAGTCAAAAGTCAATGTTATGTTGAACCGCTGCACAAAAAAATAAAATTCAGAAGCAACCGGTTGCTGTTGCAGAAACTTTTTCCGATGAAAAAGAAATCTTGTTTTCGTTTGAAGAATTAAAAAAATAGGCCATAAAGATATAAATAAGATGTAAGAATAACTTATAATAAAAATTTTCTTTGATAGGGTAGAAAACATTGTGGGAAAAGGAGAAAATGCTGGTAACCTGCATTGTCTCCTTTTCTCAGATTATTTTCCAAAGCCTTCTCTTTTAGGGGTGTTAAAAGGCGTCACTGTATGGTAAGGGGTCAATAAGGATAAACATATACCCTCCCCTCCCAATCATCCAATCAAATCTCATCCCTCTGTGAAATTATCCAATCACAGAAGCTTTTAGGAAAGCAGAATGGGTGCCAACAGCCAATCAGAGAGGCTGTGAGAAATTCAAAAATGGGCCCGGTCTGCCAGTCAGAGAGGCTTTGAAAATCAAAATGGGCCCAGTCAGCCAATCAGAGCGCTTCAAAATGGCGCCCTTATATAGCGATAAAAAACAGTGAACAAAAAACGGCATAAAAGTGGATTTAAAGTCTTTCTTAAAGGCTGCTGTGCAGTCCTTGGCAAATTGCCAGGCATGCACCATCCACACATGCCAGATTTCACTGAAAAAAGGCCAAAATTCAAGAAAACAAGGTGGCAGAAGACCTTGTTTTGGTCTTTTCAAGCCCCTTGCAAGAGTTACTTCCCTTACAGTAAACCCTTGATGCCCCCCTTTACCCTTTAATTTGATTTTCTGACTCGGGCCACATCAAACTCATATAAGCCTAAATGATCAATGTACAGTGTAAAAAAAAACACCGAAATTAATGTGACAAGTTGCTAAAAAAGAGACTGGAAACTCTTTCTGTAGCAATTGTTTCCTATTGCATAAATCGAACAAAGGGATCTGAAATGTAATTTTTTCTAATCGCTTCAAACCACGACAAGAAAGCCAGTTACGTTGATTACCATCTCATACGGCAGTTACGCACATGCGAAAAGCACAGAAAACAATGTGACAAGTGGCTAAAAAGAGACTAAAAACTCTTTCAGTAGCAAGGAACTGAAGCATAATTTTTCTAATATCTTCAAACCGCAACAAGAAATCCAATTATGTTGACTACCGTTTCGTACGTGCCAGTTAGGCACATGCGAGAACACCAGAAAATGATGTGACAAGTGGCTAAAAAAAGACTTGAAGACTCTTTTCAGTAGCAACTGCTTCCTATTGCATAAGTCAAACAAAGAGAACTGATTTTTTTTATTTTATTTTTCTTTTCTCCAATCGACAACAAACCCATTTACGTTGACTACCGTCTCGTAGGTGCCGGTTACGTATCCGCGAAAACATAAAAAAATAGACTGACGGGACGTTTCATAGCAGACGACACCTGTTTCTCAAGTCAAATATAGGGATTTTTCTTTTTTCGTTTTCTCTCACTAGGGCCATTGATTCGGTTGCGATGACTATCTCACCAATATGAGGCGGTTACGTGCTGCGCATGAAATTGTAAAATCAACTTAGACACTTTCGGAGGCAACTGATACCTGCCAGTTAGGCACATGCGAGAACACCAGAAAATGATGTGACAAGTGGCTAAAAAAAGACTTGAAGACTCTTTTCAGTAGCAACTGCTTCCTATTGCATAAGTCAAACAAAGAGAACTGATTTTTTTTATTTTATTTTTTTTTTCTCCAATCGACAACAAACCCATTTACGTTGACTACCGTCTCGTAGGTGCCGGTTACGTATCCGCGAAAACATAAAAAAATCGACTGACGGGACATTTCATAGCAGACGACACCTGTTTCTCAAGTCAAATATAGGGATTTTTCTTTTTTCGTTTTCTCTCACTAGGGCCATTGATTCGGTTGCGATGACTATCTCACCAATATGAGGCGGTTACGTGCTGCGCATGAAATTGTAAAATCAACTTAGACACTTTCGGAGGCAACTGATACCTGTTGCACAAATCAAAGAAAGGTAAATCAAACACTTCCCTGTTTTCATACCAGGGTCAGTTTTGGTGACCGTGCGAGTCAAAAGTCAATGTTATGTTGAATCGCTGCACAAAAAAATAAAATTCAGAAGCAACCGGTTGCTGTTGCAGAAACTTTTTCCGATGAAAAAGAAATCTTGTTTTCGTTTGAAGAATTTAAAAAAAAGGCCATAAAGATATAAATAAGATATAAGAATAACTTATAGCTCTAATAAAAATTTTCTTTGATAGGGTAGAAAACATTGTGGGAAAAGGAGAAAATGCTGGTAACCTGCATTGTCTCCTTTTCTCAGATTATTTTCCAAAGCCTTCTCTTTTAGGGGTGTTAAAAGGCGTCACTGTATGGTAAGGGGTCAATAAGGATAAACATATACCCTCCCCTCCCAATCATCCAATCAAATCTCATCCCTCTGTGAAATTATCCAATCACAGAAGCTTTTAGGAAAGCAGAATGGGTGCCAACAGCCAATCAGAGAGGCTGTGAGAAATTCAAAAATGGGCCCGGTCTGCCAGTCAGAGAGGCTTTGAAAATCAAAATGGGCCCAGTCAGCCAATCAGAGCGCTTCAAAATGGCGCCCTTATATAGCGATAAAAAACAGTGAACAACAAACGGCCTAAAAGTGGATTTAAAGTCTTTCTTAAAGGCTGCTGTGCAGTCCTTGGCAAATTGCCAGGCATGCACCATCCACACATGCCAGATTTCACTGAAAAAAGGCCAAAATTCAAGAAAACAAGGTGGCAGAAGACCTTGTTTTGGTCTTTTCAAGCCCCTTGCAAGAGTTACTTCCCTTACAGTAAACCCTTGATGCCCCCCCTTTACCCTTTAATTTGATTTTCTGACTCGGGCCACATCAAACTCATATAAGCCTAAATGATCAATGTACAGTGTAAAAAAAAACACCGAAATTAATGTGACAAGTTGCTAAAAAAGAGACTGGAAACTCTTTCTGTAGCAATTGTTTCCTATTGCATAAATCAAACAAAGGGATCTGAAATGTAATTTTTTCTAATCGCTTCAAACCACGACAAGAAAGCCAGTTACGTTGATTACCATCTCATACGGCAGTTACGCACATGCGAAAAGCACAGAAAACAATGTGACAAGTGGCTAAAAAGAGACTAAAAACTCTTTCAGTAGCAAGGAACTGAAGCATAATTTTTCTAATATCTTCAAACCGCAACAAGAAATCCAATTATGTTGACTACCGTTTCGTACGTGCCAGTTAGGCACATGCGAGAACACCAGAAAATGATGTGACAAGTGGCTAAAAAAAGACTTGAAGACTCTTTTCAGTAGCAACTGCTTCCTATTGCATAAGTCAAACAAAGAGAACTGATTTTTTTTATTTTATTTTTTGTTTCTCCAATCGACAACAAACCCATTTACGTTGACTACCGTCTCGTAGGTGCCGGTTACGTATCCGCGAAAACATAAAAAAATCGACTGACGGGACGTTTCATAGCAGACGACACCTGTTTCTCAAGTCAAATATAGGGATTTTTCTTTTTTCGTTTTCTCTCACTAGGGCCATTGATTCGGTTGCGATGACTATCTCACCAATATGAGGCGGTTACGTGCTGTGCATGAAATTGTAAAATCAACTTAGACACTTTCGGAGGCAACTGATACCTGTTGCACAAATCAAAGAAAGGTAAATCAAACACTTCCCTGTTTTCATACCAGGGTCAGTTTTGGTGTCCGTGCGAGTCAAAAGTCAATGTTATGTTGAACCACTGCACAAAAAAATAAAATTCAGAAGCAACCGGTTGCTGTTGCAGAAACTTTTTCCGATGAAAAAGAAATCTTGTTTTCGTTTGAAGAATTAAAAAAATAGGCCATAAAGATATAAATAAGATGTAAGAATAACTTATAATAAAAATTTTCTTTGATAGGGTAGAAAACATTGTGGGAAAAGGAGAAAATGCTGGTAACCTGCATTGTCTCCTTTTCTCAGATTATTTTCCAAAGCCTTCTCTTTTAGGGGTGTTAAAAGGCGTCACTGTATGGTAAGGGGTCAATAAGGATAAACATATACCCTCCCCTCCCAATCATCCAATCAAATCTCATCCCTCTGTGAAATTATCCAATCACAGAAGCTTTTAGGAAAGCAGAATGGGTGCCAACAGCCAATCAGAGAGGCTGTGAGAAATTCAAAAATGGGCCCGGTCTGCCAGTCAGAGAGGCTTTGAAAATCAAAATGGGCCCAGTCAGCCAATCAGAGCGCTTCAAAATGGCGCCCTTATATAGCGATAAAAAACAGTGAACAAAAAACGGCATAAAAGTGGATTTAAAGTCTTTCTTAAAGGCTGCTGTGCAGTCCTTGGCAAATTGCCAGGCATGCACCATCCACACATGCCAGATTTCACTGAAAAAAGGCCAAAATTCAAGAAAACAAGGTGGCAGAAGACCTTGTTTTGGTCTTTTCAAGCCCCTTGCAAGAGTTACTTCCCTTACAGTAAACCCTTGATGCCCCCCCTTTACCCTTTAATTTGATTTTCTGACTCGGGCCACATCAAACTCATATAAGCCTAAATGATCAATGTACAGTGTAAAAAAAAACACCGAAATTAATGTGACAAGTTGCTAAAAAAGAGACTGGAAACTCTTTCTGTAGCAATTGTTTCCTATTGCATAAATCGAACAAAGGGATCTGAAATGTAATTTTTTCTAATCGCTTCAAACCACGACAAGAAAGCCAGTTACGTTGATTACCATCTCATACGGCAGTTACGCACATGCGAAAAGCACAGAAAACAATGTGACAAGTGGCTAAAAAGAGACTAAAAACTCTTTCAGTAGCAAGGAACTGAAGCATAATTTTTCTAATATCTTCAAACCGCAACAAGAAATCCAATTATGTTGACTACCGTTTCGTACGTGCCAGTTAGGCACATGCGAGAACACCAGAAAATGATGTGACAAGTGGCTAAAAAAAGACTTGAAGACTCTTTTCAGTAGCAACTGCTTCCTATTGCATAAGTCAAACAAAGAGAACTGATTTTTTTTATTTTATTTTTTGTTTCTCCAATCGACAACAAACCCATTTACGTTGACTACCGTCTCGTAGGTGCCGGTTACGTATCCGCGAAAACATAAAAAAATCGACTGACGGGACGTTTCATAGCAGACGACACCTGTTTCTCAAGTCAAATATAGGGATTTTTCTTTTTTCGTTTTCTCTCACTAGGGCCATTGATTCGGTTGCGATGACTATCTCACCAATATGAGGCAGTTACGTGCTGCGCATGAAATTGTAAAATCAACTTAGACACTTTCGGAGGCAACTGATACCTGTTGCACAAATCAAAGAAAGGTAAATCAAACACTTCCCTGTTTTCATACCAGGGTCAGTTTTGGTGACCGTGCGAATCAAAAGTCAATGTTATGTTGAACCGCTGCACAAAAAAATAAAATTCAGAAGCAACCGGTTGCTGTTGCAGAAACTTTTTCCGATGAAAAAGAAATCTTGTTTTCTTTTGAAGAATTAAAAAAATAGGCCATAAAGATATAAATAAGATGTAAGAATAACTTATAATAAAAATTTTCTTTGATAGGGTAGAAAACATTGTGGGAAAAGGAGAAAATGCTGGTAACCTGCATTGTCTCCTTTTCTCAGATTATTTTCCAAAGCCTTCTCTTTTAGGGGTGTTAAAAGGCGTCACTGTATGGTAAGGGGTCAATAAGGATAAACATATACCCTCCCCTCCCAATCATCCAATCAAATCTCATCCCTCTGTGAAATTATCCAATCACAGAAGCTTTTAGGAAAGCAGAATGGGTGCCAACAGCCAATCAGAGAGGCTGTGAGAAATTCAAAAATGGGCCCGGTCTGCCAGTCAGAGAGGCTTTGAAAATCAAAATGGGCCCAGTCAGCCAATCAGAGCGCTTCAAAATGGCGCCCTTATATAGCGATAAAAAACAGTGAACAAAAAACGGCATAAAAGTGGATTTAAAGTCTTTCTTAAAGGCTGCTGTGCAGTCCTTGGCAAATTGCCAGGCATGCACCATCCACACATGCCAGATTTCACTGAAAAAAGGCCAAAATTCAAGAAAACAAGGTGGCAGAAGACCTTGTTTTGGTCTTTTCAAGCCCCTTGCAAGAGTTACTTCCCTTACAGTAAACCCTTGATGCCCCCCCTTTACCCTTTAATTTGATTTTCTGACTCGGGCCACATCAAACTCATATAAGCCTAAATGATCAATGTACAGTGTAAAAAAAAACACCGAAATTAATGTGACAAGTTGCTAAAAAAGAGACTGGAAACTCTTTCTGTAGCAATTGTTTCCTATTGCATAAATCGAACAAAGGGATCTGAAATGTAATTTTTTCTAATCGCTTCAAACCACGACAAGAAAGCCAGTTACGTTGATTACCATCTCATACGGCAGTTACGCACATGCGAAAAGCACAGAAAACAATGTGACAAGTGGCTAAAAAGAGACTAAAAACTCTTTCAGTAGCAAGGAACTGAAGCATAATTTTTCTAATATCTTCAAACCGCAACAAGAAATCCAATTATGTTGACTACCGTTTCGTACGTGCCAGTTAGGCACATGCGAGAACACCAGAAAATGATGTGACAAGTGGCTAAAAAAAGACTTGAAGACTCTTTTCAGTAGCAACTGCTTCCTATTGCATAAGTCAAACAAAGAGAACTGATTTTTTTTATTTTATTTTTTTTTTCTCCAATCGACAACAAACCCATTTACGTTGACTACCGTCTCGTAGGTGCCGGTTACGTATCCGCGAAAACATAAAAAAATCGACTGACGGGACGTTTCATAGCAGACGACACTTGTTTCTCAAGTCAAATATAGGGATTTTTCTTTTTTCGTTTTCTCTCACTAGGGCCATTGATTCGGTTGCGATGACTATCTCACCAATATGAGGCGGTTACGTGCTGTGCATGAAATTGTAAAATCAACTTAGACACTTTCGGAGGCAACTGATACCTGTTGCACAAATCAAAGAAAGGTAAATCAAACACTTCCCTGTTTTCATACCAGGGTCAGTTTTGGTGACCGTGCGAGTCAAAAGTCAATGTTATGTTGAACCGCTGCACAAAAAAATAAAATTCAGAAGCAACCGGTTGCTGTTGCAGAAACTTTTTCCGATGAAAAAGAAATCTTGTTTTCTTTTGAAGAATTAAAAAAATAGGCCATAAAGATATAAATAAGATGTAAGAATAACTTATAATAAAAATTTTCTTTGATAGGGTAGAAAACATTGTGGGAAAAGGAGAAAATGCTGGTAACCTGCATTGTCTCCTTTTCTCAGATTATTTTCCAAAGCCTTCTCTTTTAGGGGTGTTAAAAGGCGTCACTGTATGGTAAGGGGTCAATAAGGATAAACATATACCCTCCCCTCCCAATCATCCAATCAAATCTCATCCCTCTGTGAAATTATCCAATCACAGAAGCTTTTAGGAAAGCAGAATGGGTGCCAACAGCCAATCAGAGAGGCTGTGAGAAATTCAAAAATGGGCCCGGTCTGCCAGTCAGAGAGGCTTTGAAAATCAAAATGGGCCCAGTCAGCCAATCAGAGCGCTTCAAAATGGCGCCCTTATATAGCGATAAAAAACAGTGAACAAAAAACGGCATAAAAGTGGATTTAAAGTCTTTCTTAAAGGCTGCTGTGCAGTCCTTGGCAAATTGCCAGGCATGCACCATCCACACATGCCAGATTTCACTGAAAAAAGGCCAAAATTCAAGAAAACAAGGTGGCAGAAGACCTTGTTTTGGTCTTTTCAAGCCCCTTGCAAGAGTTACTTCCCTTACAGTAAATCCTTGATGCCCCCCCTTTACCCTTTAATTTGATTTTCTGACTCGGGCCACATCAAACTCATATAAGCCTAAATGATCAATGTACAGTGTAAAAAAAAACACCGAAATTAATGTGACAAGTTGCTAAAAAAGAGACTGGAAACTCTTTCTGTAGCAATTGTTTCCTATTGCATAAATCAAACAAAGGGATCTGAAATGTAATTTTTTCTAATCGCTTCAAACCACGACAAGAAAGCCAGTTACGTTGATTACCTTCTCATACGGCAGTTACGCACATGCGAAAAGCACAGAAAACAATGTGACAAGTGGCTAAAAAGAGACTAAAAACTCTTTCAGTAGCAAGGAACTGAAGCATAATTTTTCTAATATCTTCAAACCGCAACAAGAAATCCAATTATGTTGACTACCGTTTCGTACGTGCCAGTTAGGCACATGCGAGAACACCAGAAAATGATGTGACAAGTGGCTAAAAAAAGACTTGAAGACTCTTTTCAGTAGCAACTGCTTCCTATTGCATAAGTCAAACAAAGAGAACTGATTTTTTTTATTTTATTTTTTGTTTCTCCGATCGACAACAAACCCATTTACGTTGACTACCGTCTCGTAGGTGCCGGTTACGTATCCGCGAAAACATAAAAAAATTGACTGACGGGACGTTTCATAGCAGACGACACCTGTTTCTCAAGTCAAATATAGGGATTTTTCTTTTTTCGTTTTCTCTCACTAGGGCCATTGATTCGGTTGCGATGACTATCTCACCAATATGAGGCGGTTACGTGCTGTGCATGAAATTGTAAAATCAACTTAGACACTTTCGGAGGCAACTGATAGCTGTTGCACAAATCAAAGAAAGGTAAATCAAACACTTCCCTGTTTTCATACCAGGGTCAGTTTTGGTGACCGTGCGAGTCAAAAGTCAATGTTATGTTGAACCACTGCACAAAAAAATAAAATTCAGAAGCAACCGGTTGCTGTTGCAGAAACTTTTTCCGATGAAAAAGAAATCTTGTTTTCTTTTGAAGAATTAAAAAAATAGGCCATAAAGATATAAATAAGATGTAAGAATAACTTATAATAAAAATTTTCTTTGATAGGGTAGAAAACATTGTGGGAAAAGGAGAAAATGCTGGTAACCTGCATTGTCTCCTTTTCTCAGATTATTTTCCAAAGCCTTCTCTTTTAGGGGTGTTAAAAGGCGTCACTGTATGGTAAGGGGTCAATAAGGATAAACATATACCCTCCCCTCCCAATCATCCAATCAAATCTCATCCCTCTGTGAAATTATCCAATCACAGAAGCTTTTAGGAAAGCAGAATGGGTGCCAACAGCCAATCAGAGAGGCTGTGAGAAATTCAAAAATGGGCCCGGTCTGCCAGTCAGAGAGGCTTTGAAAATCAAAATGGGCCCAGTCAGCCAATCAGAGCGCTTCAAAATGGCGCCCTTATATAGCGATAAAAAACAGTGAACAAAAAACGGCATAAAAGTGGATTTAAAGTCTTTCTTAAAGGCTGCTGTGCAGTCCTTGGCAAATTGCCAGGCATGCACCATCCACACATGCCAGATTTCACTGAAAAAAGGCCAAAATTCAAGAAAACAAGGTGGCAGAAGACCTTGTTTTGGTCTTTTCAAGCCCCTTGCAAGAGTTACTTCCCTTACAGTAAACCCTTGATGCCCCCCCTTTACCCTTTAATTTGATTTTCTGACTCGGGCCACATCAAACTCATATAAGCCTAAATGATCAATGTACAGTGTAAAAAAAAACACCGAAATTAATGTGACAAGTTGCTAAAAAAGAGACTGGAAACTCTTTCTGTAGCAATTGTTTCCTATTGCATAAATCGAACAAAGGGATCTGAAATGTAATTTTTTCTAATCGCTTCAAACCACGACAAGAAAGCCAGTTACGTTGATTACCATCTCATACGGCAGTTACGCACATGCGAAAAGCACAGAAAACAATGTGACAAGTGGCTAAAAAGAGACTAAAAACTCTTTCAGTAGCAAGGAACTGAAGCATAATTTTTCTAATATCTTCAAACCGCAACAAGAAATCCAATTATGTTGACTACCGTTTCGTACGTGCCAGTTAGGCACATGCCAGAACACCAGAAAATGATGTGACAAGTGGCTAAAAAAAGACTTGAAGACTCTTTTCAGTAGCAACTGCTTCCTATTGCATAAGTCAAACAAAGAGAACTGATTTTTTTTATTTTATTTTTTTTTTCTCCAATCGACAACAAACCCATTTACGTTGACTACCGTCTCGTAGGTGCCGGTTACGTATCCGCGAAAACATAAAAAAATCGACTGACGGGACGTTTCATAGCAGAGGACACCTGTTTCTCAAGTCAAATATAGGGATTTTTCTTTTTTCGTTTTCTCTCACTAGGGCCATTGATTCGGTTGCGATGACTATCTCACCAATATGAGGCGGTTACGTGCTGCGCATGAAATTGTAAAATCAACTTAGACACTTTCGGAGGCAACTGATACCTGTTGCACAAATCAAAGAAAGGTAAATCAAACACTTCCCTGTTTTCATACCAGGGTCAGTTTTGGTGACCGTGCGAGTCAAAAGTCAATGTTATGTTGAACCGCTGCACAAAAAAATAAAATTCAGAAGCAACCGGTTGCTGTTGCAGAAACTTTTTCCGATGAAAAAGAAATCTTGTTTTCGTTTGAAGAATTAAAAGAATAGGCCATAAAGATATAAATAAGATGTAAGAATAACTTATAATAAAATTTTTCTTTGATAGGGTAGAAAACATTGTGGGAAAAGGAGAAAATGCTGGTAACCTGCATTGTCTCCTTTTCTCAGATTATTTTCCAAAGCCTTCTCTTTTAGGGGTGTTAAAAGGCGTCACTGTATGGTAAGGGGTCAATAAGGATAAACATATACCCTCCCCTCCCAATCATCCAATCAAATCTCATCCCTCTGTGAAATTATCCAATCACAGAAGCTTTTAGGAAAGCAGAATGGGTGCCAACAGCCAATCAGAGAGGCTGTGAGAAATTCAAAAATGGGCCCGGTCTGCCAGTCAGAGAGGCTTTGAAAATCAAAATGGGCCCAGTCAGCCAATCAGAGCGCTTCAAAATGGCGCCCTTATATAGCGATAAAAAACAGTGAACAAAAAACGGCATAAAAGTGGATTTAAAGTCTTTCTTAAAGGCTGCTGTGCAGTCCTTGGCAAATTGCCAGGCATGCACCATCCACACATGCCAGATTTCACTGAAAAAAGGCCAAAATTCAAGAAAACAAGGTGGCAGAAGACCTTGTTTTGGTCTTTTCAAGCCCCTTGCAAGAGTTACTTCCCTTACAGTAAACCCTTGATGCCCCCCCTTTACCCTTTAATTTGATTTTCTGACTCGGGCCACATCAAACTCATATAAGCCTAAATGATCAATGTACAGTGTAAAAAAAAACACCGAAATTAATGTGACAAGTTGCTAAAAAAGAGACTGGAAACTCTTTCTGTAGCAATTGTTTCCTATTGCATAAATCGAACAAAGGGATCTGAAATGTAATTTTTTCTAATCGCTTCAAACCACGACAAGAAAGCCAGTTACGTTGATTACCATCTCATACGGCAGTTACGCACATGCGAAAAGCACAGAAAACAATGTGACAAGTGGCTAAAAAGAGACTAAAAACTCTTTCAGTAGCAAGGAACTGAAGCATAATTTTTCTAATATCTTCAAACCGCAACAAGAAATCCAATTATGTTGACTACCGTTTCGTACGTGCCAGTTAGGCACATGCGAGAACACCAGAAAATGATGTGACAAGTGGCTAAAAAAAGACTTGAAGACTCTTTTCAGTAGCAACTGCTTCCTATTGCATAAGTCAAACAAAGAGAACTGATTTTTTTTATTTTATTTTTTTTTTCTCCAATCGACAACAAACCCATTTACGTTGACTACCGTCTCGTAGGTGCCGGTTACGTATCCGCGAAAACATAAATAAATCGACTGACGGGACGTTTCATAGCAGACGACACCTGTTTCTCAAGTCAAATATAGGGATTTTTCTTTTTTCGTTTTCTCTCACTAGGGCCATTGATTCGGTTGCGATGACTATCTCACCAATATGAGGCGGTTACGTGCTGTGCATGAAATTGTAAAATCAACTTAGACACTTTCGGAGGCAACTGATACCTGTTGCACAAATCAAAGAAAGGTAAATCAAACACTTCCCTGTTTTCATACCAGGGTCAGTTTTGGTGACCGTGCGAGTCAAAAGTCAATGTTATGTTGAACCGCTGCACAAAAAAATAAAATTCAGAAGCAACGGTTGCTGTTGCAGAAACTTTTTCCGATGAAAAAGAAATCTTGTTTTCTTTTGAAGAATTAAAAAAATAGGCCATAAAGATATAAATAAGATGTAAGAATAACTTATAATAAAATTTTCTTTGATAGGGTAGAAAACATTGTGGGAAAAGGAGAAAATGCTGGTAACCTGCATTGTCTCCTTTTCTCAGATTATTTTCCAAAGCCTTCTCTTTTAGGGGTGTTAAAAGGCGTCACTGTATGGTAAGGGGTCAATAAGGATAAACATATACCCTCCCCTCCCAATCATCCAATCAAGTCTCATCCCTCTGTGAAATTATCCAATCACAGAAGCTTTTAGGAAAGCAGAATGGGTGCCAACAGCCAATCAGAGAGGCTGTGAGAAATTCAAAAATGGGCCCGGTCTGCCAGTCAGAGAGGCTTTGAAAATCAAAATGGGCCCAGTCAGCCAATCAGAGCGCTTCAAAATGGCGCCCTTATATAGCGATAAAAAACAGTGAACAAAAAACGGCATAAAAGTGGATTTAAAGTCTTTCTTAAAGGCTGCTGTGCAGTCCTTGGCAAATTGCCAGGCATGCACCATCCACACATGCCAGATTTCACTGAAAAAAGGCCAAAATTCAAGAAAACAAGGTGGCAGAAGACCTTGTTTTGGTCTTTTCAAGCCCCTTGCAAGAGTTACTTCCCTTACAGTAAACCCTTGATGCCCCCCCTTTACCCTTTCATTTGATTTTCTGACTCGGGCCACATCAAACTCATATAAGCCTAAATGATCAATGTACAGTGTAAAAAAAAACACCGAAATTAATGTGACAAGTTGCTAAAAAAGAGACTGGAAACTCTTTCTGTAGCAATTGTTTCCTATTGCATAAATCGAACAAAGGGATCTGAAATGTAATTTTTTCTAATCGCTTCAAACCACGACAAGAAAGCCAGTTACGTTGATTACCATCTCATACGGCAGTTACGCACATGCGAAAAGCACAGAAAACAATGTGACAAGTGGCTAAAAAGAGACTAAAAACTCTTTCAGTAGCAAGGAACTGAAGCATAATTTTTCTAATATCTTCAAACCGCAACAAGAAATCCAATTATGTTGACTACCGTTTCGTACGTGCCAGTTAGGCACATGCGAGAACACCAGAAAATGATGTGACAAGTGGCTAAAAAAAGACTTGAAGACTCTTTTCAGTAGCAACTGCTTCCTATTGCATAAGTCAAACAAAGAGAACTGATTTTTTTTATTTTATTTTTTTTTTCTCCAATCGACAACAAACCCATTTACGTTGACTACCGTCTCGTAGGTGCCGGTTACGTATCCGCGAAAACATAAAAAAATCGACTGACGGGACGTTTCATAGCAGACGACACCTGTTTCTCAAGTCAAATATAGGGATTTTTCTTTTTTCGTTTTCTCTCACTAGGGCCATTGATTCGGTTGCGATGACTATCTCACCAATATGAGGCGGTTACGTGCTGTGCATGAAATTGTAAAATCAACTTAGACACTTTCGGAGGCAACTGATACCTGTTGCACAAATCAAAGAAAGGTAAATCAAACACTTCCCTGTTTTCATACCAGGGTCAGTTTTGGTGACCGTGCGAGTCAAAAGTCAATGTTATGTTGAACCGCTGCACAAAAAAATAAAATTCAGAAGCAACCGGTTGCTGTTGGAGAAACTTTTTCCGATGAAAAAGAAATCTTGTTTTCTTTTGAAGAATTAAAAAAATAGGCCATAAAGATATAAATAAGATGTAAGAATTACTTATAATAAAAATTTTCTTTGATAGGGTAGAAAACATTGTGGGAAAAGGAGAAAATGCTGGTAACCTGCATTGTCTCCTTTTCTCAGATTATTTTCCAAAGTCTTCTCTTTTAGGAGTGTTAAAAGGCGTCACTGTATGGTAAGGGGTCAATAAGGATAAACATATACCCTCCCCTCCCAATCATCCAATCAAATCTCATCCCTCTGTGAAATTATCCAATCACAGAAGCTTTTAGGAAAGCAGAATGGGTGCCAACAGCCAATCAGAGAGGCTGTGAGAAATTCAAAAATGGGCCCGGTCTGCCAGTCAGAGAGGCTTTGAAAATCAAAATGGGCCCAGTCAGCCAATCAGAGCGCTTCAAAATGGCGCCCTTATATAGCGATAAAAAACAGTGAACAAAAAACGGCATAAAAGTGGATTTAAAGTCTTTTTTAAAGGCTGCTGTGCAGTCCGTCCTTGGCAAATTGCCAGGCATGCACCATCCACACATGCCAGATTTCACTGAAAAAAGGCCAAAATTCAAGAAAACAAGGTGGCAGAAGACCTTGTTTTGGTCTTTTCAAGCCCCTTGCAAGAGTTACTTCCCTTACAGTAAACCCTTGATGCCCCCCCTTTACCCTTTCATTTGATTTTCTGACTCGGGCCACATCAAACTCATATAAGCCTAAATGATCAATGTACAGTGTAAAAAAAAACACCGAAATTAATGTGACAAGTTGCTAAAAAAGAGACTGGAAACTCTTTCTGTAGCAATTGTTTCCTATTGCATAAATCGAACAAAGGGATCTGAAATGTAATTTTTTCTAATCGCTTCAAACCACGACAAGAAAGCCAGTTACGTTGATTACCATCTCATACGGCAGTTACGCACATGCGAAAAGCACAGAAAACAATGTGACAAGTGGCTAAAAAGAGACTAAAAACTCTTTCAGTAGCAAGGAACTGAAACATAATTTTTCTAATATCTTCAAACCGCAACAAGAAATCCAATTATGTTGACTACTGTTTCGTACGTGCCAGTTAGGCACATGCGAGAACACCAGAAAATGATGTGACAAGTGGCTAAAAAAAGACTTGAAGACTCTTTTCAGTAGCAACTGCTTCCTATTGCATAAGTCAAACAAAGAGAACTGATTTTTTTTATTTTATTTTTTTTTTCTCCAATCGACAACAAACCCATTTACGTTGACTACCGTCTCGTAGGTGCCGGTTACGTATCCGCGAAAACATAAAAAAATCGACTGACAGGACGTTTCATAGCAGACGACACCTGTTTCTCAAGTCAAATATAGGGATTTTTCTTTTTTCGTTTTCTCTCACTAGGGCCATTGATTCGGTTGCGATGACTATCTCACCAATATGAGGCGGTTACGTCCTTCCTATGAAATTGTAAAATCAACTTAGACACTTTCGGAGGCAACTGATACCTGTTGCACAAATCAAAGAAAGGTAAATCAAACACTTCCCTGTTTTCATACCAGGGTCAGTTTTGGTGACCGTGCGAGTCAAAAGTCAATGTTATGTTGAACCGCTGCACAAAAAAATAAAATTCAGAAGCAACCGGTTGCTGTTGCAGAAACTTTTTCCGATGAAAAAGAAATCTTGTTTTCGTTTGAAGAATTAAAAAAATAGGCCATAAAGATATAAATAAGATGTTAGAATAACTTATAATAAAAATTTTCTTTGATAGGGTAGAAAACATTGTGGGAAAACGAGAAAATGCTTTTAACCTGCATTGTCTCCTTTTCTCAGATTATTTTCCAAAGCCTTCTCTTTTAGGGGTGTTAAAAGGCGTCACTGTATGGTAAGGGGTCAATAAGGATAAACATATACCCTCCCCTCCCAATCATCCAATCAAATCTCATCCCTCTGTGAAATTATCCAATCACAGAAGCTTTTAGGAAAGCAGAATGGGTGCCAACAGCCAATCAGAGAGGCTGTGAGAAATTCAAAAATGGGCCCGGTCTGCCAGTCAGAGAGGCTTTGAAAATCAAAATGGGCCCAGTCAGCCAATCAGAGCGCTTCAAAATGGCGCCCTTATATAGCGATAAAAAACAGTGAACAAAAAACGGCATAAAAGTGGATTTAAAGTCTTTCTTAAAGGCTGCTGTGCAGTCCTTGGCAAATTGCCAGGCATGCACCATCCACACATGCCAGATTTCACTGAAAAAAGGCCAAAATTCAAGAAAACAAGGTGGCAGAAGACCTTGTTTTGGTCTTTTCAAGCCCCTTGCAAGAGTTACTTCCCTTACAGTAAACCCTTGATGCCCCCCCTTTACCCTTTCATTTGATTTTCTGACTCGGGCCACATCAAACTCATATAAGCCTAAATGATCAATGTACAGTGTAAAAAAAAAACACCGAAATTAATGTGACAAGTTGCTAAAAAAGAGACTGGAAACTCTTTCTGTAGCAATTGTTTCCTATTGCATAAATCGAACAAAGGGATCTGAAATGTAATTTTTTCTAATCGCTTCAAACCACGACAAGAAAGCCAGTTACGTTGATTACCATCTCATACGGCAGTTACGCACATGCGAAAAGCACAGAAAACAATGTGACAAGTGGCTAAAAAGAGACTAAAAACTCTTTCAGTAGCAAGGAACTGAAGCATAATTTTTCTAATATCTTGAAACCGCAACAAGAAATCCAATTATGTTGACTACCGTTTCGTACGTGCCAGTTAGGCACATGCGAGAACACCAGAAAATGATGTGACAAGTGGCTAAAAAAAGACTTGAAGACTCTTTTCAGTAGCAACTGCTTCCTATTGCATAAGTCAAACAAAGAGAACTGATTTTTTTTATTTTATTTTTTTTTTCTCCAATCGACAACAAACCCATTTACGTTGACTACCGTCTCGTAGGTGCCGGTTACGTATCCGCGAAAACATAAAAAAATCGACTGACGGGACGTTTCATAGCAGACGACACCTGTTTCTCAAGTCAAATATAGGGATTTTTCTTTTTTCGTTTTCTCTCACTAGGGCCATTGATTCGGTTGCGATGACTATCTCACCAATATGAGGCGGTTACGTGCTGTGCATGAAATTGTAAAATCAACTTAGACACTTTCGGAGGCAACTGATACCTGTTGCACAAATCAAAGAAAGGTAAATCAAACACTTCCCTGTTTTCATACCAGGGTCAGTTTTGGTGACCGTGCGAGTCAAAAGTCAATGTTATGTTGAACCGCTGCACAAAAAAATAAAATTCAGAAGCAACCGGTTGCTGTTGCAGAAACTTTTTCCGATGAAAAAGAAATCTTGTTTTCTTTTGAAGAATTAAAAAAATAGGCCATAAAGATATAAATAAGATGTTAGAATAACTTATAATAAAAATTTTCTTTGATAGGGTAGAAAACATTGTGGGAAAAGGAGAAAATGCTGGTAACCTGCATTGTCTCCTTTTCTCAGATTATTTTCCAAAGCCTTCTCTTTTAGGGGTGTTAAAAGGCGTCACTGTATGGTAAGGGGTCAATAAGGATAAACATATACCCTCCCCTCCCAATCATCCAATCAAATCTCATCCCTCTGTGAAATTATCCAATCACAGAAGCTTTTAGGAAAGCAGAATGGGTGCCAACAGCCAATCAGAGAGGCTGTGAGAAATTCAAAAATGGGCCCGGTCTGCCAGTCAGAGAGGCTTTGAAAATCAAAATGGGCCCAGTCAGCCAATCAGAGCGCTTCAAAATGGCGCCCTTATATAGCGATAAAAAACAGTGAACAAAAAACGGCATAAAAGTGGATTTAAAGTCTTTCTTAAAGGCTGCTGTGCAGTCCTTGGCAAATTGCCAGGCATGCACCATCCACACATGCCAGATTTCACTGAAAAAAGGCCAAAATTCAAGAAAACAAGGTGGCAGAAGACCTTGTTTTGGTCTTTTCAAGCCCCTTGCAAGAGTTACTTCCCTTACAGTAAACCCTTGATGCCCCCCCTTTACCCTTCAATTTGATTTTCTGACTCGGGCCACATCAAACTCATATAAGCCTAAATGATCAATGTACAGTGTAAAAAAAAACACCGAAATTAATGTGACAAGTTGCTAAAAAAGAGACTGGAAACTCTTTCTGTAGCAATTGTTTCCTATTGCATAAATCGAACAAAGGGATCTGAAATGTAATTTTTTCTAATCGCTTCAAACCACGACAAGAAAGCCAGTTACGTTGATTACCATCTCATACGGCAGTTACGCACATGCGAAAAGCACAGAAAACAATGTGACAAGTGGCTAAAAAGAGACTAAAAACTCTTTCAGTAGCAAGGAACTGAAGCATAATTTTTCTAATATCTTGAAACCGCAACAAGAAATCCAATTATGTTGACTACCGTTTCGTACGTGCCAGTTAGGCACATGCGAGAACACCAGAAAATGATGTGACAAGTGGCTAAAAAAAGACTTGAAGACTCTTTTCAGTAGCAACTGCTTCCTATTGCATAAGTCAAACAAAGAGAACTGATTTTTTTTATTTTATTTTTTTTTTCTCCAATCGACAACAAACCCATTTACGTTGACTACCGTCTCGTAGGTGCCGGTTACGTATCCGCGAAAACATAAAAAAATCGACTGACGGGACGTTTCATAGCAGACGACACCTGTTTCTCAAGTCAAATATAGGGATTTTTCTTTTTTCGTTTTCTCTCACTAGGGCCATTGATTCGGTTGCGATGACTATCTCACCAATATGAGGCGGTTACGTGCTGTGCATGAAATTGTAAAATCAACTTAGACACTTTCGGAGGCAACTGATACCTGTTGCACAAATCAAAGAAAGGTAAATCAAACACTTCCCTGTTTTCATACCAGGGTCAGTTTTGGTGACCGTGCGAGTCAAAAGTCAATGTTATGTTGAACCGCTGCACAAAAAAATAAAATTCAGAAGCAACCGGTTGCTGTTGCAGAAACTTTTTCCGATGAAAAGAAATCTTGTTTTCTTTTGAAGAATTAAAAAAATAGGCCATAAAGATATAAATAAGATGTAAGAATAACTTATAATAAAAATTTTCTTTGATAGGGTAGAAAACATTGTGGGAAAAGGAGAAAATGCTGGTAACCTGCATTGTCTCCTTTTCTCAGATTATTTTCCAAAGCCTTCTCTTTTAGGGGTGTTAAAAGGCGTCACTGTATGGTAAGGGGTCAATAAGGATAAACATATACCCTCCCCTCCCAATCATCCAATCAAATCTCATCCCTCTGTGAAATTATCCAATCACAGAAGCTTTTAGGAAAGCAGAATGGGTGCCAACAGCCAATCAGAGAGGCTGTGAGAAATTCAAAAATGGGCCCGGTCTGCCAGTCAGAGAGGCTTTGAAAATCAAAATGGGCCCAGTCAGCCAATCAGAGCGCTTCAAAATGGCGCCCTTATATAGCGATAAAAAACAGTGAACAAAAAACGGCATAAAAGTGGATTTAAAGTCTTTCTTAAAGGCTGCTGTGCAGTCCGTCCTTGGCAAATTGCCAGGCATGCACCATCCACACATGCCAGATTTCACTGAAAAAAGGCCAAAATTCAAGAAAACAAGGTGGCAGAAGACCTTGTTTTGGTCTTTTCAAGCCCCTTGCAAGAGTTACTTCCCTTACAGTAAACCCTTGATGCCCCCCCTTTACCCTTTAATTTGATTTTCTGACTCGGGCCACATCAAACTCATATAAGCCTAAATGATCAATGTACAGTGTAAAAAAAAACACCGAAATTAATGTGACAAGTTGCTAAAAAAGAGACTGGAAACTCTTTCTGTAGCAATTGTTTCCTATTGCATAAATCGAACAAAGGGATCTGAAATGTAATTTTTTCTAATCGCTTCAAACCACGACAAGAAAGCCAGTTACGTTGATTACCATCTCTTACGGCAGTTACGCACATGCGAAAAGCACAGAAAACAATGTGACAAGTGGCTAAAAAGAGACTAAAAACTCTTTCAGTAGCAAGGAACTGAAGCATAATTTTTCTAATATCTTCAAACCGCAACAAGAAATCCAATTATGTTGACTACCGTTTCGTACGTGCCAGTTAGGCACATGCGAGAACACCAGAAAATGATGTGACAAGTGGCTAAAAAAAGACTTGAAGACTCTTTTCAGTAGCAACTGCTTCCTATTGCATAAGTCAAACAAAGAGAACTGATTTTTTTTATTTTATTTTTTTTTTCTCCAATCGACAACAAACCCATTTACGTTGACTACCGTCTCGTAGGTGCCGGTTACGTATCCGCGAAAACATAAAAAAATCGACTGACGGGACGTTTCATAGCAGACGACACCTGTTTCTCAAGTCAAATATAGGGATTTTTCTTTTTTCGTTTTCTCTCACTAGGGCCATTGATTCGGTTGCGATGACTATCTCACCAATATGAGGCGGTTACGTGCTGTGCATGAAATTGTAAAATCAACTTAGACACTTTCGGAGGCAACTGATACCTGTTGCACAAATCAAAGAAAGGTAAATCAAACACTTCCCTGTTTTCATACCAGGGTCAGTTTTGGTGACCGTGCGAGTCAAAAGTCAATGTTATGTTGAACCGCTGCACAAAAAAATAAAATTCAGAAGCAACCAGTTGCTGTTGCAGAAACTTTTTCCGATGAAAAAGAAATCTTGTTTTCTTTTGAAGAATTAAAAAAATAGGCCATAAAGATATAAATAAGATGTAAGAATAACTTATAGCTCTAATAAAAATTTTCTTTGATAGGGTAGAAAACATTGTGGGAAAAGGAGAAAATGCTGGTAACCTGCATTGTCTCCTTTTCTCAGATTATTTTCCAAAGCCTTCTCTTTTAGGGGTGTTAAAAGGCGTCACTGTATGGTAAGGGGTCAATAAGGATAAACATATACCCTCCCCTCCCAATCATCCAATCAAATCTCATCCCTCTGTGAAATTATCCAATCACAGAAGCTTTTAGGAAAGCAGAATGGGTGCCAACAGCCAATCAGAGAGGCTGTGAGAAATTCAAAAATGGGCCCGGTCTGCCAGTCAGAGAGGCTTTGAAAATCAAAATGGGCCCAGTCAGCCAATCAGAGCGCTTCAAAATGGCGCCTTTATATAGCGATAAAAAACAGTGAACAAAAAACGGCATAAAAGTGGATTTAAAGTCTTTCTTAAAGGCTGCTGTGCAGTCCTTGGCAAATTGCCAGGCATGCACCATCCACACATGCCAGATTTCACTGAAAAAAGGCCAAAATTCAAGAAAACAAGGTGGCAGAAGACCTTGTTTTGGTCTTTTCAAGCCCCTTGCAAGAGTTACTTCCCTTACAGTAAACCCTTGATGCCCCCCCTTTACCCTTTAATTTGATTTTCTGACTCGGGCCACATCAAACTCATATAAGCCTAAATGATCAATGTACAGTGTAAAAAAAAAACACCGAAATTAATGTGACAAGTTGCTAAAAAAGAGACTGGAAACTCTTTCTGTAGCAATTGTTTCCTATTGCATAAATCAAACAAAGGGATCTGAAATGTAATTTTTTCTAATCGCTTCAAACCACGACAAGAAAGCCAGTTACGTTGATTACCATCTCATACGGCAGTTACGCACATGCGAAAAGCACAGAAAACAATGTGACAAGTGGCTAAAAAGAGACTAAAAACTCTTTCAGTAGCAAGGAACTGAAGCATAATTTTTCTAATATCTTCAAACTGCAACAAGAAATCCAATTATGTTGACTACCGTTTCGTACGTGCCAGTTTGGCACATGCGAGAACACCAGAAAATGATGTGACAAGTGGCTAAAAAAAGACTTGAAGACTCTTTTCAGTAGCAACTGCTTCCTATTGCATAAGTCAAACAAAGAGAACTGATTTTTTTTATTTTTTTTTTTTTTCTCCAATCGACAACAAACCCATTTACGTTGACTACCGTCTCGTAGGTGCCGGTTACGTATCCGCGAAAACATAAAAAAATCGACTGACGGGACGTTTCATAGCAGACGACACCTGTTTCTCAAGTCAAATATAGGGATTTTTCTTTTTTCGTTTTCTCTCACTAGGGCCATTGATTCGGTTGCGATGACTATCTCACCAATATGAGGCGGTTACGTGCTGCGCATGAAATTGTAAAATCAACTTAGACACTTTCGGAGGCAACTGATACCTGTTGCACAAATCAAAGAAAGGTAAATCAAACACTTCCCTGTTTTCATACCAGGGTCAGTTTTGGTGACCGTGCGAGTCAAAAGTCAATGTTATGTTGAACCGCTGCACAAAAAAATAAAATTCAGAAGCAACCGGTTGCTGTTGCAGAAACTTTTTCCGATGAAAAAGAAATCTTGTTTTCGTTTGAAGAATTAAAAAAATAGGCCATAAAGATATAAATAAGATGTAAGAATAACTTATAATAAAAATTTTCTTTGATAGGGTAGAAAACATTGTGGGAAAAGGAGAAAATGCTGGTAACCTGCATTGTCTCCTTTTCTCAGATTATTTTCCAAAGCCTTCTCTTTTAGGGGTGTTAAAAGGCGTCACTGTATGGTAAGGGGTCAATAAGGATAAACATATACCCTCCCCTCCCAATCATCCAATCAAATCTCATCCCTCTGTGAAATTATCCAATCACAGAAGCTTTTAGGAAAGCAGAATGGGTGCCAACAGCCAATCAGAGAGGCTGTGAGAAATTCAAAAATGGGCCCGGTCTGCCAGTCAGAGAGGCTTTGAAAATCAAAATGGGCCCAGTCAGCCAATCAGAGCGCTTCAAAATGGCGCCCTTATATAGCGATAAAAAACAGTGAACAAAAATCGGCATAAAAGTGGATTTAAAGTCTTTCTTAAAGGCTGCTGTGCAGTCCTTGGCAAATTGCCAGGCATGCACCATCCACACATGCCAGATTTCACTGAAAAAAGGCCAAAATTCAAGAAAACAAGGTGGCAGAAGACCTTGTTTTGGTCTTTTCAAGCCCCTTGCAAGAGCTACTTCCCTTACAGTAAACCCTTGATGCCCCCCCTTTACCCTTTAATTTGATTTTCTGACTCGGGCCACATCAAACTCATATAAGCCTAAATGATCAATGTACAGTGTAAAAAAAAACACCGAAATTAATGTGACAAGTTGCTAAAAAAGAGACTGGAAACTCTTTCTGTAGCAATTGTTTCCTATTGCATAAATCGAACAAAGGGATCTGAAATGTAATTTTTTCTAATCGCTTCAAACCACGACAAGAAAGCCAGTTACGTTGATTACCATCTCATACGGCAGTTACGCACATGCGAAAAGCACAGAAAACAACGTGACAAGTGGCTAAAAAGAGACTAAAAACTCTTTCAGTAGCAAGGAACTGAAGCATAATTTTTCTAATATCTTCAAACCGCAACAAGAAATCCAATTATGTTGACTACCGTTTCGTACGTGCCAGTTAGGCACATGCGCGAACACCAGAAAATGATGTGACTAGTGGCTAAAAAAAGACTTGAAGACTCTTTTCAGTAGCAACTGCTTCCTATTGCATAAGTCAAACAAAGAGAACTGATTTTTTTATTTTATTTTTTTTTTCTCCAATCGACAACAAACCCATTTACATTGACTACCGTCTCGTAGGTGCCGGTTACGTATCCGCGAAAACATAAAAAAATCGACTGACGGGACGTTTCATAGCAGACGACACCTGTTTCTCAAGTCAAATATAGGGATTTTTCTTTTTTCGTTTTCTCTCACTAGGGCCATTGATTCGGTTGCGATGACTATCTCACCAATATGAGGTGGTTACGTGCTGCGCATGAAATTGTAAAATCAACTTAGACACTTTCGGAGGCAACTGATACCTGTTGCACAAATCAAAGAAAGGTAAATCAAACACTTCCCTGTTTTCATACCAGGGTCAGTTTTGGTGACCGTGCGAGTCAAAAGTCAATGTTATGTTGAACCGCTGCACAAAAAAATAAAATTCAGAAGCAACCGGTTGCTGTTGCAGAAACTTTTTCCGATGAAAAAGAAATCTTGTTTTCGTTTGAAGAATTAAAAAAATAGGCCATAAAGATATAAATAAGATGTAAGAATAACTTATAGCTCTAATAAAAATTTTCTTTGATAGGGTAGAAAACATTGTGGGAAAAGGAGAAAATGCTGGTAACCTGCATTGTCTCCTTTTCTCAGATTATTTTCCAAAGCCTTCTCTTTTAGGGGTGTTAAAAGGCGTCACTGTATGGTAAGGGGTCAATAAGGATAAACATATACCCTCCCCTCCCAATCATCCAATCAAATCTCATCCCTCTGTGAAATTATCCAATCACAGAAGCTTTTAGGAAAGCAGAATGGGTGCCAACAGCCAATCAGAGAGGCTGTGAGAAATTCAAAAATGGGCCCGGTCTGCCAGTCAGAGAGGCTTTGAAAATCAAAATGGGCCCAGTCAGCCAATCAGAGCGCTTCAAAATGGCGCCCTTATATAGCGATAAAAAACAGTGAACAAAAAACGGCATAAAAGTGGATTTAAAGGTAAATCAAACACTTCCCTGTTTTCATACCAGGGTCAGTTTTGGTGACCGTGCGAGTCAAAAGTCAATGTTATGTTGAACCGCTGCACAAAAAAATAAAATTCAGAAGCAACCGGTTGCTGTTGCAGAAACTTTTTCCGATGAAAAAGAAATCTTGTTTTCGTTTGAAGAATTAAAAAAATAGGCCATAAAGATATAAATAAGATATAAGAATAACTTATAATAAACATTTTCTTTGATAGGGTTGAAAACATTGTGGGAAAAGGAGAAAATGCTGGTAACCTGCATTGTCTCCTTTTCTCAGATTATTTTCCAAAGCCTTCTCTTTTAGGGGTGTTAAAAGGCGTCACTGTATGGTAAGGGGTCAATAAGGATAAACATATACCCTCCCCTCCCAATCATCCAATCAAATCTCATCCCTCTGTGAAATTATCCAATCACAGAAGCTTTTCGGAAAGCAGAATGGGTGCCAACAGCCAATCAGAGAGGCTGTGAGAAATTCAAAAATGGGCCCGGTCTGCCAGTCAGAGAGGCTTTGAAAATCAAAATGGGCCCAGTCAGCCAATCAGAGCGCTTCAAAATGGCGCCCTTATATAGCGATAAAAAACAGTGAACAAAAAACGGCATAAAAGTGGATTTAAAGTCTTTCTTAAAGGCTGCTGTGCAGTCCTTGGCAAATTGCCAGGCATGCACCATCCACACATGCCAGATTTCACTGAAAAAAGGCCAAAATTCAAGAAAACAAGGTGGCAGAAGACCTTGTTTTGGTCTTTTCAAGCCCCTTGCAAGAGTTACTTCCCTTACAGTAAACCCTTGATCCCCCCCCTTTACCCTTTAATTTGATTTTCTGACTCGGGCCACATCAAACTCATATAAGCCTAAATGATCAATGTACGGTGTAAAAAAACACCGAAATTAATGTGACAAGTTGCTAAAAAAGAGACTGGAAACTCTTTCTGTAGCAATTGTTTCCTATTGCATAAATCGAACAAAGGGATCTGAAATGTAATTTTTTCTAATCGCTTCAAACCACGACAAGAAAGCCAGTTACGTTGATTACCATCTCATACGGCAGTTACGCACATGCGAAAAGCACAGAAAACAATGTGACAAGTGGCTAAAAAGAGACTAAAAACTCTTTCAGTAGCAAGGAACTGAAGCATAATTTTTCTAATATCTTCAAACCGCAACAAGAAATCCAATTATGTTGACTACCGTTTCGTACGTGCCAGTTAGGCACATGCGAGAACACCAGAAAATGATGTGACAAGTGGCTAAAAAAAGACTTGAAGACTCTTTTCAGTAGCAACTGCTTCCTATTGCATAAGTCAAACAAAGAGAACTGATTTTTTTTATTTTATTTTTTTTTTCTCCAATCGACAACAAACCCATTTACATTGACTACCGTCTCGTAGGTGCCAGTTACGTATCCGCGAAAACATAAAAAAAGCGACTGACGGGACGTTTCATAGCAGACGACACCTGTTTCTCAAGTCAAATATAGGGATTTTTCTTTTTCGTTTTCTCTCACTAGGGCCATTGATTCGGTTGCGATGACTATCTCACCAATATGAGGCGGTTACGTGCTGTGCATGAAATTGTAAAATCAACTTAGACACTTTCGGAGGCAACTGATACCTGTTGCACAAATCAAAGAAAGGTAAATCAAACACTTCCCTGTTTTCATACCAGGGTCAGTTTTGGTGACCGTGCGAGTCAAAAGTCAATGTTATGTTGAACCGCTGCACAAAAAAATAAAATTCAGAAGCAACCGGTTGCTGTTGCAGAAACTTTTTCCGATGAAAGAGAAATCTTGTTTTCGTTTGAAGAATTAAAAAAATAGGCCATAAAGATATAAATAAGATGTAAGAATAACTTATAATAAAAATTTTCTTTGATAGGGTAGAAAACATTGTGGGAAAAGGAGAAAATGCTGGTAACCTGCATTGTCTCCTTTTCTCAGATTATTTTCCAAAGCCTTCTCTTTTAGGGGTGTTAAAAGGCGTCACTGTATGGTAAGGGGTCAATAAGGATAAACATATACCCTCCCCTCCCAATCATCCAATCAAATCTCATCCCTCTGTGAAATTATCCAATCACAGAAGCTTTTCGGAAAGCAGAATGGGTGCCAACAGCCAATCAGAGAGGCTGTGAGAAATTCAAAAATGGGCCCGGTCTGCCAGTCAGAGAGGCTTTGAAAATCAAAATGGGCCCAGTCAGCCAATCAGAGCGCTTCAAAATGGCGCCCTTATATAGCGATAAAAAACAGTGAACAAAAAACGGCATAAAAGTGGATTTAAAGTCTTTCTTAAAGGCTGCTGTGCAGTCCTTGGCAAATTGCCAGGCATGCACCATCCACACATGCCAGATTTCACTGAAAAAAGGCCAAAATTCAAGAAAACAAGGTGGCAGAAGACCTTGTTTTGGTCTTTTCAAGCCCCTTGCAAGAGTTACTTCCCTTACAGTAAACCCTTGATGCCCCCCCTTTACCCTTTAATTTGATTTTCTGACTCGGGCCACATCAAACTCATATAAGCCTAAATGATCAATGTACGGTGTAAAAAAAAACACCGAAATTAATGTGACAAGTTGCTAAAAAAGAGACTGGAAACTCTTTCTGTAGCAATTGTTTCCTATTGCATAAATCGAACAAAGGGATCTGAAATGTAATTTTTTCTAATCGCTTCAAACCACGACAAGAAAGCCAGTTACGTTGATTACCATCTCATATGGCAGTAACGCACATGCGAAAAGCACAGAAAACAATATGACAAGTGGCTAAAAAGAGACTAAAAACTCTTTCAGTAGCAAGGAACTGAAGCATAATTTTTCTAATATCTTCAAACCGCAACAAGAAATCCAATTATGTTGACTACCGTTTCTTACGTGCCAGTTAGGCACATGCGAGAACACCAGAAAATGATGTGACAAGTGGCTAAAAAAAGACTTGAAGACTCTTTTCAGTAGCAACTGCTTCCTATTGCATAAGTCAAACAAAGAGAACTGATTTTTTTATTTTATTTTTTTTTTCTCCAATCGACAACAAACCCATTTACATTGACTACCGTCTCGTAGGTGCCAGTTACGTATCCGCGAAAACATAAAAAAAGCGACTGACGGGACGTTTCATAGCAGACGACACCTGTTTCTCAAGTCAAATATAGGGATTTTTCTTTTTCGTTTTCTCTCACTAGGGCCATTGATTCGGTTGCGATGACTATCTCACCAATATGAGGCGGTTACGTGCTGTGCATGAAATTGTAAAATCAACTTAGACACTTTCGGAGGCAACTGATACCTGTTGCACAAATCAAAGAAAGGTAAATCAAACACTTCCCTGTTTTCATACCAGGGTCAGTTTTGGTGACCGTGCGAGTCAAAAGTCAATGTTATGTTGAACCGCTGCACAAAAAAATAAAATTCAGAAGCAACCGGTTGCTGTTGCAGAAACTTTTTCCGATGAAAAAGAAATCTTGTTTTCGTTTGAAGAATTAAAAAAAATAGGCCATAAAGATATAAATAAGATGTAAGAATAACTTATAATAAAAATTTTCTTTGATATGGTAGAAAACATTGTGGGAAAAGGAGAAAATGCTGGTAACCTGCATTGTCTCCTTTTCTCAGATTATTTTCCAAAGCCTTCTCTTTTAGGGGTGTTAAAAGGCGTCACTGTATGGTAAGGGGTCAATAAGGATAAACATATACCCTCCCCTCCCAATCATCCAATCAAATCTCATCCCTCTGTGAAATTATCCAATCACAGAAGCTTTTAGGAAAGCAGAATGGGTGCCAACAGCCAATCAGAGAGGCTGTGAGAAATTCAAAAATGGGCCCGGTCTGCCAGTCAGAGAGGCTTTGAAAATCAAAATGGGCCCAGTCAGCCAATCAGAGCGCTTCAAAATGGCGCCCTTATATAGCGATAAAAAACAGTGAACAAAAAACGGCATAAAAGTGGATTTAAAGTCTTTCTTAAAGGCTGCTGTGCAGTCCTTGGCAAATTGCCAGGCATGCACCATCCACACATGCCAGATTTCACTGAAAAAAGGCCAAAATTCAAGAAAACAAGGTGGCAGAAGACCTTGTTTTGGTCTTTTCAAGCCCCTTGCAAGAGTTACTTCCCTTACAGTAAACCCTTGATGCCCCCCCTTTACCCTTTAATTTGATTTTCTGACTCGGGCCACATCAAACTCATATAAGCCTAAATGATCAATGTACAGTTAAAAAAAAAACACCGAAATTAATGTGACAAGTTGCTAAAAAAGAGACTGGAAACTCTTTCTGTAGCAATTGTTTCCTATTGCATAAATCGAACAAAGGGATCTGAAATGTAATTTTTTCTAATCGCTTCAAACCACAACAAGAAAGCCAGTTAAGTTGATTACCATCTCATACGGCAGTTACGCACATGCGAAAAGCACAGAAAACAATGTGACAAGTGGCTAAAAAGAGACTAAAAACTCTTTCAGTAGCAAGGAACTGAAGCATAATTTTCCTAATATCTTCAAACCGCAACAAGAAATCCAATTATGTTGACTACCGTTTCGTACGTGCCAGTTAGGCACATGCGAGAACACCAGAAAATGATGTGACAAGTGGCTAAAAAAAGACTTGAAGACTCTTTTCAGTAGCAACTGCTTCCTATTGCATAAGTCAAACAAAGAGATCTGATTTTTTTTATTTTATTTTTTTTTTCTCCAATCGACAACAAACCCATTTACGTTGACTACCGTCTCGTAGGTGCCGGTTACGTATCCGCGAAAACATAATAAAATCGACTGACGGGACGTTTCATAGCAGACGACACCTGTTTCTCAAGTCAAATATAGGGATTTTTCTTTTTTCGTTTTCTCTCACTAGGGCCATTGATTCGGTTGCGATGACTATCTCACCAATATGAGGCGGTTACGTGCTGCGCATGAAATTGTAAAATCAACTTAGACACTTTCGGAGGCAACTGATACCTGTTGCACAAATCAAAGAAAGGTAAATCAAACACCTCCCTGTTTTCATACCAGGGTCAGTTTTGGTGACCGTGCGAGTCAAAAGTCAATGTTATGTTGAACCGCTGCACAAAAAAATAAAATTCAGAAGCAACCGGTTGCTGTTGCAGAAACTTTTTCCGATGAAAAAGAAATCTTGTTTTCGTTTGAAGAATTAAAAAGATAGGCCATAAAGATATAAATAAGATGTAAGAATAACTTATAGCTCTAATAAAAAATTTCTTTGATAGGGTAGAAAACATTGTGGGAAAAGGAGAAAATGCTGGTAACCTGCATTGCCTCTTTTTCTCAGATTATTTTCCAAAGCCTTCTCTTTTAGGGGTGTTAAAAGGCGTCACCGTATGGTAAGGGGTCAATAAGGATAAACATATACCCTCCCCTCCCAATCATCCAATCAAATCTCATCCCTCTGTGAAATTATCCAATCACAGAAGCTTTTAGGAAAACAGAATGGGTGCCAACAGCCAATCAGAGAGGCTGTGAGAAATTCAAAAATGGGCCCGGTCTGCCAGTCAGAGAGGCTTTGAAAATCAAAATGGGCCCAGTCAGCCAATCAGAGCGCTTCAAAATGGCGCCCTTATATAGCGATAAAAAACAGTGAACAAAAAACGGCATAAAAGTGGATTTAAAGTCTTTCTTAAAGGCTGCTGTGCAGTCCTTGGCAAATTGCCAGGCATGCACCATCCACACATGCCAGATTTCACTGAAAAAAGGCCAAAATTCAAGAAAACAAGGTGGCAGAAGACCTTGTTTTGGTCTTTTTCAAGCCCCTTGCAAGAGTTACTTCCCTTACAGTAAACCCTTGATCCCCCCCCTTTACCCTTTAATTTGATTTTCTGACTCGGGCCACATCAAACTCATATAAGCCTAAATGATCAATGTACAGTGTAAAAAAAAACACCGAAATTAATGTGACAAGTT
This sequence comes from Tridacna crocea, assembly GCA_943736015.1. Classification (NCBI taxonomy): domain Eukaryota; kingdom Metazoa; phylum Mollusca; class Bivalvia; order Cardiida; family Cardiidae; genus Tridacna; species Tridacna crocea. The sequence continues at coordinate 7,142,447 of OX031071.1, forward strand.
GCTAAAAAAGAGACTGGAAACTCTTTCTGTAGCAATTGTTTCCTATTGCATAAATCGAACAAAGGGATCTGAAATGTAATTTTTTCTAATCGCTTCAAACCATGACAAGAAAGCCAGTTACATTGATTACCATCTCATACGGCAGTTACGCACATGCGAAAAGCACAGAAAACAATGTGACAAGTGGCTAAAAAGAGACTAAGAACTCTTTCAGTAGCAAGGAACTGAAGCATAATTTTTCTAATATCTTCAAACCGCAACAAGAAATCCAATTATGTTGACTACCGTTTCGTATGTGCCAGTTAGGCACATGCGAGAACACCAGAAAATGATGTGACAAGTGGCTAAAAAAAGACTTGAAGACTCTTTTCAGTAGCAACTGCTTCCTATTGCATAAGTCAAACAAAGAGAACTGATTTTTTTTATTTTATTTTTTTTTTTCTCCAATCGACAACAAACCCATTTACGTTGACTACCGTCTCGTAGGTGCCGGTTACGTATCCGCGAAAACATAACAAAATCGACTGACGGGACGTTTCATAGCAGACGACACCTGTTTCTCAAGTCAAATATAGGGATTTTTCTTTTTTCGTTTTCTCTCACTAGGGCCATTGATTCGGTTGCGATGACTATCTCACCAATATGAGGTGGTTACGTGCTGTGCATGAAATTGTAAAATCAACTTAGACACTTTCGGAGGCAACTGATACCTGTTGCACAAATCAAAGAAAGGTAAATCAAACACTTCCCTGTTTTCATACCAGGGTCAGTTTTGGTGACCGTGCGAGTCAAAAGTCAATGTTATGTTGAACCGCTGCACAAAAAAATAAAATTCAGAAGCAACCGGTTGCTGTTGCAGAAACTTTTTCCGATGAAAAAGAAATCTTGTTTTCGTTTGAAGAATTAAAAAAATAGGCCATAAAGATATAAATAAGATGTAAGAATAACTTATAATAAAAATTTTCTTTGATAGGGTAGAAAACATTGTGGGAAAAGGAGAAAATGCTGGTAACCTGCATTGTCTCCTTTTCTCAGATTATTTTCCAAAGCCTTCTCTTTTAGGGGTGTTAAAAGGCGTCACTGTATGGTAAGGGGTCAATAAGGATAAACATATACCCTCCCCTCCCAATCATCCAATCAAATCTCATCCCTCTGTGAAATTATCCAATCACAGAAGCTTTTAGGAAAGCAGAATGGGTGCCAACAGCCAATCAGAGAGGCTGTGAGAAATTCAAAAATGGGCCCGGTCTGCCAGTCAGAGAGGCTTTGAAAATCAAAATGGGCCCAGTCAGCCAATCAGAGCGCTTCAAAATGGCGCCCTTATATAGCGATAAAAAACAGTGAACAAAAAACGGCATAAAAGTGGATTTAAAGTCTTTCTTAAAGGCTGCTGTGCAGTCCTTGGCAAATTGCCAGGCATGCACCATCCACACATGCCAGATTTCACTGAAAAAAGGCCAAAATTCAAGAAAACAAGGTGGCAGAAGACCTTGTTTTGGTCTTTTCAAGCCCCTTGCAAGAGTTACTTCCCTTACAGTAAACCCTTGATGCCCCCCCTTTACCCTTTAATTTGATTTTCTGACTCGGGCCACATTAAACTCATATAAGCCTAAATGATCAATGTACAGTGTAAAAAAAAACACCGAAATTAATGTGACAAGTTGCTAAAAAAGAGACTGGAAACTCTTTCTGTAGCAATTGTTTCCTATTGCATAAATCGAACAAAGGGATCTGAAATGTAATTTTTTCTAATCGCTTCAAACCACGACAAGAAAGCCAGTTACGTTGATTACCATCTCATACAGCAGTTACGCACATGCGAAAAGCACAGAAAACAATGTGACAAGTGGCTAAAAAGAGACTAAAAACTCTTTCAGTAGCAAGGAACTGAAGCATAATTTTTCTAATATCTTCAAACCGCAACAAGAAATCCAATTATGTTGACTACCGTTTCGTACGTGCCAGTTAGGCACATGCGAGAACACCAGAAAATGATGTGACAAGTGGCTAAAAAAAGACTTAAAGACTCTTTTCAGTAGCAACTGCTTCCTATTGCATAAGTCAAACAAAGAGAACTGATTTTTTTTATTTAATTTTTTTTTTTCTCCAATCGACAACAAACCCATTTACGTTGACTACCGTCTCGTAGGTGCCGGTTACGTATCCGCGAAAACATAACAAAATCGACTGACGGGATGTTTCATAGCAGACGACACCTGTTTGTCAAGTCAAATATAGGGATTTTTCTTTTTTCGTTTTCTCTCACTAGGGCCATTGATTCGGTTGCGATGACTATCTCACCAATATGAGGTGGTTACGTGCTGTGCATGAAATTGTAAAATCAACTTAGACACTTTCGGAGGCAACTGATACCTGTTGCACAAATCAAAGAAAGGTAAATCAAACACTTCCCTGTTTTCATACCAGGGTCAGTTTTGGTGACCGTGCGAGTCAAAAGTCAATGTTATGTTGAACCGCTGCACAAAAAAATAAAATTCAGAAGCAACCGGTTGCTGTTGCAGAAACTTTTTCCGATGAAAAAGAAATCTTGTTTTCGTTTGAAGAATTAAAAAAATAGGCCATAAAGATATAAATAAGATGTAAGAATAACTTATAATAAAAATTTTCTTTGATAGGGTAGAAAACATTGTGGGAAAAGGAGAAAATGCTGGTAACCTGCATTGTCTCCTTTTCTCAGATTATTTTCCAAAGCCTTCTCTTTTAGGGGTGTTAAAAGGCGTCACTGTATGGTAAGGGGTCAATAAGGATAAACATATACCCTCCCCTCCCAATCATCCAATCAAATCTCATCCCTCTGTGAAATTATCCAATCACAGAAGCTTTTAGGAAAGCAGAATGGGTGCCAACAGCCAATCAGAGAGGCTGTGAGAAATTCAAAAATGGGCCCGGTCTGCCAGTCAGAGAGGCTTTGAAAATCAAAATGGGCCCAGTCAGCCAATCAGAGCGCTTCAAAATGGCGCCCTTATATAGCGATAAAAAACAGTGAACAAAAAACGGCATAAAAGTGGATTTAAAGTCTTTCTTAAAGGCTGCTGTGCAGTCCTTGGCAAATTGCCAGGCATGCACCATCCACACATGCCAGATTTCACTGAAAAAAGGCCAAAATTCAAGAAAACAAGGTGGCAGAAGACCTTGTTTTGGTCTTTTCAAGCCCCTTGCAAGAGTTACTTCCCTTACAGTAAACCCTTGATGCCCCCCCTTTACCCTTTAATTTGATTTTCTGACTCGGGCCACATCAAACTCATATAAGCCTAAATGATCAATGTACAGTGTAAAAAAAAACACCGAAATTAATGTGACAAGTTGCTAAAAAAGAGACTGGAAACTCTTTCTGTAGCAATTGTTTCCTATTGCATAAATCGAACAAAGGGATCTGAAATGTAATTTTTTCTAATCGCTTCAAACCACGACAAGAAAGCCAGTTACGTTGATTACCATCTCATACGGCAGTTACGCACATGCGAAAAGCACAGAAAACAATGTGACAAGTGGCTAAAAAGAGACTAAAAACTCTTTCAGTAGCAAGGAACTGAAGCATAATTTTTCTAATATCTTCAAACCGCAACAAGAAATCCAATTATGTTGACTACCGTTTCGTACGTGCCAGTTAGGCACATGCGAGAACACCAGAAAATGATGTGACAAGTGGCTAAAAAAAGACTTGAAGACTCTTTTCAGTAGCAACTGCTTCCTATTGCATAAGTCAAACAAAGAGAACTGATTTTTTTTATTTTATTTTTTTTTTCTCCAATCGACAACAAACCCATTTACGTTGACTACCGTCTCGTAGGTGCCGGTTACGTATCCGCGAAAACATAAAAAAATCGACTGACGGGACGTTTCATAGCAGACGACACCTGTTTCTCAAGTCAAATATAGGGATTTTTCTTTTTTCGTTTTCTCTCACTAGGGCCATTGATTCGGTTGCGATGACTATCTCACCAATATGAGGTGGTTACGTGCTGTGCATGAAATTGTAAAATCAACTTAGACACTTTCGGAGGCAACTGATACCTGTTGCACAAATCAAAGAAAGGTAAATCAAACACTTCCCTGTTTTCATACCAGGGTCAGTTTTGGTGACCGTGCGAGTCAAAAGTCAATGTTATGTTGAACCGCTGCACAAAAAAATAAAATTCAGAAGCAACCGGTTGCTGTTGCAGAAACTTTTTCCGATGAAAAAGAAATCTTGTTTTCGTTTGAAGAATTAAAAAAATAGGCCATAAAGATATAAATAAGATGTAAGAATAACTTATAGCTCTAATAAAAATTTTCTTTGATAGGGTAGAAAACATTGTGGGAAAAGGAGAAAATGCTGGTAACCTGCATTGTCTCCTTTTCTCAGATTATTTTCCAAAGCCTTCTCTTTTAGGGGTGTTAAAAGGCGTCACTGTATGGTAAGGGGTCAATAAGGATAAACATATACCCTCCCCTCCCAATCATCCAATCAAATCTCATCCCTCTGTGAAATTATCCAATCACAGAAGCTTTTAGGAAAGCAGAATGGGTGCCAACAGCCAATCAGAGAGGCTGTGAGAAATTCAAAAATGGGCCCGGTCTGCCAGTCAGAGAGGCTTTGAAAATCAAAATGGGCCCAGTCAGCCAATCAGAGCGCTTCAAAATGGCGCCCTTATATAGCGATAAAAAACAGTGAACAAAAAACGGCATAAAAGTGGATTTAAAGTCTTTCTTAAAGGCTGCTGTGCAGTCCTTGGCAAATTGCCAGGCATGCACCATCCACACATGCCAGATTTCACTGAAAAAAGGCCAAAATTCAAGAAAACAAGGTGGCAGAAGACCTTGTTTTGGTCTTTTCAAGCCCCTTGCAAGAGTTACTTCCCTTACAGTAAACCCTTGATGCCCCCCCTTTACCCTTTAATTTGATTTTCTGACTCGGGCCACATCAAACTCATATAAGCCTAAATGATCAATGTACAGTGTAAAAAAAAACACCGAAATTAATGTGTCAAGTTGCTAAAAAAGAGACTGGAAACTCTTTCTGTAGCAATTGTTTCCTATTGCATAAATCGAACAAAGGGATCTGAAATGTAATTTTTTCTAATCGCTTCAAACCACGACAAGAAAGCCAGTTACGTTGATTACCATCTCATACGGCAGTTACGCACATGCGAAAAGCACAGAAAACAATGTGACAAGTGGCTAAAAAGAGACTAAAAACTCTTTCAGTAGCAAGGAACTGAAGCATAATTTTTCTAATATCTTCAAACCGCAACAAGAAATCCAATTATGTTGACTACCGTTTCGTACGTGCCAGTTAGGCACATGCGAGAACACCAGAAAATGATGTGACAAGTGGCTAAAAAAAGACTTGAAGACTCTTTTCAGTAGCAACTGCTTCCTATTGCATAAGTCAAACAAAGAGAACTGATTTTTTTTATTTTATTTTTTTTTTTCTCCAATCGACAACAAACCCATTTACGTTGACTACCGTCGCGTAGGTGCCGGTTACGTATCCGCGAAAACATAAAAAAATCGACTGACGGGACGTTTCATAGCAGACGACACCTGTTTCTCAAGTCAAATATAGGGATTTTTCTTTTTTCGTTTTCTCTCACTAGGGCCATTGATTCGGTTGCGATGACTATCTCACCAATATGAGGCGGTTACGTGCTGCGCATGAAATTGTAAAATCAACTTAGACACTTTCGGAGGCAACTGATACCTGTTGCACAAATCAAAGAAAGGTAAATCAAACACTTCCCTGTTTTCATACCAGGGTCAGTTTTGGTGACCGTGCGAGTCAAAAGTCAATGTTATGTTGAACCACTGCACAAAAAAATAAAATTCAGAAGCAACCGGTTGCTGTTGCAGAAACTTTTTCCGATGAAAAAGAAATCTTGTTTTCGTTTGAAGAATTAAAAAAATAGGCCATAAAGATATAAATAAGATGTAAGAATAACTTATAGCTCTAATAAAAATTTTCTTTGATAGGGTAGAAAACATTGTGGGAAAAGGAGAAAATGCTGGTAACCTGCATTGTCTCCTTTTCTCAGATTATTTTCCAAAGCCTTCTCTTTTAGGGGTGTTAAAAGGCGTCACCGTATGGTAAGGGGTCAATAAGGATAAACATATACCCTCCCCTTCCAATCATCCAATCAAATCTCATCCCTCTGTGAAATTATCCAATCACAGAAGCTTTTAGGAAAGCAGAATGGGTGCCAACAGCCAATCAGAGAGGCTGTGAGAAATTCAAAAATGGGCCCGGTCTGCCAGTCAGAGAGGCTTTGAAAATCAAAATGGGCCCAGTCAGCCAATCAGAGCGCTTCAAAATGGCGCCCTTATATAGCGATAAAAAACAGTGAACAAAAAACGGCATAAAAGTGGATTTAAAGTCTTTCTTAAAGGCTGCTGTGCAGTCCTTGGCAAATTGCCAGGCATGCACCATCCACACATGCCAGATTTCACTGAAAAAAGGCCAAAATTCAAGAAAACAAGGTGGCAGAAGACCTTGTTTTGGTCTTTTCAAGCCCCTTGCAAGAGTTACTTCCCTTACAGTAAAAACTTGATCCCCCCCCCTTTACCCTTTAATTTGATTTTCTGACTCGGGCCACATCAAACTCATATAAGCCTAAATGATCAATGTACAGTGTAAAAAAAAACACCGAAATTAATGTGACAAGTTGCTAAAAAAGAGACTGGAAACTCTTTCTGTAGCAATTGTTTCCTATTGCATAAATCGAACAAAGGGATCTGAAATGTAATTTTTTCTAATCGCTTCAAACCACGACAAGAAAGCCAGTTACGTTGATTACCATCTCATACGGCAGTTACGCACATGCGAAAAGCACAGAAAACAATGTGACAAGTGGCTAAAAAGAGACTAAAAACTCTTTCAGTAGCAAGGAACTGAAGCATAATTTTTCTAATATCTTCAAACCGCAACAAGAAATCCAATTATGTTGACTACCGTTTCGTACGTGCCAGTTAGGCACATGCGAGAACACCAGAAAATGATGTGACAAGTGGCTAAAAAAAGACTTGAAGACTCTTTTCAGTAGCAACTGCTTCCTATTGCATAAGTCAAACAAAGAGAACTGATTTTTTTTATTTTATTTTTTTTTTCTCCAATCGACAACAAACCCATTTACGTTGACTACCGTCTCATAGGTGCCGGTTACGTATCCGCGAAAACATAAAAAAATCGACTGACGGGACGTTTCATAGCAGACGACACCTGTTTCTCAAGTCAAATATAGGGATTTTTCTTTTTTCGTTTTCTCTCACTAGGGCCATTGATTCGGTTGCGATGACTATCTCACCAATATGAGGCGGTTACGTGCTGCGCATGAAATTGTAAAATCAACTTAGACACTTTCGGAGGCAACTGATACCTGTTGCACAAATCAAAGAAAGGTAAATCAAACACTTCCCTGTTTTCATACCAGGGTCAGTTTTGGTGACCGTGCGAGTCAAAAGTCAATGTTATGTTGAACCGCTGCACAAAAAAATAAAATTCAGAAGCAACCGGTTGCTGTTGCAGAAACTTTTTCCGATGAAAAAGAAATCTTGTTTTCGTTTGAAGAATTAAAAAAATAGGCCATAAAGATATAAATAAGATGTAAGAATAACTTATAGCTCTAATAAAAATTTTCTTTGATAGGGTAGAAAACATTGTGGGAAAAGGAGAAAATGCTGGTAACCTGCATTGTCTCCTTTTCTCAGATTATTTTCCAAAGCCTTCTCTATTAGGGGTGTTAAAAGGCGTCACTGTATGGTAAGGGGTCAATAAGGATAAACATATACCCTCCCCTCCCAATCATCCAATCAAATCTCATCCCTCTGTGAAATTATCCAATCACAGAAGCTTTTAGGAAAGCAGAATGGGTGCCAACAGCCAATCAGAGAGGCTGTGAGAAATTCAAAAATGGGCCCGGTCTGCCAGTCAGAGAGGCTTTGAAAATCAAAATGGGCCCAGTCAGCCAATCAGAGCGCTTCAAAATGGCGCCCTTATATAGCGATAAAAAACAGTGAACAAAAAACGGCATAAAAGTGGATTTAAAGTCTTTCTTAAAGGCTGCTGTGCAGTCCTTGGCAAATTGCCAGGCATGCACCATCCACACATGCCAGATTTCACTGAAAAAAGGCCAAAATTCAAGAAAACAAGGTGGCAGAAGACCTTGTTTTGGTCTTTTCAAGCCCCTTGCAAGAGTTACTTCCCTTACAGTAAACCCTTGATGCCCCCCCTTTACCCTTTAATTTGATTTTCTGACTCGGGCCACATCAAACTCATATAAGCCTAAATGATCAATGTACAGTGTAAAAAAAAACACCGAAATTAATGTGACAAGTTGCTAAAAAAGAGACTGGAAACTCTTTCTGTAGCAATTGTTTCCTATTGCATAAATCGAACAAAGGGATCTGAAATGTAATTTTTTCTAATCGCTTCAAACCACGACAAGAAAGCCAGTTACGTTGATTACCATCTCATACGGCAGTTACGCACATGCGAAAAGCACAGAAAACAATGTGACAAGTGGCTAAAAAGAGACTAAAAACTCTTTCAGTAGCAAAGAACTGAAGCATAATTTTCTAATATCTTCAAACCGCAACAAGAAATCCAATTATGTTGACTACCGTTTCATACGTGCCAGTTAGGCACATGCGAGAACACCAGAAAATGATGTGACAAGTGGCTAAAAAAAGACTTGAAGACTCTTTTCAGTAGCAACTGCTTCCTATTGCATAAGTCAAACAAAGAGAACTGATTTTTTTTATTTTATTTTTTTTTTCTCCAATCGACAACAAACCCATTTACGTTGACTACCGTCTCGTAGGTGCCGGTTACGTATCCGCGAAAACATAAAAAAATTGACTGACGGGACGTTTCATAGCAGACGACACCTGTTTCTCAAGTCAAATATAGGGATTTTTCTTTTTTCGTTTTCTCTCACTAGGGCCATTGATTCGGTTGCAATGACTATCTCACCAATATGAGGCGGTTACGTGCTGCGCATGAAATTGTAAAATCAACTTAGACACTTTCGGAGGCAACTGATACCTGTTGCACAAATCAAAGAAAGGTAAATCAAACACTTCCCTGTTTTCATACCAGGGTCAGTTTTGGTGACCGTGCGAGTCAAAAGTCAATGTTATGTTGAACCGCTGCACAAAAAAATAAAATTCAGAAGCAACCGGTTGCTGTTGCAGAAACTTTTTCCGATGAAAAAGAAATCTTGTTTTCGTTTGAAGAATTAAAAAAATAGGCCATAAAGATATAAATAAGATGTAAGAATAACTTATAATAAAAATTTTCTTTGATAGGGTAGAAAACATTGTGGGAAAAGGAGAAAATGCTGGTAACCTGCATTGTCTCCTTTTCTCAGATTATTTTCCAAAGCCTTCTCTTTTAGGGGTGTTAAAAGGCGTCACTGTATGGTAAGGGGTCAATAAGGATAAACATATACCCTCCCCTCCCAATCATCCAATCAAATCTCATCCCTCTGTGAAATTATCCAATCACAGAAGCTTTTAGGAAAGCAGAATGGGTGCCAACAGCCAATCAGAGAGGCTGTGAGAAATTCAAAAATGGGCCCGGTCTGCCAGTCAGAGAGGCTTTGAAAATCAAAATGGGCCCAGTCAGCCAATCAGAGCGCTTCAAAATGGCGCCCTTATATAGCGATAAAAAACAGTGAACAAAAAACGGCATAAAAGTGGATTTAAAGTCTTTCTTAAAGGCTGCTGTGCAGTCCTTGGCAAATTGCCAGGCATGCACCATCCACACATGCCAGATTTCACTGAAAAAAGGCCAAAATTCAAGAAAACAAGGTGGCAGAAGACCTTGTTTTGGTCTTTTCAAGCCCCTTGCAAGAGTTACTTCCCTTACAGTAAACCCTTGATGCCCCCCCTTTACCCTTTAATTTGATTTTCTGACTCGGGCCACATCAAACTCATATAAGCCTAAATGATCAATGTACAGTGTAAAAAAAAACACCGAAATTAATGTGACAAGTTGCTAAAAAAGAGACTGGAAACTCTTTCTGTAGCAATTGTTTCCTATTGCATAAATCGAACAAAGGGATCTGAAATGTAATTTTTTCTAATCGCTTCAAACCACGACAAGAAAGCCAGTTACGTTGATTACCATCTCATACGGCAGTTACGCACATGCGAAAAGCACAGAAAACAATGTGACAAGTGGCTAAAAAGAGACTAAAAACTCTTTCAGTAGCAAGGAACTGAAGCATAATTTTTCTAATATCTTCAAACCGCAACAAGAAATCCAATTATGTTGACTACCGTTTCGTACGTGCCAGTTAGGCACATGCGAGAACACCAGAAAATGATGTGACAAGTGGCTAGAAAAAGACTTGAAGACTCTTTTCAGTAGCAACTGCTTCCTATTGCATAAGTCAAACAAAGAGAACTGATTTTTTTTATTTTATTTTTTTTTTCTCCAATCGACAACAAACCCATTTACGTTGACTACCGTCTCGTAGGTGCCGGTTACGTATCCGCGAAAACATAAAAAAATCGACTGACGGGACGTTTCATAGCAGACGACACCTGTTTCTCAAGTCAAATATAGGGATTTTTCTTTTTTCGTTTTCTCTCACTAGGGCCATTGATTCGGTTGCGATGACTATCGTACCAATATGAGGCGGTTACGTGCTGCGCATGAAATTGTAAAATCAACTTAGACACTTTTGGAGGCAACTGATACCTGTTGCACAAATCAAAGAAAGGTAAATCAAACACTTCCCTGTTTTCATACCAGGGTCAGTTTTGGTGACCGTGCGAGTCAAAAGTCAATGTTATGTTGAACCGCTGTACAAAAAAATAAAATTCAGAAGCAACCGGTTGCTGTTGCAGAAACTTTTTCCGATGAAAAAGAAATCTTGTTTTCGTTTGAAGAATTAAAAAGATAGGCCATAAATATATAAATAAGATGTAAGAATAACTTATTATAAAAATTTTCTTTGATAGGTTAGAAAACATTGTGGGAAAAGGAGAAAATGCTGGTAACCTGCATTGTCTCCTTTTCTCAGATTATTTTCCAAAGCCTTCTCTTTTAGGGGTGTTAAAAGGCGTCACTGTATGGTAAGGGGTCAATAAGGATAAACATATACCCTCCCCTCCCAATCATCCAATCAAATCTCATCCCTCTGTGAAATTATCCAATCACAGAAGCTTTTCGGAAAGCAGAATGGGTGCCAACAGCCAATCAGAGAGGCTGTGAGAAATTCAAAAATGGGCCCGGTCTGCCAGTCAGAGAGGCTTTGAAAATCAAAATGGGCCCAGTCAGCCAATCAGAGCGCTTCAAAATGGCGCCCTTATATAGCGATAAAAAACAGTGAACAAAAAACGGCATAAAAGTGGATTTAAAGTCTTTCTTAAAGGCTGCTGTGCAGTCCTTGGCAAATTGCCAGGCATGCACCATCCACACATGCCAGATTTCACTGAAAAAAGGCCAAAATTCAAGAAAACAAGGTGGCAGAAGACCTTGTTTTGGTCTTTTCAAGCCCCTTGCAAGAGTTACTTCCCTTACAGTAAACCCTTGATGCCCCCCCCTTTACCCTTTAATTTGATTTTCTGACTCGGGCCACATCAAACTCATATAAGCCTAAATGATCAATGTACAGTGTAAAAAAAACACCGAAATTAATGTGACAAGTTGCTAAAAAAGAGACTGGAAACTCTTTCTGTAGCAATTGTTTCCTATTGCATAAATCGAACAAAGGGATCTGAAATGTATTTTTTTCTAATCGCTTCAAACCACGACAAGAAAGCCAGTTACGTTGATTACCATCTCATACGGCAGTTACGCACATGCGAAAAGCACAGAAAACAATGTGACAAGTGGCTAAAAAGAGACTAAAAACTCTTTCAGTAGCAAGGAACTGAAGCATAATTTTTCTAATATCTTCAAACCGCAACAAGAAATCCAATTATGTTGACTACCGTTTCGTACGTGCCAGTTAGGCACATGCGAGAACACCAGAAAATGATGTGACAAGTGGCTAAAAAAAGACTTGAAGACTCTTTTCAGTAGCAACTGCTTCCTATTGCATAAGTCAAACAAAGAGAACTGATTTTTTTTATTTTATTTTTTTTTTCTCCAATCGACAACAAACCCATTTACGTTAACTACCGTCTTGTAGGTGCCGGTTACGTATCCGCGAAAACATAAAAAAATCGACTGACGGGACGTTTCATAGCAGACGACACCTGTTTCTCAAGTCAAATATAGGGATTTTTCTTTTTTTACTTTTCTCTCACTAGGGCCATTGATTCGGTTGCGATGACTATCTCACCAATATGAGGCGGTTACGTGCTGCGCATGAAATTGTAAAATCAACTTAGACACTTTCGGAGGCAACTGATACCTGTTGCACAAATCAAAGAAAGGTAAATCAAACACTTCCCTGTTTTCATACCAGGGTCAGTTTTGGTGACCGTGCGAGTCAAAAGTCAATGTTATGTTGAACCGCTGCACAAAAAAATAAAATTCAGAAGCAACCGGTTGCTGTTGCAGAAACATTTTCCGATGAAAAAGAAATCTTGTTTTCGTTTGAAGAATTAAAAAAATAGCCCATAAAGATATAAATAAGATGTAAGAATAACTTATAATAAAAAGTTTCTTTAATAGGGTAGAAAACATTGTGGGAAAAGGAGAAAATGCTGGTAACCTGCATTGTCTCCTTTTCTCGGATTATTTTCCAAAGCCTTCTCTTTTAGGGGTGTTAAAAGGCGTCACTGTATGGTAAGGGGTCAATAAGGATAAACATATACCCTCCCCTCCCAATCATCCAATCAAATATCATCCCTCTGTGAAATTATCCAATCACAGAAGCTTTTAGGAAAGCAGAATGGGTGCCAACAGCCAATCAGAGAGGCTGTGAGAAATTCAAAAATGGGCCCGGTCTGCCAGTCAGAGAGGCTTTGAAAATCAAAATGGGCCCAGTCAGCCAATCAGAGCGCTTCAAAATGGCGCCCTTATATAGCGATAAAAAACAGTGAACAAAAACGGCATAAAAGTGGATTTAAAGTCTTTCTTAAAGGCTGCTGTGCAGTCCTTGGCAAATTGCCAGGCATGCACCATCCACACATGCCAGATTTCACTGAAAAAAGGCCAAAATTCAAGAAAACAAGGTGGCAGAAGACCTTGTTTTGGTCTTTTCAAGCCCCTTGCAAGAGTTACTTCCCTTACAGTAAACCCTTGATGCCCCCCCTTTACCCTTTAATTTGATTTTCTGACTCGGGCCACATCAAACTCATATAAGCCTAAATGATCAATGTACAGTGTAAAAAAAACACCGAAATTAATGTGACAAGTTGCTAAAAAAGAGACTGGAAACTCTTTCTCTTGCAATTGTTTCCTATTGCATAAATCGAACAAAGGGATCTGAAATGTAATTTTTTCTAATCGCTTCAAACCACGACAAGAAAGCCAGTTACGTTGATTACCATCTCATACGGCAGTTACGCACATGCGAAAAGCACAGAAAACAATGTGACAAGTGGCTAAAAAGAGACTAAAAACTCTTTCAGTAGCAAGGAACTGAAGCATAATTTTTCTAATATCTTCAAACCGCAACAAGAAATCCAATTATGTTGACTACCGTTTCGTACGTGCCAGTTAGGCACATGCGAGAACACCAGAAAATGATGTGACAAGTGGCTAAAAAAAGACTTGAAGACTCTTTTCAGTAGCAACTGCTTCCTATTGCATAAGTCAAACAAAGAGAACTGATTTTTTTTATTTTATTTTTTTTTTCTCTAATCGACAACAAACCCATTTACGTTGACTACCGTCTCGTAGGTGCCGGTTACGTATCCGCAAAAAACATAAAAAAATCGACTGACGGGACGTTTCATAGCAGACGACACCTGTTTCTCAAGTCAAATATAGGGATTTTTCTTTTTTCGTTTTCTCTCACTGGGGCCATTGATTCGGTTGCGATGACTATCTCACCAATATGGGGCGGTTACGTGCTGCGCATGAAATTGTAAAATCAACTTAGACACTTTCGGAGGCAACTGATACCTGTTGCACAAATCAAAGAAAGGTAAATCAAACACTTCCCTGTTTTCATACCAGGGTCAGTTTTGGTGACCGTGCGAGTCAAAAGTCAATGTTATGTTGAACCGCTGCACAAAAAAATAAAATTCAGAAGCAACCGGTTGCTGTTGCAGAAACTTTTTCCGATGAAAAAGAAATCTTGTTTTCGTTTGAAGAATTAAAAAAATTGGCCATAAAGATATAAATAAGATGTAAGAATAACTTATAATAAAAATTTTCTTTGATAGGGTAGAAAACATTGTGGGAAAAGGAGAAAATGCTGGTAACCTGCATTGTCTCCTTTTCTCAGATTATTTTCCAAAGCCTTCTCTTTTAGGGGTGTTAAAAGGCGTCACTGTATGGTAAGGGGTCAATAAGGATAAACATATACCCTCCCTCCAAATCATCCAATCAAATCTCATCCCTCTGTGAAATTATCCAATCACAGAAGCTTTTAGGAAAGCAGAATATGTGCCAACAGCCAATCAGAGAGGCTGTGAGAAATTCAAAAATGGGCCCGGTCTGCCAGTCAGAGAGGCTTTGAAAATCAAAATGGGCCCAGTCAGCCAATCAGAGCGCTTCAAAATGGCGCCCTTATATAGCGATAAAAAACAGTGAACAAAAAACGGCATAAAAGTGGATTTAAAGTCTTTCTTAAAGGCTGCTGTGCAGTCCTTGGCAAATTGCCAGGCATGCATCATCCACACATGCCGGATTTCACTGAAAAAAGGCCAAAATTCAAGAAAACAAGGTGGCAGAAGACCTTGTTTAGGTCTTTTCAAGCCCCTTGCAAGAGTTACTTCCCTTACAGTAAACCCTTGATGCCCCCCCTTTACCCTTTAATTTGATTTTCTGACTCGGGCCACATCAAACTCATATAAGCCTAAATAATCAATGTACAGTGTAAAAAAAACACCGAAATTAATGTGACAAGTTGCTAAAAAAGAGACTGGAAACTCTTTCTGTAGCAATTGTTTCCTATTGCATAAATCGAACAAAGGGATCTGAAATGTAATTTTTTCTAATCGCTTCAAACCACGACAAGAAAGCCAGTTACGTTGATTACCATCTCATACGGCAGTTACGCACATGCGAAAAGCACAGAAAACAATGTGACAAGTGGCTAAAAAGAGACTAAAAACTCTTTCAGTAGCAAGGAACTGAAGCATAATTTTTCTAATATCTTCAAACCGCAACAAGAAATCCAATTATGTTGACTACCGTTTCGTACGTGCCAGTTAGGCACATGCGAAAACACCAGAAAATGATGTGACATGTGGCTAAAAAAAGACTTGAAGACTCTTTTCAGTAGCAACTGCTTCCTATTGCATAAGTCAAACAAAGAGAACTGATTTTTTTTATTTTATTTTTTTTTTCTCCAATCGACAACAAACCCATTTACGTTGACTACCGTCTCGTAGGTGCCGGTTACGTATCCGCGAAAACATAAAAAAAATCGACTGATGGGACGTTTCATAGCAGACGACATCTGTTTCTCAAGTCAAATATAGGGATTTTTCTTTTTTCGTTTTCTCTCACTAGGGCCATCGATTCGGTTGCGATGACTATCTCACCAATATGAGGCGGTTACGTGCTGCGCATGAAATTGTAAAATCAACTTAGACACTTTCGGAGGCAACTGATACCTGTTGCACAAATCAAAGAAAGGTAAATCAAACACTTCCCTGTTTTCATACCAGGGTCAGTTTTGGTGACCGTGCGAGTCAAAAGTCAATGTTATGTTGAACCGCTGCACAAAAAAATAAAATTCAGAAGCAACCGGTTGCTGTTGCAGAAACTTTTTCCGATGAAAAAGAAATCTTGTTTTCGTTTGAAGAATTAAAAAAATAGGCCATAAAGATATAAATAAGATGTAAGAATAACTTATAATAAAAATTTTCTTTGATAGGGTAGAAAACATTGTGGGAAAAGGAGAAAATCCTGGTAACCTGCATTGTCTCCTTTTCTCAGATTATTTTCCAAAGCCTTCTCTTTTAGGGGTGTTAAAAGGCGTCACCGTATGGTAAGGGGTCAATAAGGATAAACATATACCCTCCCCTCCCAATCATCCAATCAAATCTCATCCCTCTGTGAAATTATCCAATCACAGAAGCTTTTAGGAAAGCAGAATGGGTGCCAACAGCCAATCAGAGAGGCTGTGAGAAATTCAAAAATGGGCCCGGTCTGCCAGTCAGAGAGGCTTTGAAAATCAAAATGGGCCCAGTCAGCCAATCAGAGCGCTTCAAAATGGCGCCCTTATATAGCGATAAAAAACAGTGAACAAAAAACGGCATAAAAGTGGATTTAAAGTCTTTCTTAAAGGCTGCTGTGCAGTCCTTGGCAAATTGCCAGGCATGCACCATCCACACATGCCAGATTTCACTGAAAAAAGGCCAAAATTCAAGAAAACAAGGTGGCAGAAGACCTTGTTTTGGTCTTTTCAAGCCCCTTGCAAGAGTTACTTCCCTTACAGTAAACCCTTGATGCCCCCCCCTTTACCCTTTAATTTGATTTTCTGACTCGGGCCACATCAAACTCATATAAGCCTAAATGATCAATGTACAGTGTAAAAAAAACACCGAAATTAATGTGACAAGTTGCTAAAAAAGAGACTGGAAACTCTTTCTGTAGCAATTGTTTCCTATTGCATAAATCAAACAAAGGGATCTGAAATGTAATTTTTTCTAATCGCTTCAAACCACGACAAGAGAGCCAGTTACGTTGATTACCACCTCATACGGCAGTTACTCACATGCGAAGAGCACAGAAAACAATGTGACAAGTGGCTAAAAAGAGACTAAAAACTATTTCAGTAGCAAGGAACTGAAGCATAATTTTTCTAATATCTTCAAACCGCAACAAGAAATCCAATTATGTTGACTACCGTTTCGTACGTGCCAGTTAGGCACATGCGAGAACACCAGAAAATGATGTGACAAGTGGCTAAAAAAAGACTTGAAGACTCTTTTCAGTAGCAACTGCTTCCTATTGCATAAGTCAAACAAAGAGAACTGATTTTTTTTTATTTTATTTTTTTTTTTCTCCAATCGACAACAAACCCATTTACGTTGACTACCGTCTCGTAGGTGCCGGTTGCGTATCTGCGAAAACATAAAAAAATCGACTGACGGGATGTTTCATAGCAAACGACACCTGTTTCTCAAGTCAAATATAGAGATTTTTCTTTTTTTAGTTTTCTCTCACTAGGGCCATTGATTCGGTTGCGATGACTATCTCACCAATATGAGGCGGTTACGTGCTGCGCATGAAATTGTAAAATCAACTTAGACACTTTCGGAGGCAACTGATACCTGTTGCACAAATCAAAGAAAGGTAAATCAAACACTTTCATGTTTTCATACCAGGGTCAGTTTTGGTCACCGTGCGAGTCAAAAGTCATAGTTATGTTGAACCGCTGCACAAAAAAATAAAATTCAGAAGCAACCGGTTGCTGTTGCAGAAACTTTTTCCGATGAAAAAGAAATCTTGTTTTCGTTTGAAGAATTAAAAAAATAGGCCATAAAGATATAAATAAGATGTAAGAATAACTTATAATAAAAATTTTCTTTGATAGGGTAGATAACATTGTGGGAAAAGGAGAAAATTATTTTCCAAAGCCTTCTCTTTTAGGGGAGTTAAAAGGCGTCACTGTATGGTAAGGGGTCAATAAGGATAAACATATACCCTCCCTCCCAATCATCCAATCAAATCTCATCCCTCTGTGAAATTATCCAATCACAGAAGCTTTTAGGATAGCAGAATTGGTGCCAACAGCCAATCAGAGAGGCTGTGAGAAATTCAAAAATGGGCCCGGTCTGCCAGTCAGAGAGGCTTTAAAGATCAAAATGGGCCCAGTCAGCCAATCAGAGCGCTTCAAAATGGCGCCCTTATATAGCGATAAAAAACAGTGAACAAAAAACGGCATAAAAATGGATTTAAAATCTTTCTTAAAGGCTGCTGTGCAGTCCTTGGCAAATTGCCAGGCATGCACCATCCACACATGCCAGATTTCACTGAAAAAAGGCCAAAATTCAAGAAAACAAGGTGGCAGAAGACCTTGTTTTGGTCTTTTCAAGCCCCTTGCAAGAGTTACTTCCCTTACAGTAAACCCTTGATGCCCCCCCCTTTACCCTTTAATTTGATTTTCTGACTCGGGCCACATCAAACTCATATAAGCCTAAATGATCAATGTACAGTGTAAAAAAAACACCGAAATTAATGTGACAAGTTGCTAAAAAAGAGACTGGAAACTCTTTCTGTAGCAATTGTTTCCTATTGCATAAATCGAACAAAGGGATCTGAAATGTAATTTTTTCTAATCGCTTCAAACCTCGACAAGAAAGCCAGTTACATTGATTACCATCTCATGCTGCAGTTACGCACATGCGAAGAGCACAGAAAACAATGTGACAAGTGGCTAAAAAGAGACTAAAAACTCTTTCAGTAGCAAGGAACTGAAGCATAATTTTTCTAATATCTTCAAACCGCAACAAGAAATCCAATTATGTTGACTACCGTTTCGTACGTGCCAGTTAGGCACATGCGAGAACACCAGAAAATGATGTGACAAGTGGCTAAAAAAAGACTTGAAGACTCTTTTCAGTAGCAACTGCTTCCTATTGCATAAGTCAAACAAAGAGAAGTGATTTTTTTTTATTTTATTTTTTTTTTCTCTAATCGACAACAAACCCATTTACGTTGACTACCGTCTCGTAGGTGCCGGTTACGTATCCGCGAAAACATAAAAAAATCGACTGACGGGACGTTTCATAGCAGACGACACCTGTTTCTCAAGTCAAATATAGGGATTTTTCTTTTTTTCGTTTTCTCTCACTAGGGCCATTGATTTGTTTGCTATGACTATCTCACCAATATGGGGCGGTTACGTGCTGCGCATGAAATTGTAAAATCAACTTAGACACTTTCGGAGGCAACTGATACCTGTTGCACAAATCAAAGAAAGGTAAATCAAACACTTCCCTGTTCTCATACCAGGGTCAGTTTTGGTGACCGTGCGAGTCAAAAGTCAATGTTATGTTGAACCGCTGCACAAAAAAATAAAATTCAGAAGCAACCGGTTGCTGTTGCAGAAACACTTTCCGATGAAAAAGAAATCTTGTTTTCGTTTGAAGAATTAAAAAAATAGGCCATAAAGATATAAATAAGATGTAAGAATAACTTATTATAAAAATTTTCTTTGATAGGGTAGAAAACATTGTGGGAAAAGGAGAAAATGCTGGTAACCTGCATTGACTCCTTTTCTCAGATTATTTTCCAAAGCCTTCTCTTTTAGGGGTGTTAAAAGGCGTCACTGTATGGTAAGGGGTCAATAAGGATAAACATATACCCTCCCCTCCCAATCATCCAATCAAATCTCATCCCTCTGTGAAATTATCCAATCACAGAAGCTTTTAGGAAAGCAGAATGGGTGCCAACAGCCAATCAGAGAGGCTGTGAGAAATTCAAAAATGGGCCCGGTCTGCCAGTCAGAGAGGCTTTGAAAATCAAAATGGGCCAAGTCAGCCAATCAGAGCACTTCAAAACGGCGCCCTTATATAGCGATAAAAAACAGTGAACAAAAAACGGCATAAAAGTGGATTTAAAGTCTTTCTTAAAGGCTGCTGTGCAGTTCTTGGCAAATTGCCAGGCATGCACCATCCACACATGCCAGATTTTACTGAAAAAAGGCCAAAATTCAAGAAAACAAGGTGGTTTGGTCTTTTCAAGCCCCTTGCAAGAGTTACTTCCCTTACAGTAAACCCTTGATGCCCCCCCTTTACCCTTTAATTTGATTTTCTGACTCGGGCCACATCAAACTCATATAAGCCTAAATGATCAATGTACAGTGTAAAAAAAACACCGAAATTAATGTGACAAGTTGCTAAAAAAGAGACTGGAAACTCTTTCTCTAGCAATTGTTTCCTATAGCATAAATCGAACAAAGGGATCTGAAATGTAATTTTTTCTAATCGCTTCAAACCACGACAAGAAAGCTAGTTACGTTGATTACCATCTCATACGGCAGTTACGCACATGCGAAAAGCACAGAAAACAATGTGACAAGTGGCTAAAAAGAGACTAAAAACTCTTTCAGTAGCAAGGAACTGAAGCATAATTTTTCTAATATCTTCAAACCGCAACAAGAAATCCAATTATGTTGACTACCGTTTCGTACGTGCCAGTTAGGCACATGCAAGAACACCAGAAAATGATGTGACAAGTGGCTAAAAAAAGACTTGAAGACTCTTTTCAGTAGCAACTGCTTCCTATTGCATAAGTCAAACAAAGAGAACTGATTTTTTTTATTTTATTTTTTTTTTCTCCAATCGACAACAAACCCATTTACGTTAACTACCGTCTTGTAGGTGCCGGTTACGTATCCGCGAAAACATAAAAAAATCGACTGACGGGACGTTTCATAGCAGACGACACCTGTTTCTCAAGTCAAATATAGGGATTTTTCTTTTTTTACTTTTCTCTCACTAGGGCCATTGATTCGTTTGCTATGACTATCTCACCAATATGAGGCGGTTACGTGCTGCGCATGAAATTGTAAAATCAACTTAGACACTTTCGGAGGCAACTGATACCTGTTGCACAAATCAAAGAAAGGTAAATCAAACACTTCCCTGTTTTCATACCAGGGTCAGTTTTGGTGACCGTGCGAGTCAAAAGTCAATGTTATGTTGAACCGCTGCACAAAAAAATAAAATTCAGAAGCAACCGGTTGCTGTTGCAGAAACATTTTCCGATGAAAAAGAAATCTTGTTTTCGTTTGAAGAATTAAAAAAATAGGCCATAAAGATATAAATAAGATGTAAGAATAACTTATAATAAAAATTTTCTTTGATAGGGTAGAAAACATTGTGGGAAAAGGAGAAAATGCTGGTAACCTGCATTGTCTCCTTTTCTCAAATTATTTTCCAAAGCCTTCTCTTTTAGGGGTGTTAAAAGGCGTCACTGTATGGTAAGGGGTCAATAAGGATAAACATATACCCTCCCCTCCCAATCATCCAATCAAATATCATCCCTCTGTGAAATTATCCAATCACAGAAGCTTTTAGGAAAGCAGAATGGGTGCCAACAGCCAATCAGAGAGGCTGTGAGAAATTCAAAAATGGGCCCGGTCTGCCAGTCAGAGAGGCTTTGAAAATCAAAATGGGCCCAGTCAGCCAATCAGAGCGCTTCAAAATGGCGCCCTTATATAGCGATAAAAAACAGTGAACAAAAAACGGCATAAAAGTGGATTTAAAGTCTTTCTTAAAGGCTGCTGTGCAGTCCTTGGCAAATTGCCAGGCATGCACCATCCACACATGCCAGATTTCACTGAAAAAAGGCCAAAATTCAAGAAAACAAGGTGGCAGAAGACCTTGTTTTGGTCTTTTCAAGCCCCTTGCAAGAGTTACTTCCCTTACAGTAAACCCTTGATGCCCCCCCTTTACCCTTTAATTTGATTTTCTGACTCGGGCCACATCAAACTCATATAAGCCTAAATGATCAATGTACAGTGTAAAAAAAACACCGAAATTAATGTGACAAGTTGCTAAAAAAGAGACTGGAAAGTCTTTCTCTTGCAATTGTTTCCTATTGCATAAATCGAACAAAGGGATCTGAAATGTAATTTTTTCTAATCGCTTCAAACCACGACAAGAAAGCCAGTTACGTTGATTACCATCTCATACGGCAGTTACGCACATGCGAAAAGCACAGAAAACAATGTGACAAGTGGCTAAAAAGAGACTAAAAACTCTTTCAGTAGCAAGGAACTGAAGCATAATTTTTCTAATATCTTCAAACCGCAACAAGAAATCCAATTATGTTGACTACCGTTTCGTACGTGCCAGTTAGGCACATGCGAAAACACCAGAAAATGATGTGACAAGTGGCTAAAAAAAGACTTGAAGACTCTTTTCAGTAGCAACTGCTTCCTATTGCATAAGTCAAACAAAGAGAACTGATTTTTTTTATTTTATTTTTTTTTTCTCCAATCGACAACAAACCCATTTACGTTGACTACCGTCTCGTAGGTGCCGGTTACGTATCCGCAAAAAACATAAAAAAATCGACTGACGGGACGTTTCATAGCAGACGACACCTGTTTCTCAAGTCAAATATAGGGATTTTTCTTTTTTCGTTTTCTCTCACTGGGGCCATTGATTCGGTTGCGATGACTATCTCACCAATATGGGGCGGTTACGTGCTGCGCATGAAATTGTAAAATCAACTTAGACACTTTCGGAGGCAACTGATACCTGTTGCACAAATCAAAGAAAGGTAAATCAAACACTTCCCTGTTTTCATACCAGGGTCAGTTTTGGTGACCGTGCGAGTCAAAAGTCAATGTTATGTTGAACCGCTGCACAAAAAAATAAAATTCAGAAGCAACCGGTTGCTGTTGCAGAACCTTTTTCCGATGAAAAAGAAATCTTGTTTTCGTTTGAAGAATTAAAAAAATAGGCCATAAAGATATAAATAAGATGTAAGAATAACTTATAATAAAAATTTTCTTTGATAGGGTAGAAAACATTGTGGGAAAAGGAGAAAATGCTGGTAACCTGCATTGTCTCCTTTTCTCAGAGTATTTTCCAAAGCCTTCTCTTTTAGGGGTGTTAAAAGGCGTCACTGTATGGTAAGGGGTCAATAAGGATAAACATATACCCTCCCCTCCCAATCATCCAATCAAATCTCATCCCTCTGTGAAATTATCCAATCACAGAAGCTTTTAGGATAGCAGAATGGGTGCCAACAGCCAATCAGAGAGGCTGTGAGAAATTCAAAAATGGGCCCGGTCTGCCAGTCAGAGAGGCTTTAAAGATCAAAATGGGCCCAGTCAGCCAATCAGAGCGCTTCAAAATGGCGCCCTTATATAGCGATAAAAAACAGTGAACAAAAAACGGCATAAAAATGGATTTAAAATCTTTCTTAAAGGCTGCTGTGCAGTCCTTGGCAAATTGCCAGGCATGCACCATCCACACATGCCAGATTTCACTGAAAAAAGGCCAAAATTCAAGAAAACAAGGTGGCAGAAGACCTTGTTTTGGTCTTTTCAAGCCCCTTGCAAGAGTTACTTCCCTTACAGTAAACCCTTGATGGCCCCCCCTTTACCCTTTAATTTGATTTTCTGACTCGGGCCACATCAAACTCATATAAGCCTAAATGATCAATGTACAGTGTAAAAAAAACACCGAAATTAATGTGACAAGTTGCTAAAAAAGAGACTGGAAACTCTTTCTGTAGCAATTGTTTCCTATTGCATAAATCGAACAAAGGGATCTGAAATGTAATTTTTTCTAATCGCTTCAAACCACGACAAGAAAGCCAGTTACATTGATTACCATCTCATGCTGCAGTTACGCACATGCGAAGAGCACAGAAAACAATGTGACAAGTGGCTAAAAAGAGACTAAAAACTCTTTCAGTAGCAAGGAACTGAAGCATAATTTTTCTAATATCTTCAAACCGCAACAAGAAATCCAATTATGTTGACTACCGTTTCGTACGTGCCAGTTAGGCACATGCGAGAACACCAGAAAATGATGTGACAAGTGGCTAAAAAAAGACTTGAAGACTCTTTTCAGTAGCAACTGCTTCCTATTGCATAAGTCAAACAAAGAGAACTGATTTTTTTTATTTTATTTTTTTTTTCTCCAATCGACAACAAACCCATTTACGTTGACTACCGTCTCGTAGGTGCCGGTTACGTATCCGCAAAAAACATAAAAAAATTGACTGACGGGACGTTTCATAGCAGACGACACCTGTTTCTCAAGTCAAATATAGGGATTTTTCTTTTTTCGTTTTCTCTCACTGGGGCCATTGATTTGGTTGCGATGACTATCTCACCAATATGGGGCGGTTACGTGCTGCGCATGAAATTGTAAAATCAACTTAGACACTTTCGGAGGCAACTGATACCTGTTGCACAAATCAAAGAAAGGTAAATCAAACACTTCCCTGTTTTCATACCAGGGTCAGTTTTGGTGACCGTGCGAGTCAAAAGTCAATGTTATGTTGAACCGCTGCACAAAAAAATAAAATTCAGAAGCAACCGGTTGCTGTTGCAGAAACTTTTTCCGATGAAAAAGAAATCTTGTTTTCGTTTGAAGAATTAAAAAAATTGGCCATAAAGATATAAATAAGATGTAAGAATAACTTATAATAAAAATTTTCTTTGATAGGGTAGAAAACATTGTGGGAAAAGGAGAAAATGCTGGTAACCTGCATTGTCTCCTTTTCTCAGATTATTTTCCAAAGCCTTCTCTTTTAGGGGTGTTAAAAGGCGTCACTGTATGGTAAGGGGTCAATAAGGATAAACATATACCCTCCCTCCAAATCATCCAATCAAATCTCATCCCTCTGTGAAATTATCCAATCACAGAAGCTTTTAGGAAAGCAGAATATGTGCCAACAGCCAATCAGAGAGGCTGTGAGAAATTCAAAAATGGGCCCGGTCTGCCAGTCAGAGAGGCTTTGAAAATCAAAATGGGCCCAGTCAGCCAATCAGAGCGCTTCAAAATGGCGCCCTTATATAGCGATAAAAAACAGTGAACAAAAAACGGCATAAAAGTGGATTTAAAGTCTTTCTTAAAGGCTGCTGTGCAGTCCTTGGCAAATTGCCAGGCATGCATCATCCACACATGCCAGATTTCACTGAAAAAAGGCCAAAATTCAAGAAAACAAGGTGGCAGAAGACCTTGTTTAGGTCTTTTCAAGCCCCTTGCAAAAGTTACTTCCCTTACAGTAAACCCTTGATGCCCCCCCTTTACCCTTTAATTTGATTTTCTGACTCGGGCCACATCAAACTCATATAAGCCTAAATAATCAATGTACAGTGTAAAAAAAACACCGAAATTAATGTGACAAGTTGCTAAAAAAGAGACTGGAAACTCTTTCTGTAGCAATTGTTTCCTATTGCATAAATCGAACAAAGGGATCTGAAATGTAATTTTTTCTAATCGCTTCAAACCACGACAAGAAAGCCAGTTACGTTGATTACCATCTCATACGGCAGTTACGCACATGCGAAGAGCACAGAAAACAATGTGACAAGTGGCTAAAAAGAGACTAAAAACTCTTTCAGTAGCAAGGAACTGAAGCATAATTTTTCTAATATCTTCAAACCGCAACAAGAAATCCAATTATGTTGACTACCGTTTCGTACGTGCCAGTTAGGCACATGCGAAAACACCAGAAAATGATGTGACATGTGGCTAAAAAAAGACTTGAAGACTCTTTTCAGTAGCAACTGCTTCCTATTGCATAAGTCAAACAAAGAGAACTGATTTTTTTTTATTTTATTTTTTTTTTCTCCAATCGACAACAAACCCATTTACGTTGACTACCGTCTCGTAGGTGCCGGTTACGTATCCGCGAAAACATAAAAAAAATCGACTGATGGGACGTTTCATAGCAGACGACATCTGTTTCTCAAGTCAAATATAGGGATTTTTCTTTTTTCGTTTTCTCTCACTAGGGCCATCGATTCGGTTGCGATGACTAGCTCACCAATATGAGGCAGTTACGTGCTGCGCATGAAATTGTAAAATCAACTTAGACACTTTCGGAGGCAACTGATACCTGTTGCACAAATCAAAGAAAGGTAAATCAAACACTTCCCTGTTTTCATACCAGGGTCAGTTTTGGTGACCGTGCGAGTCAAAAGTCAATGTTATGTTGAACCGCTGCACAAAAAAATAAAATTCAGAAGCAACCGGTTGCTGTTGCAGAAACTTTTTCCGATGAAAAAGAAATCTTGTTTTCGTTTGAAGAATTAAAAAAATAGGCCATAAAGATATAAATAAGATGTAAGAATAACTTATAATAAAAATTTTCTTTGATAGGGTAGAAAACATTGTGGGAAAAGGAGAAAATGCTGGTAACCTGCATTGTCTCCTTTTCTCAGATTATTTTCCAAAGCCTTCTCTTTTAGGGGTGTTAAAAGGCGTCACCGTATGGTAAGGGGTCAATAAGGATAAACATATACCCTCCCCTCCCAATCATCCAATCAAATCTCATCCCTCTGTGAAATTATCCAATCACAGAAGCTTTTAGGAAAGCAGAATGGGTGCCAACAGCCAATCAGAGAGGCTGTGAGAAATTCAAAAATGGGCCCGGTCTGCCAGTCAGAGAGGCTTTGAAAATCAAAATGGGCCCAGTCAGCCAATCAGAGCGCTTCAAAATGGCGCCCTTATATAGCGATAAAAAACAGTGAACAAAAAACGGCATAAAAGTGGATTTAAAGTCTTTCTTAAAGGCTGCTGTGCAGTCCTTGGCAAATTGCCAGGCATGCACCATCCACACATGCCAGATTTTACTGAAAAAAGGCCAAAATTCAAGAAAACAAGGTGGCAGAAGACCTTGTTTTGGTCTTTTCAAGCCCCTTGCAAGAGTTACTTCCCTTACAGTAAACCCTTGATGCCCCCCCTTTACCCTTTAATTTGATTTTCTGACTCGGGCCACATCAAACTCATATAAGCCTAAATGATCAATGTACAGTGTAAAAAAAACACCGAAATTAATGTGACAAGTTGCTAAAAAAGAGACTGGAAACTCTTTCTGTAGCAATTGTTTCCTATTGCATAAATCAAACAAAGGGATCTGAAATGTAATTTTTTCTAATCGCTTCAAACCACGACAAGAGAGCCAGTTACGTTGATTACCACCTCATACGGCAGTTACGCACATGCGAAAAGCACAGAAAACAATGTGACAAGTGGCTAAAAAGAGACTAAAAACTCTTTCAGTAGCAAGGAACTGAAGCATAATTTTTCTAATATCTTCAAACCGCAACAAGAAATCCAATTATGTTGACTACCGTTTCGTACGTGCCAGTTAGGCACATGCGAGAACACCAGAAAATGATGTGACAAGTGGCTAAAAAAAGACTTGAAGACTCTTTTCAGTAGCAACTGCTTCCTATTGCATAAGTCAAACAAAGAGAACTGATATTTTTTATTTTATTTTTTTTTTCTCCAATCGACAACAAACCCATTTACGTTGACTACCGTCTCGTAGGTGCCGGTTACGTATCTGCGAAAACATAAAAAAATCGACTGACGGGATGTTTCATAGCAAACGACACCTGTTTCTCAAGTCAAATATAGAGATTTTTCTTTTTTTAGTTTTCTCTCACTAGGGCCATTGATTCGGTTGCGATGACTATCTCACCAATATGAGGCGGTTACGTGCTGCGCATGAAATTGTAAAATCAACTTAGACACTTTCGGAGGCAACTGATACCTGTTGCACAAATCAAAGAAAGGTAAATCAAACACTTCCCTGTTTTCATACCAGGGTCAGTTTTGGTGACCGTGCGAGTCAAAAGTCAATGTTATGTTGAACCGCTGCACAAAAAAATAAAATTCAGAAGCAACCGGTTGCTGTTGCAGAAACTATTTCCGATGAAAAAGAAATCTTGTTTTCGTTTGAAGAATTAAAAAAATAGGCCATAAAGATATAAATAAGATGTAAGAATAACTTATAATAAAAATTTTCTTTGATAGGGTAGATAACATTGTGGGAAAAGGAGAAAATTATTTTCCAAAGCCTTCTCTTTTAGGGGTGTTAAAAGGCGTCACTGTATGGTAAGGGGTCAATAAGGATAAACATATACCCTCCCTCCCAATCATCCAATCAAATCTCATCCCTCTGTGAAATTATCCAATCACAGAAGCTTTTAGGATAGCAGAATGGGTGCCAACAGCCAATCAGAGAGGCTGTGAGAAATTCAAAAATGGGCCCGGTCTGCCAGTCAGAGACACTTTCGGAGGCAACTGATACCTGTTGCACAAATCAAAGAAAGGTAAATCAAACACTTCCCTGTTTTCATACCAGGGTCAGTTTTGGTGACCGTGCGAGTCAAAAGTCAATGTTATGTTGAACCGCTGCACAAAAAAATAAAATTCAGAAGCAACCGGTTGCTGTTGCAGAAACTTTTTCCGATGAAAAAGAAATCTTGTTTTCGTTTGAAGAATTAAAAAAATAGGCCATAAAGATATAAATAAGATGTAAGAATAACTTATTATAAAAATTTTCTTTGATAGGGTAGAAAACATTGTGGGAAAAGGAGAAAATGCTGGTAACCTGCATTGTCTCCTTTTCTCAGATTATTTTCCAAAGCCTTCTCTTTTAGGGGTGTTAAAAGGCGTCACTGTATGGTAAGGGGTCAATAAGGATAAACATATACCCTCCCCTCCCAATCATCCAATCAAATCTCATCCCTCTGTGAAATTATCCAATCACAGAAGCTTTTAGGAAAGCAGAATGGGTGCCAACAGCCAATCAGAGAGGCTGTGAGAAATTCAAAAATGGGCCCGGTCTGCCAGTCAGAGAGGCTTTGAAAATCAAAATGGGCCCAGTCAGCCAATCAGAGCACTTCAAAACGGCGCCCTTATATAGCGATAAAAAACAGTGAACAAAAAACGGCATAAAAGTGGATTTAAAGTCTTTCTTAAAGGCTGCTGTGCAGTCCTTGGCAAATTGCCAGGCATGCATCATCCACACATGCCAGATTTTACTGAAAAAAGGCCAAAATTCAAGAAAACAAGGTGGCAGAAGACCTTGTTTAGGTCTTTTCAAGCCCCTTGCAAGAGTTACTTCCCTTACAGTAAACCCTTGATGCCCCCCCTTTACCCTTTAATTTGATTTTCTGACTCGGGCCACATCAAACTCATATAAGCCTAAATAATCAATGTACAGTGTAAAAAAAACACCGAAATTAATGTGACAAGTTGCTAAAAAAGAGACTGGAAACTCTTTCTGTAGCAATTGTTTCCTATTGCATAAATCGAACAAAGGGATCTGAAATGTAATTTTTTCTAATCGCTTCAAACCACGACAAGAAAGCCAGTTACGTTGATTACCATCTCATACGGCAGTTACGCACATGCGAAAAGCACAGAAAACAATGTGACAAGTGGCTAAAAAGAGACTAAAAACTCTTTCAGTAGCAAGGAACTGAAGCATAATTTTTCTAATATCTTCAAACCGCAACAAGAAATCCAATTATGTTGACTACCGTTTCGTATGTGCCAGTTAGGCACATGCGAAAACACCAGAAAATGATGTGACATGTGGCTAAAAAAAGACTTGAAGACTCTTTTCAGTAGCAACTGCTTCCTATTGCATTAGTCAAACAAAGAGAACTGATTTTTTTTAATTTATTTTTTTTTTCTCCAATCGACAACAAACCCATTTACATTGACTACCGTCTCGTAGGTGCCGGTTACGTATCCGCGAAAACATAAAAAAAATCGACTGATGGGACGTTTCATAGCAGACGACATCTGTTTCTCAAGTCAAATATAGGGATTTTTCTTTTTTCGTTTTCTCTCACTAGGGCCATCGATTCGGTTGCGATGACTATCTCACCAATATGAGGCGGTTACGTGCTGCGCATGAAATTGTAAAATCAACTTAGACACTTTCGGAGGCAACTGATACCTGTTGCACAAATCAAAGAAAGGTAAATCAAACACTTCCCTGTTTTCATACCAGGGTCAGTTTTGGTGACCGTGCGAGTCAAAAGTCAATGTTATGTTGAACCGCTGCACAAAAAAATAAAATTCAGAAGCAACCGGTTGCTGTTGCAGAAACTTTTTCCGATGAAAAAGAAATCTTGTTTTCGTTTGAAGAATTAAAAAAATAGGCCATAAAGATATAAATAAGATGTAAGAATAACTTATAATAAAAATTTTCTTTGATAGGGTAGAAAACATTGTGGGAAAAGGAGAAAATGCTGGTAACCTGCATTGTCTCCTTTTCTCAGATTATTTTCCAAAGCCTTCTCTTTTAGGGGTGTTAAAAGGCGTCACCGTATGGTAAGGGGTCAATAAGGATAAACATATACCCTCCCCTCCCAATCATCCAATCAAATCTCATCCCTCTGTGAAATTATCCAATCACAGAAGCTTTTAGGAAAGCAGAATGGGTGCCAACAGCCAATCAGAGAGGCTGTGAGAAATTCAAAAATGGGCCCGGTCTGCCAGTCAGAGAGGCTTTGAAAATCAAAATGGGCCCAGTCAGCCAATCAGAGCGCTTCAAAATGGCGCCCTTATATAGCGATAAAAAAACAGTGAACAAAAAACGGCATAAAAATGGATTTAAAATCTTTCTTAAAGGCTGCTGTGCAGTCCTTGGCAAATTGCCAGGCATGCACCATCCACACATGCCAGATTTCACTGAAAAAAGGCCAAAATTCAAGAAAACAAGGTGGCAGAAGACCTTGTTTTGGTCTTTTCAAGCCCCTTGAAGAAACATTTTCCGATGAAAAAGAAATCTTGTTTTCGTTTGAAGAATTAAAAAAATAGGCCATGAAGATATAAATAAGATGTAAGAATAACTTATAATAAAAATTTTCTTTGATAGGGTAGAAAACATTGTGGGAAAAGGAGAAAATGCTGGTAACCTGCATTGTCTCCTTTTCTCAGATTATTTTCCAAAGCCTTCTCTTTTAGGGGTGTTAAAAGGCGTCACTGTATGGTAAGGGGTCAATAAGGATAAACATATACCCTCCCCTCCCAATCATCCAATCAAATATCATCCCTCTGTGAAATTATCCAATCACAGAAGCTTTTAGGAAAGCAGAATGGGTGCCAACAGCCAATCAGAGAGGCTGTGAGAAATTCAAAAATGGGCCCGGTCTGCCAGTCAGAGAGGCTTTGAAAATCAAAATGGGCCCAGTCAGCCAATCAGAGCGCTTCAAAATGGCGCCCTTATATAGCGATAAAAAACAGTGAACAAAAAACGGCATAAAAGTGGATTTAAAGTCTTTCTTAAAGGCTGCTGTGCAGTCCTTGGCAAATTGCCAGGCATGCACCATCCACACATGCCAGATTTCACTGAAAAAAGGCCAAAATTCAAGAAAACAAGGTGGCAGAAGACCTTGTTTTGGTCTTTTCAAGCCCCTTGCAAGAGTTACTTCCCTTACAGTAAACCCTTGATGCCCCCCCTTTACCCTTTAATTTGATTTTCTGACTCGGGCCACATCAAACTCATATAAGCCTAAATGATCAATGTACAGTGTAAAAAAAAACACCGAAATTAATGTGACAAGTTGCTAAAAAAGAGACTGGAAACTCTTTCTCTTGCAATTGTTTCCTATTGCATAAATCGAACAAAGGGATCTGAAATGTAATTTTTTCTAATCGCTTCAAACCACGACAAGAAAGCCAGTTACGTTGATTACCATCTCATACGGCAGTTATGCACATGCGAAAAGCACAGAAAACAATGTGACAAGTGGCTAAAAAGAGACTAAAAACTCTTTCAGTAGCAAGGAACTGAAGCATAATTTTTCTAATATCTTCAAACCGCAACAAGAAATCCAATTATGTTGACTACCGTTTCGTACGTGCCAGTTAGGCACATGCGAGAACACCAGAAAATGATGTGACAAGTGGCTAAAAAAAGACTTGAAGACTCTTTTCAGTAGCAACTGCTTCCTATTGCATAAGTCAAACAAAGAGAACTGATTTTTTTTATTTTATTTTTTTTTTCTCCAATCGACAACAAACCCATTTACGTTGACTACCGTCTCGTAGGTGCCGGTTACGTATCCGCAAAAAACATAAAAAAATCGACTGACGGGACGTTTCATAGCAGACGACACCTGTTTCTCAAGTCAAATATAGGGATTTTTCTTTTTTCGTTTTCTCTCACTGGGGCCATTGATTCGGTTGCGATGACTATCTCACCAATATGAAGCGGTTACGTGCTGCGCATGAAATTGTAAAATCAACTTAGACACTTTCGGAGGCAACTGATACCTGTTGCACAAATCAAAGAAAGGTAAATCAAACACTTCCCTGTTTTCATACCAGGGTCAGTTTTGGTGACCGTGCGAGTCAAAAGTCAATGTTATGTTGAACCGCTGCACAAAAAAATAAAATTCAGAAGCAACCGGTTGCTGTTGCAGAACCTTTTTCCGATGAAAAAGAAATCTTGTTTTCATTTGAAGAATTAAAAAAATAGGCCATAAAGATATAAATAAGATGTAAGAATAACTTATAATAAAAATTTTCTTTGATAGGGTAGAAAACATTGTGGGAAAAGGAGAAAATGCTGGTAACCTGCATTGTCTCCTTTTCTCAGAGTATTTTCCAAAGCCTTCTCTTTTAGGGGTGTTAAAAGGCGTCACTGTATGGTAAGGGGTCAATAAGGATAAACATATACCCTCCCCTCCCAATCATCCAATCAAATCTCATCCCTCTGTGAAATTATCCAATCACAGAAGCTTTTAGGAAAGCAGAATGGGTGCCAACAGCCAATCAGAGAGGCTGTGAGAAATTCAAAAATGGGCCCGGTCTGCCAGTCAGAGAGGCTTTGAAAATCAAAATGGGCCCAGTCAGCCAATCAGAGCGCTTCAAAATGGCGCCCTTATATAGCGATAAAAAACAGTGAACAAAAAACGGCATAAAAGTGGATTTAAAGTCTTTCTTAAAGGCTGCTGTGCAGTCCTTGGCAAATTGCCAGGCATGCACCATCCACACATGCCAGATTTCACTGAAAAAAGGCCAAAATTCAAGAAAACAAGGTGGCAGAAGACCTTGTTTTGGTCTTTTCAAGCCCCTTGCAAGAGTTACTTCCCTTACAGTAAACCCTTGATGCCCCCCCCCCTTTACCCTTTAATTTGATTTTCTGACTCGGGCCACATCAAACTCATATAAGCCTAAATGATCAATGTACAGTGTAAAAAAAACACCGAAATTAATGTGACAAGTTGCTAAAAAAGAGACTGGAAACTCTTTCTGTAGCAATTGTTTCCTATTGCATAAATCAAACAAAGGGATCTGAAATGTAATTTTTTCTAATCGCTTCAAACCACGACAAGAGAGCCAGTTACGTTGATTACCACCTCATACGGCAGTTACTCACATGCGAAAAGCACAGAAAACAATGTGACAAGTGGCTAAAAAAGAGACTACAAACTATTTCAGTAGCAAGGAACTGAAGCATAATTTTTCTAATATCTTCAAACCGCAACAAGAAATCCAATTATGTTGACTACCGTTTCGTACGTGCCAGTTAGGCACATGCGAGAACACCAGAAAATGATGTGACAAGTGGCTAAAAAAAGACTTGAAGACTCTTTTCAGTAGCAACTGCTTCCTATTGCATAAGTCAAACAAAGAGAACTGATTTTTTTTATTTTATTTTTTTTTTCTCCAATCGACAACAAACCCATTTACGTTGACTACCGTCTCGTAGGTGCCGGTTACGTATCTGCGAAAACATAAAAAAATCGACTGACGGGACGTTTCATAGCAAACGACACCTGTTTCTCAAGTCAAATATAGAGATTTTTCTTTTTTTAGTTTTCTCTCACTAGGGCCATTGATTCGGTTGCGATGACTATCTCACCAATATGAGGCGGTTACGTGCTGCGCATGAAATTGTAAAATCAACTTAGACACTTTCGGAGGCAACTGATACCTGTTGCACAAATCAAAGAAAGGTAAATCAAACACTTTCATGTTTTCATACCAGGGTCAGTTTTGGTCACCGTGCGAGTCAAAAGTCATAGTTATGTTGAACCGCTGCACAAAAAAATAAAATTCAGAAGCAACCGGTTGCTGTTGCAGAAACTTTTTCCGATGAAAAAGAAATCTTGTTTTCGTTTGAAGAATTAAAAAAATAGACCATAAAGATATAAATAAGATGTAAGAATAACTTATAATAAAAATTTTCTTTGATAGGGTAGATAACATTGTGGGAAAAGGAGAAAATTATTTTCCAAAGCCTTCTCTTTTAGGGGTGTTAAAAGGCGTCACTGTATGGTAAGGGGTCAATAAGGATAAACATATACCCTCCCCTCCCAATCATCCAATCAAATCTCATCCCTCTGTGAAATTATCCAATCACAGAAGCTTTTAGGAAAGCAGAATGGGTGCCAACAGCCAATCAGAGAGGCTGTGAGAAATTCAAAAATGGGCCCGGTCTGCCAGTCAGAGAGGCTTTAAAGATCAAAATGGGCCCAGTCAGCCAATCAGAGCGCTTCAAAATGGCGCCCTTATATAGCGATAAAAAACAGTGAACAAAAAACGGCATAAAAGTGGATTTAAAGTCTTTCTTAAAGGCTGCTGTGCAGTCCTTGGCAAATTGCCAGGCATGCACCATCCACACATGCCAGATTTCACTGAAAAAAGGCCAAAATTCAAGAAAACAAGGTGGCAGAAGACCTTGTTTTGGTCTTTTCAAGCCCCTTGCAAGAGTTACTTCCCTTACAGTAAACCCTTGATGCCCCCCCTTTACCCTTTAATTTGATTTTCTGACTCGGGCCACATCAAACTCATATAAGCCTAAATGATCAATGTACAGTGTAAAAAAAACACAGAAATTAATGTGACAAGTTGCTAAAAAAGAGACTGGAAACTCTTTCTGTAGCAATTGTTTCCTATTGCATAAATCGAACAAAGGGATCTGAAATGTAATTTTTTCTAATCGCTTCAAACCACGACAAGAAAGCCAGTTACGTTGATTACCATCTCATACGGCAGTTACGCACATGCGAAGAGCACAGAAAACAATGTGACAAGTGGCTAAAAAGAGACTAAAAACTCTTTCAGTAGCAAGGAACTGAAGCATAATTTTTCTAATATCTTCAAACCGCAACAAGAAATCCAATTATGTTGACTACCGTTTCGTACGTGCCAGTTAGGCACATGCGAGAACACCAGAAAATGATGTGACAAGTGGCTAAAAAAAGACTTGAAGACTCTTTTCAGTAGCAACTGCTTCCTATTGCATAAGTCAAACAAAGAGAACTGATTTTTTTTATTTTATTTTTTTTTTTCTCCAATCGACAACAAACCCATTTACGTTGACTACCGTCTCGTAGGTGCCGGTTACGTATCCGCGAAAACATAAAAAAATCGACTGACGGGACGTTTCATAGCAGACGACACCTGTTTCTCAAGTCAAATATAGGGATTTTTCTTCTTTCGTTTTCTTTCACTAGGGCCATTGATTCGGTTGCTATGACTATCTCACCAATATGAGGCGGTTACGTGCTGCGCATGAAATTGTAAAATCAACTTAGACACTTTCGGAGGCAACTGATACCTGTTGCACAAATTAAAGAAAGGTAAATCAAACACTTCCCTGTTTTCATACCAGGGTCAGTTTTGGTGACCGTGCGCGTCAAAAGTCATTGTTATGTTGAACCGCTGCACAAAAATATAAAATTCAGAAGCAACCGGTTGCTGTTGCAGAAACTTTTTCCGATGAAAAAGAAATCTTGTTTTCGTTTGAAGAATTAAAAAAATAGGCCATAAAGATATAAATAAGATGTAAGAATAACTTCTAATAAAAATTTTCTTTGATAGGGTAGAAAACATTGTGGGAAAAGGAGAAAATGCTGGTAACCTGCATTGTCTCCTTTTCTCAGATTATTTTCCAAAGCCTTCTCTTTTAGGGGTGTTAAAAGGCGTCACTGTATGGTAAGGGGTCAATAAGGAAAAACATATACCCTCCCCTCCCAATCATCTAATCAAATCTCATCCCTCTGTGAAATTATCCAATCACAGAAGCTTTTAGGAAAGCAGAATGGGTGCCAACAGCCAATCAGAGAGGCTGTGAGAAATTCAAAAATGGGCCCGGTCTGCCAGTCAGAGAGGCTTTGAAAATCAAAATGGGCCCAGTCAGCCAATCAGAGCGCTTCAAAATGGCGCCCTTATATAGCGATAAAAAACAGTGAACAAAAAACGGCATAAAAGTGGATTTAAAGTCTTTCTTAAAGGCTGCTGTGCAGTCCTTGGCAAATTGCCAGGCATGCACCATCCACACATGCCAGATTTCACTGAAAAAAGGCCAAAATTCAAGAAAACAAGGTGGCAGAAGACCTTGTTTAGGTCTTTTCAAGCCCCTTGCAAGAGTTACTTCCCTTACAGTAAACCCTTGATGCCCCCCCTTTACCCTTTAATTTGATTTTCTGACTCGGGCCACATCAAACTCATATAAGCCTAAATGATCAATGTACAGTGTAAAAAAAAACACCGAAATTAATGTGACAAGTTGCTAAAAAAGAGACTGGAAACTCTTTCTGTAGCAATTGTTTCCTATTGCATAAATCGAACAAAGGGATCTGAAATGTAATTTTTTCTAATCGCTTCAAACCACGACAAGAAAGCCAGTTACGTTGATTACCATCTCATACGGCAGTTACGCACATGCGAAGAGCACAGAAAACAATGTGACAAGTGGCTAAAAAGAGACTAAAAACTCTTTCAGTAGCAAGGAACTGAAGCATAATTTTTCTAATATCTTCAAACCGCAACAAGAAATCCAATTATGTTGACTACCGTTTCGTACGTGCCAGTTAGGCACATGCGAGAACACCAGAAAATGATGTGACAAGTGGCTAAAAAAAGACTTGAAGACTCTTTTCATTAGCAACTGCTTCCTATTGCATAAGTCAAACAAAGAGAACTGATTTTTTTTATTTTATTTTTTTTTCTCCAATCGACAACAAACCCATTTACGTTGACTACCGTCTCGTAGGTGCCGGTTACGTATCCGTGAAAACATAAAAAAATTGTAAAATCAACTTAGACACTTTCGGAGGCAACTGATACCTGTTGCACAAATCAAAGAAAGTAAATCAAACACTTTCCTGTTTTCATACCAGGGTCAGTTTTGGTGAGCGTGTGTGTCATAAGTCATTGTTATGTTTAACCGCTGCAAAAAAAATAAAATTCAGAAGCAACTGGTTGCTGTTGCAGAAACTTTTTCCGATGAAAAAGAAATCTTGTTTTCATTTGAAGAATTAAAAAAATAGGCCATAAAGATATAAATAAGATGTAAGAATAACTTATGATAAAAATTTTCTTTGATAGGGTAGAAAACATTGTGGGAAAAGGAGAAAATGCTGGTAACCTGCATTGTCTCCTTTTCTCAGATTATTTTCCAAAGCCTTCTCTTTTAGGGGTGTTAAAAGGCGTCACTGTATGGTAAGGGGTCAATAAGGATAAACATATACCCTCCCCTCCCAATCATCCAATCAAATCTCATCCCTCTGTGAAATTATCCAATCACAGAAGCTTTTAGGAAAGCAGAATGGGTGCCAACAGCCAATCAGAGAGGCTGTGAGAAATTCAAAAATGGGCCCGGTCTGCCAGTCAGAGAGGCTTTGAAAATCAAAATGGGCCCAGTCAGCCAATCAGAGCGCTTCAAAATGGCGCCCTTATATAGCGATAAAAAACAGTGAACAAAAAACGGCATAAAAGTGGATTTAAAGTCTTTCTTAAAGGCTGCTGTGCAGTTCTTGGCAAACTGCCAGGCATGCACCATCCACACATGAAAAAAGGCCAAAATTCAAGAAAACAAGGTGGCACATGACCTTGTTTTGGTCTTTTCAAGCCCCTTGCAAGAGTTACTTCCCTTACAGTAAACCCTTGATGCCCCCCCTTTACCCTTTAATTTGATTTTCTGACTCGGGCCACATCAAACTCATATAAGCCTAAATGATCAATGTACAGTGTAAAAAAAACACCGAAATTAATGTGACAAGTTGCTAAAAAAGAGACTGGAAACTCTTTCTGTAGCAATTGTTTCCTATTGCATAAATCGAACAAAGGGATCTGAA
Source organism: Tridacna crocea (assembly GCA_943736015.1). NCBI lineage: Eukaryota > Metazoa > Mollusca > Bivalvia > Cardiida > Cardiidae > Tridacna > Tridacna crocea. Next base: position 7,180,069 of record OX031071.1, read on the forward strand.
ATGTAATTTTTTCTAATCGCTTCAAACCACGACAAGAAAGCCAGTTACCAGTTACGTTGATTACCTTCTCATACGTGCCAGTTATGCACATGCGAAAAGCACAGAAAACAATGTGACAAGCGGCTAAAAAGAGACTAAAAACTCTATCAGTAGCAAGGAACTGAAGCATAATTTTTCTAATATCTTCAAACCGCAACAAGAAATCCAGTTATGTTGACTACCGTTTCGTACGTGCCAGTTAGGCACATGCGACAACACTAGAAAATGATGTGACAAGTGGCTAAAAAAAGACTTGAAGACTCTTTTCAGTAGCAACTGCTCCCTATTGCATAAGTCAAACAAAGAGAACTGATTTTTATTATTTTTATTTTTTTTTTCTCCAATCGACCACAAACCCATTTACGTTAATTACAGTCTTGTAGGTGCCAGTTACGTATCCGCGAAAACATGAAAAATCGACTTACGGGACATTTCATAGCAGACGACACCTGTTTCTCAAGTCAAATATAGGGAACTCAATTTCTAATTTTTTTTTTTCCTCAAATCTCTTTATACCGTGACAACAAACCCATTTACGCTGACTACCGTCTGGTAGGTGCCGGTTACGTATCCGGGAAAACATAAAAAAATCGATTCACAGGACACTTCATAGCAGACGACAATTGTTTCTCAAGTCAAATATAGGGATTTTTCTTTTTTCGTTTTCTCTCACTAGGGCCATTGATTTGGTTGCGATGACCATCTCACCAATATGAGGCGGTTACCTGCTGCGCATGAAATCATAAAATCAACTTAGACACTTTCGGAGGCAACTGATACCTGTTGCACAAATCAAAGAAAGGTAAATCAAACACTTCACTGTTTTCATACCAGGGTCAGTTTTGATGACCGTGCGAGTCAAAAGTCAATGTTATGTTTAACCGCTGCACAAAAAAATAAAATTCAGAAGCAACTGGTTGCTGTTGCAGAAACTTTTTCCGATGAAAAAGAAATCTTGTTTTCGTTTGAAGAATTAAAAAAATAGGCCATAAAGATATAAATAAGATGTAAGAATAACTTCTAATTAAAATTTTCTTTGATAGGGTAGAAAAGATTGTGGGAAAAGGGAAAATGCTGGTAACCTGCATTGTCTCCTTTTCTCAGATTATTTTCCAAAGCCTTCTCTTTTAGGGGTGTTAAAAGGCGTCACTGTATGGTAAGGGGTCAATAAGGATAAATATATACCCTCCCCTCCCAGTCATCCAATCAAATCTCATCCCTCTGTGAAATTATCCAATCACAGAAGCTTTTAGGAAAGCAGAATGGGTGCCAACAGCCAATCAGAGAGGCTGTGAGAAATTCAAAAATGGGCCCGGTCTGCCAGTCAGAGAGACTTTGAAAATCAAAATGGGCCCAGTCAGCCAATCAGAGCGCTTCAAAATGGCGCCCTTATATAGCGATAAAAAACAGTGAACAAATAACAGCAGAAAGTGGATTTAAAGTCTTTCTTAAAGGCTGCTGTCAGTCCTTGGCAAACTGCCAGGCATGCACCATCCACACATGCCAGATTTCACTGAAAAAAGGCCAAAATTCAAGAAAACAAGGTGGCAGAAGACCTTGTTTTGGTCTTTTCAAGCCCCTTGCAAGAGTTACTTCCCTTACAGTAAACCCTTGATGCCCCCCCCTTTACCCTTTGATTTGATTTTCTGACTCGAGCCACATCAAACTCATATAAGCCTAAATTATCAATGTACAGTGTAAAAAAACACAGAAATTAATGTGACAAGTTGCTAAAAAAGAGACTGGAAACTCTTTCTGTAGCGATTGTTTCCTATTGCATAAATCGAACAAAGGGATCTGAAATGTAATTTTTTCTAATCGCTTCAAACCACGACAAGAGAGCCAGTTACGTTGATTACCATCTCATACGTGCCAGTTACGCACATGCGAAAAGCGCAGAAAACAATGTGACAAGTGGCTAAAAAGAGACTAAAAACTCTTTCAGTAGCAAGGAACTGAAGCATAATTTTTCTAATATCTTCAAACCGCAACAACAAATCCAGTTATGTTGACTACCGTTTAGTACGTGCCAGTTAGGCACATGCGAGAACACCAGAAAATGATGTGACAAGTGGCTAAAAAAAGACTTGAAGACTCTTTTCATTAGCAACTGCTTCCTATTGCATAAGTCAAACAAAGAGAACTGATTTTTTTTTTTTTTTTTTTTTTTTTTTCTCCAATCGACAACAAACCCATTTACGCTGACTACTGTCTCGTAGGTGCCAGTTACGTATCCGCGAAAACATGAAAAAACGACTGACGGGACATTTCATAGCAGATGACACTTGTTTCTCAAGTCAAATATAGGGAACTAAATTTCTAATTTTTTTTCCTCCAATCTCTTTATACCGTGACAACAAACCCATTTACGCTGACTACCGTCTCGTAGGTGCCGGTTACGTCTCCGCGAAAACATAAAAAAAAATCGACTGACGGGACGTTTCATAGCAGACGACACCTGTTACTCAAGTCAAATATAGGGAAACTCAATTTCTATTTCAGTAGAGTTACTTCCCTTACAGTAAACCCTTGATCCCCCCCCCATCCACACATGCCAGATTTAACAAGTGATCAATGTACAGTGTAAAAAAGCCCCAGAAATTAATACGATAAGTGGCTAAAAAAAGACTGAAAACTCTTTTAGTTGCTTCCTATTGCATTTATCAAACAAAGGCAACTGAAACAAATGGAACAAAATTTTTAATGTATATTTTTTTCCTCCAATCTCTTTATACCATGACGACAAATCTGTTTATATTGACTACCGTCTCATAGGTGCAGTTTAAGTATCCGCGAAAACCCGAAAGATTGTTTTACGGAACACTTCATAGCAGCTGACACCTGTTGCTTAATAGGGAACTTAATTTCTAATATCTGTTTTTTACTTCTCCAGTCTTTTTTTACCGTGACAACAAACCCATTTAGGTTGTCTATTGTCTCGCAGGTGCCGGTTACGTACCCGCGAAAACATAAAAAATCAACTTACGGAATATTTTATAGCAGACAACAACTGTTGCTTAAAGTCAATTATAGGGATTTTTCTATTTTTCTTTTATATTTTCTCTCACTAGGGCCAATGATTCGGTTACGACGACCTTCTCACCCTTATGTGACTGATACGTGCTGCGCATAATATCGTAAAATCAACTTTGACACTTTCGGAGGCAACTGATACCTGTTAAACAAATCAAAGAAAGGTAAACAAAAATTTTCCCTGTTTTCTTACCAGGGTCACGAAATTATTGAACCAATTTTGATGACCGCGTGAGTCAAAAGTCAATTTTATGTTTAATCGCTGCGCAAAAATATAAAAATTCAGAAGCAACAGGTTGCTGTTGCGGAAATTTTTTCCAATCAAAAAATCTTATTCTTGTTTGAAGAATTTAGAAGTAGGCCATAAAGATACAATAAGATGTAAGAATAACTAAAAATCAATTTTTTCTTTGATAGGGTAGAAAACATTGTGAGAAAAGGAGAAAATGCTGGTAACCTGCATTGTCTCCTTTCCTCAGATTGTTATCAAAAGCCTTCTTTTTCAGGGGTGTTAAAAAGCGTCATTGTGTGGTAAAAGGTTAAAAAGAATAAACAGATATTCCCCCCTTCCCATCAGCCAATCAAATCTCTTCCCTCTCTGAAATTATCCAATCAGAGAAGCTTTAAGGAAATCAGAATGGGAACCAACAGCCAGATAAGAATGGGAACCAACAGCCAATCAGAGAAGACTTTAGATATTAAACAGCCAATCAGAGAGCTTCAAAATGGCTCAAAAATTGCGCCCTAATGTATCGATAAAAAACACTGAAAAAAACGGCATAAAAGTGGATTTAAAGTCTTCTTTAAAGGCTGCTGTGCAGTCCTTGGCGAACTGCCAGGCATGCACCATCCACACATGCCAGATTTCACTGAAAATGGGCAAACTTTTAAGAAAATAGGGGCGCAGCAGACATTGGTCTGGTCTTTTCAAGCCCCTTGCAAGAATTACTTAGACCCTCGATGCACCCCCCTCCCCAGCCCTTAACTGGATTCGCTTTTCTAAAAAAAAAGACTGAAAACTCTTTTAGTTGCTTCCTATTGCATATATCAAACAAAGGCAACTGAAGTGTAATTTTTCTAATCTCTTCAAACCCCAATAAGAAACCCAGTTACATTGGCTACAGTCTCATATGTGCCAGTTACGCTCATGCAAAAACCCCAGAAAATAATGCGACAAGTGGCTAAAAAAAGACTGAATGCTTCTTATTGCATAAATCAAACAAATGGAACAAAATTTTTAATGTATATTTTTTTCCTCCAATCTCTTATACCATGACGACAAATCTATTTATGTTCACTACCGTCTCATAGGTGCCAGTTACGTATCTGCAAAAACACGAAAAATTGACTTACGGAACACTTCATAGCAGATGACACCTGTTGCTTAATAGGGAACTTAATTTCTAATATCTGTTTTTTACTTCTCCAGTCTTTTTTTTACCGTGACAACAAACCCATTTAGGTTGTCTATTGTCTCACAGGTACCGTTTACGTACCCGCGAAAACATGAAAAATTGACTTACGGAATATTTTATACCAGATGACAACTCTTGCTTAAAGTCAATTATAGGGATTTTTCTATTTTTCTTTTTCATTTTCTCTCACTAGGGCCAATGATTTGGTTACGATGACCATCTCACCCATACATGACAGATACGTGCTGCGCATAAAATTGTAAAATCAACTTTGACACTTTCGGAGGCAACTGATACCTGTTAAACAAATCAAGGAAAGGTAAACAAAATTTTTACCTGTCTTCTTACCAGGGTCACGAAAACATTGAACCAATTTTGACGAACGCGCGAGTCAAAAGTCAATTTTATGTTTAATCACTGCGCAAAAATATAAAAATTCAGAAGCAATAGGTTGCTGTTGCAGAAATTTTTTCCAATCAAAAACTCTTGTTCTTGTTTGAAGAATTTAGAAGTAGGCCATAAAGATACAATAAGATGTAAGAATAACTAAAAATCAATTTTTTCTTTGATAGGGTAGAAAACATTGTGGGAAAAGGAGAAAATGCTGGGAACCTGCAATGTCTCCTTTCCTCAGATTATTTTCAAAAGCCTTCTCTTTCAGGGCTGTTTAAAAGTGCCATTGTGTGGTAAAAGGTTAATAAGAATAAACAGATATCCCCCCTTCCCATCAGTCGATCAAATCTCTTCCCTCTCTGAAATTATCCAATCAGAGAAGCTTTATGGAATTCAGAATGGGAACCAACAGCCAGATCAGAATGGGAACCAACAGCCAATCAGAGAAGACTTTAGATATTCAACAGCCAATCAGAGAGCTTCAAAATCGATCCAAAATGGCGCCTTAATATATCGATAAAAAACAGTGAAAAAAAACGGCATAAAAGTGGATTTAAAGTCTTCTTTAAAGGCTGCTGTGCAGTCCTTGGCGAACTGCCAGGCATGCACCATCCACACATGCCAGATTTCACTGAAAATGGGCAAACATTTGAGAAAATAGGGGCGCAGCAGACCTTGTTTTGGTCTTTTCAAGCCCCTTGCAAGAATTACTTCCCTTAGACCCTCGATGCACCTCCCCTCCCCAGCCCTTAACTGGATTCGGTTTTCTAACTCAGCCCACAATGAATGCTGCACATTGACACTTTCAATATGCCAAAGTGATCAATATACAGTGTAAAAAAGCCCCAGAAATAATGCGACAAGTGGCTAAAAAAAGACTGTAAACTCTTTTAGTTACTTCCTATTGCATATATCAAACAAAGGCAACTGAAGTGTAATTTTTCTAATCTCTTCAAACCACAACAAGAAACCCAGTTACATTGGCTACCGTCTCATATGTGCCAGTTACGCTCATGCGAAAACCCTGAAAAAAAATAATGCGACAAGTGGCTAAAAAAAGACTGAATGCTTCTTATTGCATAAATCAAACAAATGGAACAAAATTTTGAATGTATATTTTTTTCCTCCAATCTCTTTATACCATGACGACAAATCTATTTATGTTCACTACCATCTCATAGGTGCCGGTTATGTATCCGCGAAAACGTGAAAAATGGACTTATGGAACACTTCATAGCAAATGACACCTGTTGCTTAATAGCGAACTTAATTTCTAATATCTGTTTTTTACTTCTCCAGTCTTTTTTTACCGTGACAACAAACCCATTTAGGTTGTCTATTGTCTCGCAGGTGCCGGTTACGTACCCGCGAAAACATGAAAAATCGACTTATGGAATATTTTATAGCAGACGACAACTGTTGCTTAAAGTCAATTATAGTGATTTTTCTATTTTTCAAGAGTTGAATTGACATCTGCAAATGCTTTCAATTTGTCTAGTCCCAAAGTTTGTAGTTTGGGAAACGGTTAAGCAATCAGAATTGGTACCAATTAGCCAATCAGAGAGACTTTGAGAAATTCAACTATAAAAAGACTGAAAACTCTTTCAGTAGCAATTGCTTCCTATTGCATGAATCAAACAAAGGGAACTGATGTGTAATTTTTCTAATCTCTTCAAACCACAACAAGAAACCCAGTTACATTGACTACCGTTTCATACGTGCCAGTAACACACACGCGAAAACACCTGAAAATAATGTGACAAGTGGCTCTTTCAGTAGCAACTGCTTCCTGTTGCAAAAGTCAAAGAGAAATAAATTTCTATTTTTTTTTTCACCAGTCCCTTTATACCGAGACAACAAACCCATTTATGTTGACTACCATCTCATAGGTGCCAGTTATGTATCCGCGAAAACATGAAAAATTGACTTACAGGACATTTTATCGCAGATGACACCTGTTTCTTAAGTCAAATATAGGGTACTAAATTTCTATTTTTTTCCCCTCCAGTCTCTTTATACCGAGACAACAAACCTGTTTACGTTGTCTACCGTCTCGTAGGTGCCAGTTACGTGTCCGCAAAAACATTAAAAATCGACTCGTGGAACATTTCGTAGCAGACAATGCCTATTCCTTAAGTCAATTGGTAACCTGCATTGTCTCCTTTTCTCGCCTTTATTTTCAAAAGTTCTTTCTTTCAGGAATGTTAAAAGCCGTCATTGTGTGGTACTGGTTAATAAGGATAAACAAATACCCACCCCTTTCACTGAAAAAGGGCCAAAATTTAAGAATACAGGGTGGCAGAAGACCTTGTTTTGGTCTTTTTAAGCCCCTAGTAAGAGTTACTTCCCTTAAAGTAAACCCTTGATGACCCCCTTTACCCCTTAATTGGATTTTATGACTCAGGCAACATCAAATTTTGGACATTCAATAAACCAAAATAATCAATATACAGTGTAAAAAACAAACCCAGAAATTAATGTGACAAGTGACTAAAACAAAGACTGAAAACTCTTTCAGTAGCAAACAAAGGGAACTGAAATGTTATTTTTCTAATTTCTTCTAACCGAAACAAGAAATCCAGTTACTTTGACTACCATCTCATTATGTGCCAGTTACGCGCATGCGAAAAGCCCAGACAATAATGTGACAAGTGGCTATAAACAGACTGAAAACTCTTTCAGTAGCAATTGCTTCCTATTGCATGAATCAAACAAAGGGAACTGGTGTGTAATTTTTCTAATCTCTTCAAACCGCAACAAGAAACCCGGGACATTTTATAGCAGACGACACCTGTTTCTTAAGTCAAATATAGGGTACTAGATTTTTATTTTTTTTTCCAGTCTCTTTATTCTGTGACAACAAACCCGTTTATGTTGTCTACTGTCTTGTATGTGCTAGTTACGTGTCTGCGAAAACACAAAAAATTGACTCGTGGAACATTTCGTAGCAGACGATGCCTGTTCCTTAAGTCAATTTTAGGGATTTTTCTTTTTTCGTTTTCTCACACTAGGGCCATTGATTTGGTTACGATGATTACCTCACCCATACCGGACGGTTACGTGCTGCTCATAAAATCGTAAAATAAACGTTGATGCTTTCGGAGCCAACTCATACCTGTTGCACAAATCAAAGAAAGGTAAACTGAATGTTTTCCAGTTTTCTTACCAGGGTCAGTTTCAGTGACCGTGCGAGTCAAAATTCAATGTTATGTTTAACCGCTGCAGTCAAAATATGAAATTCAGAAGCAACCGAGTGCTGTTGCAGAAACTTTTTCGAATGAAAAAAAAATCTTGTTCTTGTTTGAAGAATTTAAAACTAGGACATAAAGATACAATAAGATGTAAGAATAACTAAAAATCAATTTTTTCTTTGATAGGGTAGAAAACATTGTGGGAAAAGGAGAACATGCTGATAACCTGCATTGTCTCCTTTTCTCACATTTATTTCCAAAAGCTCTCTCTTTCAGGGGTGTTAAAAGGCGTCATTGTGTGGTACTGGGTTAATAAGGATGAACAAATACCCCCCTTTTTTTTTCGTTTTCTCACACTAGGGCCATTGATTTGGTTACGATGATTACCTCACCCATACGGGACGAAAAGGTAAACCAAATGTTTTCCAGCTTTCTTACCAGGTTCAGTTTCGGTGACCGTGCGAGTCAAAATTTAATGTTATGTTTAACCGCAGCAGTCAAAATATGAAATTCAGAAGCAACCGGATGCTGTTGCAGAAACTTTTTCGAATGAAAAAAAAATCTTGTTCTTGTTTGAAGAATTTAAAAATAGGACATAAAGATACAATAAGATGTAAGAATAACTAACAATCAAATGTTTCTTTGATAGGGTAGAAAACATTATGGGAAAAGGAGAAAATACTGGTAACCTGCATTGGCTCCTTTTCTCACATTTATTTTCAAAATCTCCCTCTTTCAGGGGTGTAAAAAGGCGTCATCGTGTGGTACTGGGTTAATAAAAATAAACAAACACCCCCCTTTCCCAATAAGCCAATCAAATCTCATCCCTCTGTAAAATTATCCAATCACAGAAGGTTTGAGGAATCAGAATGGGTACCAATCAGCCAATCAGAGAGACTTCGGAAATTCAAAATAGGCCCAACCAGCCAATCAGAGAGGCTTTGAGAATTTCAAATTGGGCCCCACCAGGCAATCACAGAGGCTTTGAGAAATTCAAATTAGCTGGGCCCAACCCGCTAATCAGAGAGCTTTAAAATCGCTTCAAAATGGTGCCCTTATATATCGATAGAAAACAGTGAACAAAAAACGGCATAAAGGTGGATTTAAAGTCTTCTTTGAAGGCTGCTTTGCCCAGAAATTAATGTGACAACTGACAAAAAAAGAGACTGAAAACTCTTTCAGTAGCAAACAAAGGGAACTGAAATGTTATTTTTCTAATTTCTTCAAACCGCAACAAGAAATCCAGTTATGTTGACTACCATCTCATATGTGCCAGTTACGCGCATGCGAAAAGCCCAGAAAATAATGTGACAAGTGGCTTAAAAAAGACTGAAAACTTTTTTAGTAGCAATTGCTTCCTATTGCATGAATCAAACAAAGGGAACTGATGTGTAATTTTTCTAATCTCTTCAAACCACAACAAGAAACCAAGTTACGTTGACTACCGTTTCATACGTGCCAGTTACGCACACGCGAAAACACCTAAAAATAATGTGATAAGTGGCTCTTTCAGTAGCATCTGCTTCCTGTTGCAAAAGTCAAACAAAGAGAAATAAATTTCTAATATCGTTTTTTTTTTTCACCAGTCTCTTTATACCATGACAACAAACCCATTTACGTTGACTACCATCTCATAGGTGCCAGTTACGTATCCGGGAAAACATGAAAAATCGACTTACGGGACATTTTATAGCAGACGACACCTGTTTCTTAAGTCAAATATAGGGTACTAAATTTCTATATTTTTTTTTTCTCTAGTCTCTTTATACCGTGACAACAAACTGAGAGTACCATTCGATTTAAATCAATTTAAATCTTAACTTTTTAACAAACAATAAAATTTTACACTGGTACAAATAATTTGCGAACTGTCAAAAAATAAATGTGGTTAAAACATTGAGATTTGGGTTCCTTCTCACAAACCATTCTTATGAACAGGATTGGGAGTTTTTATTCACCGAGAATTTCTAAATTTGAAAGTAACATAATTTCTGTGAGTTACTGTCAAATGTAGAAAATTCTGGAGAATAACACCAACATATGATGCGCCAGGGGTCAAAACTGCCCCGGAGAGGGGGGGGGGGGGGGGGGGCGCACAAGCTTGAAACATAGGAACAAAGAAGAAAAACTTTAAAATTCTTCTCTGAAACTAGAAGGTGCAGAGCTCTGATATTTGGTATGTAGCATCTCCTTGCGGACCTCTACCAATATTGTTCATGTGATGCCCCTGGGGTCAAAACTAGCCTTGCCCCGGGGGTCACAAGTTTGAAACATAGGAACGAAGAAGGAAAACTTTAAAATTCTTCTTCTCTGAAACTAGAAGGTGCAGAGCTCTGATACTTGGTATGTAGCATCTCCTAGTAGACCTCTACCAAGATTGTTCATATGATGCCAAGGACCTTGGAAAGAAAGTTGTGTCAGTACTGATTTGACAAAGTAAGAAAACACATGCGTAGATGGACTGAACCGCTGTGATGTGACCTAAGCTGTTAATCCGTTAATCTCTCAACACGATCGATTTAACTGGCCATTGCAGCTATTCGCGTTCCATTTTTTTACACAGTACTACCTTAAAACAGTTTTTTTCAAGGCCACTGGCTTCTTTCCCGAATAAACACAAGAGTAATATAGTGCGTCAAGGGACTGGCATTCTAATTACAGATTTTAGGCTTAATTAATGGCTTGGAATTTTCTCCCACACCCTCTTTCTGCTTGGAACTTACCCTTTACCAAACAATCTACGTCACAGAAGATGGTATCTTTTAGAAAACATTGCGAGAAAAGGAGAAAATGCTGGTAACCAGCATTTTCTCCTTTTCTCATAATGTTTTCTAACTTGTCGTTGAAAAAATGTTAAAATTTGAGCCATATTTTCTTTGTTTTCTTTAAAAAACAAAATCTGTATACACGATACTAAAATTAAGTTGCTGGGTAACAGAGAGTTAATTCTGTACTAAATGATCCCATATTTCGGCGACCCGTTAGAAACAAAGCTTTTGAAAACATTATTGGAAAAGGAGACGATGCTTGTAAATCGACAATATTTTGTCCTTTTTCCACATTGACTGTTTTCTACCCTGACGAGATGCATCGTTTGAGTGTCATCTTATTTATCGTCTGCAGATGCTTTCAATTTGGACAAATGTATAACTTAGTCGCTTGGTACAGTTAACTCTTTCCCAAGCGATAAAATTCTACACTTTTCCTTTACAATTGAAAGCATCTGCTGACGACAAATTAAATGTAGTAGAAATGCTAATATTAATATAGTAAGTATTAAAAAAACATTATGGGAAAAGGAGAAAATGCTGGTCACCAGCATTTTCTCCTTTTCCCACAAGGTTTTTCAAAAGGATATATCTGTATGGACGTTTAAACTTTGGTTTGTGAAGTGAAGAGTTAAGGCACAATGGCGCTAATAAATCAATTAGGTGCAATACTGAGTTAATGATAGCAATTGTTCTTGAAAGCGACTTATTACTGCAGAGTTATATATCGTGGTTTCTCCAATGGATAATTTGTAACTGACAGACTCGATAAAAATACAAACAAGAGGGCCGCATGCGGGTACGAACGCTTGACTGTGCTTTCATGTTCTAATTGTTCTTGAAAACGGCTTATTACTGCAGTTATTTATCATGTTTCTTCCAATAAATAATTTGTAATAAACAAGAGGGCCGCATGCGGATACTAACGATGAACTGTGCTTTCGTTTTTTAATTGTTCTTGAAAACGGCTTATCACGGTAGAGTTATACATTCTGTTTCCTCCAATGGATCATTTTTAACTGACAGACTAGATAAAAATGCGAACAAGAGGGCAGCATGCGGTTGCGAACGCTCAACCGTACTTTCATTTTTTAATTATTATTGAAAGCAGCTTATCACGGTAGAGTTATATATTTTGGTTTCTCATTCGGATAGTTTGTAACTAAAAGACTCGATAAAAATGCTAACAAGAGCAATAAAATCTGATGCAAAAACTCGACTGAGCTTTCATTTTTTCATCGTTCTTGAAAGCCACTTATCAAGATAGCATGTTTCTCCAATAGAAAATTTGTAAACGCCATACAGGTACGATCGCTCGACTGTGATTTTTTTTTTTTCAGTAAAAAAACTCCTATGTCGATACGTACTGTGTGATCGGTTGCACAATCAATCTGACCGATTGACTGGTTTGTAGGTTTAATTTTGTAAAACATTTCTTTTAAAAACTTAAATTTTTAAGTTCCTTTGATCAGTCAATGGTGAAAATCAGTGTTGTATTTCCTGTTCACTGTTACTTTTGAAAATATCCATTTCCCAATTATTTTTTTTTTAATTATTATTGACCTATCACGCAAAAAGGGACCTTTTGAGCACTACGAAAAGTTAACCCTGGTCAGACTGCGAGAAATGCGCTGGCTAACCAAGGTTGACATCTTCCACTTTAATGACATTTTCTGTATGAAAGTAAAGTGGTCATTGTACCTTGTTACACAATTATATTTTTAAATTGTCAAATTAAACTTACCTGCACTAGCGTTGATCTCTTTTCATCTAATTGATGTATAGAATTCCCAGATGGTCCCTTTTTGCGTGATTGGTCACATATGTTTTATGTTTGATTTTGCAGGCTTGAAAGTGTTAATACGAACACAAATCACGTGACTTATGCGGCGATAAACGACAACAGTGCCATGACAACGGGTAGCCACTTTCATCTAGTACAGACGAGCTAAAGATGTGGACCCCTTTTTGTTATACAGATTCGAAAACTTCGTCAGATTTTGTCCTGAGTTAGTGCTTTTATTTGGTTTACAATCCACACCTAAATAAACTATATTTCAAATTAATTAACCCTGACGTAGCGGCCAGATCTGCTAACTCTTTTATGAGACGACAAAATTTTAGACTCGTCCGAATTGAAAGCATTTGCAGACGACCAAATAACTTTGACCAAAGAATGGAAATTTGTATTGGAAAGAATAGAAAACATTGTGGGAAAAGGAGAAAATGCTGGTTACCAGCATTTTCTCCTTTTCCCACAATGTTTCCAAAAGGCCTCTTTCTTAGGGTCGTTTTAAAGTCGGGATTGTGTGATAAAGCGTTAAGCATCACTTTTAAAAGAAAATGCATCGAGTTTCTAGAGAATGATTTGTTTCTTTATCTGTTCGTATTGTGTTTAACGCCATTTTAAATGTTACATGTATTTCAACCATATCATGGAGGCCAGAATGCGTTAAATTCCGAAAAAATTCAAGATTTTATACTTTAGTAAAGAGTTTAAAGCGTATTCCGTACACGAAAAGGGCTGAGAACGTAGTTACTTAAGGCTTTAGATCAAACGCATTATCAAACCTCCCTTTTCGACGGAATCAAAGGGCTGAAAGTCCTGAAAAGTGGATTTTTCTAATAGCACTTGTAATGAAACGGAGGGATGGAAAATTATCTTTTTATTACAAGACATGCATTTTTTGTTACAAAATTACATCACTGAAACAAACATGGACACGGAAAATCAGGGTGAGTCAGCATAACAGGCATCCTGCAATTCTGTTTATTTTCTTACAAAAAGAAAATAAATAAATTTTAGACTGTTGCAAACTGAAGACGAAAAAATAGATAGTGCGTAAGACTCTGAAATCTGTCTTTGATAGTGTAGAAAGCTTTGTTGGGAAAGAAAAAATGCCAGCATTTTCTCCTTTTCCTACATTGTTTTTCAAAGTCCTTTCCTTTGATGTTATTAAAAATTGTGTGGTAGAGGCTTATGGGTCTATTCCTGTTGATATCGTATCAACATGACGTTGTTTTATGATTTAATTAAATAGATAACTGTTTCTGCTCAAAAAGAGACTTGGGACAAATCTAGGTTAATTAGCCAAATCTGTAAGAAAAAGAAAAGAACAAGAGGGCATGTACATGTGGCAGATTTTGGTTTCAGTTTGAATGATCACAAAACGGAAGTTGCTAGGACTATTTATTTCGATTGGGCCTGTATTCACCAACCATTCTTAAGAACGTTCTTTGTTTTATTCTTCAAGATTTCCTGACTGAAAGTAACAGAATTTCTGATTGGCTAAACAAAATGGTATAGCCAATCAGAAGTTCTGTTACTTTCACATTGACAAAATTTGAAGAATATGACTAAGAATGTTCTTAAGAACTGTTGTGAATACAAACCCAGGTCGTCTTGTAATGGGATTCACTACATTTCTGAGGTAGAATACCTTTTAAGACATTTTGGGGAAAGGAAAAATGCTTATACTTCTTTTCTCATATTGTTTTCTACTTATAACCGACAAATTTCACCATTTTAACTGCTTTTAATTGTCATCCGCGAACGCTTCCAATTTCCACAACTTTAGAGCTGTGTCGTCCGGTAACTAGTCAAAATTTGCGGAGTTATGACTCCAATTATGGCAGTTTTGTTTAAAAAAATACCTTTGGGGATGGCTAAAAGTTCCAGTCAAACATTTGGATGACTTGTTATATCGAGTCTAGTGAAAGAAACGATTGATTTGTCTTCTTTCGGAATCATGAGCGCTATTGTGATAGTGATCAATATCGGAATGAAATAGGCGCTCATTAATGTTTTACTTTATAACCGTAAAACTGTACCATTATGTTGGGCGGAATAAATAATTAAACGATTGCAGTGGAGAAATATCCATTCATTAAAAGGTCCTAATTATTGGAGACTTTCTGATATCAAAATGTCACGTGGTTCAATCTTGATGCATAATTTAACGTATTCAACTCTTTACCAGACGACAAAATTTTGACCTTGCCCAAACTGAAAGAACTTGCAGTCGACAAACCAAATGTGTCTTAAATTATAAGATGTCTGATTGAAAAGGGACGAAAATATTGTAGGGGGGGAGAAAATGTAGATTAATAGCATTTTTCTCTTTGCATTTTTTTTTTCAAAAGCCTCTATAGTGTTTGGTATCGTAAAATCACAGGTCCACTCGGTGAAGAGTGCACGAAGTCTCGTTGTGCGAGTTGACGAGATGAGGTTTTCAGTTGCAGACGAGAGTTTGAGATCGCTGTATTAGTTCGGCTGTCACGCGAGATAGTGTTTTTGATAGGCGGTTTTTACGACTGATTTATTGAGAGATAGCTGTTTGAAAGTTACCCGGATTTTGTTTTTCGTTATTGATCGTCCAGATGTTGTTTGTACGAAAAAACCAAGAAATCTTTATTCGAAAAACAGGTTGAAAAACCAACAACGATAAGCCATGATCTGTGGAATGAGGGCTTAATGCATCTGCGAAAAGTATCGCTTCAGGTCAGCCTGCGCATGCGCCAAGCCCAATGCTCTCTGAGCATGGCTTATTAGTTGAGTGACGGGTAATGGGCATTCGGCAAAACTCGGCTGACTCCGTACCTACATCTCACCTCGTCCGTATCAAGGGAGTTTCCATTTTGAAATACTGCCGGTCACATGATCATAAGTATGGAGGCACCTTGTAAAACGATTACAAACAGCAACAACAGTCCTGCTCATAAGTAAACTATCGCTGAAAAAGTGCCAGACCCAGTTAGAAAGAGAGATATACAAACCGTTTGTCCATGGCATCGGAAATGATTTTCGAAAGATTCTACTAAGACTGGTGATTACATTTTAAGTGGAGTGTTACGATTTTAAAACGGTGAAGCGGTGTACTTCCGGCCAAGAAATGTACCGTGTAGGTGTATACCAAGCTTTTAGATACAGCCGAGGGACTTTGTCAACGAATCACATGAGTTTTACCGAGGTGGGTTAAGGGCACTGAAATAAAATGTCAGTTTATATTAATTATTACAGAGAACCCCAGATTTGTGATCTACAGAAAGAAATAAAGAAATTGATTGACATCAAATAAAATAGCAATAATTATTGGGTTTATTACGACTCTTTTGTGATATCAAGTTTCATCGGTTTTGTGTCCCATGCATTGGAATTTTATACCCTTCTTCTTTGCTCATGGTGTTAAATGCCATTGACTTGAATAGGTGCTGGTAATGTGTGTAGTAGAACGTCGGTTTACTTCGAAAACCTTGTTACAAGCTGTAGTTACGAGGTTTTCGTAGTAAACCGAGCAGAAGTATTGGTAGAAGTAGAAGAAGTACTAGAGCGGGTCCTGCATAAATCTTAATTCGAGTAAATAATGCGTATCTCTATTCGAGTAAACAATTCCTAATTACCTTATTTTAGTGTAAAATGTACTCTGTGCTTACATGTTGGAGTAAATAGGTCTTGAATCTAAATTCGAGCATATAGTGCGTATCTCTATTCGAGTAAATAGTTCCAAGTTATCTTATTCTAGTGTAAAATATACTCTGTGCTTACATGTTCGAGTAAATAGGTCTTGCATGTATCTAAATTCGAGTAAATAGTGCGTATCTCTATTTAGTTTAAACATATTTTATTCATCAGTATATAACAAATAGTAACAAACGTAAGTCATATTACACATGTACTGAAGAAATGGATCAGAACGGAAGCTACAGCTTATAAAGTTCTTCTCCAATTTCCAGACAACGGTTATGATACATGTATTTCATAGTCAATACGATAAAAATAATTTCAAAGTAGAAAGAAGTAGAAAAAAAACAGTATTAACAAGAACAAAAAAAAAGAAAAAACATTAGAAGTAGATTGAGACAGAATTTTCTGGAGCGTTAATTGTAGAAATTTGTCAATCTATACAGATTAAGAACTCATAGTAACTTCCAACTTGACCAACACCTCTATATTGACATTTTAAATTACGACATAAATTATGATAATCGGAAAAGTACAACATTATCTGATAATGGTCATAAAAGACAATACACAAAAATGGCTTCGCAATAAATACAAAGAAATACAGTAAACTTCCAACTTAAATGCGAAACCAAATAGTCATATATTAACTATACATTGCCAGAAAATCTTCCATGTTGCGGATATATGTATGTACCGCACTAAATATTCTATGATTATCAGAAAGATTAAGATTTTCATCCCCGAAGAGAATGGTTTGAAGATTAAATGTTGAAATATCATATATGCTATGACTTAGACTAAGTCTGAAGTCACGATAAAATAAACACTCTAAAAAGTTGTGGTGCGTCGATTCGACATAACCACATCTACAGAGAGGTGAATCTACTAAATTTTTCAAGTACAGATGCTCATTAACACTGCTACATCGGTTACGTAACCTAGCATGAATGACTTGCATTTTCCTGTCTCCAAAAAAGTAAAGCTAACGTGGAACAGGTTTATCTACATTTAAGCAGTATTTAAAAGATGACAGAGACTCCACATTCTTTATTTCATCTGGTAGATTATTCCATTCATTGATTACAGCTGGCAAAAATGAATTGCTATAGAGACTGGTTCTACATGTAATGGTCCTAAGATTATTCGGTCTTCGAAGATTATAAGCTGAAGAATTGCCAACCGTTGTCGGAACAAGATGATTGAGATAATTTGCAGCAAGCCCATTTACCATTTTATAGAAGAGAATGAGTTTGTGCTTACGCCGTCTTTGACTTAGAGTTTCCCAACCAGCCTCCCGATAAAGATCAGCGATGGCAACAAGTTTAGTGCAACCGGTAACTATCCGAGCAGCTTCGTTTTGCACTTTATCCAGTTGATTTTTTAACCCCTGAGAAAGATTATCCCATATAACATCGCCATATTCAAGAATGGGTCTGATAAATGAGAAATAAATTATTTGAAGTGACATGTTCGAGTAAACAGGTCTTGCATGTATCTAAATTCGAGTAAATAGTGCGTATCTCAATTCGAGTAAATAGTTCCAAGTTATCTTATTCTAGCGTAAGATATACTCTGTGCTTACATATTGAGTAAACAGGCCTTGCATGTATCTAAATTCGAGTTAACAGTGTTTATCTCTATTCGAGTAAATAGTTCCGAATTATCTTATTTTAGAGTCAAATGTACTCTGCGCTTAAATATTCGAGAAAACGGGTTATTCGTGTACTTAAATTAGAGTAAATACAATGTAGTAGGAATCTGCATTCCAGAAATAGTTCATATAGTTATCGTACTTTCGAGGCAAATATACTCATTGCTTACATATTCGAGTACAAAGACCGTGTCTATATTCAATCAAACAGGTCCTTGTTATCGTATTTTTCTAATCAAATGTACTCTATGCTTACCATTATTTACCGCTAGATGCCATTCTTCAAATACACATTTGTCTGATTTGGGCATTCTGGGTGCAGAACCGGACTACTTTTCAAAACGACAACCGTTACTTTGGATTTCAAAATCAAGTAAACGTTCACTCACTGCTGCGATTCCTTCAGCTTTGCTCAGCCGGCATTTAACCTATGCACCGGCAATACATCAAAAAAGCTCATACAGGCTTGGGTAAAAGCTGCGGTATAAGCCCTATTTTTCACTTGTATATGAGATGGGTGATGCGTCATAATAGACAGGACAAGTCCTCGAAGAGTATGACATGCGCAGACACCGATATTCAAGTACACAGTTCCTATTTATCATATGTTCGAGCCAAATGTACCATGTTCTTACATATTCGAGTACAAAATACTGAAGATCGCTCTTACTTGCGTCACCATTATAGTTTGTAACACTAATTCACCCTGGGTGGGAGGTTGGATGTCTATAATCAATTAAATACGTAAAATGATAGGCCCTATTCTATCCATGCATTGGTAAAAACGTATTGACGACAGTTCCTAATTTAATACATAACACTTTATCACTCGAAAAAGAAAATATACCTGTCCAAAAATAAAACGTATGCAGGAGCCGAAGTAAATTTGGCTAAAATTGTTGAAGTTGCCTTTGATAGGGTAGAAAACATTGTGGGAAAAGGACAAAATGCTGGTTTCTCCTTTTTCCACATTGTTTTCTAAAGGCTTCTTTCTCAGGATCGTCAAAAGTAGGGATTGTGTGGTAATGGGATAGGCATGATCTTACCTCACCAACAGTTGACAAATCGAAGGTTTTTCGAAATCAGATTTTTTTTTCTTCTTTCAAATGTTAGAAAACGTTCTGATAAACGGAGAGAATGTTGGTTTCCAGCATTTTCTCCTTTTTCTACATTATTTTCTAAAGGCAACCTCCACAAGGTCGTTAAAACACAGGATTGAGTGGCAAAGAGTTAACTCTTCACTTGAGAGAAATGTTTGTAACTTTTGGGAGCCCCAAGGTTCGTTCCTAACAAGGGGCGTTAGGCTTTACGCATGAGAAACATTGCCTAGGATACTTCAGAGTTTTAGTACCGATACCGATAATCAAGTACTGATAAATCAATCATTTAGTCAGTCCCTCTGTCTGCCCGTTATATATTGATTGATTGATTGATTGATTGATTGATTGATTCGTTCGTTCGTTCGTTCGTTCGTTCGTTCATTCGTTCATTCATGCATCCATCCAGCCATACACCCAAATATACACTCCCACGCTCGTTCGTTTTTTCATTCATTCATTCATTCTTTCATTCATCAAACATTTATTCATGCATCCATCCAGCCATACACACAAGTATACACTCTCAGGCTCGTTCGTTTGCTCATTCATTCATTCATTCATTCATTTATTCGGATTCATTTATTCATGCATCCATCCAGCCACACATCCAAATATACGCTCGTTCGTTTGATCGTTCTTTCACTCACTCACTCACTCACTCACTCACTCATTCATTCATTCATTCATTCATTCATTCATTCATTCCCAGCTCTAACCAACCTGCGGCTACCAGTATTTAAACAGGATAAGAACATTGCAAAGCGCTTGGAAAGGTTTTACAAAAACTTAATATTGTGATTTCTTAATGCGATAAAATCCAAACAATGGCAATAATTCCCATTTATAATCCCAAACAGTATAGCTTGATTTGTATAGAAATCGTGTAATCTTTCAGTCAAAGATTTTTTAACAATACTAATCCACGGAGGTTACTTAACTCTTTAGCGAACGACCAAATTTAACCCTTAGACTGCAAAGCATAATTCGCTGACCTTTTGCGGACAGTGTAGATCCAAGATCAGACTGCACAGAACGTGCAGTCTGATCTTGAATCTATACTGTCCGATAAAGAGGTATTTTTGTCCACGAAACAAGTTTGAAGTAATTTTTTTTTTTTCAGGATTTTACTTTCGGCTTGAAAGCTTGATTTAATTTAATTAGCAAAATAAGGGTTAAAACTTGTCCAAATTGATTTTTTTTTGTAGATGACGGGAAAAAATGTGGCTCAAAAATTGAAATTCGATTTGAGATGGGTAGAAAGAATTATTGGCCAATGAGAAAAAATACTGGTAAACAGCATTTTCTCCTTTTCTCACGATGTTTTCAAAATTCTTCTTTCTCAGGATCCGGTTAAAATTCGGAACTTTGTGGTGAAGTGTTTTAATTCTTTACCACGGGAGAAAATTTTAGACTGGTCCGAATTGAAAGCATTTGCAGACGACAAAATAAAGGTGACTGAAAATTTGAAATTTGTTCTGGGAAGGGTAGAAAACACTGTGGGAAAAGAAGAAAATGCTGGTTACCAGCATTTTCTCCTTTTCCCACAGTGTTTTCAAAAGGCTTCTTTCTCGGGGGTGTCAAAAGTAGGGATTGTGTGGTAATGGCTAAACTTATTACAAAAACAAGCCCTTGTTTAAAAGGAGAAGAAAAAATAATTAAAAAACATAGTTAGAAAAGGTGAAAATGCTGGTAATCAGTATTTTTCCCCTTTCCACCATATTTCCAAATCTCCCAATGACAAATTACAAAGTTTCGAAGGTGTATTTATTATGTCGTATTGAAACGCTTGTAGCTTCCGACATGTCCAGAGTTTGACTATGTGATTAATCCTTCACACACAATGATGACTTTTGACAACCCTTAGTAAGAAGCCTTTTGAAAACGTTGTGGGAAAAGGAGAAAATGCTGGTGACCAGCATTTCCCCCTTTTTCCACAATGTTTTCTATCCTATCAAAGAAAAATCATTCCATATGAGCCACATTGAAACTGTCATCAGCAAACGCTTTCAATTCTGGCAGGTCTAAATTCTTGTCGTGTGGTAAAGGGTTAAACCTTTACCAAACGACAAAAAATTTCAGAACGGTCAAAATTGAAAGGAATGGCATACGACAAAATAAAAATAACTCAAAAACTGAAATGTGTTTCCAGCAGGGTAGAAAACATGGTAGGAAAAGGACAAAATGCTGGTTACCAGCATTTTCTCCTTTTCCCACCATGTTTTCAAAAGGCTTCTTAAGGGTATATCCTTAAGCAACTTAGCCTGACTCAGTGCCTGACTCGGTGCATATTTCAAAACAATGTAAGATAAGATCAGACTGCACAGAGCGTGCTGTCCGATACTTGATCTACAGTGTCCAGACTTGCAAGAATTCTTAAAATGGCAATATCTTGCGTTTTACTATTGGTTGGAAGCGTCCCCTTATTTTGCAGTTTACAGCTAAAACCCTTTCTTAACCCTTTCCCAAACAACAACATTTTAGACTGGTCCAAACTTAAAGCACTCGTAGACAACAAAATAAATGTGACTCAAAAATTGAAATTTGTGTTTAGTAGGGTAGAAAACATT
Source organism: Tridacna crocea (assembly GCA_943736015.1). Lineage (NCBI taxonomy): Eukaryota > Metazoa > Mollusca > Bivalvia > Cardiida > Cardiidae > Tridacna > Tridacna crocea. The sequence goes on from OX031071.1 coordinate 7,201,690, forward strand.
GTGAGAAAACGAGAAAATGCTGGTTATTAGCATTTTCTCCCTTTCCCACAATGTTTTCAAAAGGCTTCTGTCTCAGGGTCGTAAAAACCAGGGTTTGTTTGGTAAAAGGTTAAACAATCCGGTGGTTTTTTTTAACACATTACCAGACAATCCCTTCTTTTGACGACCCTGAGAAAGAAGGCTTTGAAAACATTGTGGGAAAAGGAGAAAATGCTGGTAACCAGCATTTTCTCCTTTTCCCACAATGTTTTCTACAATCCCAAACCAAATTTCAACTTTTCAGTCGCATTTATTTTGTCGTCTGCAAATGCTTTCAGTCTAATATTCTGTCGTCTGGTTACCAGCATTTTCTCCTTTTCCCACAATGTTTTCTATAGGCTTCTTTTTCAGGGTCGTCAGAAGTAGGGATTATGTGGTTATGGTTTGAACCCCCTTTTCATAGATCAAGGCTGATTTCTTTGTCAAAACTTTGAATTGAGATATTCTTGCACTCTTATTTCATGTGGTTCAAACATGATATTTCTCTTAAGATGAAAGGAAGACATTGTGGAAAAAGGATGAAATACTGGTTACCAGCATTTTATCCTCTTTACACATTTTTTTCGAAAGCTTTCTTCATCAGGGTTCAGAGCTCCAGACCGAAGGAATGATTCTGATTCCAAAATTAAAAATATGACTTATTCTCCTCTAAACCCTATGTTATGGGTACTCATTAGAATCGTCTCATCGAGACGATTCTAATGAGTACCCACAACATAGGGTTTGGAAGAATAATAAAGAATTTAGAATGTCATCACTCCCTCTTATCATCACTCCCTCTTATCTGTCATCGCTCCACTATCTGGACCTCTTATCTGGACCTCTTATCTGGAGCTCTTAGGAATGATAGAATTTGGCCTTGTTTGGTACAGGATCAAATGCTGTCTGACAGAATTGGGGAAAAAAATAATTAAAATGAAAATATGTATGTTTTAGAAATTATTTTTATTAATAAAAAAAAAGATCTGAATACCCCAATAAAAGTTGTTGTTAACAGCCAAGATGAGGCCAGAGTCTTCATCCCTTGGCTTGTGGAAAAAAAAAGAGGATTGTTTAGTAAAAGGTTAACAAAAAGAAGAACAATATAATGGTGGAATGAACAAAAACGATAGTAGTCCGGTATCACCGTATTTTACCTTTCACATACACGTGTACAAATCTACGCGCAGTGACATTTTAGAATGCTGGCACGCGCTTTTGTCTACGAGATACGGTCTAAACCCGCATCTGGATCCGCTTTATGTGATTTTTTATCCCCATTCTGTGTTTTCTTCTCAGAGATCGTTAATCACGGGGAATTATGTCGTTACCTCGAGCCTTTGTTATTATGACAGTTATACTGAGGCCCGGCCGTTGGGGACTACTTTCCTGCAAACGAACTGTGATATACGTACATTTCTTTGTCGCCCCCCCCCCCCCCCCAATTCCCCCCCCCCCCGCTCGTCTGCGCATGTCATATTCTTCGAAGATTCGACCTGTCTCTCTCTGCGTTATATCCCGCTAAAGTGCCGTCTCGGATCTGCCTGTGTAGTCGGCGCAGGCTGATCCGAAACGAAAGTTCCGTATTTTATGTAATTTTCTGCATTACGTAAGTCTACTGTAGCACAAAATGTAATGTAATCGTAAATTGCCGTCTTGGATTAGCCAGCGCGGACTGCGACTTTACGCAAATGTCCGAATGCCCCTTTTAGCGTCTTGCAATTCATATGAGTAACCGGTGGCGACGAAACATACGAGCAAAGGAAACAAATAATAATAAAAGTCTAAAAGTGAGGTTCCACCGAGATTTGAACTCGGATCGCAGGATTCAGAGTCCTGAGTGCTAACCATTACACCATGGAACCTTTCTCACTTTTACAACAACAACAACGAAGACCACGACTACAAATACTACTACTACTACTACTATTTTACTGCCACACTACCATTCCCCCCACCCATTTATTCTACCATTACTGTAACTCGAACAAATCTAAATGAAATAAATGACCTTTAATGCCATATATTACACGCTTGAATTATTGTCCGAACTTATAGCTTCGGCTAATGTCGGCTGCATACGGAACTAAGTGAACGTTTTTGCGGCGCCGCATGAGCGGCGGCACTATATTTTTATTCGGTTTTGAAAAGTACCTATGGAGGCAGCCATATTGTTTACTCGGCTTCAAGTCATTTCGTAACTAGGCCATATAGTACCTAGGCCATTTCGATTTTGGTCATTTATTACCCACCTAATGTTTTGATTTTGGTCATGTTGTACCCGGTTCGATCCTTTACCACAACATAATTGTGGAGCCGCATGACCTGCGGCACTATTTTTTTTTTATTCGCTTTTGAAAAGTACCTATTGAGGCAGCCATATTGTTTACTCGGCTTCAAGTCATTTCGTAACTAGGTTATGTCGTACCTATGCCATTTTGTACAATTTTGGTCATTACGTACCCACCTACTCTTTTTCATACCCACTTCGATTATGTCGTAACCACTTTGGTCAATTCATATCCAGTTTTTGATATCAATCTAGTAATTTGGCATTACATTTTTATTCGCTTTTGAAAAGTACCTATGGGGGCAGCCATATTGTTTACTCGGCTTCAATTCATTTCGTAACTACATGAAGGTCATGTCGTATCTAGGCCATTTTGTACAATTTTGGTTATTTTGCACCCACCTATACTCTTTTTATTTTGGTCATTTCATACCCATTTCGATCATGTAGTAGCCACTTTGGTCAATTCATATCCATTTGGTAATTTGAAAACTAGTTTTATAACTATTTTCTCGTGTTGTTTCTCGAATGACAACTGCTTTTGTACACCCAATAAAACGCTGCTTGGTGCGATACATTCAGCTATTATCGGCTAGCATGTAACATATACATCAGTCATTTATTAACCCTTGCCCAATCCCTGGTTTTTATGGGTCAGGAATGGTAGCCTTTTGAAAACATTGTGGGAAAAGGAGAAAATGCTGGTAACCAGCATTTTCTCCTTTTCCCACAATGTTTTCTACCCTATCATAGACAGAAATCATCTTTTCAGCAAGAATTGAATTGTCGTCTGCAAATGCTTTCAATTTAGTGTAGTTCAAAAGCTTGTCGTTTGGGAAAGGGTTAAATTAGCCCTTTCATGCTTAGGTAATAGAATAATAGCTTCCAGGAGGGTCAAAAGTGGTCATTGTGTCGTAAAGGGTTCGATTAAAGACACTCCCCCGCCTCTCTGAAGCTTACTACCCCCGGCAGGGCCTCAATTTTCTCATCACATGTAATTTCTATGGAACTCTACGTTTATTGTTGCTTGTTCTCTCTACCTTCATAGACCGAATGCTTCACATTTCTAGATCGACGATATTCTCTCCAAGACACGCTCAGTAAACATCACAGACGTGCAAGTATTAACGGTTCGAAACAAAGTGTTCAATTTAAATTATAAAGAAAAATAATTGACAGAATGATTGATTGATTGATTGATTGATTGACAGGCTGGCTGAGGAGCTTGCTTGCTAAGTGGCTGAGTGGCTGAGTGGCTCACAGACTGACTGACTGACTGAATGAATGAATGAATGAATGAGGGGCTGGCTGGCTGGCCGGCTAGCCGGCTGGCTGACTGACTGCAGGTTGGCTGAGGGACTGGCTGACTGACTGACTGATTGATTGATCAACACTGTCCGCAGGGCCATGTCCGGTTGTACCGTCTCAAAATATTTACTTTCTTTAAATTGTTCATTTGTCAAGGTCTTTTATAAGAATCGTACACGACTAATCCTACTAATCCAGTAAATCTGTATAAGTTTGGGTTAATCTGTCTAATATCTTAATCCTCGAGGGTCAGTGCATTATTGTCCATTACACGTTTACCTTCTTCATGTACATATTTGGTCAGCAATGTCAATATACAAGACTAAAACGGTAGTTGACAGGCTCTAAAATTAACTCCCTAGCTGTTAAGCGCGACTACTTGCGCTTTTACAGACACTGTAGATTCAGATTAGACTGCACATAAATTACAGTCTGATCTTTGATCTACAGTGTCCGATAGGCTGAGGTTTTTTACTGGACTTTGAAATCCCAATATCCGTGTGTTATGTGTTCGCTGAAGGCTAAATTGTTGTCTTGTATTTTTATAAAATGTTTTAAGATTTAATGTGTTTGAACTAGTCTTCATCTTCAAGAGACACCCCGTGAGAGAGAGAGAAAGAAAGAAAGAAAGAAAATAGAAAGCCAGACAGACAGACAGACAGACAGACACTCCTTGGAAGATATCGTGTAAGACAGACAGACAGACAGACAGACAAAAAGACAGACAAATAGACAGACAAAAGAGGTAGAAATTTTTATTAGTGCAGAAATAATTTAGCACTGTTGTCATGTGTAGAAATCAGTTTCTAGTTTGAAAAAAAAAAAGAACTAGAAAAAAATGAAAAGTTATATTTTAGCTCAAAAGTTTGAATATTATGGTCCCTCAGGGAGATTTCACACTGGGGACAGGATTTTAGGAGAAAAAAAGAGTCTTATCAAATATCAACATTATCATTATGTTTTTATATATAGCCTCGTTTTGGAACGTAAATCACATTTAGTCGTTTTAAAAAGACAACGGCAATAAAAGAGATAAAATCCAAGTCAATATTTTAGCCGTTTTGTTCAAGCATTGTATTTGTGAATTGACCTAACTTATCGCTTGTCTAACTTCATCGTAACCTGATAGATTGGCCCGTCTTTGTTTAACCCATTACCACACAATCCCTACTTTTGACGACCCTGACAAAAAAGCCTTTTCAAAACTTTGCGGGAACCAGCATTTTCTCCTTTTCTCACAATGTTTTCTACTCTTCTCAAAACAATTTTCAAATTTTCACTGTTATTTTGTCGTCTGCAAATGCTTTCGATTTCGACAAACCCAAAATATTGTCGTTTGGTAACGAGTTAACTCATTACCAAACGACAATATTTTAGGCTTGTCCAAACTCAAAGCATTTGCAGACGACAAATTAAACATGACTCAAAAAATAAATCTGTTTTTGGAAGGGTAGAAAACATTGTAGGAAAAGGAGAAAATGCTGGTTACCAGCATTTTCTCCTTTTCCTACAATGTTTTCTAAAGGCTTCTTTCTCAGGGTCGTCATAAGTAGGGATTGTGTGGTAATGGGTTTTAATGAGTCTTAGCCAAACGAGAACATTTCACATCTGTCCAAATTGAAAGCATTTTCCAGACAACAATATCAGTGTGCCTCTTTCTCTGATAGGGTAGAAAACATTGTGGGAAAAGGAGAAAATGCTGATTACCAGCATTTTCTCCTTTTCCTGCAATGTTTTCAAAGGCCTCTTTCGCATGGTCAAACAACAAAATTTTAAACATTACAATATTCAAAGCACGTAGAGGACTATAGAATAAACGTGAATCAAAAATTAAAAATCCTCCCTAGATAGTTGTAAAACATGGTGGGAAAAGGAGAAAGTACTGGAATCGAGCATATTATCCTTTTGACACACTGTTTTCAAAGCCCATATTATTCATTTAAACGTAGGATTATGTTGTATATAGTTAATTGTTAACAAGACCGATCGAAGTCCTAGACTCGAGCCAAAAGCATTTGCAAGCGACAAATAAAACGAGGCTCAACCCTTGAGATATGCATTTGGAATTGATAGAAAACATTGTGGGAAAAAGGAGAAAATGCTGGTTGATAAGGATGAAAAAGGTTTAAAACTTTGTAAAAGAAAACATTTTGGGAAAAGTAGAAACAAACAGACACGCAGACGAAGGGGGAATCAGAGAGAGAGGGGGGGGAGGAGAGATAGAAGGACTGAGAGATATGGTCAGATGGAGGAACGGACGGGGATGGAAGGACTGACGGACACACAGTAAGGCAGGCGACAAACAGACACACAGACAGACACATAGACATACAAACACACAGATGGTTGATACGGATGAAGAAGGTTTAAGCTTTTGAAAAAAATATTGTGGGAAAAGGAGAAAATGCTGGTGACTATAGTATTTTCCCCCTTTTCCCACAATGTTTTCAAAAACTTAAACCTTCTTCATCTGTATGCTTAAAATTGTGACCGAAGCCATTGTGGGAAATGGAAATGGTCAAAGCTGTTGCGTTTGAAAATGTTGGTAAACATTGGTTACCTGGTAAACACTAGTACGCAGCATATTCTCCTCTTCCCACAATGTTTTCAGAAGCTTAAGCCAATCATATCAGGGAGGTTAAAATAGAGGAAGGTTTGGTAAAGGGACATATAAGGGTATATTGTTTAGGTTTAACCCTTTGGCTGCTTATCGCGTCTCTAAGACGTTTTGCGGACAGCGTAAATCAAGATCAGACTGCACAGAACGTGCAGTCTGATCTTGGATCTACGCCGTCCGATCTGGACATTTTATTCCCTAAAACATACCTTTGAAATAATTGTTTTTTTTGGAATTTTTACTATCGAATTGAAAATTTCATTTTACTGAGCTATTTAGCAGGATAAGGGTTGAAAAAAATCTACTTAAGACGAGACCGCTTCATTGGGTTTTGGGTTCTATTGTTTTAATGAAACGGGGTATTTTTTTTTTCATTGTTAATGTTTAGTGGAGATTTAAACAAAGGCGTTAAAGCAGTGACTAAGTTTATGAACCTGTTTTTGAAACGTTTTTACGGGTAGCTATGTACATGTTTGTGTACATGCTCTGGCATGCTGAAATGATTTTTACATTGTTTTTGTCGGGTCGAACCAGAGCTTGCTCTATCTGTGTGTTTGTCTGTCGCCTGCCTTACTGTGTGTCCGTCAGTCCTTCCATCCCAGTCCGTCCCTCCATCTGACCATATCTCTCAGTCCTTCTATCTCTCCTCCCCTCCCCTACCCCCCCCCTCTCTCTCTCTCTCTCTCATATTCCCACTTCGTCTGCGTGTCTGTTTGTTTGTCTGTCGCATGCCTTTCTGTCTGTCCGTCAGTTCTTCCGTTCCCGTCAGTCCGCCCGTCTGACTTTATCTCTCAGTCCCTCTATCTCTCCTCTCTCTCCCTCTGTCTGTCTGTCTGTCTGTCTGTCTGTCTGTCTCTCTCTCTCTCTCTCTCTCTCTCTCTTTCTGTACCTCTCGCCCACTCTCTCTACTTCTCAGCCCTCTCTCTAAATCTATGGTTTTACTATTGCAGGTTCGTATATCCCAGACCAGAAACCATAGAAACTAGAAAGAACCATATTCCTCTTTGAAAAAAAAAACCTAAATATCTCTCACATACGAATATAAGAAGGGTGGCTTTAGAAAGCAATGGAAACAGAGAGAAAATACAGAAGGATTTTTCTCCTTTTCTCACATATTTTATACTCCTTCATACTTCCTGGGGTACAGACAAAAGCCCACCAGGTGAAAAGCCCACTGGACAAAAGCCCACCAACTAACTGCATTAAATGAAAAGTGCACAAAAGCCCACCAGTACTATAAAATGAATACATCTTGTTTTCAAATGAATTTATAATAATCTGTTTTGTTCATGCAATATTGTAAGTATGTAATGATTTTGAAATATTGACTTCAAACTCTGGAATATATCTAGTATATCATACTGGAACTCAGGCTAGGGTCACTAAAAAAAAAAGGGGGGGGGGGGTATCTATCGACAGATGCTTAACCACTTGGCCACCCGGGCGGTCCACAGCACATGGTCATGGGATTACAAGGATCGAGCCCCGAGGGGGGTGGGAGAGGACTGAGGTGTGATTTCTTTGTGGGAAACATGTGGTATTTCTTAGTCCACCCAGGACGTGTAACAGAAATAGCCGCGAGGAGTTAAAGATATTAACTTCGATTGCGTTAAAGAACAAATTAGCTTATCATGTTATCACTTGGTGACTAGCTTCTTTATTTTTTTGTTCAACTGATTAACAAACGACAAAATAATAGATTGGTCCAAATTGAAACCATTTGCAGACGACAATTTCAGTGTAGCTCAAATGGTGAATTTTTCCTTGATAGGGTAGAAAACATTGTGTTTACTAGCATTTTGTCCTTTTCCCACAATGTTTTCAAAAGGTTTCTTTCCTATGGTCAATGAAAGTCGTCTTTGTAAGGTAAAGGGTTAACTCTTTACCAAACGACATATTTTAGACTTTCCCTAATTGGAAGCATTTGCAGACGACAAAATTAATGTGACTCAAAGATTGAAATTTGTTTTTGAAAGGGAGAAAAACATTGTGGGAAAAGTAGAAAACCAGCGTTTTCTTTTTTTCCCACAATGTTTTCTACCCTGCGAGAAACAAATATCAGCTTTTGAGTTATGCTTATTTTGTCATCTGCGAGTGCTTTTAATTTGGATCAGGCAAAAATTTTGTCGTTCGACAAGGAGATAAGAATGATTGGTGAATAAGGACCAAGTGTGATTTGTCGTTGAAACGGAAGAAAATATATTTCCCTCTTATCACAATATTTCCTATAGTCTTCTTTCTTCCATATAGTCTTGTAAACGCGTGTTTGCCAGTCGTTTAACTTTCAACTGCATTCTAAAAATATCTCCTTCAGAGAGAGGGAGACACCTAATGTTCTGATTTTCTTATCCTTTAATTTTGGTCGCACAAGGAAAAATGGATGGATTGATGGATAGATGGATGGCTGGATGGATTGACGGACGGTTGGGCGACGGACGGACGAACGAACGAATGACGAAAAAGCCATTTTCATATGTGGGATATATACATTTATTCTTGGTACTTGATTGGCCTGCCTTTTTAAGCAAGATATTTCGAATGTTGTTAAACGTCTCGATTGGTCAGATCTTCATTACGTCATCAACTGCGTCATCAATATGGTGGATGTGGTGTAAGTTTCACTTCAGCACATCAAAATAAAAGCTGTTAGCATCAAAACTGTTGGAACATACTGTTTTTTTTTTCAGTTCTCACTTCAAAATCATTCGGCAAACCACTGCACGCACATCAGAATGTAAAATGAAAATGTTAGTACAAAACAAGATGTAAATTTTGCACACAAAAATCAATCAAATTTTCATTTCTTCTCAAAGTTTGATTTTAGCATTCTCAAAATGGCAAAAAAGAAAATAAGAGTTAATTCTTTACCAATCGACAAATTTTGGACTGGACCAAATATTCAAGGCATCTGCAGAAACAAATTAGACTGTGTTAATATCTTGATTTCTGACTTTGATAGGGTAGTAAATATTGTGGAAATAGGAGAAAATGCTGGTTACCAGCATTTTCTCCTTTTCCCACAATATTTTCTATAGGCTTCCTTTCTCGGGAATGTTAAAAGTCGACCAGATTGTGTGGTAAAGAGTTAAAGTATTTTCACTGCAGACATTATGAATTATCGTAAAATAGAACAAGAAAAGGCAAGATCAATTCAAAACAGCAACTCAAACTGCACGTCAAGCCGTCTTTACCTTCAGTTTTCGGTGATTTTTGATATAATAAAGTCCGTGAAAATAATCACTTATAAGGAAATATGTAAATTACAAAAAACACAGAAAACCGAACGCTACAGAAACCTTCAGAAATCTTTGCAACGATTTAGTTATTTTTTGGTAAAAAAACTGCGAATAAATTGAAAATTTTACATCTTATTTTCTGAACATTGTGCGTCGTTTTCCGCCATTTTGGAATAATATGGCGTCTAAAGAAAAAAGACCAAACAAATCAGCGACAACGATCTCTAAGGAACATTGTTATTAAGTAAAGATCTGCGCAATCGGTTAATTGCGCATGATACTACCCTTTTCGATATTAGAACGCATTAAAAAATCTATCATTAGTATTTCTCATACATCATTTGAAAAGAGCAGAAAAAAATGTATGACCCGTCGTTTTTAAGAAAAACTTGAAAAATTCATTGATCTAGTAGAAAGAAAACAAAATGTACACAACAGTGTTTATTGAGATTGTGTAAGTGGTACAATTCTTGGTGCCAAAAAAAAAACTAAAGGTATATTTGACAAGCAGGAGAAATTTTCCAAAGAACAGTTGTTTTGCACATGGGCTAATCGTCAACGTCAATCCGCTTATAACAATAGAGCCCCCCCCCCCCCCACCGAAATCGCACAATTCACCTTTCGGTCTGTTTTGTAAAAACTTTTTGTTGTTGTTGTGCCAAACCCCGGTTGCTCAGTCGGCAGCATAAAGGACTTGAGAACAGGGGGTCGTGAGTTCGATCCACCGCTCGGCCAATTTCTTTCTGAGGATTGATGATAGTCATTGCGACAGGATTCATTCCTCTCCCAGCACTGACCATTGTTTCGATGATGGTTATGTGGGAAAGCAGCAAGTGGCTTGGAAAGAAAATCTTGCGAAGCACTGGTAAAAGAAACTCAAGGAAAGCATTGATAGGTGCACTGGCCGCCGCGATATAACTGAAATAATGTTGAAAACGGCGTTAAATACTATACAATCAATTATTGTTGTTTTCTGATGAATCGATCCCTGAAAACACTGAGCAAAGACTTATTACCCCATTGAGGACAATGTAGATCAAGATCACAGAACGTGCAGTCTGATCTTTGATCTACATTGTCCGCGTTCTTGTGACATATTACCAGCAAAACAACTTTTAAGTTGCAGTAAATAATTTTGATCGTATTCCACACTGTCCTTATTTAGTAACATATTTCTACCAAAACAACTATAAAATTGCAATAAATAATTTTGATGGTATTATGGTATTTCATTTCTTTTAATTAATCCTTTACCACACATTGGCTTCTTTTGACAACCCTAGGGTAGAAGCCTTTTGAAAACATTATGGGAAAAGGAGAAAATGCTGGTAACCAGCATTTTCTCCTTTTCCCATAATGTTTTCTACCCTTCCCAAATCAAATTTTGATTTTTCATTTACATTTATTTTGTCATCTGCAAATGCTTTCAATTTGAAAACCCTGTAGAAGAAGCCATTTAAAAACATTTTGGGAAAAGGAGAAAATGCTGGTTACCAGCATTTTCTACTTTTCAAAAATTGTGCACTACCCTTCCAAAATTAAAATTTGATGTTTCAGTTATTGTGTCGTCTGCAAATGCTTTCGATTTGGACAAGCCTGAAAAAGTTTGTCCTTTGGTAACGAGTTAAGGTGGGGGTGTAAATTAATCTAGTCCCGCTGATTATTACATATTGATATGCAAATGAGGCCGTGTAATTATGGAGGAATCCCCGAATATTAATCATTAACGTATGGCCAACGTGGGTTTTTTACCCTTTACCAAAAACATGCCGTGTCTTTCCCTACCTTAACCCTTTACGACACAATCCTGAGCTATACAGATCGTGGGGGAAAAAGGCTTTTGAAAACAATGAGGAAACCAGGAATGTTTTCTTTCCTATGTACAATGTTAACATTCCTTTCCAAAACAAATTTATTTTAATTTTTCAGGCACATTTATTTTGTCGTCTGCAAATGCTTTAAATTTGGACCAGTGTAAGATCTTGTCGTTTGGTAAAGTGTAACTATTTACGACACAATCCTGAGTTTTGCTGATCATGAGAAACAAAGCTTTTGAAAACACTGTCGGAAAAGGAGAAAATGCTGGACAACACTATTTTCTCCTTTTCTACCCTATCATAAACAAATTTTAATCATAGATTGATTCTCTTTAAATCGTCTGCAAGTGCTTCAACTCTGGTACGGTCTTAAGTTTTTCTCGTTTGGTAAAGAGTTCTAAGGACCAAATCTTTAGCAGACAATTTTATAGGAAAAGAATAAAATGCTGGGAGCATTGATCTTCTTTCCTTATATTTCTTCCCTCCCTACAAACCTTCTACAGAAGTATCAATCATTTGAGCTACGTCCAATAGTGTCGTTTGTGGTCTGCAGGGGGAACGGACAAAAGCCTACTGGACAAAACCCCACTGGGACAAAAGCCCACTGGGACAAAAGCCTACTGGACAAAAGCCCACTGGGACAAAAGCCCACTGGGACAAATGCCCACTGGACATAAGCCCACAGGACAAAAGCCCACTGGGACAAATGCCTACCGGATATAAGCCTACTGGGACAAAAGCCCACTGGGACAAAAGCCCACTAGGACCAAAGCCCAATGGGACAAACGCCAACTGGGATAAAAGCCCACTGGACCTAAACCCACTGAGACAAAAGCCCACTAGGTCAAAAGATCCCTTGACAAAAGCCCACTAGGACAAAAGCCTGCTGGGACAAAAGCATTTTGAGACAAAAGCCCACTAGCACAAAAGCCCAGTGGGACAAAAGCCTTTTGGGACAAAAGTCCACTGGGCCAAAAGACCTCTAGGACAAAAGCCCACAGCTAATTTTGGAAAGGAGGATAAAATCCCACTGCTAATAAAAAAGTGTTATTCTTTTTTAAATCATTTTTGTAAGAAAGCATTTTGCACTTTTCACATAATGTTTTCTCGATTCTAAAGACCAGTCACATCATAAATACAACTTTCTTTCTATTGAATACACGGTTATAACTAAAAGTGGGCTTTTGTTCCCGTGGGCTTTTGTCCCAGTGGGCTTTTGTCCAGTGGGCTTTTGTCCCAGTGACTTTTGTCGTTGTTGGCTTTCGTCATACACCCGTGAATTTTTATATACCAATTAAATGAAAACAGATCAAAGATAGTGCGAGTATAGGACAAAAACCCACTAGGACAAAATCACAAAAGCGAAAAGTGTCGACCCTGGTCAGCCTGCGCAATTTGTGCATGCTGACCAGGGTCAACACTTTTCGCAGTTTCCAGGAGGTCCTTTCTTGCGTGATGGGTCACTTATATATATGGCCTGCAACACGCGAAAAGGGGCGTTCAGACATTTGCACAAAGCTTCGTCTTGGCTTCTTTCCAAAGGTCGTCAAAAGTCGTCATTGTATAGTACAGGGTTCAGTAACATGGACTTTATTGGTCCGTAAATACTAGTATATGATGACTTGCGTGGTGCAATGCATCAATGTATCACCGATATGCAGTAACCCCCCTCCCCCGTTTACTCGGACGATGTTTATTATACCCCCGCAAAACAAATGTTTTCAGGGGTATACTGGAATAAGCCTGTCTGTCCGTGTGTCCGTCCGACCTTGTGTCCGTCCGTCTGTCCGTCCTTACGAGCCCGACATTGTGGGGTTAGTAGTAAGTGTACATTTAGTCTTTATGGGGTTCATTCCGTCCATCTGGTAGGTGTGGGGTTAGGGTTAAGGCTAGTGGGGTTAAAAAATGCTCTTGTGGGGTTGCATTGAGTTGCATTGAATAAAGAGCAATTCGACCCCACGAGGTCAGTGTCGTAAGACCGTCAGTCCATGTGTCCGTCTGTGTACAAAATACCAGTAATTTTGTGTCGCGAACTCCACTTACAGTTTTCCTACAATTGTATTGAAACTTTGCACATATACTGATCTTATATTGAAAATTTGCAAGACAGAATTCCCAAGTGTCAATAAGTCCTTATTGAGGAATTATCTCCCCTTTAACTTGACACTTTTTAAGTCATATTCAGTGACAGCTCTAGTTTCTGGCATATCCCCTTGTAACCCTGCATTTCCCCCTGTTTTTCCCAACAATATTTTCTTCCTTTCAAGGGCACACTCCGTTAAAAGAGCCACATCTAACAAGCAGTCTGCAAAATGTTTACAATAAAGGCCATTTTTTCAGTTACTAGTATTTTATTTGATTCTTCTCCAGTACTGCATTGGTCCCGATATAGGAATTTACTTGGATTTTATCCTTGATTTTCTTGCACTGAACAGCTATTTTCCCGAGACAATATTTCAAGTAAATCTAGTTAGATTGTTTCACAAATCTATACATACGGTGTTCCTGCTAATTTTGAGAATAGAATTTGATTTGAATTACATATGGACCTTAAACAGACATCATAAATCATTGTTATAATTATCGCAACATCCACAAGGGAACCAAGGATAAAAACAAAGGAATGCAAGCGAAGGACCAATCTCCGAGCAGAGTTGTCGTTCGTTACTCTCACTATACATCTCTGCAATGGGCTAAATGACAAGAATCTTGTCAAACCGAGGAAAACATGTTTTGTTGCTGTTTAACTGTTTCATGTGTAGCATAATAAAGTAGACTAAGGAAATATGATTCTTGATACATTATAGGTGCATTCAATCTGATGAAAATACTTGTATATACAATAGAATATTTTTTTTCAAAATTCTTTACTGAGTCTAACGCCAATTGTAAAAATTGTAAAAATAAATGGCTGTGCCCATGAATGATGACAACAGTTTCGAAACACCGATGGAGCTAAGTTTGTAAGATTTAAAAAAAAGAAACAAGTTATCGTGATTTAAAAGACATTTAAGCTTTTCAGAAAATCCTTCTTTTTCGCATTTCCTACCACTAAGTCTGATTGGGCGTATGCTGTTGGAACAGCACTCAAAACAATTGATATTGGTCTTTCTTTCACCGGCGTTTGTGTCGCCATTTTGAGTTATGGTCATGTGACGAAAATATCGCGTGATGACGGCCTACTTTCTGGGCCAACTACAGAGGTGAATAGGAATGATCCGCAGTGTAAGAGAGTGGTGAAAGGACCACTTTGTTATTTGATTACCTTCAGTCTTTATCTGGCAAGGGAGATAATTTAACTAACAGGAATTCACCCCCCCCCCCCCATTTTGGACCAGTCTGAATTTTTTGTCGTCTGGCACAGAGTTAGCCGGGACAGATTTGTTTTGCAGATTTCTGTGGCTTTTTTTCTTACCTCCCCCACATCTATAATTCATCCGCCAAATTCGTCCGCCAAAAAAAAAAAGAAACTGTCTTTCGACGTCTTAGATCACAATAGATAGTGCGAAAAAATGACAAAAATTGACTCTTCCACCGAATTCCTTCCGACATTAATGCATAGCGTCGGCTTCATAAATACATCGAAAAGAGGATAGACGGTTGACGATTTACTTTTCACCACTATGTGTACGTGTGTTTATAATATTTATGAAAATGACTTACGAAAACAATGCAGGAAAAAGGAGAAAATGCTGGTAACCAGCATTTTCTCTTTTTCCTGCAATGTTTTCCACTCTTTCATCCTTTAAAAAGGGGGACTTAGATCATTTGAGATATATTTTATTTGTCGTCTGGAAATGCTTTCAATTTGGACAAGGCTAAAATTTTGTCGTTTGGTAAAGAGTTGAATCAGCGTTTTCCATTCATAAACATGTGTATAAATCACATCAGTAGATGAAAAAATAACCTTGCACAAATATATTTGTGCTTATTTTTCCCCTGCCAACATGCGCAGTACTTTTATTGCATTTCCCACGTCAGAGGTGTATACAGAGGTACCATGTTTACTGCAGGCTGCCTTACTGCAGGCTGTTCACCGGAAGTTAAACAACCTCATAACCTCTCATAGGATATACATGTAGATACAATGTCCTTGTCAAGTAAGTCCATGAAAAAAGCGGAATGACACAAAACTATCTACTTTGCTGGGTTTTGAAAAAAAAAAGACAACATTTCTACACAATTAAATGTCTTCGATTTTGTAAATAAAACTGAGAACTGGTGTTTTGCGAACTGTTATACCGGAAGTTAATGACCTCATAACGTCTCACAGGATATAGATACAATCTGTAAAGTAAGTCCATGAAAGAAGTGAAATTACACAAAACTATCTATTTTGCGCGGTTTTGAAAAAAAAGACAACATTTTAACACATAAATGTCTTCGAATCTGTAAATAAAACCAAGAGAACTGGTGTTTTGCAATCTGTTACCGGTAATTATTGACCTCATAATGCTTTACGGAAAAAAACTACAAGATCTTCGTAAAGTAAGTCCATGAAACAAGCGGAATGGCACAAAATCTTAGAAAAATTCAGCTTAGCAACAATGGAAATGTTGTTCCCTTGCAATTTTGATGATTTCCTGACGAAATCTGTATGCTCCCTTTAGAATTGCTTGCAAAAGTTCATTTTGACCTGTATTCAAGATATTCACAAAGTTAGGCTCTAACATGTTCTACAAAACTGTACATTGCCACCAATGAAAGGATGATGCTTCGAAAGCGGTTACACCGGAAGTTAGCCGCCTAACAACGCCTCGCAGGAAACAGCAACAAATTTCTAGTAAAGACAGACAGCAAAACAAGCGGAAGGACACAAAATGTTGGGAAGTTTTGGTCAGTATTACGAAGTTTTAGACTTGAACAGCATGAAAGCATTTACAAACGACAAAATAATATTTGTGACCCATCACGCAATAAAGGACCTTCCGGAGACTGCGAAAAATGTCAACCTTGGTCAGACTGCGCGAATTGCGCAGTGAGACCAGGGTTGACACTTTTTGCTTTAATGACATTTTTTCTGTATGAAAAGTGGTCATTGTACCTACTTATACAATCATTTTTGAATTATCAACGTAAACTGATCTGCACTATCGTTGATCTGTTTTCATCTAATTGATGTACAGAATTCCCAGATGATCCCTTTTTACTTGATCGGTCACATTTGTTCCAATGAAGGCATTCCTCTTTTTTGACAGCCTAGAAAATATTGCGGAGAATGGAGAAAATGCTGTTGTTTTTTTTTTTTTCGACAATGCTTTCAAAAGTCATTTTTCTCAGGATCATGAAAGCATGGGCTTGTTTGACAGAGGGTTAGCCCTTGACCAGAAGACAAAATTGAAAGCATTTGCAGGCGACAATTTCAATGTGGCCCAAATGGTGTAATTTTTCTTTAACCCATTACCAAACTTCAATATTTTAGACTGGTCCAAATTCAAAACATTTGCAGACGACAAAATAGAAGTAACTGAAAATTTGAAATTTGTTTTGTGAAGGGTAGAAAACATTGTGGGAAAAGGAGAAAATGCTGGTTACCAGCATTTTCTCCTTTTCCCACAATGTTTTCTAAAGGCTTCTTTCTCAGGGGCGTCAAAAGTAGGGATTGTGTGGTAATGGGTTAATTGAGTAGAAAACATTGTGTGAAAAGGAGAAAATGCTGGTTACCAGCATTTTCTTCTTTTCCCACAACGTTTTCAAAAGACTTTCACAGGGGTGATAAAAGTCGTTATTCGTTATTGTGTGGTAAAGAGTTCATTTAGATTTGTCCAAGTTGAGAGCATTTGCGGACCACACATTATTTGTGACAATTTTATTAATATATTTATTTTTCTTTGGGGGGGGGGGGTAAAATAAAGCATTCTTTAGTCACATTTATTTTGTCGTCTGCAAATGCTTTCAATTTGGACCAGCCTAATTCTTTGTCGTTTGGTAAAGAGTTAAATTATCAAATTGTGGCGTGGAAAAGAGCTAGAAAATAAGGGTGGATTTGAAATCTTGAAACGAACAGGGCAAAGGGTTTCCGTACATCAAAACCCGTTATTCTACCATGTAAATCAATATACCCTTTAACATCCAGTTAGTTTGTGGGCGGAGTCTAACCTGTATAGTAGGCGGTACAATAACGGTTTATCTCTCAAAAGACTAATCAATATGCATCGCGGGGCGGGGCTTAGATAACGATTCTTTTCAGACTTCTGAATGTTCGACTGAAGTGTTTCTCATTATTGGAATAAACCCGGTAGAGAACGTGTGGTGTCTGGGATTTCTAGATTAGAGGTCGAATAACTTTTCCACTGTTTGGTACTTTTATACAGAAGGGCAAAAAGTTTGGAATTAATACCACCGTATCTATTAGTGCATTACGGAACCACATAAAACAGTTTAGCATATATTTTACCTGAGAAAAAGTATAAAAGTGGACCTTATTCTTGGAACTTATTACTGAAGAGGGACATTTTTCGACCTTTCTTTTGTTATTTATATAGTTTGATAGTTTATTATTTTATTATTTATTTTATTTAATCTTGTTGAGACAACGAAAAGCTCACCGTTAAAGCTACAAAAATGATGGCTGCACCAACAATAACGCAAAAGGACACAACTTTCACAAAAATATTTGTTGGAGGGTTGCCTTATCATACCACAGGTATGTGTTTCAACTTTCTGTCTCTCTCTCTCCCTCTCTGTCTCTCTCTCTCTCCCTCCCTCCCTCTCTGTCTGTCTGTCTCTCTCTCTCTCTCTAGGCCCACCTGGGTGGCTCAGTTGTGCGCTTGTCGGACTCATGACCTGGTGCTTGTGAGTTCGATACCCCGTTGAGGCAAACTTTCTTTCCGGCGTATTTTCGCCTCTTACTTCTGCTGAAGAATGTGAGAAAAGTAGTCGTTGGCTTTGGAAAGAAAGTTGTGTTAGTACTTGTTGAGAAAGCCAGGAAACACATGTGTTTCACCGACCACCATGATATGGCCCTAGCTGTTTAAGTGGCGTTAAACCTCAATACAACCAACAATACGACCAACTCTCTCTCTTTATCTGTCTGTCTGTATGTGTGTCTGTCTCATCCTGTGTCTTTTTCTGCCCTCTTAACCTTTTACCACACAATGTGAATAAAGAGTTTTAACACCCCTAAGAAAGAAACCCTTTGAAAACATTGTGGGAAAAGGAGAAATTGCTGGTCACCAGCATTTTCTCCTTTCCCCTCAATGTTTTCTTCCTTATCGAAGAACAATTACACCATTTGACCAGCATTGAAATATTTGTCTGCAAATGCTTTTAATTTTGTCAAGGCTAAAATTTTATTGTGTGGCATATAAAGGGTTAACCCTTTACAAGTCGATGCCGTGTTTTGTCGAACTTAACTCTTTCCCAAACAAGCTCTGGTTTTTACGTGTCTGCAGTACAAGTCTTTAGAAAACACTGTGGAAAAAGGAGAAATTGCTCGTAACGAGCAATTTCTCCTTTTTCCACGGTGTTTTCAAGCCTATCGGAAAACTTTCTTCCATTCTCATCAAATTCAAAATTATCATCTGCAAACACTTTGAGTTTGGGACAGTCTAAAATTTGTCATTTGGGAAAGGGTTAAAAGAGTACTTTTAACATTGATTCTACTACATGTAAATACATGTACGTGAAATGAAACCTTCAAACCGTCAGTAAACACCTAAAACTTTGGTATTTCAAATAGTATTTCTCGGGAAAACACATCTCCTTTTCGAACAGTGTAGATCCAAGATCAGACTGCACGTACTGTGCAGTCTGATCTTGGATCTACACTGTCCGCAAAAGGTCAGAGAGTCGTGCATGGCAGTCTCAGGTTTATAACCTATAAGCTTGGATATGTCACGTGTGGCCCAGGGCCCCAAGTTCGCAGCTCTTCACGGATATTTCACAGGGAAAGGGAGGGAAGGGGGTGGGGGAATTTATCATCTTACAACATTTTCACAGGGCTTGCATAGCTCAGTTGGTAGAGCGTAGGACTCGTGATCATGAGGGCGTGGGTTCGATCCCCACGGCTGGCCATCTAAAATTACTAATAGTCTGTTGGACGAGACATTAAACCGAGGTCCCGTGTGACGGTGCTATACACCGAGCATGTTAAAGAACCAGGAGAAACTTAAGATGGGTTTTGTCCTGTATCTGCACTATCTACTGTAACAATACTAACAGCCTTCAGCAGGCGTCGCCCATATGGGATACTGGTGGTGACCGTAAATAAATGCAGATTCCGTCAAGCAGGGCTTTAATCTTTGCCAGATGACAAAAAAGTAGACTCGGCCAAATTGTAAGCACTTGTAGACGACAAATGGAGTATATATGGCTTAACTTTTTACCAAACGACAAAATTTTAGACTTGTCCAAATTGAAAGCATCTGCAGACGACAAAATTAATGTGACTGAAAAATAGAAACTTGAGTTAAAAGGAGTAGAAAACATTGTGGGAAAAGGAGAAAATGCTGGTAACCAGCATTTTCTCCTTTTTCCACAATGTTTTCAAAAGGCTTCTTTCCTGCGGTCGTTAAAAGTATGGATTGTGTGGTAAAGAGTTAACAGATTTGAAATTTCTTCTGATTGGGTAGGAATCATTGTTGGAAAAGGAGAAAATGCTTGATGGATGAGCCTTACAAACCGGTTACCCAAATTCTGTCTTTTCCCACAATGTTTTTCGAAACAAAATCTTTCCTCTTCAGATGCATTAAAACAGGTATTGGTTAGTGAAAAAGGTTAAATAAGTCAACTAAAAAGCTATTAAAGTCGAAACCCCCCAAAATACCCCCACCCCACCGTATTAGTAAAGTGTTCTTTTCCTGTGAATGCACCCACACAATAAGTAATTGTTATCAAACTCTTTTGTCAAACGATCAAAGTTTAGACCTGTCCAAATCCAAAGGAGAATTAAATACAAACGATAAATTGAATTTGACAAAAAAAAAACTGGATTTGACTCTCAAATCATAGAAAACATTGTGGGGGAAAAAAGGAGAAAATGCTGGTTACCAGCATTTTCTCCTTTTTCCCCCACAGTGTTTTCATTTATAAACCTATTGCTTTTCTTTTGGGTTCGTTTAAGCACGGGGCCGTTTGGTAGACGTTTTAGAGTCAAGTTTCGTTTTCAAATCAAGATAAGAGATATGCAAATAAAGGGGGGTAACAGAGTTGACAGGCATGCAGTTTTTGACAAATTTTCTTACGGCATAGTCGATTATTCGTCCCCTGGACAGTTCATAATCATAATTACTCTAGAGAAATCGTCCTTATTCAGGTTGGGAGATGGAATTTTACGTGGTTCATTAGTAAGATTGGATAACACGTAAACTTTAGGCCTCAGGTTTGAGCCGCCTTACTGGTAGCATTGGGATTTACGTGGGAGTGCCCATTGGCAAGACACTTCAGAGCCTTAGCCATACTTGAATAAGCGAGTTGTTGCCGTGATATGATTGAAGTAATGTTGAAAGCGGGGTAAAACAAGTATCAATCAATTAGTCAATACTCTGAGGACAGCGACGATTTCTTCAGGGTATGATTTCTCATGCAGGCTTCTTCTAGACTGCATTTGCAGAAAAAATCCACTTATCACGATTTTAAAATCTTGTTTTCTGAGGCAACGAAAGACGGTAGATTAATAAAAAAAAAACATCGTGGAAAAGAGAGAAATGCTAACAAAATGACATTTTCATTACTTCATGCTAAGTTTTTTTTGCATAATCTATTAAAACTTTCATCAATTTAGCAAAGACTAATTCATCATCAGTGAAAATATCGCGGGAAGAAATCCCAGAAATGCATGGATAAGTGCACTGGCCGCCACGACATAACTGAAATAATGTTGAAAACGAAAAAAGAAAAATCAAAAAGATTAAACATACAGGAACTATATAACGAAGCTAGTTATTAACCCATTCCCGAACAATCCCTACTATTGACACCTCTGAGGAAAAAGACTTTTGAAAACACTGTGGGAAAAGGAGAAAATGCTGGTAACCAGCATTTTCTCCTTTTCCCACAGTGTTTTCTACCCTTCCCAGAACAAATTTCAATTTTTCAGTCACCTTTATTTTGTCGTCTGAAAACGCTTTCAATTTGGACCAGTCTAAATTTTTCTCGTGTGGTAATGGGTTAAGAAAAGATTGTCGAAAAAGGAGAAAACGGTAACCAGCTCCTTTTTCTACCCTTCAGAAAACAAATTTCAAATCTTCAGTCACTTTTATTTTGTCGTCTGCAAATGCTTTCAATTTGGAACAAGCCTAAAATGTTGTAGTTTGGTAATGAGTTAATACATGAAATAAAAAAAAAAGTTCGACCTCTTATTACACATTAGTTTCATACGGTTCGTTAACCCTTTACACACATGAACCAAACGACAAAATTTCACACTCGTCCAAACTGAAAGCATTGGCAGACGACAATGTAACTTTGACTTGAATTTATGTGTCTATGAAAGGGTAGAAAACATTATGGGAAAAGGAGAAAATGCTGGTTACCACCATTTTCTTTTTCCTACAATGTTTTCAAAAAAAAATTTTTTTTTTGTTCAGATTTGTAATGAAATATTGGTTTGTGGGGTAAGGGGTTAATATAAGAAAGTTGAATACCTTAGACCCATATCAAGTCCCATTAACCCTTTACCCTCTTCCAGAAAACTAAATTTCAGACAGGCCGACTTTGAAATAGTTTGCAGGTATGATTTCGAATGTGATTAAAATGGTGGAATTGGTTTATAAAGGGTCAAGAAGCTTATTAACCGTGAATGGATTAAAACTGGTTTTCAGCATTTTCTCCTTTTCCCACAATGTTTACCAAAAGCCTTCCAGTGTAGTTGGAATGATGGATCGGCTGGTAAAGGGTCAATTCAAACCAAAACAGATTTTGACCACGATGAGAAAAAAATAAAAAAACTTTTAAAAACATGGTGGGGCAAAGTAAGAAAATACTGGTATAGAGCATTTGCTTCCTTTTCCCTCAATGTTTTCTGACCATATATCAGATGTACATTTCATCAATCGAAGCACATTTGTTTTGTCGTCTGCAACTGCTTTCAATTTGGTCGGATCTAAAAAACTTTGTCGTCTGGTAAAAAGTTGGACCAACACATCTGACATTATTGAATGGCCGTCCATAACAAAGGATTTCCAATTTGATAGTTTATATGTAATACAAACGCCACTCTTTATTACCAGACGACAAAATTTTTAGACCTGTCTCAAATTGAAAGCATTTGCAGACGACAAATTAAACGAAGCTTAAATTAAGGAATTTCTCTTTAAAATGGTTAGAAAAAAAGAAAACATCGTGGGGAAAACAAGGAGAAAATGCTGGTTATCAGCATTTTCTCCTTTTTTCCCCATGATGTTTTAAAAAGCGTTTTAAACGGGGTCGCGAAATAAACGGGGTTGCGTTGTAAAGGGGTTTAACGACTGAAAAACCTATTAAAATGTAAATATATTCCAAAAGAGTTTAATTCGGCGTTCAATCTAGACTTGTCTTTGCTTTTCCAATACTTCATCCTAGTTCTATTATAAAGTAACGCACTGGCAGACGACAACATTTTAGCCGTATCCAAATTGAAAGCCTTTGCAGACGACAATTTCAATATCGCTAAAAGGGTGCAATTTTTCCTTTGATAGAATAGAAAACAGAATGGGAAAGGGAGAAAATGCTGTTAACCACCTTTTTCTTCTTTTCCCAAAATGTTTCCGAAAGGCATCTTTCCCAGGGTCCTTAAAAGTCATCATTGTGTTGTAAAGGGTTAACATTTAAGCAGACGAAAAAACTGTAGATTTTTCGAAATTCAAAGAATTTACAGACGACAAATCATTCAGTCACTTTAGCTAAATGATAATGATCTTTTCGTAGAAAATATTGTATTAAAATGGAACAATGCTGAAAACAAGTATTTTGGTCTTTTCCTACAATGTTTTTTCGTACTCCTTCATACATTTACTTCTTCACATTCTTCAAAAATCCATCATTTGCGTCACAATGAAATTGTCGTCTGCAAATGATTTCAATTTGGCCGAATCTAAAATTTACCCACGTTAAAAAAAAAACAATCTCTCAACTACACAGTCCCCGAGGATTAACGACCCCGAGGCCTTTTGAAAAACATTGGAGAAAAAGGAGAAAATGCTGGAAGATGTTTCAACCATGTCATGGTTCTATATTTTTTTTTTCCAGATGTATCAAAGTTTCAAACCCACTTTTCACAAAACATGGCGGATTTCTTCTTACACCTGCTAAATAGTTTATATTAAGTACAATATAACAATGCCAGATAAAGTTCTTTTTACCAGCGAGGGATCGACGCTATTAAATAACATTAAATTGACATTTGAGTAAACAATGTTTTCTCCTTTTCCCACGATGTTTTCCAGCCTTTTTCAAAGAGAAATTCTATCGTTTAGTAAACAGTTAACAATAGAACAGTGCGGCAGTGTGTTTGGTCAGGGAGGGTTTAAAAGTCACTATAACGTTTAGTTCTTTACGATAGGACAAAATTTTGGACTTGCCCAAACTGAAAGCACTTGCAGACGACAAATTAAACATAACTCAAAAATTGAATTTTGATTCCAGGAGAGTAGAAAACATTGCGGGAAAAGGAGAAAATGCTGGTTACCAGCATTTTCTCCTTTTCCCACAATGTTTTCAAAAGACTTCTATCTCAGGGTCGTAAAAACCATTATTATTTGGTAGAGGGTGAATCCTTTACCAAACTAACCCCGAGAAAGAAGACTTTAAAAAAAAATGCGGAAAAAGGAGAAAATGCTGGTAACCAGCATTTTCTCCCTTTTCCACAATGCCTTTTCCACACCATTTTAAGGTATCTAATTATTTTAGACAATTTTGATTTCTGTCTGCAAATACATGTACATGTACTTTCAATTTGAACCGCTCTAGATTTTTCTTTTCTCATTTGGTGAAAAGTTAAGTTGACATTTGAGAACCCGACTACCTCATTGGTTTGAACAAATAATACTTTTAAACCTTTTACCAGTCGATAAAATTTTAGACTTATCCAAATTGAAGGCATTTGCAGACATGTTAATCCCTACTTTTGACGCCCCTGAGAAAGAAGCCTTTTGAAAACACTGTGGGAAAAGGAGAAAATGCTGGTAACCAGCATTTTCTCCTTTTCCCACAGTGTTTTCTACCCTTCCCAGAACAAATTTCAATTTTTCAGTCACCTTTATTTTGTCGTCTGCAAATGCTTTCAATTTGAACCAGTCTAAAATTTTCTCGTGTGGTAAAGAGTTAAATCTAGCTCAAATGGTTGTATTTTCTCTGTGAAAGGGATTTGAAGATAATTGTAAGTAAATCAGAAAATGCTGGTTAGAAGCATTTTCTCCTTTTCCTGCAGTGCTTTCAAGAAACTTTTTTTTGATTTCTCATAGTTGTTAAATTAAAGGGTAAAAAAGATTGTAATTCAAAACGCCAAACGTACCTTTTCCCTCTGTTCTTCATTTCCCATCCATGTCGTATGTTCGTTCGTTTGATTGATTGAATTTGCCTTTATCTATCGTCGCCACCGGTTGCCCAAATGGGGCAAACACCACCCCCCCCGCAAGACTGGTGGTATAGTTACAGGGGATAGTGCAGATACAGGACAAAACCAATCTTAACCCTTTCCCAAACGACAAACTTTTGGACTAGACCAAATTGAAAACATTTGCAGACGACAATTCAACTCTTGCTGAAAAGATGATTTCTGTCTATGATAGGATAGAAAACATAGTGGGAAAAGGAGAAAATGCTGGTTACCAGCATTTTCTCCTTTTCCCATAGTGTTTTCTAAAGGCTACTATTCCAGACCCGTAAAAACAAGGGATTGTTTGGGAAAGGGTTAAGTTACGTCTGGTTCTGTAACGTGCTCGGTGTAGAGCACCGTCACACGGGACCTCGGTTTAACGTCTCATCCGAAAGACTGTTAGTAATTTTAGATGGCCAACAGTGGAGATCGAACCCACACCCTCAAGGGACTCGAAACATCACATTCACGGGTCCTTCGCTCTACCTATTGAGCTATGCGGGCTCGTCGAAAGTTCGTTTGATGTTAACGCCATTTTCGACAGTATTTGTCGAGCCCTCGACGGTAACGTTGATAATGACGTTAATCCTTTCCCACACAATGACGACTTTTGACGACCCTGAGGAAGAAGCCTTTTGAAAACATTGTGCGAAAAAGGAGAAAATGCTGGTAACCAGCATTTTCTCCTTTTCTCACAATGTTTTCTGCTCTTTTGTATCTCCCGCGGTTTTTTATTTTGTGTGTGTGTGTCACATTTGATTTTTCGTCTGCAAATGCTTTCAATTTGGACTAGTCTAAGATTTTGCCGCTTAGTTAAGAGTTAACTCAGAGACTGCACATTCTTTGAATCTGGACTAGACGTAAAATTCGTCGTCTAGTAGAATTAGAAAAGAAAGTAGCCGCCAGAACACCACGTGATTTGACATATACACGTACGTGCAAACAACAAAAAACCAACGGACCCAAGTATTTACCTAGGCTTTATGGACTCGAGATAACGAACTCAAAATGAAAGAACTTGACAGGGAAATCGGTTTTGTAAAAGTGTATAGAACGACCATAAAACCGTCTTGTTTAACCCCTTACCACACAATGACGACTTTTGACGACCCTGAGGTACAAGCCTTTTGAAAACATTGTGGGAAAAGGAGAAAATGCTGGTATCCAGCATTTTCTCCATTTCCCACAATGTTTTCCAGTCTATCAGATAAGTAAAGCTCGTTTATAAAAATTATTAATTCTGATAAGGTCGTTCACGGATGCTTTGAAATTGGAAAAAAGTCTAAGATTTGTACCTTTGGAAAGGGGTTACGCTTTATAAGATAACGAAATTGTAAACTTTCGTTCAAATTCAAAGCATTTGCAGACGACAAAATAGAGATAAAAATAATTCAAAATCATGAAATACGTATCTCTGAATAAGAAGGAAATTTTGTGAGAAAAGAGTAAAATACTGGTTATTGGTATTTCCTCTTTTTACCACAAGAGTTTTTTTCCCCAAAGCCTTCCCCACTTTGGGTCGTTTAAACCTTGGGTCGCCTGATAACTATATTTTAGACCCTTTTTGTATTGAAAAAATAAATGCAGATGACATAATAAAATTTCGTTCTATTTATTCAATTGATCTTTGAAAGAATAATCAGAAAGATGAGAAAACATAGTGAGAAAAAGGAGAACATTCTTCTAACCAGCATTTTCTCCTTTTCCCACGATGTTTTCAAGAGATCGTCATCGTTTTGGGGGTCGAAAACGTCCGGGGTCGTTTGATAAAGGGTTAATGACGAAGCATAAAATTTCCCGTTTTATCCACTCTACGGTTGACAAGGACTGATCTCCCAAATATCTACTGTCAAATGTGCATTTAGACTGTACCAGCTTTGACAGTTAGATTGGCATGTGTATGGAATCAAAGCACCGACAGTCCTGAGGAGCGTATTTTTGGGACAGTATTTAGCAATGATATTGAGGTCTGAAAACTGCTTTAACCCTTTCCCAAAGGATAAATTTTGAACCCTTCCAAACCGAAAGAGTTTGCCGACGACAATTTAGATTTAGAGAAAATGGCAGAAAGTTCTCAAAAATGGAAGAAAACGCGGTGGGAAAAGGAGAAATTGCTCGTTATGAGCAATTTCTCCTTTTCCCAAAGTGTTTTCAAAAGACTTTAACTGCAGACATGTAAAAACCAAGGCTTGTTTGGGAAAGGCTTAAACCTTTGCCAAACGACAAAAACTCAGACTGGCCTACATTGAAATCTGTTACAGACGACAAAATGATTATGATTCAAAATAGAAATTCACCGTTGGAGGGGTAGAAAACATTGTGGGAAAACGAGAAAGTACTGGTTTCAGTTAGTTTTTTAAAGGGTTAACTCTGTATCAGGTGACAAAAAATTTTACTTGACCAGATTGAAATCATATGCAAACGACAAACAAAATGTTGCTGAAAACCTGTTATTTGTCTTTTAACTCTTTACCTAACGACAAAATTTTAGACTTGAAAGCATTGGCAGACGACGAAATAAACGTGGCTCAAATATTGAAACTGGGCTTTGCAAAGGTAGAAAATATTGTTGGAAAAGGAGAAAATGCTGGTTACTAGCACTTTCTTCTTTTCCTACAATTTTTTCAGAAGGCTTTTTTAGGTGGGGGGTGTTAAAAGTCGGGATGGAATGTGTAGGAAAGGGTTAAAAATTAGGAAATATTGTGGGAGAAAAGGTTACCAGCATTTTCTTCTTTTCCATCAATGTTTTCAAAATCGTTTTCCTCTCAGTCGTTAAAAACTGGGATTGTTGAATGAAGGTTTCTTTATTTTAGAAATTACTGGATGGAATGAAATACGAACAAGAAAATCAAAGTTATTCAGCCTAGCAGGCTAACTGTGATTTTATTGCTTATAGTGGTTAATTGATCTAGTATACTGATAAGATATCTCGGCAATCTGACGGGTTTTTTCGCTGGTTTAAGATGTAGGACTGTATATATGAAATTGCATGTTTGTGTTCTAGCGAATATAACATGGTTTGAAAGTACATTTAGTAGCAAAAACTTAAATCAATCAGCGTACAACGTATGTGCACCCACAACACGTGGTTCCACCCAGAAAGATCACAATTCACATAGTAAACACGATAAAGATGTATGCCTCAATATAAAGAACGACGGTAGCACCCCCCCCCACTTCCTCCTCCTCCTCCTCCTCCTCCTCATAATTATCATTATCATAATCCTTATTGCTATTATACTATTTGTTATTATTTCAGACAAATCTCTCAGAGAATTCTTCGAGAAATTCGGTGACATCGAAGAAGCTGTTGTGATAACGGACAGACAGACAGGCAAAAGTCGAGGATATGGATTTGTAAGTGTGATATTCATTTCAAGCTAATTTGCATACTACACCGTTTAGAAAAGTTACACCGTTTGGAAGAGTCACGGTGAAAGTAATGGGTGGGGTATTATTGGTAATGATACACCAGTGGGTGGGATATGGTATAAGTGTTAATGCAGTCTATTCGAAAGTGAATTCATGTGTTTTCGTTGTGAAATATTATGTGTTCTATGAGTAGAAAAGGGGATCGGGTGGGGTATATGTAATATATAAAGAGGTGATGTAGAGTAAGAAAATATATATTTCATATACAAAAATGGATTTTATAACGCACCCGCTGTAAGTACCAAGTGGTTTGCAGTGATTCGAATACAGTTTGGTGTTTTTGTAGTGTTTCTGGGTTTTTAACGACCCCGATTGCGCGGGGTTCCGGTTTGAATCTCTGAAATTGCATGGCTTTGCCCTCAGCTTCTACTGTTCAGTTATCTGTAGTTACTGATTTCTTCTTCCAGTTTGGTTTTTTTTTTTTTCATATTTAGATCTTAGTTTTACTCCCTCTACAGCTATGCATTTTCTTTCTACTTTATCGCCCGCTCAGCCAGGGACCTTTACCTGTTCATTTTGTTTTCATAGTTAGATGGTAACTATAATATGTTAATGAAACCAGGGAGATTGTCCTTGCCCGAGAGGAATATAGAATACCCATTGCTTTAGATACAAGTCAAAGTAATCTGTCCCACTCCCATTGGCATTGGCGTGGATGGGTGGGACAGGAAGTGACAGGTGACAGCCATCCCCGATTTTTTTATTTTTCTTTTAAAGCGCTAATGTTCCGGACAGAAAATTTTAGTCACTTTTCATTTTCTTCTACACAAGATATCCTTTCTTCGAGTACAGGAATATATTCATCCTTTCTCAAAAGACAATCCTCAGGTGGTTCAAAATTGAAAGCATCTGCCGACGGAATCGGTACCAATGTGCTTTTCTTTTAATAGAGTTGATGTTGTGTGAAAAGGAAAGAGTTCTTGTTATGTTATCATATATCTTTCTTCTTCTTCTGTATTTTCGATAAGATTATTTTTAACTAGACATGAAGCACAAGATCGCTTGCTTACATTTAAAAAAAAAAACAAGAAACGTAACCCCTCGCATCCCAAGGAAAATATGCATACCCCACCCCATACGCTTTTATGCGTCCTGGTTGTGTCTTGTCTTTTAAGTTGTTTGTGTTTTTAGATGTGAGTTCTTCTGTTGCTGTTTATATATATACATATATCGTTTGTTTGTTTTCACTCTGTTTATCATTTTACCTGCTATCACTTGGTAGTTTAGTAACAAACACAACCTGCAAAACGAAATCTAGTTGGATGCCAATGTAATCGTTATACTGCTTGATAAATCAAATAGTTGATAGTACAAGCCAAAATGATTCGCCGATTTTATCCCATTACCACACGATCACTACCTATGACGACCCTGAGAAAGAGGCCTTTTCCCACAATGTTTTATACCCTTCACAAAACAAATTTCAAATTTTCAAGTTGCTTTTATTTGTCGTCTGCAAATGCTTTCGGTTTGGACAAACCCAAAATGTTGTCGTTTGGTAATGAGTTAAGCGTTGCCACCCATATTGGACAGTATGAATCCAAGATCAAACTGCATGTTCTGTGCAGTCCGATCTTTATTCCACTGACTCGATCGCGCTAGAGCGGCAAGAGTAACGTTGAGGAGCCTGGTGTGGGAGAGCTAACCCTATTAGTATTACATGGGGGTGGGTGGGGAAAGGAAAACATTCGTAAAATGATGTAAACCAGTGTTCCTTTTTACACCAGAACAGACTCGATTTTATAGCCTCTGTTCGTCATCAAATTTTATTTACACGTTGTTGAAATGCAATAGAGAATTTATAGATTAACTTTTAACGAACGATAAAACTTTAGACTCCTCCAAATCGAAAGCATTTGCTGACTACAATGGTATAGCTAAAATGAAATTTTTTGTCTAAGAAAAGATGAATAACACAGTGGAGGAAAAAGAAAAAAAGGCTGGTAATCAGCATTTTCTCCTTTTTTTTTCACCCTGTTTACATGTCTTTACCCCAAAGGTCATAAAATCGTGGGTCTATTTGGTGAAGGGTTCGAAAAAGGCTCATAACTGCACACAGATCCCCCGGTTTTGTTTATTCTTAGGAGACTTTTGGGTTTAACTCTTTACCCCACCACATAATCTTAGACTTCTTCAGTTTCAAAGAATTGCAGACAACAACTTATTAGAAAGTGTGACTCATACTCCAGAATTCGTCTATGAAAGTCTTGAAAACATTGTGGGAAAAGGAGAAAATGCTGGTAACCAGCATTTTCTCCTTTTCCAACAATGTTTACAAAAGCTTTTCTTCTGTACAGTCGTTTAAACCGGATTTTTTGGTGAAGAGTTAAACCAAACTATGCTGAATGCTTACCTTTTCTAAACAGTTTCCGTGCTCTTACCACCCACGAAAGTAAAAAAAAAAATATTTGGGAAAAATGCTGGTAACAAACATTTCCCCACCCACTATTTCTCACAGTGATACATTTTCAGTCAAAGAAAAATCTCATCTTTTGTCGCCAAATTTTGATTGGTCGGCTGCAAATGCTATGGATAGGTCTTAAAGTTCATCTTCTAGCTAAGATTTTAACACAGGGTAGATCGAGATCAGGTTAAACAGAATGTACAGACTGATCTTGTATCTACATAGTGTCTGATATTTTCAGATGTGCAAGACGAAGCATCTATTGACTGTTACTATCTGAGAAAGGCAATATCATATTAGTATTAAATAGTAGTATCTTATTGGTTGCATGGTTAACGATTTTGTGTTAGCCAATTAGATGATTTACATTGAAATTAAAAATTCAAAATATTTCAGAAAATGGAGAATCAGCACAGTCCCTGGAGGCAGTCTAATTTTTAGACTAGTTTTATTTCCTAACAAAGAAATTACCTGTATTCACCAACCATTCTTTATTACAGCATTTTTTCTCTAATAGTCAAGGGTTTTCTAAATTGCAAAATAACGAATTTTCTGACTGGCTAAACCATTTGGTTCAGCCAATCAGAAACTTCGTTACTTTCTAAATCTTGAATAAGACGAAGAATGGCCTGGGCAAAAAATGGCTCTGATATTTTTGTTCAGTCCAGACGGTCTGTAAGTCATAAAACGTCCACCGCATGACAAATGAACAAAAGACTAGAAACTTAGATTATAACCAATAAAAACAGCTGAAGTGTTTAGAAAAGCGTATTATTTGGCTGCCGTTTTATTTATATTTTACAGTTTTGTGTGGAAATTGTAGGGTTCAATGGTTTTATATGATTTTGATATAAAAGTGGATATCAGAAAATCTGGCCCTTACGAGACACACAGAGAGAGAGAGAGAGAGAGGGAGAAACACAGAGAGATAGAGAGAAAGAGAGAGAGTGAGAGAGAGTGAAAGAGAGGAGAGAGAGAAAGAGAAACAGAGGGGAGAGGGAGAGAGTGAAAGAGAGGGGAGAAACAGAGAGAGGAGAATGAGAGAGAGAGAGAGAGAGAGAAGAGAGAGAGAGAGAGTGAGTGAGTGACGGTATATGTGTTTGAAAGAGAGAAACAGACAGACAGACAGGCAGATAGACAGACAGAGAAGGTAAAACAGAAATAGCGAGAAAAAGAAACGGACCAGGGATCAGAAAACGAACAATATAAGAGTGCGGGTTATTTTTTTTTTTTGTATCATGAAGGATTTGCGATTAGGTGTGTCAAAATGCAAGCGGTTGAAATATAATATCGTCGATTTACCTGCATTAGAATACTGCCGTTATAAAACACCCTTCAACACTTCACGCGCTTCATAAGAACTCTTTACCAAACGACAAAATTCAAACCTTTTTTTCACACAATGATGCCTTTTAACGACCTTTAAAAAAGACGCCTGTTGAAAACAATGTGGGAAAAGGAGAAAATGCTGGTTACCAAAACAAATTTCAAATTTTCAGTCACTTTTATGTTGTCGTCTGCAAATGCTTTCAATTTGGATCAACCAAAAATTTTGTCGTTTAATAATGAGTCAATTGCGCTCATAAAAGATCTCAACATTTCAATGTGCGATCTTATCTTATTCTACACTGCATTGCAATATTGTGAGAGATTAACATTCTTGTAAAACAAATAAACAAACAAACAAACAAAAAACTAACAAAAACAAACAAAAACATACAACGTAGCAGTAACAACAACAATAAATTACTTATCATTTCTGCTTGACTAAAATTTCAATTTTATTTTTGTTTAGCGCATTGAAGGCTTATTGGCAAAATGCGGGGGTCAGAGGAAACTGCAGTTATACCCTGCATAACAGTTATATTCCTAGATAGTTCCACCTATGGATTGAGCATGCAGGGGGAGGGGGATGGGGCTAGGGTGGGGGGGGAGTGGGGGAGACAAAGAAACTTGCAAGCCCCGAAGCTTACAGTTGGTGTATCGGGGCCATCCTCGTTGAAAAAGGGGCTTAGTGCATCTGCGAAAAGTATCAACGCATGTCAGCCTGCACTGGCAGGGCAGAGAGCGCAGGCTGGCATGCGTCGAAACCCTTTGCTGTTTGTAAATTCTGTGTATTCCAAAGACCATTCTACCTTATAACTAATTTGATTTTTCATTGTGTGCAGACCATCATGGTTTAACCCCTAGGCTACTAAGCTCGACTTGCTGACCTTTTGCGGACAGTGTAGATCAAGATCAGACTGCACAAAACGTGCAGTCTGATCTTTGATCTGCACTGTCCGATTAGAAGATATTACCCGAAACATAACTTTGAAATATCTATTGTTCATTATCTCCCGCTAGATGGCATTCTATAAATACTCATCTACAATCTAATTTGGGCATCCTGGGTACAGAACCGAACCACTTTTCTACCCGAAAACCGTTACTTTGAATTTCAAACTAAAATAAACGTTTACTCAATAAAAAGCTACTTCGTGCAATTTACTCAGCTATGATCAGCAGTTAAGAGAAATCTGGGGGTAAAGCAGGTCTCATTTCTCCTCAAACGTATTGATAAAAGCTATTTTCTACGTTGCTACTTTATAGAGCTCAATATTACAGTCTGCCCGCTTTTGGGGCTAGTGATGCGTCATGTAAGACAGGTCGAATCTTCGAAGAATATGACATGCGCAGACAACGATCAATAGTTTGGTTTTAACTATCGAATAGAAAATTTTATTTTAGATATTTTAAGCACCCTTTTGTCAAAGCACAGCTCTTGTTGAAGGATATCCAGCCAGTTAAACATTTTTACTTCTTTGTGCGTTATCTGTCCTCACCTAAATATAAACATTCAACTTTGAAAACATTTAAATATAAATTACACCCAGACTAGCAACGCAGTACTGCAGTCGGCATTTTGTGTGTCCTGGTGCCCCGCTTTTTGCCAGGCTTATCGATCGTTTGATAGGTAAAACAGTGGTACCAACGGTGCCGTAAAATATCCACAAAACATGAAATTCAAACATGTTATCTCAAAAGTTTAAAGCAAAGGTAAACTAACAACTGAAATGTATATTTACGTTACGTCACTCAACCGAGCGTTAAATCTATAGAGCTCTTTTTGAAACGCAGTCTTGTGTTATCGAAATATGCTACAAGAGATTCCGATATCAGTAAACAAATAAAAGATATGTATTATTAATGATTTAAGAATGTGGAAACCGTATTAATTGGACATTTACATTTATTTTCATTAAATGGATATCTCCAAGTATTCAATTATGTAAGAATACAGCAGTTGTCAAACAAAAACTTCGACTGTGTGTGAAATTACATAATTGGCCCCCTTTCCCCATCCCCCACGAATCCTGAAAAATGTAAACCTAATATTAATCATTCGTCCGATATTTTTTCGCTACTCAGTTTTAGCTCTTTATCAAACGAGAAATTTTTAAAGTAATACGCACTGAAGATGTTTGCTAACGATACACGAAATGTGGTTTAACCTTTTACCACACAATACCTACTTTTGACGACCCTTAGAAAGAAAACTTTAGAAAATATTGTGAGAAAAGGAGAAAATGCTGGTAACCAGCATTTTCTCCTTTTTCCCACAATGTTTTCTACCCTTCAAAAAACAAATTTTTAGTCACTTATTTTGTAGTCTGCAAATGCTTTTGATTTAGACAAGCCTAAAATATTTTCTTTTTTTCAAATTTTCAGTAACTTTTATTTTGTCGTCTGCAAATGCTTTGCTTTGTAATTTCACTATACATCGAAGGAATTTCTGATAGGTTAGAAATGTACAAAATATTATAACAGAACAGAACAGATATTTTATTTAGACTTGTACATGTACATCGTCTACTTCACATAAAATAACAAAACATACTAAATCACGTGAATTAAAGTAAGGGAAAAAGGGTTATTTGAAATTAATATCATTATAACGTTAGGATGTTAATACCTTAAAACAAAAATAGACTACCTACATCACTGCACATAGCTGCGACTTATAAGTGATTATATGTTTAAATCTAATATAATTCTAACAATAGAAACTGAGCTGTTTGTCGTAATATGAATGAGAAAATGTTGAAATCGACGCAAAACACCGTGTATTGAAAAAACACGATACATTGAAACGATGATTTTACGAAAGGGTTCCCATAGCATATTCTAAGTGTTTCTCTGGCACATTCTCTCTCTGTGACTAAGCGACTTAAAAACAGTTTTGAAGACAGAAGGTGACGTTTTGACCACATAATCTGTCCTCAAGCGTTTGTTTTGGCTATATTACGGACAGTAAAATCTCCAAAATAATCCAAACAAACTTTGTACATGACCCTCAAAAATGTCGATAATCTCAAAAAAATACGCATACCCTTGGCCCTAAAAAAAGAATGAATGTTCATAATTTTCATATAATTATTTGTGATCTAAAACGACATTTATTACTCTTTCACATTATCAATGTGGCTTTTTTCCAGATTACTTTTCAAAGTGTCGGACAGTGTAGATAAAGATCAGACTGCACGTTCTGTGCAGTCTGATCTTAATCTGCACTGTCCGCAAAAGTCACTCAGTATGGTAATAAAATTCACTCAGTAAGGTAATAATGCATACCGAATCGGTATACTGTAATTCTTTACTTCACAGTCCAAGAGTTTATACAACCCGAGAGAAAAATATTATTCGAAACAGTTTGAGGAAAGGACAATATACTGGCTATCATCATTCCTTTCTTTCCCCACAATGTTTTTTTTTTTTAACCTTGTTAAAACAGATTTCGTAAGTTTTAGCCAAATTTACATTGTCGTCTGCAAGTGCTTTCAATTTGGACAAGACGACATTTTTGTCGTCTGGTAAAGAGTTAATCAAAAGCTCGTGTATCAATATTTGTTTATCGTTTTATTGCATTTCACTGTGGCCTCGGGTTAAAATCTAAAGAAAGGAGCAAGAAATGAAATCGAAATCGCTATAAATAGTCGGCAAACATCGGGTGAGTCCGTTGATTAGATGTAGTTACAGAATCGGCCGAGTTTTGAGAAATGTATACCATGTAGATATACCTCGAACGCTGTGACACAAAAGTAATGTTCTTTTATCATTTACCAAAGAATTGTACGTTCTTTTGTACAGTCTGATCTTGATCTTACAGAGTCCACAAAAGGTCATTGAGTTGTGCTCTGCAGTTTATGGTTTAATAACAATGCAGTGCAGATAAATATCTATTAATTCATTTGACTTTGAAAAAAAGTAACATTCCTGATCACTCGTTACCAGACAATCAAAAAGCCTTTGCAGACGACACATTGGATTGGACCAAAGAATGGGGACTATCTTTTAATCATTAATCAAACGACAATATTTTAGGCTTGTCCAAATCGAAAGCATTTGCAGATGACAAAATAAAAGTGACTGAAAATTTGAAATTTGTTTTGTGAAGGGTAGAAAACATTGTGGGGAAAAGGAGAAAATGCTGGTAACCAGCATTTTCTCCTTTTCCCCACATTGTTTTCTAAAGCCTTCTTTCTCAGGGTCGTCAAAAGTAGGGACTGTGTGGAAGTGGGTTAAAGGGTAGAAAACATTGTGGGTAAAACTGAGAAACTGCTGGCTTACAGCATTTCAATTTTTTTTTCAAGCACTGACTTTGAAAACGTCGTTTTTTTCGCAGTCATTAAAACCAGGGATCGTTCGGTACAGGGCTTATATATTATAGTGTTGCGTTGTGATCGAAATCGCAGCTTTTCGGAGCAAAGGGTTAAAGTAGTTTCAAAGCACGTGCTAGTGATTTAAAGGTCGTAAAAATGTTAATTTCAATTTTCCGATCTGTTACGCGTGAGTGTTGTGGTACGAATAACTTTCTCGACAGGGTGTCTAAAGCGATTAGATTTAAAACTACATTGCTAAAATGCGCAGAACTGTTATCGGTTTTTGTATATCACTTTGATATCTTACGTTTTGTCCGATTTTTTTTCTGGGTTTGTTGAGAAACGTATCATAAAACCTTTTTATAAATAGATACATTGATAATAGGTATAGTCTTAGATACATAGATCGATAGGTACAGAGGCTGGTTGAATGAGAATGGATGGATGGATAGATGAATGGATGGACAGACGGACGGACGAACGGACAGTCTTACGAGACGGACCTTGAGTGGTTGAATTGCTCTTTATTCAATGCAACCCCACAAGAGCATTTTGTAACCCCAGTAGCCCTAACCCTAACCCCATACCTACCAGATGGACGGAATGAACCCCATAGAGACTAAATGTACACTTACCCCTAACCTCACAGTGTCGGGCTCGTAAGGGCGGACGGACGGACGGATGAATGGACGGACGGACGGACGGACGGACGGATGGATGGATGGACGGACGGACGGATCGACCGACGGGCGGACGGATGGATGGGTGGATGGATGGATGGATGGTAGTAATATAATCATGTATCGTTTATAATAAAGATTTACGCTGAACAAAGTTTGTTTTTTTTTCAATTGAACTGAACTGAGTTGATGATGGATATATCAATGGGTATACGGATGAATGATGAATTGATAATAAACTTTATGAATGCATTGAATAGTGCACTATATACCGCGATATAAGAGAAATAATGTTTAAAGCGGCTTTAAACACCAAAAAAAAAACCAAAGAGTAAACAAACTCTTGCCTTTAACTCTTTCATTACTGAACAGATGAATAAATGGCATTTTCTCAAAGGCTTAAAAACAGTTTCGCTCCAAGATCAAGAGAGAGTTTAGTCATAATCCAGAATAAAACAGTGGACAGTGTAGATCAAAGATCACTGCACTTTCTGTGCAGTCTGATCTTGATCTACACTGTCCACAAAAGGTCCTAATTTCGTGTATGGTATGAAAAGAGTTAAACTTGCGAACACGTAATCTGAACAATGTAGACACCAAATTTATTCTCCGTGCTGTCAGTACTTTGATTGGATGCAAAAACTGTGGTACTCATTTAGTTCAGACCCTTTACAATACAAACCCGGTTTTTTTCCCACTTTCGCGGAATAAAATGAGCTTTTGGAAACATAACGTGACAATGAGAAAAAAACTTTTACACCAACGCTTTTTCCAAAATCCTAAACTTTTTACAAACTTTTACAGACAAACTCTATTAATTGAATTACATATACATGTAGTCATTTTCGTATATTATAGAAAGTTATTTAATACAGAAAGTTAAAATTCTACATTGTGGTTAAAAGTTAACCCTTTACCTCTCTATACTATATCTTACTATAATCTGTTTTTGCTATTTCAAAGGTGTTTTTTTTTTGTGGAAGAAAGATTTCTCCTCATCGGACAGTATAGATCCAAGATCAGACTGCACGTTCAGTGCAGTCTGATCTTGATCTACACTGTCCACAAAAGGTCGCTGAGTCGCACTTAAAAGGTTAAAGGTGTAACCCTGTACCAAACAACAAAATTGTGGACTGGTCCAAATTGAAAATACTTTGGGACAACAAATCAAACATAACTCAAACACTGAAATTTATTTCCAGCAGGGTAAGAAAACATTGCGGGGAAAAAAGGAGAAAATGCTGGTTACCAGCATTTTCTCCTTTTTTTCCACAATGTTTTTCAAACGGCTTCTATCCCAGGAATTGTCTGGTAAAGGGTTAAATGAACGCACTGATTGTATCTGGCCGGGCTTATCGGGTAAACAAGATGATTTTCGGAAACTCTAGACGGTTAGAACCTGCCTTCTATTTTGTTTCGGTCCTGTCGGGTTCAATTAATTTTCGACGCATACCTCTTAGCGGTTTGGGGGGAAAAAGGAATAGATTGGAAAACCAGACAATATTTAGGAGTCACGCTCTGACAAAAGGGGGGTTAACCCATTACCACACAATCCCTACTTTTGACACTCCTGAGAAAGAAGCCTTTTGAAAACACTGTGGGAAAAGGAGAAAATGCTGGTAACCAGCATTTTCTCCTTTTCCCACAGTGTTTTCTACCCTATCCAGAACAAATTTCAATTTTGCAGTCACCTTTATTTTGTCGTCTGCAAATGCTTTCAATTTGGACCAGTCTAAATTTTTCTCGTGTGGTAATGGGTTAATGCGTCTCTGTAACGCTTTAAACCTTGCAAATCATCGTATGATGGTGAGATATCCATATAACATATTTAGACTAACGATCGACTGGATTACGAAAGTAAACTGGTCAGTGGACACGCAGAATATTTAACAATAGCAAAAAATATCGACCAAGGCTGATGCATTATGCCCCCTTTTTACAGAGCTAGGTTCATATATTTTACATGGGGTGCGGGGCAAATGTGTACACTTTAACATTATGATGGGAGACTGTTAATGATATTACCCTGATTTGCAGCTCTTTGGGATTTTCTTTTTGTTGCAGGAAGGGGGATTTATGATGTCAAGTTTTTGACTGGGTGTTTGTTTTATTTTTTTTGAGGGGGCGGGGGATAGGGTAATATATTTAGTTTATATATATTTCTGTTATTGATATGCTATTACCCTGTGTCAGCCATTTTTTTTGCATTTTTTTTTTCCTTTTAGGGGGTGGAGGGTAGGTATAGGGGAAGAGGACATCCACGGTATATTTTTTTTATTATAAAATTTATAGATCTGTATCTTTCTTCAAACAGAGAGAGAGAGAGAGAGAGAGAGAGAGAGAGAGAGAGAGAGAGAGAGAGAGAGAGAGGAGAGGAGAGGAGAATCAGTCAGAGAGAGTGAGAGAGATTGAGAGAGAGGAGAGGAGAATCTGTCAGAGAGGCAGAGAGAGTCGGAGAGAAACAAACATACACAGAGTGACAGGCAGACATTGAAGGAATGGAGCAAGGAAGAAAGCAAAACTATTTAAGGTTTATTCTGCCATGTATTATGTAGGGACAGTCTATGGAAGAAGCCTTTAACCATAATGATTTTCAAAATCCATTTTTCTCAGGGCTATTCTCACAATAGATTTGTTGGGTAAATAATTAAACCGTTAGACTACTCAGGGGAACTCACTGACCTTCAGCGGACAGTGTAGATCAAAGATCAGACTGCACAGAACGTGCAGTCTGATCTTGATCTACACTGTCCGCAAAAGGTCAGCGATTCGCACTTGGTTGCCTAAGGGTTAGCTAGATTAGAAATAAGCCGCAATGATCCCAGATAAAGCCAGAGTAAATTTATTTTCTTTTCATATCCGTTTTAAAACATGTCTCGATAATTCGCCCTGCTGTTAATAACAATAAAGAAATATTGATTAAATCACACAATCAGTGTGAAAGAGGCGCAAATTTGCACAATATACATGTACAAAACATTCGACTAACCGTTTTCACTTTTTTGTGTGACATTAACTTCCCTTCAGCATATGATCTCCGAGCCCCTGTAGCTCAATCGGTACCATGCAGGACTTGAGGACACGGGGTTCAATCCCTGGCTACGACACCTGACTCGGCCAATTTCTTTACCGAGGATTGATGATAGACACTGCGAGAGGATTCATTCCAGTCCCACCGCTGGCCACTGTTTCGATGATGATCATGTTGGAAAAACAGCTAGTGGCTCGGAAAGAAAATCGTGTGAAGTACTGGTACAAGAAACTCTAGGACAGTTGCACTGGCCGCCTCGATAAAATTGAAATAATGTTGAAAACGGCATTAAACATCATACAATCAATCAATCAATCGATCAATTAGCATATAATCCCGTATCAAGGCAACCCTGAGAAAGACGTTTGGAGAAGAAATAAAAAATCCTAATCCTCATTCAGTAAAATTGGATTTATGAAATAGAGATGTATGGCGAATCTTACCGCCAGGGGAAGCCTCTGAGAGCGCCGCATCGAAAACTCTGTAACCGATATCATAGTAACAATAATTACGTAATCGCTGCTTTAAAAATCTTTTGTAAAGGAATAATAGAATACTAGTAACAAGCATTTTTCTCCTTTTTCCCCCCATAATGTTTTCTATAATATCAAAGACAGACTTTATCTTTAGCCCACTTTCAATTTGATCTCTGCTCAAATTTTGACAAACGTAAAATTTAGACCTATTAACCTCTCGCTGATAAATTATTGATCCTCTGCTTGCCTATGAAAAAGATGCGTCCACTCCGCCCACCCCAATATTGCAATTCGCTCTTTACATAATAATGGCATGGAAGGTAATGTTAAATATTTTCAGGGCTATGGGTGAAAAAGAAAATAAAAAGGACTTTTGCGGATGGTATAGATCAAGATCAGACTGCACAGAACGTGCAGTCTGATCTTTGATCCATGCCAACCGCTTGGTAGAGTCCAGCCTGAAAGATAGAAGTTAACATATTTGACGGAAAAAGAGCTTAACACGTTGGAAATGGTTGGTTTTTGACAAATCTAACAAAAGGAAAACCTTTTGGTAAAATTCTTTCGTTTCTAGGCTGAGTGAATAAATTGTGCATTATACACATTGAAATCGTTAAACCCATGGATGTAATCTTGACATCTCCACATTCATGTAGATGGAATAAACATTGTCAGTAGGCAAAACAAAAAACAAAATATTGCGGTTTTTAGCGCTAAGAAAAAATGTGTATGCAGATAAAATAGAGAATCTCAGAAAGCCAAACAAAACCCAAAATATTGCGATTTTTAGCGCCAAATACATGTGAATGAAATGGACATTTTGGGGCAGTCAAATAATAATCAAAATCTTGCAATTTGGAAAGCAAAAATGTAATACCACGTTCATGAAATAGACATATTCGGTCAATCAAAACCCAAAATATTGCGATTTTAGAGCACCAAATACATGTAGATGACATAGATAGTTATTACTATCCTAAATATTGTGATTTTGGTGCACAAAAAAGATGTGGATGAAATAGACATTTAGGGGCAGTCAAATAATAATCAAAATAATGCAATTTTAGAGAGCCAAACAGCAATACACGTAAATGAAATAAACATTTTCGATCAATCAAAACCTTCAAAATTTTAGAGCACCAAATACATGTGAATAAAATATACACTTTTAGTCAATTAACTAACGACCAAAATAATGCGATTAGAGCACCAAATACATGTGAATGAAATATACCTTTTCATTCTATCAACTAACGACCAAAATATTGCGATTAGAGCACCAAATACATGTGAATGAAATATACATTTTCATTCAATCAACTAACCACCAAAGTAATGTGATTTTAGAGCACCAAATACATGTGAATAAAATACTGTTATACATTTTCAGTCAATTAACTAACGACCAAAATATTGCGATTTTAGAGAACCAAAATAGACGTAAATGAAATAGACATTTTCAGCCAATCAAAACCCAAATTATTGCGATTTTAAAGCACCAAAAGTGTGTAAATGAAATATACATTTTCGGGCAGTTATATAATAACATAAAAATGCGATTAAGAGGGCAGAGAAATAAACGTTTTCTATCAATCAAATAAAAACCGGGATAATGCGATTAAAGAGCGCTTAATACATGACACTGATGGCGAAATAAATATTGCTAAATTGTCAAAGAAACCCAAAATATTGCGGTTTTACCTAATAAACGTAAAGGTTAAAAGCCATTTCAATCAGATTGTTAAAAACCAAGATATTGCAAGTCAGGAAAACCGAAACATGGATAAAATGAACATTTTCAACCAGTCAAATGAAATCCAAATTATTGCGATTTTTTTATTTTTATAAAAGATAAATAGTCAGACATACACGAGCATTTGTCAGAATAGTCTCTCAAGTTTTATCAGAATTAACTATCAAAGTACTGGACAGTGTAGATCCAAGATCAGAATGCACGTTCCGTGCAGTCTGATCTTGATCTATAATGTCTGCAAAAGTAATCTAACCTGTGTTTTCCAACCAGAAGAGATACAGGGTTGCTACATGCAAGCCTATTAAAGTACACGCCATAATTTCTGCATTCGTGTTGAAACACACTTGGGAATGATTCACTCATATTAGATTGTCTACTTATGTTCAATTTATTTTCAGGAAAACAAAATGGTTTCAACTTGTTTCATTGCCTCTCTGATAGTGTCAGAAATCCCCTCGCCTCACGATCAATCGCTATACTGAAT
The DNA here is from genome assembly GCA_943736015.1 of Tridacna crocea. Classification (NCBI taxonomy): domain Eukaryota; kingdom Metazoa; phylum Mollusca; class Bivalvia; order Cardiida; family Cardiidae; genus Tridacna; species Tridacna crocea. Next base: position 7,244,394 of record OX031071.1, read on the forward strand.
AATCAGACATTTTCAGAAATTTTGTTACGTGGAAATTGAGAAGGTCTTTTAATTATTAGGCCACAAAACGCGATTCACTGACCTTTTGCGGACAGCGTACATTCAAGATCAGACTGCACAGAACGTGCAGTCTGATCTTGGATGTACATTGTCCGATGAGGAAATATATTTGCTCTAAAAGTACCTTTAAAACAGCAGTATTTGGATTTTACTATCAGCTTTAATTTAGAAGAGTATTGGCTATGAACTAGAATTCAAATTGTTATTCGGAATACAGTAAAACCTCGATAATTCGAAGTCCCAAGGGGACGAGCAAAATGCTCGAATTTTCGCGGTGCTCGATTCATCCAAAATGACCAAAAAAAAAAATGCACTGCGTTCAAGATTGGAGATCATACTTCCCGAACAGTATATAACTTTGTGTCTGTCCCTATTTGATTCATTTATTTACAGCATTTGAATAATGTCATATCGAAAGGGTTATTTTCTGTGATTTGTCCTGTTTTGATCATAATTAAGAGTTTTGGATTTTCAGTTAAATATTTTAAATAATCTGGCCTTTCTTTCGATAATTTTTGGAAAAGTAGTGTAATGTAATTTGAACAAAATCGTAAAATATCTACCCTATTGATTGTGTCCCCAATAACTTTCGCCCCATAGAAAAGTTTGTGCACGATGTAGTTTATGAAGGTAGTCCAAAGAGAAGCCGAGGTACCGGATACGGTTTGGCTTAAAACCTTTGTTTGGTTTATATTTAATGCCGTTTTCAAGATTGCTTTAGTTATATCACGGAGGAATGTGCACCTATCCATGCCTTTGCGACAGCTTTCTTCTCAAACCAGTGGCTTTTTTCCTACATAATTACATAACCATCGACGAAAAAATGGTCAAGAGGAATGGATGTTGTAGCAATGGCTTTTATAAATTCTGGGAAAAATCTGGTCGAGAGGGTGAATTGAATAAGTGACTTAACTCTCTACCACACACTCCCGACCCTGAAATCTTTTGAAAACATCGTGGGAAAAGGAGACAATGCTGGTAACCAGCATTTTCTCCTTTGTCCCACAACGTTTTCTGCCCTTCCCAAATCAAATTTCAATTTTTGATTCATTTTATTGTGTCCTCTGCAAATCCTTTCAGTTTGGACTAGTCCAAAATTTTGTCGTATAGTAAAGAATAAAGGGTTTTAAGTCTTCTGCGTCACTGTTTGGGCGCTAGGATGTTCTGCCAAAAAGCGGCTAAAGTACAGAGACACGGTTTGGCGAAAAAAAAAAAAACGTAAAAGCAAAATCTGTTAAGTATTACTTTTCCCTTATCGAGACGCCATACTGAGAAATAAGCAGTGTTTATATGCAGCTTACATTCATTTTACGCGTGCCTACTCCGCGGGAACTTTCGCGATAAGAACTTGCGTAGCATCGTTTTGTAGAAGTCTGACCTAAAACGAGATTTTCTTTCTCATGATTTACCTTCATAATTATCACAAGTTTCCGATTCCCTCGGCGGTCTATCGCCGTCTGGAATCGCATCATGGCTAAGATGCATCCTGGAATTGCGTAATCTCTTTAACAAATATTCAGAGATTTTTCAGACCCTGGGGGAAAAAAGGGGTTTTGTTATCAACACATCGTGGGAAAAAGAAGAAAATGCCGGTAACCGTTTTCTCCCTTTTGTACAATGCTCCAAAACAGAAGATGCTTTAGTTTAGGGTAGTATACAATATGATTATAAATATTTAGCATTTTGTTGGCCGCAGAATTCTGATTATTGAAAATATTGCCTGAAAGGAGCGATAAACTTTGATCGACTTACGTACACAATCTTTTGTTACAATGTTTTCTTGACAAATTTGTCACACTTATACAGGTCAATTTTAGAACAGTTTTTCGCAGACATTCTATAAACAAAATAGATTGACATTTGCTCCAGTTGATGTTTTTTGTCGTCTAACGAAATTTATAGACTGGTCCAAATTGAAAGCATTTACAGACGACAAAATAAATGTGATTGAAAAATAGAAATTGGATTTGGGAAGGGTAGAAAACATTGTGGGAAAAGGAAAAAATGCTGGTTAACAGCATTTTTCCTTTTCCCACGATGTTATCAAAAGGCTTCTACCTCAGGGTCGTCAAAAGTCGTCATTGTGTGATAAAAGGTTAATTAACGTTGCTGGCATTAGTCTAGCACCTTATATGTGCGATAACCAAATAATTCAGCCGATCAAGAAGTGTGTTATTTTCTGAAAATACAATGTATATGAATATTTATATTAAGAGAGTTAATCATGTTAGAATTTTTTTTTTTAATTCAGAGATAGACTAAGACAGATTTAAACGTCTTCAACCCACAGGTTCGTGGGGGGGGGGGGTTACAGGACAAAACCCGTGGCCATACAAAGTAAACATTGGTGTTTTAAAGTACTCAGTATTTAGCACTGTCACATGGGATCTCTATTTAACGTCTCTTCCGAAAGACTGCTTGTAATTCTAGACGGCCAGTCGTGGGTCCCGAACCTACACTCTCAAGTGCCCCGAGGTTTGACGTTCAAGATTCCCACGCTTTACAACTTGTGTTTTTCAGGCTAGTTAGGGGTTAGGCCATGATTGATTGACCAGAAGTTTCTTCTGGTTCTTTAACGTGTTCGGTGTATAGCACCGTCACACAGGACCTCGGTTTAACGTCACATCCGAAAGACTATTAGTAATTTTTAATTGGCCAGCTGTTGGGATGGAACCTACACTCCAATGATCACAAACCCAAGACCAACTGAGCTACGTGGGCTGGTCGGTTAGGCCAAGATTCCACATACAGCCATTTATATCCAGGGAACCGGAAGCAGCATGACGTCAAATCGGCACGTTCTGGTATAAACACACGTGCTTCCGGGTGGCGAAATACCTGAAAGTGATCTTTATCGTCATTTATGTAAACTGCAAACTAGCAGACATCGAAAATCGTCACGTCTTGTCTGTTTAACTAAATCTTAGGCTGTGAGGTGCAACTTACTGACCTTTTGCGGACAGTGTAGATCAAGATCAGACTGCACAGAACGTGCAGTCTGATCTTGGATCTACACTGCCCGATAAGGAGATAGTTTTCTAAGAAATGTAAGGTTTGAAAAGCATTGTTTCTATTTTTTTGTTCAATTCAGTTGAGAATTCCATTTAACTCTTTACCAGACGACAAATTTATAGACTGGTCCAAATTGAAAGCATTTGCAGACGACAAAATACATGTGACTGTATATTGAAATTTGATTGGGGAAGGGTAGAAAAACATTGTGGGAAAAGGAGAAAATGCTGGTTACCAGCATTTTCTCCTTTTCCCACAGTGTTTTCAAAAGGCTTCTTTACCAGGATCGTGAAGACCCGGGATTGTTTGGTAAAGGGTTAATCTATATCGCAAGATAAGGATTAAATATTGTTTTGGGGTGGCTAGATGCTTGACAGTGCCTGTTGTCGCTGTTCTTTAAACTGGGGAATTTTCTGACACTAATAAAAATCTCACGTTTTTGCCTGTTTGGTTTTCCAAACGACAAAATTTTGGACGCGACCAAATTTGAAAGCATTTGCAGACAACAAAAATACAAGTTATGAGGATTTAACCCTGTACCACGTAATGACGAATTTTGACGACCCTGAGGTAGAAGTCTTTTGAAAACATTGTGGGAAAAGAAGAAAATGCTGGTAACCAGCATTTTCTTCTTTTCCCACAATGTTTCCTACACTGCTGGAAACAAATTTCACTTTTTTGGTTACGTATTTTTCGTAATCTGTAAGTGCTTTCAATTTGGACCAGTCTAAAATGTTGTAGTTTGGTAAAATGTCAAACCATATATTATATTGTTTTCTTTTCATTTTACAAAACTGATCCATACTATACACTTTCATGTTTAACCAGTTTTGGTTTCGAACTCTTATCATTAACCCTAACTTTTCTCTCTACCTGTAAATGTGTTTCTTTAAAATGACACGAATTGAATTTACCTACATTCTGTCTTTCTGTACCCGTCCCCTCCCGCTATTGTTTACATTTGTCTGCCAGTGAGCCTTTAACTCTTTACCGAATGGCAAACTTTTAAACTGGACCAAATTTAAAACATCTGCAGACAACAAATTAAATCTTGGTAATGTGATGATTTCTGACGTTCATAGCGTAGAAGATATTGTGAGAATAGGAGAAAATGCTGGTTACCAGCGTTTTGTCATTTTCCCACAATGTTTCCTATCGGCTTCTTTCTCAGGGTCGTTAAAAGTCGTCCTTGTGTGGTAAAAGGTTAAGTTTGGTTGCATTTTGTCTTCCCCTTTCCCACCGCTATTGTTTACGTTTGGCAGAAAGTGAGCCTTTAAAATACAAAAAACAATAAGTATTCAAAGAGTAAAAAAGCGGTCACTTCATCAATCAGGTTCCGCGCGATAAATTTTCACCTATCACCCCAAAATCTCCATCTTGAATTTTTACTTTGAAAATTGCAATAACCTGCCAAAACGTAAATGGAATTTAAATGAGGCATAATAAAGTCGATTTTTAATTCCACAACATTGTATACAACACGCTCAGTGGTAAAACACTTCCACAAACTTCTTTCAGGGCAAAGTATTTTTGTCATGCTACGCGAAAAAAGCGAGCTTAAGGTATCTGCAAAAAGGGGTCGATTCATGTCAGCCTGCGCAGTCCGCGCAGGCTGACATGAGTCGATACCTTTTTGCTGCATTATCTTCCGCTAGATGGCATTCTATAAATACTCATCTATCTAACTTGAGCATCCTGGGTACAGAACCTAACCACTTTCCTACGCGACAACTGTTACTTTGAATTTCAAACTAAACTAAACGTTAACTCAATAAAACGCTACCTCGTGCAATTCACTTAGCTATGATCAGCAGCTTAGAGAAATCTGGAGCTAAAACAGGTCTCATTTCTCCTCAAACGTATTGATAAAAGCTGTTTTCTACGTTGCTACTTTATAGAGCGTAATATTACAGTCTGCCCGCTTTTGGGGCTAGTGTTGCGTCATATAAGACAGGTCGAATCTTCGAAGAATATGACATGCGCAGACAACGTTTTTTGCTGTTTACGAATATTCTATGAAAAATAACACTCTAGTGCTCAAGATTTCGCCTATTGCCTTTTTCAAGAATTAAAAACACTTTATCTCACTAGAACAATTTTTTTACCTTGTATCATGCGGCCATATTGTTTTACTAAATAGCCGAATAAAAGGTAATAGCCGAATTACTGAATATTAGACTGTTATTTTTCATAGTGTATTAATTGTTCCCTAAGGAATTCAAAAGTGTCATTATGAATATTCTGTTTGGCAATGGACCCGTACGTCTCGCAATGAAAAGGTCGTTCGACTTTATGGGTTTTCTGGATTCAATTACGAGTATTTGATGACATGCACGGAGATGCGTCAAACCCCTTTTTTCCAGAGCGTGGCTTATGAGAACTTGATCTCGTTCGACGGGTTAAAACATTCAAGAGAGAGAGAGAGAGAGAGAGAGAGAGAAAGAGAGAGAGAGCGAGAGAGAGAGAGAGAGAGAGAGAGAGAGAGATAGTAAGAGACAGAGACAGGGAGACAGAGGCAGGGAGACACAGACAGAAAGAGAATGAGGAAGAAAGGAGAGAGACAGAGGAGGAGAGAGAAGGACACAGAGAGAGAAAGAGAGAGAGAGGGGGAGAGGGAGAAGGAGGAGAGAGAGAGAGAAAAAAGGGGGAGGGGGAAGACAGAGAGAGAGAGAGAGAGAGAGAATGGGAAGAGGGGAAGAGAGAGAGGGAGAAAGAGAGAGGGAAGAGAAAGAGAGAGAAAGAGAAGGGGAGAGAGAGAGAGAGAGAGAGAAAGATAGTGAGAGTGGGAGAAAGAGAGAGAGAGAGAGAGAGAAAGACCTCTGAAAGGATAGAAAACAGTAAAAGAAGAGGAGGAAAGAAAAAATACTCGTTACCAAGGTTTCTTCCTTCACCTACAAGATTTTAAAAAATCTTCTTTCTCAAGTTCATTAAAACTCTGGATAGTGTGGTAAAGGGTTAAACAAATAATACACTAAGATACATTTTGACCCTATTTTGAAGGATGTTCCGTTCGAATTTAACTTCTTTTTTATTGCATTAATGTTTTTACACTAAGTTGAGGTTAATTCATTTCTAAACAGTCCATGTTGTCACGTGAGACTGTTTTGCTTATTTGGTATTAAACGCCCTCTATCAACATTATTTCCATTAAGTCGGGGTGTCCAGTGCACCCATCTATACTTACTGAAGTTTCTTTCTAAGCGACTGGCTGCTTTCCCATTATTATCATCGGCGAAACAATGGTTAGCTGTGGACGAGGACTGAAATCCAGTCGCAATGACTATCATCAATCCTCGAAACGAGATTGGCCGAGTCAGGAATCGAACCTATGACCCCATGATCTCAAGTCCTACACGCTTACCGACTGAGCTACCAAGACTCGTCCCTTGAAAATGTCCCATAAAAATTGACCTGTAGCAAAAAGTGTCGACTCAGGTCAGCCTGCGCGGACTGCGCAGGCTGACCTGAGTCGACACTTTTTGCAAATGCATTCAAACCCCTTTTTCATAAGCATGAACAATTAAGCAAGGTTTGCACCGATCTGTTGTATACCGAACAGCTATACACCCCTTCCGTATTATTGACATTTCTCATGAGAATCAAATAGTTTGATTTTTTTGTTTACTCCTCCGTCTCACCTTGTGGGTAAACATGACCTTCCGTGTTTATAGCCCAAACTGTCGACAGAACGAACCCTCCTTGTATGTCAACAGCTTTTCCTGTATTGAGGGGGTATCATGGGAGGGGGTATGAGTGGGGGTGCCGTTGTCTGCGCATGTCATATTCTTCGAAGATTTGACTGTCTTATATTACGCATCACTAGCCCCGAAGTGAGCTGACTGTAATATTACGCTCTATAAAGTAGCAATGTAGAAATAGCTGTTATCAATACGTTTGAGGAGAAATGAGACCTGCTTTAGCTCCAGATTTCTCTAAACTGCTGATCATAGCTGAGTGATTTACACGAGGTAGCGTTTTATTGAGTAAACGTTTATTTTAGTTTGAAATTCAAAGTAACGGTTGTCGCGTAGGAAAGTGGTTCGGTTCTGTACCCAGGATACCCAGATTAGATAGATGAGTATTTATAGAATGCCATCTAGTGGGAGGTAACGGTGGGGGCGCGGGTGGGGGTTACAGCGTAGCCTATGTCAACAGCTTTCCTGTATGGGGGTATGGATGGCGGTATGGGTGGGGGTACGGGTGGGGGTTTACAACGTAGCCCAGGTGTTAACCCTTTACTTTACAAGACAAAGACAAGATAAAGTTTGGACTTTTCCGTGATTTAACCCATTATTACACAATCCCCACTTTTGACGACCCTGAGAAAGAAGCCTTTAAAAAAACATTGTGAGAAAAGGAGAAAAATGCTGGTAACCAGCATCTTCTTTTTCCGCAATGTTTTCTACCCTTCACAAAACAAATTTCAATTTTTCAGTCAGTTTTACTTTGTTGTCTGCAAATGCTTTCCATCGATGGGTTTCTGTTTTCAAAAGATAAAAATCATGTATCGTCGGTTTACTTCCAAAACCCCGTAACTACAGCTTGTTACAAGTTGTAGTTAGAAGGTTTTGGAAGCAAACCGACGATGTGCAGTCTGATCTTGATCTATGCCATACGCAAAAAGCCCCTTTTCAGCTCTAAACTGTTTTAATAAGCACCGTTAGGACTCAGATCGTTAGCTATGTAGAATCAGAATCTCATAGACGTTTTATTGGAAATAAATGTTCAAATCTCCACATGTAATCTGCAATAAACTTAAGTCTGTATAGAGCTTTCGATGAGCCAAAACGCTGCGATTTTTGTTTCATCGTCGTCGAAATATGGATTATTAACATGGAAAAAAAGGTCTTCAAGAATTTATGAGAAAACGTCGTGACGAAGTGATGTAATAATGATTACGGATAATTTCTTCCCATTTGCTATGATGTTTTCGAAAGTCGTCAAAAGACGAGACAAAAAATCACCAAGGTTTCTAGTGTATTCAATTCGAATGTTTGTATCTTATTCCATTCTAATTAGATCTATAATGTAGTTATCAGTGTATACAATTGATGGATGGATGGATGGATGGATAGATGGGTGGGTGGATGGATGGATGATGGATGGATGGATAGGTGGGTGGGTGGGTGGATGGGTTTGTGGGTGGTTGGATGCGTGGGTGGGTTGATGGGTGGCTGGATGGATGGATGGATGGGTGGGTGGGTGGGTGGATGGATGGATTGATTGGTGGGTGGGTTGATGGGTGGCTGGATGGATTGATGGATGGGTGGCTGGATGGTTGGATGGATGGGTGGGTGGGTGGATGGATGGATGGATGGATGGTTGATGGATGGATGGATGGATTGATTGGTGGGTGGGTTTGTGGGTGGTTGGATGGCTGGGTGGGGTGATGGATGGGTAGATTGATGGACGAATGGGTGGATGATGGATGGATGGATGGATTGATTGATGGATGGATATCAAAGTGTATACAATGAACGGATGGATGGATAAATGGATGGATGGATGGATGGATAGGTGGATTGAGGGATGGATGGATGGATGGATGGATTGATAGGTGGATGGATGGATGGAAGGATGATGGATGGATAATGGATGGATGGATGGGTGGATGGGTTTGTGGGTGGTTGGATGGGTGGTGGGTTGATGGATGGCTGGAAGGGTAAATGGACGGATGGATGGGTGGATGGATGGATGGATGATTGATGGATGGATGATGGATGGATGCATGGATGGGTGGGTGGGTAGATGGATGGGTTTGTAGATGGTTGGATGGGTGGTTGGGTGGATGGTTGGATGGATGGATGGATGGGTGGGTGGATGATTGACGGATGGATGGATGGGTGGATGATTGATAGATGGATGAATTGATGGATGGATGGTTGGATGGATGGGTGCGTAGGTGGGTGGGTAGATGGATGGGTTTGTAGATGGTTGGATGGATGGTTGGGTGGATGGATGGATGGGTGGGTGGATGATTGACGGATGGATGGATGGGTGGATGATTGATAGATGGATGAATTGATGGATGGATGGTTGGATGGATGGGTGCGTAGGTGGGTGGATGGATGGGTGGATGAATTGGTTGGTAGATGGATGGATAGATTGATGGATGGATGGATGGATGGATTTGTGGATGATTGATAATGGATTGATGGATGGATGGATGGATGGATGGATGGATCGATGGATCGACGGATGGATGGGTTGGTCGGGTGATGGATGGATGGATGGGTGGATGGAAGGATTGTGGATGAGTTAGTGGGTGGGTGGGTGGATGGTTGATAGATGGATGATGGACGATAGATTTATGGATGGATGAACGGACGGATGGAGGATAGGTGGATTGATCTTGGGTTGATGAGTTGGTGGGTGGTTGAAAAAAGAAGCAGAGGGAGAGGACAGTCGGAAAGATAGAGGGAAGGGAGAGAGAGAGAGTGGAAGGTAGAAATGCCCACAGATAGACAATTTGACAACCAAGATAATGTTAAAAACGGCTTTATTAAACACGATACAAGTAAATAAATCAAAATTAAAATCGAGAAGCAGGCTAACAGTGGAAAGTGCTGAGTTGTAGACGTGCTAAGAAGTTTTTGCTTTCTCTCTGTTTAACCTTATCGTGATAAGGCGTTGCGGTTCATCGTGCAAGCAAATGCAGAAACCGCCCACGCGCTTCAAAAGTAAAAACGCTTTCTCTGACAGGTGATATCGAACTGACCCTTTTCTCAAGGATTCCGGGTTTTTTTTCGTACGGTCGGAAAGCGGATTTCTTGTGGAAACAATGTAGGAAAAGGGAAAAGTAAAGAAATTGCTAGTTGATACTCAGCGTTTTCTCCTTGTTTCCCACAATGTTTTCCGCCCAGCTTAACTCTTTACCAAACGACAAAATTTAGATTAGATAAATCCAAATTGAAAGCAATTGCAGACGACAAAACTGTACCCAGAACCGGACTACTTTTCAACTCGACAACCTTTACTTTGAATTTCAAACTAAAATAAAAGTTTACTCATTAAGATGCTACTCGGTGCAACTCATTAACCCTTTCCAAAACGACAAACTTTTGGACTGGACCAAATTGAAAGCATTTGCAGACGACAATTGAACTCTTGCTGAAAAGATGATTTGTCTATGATAGGATAGAAAACATTGTGGGAAAAGGAGAAAATGCTGGTTACCAGCATTTTCTCCTTTTCCCACAATGTTTTCAAAAGGCTACTATTCCAGACCCGTAAAAAACAGGAATTGTTTGGGAAAGGGTTAAACTATGATCAGCTAGCATGTAACCTAGGCACCGGTGTAATGCAGAGAAATGACCCCCATTACAAAATGACCTACGGTCATTTCTCGACGTAGAATAATGACCCATGGGTCATTTCTCTACGTCGAGAAATGACCAGAAATGACCACCGGGTCATTTCGCGACGTAGGATAATGACCCGGGTCATTTTTCTACGTCGAAAAATGACCCATGGATCATTCCTCTACGTCGAGAAATGACCCGGGGGTCATTTTGTAATGGGGGTCATTTTTCTGCATTACACGGGCTATTTAGTAAAACAGCCCCTACAGGCTTGGGCAATAACCTCGGTAAAAGCCCTACTTTTCCCTAGTATATTGGGTCGGTAATACGTCATTGTAGACAGGTCGAATCTTCGAAGACTATGACATGCGTAGACAGCGGGCCGAGCCCCGGCAGCACAGTCGGTCGCGTGCAGGACTTGAGAGCAGGGGATCCAGGGTTTGATCCCTGGCTACGACCCCTGGCTCGGCCAATTTCTTTCCGTGGATTGATGATCGTCACTGCGACAGGAATCATTCCTGTTCCCTCACTGACCATTGTTTCGACGAAAATCATGTAGAAAAGCAGCCGGTGGCTTGGAAAAAAAATTGTGCGCAGTACTTGTAAAAGAAACCCCAGTAACCCATGGATAGGTGAACTGGCCGCCGCGATATAACTGAAATAATGTTGAAAACGGCGTTAAACACCACACAATTAATCAGTCAATCAATCAATCAAGCGTAGAGAACGGGAGCTCGGCTGGAAAAGGGTCGGGACGTAAGTTTGTTTACAAGTTTACCATCTCTCCTAAGAGCGAACACAGTTTTAGATTACCTATGATGTATACAAGCCTACCTAAACATACAAGTCAGTCTATTACATAATTTTTGATGGATGCGCTTTCTGATAAAGCGTAAACATTGATTTGTAAGATATGAGTAAAAAGAACACGTAAATATTCTTGGAAATTTTACGTTTAAAATGTTTTTTGCCGGCTATTAACAAATTACATTTTAACTTTGTACTCTTATCGTATTAACTCTTTACCACACAATCCCTACTTTTGACGACACCCTGAGAAAGAAGCATTTAGAAAATATTGTGGGAAAATGAGAAAATGCTGATAACCAACATGTGTTTTCTACCCTTCACGAAACAGATTTCAAATTTCCAGTCACATTTATTTTGTCGTCTGCAAATGCTTTTGATTTGAACGAACCTAAAATTTTGTCGATTGGTAATGAGTTCAGAAAGCGAAAATCGTCGGTTTACTTCAAAAGCTTCGTAACTCCAGCTTGAAACAAGCTGTAGTTACGAGGTTTTTGAAGTAAACCGACGACATGAACTTTTCAACGCTATAGTAAAACCGTAAATATTGCTGTTTGAAAGGTGTCTTCGGTGGAAAGATTTCTCATCTTCGGACAGTGCAGATCTAAGATCAGACTGCACGTTCTGTGCAGTCTGATCTTGATCTACACTGTCCGCAAAAGGTCAGCGGATCGCGCTTCGTACCCTAAGGGTTGAAAGAATTCGAAACTTTTCTTTGTGGAATTTAATATGTGCTTTCATGGTTTCGCATAAAGGGATTTATTACGTCATGCTTTCCGGTGGATTATAGGAAATGTATTAGTGGATTATAAGACTATCCGGATTATAAACCGATAATCTCATTTATGACCTCATTTAGAAATTCACGTGCGGAAGGGAGGTTGCGGAAGGGGGAGGGGCGGGGCGAAAGGGGGGGGGGGTCACTGGTTCTTTTCCAGCAATTTCTCCTTTTTCCTTAATGTTTTTCATCAGCCATCTTTCCTCGAGGTCTTAAACTTTGACCTTCGCAATAAAACTGATGAAATTAATTTGTATCCCGCTAAATACCTGAAATGAAACTTTCAATTCGATCGCTATTTCAAAGTTTTATTTTTGGGGAAATAATATCTCTTTATCGGACAGTGTAGATCCAAGATCAGATTGCTCATTCTGTGCGGTCTGATCTTGACCCACACAGTCCGGAAAAAAGGTCAATGAGTCTCTCTTAGCATCTTAAGTTAAGTGAAACTTTCAAACTAAAACCAAAAACCAGCATGATGCTATTTCTGACTTACTTTTTGAAGAGAAAAATAATAATTTCCCTATCGGACAGTGCAGATCAAAGATCAGACTGCACGTTCTGTGCAGTCTGATCTTGGTCTACACTGTCCGCTAAAAGTCAGTGAATCACGCTTAGCCACCTCTGAGTTAAAATAACGAGGTTGTTTGGAAAAGGATTAAGTATTGTTTTCTGCCATGACCGATGAGGGATTGAAGCCAAGTTCCCGTTTTGCCAAATTCTGTAGTTCATGTGGGTGGGAATACATGAAGACATGAATACATGCGCGGGACTATTTTCTCTTTTACTGGTTACAAAGTTCGTGCTGCGTCCAGGCAGCCCAATGGTTAGCGTATCTGATTTGTGACATGGAGTTTGAGGGTTCGATGCCCGGCTGTGGCTAACTTTCTCTCCGGCGATTTTTTTGAGAAAATTAATCAGTGGTTTCGGAAAGAACGTTTTGGCAGAACTGGTGTGGGAAAGCCAGGAAACACATGGGTGCGTCACTGACCGCCATGATATGTCCTAAGCTGTTATAATGGTGTTAAACTCCAATACAAACAAACAAACAATACCAAGTTTGAGTTTGTTAGGTGTCTAAAGCTGTTTTCAACACAATTTCGAGTTTTCTAGACCTTGAGGAAAAAGAAGCATTTAAAAAAGAAAAAATGAGAAAGGAAGGAAATACTGACGGGATTTATTTGTGCGTGTTAGTTAGTTTAATTTAAACATAATTATTTTACATCGATTGAGAAACAAGTTCTGACAACTTATACTAATTTCTCTCGATTCTTCGTGTTAGTTGAGAGTACAGACCCGAGATCAGCCTGAAGTGTCTGTGCAGTCAGATCTTGATCTATGCCGTTTGTAAAATAGTAGATGTCTTCACCGACGTCGCTGAAAGTGTGAATCAAATGGATATAGTCAAAATTTTCTGTCAAAATATTCATTTCCTTTACAATGTACATACTATAGATATTACTGTATAGTGATTGTAACATGTTAAAACTTTACAGCCATAGAGAGTGGTCGTTATATAGGCAATTTTACTTTTTGCCTGCTGCAAAACGCCAGAAAGATAGATAAGGGGGTGGAGAGAGAGAGAAAGGGAGAGAGAGAAGAGAGAGAAAGAGAGAATGCTGAGACAGCTACAGCGGGTTGAGAGAGAAGAAGAAGGAGAGAGGGGGGAGGAGAGAGAAAGAGAGTTAGGAGAGAGAAGAGCGAGAGAGGGAGACAGAGAGAAAGAGAAATAGAAGAGAGATGTGGGGGCTCTGAATGAAGAAAAACTCTGCATGCATTTGTGTAAATAAACAGATTATCAGATATAATTAATTTGTCTTCTGACTTGGGGGAGTTAACTTCCGGTCGGGTTGACCAGAACAGCTGAGAACTGCCTGGGAAATATACTTACGATCTTTACCAGAAGATGAAATTGTAAACTTGTCAAATTCAAACGACAATTAAAGTCTTGCTTAAAAAATGGAACCTGCCTTTCAAAGCTAATAAAACATTGCGGGATAGAAAGGAGAAAATGCTGGTTACCAGCATTTTCTCCTTTTTATCCCACAATGTTTTCAAAAGGGTATGCTCTCTCAAGGCCATAAGAAACACGTGATTGATATCACTTCCGGTCGCATTGACCAAAACAGCTGAGAACTGTCTGAGTAATAAATGTCCGAGTTAATGTAGCGATAAAAGAGAGTTTTCGGCTGCCAATCATTTTTACCAGCACCGGAGTAAATGCACTTAATTTTCTCTCTCATTTACCGATTTACGAGGAAGACAATTAGCTTTTGTCTAACTCGCAGAAGCAGAAAAAACAACGGAGAGGCGATATGTGGTTTAGGTACTACACAATCCGAGATTTACCGAACAATGTTGATTCGATAGTGTGTTTAAGACGATTTCAACATTCTTTTGGTTATATCATGGTAACGGCTCAAGTATTCAATGTTTTGAGTTTCACGGGTACCAAGCTAGGGCTTTGAAGTGTCTTGCCTGAGGAGACTCCATCGAGAAGCTTTGGTGCTTTGGTGCAAGGCTCGGATCCGTGGTAATCATGTGACGAGTCCTACATGTTACCACTGACTAATGCAAGGCTGCTTTCTGGAGTTTTAGGAACTTTAGGAAAAAAACCTTTTGAAAACATTGTTGGAAAAGGAGAAAATGCTTGTAACCTGCATTTTCCCATTTTCCCTCAATGTTTTTCAGTGCCTTCCTTCTCTTTGACTTTGCCATGATTTTGGATTGGAGTTTAACGCTATTTTAACAGCTAAGGTCATATTATGGCAGTCAGTGACGCATCCATGTGTTTCCTAGCTTCCTCACGCCAGTACTGACACAACTTTCTTTCCAAAGCCAGTTACTACTTTTCTCACATGCATCAGTGGTGAGAGGCGAAAATAAGCTTTCCTTCTCAAGTTAATGAAACACAGAAAAGGATAAAAGTTTGTAAAATGTAACTTACTCGACTCTCTTACGAGTACATTTGGCAATAAAAAACAATAAAAAGCAATAACAAGCAATAACAAGCAATCAACTTGTGAAGAATTGCTACTTTGTTGTATGTAGTACCGTATTTTCTTTTTACGTCTGCTCCAGATTCTGCGTTGCATATCGTCGGTTTACTTCAAGAACCTCGTAACTACAGCTTGTAAAAAGCTGTAGTTATGAGGTTTTCGAAGTAAATCGACGATTAACTCTTCTCCATTACCAGACGACAGTAATCGTAGACTTGTCCAAATTCAAAGGATAAGCAGACGACAAATTAAAAGTGGTTTAAATAATGATTTCTGTCTTTGATAGGTAAGAAAACATTGTGGGAAAAGGAGAAAATGCTGGTTACCAGCGTTTTCTTCTTTTCCCACATTGTTTTCAATGGGTCTCTCGTTCAGTGTAATTAAAGCTAGGGGTTTTGTGGTAAGGCATTAATAAGTGAATGACCTCTAATACATTGTTTTGTAGTTTACAGTGTGTGTTGCCACATGTTTTGCATAAGACTGATTATTCATCCGAAAAAAAGCAGTGCCCGGTAACTGTGTCTGTTACGTGCAGGGCGTAATTATAGCTCGGGAATTGCTGGTTCGAGTCCCCAGCTGGTCGGCAAAAATATTTTTCCGATGATTGGCTTTGGTCGTTGCGACAGGAATAATTCCCAAGTCTCATCACTGGATATTGTTTTTACGACGTTTATGTGGGAAAGCAGCCATGCAGTCAGTGTCTTGGGGACCTTTATCTTCCCCTAGATGACATTCTATAAATACACATCTATCTAATTTGTGCATTCTGGGTACAGAATCGGACTACTTTTCTATGCGACAACCGTTACTTTGAATTTCAAAATGAAATAAACGTTTACTCAATAAAACGCTACCTGGTGCGACTCATTCAGCTATGATCAGCAGTTCAGAGAAACCTGAGGTTAAAACAGGCACAATGTTTTAAAAAGGTTTCTATATCAGGGTCGTAAAATTCAGGAATTGTTTGGTAAATGGTTAAGCTACATTTGGCTTCGTAGTCTGGAAATGCTTTCAATATGAATAATATTATTAAAACAGCGATTACGCAATCGCTTTTTTAAAATCAAGTCGAAAATTATGACTGAAGTCGAGAAAAGCATCGACCAGACCTTGAATCAAAAGTCGACTATTTTTAGTTGGCAGCTGTAAAAAAATAACTCTTCTCTAAACAACAAAAGTATATACCTGTCCAAGAATTAAGAGCCTTTCCAGACGAATAAGATTGTCAAAGAAAGGGTAAAAAAAAATACTGTGGGAAAAGGAGAAAATGCTGGTAACCAGCATTTTCTCCTTTCCCCACAATGTTTTTTTTCTTTTCCTTAAAAAGACACGTCGTCAATATACTCAAGATATGTTTGGAAAATAGTAAATCAAAGCACTCGAAGTACTTGGTCAAATTGTACCATCTGTTAGGCTTTTATGCGCGCATCAAAAGAATCTGACAAATGGGTTTTATTTTATTGGTTTTGGGGGTCTTCTCAAAATACACAAAAACGTTTTTTCGGGACCGAGATAAAAGGCTAATTATTATTTTTGTTCAGCATTCGTTAGTTGTGAAATGTTTTTGTTTTACTTCTTCGTGGAGGAGAATATTTCTATAGCACAGCAGCAAAGTGATTGCTTCTGGGTGTACTGAATGAGTCCGTCTGTTTGTCTGTTCGTCTGTCCGACCTTCTGTCCGTCCGTCCGTCTGCTTGTCCGTCTTTGTAAATGTAAATAGGCATATCTGAATAGTAAACTGGCATTGAAGTAATATTTCAATACACGGTTAGTTGCTCTTGCTGGTCCGGGTGTTGTTCGGAACGTTTGTGAAATTCATTTATATTTCTTTGTCAAACGAAATCAACCAAAAATAATTTGATAAATAGAAGTTCGTTACGTACATATGAGTAGCATTATGGTTTTGTCTCGATGAAAAAAGATCCATTTTTTTTTAAACGCACGATTTCTAAACAACTCCCTGCAGAAACTACATGATCCTGTATGGACGCCAAACTTATCTGACGTCAATTTAGTCAAAACTCTGTACCAAACGACAAAATTTTAGATATGTCCAAAATGGAATCATTTGTAGTCTACAAATTGCATAGATGCATTTCAAATCATGAAAAGAAAAAATGTTGGTTACCAGCAAATTTATATTTTTCCCTCAATGTTTTTAAAAGCCTTCTAGCGCACGATCGTTTGGACTCAGGGTTTTGTGGTAATGGATTAAAATCCTCTTTTCCCCTCAGTAGTCGTTTAAAAGGATAAATTTTGACGACAATTTTGCAGGAAAACGGAAACAAAATAGGTCCCCCGGAATTCGTTAAAACTGTCGCGTATGAATATTTTATTGGTAAATCGTCCCTTGATTCCGTCAGCCATGAAATGTATTAAGTGTTTTCCCAGTAAAGTCTTTTATCATGAGATTTTAGAATCAAATCAGTCTCGTCTGTTTCGTAAATTTTCTTTTACCTTTTTAGCGGATTCTTTTGGCTGTGATCGGTCAGACCGGAAATAGAAAACTGTCACATGCGCTGTACACATTCTTCTTTCAGTTTTAGTTATATGAAATAGTAGACCCGTAATACTAGTACTTCTTGTGCGGCATGGCATGAAATTTCTTGATAGTTAACTCTTTACCACACGAGAAAAATTTAGACTGGTCCAAATTGAAAGCATTTGCAGACAACAAAATAATGGTGACTGAAAAATTGAAATTTGTTCTGGGAAGGGTAGAAAACACTGTGGGAAAAGGAGAAAATGCTGGTTACCAGCATTTTCTCCTTTTCCTACAGTGTTTTCAAAAGGCTTCTTTCTCAGGGGCGTCAAAAGTAGGGAATGTGTGGTAATGGGTTAATAAACAAGGATTTACACAGATCTATAACTTTTGCACACTTTTAACCAACCAGAAATATTCCTTGAATGTCTATCTTGAAATTATTTGTTGATACTTTCGTTAGTTTACAGAAAAGGGAGGTAATTATTATCTTTAATGAGAATAGAGTTGTTATACATTTATAAATGGTAATTCCAAGAAAGACAAAAAGGAAAGTGGCTTGTTTAAAGTAGTACAATTATTCTCAATTTCAATAATAGCAAATTTTGTCCAATAATACTAAAATGAGAATAGCTGTTTTCTATTACGGGTCCACTACCTTCATACGCCACAAACTCGCTTTTCTGCTTCCAAAGACACCAAAAATTAAAAGCATTTGCAGACAACTAGTGAAATGAATTCGAAATGATGGCTGTTGTCTGTGCAAGTGTGGAAATCCTTGCTGATTACAGCATTTTCTCCTTTTCCCACGATGTTTTCAGGGTTGTGACAACCAGAAATAGTTTGGGAAACTGTTAAACACTGGCCTTGTTTACTTTTGGCCTTTATTGTTACTTTAACTCTTTACCACACGACAAAATTTTAGACTGGTTCAAATTGAAAGCATTTGCAGACGACAAAATAAAGGTGACTGAAAGATTTAAATTCGTTCCAGGATGGGTAGAAAACACTGTGGGAAAAGGAGAAAATGCTGGTTACCAGCATTTTCTCCTTTTCCCACAATGTTTTCAAAAAGCTTCTTTCTCAGGGGCGTCAAAAGTAGGGATTGTGTGGTAATGGGTTAAGCTAACTATTTGGTGATATTGAACAATACACGTCAACCGACAGGGAGAAAAAAACTTTTTTCTCTGGTAGCTAATAATAATTATAATCTGCTTTGTTTAATTTGTCAGCCTTATCACAACACAGGAGTAGGAACTATCTATTTCGGTAATTTCCGGCGATAATGTTGACACATTTGAGTATATCCATACGCGAACGAAATAGTACCTACCTTTAAGATTTTTAGGTCTGCAACGTTTTTCTTTATGAATTTGCCCCTTAACCGGTTACTCCATAGATAATGATTTCTACACATTGCTTGTAGGGCCGTTTGGAAAACATCGTGGCAAAAAGTGAAATTGCTCATGACGAGCGATTTCACCTTTTGCCACAATATTTCTATGCTATCAAAAGGTGTCATATACACATAAGAAACAGCTTCATCCTTGCTGTTATTTAGGGTCAGTTACAGATACCATAGAAATGCTTTATGGGGTAAAGGGTTAACCCATTACCACACAATCCCTACGTTTGACAACCATGAGAAAGAAGCCTTTAGAAAACATTGTGTGAAAAAGGAGAAAATGCTGGGGTAACCAGCATTTTCTCCTTTTTCCCACAATGTTTTCTATACTCTTCACAAAACAAATTTCAAATTTTCAGTAACTTTTATTTTGTTGTCCGCAAATGCTTTCAATTTGGACTAGTCTAAAATTCTGTCATTTGGTAAAGAGTTAAATTGTCTTCTGCAACATCAGTTGTGTTTTACAGACAGTACAGACCAAAACCGAGAGTACACAGAACGTGCATTCTGAATTTTGGATCTACACTGTCCATATCTTCTATGGACATGTCACTCGCTCAACAATATGATTATTTTTTTTTTCATTTTTCTATTCAGTTTTCGATCCTTTCCAATACAAACAAGGCCATTTTGAGGTACGTGTACATCTGATTTGTCGTCTGCAAATGCTTTCAATTTGGAGGAGTCGAAAATTTGTCGTCTGATGCGAAATGTCTCATGTAACCAGACGGCAAAATCTTGAACGTGTCCATATTAAAAGCGTTTGCAGACAAAAAGTTAAATCTGACCCAGATAATGGCATGAAATTTTGTCTTTTATATGTTAGGATGGGAAAATGAGAAACTGCTGGGTAACTGGTATTTTGTTCTTTTTCCATGATAATTTCAGGAAAGCATACGCCTTTAAGGTCAAACGGGCTTTTGAAAGGATTTTTTTGTTAAAAGCAAATGGAACCTGTCCGTCAATGTAAACTCTTTACCAGACGACAAAAGGATAGACTGGTCCAATTCCAAAGTATCTGCAGACGATAGATTGGATGATTTATGGCTCATTTAAAGATATTTGTCTCTGAAAGGGTTGGAAAACAATGTGGGAAAAGGAAAAAATGCTGGTTTAACCAGCATTTTTTCCTTTTCCCACATAGTTTTCAAACAGCCCTTCTCCTTTAAGTTCGTTAAAACTATAGAGTGTGTGGTAAAGGATTAACCCATTACCAAACGACAAATTTTGAGACTTGTCCAAATTGAAAGCATTTGCAGACGACAAAATAAACGTAACTCAAAAGTTAAAATTTCTTTCCAGCAGGGTAGAAAACATTGCGGGAAAAGGAGAAAATGCTTGTTTTAACCAGAATTTTCTCCTTTTCCCACAATGTTTTCAAAAAGCCCCTTCTGCTTCAGGTTCGTTTAAAACTATAGATTGTGTGGTAAAGGGTAAAACATAAGAGTTATGATATATATGATTGAGACGAGATTATACATATTTACTGCACAAAATACAGGTTCTGGATAGGTTCAAAAAGCATAGCGGAATGCGGTAAAATCGAAGGATTTTTTAGACGTTGATAAACACAGATCTTCTTGTAAAGGTCGTTATTTCTTTGCTTTCTGTCATATACCAGTGCTTCAATTTACCTTTTTGACGCTGCCGGTGACCTCGTCGGTAGCGTAAGAGACTTGATACCTGGGTAGTTACTGGTTCGAATTGCTAGTCGATTTTCTTTTATATGCGAGTCCAGTGGGGCAGTATTAGTTGTACGGTCCGGTGGCAGGGGACTTGGAAACTTGTTCGCGGTTGTGCTGAATCATGTCGCCCCAAGTTGATTTATTATACAGCAAAGTTTTACCATTCCAATGTTTGTTAAGCGATTTTTACCTGGTTTTTTGGTTAAAAATATTGAGTACGCTGACAAATTAGATTTTCCCTTCTGAGTGCCCCAATTAAGAGAAAATTGACGTCACTGGGAACCGACGTCACTGAAACCTTGGTAATACGTGTAGCTTGGTGCATAATCTTTTTGTTAATCTTGATCGACGACACAATTTTGGATGTTGTGTTGATGGTGTAGTCATGTATACGGGGCTCTCGAAAGAGAAACTGCCTTTACCAGCTTTCACATTACTATTTAGTGCAAGTGTCCTGAAAGGAAAATAAAAAATAGGAAAAGGCGGAAAAAACCCACTTTTTCAAATTGGCAATTTTGTTCGGGAAAGCGATGATTCAAGCTATAGTTCCCTTTACAACGATATTTAGGACATTTGTACTGCATTGGCATAAAAAAAGCTTGGGTATCTAGGTGAAATCGGCAAGCGAGAGTTGTATTTAGGAGAAAAAATATGATACTTGCTTTGAACATAGACTATCTTTGAATACAAACAACCTTCAAGATATAGACAACCTGATGACTTCACACTTTTCTTTAAGAGGTGTATTTTTTGCGTCAATCTATTTCACACACCGTACCGTTTTATGACCGAATGATCGCCATTTGAAAGTAGTACTCCGCGACTTTGAAGTGTGGCCCCAGCGATTTTCCGCTATTTTCCGTTTCAAGTACTTGTTCGCTAATACTATTTAATACCCAGTAAGTCTGAAGTTGGCTTTACACGTCATAAAATTTCACTCAAGCCAGCAAAGTACTGGCACTGCTAGCTCAGCCCCCTGCCATGTTCCTAATAATTTATAGTCCCTGAAAATCTATCTATGAATAGTAATTATTCAGTTGGTAGTTTTAAACATTTTAACACTTTACAAGGTGATAAAAAATTTAAGTCTCGGTAATTTCGAAAGCATTTGCAGACGACGAACTTTTATTCATCTTTGATACAGTAGAAAACATTGTAGCGACAGGAGATAAGTGCTATTAAGGCCTAACGTGCTAAAGAAATTAAATGAAACTTTCAAGCGATTCTAAGAACCAGAATGTTGCTGCTATTTCAATGTTATTTTTGGAAAAATGTATCTCTGATTCGGACAGTGTAGATCCAAGATCAGACTGCACGTTCTGTGCAGTCTGATCTTGATCTACACTGTCCGCAAAAGGTCAGTATTTTCTCCTTTTCCCACAATATTTTCTACTGTAATAAAGACAACTTCCATACTTTTAGCGACGTTTATTTTGTTGTCTGCATTATTCAACCCATTACCACATAATCCCTATTTTTGACGACCTTGAGAAAGAAGCCTTTAGAAAACATTGTAGGAAAAGGAGAAAATGCTGGTAACCAGCATTTTCTCCTTTTCCCACAATATTTTCTACCCTTCACAAAACAAATTTCAAAATTTCAATCACTTTTATTTTGTCATCTGCAAATGTTTTTAATTTGGACAAGTCCAAAATATTGTCGCTTGGTAAAGAGTCAAGGTTTGGACTTGCTTAAAATTTTGTGGGTTTGTTTTTTTATGGAGAGGGTTAAACGTTTTGCTCGCTTAGGACGAAAGCTGTGTCATACCAGGTCCACATAAATTAATCAATTGTGCTCTATCATTGTCCCCTTTTGAAATAAAATAAAATCGACAGACAAGAAATTCAAAAAAATGGGGCGTTTATCAACTGTAATGCTGGCTTTACAAATGAAATAAAGGCAATATTCAGCGAGCTTTCAATGGAAACGTTGACATACTGTACATAGCTACATTTACATTAGAAAATTTCACCCTTTCTAATTCCTGTACCCTTTTTGGAAAAAAAAATAGGTCATTATCTTAACTCTTTTATCAAACAATTCCTGGTGTTTACGACCCAGATGAGGAAGCCCTCTGAAAACATTGTGGTAACTAGCATGTTCTCCTTTTCCCACAATGTTTTCTACTCTTATAAAGTCAAGGTCCAATCCTTGGTTTTATCGACCCAGATGAAGAAGCCTTCTGAAAACATTGTGAGAAAAGGAAAAAATGTTGGTTACCAGTATTTTCTCTTTTTCCCACATTGTTTTCAACTCTTCTAGAGTCAAGTTTCAATCCCTGGTTTTTACGACCCACACTTTTCTACTCTTCTAAAATCAAGGTCCAATCCCTGGTTTTTACGACCCAGATGAAGAAGCTTTAATTCTGAAAACATTGTGAGAAATAGAGAAAATGCTGTTAACCAGCATTTTCTCCTTTTCCCACAAAGTTTTCTACCCTATCAAGGAAAAAATTGCGTCATTTGAGCCACCATGAAATTGTCGTCTGCAAAACTTTTCAATTTGGACAGGTCTAAAATTTTGTTGTTTGGTAGAGGGCTAAACAAGTATATTCTCCTATCCACACAGTGTTTTCAAGAGCTTTCTTCTTTCAGGTTCGTTTTGTCATGCTGTTTTTCGATGAAGTTAAATGTGCTGGCTTTTGACCTACTTTTTGGAACTGATAGAAAATGAATAAATAGAGATTTGTGATTGGTGAAAAATGTATACATGTTTATACTAAGGGTCCCTGGCTATTTGCGGGCAAATTTATGCCGTCTTTCTTTTTATAAAAAAAATAATGTTTAAAGCGCATTCTCTAAAGCGCATTCTCTCTCTCTCTCTCTGTCTGTCTCTCTCTCTGTCTGCCTCTCTGTCTCTGTGTCTCTCTGTCTGTCTCTGTCTCTGTCGTTATCTCTCTGTCTCTCTGTCTCTCTCTGTCTTTATCTATCTATCCATCTATCTATCTGTCTATCTGTCTGTCTGTCTATCTATCCCCCTCTCTCTATGCCCCCCCCGTCTTTTCGACATTGACTAAAAGCAAAATGTCTCGACCCAGGTCAGCCTGTGTGGATTGCCCAGGCTGACCTGGATCGATACTTTTCGCAGATGCACTAATCCCCCCCCCCCCTCCAATTTTCACAGTGCCTACATCATATGCAAATATACATTGCTGCCATAAGTTATAATTTCAACATTGTGGTGGTGTTGGTCAAATAAGAAATCGGTGTCATCTACTCTTGAACGTTTATTCGGCCCTCAAATTTATCGTAATCATGCCATTGAATGTCTGTCAATAGACACGGATTGAATTCTTATCAAGTCAGTTTTAAATTGGCTACTTTATAATGTCAACACTTTAGTCCGCTCGAGCCAGGGCGAGATAAAATAGCTTTTGAGACACGATGAAGAAGTTTGGTTGAGATTTGGTCGGTATTAATGGTGGGTTGAAATTATGATGTTTACCGTCGTTTTCAACATTATTTTAGTTATAATGCGGCGGCCAGTGCACTTATTCATGCTTTTCTGAATTTCTGTTACCAGTGCTCCGCACAATTTTCTTTTCAAGTCTCTGGCTACTTTCCCACATCACAATAGTCGAAACTATGATCAGCGGTGAGGAATGAATCCTGTCGCAACGCCTATCGTCATTCCTCGGGAAGAAATTTACCGATTGCAGTTACAAAGAATCATAAACGGTTCAAACATTTGGATTTAGTTAACCCTTTACCCCATTAGGCATTTTTGTGGTATCTTTAATTGACCCTAAATAACAGCTAGGATGAAGCAGTTTCTTATGTGTATATGACACCTTTTGATAGCATAGAAAACATTTTGCCACAATGTTTTCCAAAGGCTCCTACAAACGATGTGTAGAAATGAATATCTATGGAGTAAAGGGTTAAAATATACCCCCCGCCCCCGTTCTACTAAAAAAGAGAAGAATTCTTATCGTCGGTTTACTTCGAAAACCTCGTAACTACAGCTTGTAACAACTGTAATTTCGAGGTTTGTCGAAGTAAACCGACGCTATGATGAACTTTCATGCTTCCATAAGAAGTATTGTTAGCGGGCCCCTCCTGTCCTGCGAAATATTCGGGGCTGTTCCTTGCTACCACCAATAATACCTAGTTTGGGCCCCTACTATGCCAGCAATATTAGCGTGTGCCCCCTACATCCTCAGGATAATAAGGGTTTGGCCACACAGCCTAAAGTATTCATATAGACGTATTTGGCAAGGTACAGACCAGAGCTCAAGATAGAGGGAGAAATTCTGATTGCATAATTAACCCATTACCAAACGACAATATTTTAGATTGGTCCAAATTGAAAGCATTTGCAGAGGACAAAAATAAAGGTGACTGAAAAATTTAAATTTGTTCTGGGAAGGGTAGAAAACATTGTGGGAAAAGGAGAAAATGCTGGTTACCAGCATTTTCTCCTTTTCCTACAGTGTTTTCAAAAGGTTTCTTTCTCAGGGGCGTCAAAAGTAGGGATTGTGTGGTGATGTGTTAAAATATCAGTCATTAGCCACTACACCCTGTGCATGTTATAGGTACTCATTAGAATTGTCTCATCGATACGATTCTAATGAGTACCCACAACATAGGGTTTGGAAGATAAATAATGGATTTAGAATACCGTCACTCCCTCTTATCTGGGGCTCTGAGTATGTATGAAACGTAAGTGTGTTTATGACCTGATAGAGTCAGCTGGTTGTATTTTTCTACAGTAAGAAGGCTGAACGTTTTAGTGTTCCATTTAATTTTCATTCTATTGATTTATATGAGACCTATTGCCATGAAAAAAGACCTAACCATAAAATATATATCAGCTGTAATTCAATATTTATACGTAAATAATAATGCATTATGGACGTATTGTAGTGGGGATGAATGAACAACAAAGACTGGTTCCCGAGTTATTTATGAGCGCAGACTCGTATTTTAGACTGGTACAATACAAGTAAATGCGGAATACCATCGCAATCATACAAAAAGCATTTGATGTATTTTGTGACGTATTGTGTTCGAATACAATAAAACGATTCTCGTATGACAAGCAATGAATAGCGTCAAATTGGTAATCGTTGAAATATGGTCAAACATGATTTAAACAAGTTTTTTTTTGCATAAAAAACGTTGAAAAAAAAAGTTCCATTTGAAGGTCCCGTTTCATATACACAATCATTGAAATCGTTGATTTTTGTTTTATCTAAATACATGTAAATTGGACACGATCAGTGAGTCGGAAATCAAAGCAGTGAAGGCACTGAAGTGGTCTAGATATTAATACACCAGTGATAACACTGTGCCACATAATGACGACTTTTAACATCTCTGAAAATAAAAGCTTTTGAAAACATTGTGGGAAAAGGAGAAAATGCTGGTGACCAGCATTTTCTCTTTTTCCCCTACATGTTTTCTACCCTGTTGGGGAAAAATGTATTTTTAAGTAACGTTTTTTTTTTGTCGTCTGCAAGTGCTTTTAATTTGGGCCAGTCTAACATTTTGTCGTTAGTCAAAGAGTTAACCGTTTTTAGGTCCAAATGAGTGACCCATAATTCACTACATCCTGACAGTATAGATTAAGATCAGACTGCATGTTCTGTGTAATCTGATCTTGAATCTACACAGTCTCATATTAGGTAATACATTCTGCAAAAAAAATACGGAAATTACTATATTTAGGTTCCTCATTCACAGTGAATTTATACCAGTTTCACTCATCATAGCTATGGTTCAAGAAGCATATTTAATTTATGAGAAAAAGTTCTTGCGTTTTTTTTTCCTGGCATGCCCTTAACCCTTTACTAGACGACTGAATTTTAGCCTTGTCCAAATTGAAAGCATTTGCAGACGACATTTTCATTGTGGCTCAAATGGGACAGTTTACCTTTGATAGGGTAGAAATCATTGTGAAAAATGGGAGCATGCTGGTTACCTAAGTTTTCAAAAGGCTTCTATCTCAAGGTCATAAAAACAAGTAATTGTTTGGTAAAGGGATAATGCAAAATGCTAGTGAAAAAGATCCTCATGGAATTCATAAATAAGCAAAGTGGCAGATGTCATATTCTTGAAAAAAATGTTGAAAACGGACAAAATCATTTGTGAAATAAACCCCAGGAACGCATGGATAGTTGCACTGCACGTGATATGGCAGAAGAAAAGGCAGAATTGCACATGAAAAAAAAAACATAACGAACAAACAATCAATTAAACCAAAGAAATAAGTATGAGAGAAGGACATAAATGCACGTGTATAAAATTATGTACTATCCTAAAGTTAAAATCTTTTAACCCTCATTTCGAACAATGCCCATTCCGTGTACCTATATAGAGATCCACACATTTTTCTCATTTTCTAGGCAAATAATTATTACGCTCAACCTGTTAAACATTAATCCTTTACATTCCACATTAACGAAATGGACAACCCTTTGCCCTGTGCTGCACAACGCCGACTTTTAACGACCTGGGAAAAAAAACTTTTGAAGACTTTGTGGGCAAAGGAGAAAATGCTGGTAACCAGCATTTTCTCCTTTGCCCTTTCAAAGAAAAATTTCACCAGTTTGCCCACATTGAAATTGTCGTCTGCATATGATTTCGATTTGGATAAGACTAAAATTCTGTCTCCTTGGTAAAAGGAAAAAAAGCCTTCGTATTGCTTTTAAAAACATGGTTCGAAAAGGAGAAATGTTTTCTACCGTGAAAAATCAGCTCATCTGATAAAACTTGGATTTCGTCGTCTGCAGATGATTTGAATTAGGAAAAGTCTAAAGTTAAGTGTTATATAACGGGTTTAATCTATGCATAATAAACTAAAGTATTGGAACCTCAAGCCATTTTGGTCAGAAAATAAAACGAAATATCGTATATTGTGGATCTCAGATCACACTGCACCCCTTCTACGGTCTGAACTTGATTTATAGAGATCGTAAAAGAACTTAACAATTGAGCTTTGCATGTGCGCAGGATTGAATAACTCTTTACTAGGAGACCAAACTTTCAGACTTCTCCATCTTTGAGACCATTTGCAGACGTCAAAATGTTTGTAATCCCAAATGATAGAACTATTTTGAAAATAGAAAACATGGCGGGAAAAGGAGAAAATGCTTGGAACCAGCATTTTCTCCTTTTCCCACCATGTTTTCGAAAGCCATCGTTTTCATGTTCGTCAAAACGGAGGATTGTATGGTAAAGAGTTAAAAGCTTTTCTGTTTCTCGCTCTCTGTGAATGGAACGTTGTTTCCCGTTCTGGCTATATTTCTTTCGTCACTTTCCCCATTTCGTCGACATGGGCACACTTCACAGCCGGGAACCAAGCCAGAAAAGCATTTCGGATTTCTTTTATTTTCATCCTGTTGACAGTTCTGTAATGGTCTGTGAAAAAAAAAAGTATGGTTGGAAGCTCATTCGGAACTCATCGGCTAATTATTTGAATCAATACCCCGGATGTACGCCTCGGACTATTTTCAAAGGGTAACAAAAAGAAACAAACATGGCGAACAGGGCTTTGTCCCAGTCGGAACACCTCGGCCACTTCTAGGAATCTTTGGAGCTCGAGCTGTACACACGATTTTTTTAAGTCCGTGCTTAATAAATCATGTCTGATAAATATGTTGTCAATAGATTTTAAGAAAAAAGAAAAACTACGACTTGAAATAGATCGATGGGACAATTTGAAGTTCGGCCATATTTGTTTACGTCACGAATCTCTTCACGGAGAGCACTTCCGGGGTAAAATTTACACTTTGTGACAGATCACCATCCTGCCGATTTCTTTCCGCGTATTGACGAATGTTATTGCAATGAGATTAATTCCTCTGTCACCGCAGATCATTGTCTGACCGATGTTCTGTAGAATGGTTTGCTTTAACCCTTTCCCAAACGACAAATTTCAGACTCTTCCAAACTCAAAGAGTTTGCAGACGACAATTTTAAATTTGATAAAAATGGCAGAAAGTTCTCTGAATCGGTAGAAAACACTGTGGGAAAAGGAGAAATTGCTCGTTACGAGCAATTTCTCCTTTTCCCACAGTGTTTTCAATAGACTTGTACTGCAGACACGTAAAAACAAGGGCTTGTTTGGGAAAGGGTTAATGGTTGCTTGATTGTATGGTATTTAACGCCGTTTTCAACATTATTTCAGTTATATCGCAGCGGCCAGTGCACCTATCCATGCCTTCCTGAAGTTTCTGTTACCAGTACTTCGCACAATATTCTTTCCAAGCCACTGGCTGCTTTCCCACACAATCATCGTCGAGACAACGACCAGCGGTGAGAAAGGAATGAATCCTGTCGCAATGATTACCATCAATCCTCGGAAAGAAATTTGCAGAGCCGGGATCGAATTTACGACCCCATGTTCTCTAGTCCTGTACGCTACTGACCGGGGCTCGGCTTAAAGATGGTTTGCGACTACGGACCTAAAAGTTGTTTTACTTTTAGATGTACAAAATTCAATTATCTCCCGCTAGATGGCATTCTATAAATACTCATCTATCTGATATGGGCATCCTGGGTACAGAACCGAACCACTTTCCTACGCGACAACCGTTAATTTGATTTTAAAACAAAAAAAAAAAAGGTTTACCCAATAAAACGCTACCTCGTGCAATTCACTTAACTATGATCACCAGTTTAGAGAAATCTGTTGCTAAAGTAGGTCTCATTTCTCCTCAAACGTATTGATACGTAAAAGCTATTTTCAACATTGCTACTTTATAGAGCGTACTATTAAAGTCAGCCCGCTTTCGGGGCTAGTAGTGATGCGTCATATAAGACAGTCGAATCTTCGAAGAATATGACGTGCGCAGACAACGACAAAATTCTTGATATATTACACAAAGAATGTTTTGAAGATTTGTCAGTGAATACCGTCCCTTCATGTATGATTTACGGGGATACAGGAGAAAAGCAACATACATTTTGCAGCCTGCTGTGCCGGGAATCTCGTCTGTAATAAGGAATGATGAGAGCCAGTAATGAACTTTGAAATGACGTTTCACCCTTCTCTAAACAGGCCCATGATTTAATCATCCAGAAGAAAAAAGACATCATGGAAAAAGGAGAAAATGCTCGTAATCATGCATCATTTTGTTAATTTTCCCATGATGTTTACAACCCGTCCAAAGACAAGTTAGTAAGTTGCGCTACATTTCATTTCTCTGCATTAATTCTTAAGGTACTAGGGCGACTCGCTGACCTTTGCGGACATTGTAGATCAAGATCAGACTGCACAGAACGTGCAGTCTGATCTTGGATCTACACTGTCCGCTAAAAAGATATTATTTAAAAAAAAGAAATAGATTTGAAATATAATCATTTGGCTAGTTAATGAGTTTAGAAAGCGAAAATCGCCGATTTACTTCAAAAACCTCGTAACTACAGGTTGTTTCAAGCTGTAGTTACGAGGTTTTTGAGGTAAACCGACGAAATGAACATTTCAGGCCTATAGTTAAACCGTAAATATTGCTGTTTGAAGAGCTTAATCGGAGGAAAGACTTCTCCTTATCCGACATTGTTGAAGATATAGTTGAACTTATTCAGCAGGACAACCGTTAAAAAATTGTAACCCATCACGTAAAAAGGGACCTTCTGGGAACTGCGAAAAGTGTCAACTCTGGTCAGACTGCGCGAATTGCGCAGGCTGACCAGGGTTGACACTTTTCGCTTTAATGACATTTTCTGTATGAAAAGTGGTCATTGTACCTTGTTGTACAATTATGTTTTAATTATCAACCCAAACTGACCTGCACTATCGTTGATCTGTTTTCATCTAATTGATGTTCAAGAATTCCCAGATGGTCTCTTTTTTTGCGTGATGCGTCATATTAATATAGAATAGAATGTGTTATTCACGAAAATATGTGATCACATACGAACAATACATCATTGGTATGAACTGATTCATACGCCGTAGATTGGTTTTTGTAATTTTTCGTAGCCGACTTTGCTAGACTTAGTTTAGATACAGTCGAGCCCCGGCAGCTCAGTCGGTAGCATGCAGGACTTGAGAACGGGAGGCAGGTTCGATACTCGGCTGGGCCAATTTCTTTCAGAGGATTAACCCTTTCCCAAACAATCCCTGGTTTTTACGGGTCTGGAATAGTAGCCTTTTGAAAACATTGTGGGAAAAGGAGAAAATGCTGGTAACCAGCATTTTCTCCTTTTCCCACAATGTTTTCTAGCCTATCATAGACAGAAATTATCTTTTCAGCAAGAGTTGAATTGTCGTCTGCAAATGCTTTCAATTTAGTCTAGTCCAAAAGTTTGTCGTTTGGGAAAGGGTTAATGATAGTCATTGCGACAGGTTTGACTCCTTTCTTACACCTGACAATTTTTAGGACGATATTTATGTGGGAAAGGAGCCAGTGCTTTTTGGAAGAATTGTGCTGAGTAATGGTAAAAGAAGCTCAAGCATAGATAGGTGTACTGACTACCGTGATAAGACTGAGATATTGTTAAAAATGAGGTTAAACACCATATTAAAACAACAGAAAATAGAAAAAAATATACCAGAGTTCGTTTTCATCAGCCAATCTTTCGATTATTCTCGGTCTTATTCTATTTCTTAATTTTGAAATTTAAACACAGCTTCTGATTGGCTCTACCAAATGGTTTAGCCAGCCAATCAGCAAAAATGTTACAATATCACTTTTTATAGTTACAAAAATTTGATGAAACTTTGATAAAAAAACATCCCTAGTTTCTGTGCTCACTCTATCCCTTTTGTACTGATTTTACCTGGTTTCATAAATGGAAGTAATTGGTGTTCGCCGTGCGGAGTAATACAATTAGGTTTATGCATATTAACCCTTTCCCAAACGACAAATTTTAGACTCAAAGAGTTTGCAGACGACAATTTCAAATTTTATAAAAATGGCAGAAAGTTCTCCAGATGGGTAGAAAACACTGTGGGAAAAGGAGAAATTGCTCGTTACGAGCAATTTCTCCTTTTCCCACAGTGTTTTCAAAAGACTTGTACTTCAGACACGTAAAAACAAGGGCTTGTTTGAGAAAGGGTTGATGGATGTAGACATCGCCGACACCCCACCGTGTGGATAATTTAGAGAGTTCACTTAGAACTGCCAATTATCGTAAAAAAAAAAAGACAAAAACATACTGAAAGCCTTCGTTTGTTTTTTTTTCTTGTGATTTATTTCGGATGTATGAAGAGTGAAGTGCGAGAGAGGAGAGAGAGAGAGAGAGAGAGAGAGATATGGACGGATGGACGGATGAACGGACGGACAGACAATGTGAGAGCAGAGTGCAAGGCAGATGATTTATTCGTTTGTTGGTTGCTTGTATACCGGTATTGGTTTACTTGGTTTCGTTCGTTAACCGTTGGTCGGTAGAGAGATTGACAATATGGGGTCACCCGGTCGATCGGTCGATTGGTCGGTCGGGTGCTTAGTCAGTCAGTCAGTCAGCCAGTCCGTTAGTCATCAAACGAGCTAGTCTGCTCCTTGGACAGCTAGTTAATTAGGTAGTTAGTCATTTAGTTGTTTTGTAACAATATATACATGAAGTCAAACGTAACCTTACATCTACTCTAGCCTGCTCTCTGAAAAAGGGGCTTAACTCTTCACCATACAATCCCGACTGTTAAGGACCATGAGAAAGAAGCCTTATGAAAACAATGTGGGAAAAGGAGAAAATGCTGGTAACCAGCATTTTCTCCTTTTCCCACTATGTTTTCTTTCTTTCCCCAAAAGAAATTTCAAAGCTTCAGTCACTTTTATTTTGTCGTCTCCAAATGCTTTCAATTTGGACCAGTCTGAAATTTCGACATGTGGTAAAGAGTTTATGCATCTGCAACAAGTATCGACTTATCTCAGCCTGCCTTGTCAATTTTGGTCAATTTTCTGCCTATCAAAGGACCAGTCTATCTCATGATTCAGTCAGTTTGCTATACAAAATGACTTTCATGTACAAATAATTACGTGATGACTTCCATCTATAGTGCCATGCATCACAGAGAGTCATCAAACCGCCTTGTCTCAGAGAAAAGCTTGTTTTAACCCTTTACCAAACAAACCCTGGTTTTTACGACCCTAAGAGAGGAGCCTGTAGAAAAACATTGTGAAAAAAGGAGAAAATGCTGGTAACCAGCATTTTCTCCTTTTCCCACAATGTTTTCTACCCAGTTGGAGACAAATTTCTTTTTTTTTTTGTTACGTTTATTTTGTCGTCCGCAAGTGCTTTCAAATTGGACCAGTCTAAAATTTTGTTGTTTGGTAAACGGTTAGTGACACGTTTTTAAAATCTCATTCCAGGTCACGATGGCAAACAGAGAGGCAGCTGAACGAGCGTGTAAGGATCCAAATCCCATTATAGACGGTAGAAAAGCCAACGTGAATCTCGCCTATCTCGGGGCCAAACCTAGAGGTATATTGACAGGTGTGTCTTACACCGAATACTTATTTCTTTTCTCGCACTGTTTCTTCCGACTGTTTGACTTGTTGTGGCGTCGCATGAACGGTGGTGTAGAGAAATGGCCCTCCTCTACAAAATGACCCATGAGTCATTTCACTATGTAGAGGAATGACCCGCTGTAATGCAGAGAAATGACCCTCCCTACAAAATGACCCAAAGGTCATTTCACTACGTAGAGGGATGACCCCAGACATTATTCTACGTAGAGAAATTATCTCAGAGGGTTATTTGTCTACCTAGAAAAATGACCCGGGTCATTTCTCTGCTTAGTGAAATGACCCATGGGTCATTTTTCTACTTATTGAAATAACCCATGGGTCATTTTTATAGGGGATGGTCATTTCTCTGCATTACAGCAGCGCTATATTTTTTTCGTTCAGTTTTGAAAAGTACCTATGGAGGCAGCCATATTGTTTACTCTGCTTCCGGTCATGTCACAACTTTCGGATACCATTTTTGTCTAACTTATGTGACAAGTTACGTTTACCTTTCAGTCCAATGTCAAGGTCGACATGAAGTTCAATAAATACGAAATGAAAATTTGATTCTTTAGATTTGAAGTAGTTTTAGATTACAAAATAGTTTCATTGTATTTAATTGTTTTTCGCCGCTGGAGGGCGTTTTTTTCGCACACGCGTAGGCTCCACCGCTTAACAACTGATACCGCTTTTAACACTCCTGAAGAAATAAGGCTTTCAAAAACAGTGTGGGAAAAGGAGAAAAGAATGCTTGAAAATGCTGGTTATCACCTGTTTAACCTTAAACCGAAGCTTTTTTGCCAAATTTCCTTCCCTCTACCCCTTGAGTCGTTTTACCCGTAACCAAACAATCCCACAATCCTTGGACAGATTTCTTTAGAAAACCATGTAGGAAAAGGAGAAAATCTTGGTAACCAGCATTTTCTCCTTTTCCCACAAGGTTTTCTTCTCTATCAAGAACAAATTCTGTCATTTTAGCCATTTTCATTTTGTCATCTGCAACTGCTTTCAATTTGGACCAGTCTAAAATTTTGTCGTTTGGTAAAGAGTTAATTATGGAGGGTTAAGAAGTAAGAGCCTTCAGGAACTTTTATTTCTATCAAATATTTGACAAAATTTATGGAAATATTTCTCATTCTACGGATTTCAGAATCTAAGATAGCGTCACTTAACACTTAACTAAACGCATCTTTGATGTCTTAAGTATATAGAGAAGAGGATTTTGGTAAACTTAATGTTAGAGGGATAAAATACTGGTTACTAGCATTTTCCCCTTTTTCCACAATGTTTACTACCCTTTGCAAATACAAATATCATCATTTAAAGTACATTTAATTTGTCGTCTGCCTCTGCTTTCAATTGACCCTAGGTTTACCAGACGACAAAATTTAGCCTTGTCCAAATTGAAAGCATTTGGAGACGACAAGTTCAATGTGGTTCAAATGGTACTATTTTCTTTGATAGGGTAGAAAACATTGTGGGAAAAGGAGAAAATGCTGGTTACCAGCATTTTCTCCTTTTTCCCACGATGTTTTCAAACGCTTTCTTACTAGGAATCATTCAATCCCGGGATTGTGTGATAAAGCGTTAA
Source organism: Tridacna crocea (assembly GCA_943736015.1). Lineage (NCBI taxonomy): Eukaryota > Metazoa > Mollusca > Bivalvia > Cardiida > Cardiidae > Tridacna > Tridacna crocea. The sequence continues at coordinate 7,278,911 of OX031071.1, forward strand.
CCGTTAGGCAGCCAAGCGTGACTCTCTGACCTTTTGCAGACAGTGTAGATCAAGATCAGACTGCACAGAACGTGCAGTCTGATCTTGGATCTACACTGTCCGTTAAAGACATAGTTTTCTCCAAAAAAATAAGTTTGAAGTATCACTATTCGAGTGTTTACGACGGGCTTGAAAGTTCAAGTTAAGTTATTCCGCTTGATAAGGATTAATCTTGGATTTTGTCTGCCTTTGACAAGTTTCGAGCAGATGAGCAAGCCATCAAATATAGGGATTTATCAGTCGTGACTGAATCGGTAAAAATTTCAGCCTATCTATTCTCGAATAAAAACAAATGCTTTTCACCTGTTGCTCTTCAACTCGATTTTCTATTTTTTACCTTGCATGCTAGCTGAGTCTTGTTAGTTCAGTCGGTCAAAAAAAATATTTGAAAAACCAATGGGGCGTTTGTTCGATTCCCGGCAGGCCAAATTCTTTCAGAATGACTGACTGACTGATGCTTGCAGGCTGGCTGGCTGGCTGACTGACTGACTGACTGACTGGCTGGCTGACTGACTGACTGACTGTTCGACCGACCGACCGAACGACCGACCGACCCACTGACTGACTGACCGACCGACCGACCGACCCACTGACCGACCGACCGACCCACCGACCGACTGACTGACTGGCTAACTGGCTGGCTGGCTGGCTGGCTGACTGACTGACTTTCACTGGCAGGCTGGCTTGCTGGCTGGCTGACTGACTGACTGACTGACTGACTGACTGACTGACTGACTGACCGACAGACCGACTGACTGAATGACTGACTGGCGCTGGCAAGCTGGCTGGCTGACTGACTGACTGACTGACCGACCGACCGACTGACTGACTGGTTGATTGATTGATTGATTGATTGATTGATTTTTTGATTAACCCTTAACCAAACAATTCCTGGTTTTTATGACCAAGTGGAAGAGCCCTTCTGAAAACATTGTGAGAAAAAGAGAAAATGCTGGTAACCAGCATTTTCTCCTTTACCTACAATGTTTTATACCCTTCGACAGCCAAGTTTATTATTTTGAAGAGCCCTTCTGAAAACATTGTGAGAAAAAGAGAAAATGCTGGTAACCAGCATTTTCTCCTTTACCTACAATGTTTTAGACCCTTCGGCATTCAAGTTTATTATTTTGTCAATGACGTTTACATGTACTTTGTAATCTGCGTCTATTAGGACTAGTCTAAAATTTTGTCGTTTGGTAAAGAGTTAAATTAACTACTTTTTTTAAACTAAGTCTATACTCTTGACCAGACGAAAAAAAGATAAGGCTCTTTAAGACTAAAAGCACCTGCAGACGACAATTAAGATGCGTCTCAAATTTTGTCATTTGTCTTTGAATCGATAGAAAACATTGTGGGAAAAAGGAGAAAATGCTGGCATTTTCTCGTTTTTCCCACAATGTTTTCAAAAGCCTTCTTCCTCAGGGTTGCTAAAACTGGAGAATATTTGGTAAAGAGTAAAGAAAAAGCTTACCCCTCCACCTCCCTACCATATTGCAAATGCACAGATTTTTCTGGTTTCCCATAACACATTTATTTGCATAATTTATAACACTGTATGTGTGTGCACGTAACGACAAAGTTACTTTAATATTTGATGATTTTTTTAAATACTGTATTAAAAAGATACCTATAGCAGAGCGAAAGAAAATGGGTCATTTTTGAAAAGAACAATAGAATACAAATCTAATCAAAGCGTTGAGAACGCTGAAGTGGTATTGGTCAAGGAAACTTTTGAATGGAATAATAATTTGACAGAAAAAGAGAAATTTTATTCAAAATTTGGCTTGAAAGTCAACCTACTAAGCAAATGATTTGAATGCTTTGCACAAAATACGATACATGGTCTTTAAAATTCAATATTGAACTCTTAGTTGTATTGTCTTCGAGAAATACCACAAAAAGTATTTCTAAGGATGAGGGGTGGGGGAGGGATACACAATACATACATCCCCTTTTCTATATTTCGTAAAGAAGAGAATTGGGAAAAAAGTAGTTCGGGAAAAAAGGCAAAATGCACGAAAATCCCATTACTTCATTTGGGTTATAAAAAGAATAAAAAGTAGTTCAGGTAATGGCAAATACACATTGCACCGTCTCAATTCTAAATAATTGGTTGGACCTGTCCCCTATTGGCCCCTGTGGGCGTATGTGCCCGCTTACTTCGACCCCCATGAATACTATTCATATTTACGATTAACCCTCAAGCTTTTAAGGAGGACTCAGTGACCTTTAGCGGACAATGTAGATCCAAGATCGGACTGCACAGAACGTGCAGTCTGATTTTGGATCAAAACTGTCCGATGGGACATATTTTTCCCCAAACAATGACTGTGAAGGTTCTATATTAGAAATTAAACAGGTTAAAGGAACGCAGACGGCGTCAAATGAGATGTTTTGTCTTTGGAGAGAGGGAGTTATAATACTTTATATTATAGATTGAATTGCTATTTATAATTTAACTATTTAACATACAACTAACGGTTAGATTTTTCTAAATCCAAAGCATTTGCAGGCGACAACTTGGTGAGGAATGGAATCTGTTTTCAAAACAGTAGAAAATATTGTGAAGGGAAAATGAAAAAAAAGGCTGATTAGCAGCATTTTAAACTTTTTTTTTTTCTACAATACTTTAAAGAAAAATGCACATCTGGATTGTGGGAAAAGATAATATTTGCTAACGGATTAACTAAATCGGCGCGTTAACGACCGAATTCTATTTCAAGAACTGAAAATTTCGATCATAAATCTATCTATACACACATCTTTAAAAAATACAGCAATGAGAAACACTCTCCGTGCGGGGCAAACAATTTCAAGGAAAGTGCAAACCTCTTTTTGGTAAGATTTATCGGTACTTCAAAATCATGTCTTAGGTTTACTTAAAAAACCACGTATCTACAGCTTGTTACAAGCTGTAGTTACGAGGTTTTTGAAGTAAACCGACGACGTGTCTTTGAATGTTTGATAAACTAATTCATGCCTTCAAGTCAACAAAAAAAAACCGAATAATCCGAGAACTGATGATAGTCACTGCGACAGGATTCATTCCTGTTCCATCTCTGACCATTGTTTCGACGAAAATCATGTAGAAAAGCAGCCAGTGGCTTAGAAAGAAAATTGTACGAAGTACTGGTAAAAGAAACTCCAAGAACTCATGGATAGGTGCATTGGCCACCGCGAGATAACTGAAATAATGTTGAAAACGTCGTTAACACTTTACTCCATAAGGCATTTCTATGGTGTCTCTAATTGACCCTAAATAACAGAAAGGATGAAGCTATTTCTTATGTGTATATGACATCTTTTGATAGCATAGAAAACATTGTGGCAAAAGGTGAAATTGCTCGTGACGAGCAATTTCACCTTTTACCACAATGTTTTCCAAAGGCTCCTACAAGGAATGTGTAGAAATGAGTATCTATGGAGTAAAGGGTTAAACACCATACAATCAATCAATCCATCAATTCATGCAGGCTCTTCACTATTATTATTATTTTCATTTCGTACTATGGTGATGATGATCATCAATAGCAGTTGTGGTAACATCATCGCCAAAGTAATAGTGATAATGAAACTTATTATAAAAAGAATAATAATAATAATAATAATAATAACGACTAATAAATGTATGAGACAGTCATACGGTTTTTTAAACCGTCAGTTACAAAAAATCTTGCTCGACGCACAGTCTAAATCAGAAGTCGTAAAAATAAGAAAAAAATGTATTCAGTCTGCTTTTTGGCAGCATTGAACACGACAAGACTCCTCTCTGGCAATAATGACTCGGGTTTCATAATTAATCCAGGGTTTTCTTTTATTGTTGCATAGTTTTCGGAGAGTGAAGTACGGTACAGAGGTCACACTGAGTGCATCTAGAATGCATGTTCGGTCTTTCATACGTGTAACAATACACGCAGTAAATCATTACTAATGGAAACGCAAAGAAGGTAGGCATGAAAAATATGCATACACTTTCCCTCTGTTCAAGACGACCATGGGCCTGTATTTCGTCGATTTACTTCAAAAACTTCGTAACTACAGCTTGTTTCAAGCTGTAGTTACGAGGTTTTTGAAGTAAACCGACGACTTTCTAACCGTTTTTAACTCTTATCTTGTGCTAAATAACTATGTTAAAATTTCAATTCGATGGTAAAAACCCAGATAATGATATTTCAAAGTTATGTTTTGGGGACTAATATCTCCCGATCGGGCAGTGTAGATCCAAGCACGTTCTTCGAAACTTCTTCAGAATGAGACTGAAATGATTTTTAGAATGGTTGGTGAATAGCTCATAATGTTATTGTTCCTCTGCATATAGACTACGAAATGCAAAAACTTTATGTGATCCTAATGATATTAATATGCTGAAAAACTCGGAATGTACCATCATTTCGCGATCATTTAAATTAGCGAATTTCGCGACTTTGCAGGCAAAAAATCGCGAATTCAAATGGCCGTGAAAATGCCACGTATTTAAAACAAAGAAAAAAAAATGCATTTTTTTTTTTTGTAATGCCTCGGCGGTTGAATACTTAAGGAAGATACATTTATATTTAAAGATTTTTTTTTTTACAAAGCGTCGTTCATATGATGCTCTATGCGATGTACCAGAAACCCGTTGGTAAATTTCACCCCATATTCTAGAACAATCGAAATAAAAAAAAAAGTTGAAATAAAAAAAAATACATATGTTTTATAGGGTGTATAACTGTGTGTACTTTAAGTTATGAGATATATAAACATTTAGTGTTCAATGAATGACGTCATAGTAGAATGACGTTTTATCGAAAACTAGATCTAGTTGATATTTAAACTTCTTACATCTCCAAGTGCTTCTTTTTTTTAAAATGTGGAATAAGAGCAAATATTTTGATGTGGAATGAGAGCACATCTTTTTCATGTCAGATAAAAGCGCATCTTTTTTTCATGTGGAATGAAAGTAGATCTTTTTCTTTTAAGTGGAATGAGAGAAGTTTCACGTGGGTTTGGTCATAAACCGCATCATTGTACAACCTACAAGTATATTTCAAAGACGTGCGTATTTACAATGTAAGCCGATGTTATGGTGCAATCAGTGCACAATAAATAACAGTGCAATGCCATTTCCCACCTACCCGCCCCCACCAACCTCGATTTATAGTCAGTTCCACCCTATTTGATAGGTAATAAATGATTTAACTTCTTTCACTGCAAGAAGACCGTGCACAATATGTATGAGCCGTGCACTGGCAATGGGGCGTTTAATTCATCTCCATGGTCCACCATACTTAGCAACCCAGAATATTATCATGGATTCATAAATTCCATTTTATTCAATTACTAACTCAATCATGTGGTAGACTGGTCCTTGGACATGCATAATTTTCAGACAGCAAAAAGTTTCGATCAATGTCAGCCTGCGCGAACTGCTCAGGCTGACATGGGTCGTTACTTTTTGCAGCTGCATTAATTTAACACCCCCACCCACCCACACCCCCATTTCACTGTGGTTATCTTATAACCTAATCTTTGTCATAACAAACACATATTTATAACTAACATGCGTTTTCCAGCATTATTTCTAAATTGAACTCAAATTCATAACCTTGACTTACCGATCCCAGAAGAAGAGCTTGAAAATATTTCGTGAAAAGGTGACATTGTGTACAGTGACCGATATTGGTAACAACATTTATATAGAAGATGGTTTATTATAATCCGATCATCCTTTCTAACATTGCAAAACCTCGTTATAACGCTAACCTCGTTAGAACAACACAACCCGTTACAGAGCTGTTTCAGGCGGTAACTGAAGCCAACGTTGTTTAAAAAATACAGATCAACGAAAGTTCTTAGCTAAAAATGAAGTAGATGACGGTCAAGATATTGTGATAAAGACCTTTTTTTGAAAGACATCAGAATAATCCGAGGTCAAAAAGGCTTCTGTCCGAATAACGAACATTCCGGTTTAACGGGTGTTGTTCTAACGAGGTTACCATTTATATAACCCTCACATCTAACTGTTTAACCCATACTGATCAACTTTTATTATATTGTCTCAATTACAGCTCTTCCCATTGCTATTAAAACAGGAGTTCCAGGCGTGATCCCCGGTCAATTTAGGTGAGTTGCAAACAGTTTATTTTCACCTTATTCATACTTTTCTCGTCTAACGCTTTGCAGGACTTTTTTTTCAGTCTCTTTACATAGTGAATACTCGTACATCGCCTTCCTTTTGAAGTCACGTTTACTTCTTTCTCTACTAAATAGAAAATACATCTTTTTTCATAGGCCACTAATAAACTTAAGCTGCAAAACGGAGAACCAGTTTGGTCTAAATTTAGTACATGTGTAAAGAAGTGGACAGTGCAGTTCAAAGATCAGACTTCACGTTCTGTGCAGTCTGATCTTGATCTGCACAGTCCACAAAAGCTTTTGTGTCGTCTACAGTAAGGAAAGACTTAAATTTGCCGCTACTCTAACTTCAGAATGTCAATAATTTCTCAAAGGATAGTTTCACTATTTTTAATGTGAATATCTTATCAAGGGATAGTATCAATGTTGTTTTTTTTTTCAATGTGAATAACTTATCAAGGGATAGTTTCACTGTTTTTAACTTATCATGGGATAGTTTCATTTTTTAATAACTTATCAAGGGATAGTTTTAACATCCTTGGGGAAATAATCCCATTTTCCGTTAACGTTTGAAAGACGAATTCCGCCATTTTAGATGCATTAGCTCTGTCATTTTGCAAGTTTTCCTAACTTTGACAAATCTCAGAGTTTGTCATCTTATAAAATGTTTGAGAAGTACAAAAATAAGGATTGTAGTGCAAAGAAAAATTGATTGTAAGACGTCATATATTGCACAGTGGTGATCTGAAATCAGACTGCATGTTCTCTGTAGTCCGATCATGGTCCACACTGCTCGCAGCAGCAATTGAAGTTAACTTTGATACCCATGGGCGAACCCTTATGATAATCAAGTTTTGTTCCTGGCAAGTTCAAACACATCAACCTGGTCTGGACACCATTCACCTATAGTTTTAAAAAAATATGTCTAATACTGCAATGACTGGCAGTTTTTGATTGGCAAATCAAAAGTTATCTTACTTTAAAGTTTGAGTCAATCTGAAGAATTAAAACTAGAATGCGAATTTTGAATGGTAGATGGAAATCAATACAAGTGAGAGCTAGAAACATTTTGATACCTGTCCCTGTCGGGAACTCGGATTTTGATTTTCAGGGACTTTCCTTAAGGATTATTAACATTTAATTTTTTCAAACTGTTAAAATTTGAAGAAAAGCAACCGCTCTTTTCTTGTTTATATAATTATGGGCCATGCTCTGTTAAAAGGGGCTGTAACGCATTTACGTAGGCTGACTTAGGCCGAAACTTTTGGCTATTGTTTAATTCTTTACCAAACAATATTTTTTTAGACTGGTCCAAATTGAAAGCATTTGCAGATTACAAAATAAAAGTGACTAGAAGTTTAAAATTTGTTTTGTGAGGAGTAGAAAACATTGTGGGAAAAGAAGAAAATGCTGGTAACCAGCATTTTCTCCTTTTCCCACAATGTTTTCTAACGTCATCATCCTCAGGGTCGTGAAAAGTAGGCATTGTGTGGTAATGGGTTAACACTATTGTATTATGTTATGCTAATAAAGTATTGACTGATTGGTCAGTAGTGTATATGCCAAAGGAAAGGGTATCTCAAGATTCAAACAGTTGTCGTACAAAACGGGTTTTTACATCCTCGGATACCCCGGGGTCTCCCTATTTGCTACGCTACATCAACCCCTGGAACAATTAATTGAATTTCCCTCGCTTTACCGCTGGCCGAATGCTGGCTTTTCATTGGTTCCATCATCATTTTGTGATGGGCGAGTGGACTGTACGCTATGACGTTTCGTATCGATTTTCGGCGGCTGATTCAAAGTTTTATTAGTCAATTGTCCCAGGGGTCGATGTAGCGTAGCAAATAGGGAGACCCCGGGGTATCCGAGGATGGGGTTTTTATGGATATATAATTATTTGGTCACCTGCTAGGTGGGATGTATCTCTGAGATGCATTAAGCCCCTTTTTACCAGAGCATGGCTCATATATTAAGATTCTACATGTAAATGTATCCATGTTCGTACTCTAATCAGAGCCCCGGATAAGAGGGAGTGATGGTATTCTTAAATACATTATTTCTTTTTGAAACCCCATGTTGTGGGTACTCATTAGAATCGTCTCGACGAGACGATTCTAATGAGTACCCATAACATAGGGTTTAGTGGAGACTATAAAATATTTTTCATTTTGATATCAAAATCACTCCCTCTGTATGGAGCTCTGTCTAACATTATGCATGTACTGTATACCTATCTATGTGTAGCCACAACACAGGGACATATTTCACAAAATTTGCTCTGATACAGTTTTATATTTTTTCGTCAGCCCAAAGTAATCTTGACATCAACACTCCATTCTTTGCCTTATGTAAAGCTTGATCTACGACATACAGTTTTAATGAATATTCATGATCTACCCGTTTAAACAATCAAAATTCATATTTCTCTTAAGAACTCTCTCAAATAGAGTCTAGCTGTGACCTCAGACTTGGAATTAGGATTTGTTGCTTAGAATAGACTCGGAAATTCCTTTCGTGCGAGTGATGAGCAATGTCTAAATATAGCTGGGTCTCAAATTTGAATTTTTACTGCTCAAATTAGGATTTGTTACTAAGAATAGACTTGGAAATCCATTCGTTCGATTGATATGTAATGTCCCAATATAACTGTGACGTCATATTTGAATTTTAACAGCTAAACTTAGGATTTGTTACTAAGAATAGATTAGGAAAATTCGTGCGAGTGATAACGTCTTAATTCCTTGTCGAAAAATTCCTCAAAAAAATCATAACGCAACCACAGAAAGTGACTGATTTTCTCACATGCTTAATTGGTGAAAGGCCAAAAATCTGGGTCAACCATTTTTCAAATTTGCATTTCATACTATTTCTCTAACTCGCAAAGATCTACGCGTCTGTTAGTATAAAAACCCTTTCTTTTGAAGTAAACTTCGTCCAGACTATACATATCGTTGGTTTACTTCGAAAACCTCGTAACTACAGCTTGTAACAAGCTGTAGTTACGAGGTTTTCGAAGTGAACAGACGATATGAACCATGCTCCAGCAAAAGAGGGCTAAATGCGTATTCGAAATGCATTGTACAAAGCAAGACATCACCTAATTACGGATAATAAAATCTATTCAATCAAGTAACCGACTTAACCCTTTACCCCATAAGGCATTTCTATGGTATCTCTAGTTGATCCTGAATAACAGCAAGGATGTAGCAGTTTCTTATGTGTATATGACACCTTTTGATAGCATAGAAAACATTGTGACAAAAGGTGAAATTGCTCGTCACGAGCAATTTCACCTTTTGCCACAATGTTTTCCAATCGCTCCTACAAGCAATGCGAAGAAATGAGGATCTATGGAGTAAATGGTTATTCATGTGATAAAATTATTCTTTGACATGCATGCAGAAAATTTGAAGGTAGCGAAAAGTTTTGGCCCATGTCAGCCTGCGCGGACTGCGCAGGCTGACATGGGTCGATACTTTTCGCAAATGCTTTTAGTTTCCCTTTTCACATAGCATAGTTCCATACAGATAAAGTATACTCTAATTAAACAAGCTTACTATCCGAATTGGGTGACTTCGAATGATATATTATATTTTGACTCGAGTAAAGGGCATTAACAGATGCTGCTGTTTTGAGTGGGTCGGGTTAAATTAAGTAAACATAACAGAGGAAGATTTTCTGGGTCGGCCCGGTATTTCACGTCGTTTTCTCCAGCAAAGGTGTAAACGGCGCGTCTAAACCAGTGTAAACATGAAAATTTAGAAATATAAATAAAACAAGCATTCTGTCAAAATCGAACTAAAACAAAAACCAGGTGGCAAGCATCAGACGAACACGTTGCGTTAAGTGCTCTAAATTTCTAGTTCTACTGTCTAACTCTTTACTACTCAATCCCATGGGTTTTTTCTGATCCTGCTCTTTGGGGAAAGGTGTAAGACTTAAATCCTGGAGGTCTGAGGTTCGGTCCTCATTCGAGGCGCTGGGGTTTTCATGGTACTTGTAGTCGCCTTGGGCAAGACACGTAAGAGCCTTAACCCTTTACCAAACAATCCCGACTTTTAACATCCATGTGAAAGAAGCCTTTTGAAAACATTGTGGGAAAAGGAGAAAATGCTGATAATTAGTATTTCATCAATTTCCCACAATTTTTTCCTTACGTTAAGCAAATGCTTTCAATTTGTAACAGTCTAATTTTTTTTTCGTTTGGTAAAGACTTAACATTGCATTAGTGAACTCCAGAATACGTGAATGAGTGAACTGTTGTTATAATGTGACTTTAATGATGTTAAAAAGCGGAGATAAATACTTTTTCCATGAATTAATCAATCCAGCCCAGTGTACCAATATATCAGTCAAGCAGTAAACAAATTAGCTAATAGTACTTTCAACTTCTAAGCCGGTATTCAAAAAACTGTAGCGAAGAAATTTAATGAATTAGGAAAGTTCTCGTTCTTGTTTTACAAATAGCGTATGGAAAATCTTTGATTTTACTTAAAACAAGAAATGTCATTTAGAAAGATAGACAGCGTAAATTTGTCCGCAAACGCTGTAAAACCGGAAATGTTCGCGTGATGAAAATCTTTGCGGTTTTCGCGTATTGATTAAAACTGCGAAATTAACCGCCAGCGAAAATCTAAGCAAGACTAAGTTATATTTCATAAAGACAGCAGATCATATCTGAGCGATAGACGAGGACCTTTGCCGACATCAATGAATGATTTTTATTTTCATCAAAGTCGACTAGAATACCAATCTAGTTGCGGTTTATACTGCCCATGTAAGACGTTTAAATGCGTGAAAATGGGGATTTTTTAAACTCAATGAAAATGATAATAGTTCTCACGGAAATACCAACATACGTAAGGTCAGTATTTTGATATTAGAGAAATTTAAGACTCGCAATATTTTCCATTTTTACAGAAGGCAGGAAAAAATAGAATAAACATGCATACATTTTTCACCAATCACAAGTCTCTATTTATTCATTATTTATCAGCTCCAAAAAAGTAGGTCAACAGCCAGCACAGTTAGCAGAAACTACCATATAATACTACTTTGATTTTAATTATTTTCCTAATTTTTTACATGTCCATCATCGCTACCACAGCTTGAAAACAAGATGAAGTCCGCAAATCTCGCCATAGTCTCGCTTGTCACGTCACGTGACCACTTAGATCTCGTCATGGCGGCGAATGAGTGAAAAGTCGAGAGAAAATAGGACAATCTGGTGAAGTTCTGAATTTAGACCGTGTTTTGGAGTGATGTGATATTTTGAAGTTGTCCATCATGATTTGAGCTATGCACTGTCAAAAAAGGGGGCTTAATGCATCTGCGAAAAGTATCGACCCAGGTCAGCCTGCGCGGACTGCGCAGGCTGGCCTGGGCCGAAACCTTTCGCTATTAATCAATTTTCTGTATGTCCAAAGATCACTCTACCATATGATTAGATCAGTTGATAGAAAAAGTAGCTATTATGGATCCATAATTATATGATGGATCTTGGTATCCTGTATCGCAGAGATGCACTTAGCCTCCTTTTGTCAGAGCATAGCTCTCTTATTTTTTTCTTCTATCATTCTTCGGCTTGACCAGTGTGACAAATAAATTTCCTTTAGATTAAAACCAAATCTACTTTTTTTTACCACCAGTTTGTTGGTTTTTCTGCAGAAAAATCAATTCAATCAAATTGCAGTGTCGTTTTTCAGTGGGTTTTTCTGATTTTCATTTTTTGCATCTCAATTATTCTTTTTTAATTCCCGTGTTTAGAGTGTAACGTTGAACTGTTTACTCTACAATGTTTTTATGTTGCAGGGCCCAACGTGTTGTAGCATCGTATTACAATGCGTGTAGTGTGATATTTCAACAAACTTGGTTAACCGATTTAAATTGAAATCTTTTTCAAAACTATCAATAATTTTGTAATTTTCAAAATGGCATGTTTTGAAAAGCAACTAGTTTAGCCAAGAAGAAATTGTGTTACTTTCTGAATTTTATCAAAGAAGGTCAATTTTAACGCCAACTAGTTCAGTCTACAAGAAATTGTGATACATTCCAATTTAGATTCTTTTTAAATGATAATAACGTAAAATGCATTGAACTTTAAAAAGTACGATGACTGAATTGGCTGAACCAGATGATCTACCAATCAAAACCCTTGTAACATACAACAGCTTTTGGAATCAAAATGATTACATTCTAAATTGAAGTCGAGTTTTCAAGGTTTTTCAAAGCTTTACAGGAACGCAGTCTCTGATTGGCTAAACCAAATGTACTATCCAACCAGAAATTATGTTACTGTCTCAATTCAGACTGGTGAATACGGACATTATCTGGGGTCATGTTTACAGCCCAAAAGCCGACTTGAACTTTTAGCTCTTTCTTTACTGTTCACGATACCAGAATCTTTTGTGAACATTGTAGATCAAGATCAGACTACAGTCTGATATTTGATCTACTTTGTCCACTGCTGTGTTCTAGATTATGACCGTACGGTCTTTCCATCTTGCAGCGGAACTATATTTTTAGCCAATGAAAATGTGTAGATTATTTACTCGGTATCGAAAGTGTTAATGCAGTAGATATTGTGAAGTAAACAGTTGAGCGTGCTGTGTCGATATTTGAGCACTGATTATTGATCGGATTTCAGTTTTTTCCTCCAATCAAATTTTGTGAAATTGTTCCTACTAAGCACTATTGAATACTAACTTAACATATTCATTATCGAATAATCTTCTCTTCACGAAATTTGTCGGCCATCTTAGAAATTGTTCCCCACGTGTTTGAACCATTGTTTTGCACATATCGTCGGTTTACTTCAAAAACCTCGATACTGCAGCTTGTTTCAAGCTGTAGTTACGAGGTTTTTGAAGTAAACCGACGATATTATGATTTTTGATTTTATAGAGCAGCATTTTTGTTTATTCTTCAAAGAAATTTTATTGATCAAGAATTTTACGAAAAGGCATCAAAACGGCGTATGAAAAGGAAAAATACCGAAAACCAGCATTCTACCATTTTAACGGTAAATTCTATCAAGCCAGGCAAGATTGGACGAGTATAAAACAAATTGTTATTTTTTTTATAAATTATTAGAAAACTTGATTTGATATTCTAATGTATGGAATATTTTTAGATATTATCAAATTTTAGATATTTGCAAATTTTACATTATATCTATCTTGTACAAATTAGAATCTAAGCGACCTCAAAACACCGTAAAGTCCCAGAAATACTGCAGATTTTTTTCCCAAGAAATGGCCGAATAATTTCGTTATTTTTATTCATACCCATTGATTTGTGGTTTAACTTTTTACCAGACGATAATGTTTTGGACTCGTCCAAATTGATAACATTAAATATACCTGAACCGATGGCATATGTCCTACAAAAGGTGAATTTATGGTTGGACAAAGGAGAAAATGCTGGTTGCCAGTATTATCTTCTTTTTCAAACTATATTTTCAAATGTCTTTTTTATCAGGGTCCTTCAACTCTTCACCAAACGACAAAATTTTAGGTTTGTCCATATTGAAAGCATTTGCAGACGACAAAATAAATGTGACTCAAAAATTGACACTTGATTTTTGAAGAGTAGAAAACACTGTTGGAAAAGTAGAAAATGCTGGTTACCAGCATTTTCTCCTTTTCTAACAATGTTTTCAGAAGGCTTCTTCCTTTGGGTCGTTAAAACCAGGAATCGTTTGGTAAAGGGTTAAAACAAGGATTTGTTTGCTTGTAGGTTTCTGACATCTTAAAACAAAACAAACAAAGAAATGAGTCTGTATTTACCTACCATTGAAAATTTAAACTCCTAGTACAGTTTGAAATTTAGAAAGTAACGCAATTTCTGATTGGATGAAATATTTGGTTTAGCCATTGGATAATATATTTTGTTTAGCCTATCACAAACTGCGTTACTTTATAAATTAAGAAAAATTACAGAATTTGAATATGAAGGTAGTTTTAACTAGTTTAGAATTGGCTAGAATTTGGCCCATGATATTTCAAGGAAAGTACGTTATATTTGACCGATGTAATGCAGAGAAATGACCGACCCCTCCCCCTACAAAATGACCTATGGGTCATTTCTCTACGTAAAGAGGTCATTTGCAACCATGGCAAAATAATATAACAAATATTTTCTGAAATTCGTCGTATAAGAAATAAACAACGTTTATTTCCTGTTTCGGTTTCTTGATTTCGTTTTGTTTACAAAAACAGGACGAAACAGACTGTGTATCAGACCAATTTTGCAACTGAAATGGATTTAGACAGCAAATTCTGTGGCAGTCTGCCTTTTAAACTCACCACTATTGGAGAGGTCTGATAACCTTTTGCAATAAGACCCTTAAAAGTTACAGCCTATACAGAGTTCCAAGAAAGAGGGAGTGATGGTATTCTAAAATCATCATTTCTCCACTAAACTCTATGTTGTGGGTACTCATTAGAATCGTCTCGTCGAGACGATTCTAATGAGTACCCACAACATAGGGTTTAGTGGAGAAATATTAATATTTTCAATTTCGAAATCAAAATCACTCCCTCGATCTTGAGTTCTGCTCTATACGAGTATAATCAAACACCCTGTATAATTATGAAAGCAAGAAATTGTCCTATTTCCTTCAGAAAAAAGAACCTTGAAATCAAATTAGAAAAAATAAAAAAGTTTCGTTATCGAAGAACCAGATTTTTTTTATGATAGACACGTGGAATGTATTGTTTGTGTATCTGATTGTTGAGAATAGCCCCGCCGATAAACGACGCTATATCTTATTATAGAGGGCTTATCAGTCGAATGAAAGTACATTCACAGTTGCTACAATTTATCAAAATGCACGTTTGGAATATAAAGAAAAACGATCCCTATACAACTTGACTCAGAAACGTTGATAACGTCTTTGTGAGTATTTTGTGTGAGTGTTTGAGAGCAAAATTAACCGATTACCAAACGACAAAATATAAGAATTGAAAGCACTTGCAGACGACAAAATAACCGTCACAAATCAAAATTCGAACTTTGTTTGCAGCAGGACAGAAAACACTGTTGGAAAAGGAGAAAATGATGGTTACCAGCATTTTCTTCTTTTTTTTCCCACAATGTTTTCAAAAGGCTTCTTTTTCAGGGTCGTAAAAACCAGAGTTTGTTTGTTAAAGGGTTAATGATGTGTGTGAGAGAGTGAGACAGAGACACAGAGAGTGACAGAGACATAGAGAGAGACGGAGACAGAGTGAGCGGGGGGGGGGGGGGGAAAGAATGGGGGAGTGGGATTTGTGTGGGTGCAAAGCAGACAGATAAGAACAGAGGGAGAGAAAGACAAAGAAGAGACAAATGCAACGGGAGATAGATAACGGACGGACGGATGGACAGGACAGAGAGATAGATAGGCAGGCAGGCAGGCTGGTAATCAGGCAAAGACAGACAGACAAGTAGACATTCAACAAAACAGATGCACAAAGACAGATACATGTATACAAAGAGAAAAAGTGGTGAGAGAGAGACAAGAAAATAGTGAGGCAGGCAGACAGACATCCATAGAGAAGACAGACATACAGACAGACAGACAGACAGGCACACAGAGAAACAGTAAGTGGGGATTAGCGAGAGAGATGGGTTTTAAGAGAGAGAGAGAGAGAGAGAGAGAGAGGGCGCAGAAAAGATAATGAGAGAGGGAAAGAGAGCCAGGCACAGACAGACAAAATGACAGAAGGGAAGAGACAGAGAGAGAGAAAGAGGGAGAGAGAGAGAAAGAAAGAGGCAGACTGACTGATAGACAGAGGAAGAGAGAGAGAGAGGAGCCAGAGCTAAGGGGGAAAGGGGGTGGTGGTTAAAAGCTATTTCTTAAGCGATTTAGAATGCATTATTTCTTTAAATTCTTTTTATTACGAGTGAGATGTTTAGACGGGTTAGTTTAGAGATATTGATCAGGGCCATTTTTAACCCTTCTCTTGTTAAATAAGTTAATTTAACACTTTACCCCCACAATCCCATCTTTTACCGACCCTTGGAAAGAAGCCAATTGAAAAGATTGTGGGAAAAGGAGAAAATGCTGGTAACCAGCATTTTCTCCTTTTCCCACAATATTTTCTACCCTATCAAAGTCAGAAATCGTCACATTAACGACATTGAATTTACTGTCTGCAGATGTTTTGAATTTGGTCCAGTCCTAAAACAATTGCTTGGTAAAGAGTTGAACTTTCTAGTCGGTAGCAAAAAACCGAAATTTTGCCATTTCAGAGATAATTTTTATGGGACAGATATCTCGTTTTGCGGACAGTGTAGTTCCGAGATCAGACTGCACGTTCTGTGCAGTCTAATCTTGATCTAAACTGTCTGCAAAAAGTCCTTGAATCGCCCGTCGCAGCCTCGTGGTGAAGTGATAAACACTGCGAAGTTTACCCGTATAGAATCTTTGTAGATCTAAATTCAAATTCTAATTTTAGTCAAGTTAAACAAAGCAGTATCATTATAGTATCTCAAAAAAAAATCCAAAAGGATATATTCAAATTTAGACTGCAGTTTCTGCGCAGTCTAAACTCAATCTACAGTGTGTGCAACATCAATTAAAACTTCTGTTTTTGTTACCTTATGGGGATTGTAAATGAAACAAAACGAAAATGGGTTTCTAAAATGGCTCCGGGATCGTTCAAACGATTTATGGAAACGATTAAAGCGTCTACAAGACCCATATTTAACAAACGTTAACTCTTTTCGCTACTCACTAAATTAATCCGAGGTTTTTTCGAGAGTAAAAAGTTAATTTCTACTGCGATTGTCTATAAATGAAATTTACTTTGCAGTTAAGGATGAGGTTGCGGACGACGGAGATCAACGATCAGACTGCACGTTCTGTGCAGTCTGATCTTGATCTACGTCATCCGCAAAGGTTAATTCAGTAGGCGTTGTCCGTGGAAGAATTAATAACAGCTTTCGACAATCTCAAAGCCACAAGATATATGAGTGTGAGTGCGCGCTCAATCCTTCTCCACACAATTCGTATTTAAATACAGATGACGTAGAAGGCCTTGGAAGAAACCCAGGGATAAAGAGAAAATGCTGGTTACCATCCTATTCTCCTCTACCCACTATGTTTTCTGACCTTTCCAGACAGGTCAAGATAGAATCATTCCATTATTTGAGGCAGATCTTATTTGTGGAGTGTAAATGCTTTTGATATTGTCGAAATTTTTGTCCTTTCCTAACGAGTTTTTAAAAAATCCTTACTCTTAAAAATCATTCACCCTTCCTTTTAATTATGCATAGGCCCTTGACACCAAAGATTTCAAATATACCGTGACAAATTGAGAAAAATCTCGAAAAGGGTAATATCTTCATTTGTCACTATATTTTCTATATTGTCTTTCTGAGCAAGTTGTATCCAATACCCATCTAATCTTCTGTTCACTATATCACCGCATGAAAAAATTTTGGACTTGTTCAAATTGAAGGTGTTTGCAGACGTCACATTACTCTTGGCTAAATAGCGGAATTGCGTTTGAAAGGTAATAAAACAGTGTGGAAAACAGATGAAAAATGGATTACCAGCATTTTCTCCTTTTCTCACAATATTTTCAGAAGTCTAGCGGTCAAAATGTACGTGGCTAAAGTGATTGGATCTGTGTTTGATAGGGCTGTAAATATTTTGGGAAGAGGACAAAAATGCCAGTTTTTTGGAATTTTCTCCTTTTCATGCAATGTTTTTTCTCCTCAAGATCGTTCAACATGTGATTATTTGATAGAATCCGATTGCACACGAATGGTAGACAAGTAACATTCCCATCATTCATCGGGTCATAATAAACGCACGTGACCACCCTCCGCCAAATCTCGTTACCCCCGAGATCTTTATCATGGCGGGTTTACGATTATCTGTAACATCGGTAGGCAACTTTTTATCACTTCTAATAAAACTGCTAGATGAAATTCAAACAATATTTTCTTGACACCTTAATCGAGATCAGATGATTTTGCTAACTCTTTACCAGACGACAAAATTGAAGACTTTGTCCAAATTGGAAGCACTTGCAGACGACAAATCAAATATGGCTGATATTGTTGGATTTGTTTGTGAAAGGTTAGAAAAGATTGTGGAAAAGGTAAAAAAGTGCATTTTCTCATGTTCCCACGATGTTTTTATTAAGAACCTGTTTTTTCACGTGATATTTTGGTAAAAAGAGGAAATCATGTTATGCAAACAGTTTAAAACTTGGTAATGGAGTGGGGAAGCCATCTTGGTTGAAAAGATGAGAAGTACCTGATACATGCTTTTGAAAAGAAGGAGAGGTGGAGGGCTTTTTTGCATATGTGGTCTATCACGCAAAAAAGGACCTTCTGGGAATTGCGAAAAGTGTCAACCCTGGTCAGCCTGCGCAGATTGCGCAGGCTGACCAGGGTTGAAACTTTTCGCTTTAATGACATTTTCTGTATACCAGCTATGTCTCCTTTTCCTACAATATTTTTTTTAAAAAACTCTCCCATCACGGTCGCTGAACTCGGCACTGTGTTTTTAAAGGGTTAAAGTTGACGAGACTACTTTCTTTTCGTCTGGAAAAAGAGTTAACTCTTTACCAAATAAACAAAATTTAGACTGGTCCAAATTGAAAGCATCTGCTGACAACACAATTAATGTGTCAAAAATAATTGAAATTTGATTTAGAAAGGGAAAAAAACATTGTAGGAAAAGGAGAAAATGCTTGTTACCAGCATTTTCTTCTTTTCCTACAATGTTTTCACGACACCTCTTTTTTTAAAAGGCTTCTTTAACAGGGGTGTTAAAAGTCGGGGTTGTGTGGTAAAGGGTAAAACAAATGGCGAGACCGAATTTGAAAAAAAAAATGTCCGTATTATAGTGAATTTGCGGACGACAAATTACAACACAATGGAATTTTGGCTTCAAAAAGGAAAGGTTGTCGGATAAAAAGAGAGTATGATGACCACAATCATTTTCTCCTTTTCCCACAATGTTTTCAGAAGCCTTCATTCCAATATTCGTCACAATACGGAATGGATTTGTAAAAGGGTAAACATCATGCAAGTATGTACATGTAAATAAAAACATTTTATGCAGGCACCTCTTACAAGGCCTAATTATACGTAATTACAATACAGTCTCCAGGGAAGGGGGAGCGAAAGACATATGGTACGAATGATGCAAGATTGCTCTTATCCGAAACGTGTACTTACGAAAATTGCCCTAATCAGTTACGGGCAAGCTGGTAGTCTATGTGGGGTTAAAAACTTAATGGGTGTTATTAGATAACATGCCCCGAAAACCAGGGTTCGTATTTCACCAGCCATTCTAATCCTTTGGCTTGCAAAGCCCGACTCGCTGACCTTTTACGGACAGTGTAGATCAAGATCAGACTGCACAGAACGTGCAGTCTGATCTTTGATCTACACTGTCCGATAAGGAAATATCATTCCAGAAAAACAGAAATTTGAAACCGCAATTAATTTGGCTACTAGTGTCAAATGGAAAATTTAGTTTTGGTCTTTTTAGCAAGTTCTTGACTTATTCTCCAGAATTTTCTACATTTGAAAGTAACAAAACTTCTGATTGGCTAAACCATGCGGTTTAGCCAATCAGAAGTTGTGTTGCTTACAAATTTAGAACAGGCCCTGCTCTTGGTACTGAGAATACTTTTACGATTGTTATTTCTCTGTAGATAGTGTGGAGCAAGATCGGACAGCATAAAGATTGATTGAATGAATGGTTGATTAGTTGATTGATTGATTGATTGTATCGTGTTTAACGCCGTTTTCAACACAATTTCAATTATAAAGCGGCGGACAGTACACCCTTTTTATGCTTTATTCGAGGTTTTTCCCACTAGTACTCCGCGTAATATTCTTTCAAAAATTGAGAAAATGCTGAATATTTTACGAAGTAGTGGTAAGAAAAGCATTGATAGGTGCATTAACCGCTGCATTATAAGTGTAAGTAAATACTGTTGAAAACGACGTTAAACACAATGCCACAATGCAAGAGAACAGAGTAAGATCGCGGATCATTACGTAAATGGCTTATCATGTATCGAAACAATGGGCTTATAAGATAAAGGCTTGTTTTGAAATATTTTACAGAAGTAAAATAGACCATCAAAATGTCAAAAAGCCTTGTTAAAGAGTGTTTGTTTTAGTGAAATGTCTGGCACGTTGAAATTTGACGTAAGTTTAGCTAAGAAATGAAATGAGTTCTATTTTCAGTTCTTCCCAACTTCGAGCATTTATTCATTTGTAATGGCGTTCATTTGGGAAAGTAGCTAACGGCAATCCCTACTTATGACGCCCCTGAGAAAGAAGCCTTTAGAAAACATTGTGGGAAAAGGAGAAAATGCTGGTAACCAGCATTTTCTCATTTTCCCACAATGTTTTCTACCCTTCCCAAAACAAATTTTAAATTTTCAGTCACTTTTATTTTGTCGTCTGCAAATGCTTTCGATTAGGATTAAATAAGGGTTGTGTTAAGAGCTGGTGAAAGAAACCAGAGAAACAGTTGATTGTACGGTTTTTAACGCCGTTTTCAACAATATTTCAGTTATATCTCGGAAGCCAGTGCACCTATCCATGCTTTACTGGAGTTTCTCTAACCAGGACTTCCGCATGATTTTCTTTCCAAGCCACTGGCTGCTTTCCCACTTGATTATCGTTGAAACAATGGTCAGCAGTGGAAGAAGAAGCCTACTGAAAACATCATGGGAAAAGGAGAAAGTGCTGGTAACCAATTTCAATGAGGCTCAGATAATGCGTTTTTTTCTGTGATTGGTTGGAAAACATTGTGGGAACAGTAGAAAATGCTGGTTACCAGCATTTTCTCCTTTTCCCACAATGTTTTCTACCATTCCTAACCAAAATTTCAATTTTTGAGTTACAATAATTTTGACGACTGCAAATGCTTCCAAATTGGACTAGTCTAAAATTATGTCGTTTCCCGCTAAAGGGTTATAAGTGCACAAACGTTCCGAAAGGTAACTGTTATTATGTAACGGGCAGACAAAAAGTTAACCCCTTACCCATCAGGCATTTCTATGGTATCTCTAATTGACGCCAAATAACAGCAAGGATGAAGCCGTTTCAGATGTGTATATGACACCTTTTGATAGCATAGAAAACATTGTGGCAAAAGGTGAAATTACTCGTTACGAGCAATTTCACCTTTTGCCACGATGTTTTCCACAGGCTCCTACAAGCAATGCGTAGAAATGAGTATCTATGAATAAAAGGGTTAATGAACAAGCTGGTAATTCATCAAACACCGTGGAATCTAGACACGTGAGTCTGACGGCGATAAACCTCACTGCCAGGAGCATATAATAAGTGAAATAGGGGAACAAAAAAGATGAATTGATTGATTGAATGGTGTTTTACGCCACTTTCAACTTTATTTTAGTCAAATCACGGCAACGGCTCATATATTCATGTTTTCTTGGATTTTTATTAGTACTAGGCTAAAATTCTGATATGTGTTGCCAAAGGGCAGTCCAAAGAAGGAACCTAATGGATCCAGTGTAGCTCGAACCCGAGACCTCCACGTTACGAGTCCTATGCTCCACCACTGAGCCACTGAGCCACGCAGGACCCTTGGTTCTTGGAGCATTAGCTTCTTTTCCTCACCTTTTTCTTTTAATTCATAAATGTGCCCGCTAATAAAGCCCGCAAGGGTCCATCGAATAAACATTTCCACATTTTTAACCAATGGTAAAGTACTTTTCATTCATTTGAGTTTATTACTCCCAGTAAGTTGATCAAGTTCGCTAATAGACCCGCAGGGGTCAGCCGGATAAACAATTCCACATTTTTAACCAATCACAAATTCCTATTTATTCATTTGAGTTTACCAATATCAAGAAATGTTTCAAAGGCTAGCTTACTCGACAAATAGGCCTGCAGGGGTCCGCCAGATAAACAATTTCCAAATTTTTAACCAATCACAAATTCCTATTTATTCATTTGTGTTTATCAATATCAAGAAATGGGTCAAAAGCCAGCATACTCAACAAATAGGCCGGCAGTGGTCTACTAGAAGAACATTTCCAGATTTATACTAGTGACAAAGTAATAGAACGTGCACAGAACGTGCAGTCTGATCTTGGATCTACACTGTTCGTTAAGGAGATAATTTTCCTGAAAAAAATATATATTTGATATAGCAACAATTGGGTTTTTACAACCGTTTTGAAAGTTTTATATCATTTCAGCAGATTACAGGTTAACTCTTTCCCAAACAATCCAAACTTTTAACGACCCTGAAAAAGAAGCCTTTTGAAAACATGGTGGGAAAAGGAGAAAATACTGGTTACCAGCATTTTCTCCTTTTCCCACTATGTTTTTCTACCCTTCTAAAAACAAATTTCAATTTTTGAGCCAATTTATTTAAATTTGTCTTCTGCAAATGCTATTAGTTATGGACAAGTCTACCATTTTGTCGTTTAGTAAAGAGTTAACTCTTTACCAAGCGAAAAAAATTTAGGCTTGTCGAAATCGAAACCATTTGCAGACGTTAAAATAAAAGTGACTGAAATTTTGAAATTTGTTTTTTTGAGGGTAGAAAACATTGTGAGAAAAAGAGAAAATGCAGGTCTTACCAGCATTTGCCCTTTTCCCACAATGTTTTCCAAAGGCCTCTTTCTCAGGGTCGTCAAAGGTAGGGAATGTGTGGTAATGGATTGAAGGATTTTACCTTCATTTCTCGAAACAAGTTGAGATAGAAAGCCCAATTACAGACAGAAAAAAAAAATCTCTTTTTCTTTATAGCAAATTAGTAGTAGCCTGATAAGCCACGCCTCGGCTTAAGGCTTAATGAAGTGAGAAAGTATCAAAAGATTATCAAAGTGTTCCGACAAGTTATAAAATATTACATTTCACCTTGTTTTCCCTCAAAGTACTCCGCCCATATCTATTAAATAGATTTTTGAAATAGATTATCATGTTTTATGTCTTTAAAAAAAGGGGGCCTATTTCACCGCATACCTCGTAAATTAAGCATTTTTTCGTCAGAGTGTCCTTCGGCAAGGAACTACAAAATTCTAGCCTAATACCGGTGAAACCCACAATGTACATGAACAATTATGCGAGTTGTTGCCGCAATTATGACTTTAAGAAGTTTTGACACCAGCGTGAAACACGACCAATCAATCAATCAATCAATCAATCAATCAATCATTCATTCATTCATTCATTCATTCATTCATTCATCCATTCAACCAACCAATCAATCAATTAATCAAAACAAATCAGAACCAGTCAGTCAGTCAGTCAGTCAATCAGTCAGTCAGTCAGTCGGTCAGTCAAACAAACAATCATCAGACAATCAATCAAAAAGCAAGCAAGCAACTTTTACACTAAGGATTCCTAGGGTAATTCAAGTTGCTTTGACAGAATTAAGAGATCAAGATCAGACTTTCCAGTACTTAAGGATAAAGTTAAGAAACTGAATCGGAAGCATTCATCTAAATATAATCATTTGAAGAGTGCAGCAAAATTACATATGCATGTCGGGAACTATTTTCTGGTAAGGTAAGGTACTACTTTTATCCTATTTTTAGAATCGAATTGTTGCGCGCGTAGAAAAACGGTTTCTGTCAGAAAATCATTACTAAACCAAACTCTCTTAAGCTTCATCCATGCAACGCCTGTTTAAAAACGGAGTCAAATTGTAGATCCCACCCCCATAACTGCCCCCCCCCCCAAAAAAAAAGAGATCTTTAAGGTTATTGTGAACCTTTATCATTTTCAAACATTTACTTATAATTATCGTAAATGGCTTTCAAATCTGGTAGAAATCCATGATTGTTTTGAAAACGACCCGAAAATATTTATCCAAAATTTTCTTCGAGCCCAAAGCCCTTATGTAAATAATCTTCTAAGACGACCTTTACCAAAGATTCTTAATCTTTAATCTGCTAGATATCGTCGGTTTACTTCAAAAACCTCGTAACTACAGCTTGTTTCAAGCTGAAGTTACGAGGTTTTTGAAGTAAACCGACGATATGTGAAATGAAACTTTATAGGGAATATTAAACTTTAAAAGAAATTGCTATTTAACCCATTACCACACAATCCCTACTTTTGACGCCCCTGAGAAAGAAGCCTTCAGAAAACATTGTGGGAAAAGGAGAAAATGCTGGTAACCAGCATTTTCTCCTTTTCCCACAATGTTTTCTACCCCTCACAAAACAAATTTTAAATTTTCAGTCACTTTTATTTTGTCGTCTGCAAATGCTTTCGATTTGGACAAGCCTAAAATATTGTCGTTTGGTAATGAATAAAAGAATAAAAAGGTAGGAGGGGGAATATCGCCTTCTCGGACAGTGTAAATCCAAGATCAAACTACACGTTCTATGCAGTCTGATCTTGATCTTGACTGTCCGCAAAACCTGCGTAGCAGCCAAAGTGTTAAATCTGTACCAGACGACAAAATTCTAAACTTGTCCAAATTGAAAGAATTTGCAGACGACAAAATTAAATGCTACTCAGATATGAAAATTGTTTCTGGAAAGGGTAGAAAATATTGTGGACAACGAAGAAAATGTTGTTAAGCAGAAGCATCTCGAATGTTTTTAAGCAGTTAGGCTACGAATAATTGTTGAATTTAGGCTAAGATGAATATTCACCATACTGACTTTAAATCAATTCAACAAACCGGAAATTAACCGCATTCGTGACCGGAAGTAGAGCAAGGTCACGTGGTTAAATTTCAAATACAAATATTACCACAGCTTTTGACATATTGAAACGTTTGTTCAAAGTTTTCATTGAGTCGACTTTTATTTGTAATCATTTTCAATGTTTGCCCATAATGGGAGGGAGAGAAAGTAAATATTCGACTATTGAAATAACAGACGCTGTATTGACGTTGAATTCTTTACCAGACGTTAAAAAAATGCGTTGGTCGAAATTGGAAGAGGTTGCAGACGACATTTAAAATGTTGCTGAAAGGAGCTTGTGTCTTTGAAAGGAAATAAAACATTGTGGGAAAAGAAGAAAATGCTGGTTACCAGCATTTTCTTCTTTTCCCACAATGTTTTCCAAAGCCCTTGCCCCGTTTTTGAGGGTCGTAATAACGGTGGGGGGGGGGGGGGGGGGGGGGGGCGGGGGGGAGAGGGAGGGTCGCAAAGGGTTTTTCATTAACCCTTTCCTAAACGGCAAATTTTGGACCAGACCAAATCAAAAGCATTTTGCAGATGACAAATTAACAGTTGCTAAAAGTATGTTTTTTTCTATATGATAGGGTAGAATCATTGTGGGAAAAGGAGAAAATGCTGGTTACCAGCATTTTCTCCTTTTCCCACAATGTTTTCAAAAGGTTTCTATTCCTGACCCGTAAAAATCAGGGATTGTTTGGGAAAGGGTTAAAGACCTGCTGCAGACGACATCGAAATATGTGTGTGAAATATATATGTGATATGTGAGCTTTAATACCGAATGCATAAAAGTAAATTAAAACATCGTGTCAAAAGAAGTTGATCTTTATCTTCAATGTCAGAAGTTTCTTCCCTTTTCACTTTTTTCCCCTCGTAAATATGCTTGAAAAATAAGTTTTCTAGTTATTTTTACACATTCTATATTGGCTTTTGTAACATAAAAAGAAAAATATGTCGCTTTTTAACTCTTTACCAAAAGATTAGTGTGGTATACGATCCCGGGGAATAGATCGAGGACTTTTACGTTCAGATCTTTGATCTATACCGTCCCCCCCCCCCCCCCGAAAAAAAAAGCCTGTGGGTATGATCCATGGCTGAGAAAGGATTAAAAAGTCTCAATCGATGCATGGTCTTTGAACGAAGCCGACAAAATTAAACATTCTATAATAATGTAAATACAAAAACTCTTTACCAAACGACAAAATTTTAGACTGGTCCAAATTGAAAGTGTTAGCAGACGACAGATTAAATTTGACTTAAATGAAGGACATTCCTGTTGACAGGGTAGAAAACATCGTGGATAAAGGGGTAAAATTTTTAGTTAGCACTTTTGCCCTCCTTTTTCGTTGATGGTTTTTTTTAAAAAAAAAAAAAAAGGTTTTATTCCAAAATGTCGTGAAACGAATGGGATTGTTGGGTGGAAAAGTCAATACTTCAAGCTTTCCAAATAGCATTTAGCGCTGCTTTCAAAACCATTAAAACCTATGTGCAAAGAACAAATAGAATGTTTTGTATATGAATATGTTATTACATGTATGTAGTAGCCTCGGTCTGACAAAAGGGGGTCTAATAGCATCTCTTGAAGCACTGGTAACAGATAAACGCCAGGAAAGCATGGATAGGTGCACTGGCCGCCACGCTATATAACTGAAATTATGCTGAAAACGGCATACTAAATGCTGAATCCTTTACCCCATTAGGCATTTCTAAGGTATCTCTAATTGATCTTAAATAACAGCAAGGATGAAGCCGTTTTTTATGTGTATATGAGACCTTTTGATAGCATAGAAAAAATTGTGGCAAAAGGTGAAATTGCTCGTGACGAGCAATTTCACCTTTTGCCACAATGTTTTCAAAAAGCTCCTACAAGCAATGCGTAGAAATGAGTATCTATGGAGTAAAGGGTTAACTTTTTACCAAAAGAAAAAATCTTCTACTAGTCCAAATTGGAAGCATTTGCAGACTACAAAATTAACCTGACTCAAAAATTGAAACTTGACTTTAGAAGAGAAGAAAACATTGTGGGAAAAGAAGAAGATACTGGTTACCAGCATTTTCTCCTTTTTCCACGATGTTTTCAAAAGGCTTCTACCTCTGGGTCGTGAAATCCAGGGGTTCATTGGTAAAGGGTTAAATGGCGGGACTAGTCTTTGATAGAGAAGAAACACTTTAGGTAAAGGAGAAAATGCTAGTTACCAGCATTTTCTCCTTTTCCCACAATGTTTTCCAGAAGGCTTCTTTTCCCAGGATCTTTAACATTGGGGACTTTTAGGTTAAGAATTAAACCCCCCCCCACTTAAATCGTTTGCACCTCTGTACCACTTCAAACGTATGCACCACCAAAAAGATCTATTTTACTTGCTAAAATCTTTCGCACCATTTTATATTTGGCGCGCGTGAGAGGAAATCTCTAGTGACTTGCGAAACGCAGAATCTTACAAACTTTTCCAATTTAACTTTAGCGAGATTTTACGAGCTTTCTATCCGTACCAAGGGACCTCTGTCCGGCCTGAATTTCCTCTAACTCCAACAGAAAGTTTTAACCCCAAGGTTATTAAAATTGACTCACTGACCTCTTGCGGACAACGTAGATTAAGATCAGACTGCATAGAGCGGATTTTAATCCGTAGTGCTGATGTATTTAAAGTAAATGTGGCAAAACCGGGTTGTTAATCCGTAGTTCTGAAGCATTTTAAGTTGTTGTTTTTTTTTTAACTCATTACCACACAATCCCTACTTTTGACGCCCCTGAGAAAGAAGCCTCTAGAAAATATTGTGGGAAAAGGAGAAAATGCTGGTTACACCAGCATTTTCTCCTTTTCCCACAATGTTTTCTACCCCTCACAAAACAAATTTCAAATTTTCAATCACTTTAATTTGGTCGTCTGCAAATGCTTTCAATTTGGACAAGTCTAAAATAATGTCGTTTGGTAATGGATTCAACTAGGTCTTTAATCTGTAGTACTGGAGAAATAAACGTTCAAACATAGTAAACTTGGTTTTCCATCTGTAGTGCTTAAGTTTTTGGAACTTGGCGAATTTGGTTTTTAATCCGTAGTGTTGAAATCCTCGGTACGTGGCAAAACTAGATGTGTTATCCATAGTGCTGATGTAGTTTTTACTTGGCAAATTTGGTCGTTAATCCGTAGTACTGAAGTGGCTCAGTACTTGGCAGAATTTGGTTATTTATCTGCTGTGCTGAAGTTGTTGGTTCTTTGCAAATTGAATCTTTAATCTGTAGTGCTGATGTGATTGCAACTTCGAAAACTAGAAGATTAATCTGTGGTGCTGAAGCGGTTAGTACTTGGCAGATTTGATCTTTAATACGTAGTGCTGAAGTAATTGGTACTTGGTACAATTAATTGCTCTATCCTTATCGCTGAAGCGATTAGTACTTGGGAAATGGTTGGTAAGCCTACATAACTCACCTCGGTGTTTAATCCGAAATGTTATGGCAGTTTGTATTTTGTAAAAAAAAAAGCCACAGTGTCATGGTTGAAGATCTAACTTTGGTTAGTGTCATGGTTGAAGATATAACTTTGAACGTCTAGGTTTACAAAATCAATTGCCCTAAAAATGTCAGTGAGCCATAAAGAAACCCTGTTAAGAAAGACAAAGGAAGGGTCGATTGCAAAGATCCCAAACGTTCCGTGAATGAACGACAGGAGCAAACCTGTCTTAACTTGTTTAATTGAAATCGTTTCTTGTTGTCCAGAACATTTAACTTGTCTTTCAAAGGAATATAAAACATTGTGGGGAAAAGGACAATGTTTTCTAAAGCATTTTCCCTTCGGATCAGTAAAACGGGGGATTGTTTGGTAAAGGGTACACGCTTTGCGAAACAACCATGTGTTGTAACATCTCTGCGGAAAGCTTTTGAAAACATCGTGAAAACATCGTGGGAAAAGGAGAAAATGCTGGTCACCAGCATTTTCTCCTTTTCCCACGATGTTTTCTAGTCTTTCTTACACAAATCCAATCATTTGTGTCATGGTTAATTTGTCGTCTGCAAACGCTTTCAATTTGGACGCGTCTACCATTTGTGTCGTCTGCAAAAAGAGCTAATTAGCGTTCTCTATTAGTTCCATATGCCTTGATTAGCGAAGATGTTACCGGTAAAAGCTTTCTATACATTTCGGCTGTTCTGTCATGCGCACTGATGCTGAGAAAAAGAATTCCTTTCATTTTTCTCGTCTGCTACCCCTTATCAACACTCTTCCATCTTTCTTTTGTTCGGAAACCCTTTGTCCTGACACACGAGCTTCATCTTTAGTCTGATAAGCACGACTGAAGCACTTTGTATGGACAGCATAGATCGGATAGATGATCAGAATATACAGAAAGTGTCGTCTGATCTTGGATCTACACTGTCCGGAAATGAGAGCAGAGCCCCGGCAGCTCAGTCGGTAGCGTACAGGACTTGAGAACAGGGGGTCGTGAGTTTGATCCATGGCTCGGGCCAATTTCTTTCCGAGGATTGATGATAGTCACTGCAACAGGATTCATTCCTCTCCCACCACTGACCATTGTTTCGACGATGATTATGTGGGAAAGCAGCCAGTGGCTTGGAAAGGATATTGTACAGAGTACTTACCTGTAAAAGAGACTCCAGGAAAGCAGGCAGATAGTGGCACCCTTGAAATCAGTATGTGTCTAACAAACTCAGAAAATACCCATGTAAAACAGTTAGAAATAATAAGATGTCAGATTTCACTGTTTTTAATATAGACATACATGTAAAAAAAAATCATCATTGCAAAAGGAGATATTGCTCGTTACGAGCAATATCTCCTTTTGTCATGATGATTTTCAAAAATTCGTTTCCTGCTCTCAACAAGAAAAAATATATATACCTTTGTCAAGTCGATTTTAAAAACCTAACTTTGGCTATTTCAAAGAGGGGGATCTCCTTATCGTACAGTGTAAACTCTCCAAGATCAGATTACACATTCGGTACGGTCTGATCTTGATCTACACTGTCCGCTCAGAGCCTCTGGGTGCCGCTAAGCAGTCTAATCATTCAAACATCGGGTGAACCGAAAGCATGTCAAAAGATGGGGGGAATCTGACCTCGGCTACGTATTTGTTTTATGTTGTTCAAAATTGGGAGGGTAATTGTATGTTATTTCTGTGCTGAAATAAGTCGGAAAATGAATGGAAACCAGTCAACCTTTGTTTCACTGACTGACCCTCTCTCTCTCTCTCTCTCTCTCTCTCTCTCTCTCTCTCTCTCTCTCCCAATTATTTTTTTCTCTTTGTCCCTCTTCCTCTCAATCTCCTTTCTCCCTTTTTCTCTGTCTGTCTGTCTGTCTGTCTCGCTCTCTCGCGCTCTCTCTCTCTCTCTCTCTCTCTCTCTCTCTAAAAGACACGTTTACTTTGCTTATGATGATCTACATTTTAGTTTTATGCACATATGTTTGAAAAGTGAACGGTTACAAAATGATTTCCCCTGTCATCCCATTTCTGTTCATATATTCATGTGTTTTGTTTCTTCAGCTCTGACTTTTTTTCTAAGAAAAAAAGGGAATCGGTATTGTACAAATATTGAAGAGCCAAAGAACCAAAACAATATCGAGTCAACCAGAAAAAATCGATAGTTGCAGCAATTTCTCCATTCTCCACAATGTTTCCAGATACCTTCCAAGCAAAAGGGGGGGTGCATTTACTATACAATCTCTCGATTTCAAAGGCGTAAAATAGTTTTCTTATGAAGGAAAAACCTGACAAGAGAAAAAGGGAAATACAATGTGTTACAGATTTGAAGCCTCTTTGATCAGTGACTAAACAATAGCAGTAACACTTAGATACGCTTCTTTCATGATTCTTGTGGCTCACTTCTGCGGCCAGCGTAGACCAAAGATCAGACTGCACAAACGTGCAGTCTGATCTTTGGTCTACGCTGTCCGCTGTACTGAGACAAAAGGAACTGAATGATTTCACTTATATTGGGGATTTTTTTGCTAGAATGAAACTGTTGGGTTGACGAGTTTTCGAAGATCTAAGGGTTAACGGGGGTTATGTCTGCGGGATTAGATTGCTGCTGATAATGAAGACAATTGCTTCACGAATTCTCTCCCTTTATCTTGCTTTCATCTCTTTTTTTTTTTACACCCAACCCTTTATCATACAATCTCGAGTTTTACCGACCCTGAGGAAAGAAGCCTTTTGAAAGCGTGTCGGAAAAAGGGGAAAATGCTGGTAACCAGCATTTTCTCCTTTTCCAACAATATTTTCTTCCATTCCCAAAACGAGATTAATTTCAATATTTGAGTCACATTAATTTTGTCGTCTGCTAATGCTTCCAATTTGGACTAGCCTAAAATCATGTCGTTTAGTAATGAGTTTAACTGAATTACTTAAAATCTCCAAGGCGATAGCAAAATATTTGATATTGCTATGTCAAAGTTAATTTTTTTAAGAAAATATCACCACTATTTCCCGCTAGATGGCATTCTACAAATACATGTACAAATCTATCTAATTTGGTCATTCTGGGTACAGAATTGGACTACTTTTCTATGCGACAACCGTTACTTTGAAATTCAAAATAAACATTTACTCAATACAACGCTACCTTGTGCGACTCATTCAGCTATGATCAGCTAAATTATTATAGTTCAGAGAAATCTGGAGCTAAAACAGGCCTGATTTCTCCTCAAACGATTGATAATAGTCTTTTTCTCTATTTCCACTTTATAAGCTCGTATTACTGCAATCCCCCAATACTGGGTTGGGGGGGGGGGGGGGGAGTGATGCGTCATAGAAGAC
Organism: Tridacna crocea; assembly: GCA_943736015.1. Taxonomy (NCBI): domain Eukaryota; kingdom Metazoa; phylum Mollusca; class Bivalvia; order Cardiida; family Cardiidae; genus Tridacna; species Tridacna crocea. Next base: position 7,310,473 of record OX031071.1, read on the forward strand.
AGGCCGAATCTTCGAAGAATATGACATGCGCAGACAAAGAAAATATCACCTCATCGGACTGTGTAGATCCAAGATCAGACTGCACGTTCTGTGCAGTCTGATCTTGATCTACACTGCCCGCTAAAGGTCGTTCAATCGAACTTTGCAACCTAAGGGATAACCTTCGTTCATCGTTCACCCAGTATATACTGTTTCACGTTTATCAGGGTTTTATCCTCTTTTCTCGAAGATAAGCATCTATGGCGGGGTGGTCAGTGCTCGAGTTAATTTGATCCGTCCGACTGACCGCTATGGTCAATCATACGATAGTGCTGATATGTGGCTATCGTCCGTCCACGTGGGCAGTAGATAAAGATCTTTGTTTTGGTCAAAGCTGGTCAGTTCCCGCTCACTGACGGCAATGAAAGCCAAGTCATACTATACTTAACAAAATAAGAAACATTCATTAGGGTCGCTCTAAGCTCTCGCTAATTTTAAGATTGACCTATATGCATTTTAACTTCAAACTAAACTTTTACCAGCAAACTTTACCGAGTTGTAAAGAACATGGAGAAGAAAACTCTGGAAAACATCGTGGAAAAAGCAAACAATATTGGTTACCAGTATCCTAGTAGTGCTCGATGCAAATCTTTTAGGGTTTTTTTTCCGGAGCTGGTCAATTTCTGATTATTAACGGCATTGAGCGGTTAATACTATAACAGTTTCACTGAAGTAAACGGGTAAAACAAAAGACATGTATAGTCGTCCGAATTCGAAAAAATATCTGCAGGACAATTAAATTTAATTTTGAATGTGGCTGAAATGGTTGAAAACATGGTGGAAAAAGGAGAAAATACAAGTAGAAGCATTCAAAAATCATTGTTTTCGGTCAGGGCTGGTCAGTTCCCGATCACTGACCGCATTTAACGGTACTTTGATTTAATCTAACCTCTACACGGCCGAAACTCGCGTCATAGACGACCTGCTGAAACATTGGCGGAAAAGAAGACAAAGCTGGTAGAGGCAGATTAAGATATTTGAGCGGAGTGCACAGACTGATCTGGCTCGGACGTTCTAGCAGATCCGTTAAATATTGTGGGGAAAAGGAGAAAAAGTTGAGTGGCAGCATTTTCTCCGTTTCCAACAATATTTTGGCTTTTTCAAAGACAAAGGCAAATTCTACTATCGTGTGATAAAGAGTTGAACGATGATGATGATGATGATGATGTTGCATGTACTATCACTGCTGCCACTACTACTACTAATAACAACAACAAAAATGACTTCGGATTTTTCACGATTTGTTCCATTCTTTAACACCATGAACTTTTGTTGACAAATAAAGCGGATTATATCAAGATTATCAGGATTAAGGAGAGATTATCTATATTATAGAAAGTTCGTAATGGACAGAATTATCGTCTTATTCTTTTTTTTTCCAACCCTTTGCAAACAATTTCATGTTTTCACGAGCCAAAAGTGAGAAGAAAAAAAAAAGAACAACACTTTTTTGAAAACATGGTGGGGAAAAAGAGAAAATGCTGGTAACCAGCATTTTCTCGTTTTCGCCACCGTGTTTATTCCAATTCAAAGACAAATTCCATCACTTAAGCTTCGTTCGATATGTTATCTGAAAAACTGTCGAATATTTGAGTCTAAAATTTTATCACTTGGTAAGGGGTTTTAGAAACGCAAAGTTTGTTGCGTCGATTTGGGGATTTATATAAGATTTCAACTCTTTACCACACAATCCCGAGTTTTAACCATCCAGAAGAAGCCTTCGAAAACGTTGTGGGAAAAGAAGAAAATACTGGAAACATGCATTTTCTTCTCTTCCCACATTGTTTTCTACTATTTTCATTACAAATTTCGGCTCTTGAATCAATTTTATTTTGTCGTCTGCAAATGCTTTCAAATTGGACTGGTCTAAAATTTTGTCGTTTGGTAAAGAGTTAAAAAATCCAGACTGGTACTAGAGTTTATTGACACGGCTATTGTGGAGTCATCGTCTGTAACCAGTCATATTCTTTATACAACGATCACGTGGTTAGATAATTATCATAGACAATATTTTTAGAAATGATAAAATGAACCAATCAGAAATTGTGTCACTTTTAAATCTGGGAATATATTGTTGAACGGTGATTAGTCGACCAGCCTGCATAGCTCCGTTAGTAGAGCGTAGGACTCGTGATCATGAGGGTGTGGGTTCAATCCCCATGGCTGGCCCTCTAAAATTACTAGTAGTCTTTCGGATGAGACGTTAAACCGAGGTACCGTGTGACGGTGCTATACACCAAGCATGTACGGTAGAAGAACCAGGGAAAACTTACGACGGGTTTCGTCCTGTATCTGCACTATCTCCCGTAACAATACTAACAGCTTTCAGGGGTCGTCGCCCATATGAGAAACTGGTGGCGACAATAATAAACGCAAAATTCCTTTCTCACAACTGCTCATCGTTTTGATGATGGTTATGTGAGAAAGCAGCCGGTGGATTGACAAAAAGAAACGTCAGAAAGAATTGATAGGTGCAATAGCGGCCATGATAAAACTGAAATGATGTTGAAAAGGGCGTCAAACACCGTTCACCCAATCAATGAAATTATAAAAAATGAAACTTTTGCTTCTTAAAACACTGTTTGAAAAAGAGAAAATGCGGATAACCTGTATTTATTTCTTTTCCTGCAATCTCTTCTTTCATGTGAATGACAAAATTACTGTTTCCTGTAACATTTTATTTATCGCCTGAGAATGCGCCCAATTTGGACAAATGCAACATGTTGTCATTTGGTCAAGTGTCGAGTCGAGCGTTTGCACCCGCATTGGGAGCTCTTGTTTCCCTTTCCAATAATTGACGGTTTGTAGGCCCTATAACAGGTAAAAATGTAATTGCTCATATTTCTTCTATCTTGCTTTTGATTATGTGAATCCCGTATCAGACGACTTTTTACAGACTTTTGGCGCCATAAACAAATCCACGCGCTTGCCTCATGACGTCACAGGGAATTCCTACTTGGATTATTGACATTTTTGTAGACCGATACGCTGGAGTTCTGAAAAAGACACGTCATCTTATATATAATAGATCTACTGTACCTTTCCTTTCGTATCACTCAACTACATTTTTGAAGAGTGGATACTTCAACCCTTTTAACTCTTTCCATTCAATAGACAACACCTGAAGCTTTTATAGACACTGTAGATCAAGATCAGACTGCACAGAACGTGCATTCTGATCTCTGATCTACATTGTCCATTGTTTTATTCTGAATGATGACTGAACTCTTGATCTTGCATCGAAACTGTATTTTTACACATAGCCTTTGAGAAAATGAGATATCGTTAAAGACTAATGAACGAGTTTCTGTAATTCCAAATGTAACAATTCGAGCTCTTATAACTCCTACAGTTACAAGATCAGACTGCAGATGGTCAGCTATGTTTTGTCATTCCGGCCATAAGCATTATTGAAACGCCGTTACTTTGGTAATTATACTTGCCGAGAAAAAGAAGGGTTTCATGTTTATTCGATACCTCAAGCATCCAACTCTTTCACAAATACATGTAATCCTCCGTTTAACCCATTACCACACAAGAAAATTTTAGACTTGTCCAAATTGAAAGCATTTGCAGACAACAAAATAAAGTGACTGAAAAATTGAAATTTGTTCCAGGAAGGGTAGAAAATACTGTGGGAAATGGAGAAAATGCTGGTTACTAGCATTTTCTCCTTTTCCTACAGTGTTTTCAAAAGGATTCTTTCTCAGGGGCGTCAAAAGTAGGGATTGTGTGGTAATGGGTTAAGCCAATACCACACAATCTTTACTTTTGACGACCCTGAGAAAGACACAACTAGAAAACATTGTGTGAAAAGGAGAAAATGCTGGTTACACCAGCATTTTCTCCTTTTTCCACAATGTTTTCTACCCTTCGCCAAACAAATTTCAAATTTTCAGTCACTTTTATTTTGTCGTCTGCAAATGCTTTCGATTTAGACAAGCCTAAAATATTGTCGTTTGGTAATGAGTTGAATGACTCTGGGTGTTGAAAAGATTGCGTAAAAAGAAAAGAAAAATGCTGGTAAACCAGCATTTCGATCTTTCCCTACAATGTTTTCTATTCTCTCACAAACCATATCTCATCATTCCATATTTAATTTGTTGTCTACAACTACTCTCTATTTGGACAAGTCTAAATTTTCGTCGTTTCGGCAAAGAGTTCAGATCTTTCATCAGTTATTATTTTCTGTGGGGATTTTTGTCAAGAAGAAAACAACATATTTTTTGCGGCAGGGTGTAAAACTTCAAGGTAACACACTGCTCGTTTTTATCGTTAAAACAGCTATCCAAACGATGTGGTAAAAGCATTGTTCACATTTTTTCCGATCTTGTCTTGGAATGAGAACCGATTGAAGTTCTTGTACTGTACGCAAATGGGCTTAAAATAACCAGCAGGGTCCGGTTTTCCTATAACTTACGATTTTATTACTAGATCTAGTTTTATTCTTCTAGATTTAGACAGTCCAATAATTTCTTGTTCTCGCAATGTTTTCTGAAGAGTTCTTCTTTGTGGTCATTAAAACGAAATGCATTGACTTGCGTCAAATGACAAACAAAATATTGTAAACGGTGTTAAAATGGTGCTAAACACCAGCACAAAACATTGTATATCGTCGGTGTATTTCAAGCTGTAGTTACGAGGTTTTTTAGGTAAACTGACGATATGTCTTACTTGTAAAATGTTTCTGTCTTTATCTGTCTTGCTCTGTCTGTCTGTCTGTCTGTCTCTCTCTCTCTCTCTCTCTCTCTCTCTCTCTCTCGCTCTCTCTCTGTTCAAAAAGTGCGGAGTGTAACAGACACTTCGACTTCTTTTTCAATTTTCTTGTCATATTTTTTAATTCTCGTACGGTAGACCGATTAATCGATGGGGAAAATTTTAATTGCTGTATTAGACTGGGCCGACTTGTGGTTTTATATTGATTTACATAGATGATTGTAATCTAAAACCATTATAATCTTTACCAAACGACAAAATTTTGGATTGGACCAAATTGAAAGCCTTAGCAGACGACATATTTAAGGTAGATCAAATGACGATTTCAGTCTTTAATAAGGTAGAAAACACTGTGGGAAAAGGAATGAAAAAATAAATTCAAGCTACTTTTTATTTGTCGTCTGGACCCAGTTGAAACCAGTAGCAGACGATAAAATGAAAGTAGCTCAAATGATTATTTCTGTCTTTGATAAGGTAGAAGACATCGTGGGGAAAAGAGAAAATGTTGGTCACCAGCATTTTCTCCCTTTCCCACAATGTTTTCAAAAGTCTTCTAGTTCATTGTCGTAATTTGAAAGCTTTCAGTGCAGACGACAGATTCAGTTTGACTCAAATAATGACATATTTAATATGCGAAGAAGTTGGAAATATTGTGAGAAAAGGAGAAAACGCTAATTACCAGCATCATGTTCTCCTTTCCTCACAATGTTTTCAAAAGCTTTCTTTTTCAAAACCATTAAAATCCCGAATTCTGTGGTTAAAAGATCATAGGCTAAAAACATTGCAGGAAACATGGTTTTTTTTTCTCCTCCCCTCACAATATTTATTATGATTTCAAAAAGAAAACAAATCCCAGCTTTTGACTCGCATTTAATTTGTCGTCTGCAAATGCTTTCAGAATGGAGCGTGCTGAAAATTTCTGCCGTCTGCTTAAAATAGTTAACTAAAAATTCATATCGGAAATAAAAACTTCGTTCTCTTCACAGAAAACCGATCACGTCTGGGAGATTAAGAAAGATCCTATAAGATTTTCATATAAACTAAAAAGATAAACAACCGCACACAGAATAAAAGCCTTCATTTAAACTCTTTACCAAATGACAAAAATTTAGACTGGTCCAAACTGAAAGCATTTGCAGACAACGAAATAAAAGTGACTGAAAATTTGAAATTTCTTTTTGGAAGGGAAGAAAACATTGTGGGAAAAGGAGAAAATGCTGGTTACCAGCATTTTCTCCTTTTCCCACAATGTTTTCAAAAGGCTCTTTTCTCAGAATAGTTAAAAGTTGGGATTGTGTGGTAAAAGGTTAAAAACACTTAACCACACAATGCCGACTTTTGAACGACCATAAGAAACATGACTTTTGAAACATTGTGAGAAAAGGAGTAAATGCTGGTAACCAGCATTTTCTCCTTTTCCCACAAACATGTTTTCTACCCTACAAAAGACATCTTCCACAATTTTAGGACCGTTAAATTTTTTGTTTGCGTATGCTTTGGATCCTGACGGGTCTATAATTTTGTAGCGTGGTAAAGGGTTAAACATTTAACCCACTAAATAAGGTTAAAATGAAACTCATAACTCGATAGGAAAGTTTCAAATTCATTTTGGTTAATATTTTGGGAAAAAAATATCTCTTTATCGGACAGTGTAGATGCAAGATCAGACTGCACATTCTGTGCAGTCTGATCTTGACCTACACTGTCCTCAAAAGGTTTGTCTGAGTTCTTCTTCTTTTTCTCACAATCTTTAATCAAAATCCTTCCTTTTAAGGATCGTGTCTACACGAGTTTGCTTAGTTAAGGGTCAAAATTTTAATTATGATTTTTCAAACTAGATTTTTCACATGCTTTACAAATGACATCTTTGGATAATAGTTTTTGAAAAAATAGGAGCAATTGTAGACGTGCATTTTTTTTCCCACTGTTTTCAAGTTCAGCTGTTTGCAATGGCGGAAAAAAAGTTCGGCTCCTCTCGTATGGAAACATGCCACATACAAAAATCCTTGGTATACTCTCGATAATTTTTCTTTCTCGACAATAACACGTGCAAATGATTTCTAGAACTTTTCACGTTTTAAAATATTGCTTTTGCTTTTTGCCTGTCTTTCTAGCCTAGATAAGAAAATAATCTTGTTATGTTACTTTTTTTTTTCCAATACAACTTTGCCGAAATTCACGGACTACTTTTTTGTCTCTTTCCAGCATTCCACAGTATGTATATCCATCCGCGTATATGGCCACGGCACCAGCAACTAGTGTTTTGACCACTGCGGCTCTCCAACAATCGCCTTTATCACCGACGCCCGGACAGTTCCTGGATACATACACAGCAGCAGCTTATGGCTCCCAGTTCGCAACAACAGGCTTGGAAACAGCATATCCCTACGTAAACGTCTCCACAGCCGGACTGGTTGCAGCCACATCGCCTTATACATACGCCGTTCCACAGCAACTGGCAGCTGCTTCCGGTCATACTTTTTACCAGCCACAACAACTTCAGGAAAGATTACAATGACGTCATAACTCATCTAGTGACGTAGGAAATGGGAAGGTACTATTTCTACCGGAAACTGACGATGGCGACCTTACAATGTGATTGTACTTTTGATATATTTTGAGCAGATGAATAATAGTGCGGTCAAATGTGAACATTTTGATAACGATGTCTTTGTTGTAAGTTATTGATGCTATGCACATTTTACATTACGTTATAATTTGTTGTATGAAATTCTTCGCCCTTGACATTGCAACAGCATGCAACATGGAAGCATATCGAAGCATATCTTATCTATGCAAATTAAGATAAAGCATTAGACAACAGGTTTTTATATGCATCCAGGTATGGGGCAAATACTATTTATAGACAATATTGTATAAATGTGAATTATTTGAATGATAGATCATTTTAGTTTCTAGGTCTGTAACAGTTCATTTGATTGGTTGGTTGAACATGTGATCAATGTATATATAGAAGACAACGTCTGATTGGTTGGTTGGTAAATAAGAGGGGGGTGCGTCTCTTTATATTTTCTTGAAAATTTAGGCTTGATTTTAGCCTTTTGATGATCATATTATACTTTTATTTTCTCCAACGTCAACAAATTTTATCCGTCCAAAAAAAATATGTTTTTCTCTTTTTTTTTTTTACATGACAATTTACTTGCCGATATATTAACGTTTTATATCATTGTAGTCATGTTAGTTTCCATGGTGACTGATACTATAAAATCATCTATTTTCATTGATCTCAGAGGACCAGAATTATGTTGTTCGATTTTTTTAGAATATTTTAAAATGACATAAAAGTAGTTGCGTCATACCCTGGCGGAAAGTGGCTTAATATATCGTCGGTTTACTTCAAAAACCTTGTAACTACAGCTTGTTTCAAGCTGTAGTTACAATGTTTTTGAAGTAAACCGATTGTATCTCCAGAGCTGCAGATAGAGGGAGTGATTTTGATTTCAAAGTTGAAAATATTACTAATTCTCCACTAAACCCTATGTTGTGGGTACTCATTAGAATCGTCTCGTTGAGACGATTCTAATGAGTACCCACAACATAGGGTTTGGATGAGAAATTATGGATTTAGAATGCCATCACTCCGGCTAATCTGGAGCTCTGATCTCTAAGCATGATACCAAACAACTCATTGCATAGCTATGGATCCATGAAATCCAGTTTGTCCATCAGCCGGCTGGTATCTGAGATAGAATGTCCTTGCGAGAAACTTACGGAAGGCAAAAAGTTTCGACATGGATCAACCTGCGAGGGGTGTGCAGGCTTACCTAAATCACTACTTTTTGCAGATGCATTAAGCTCCCTTTTCACAAAGCTTGGTTCATTGATTACTTTTACCGTTAAAAGAACCGAAATACAATGTAATAGAAACTGAAATAAAAAAATGCATGTAAGTCTGACTCACTGCTACAATAGTTTTTGGTCTCCTTTTATAAATGGAATAGTTCCTTTGCGCATATTCACAAATTGTTCGAAATTTCGAAGAAACGCAATTTCTTAGCCGCTAAACCAATCGAAAAGTAACACAATATTTGATTGGCTAAACCAGTTCCAAAGATACACAACATCTGATTTGCTAAACGAGTTGGTTTAGCCAATCAAATGTTGCTTTACTTTTATGACATTAGACAAATTGTGAATATGGGCCGTGGATGTGTTTGAACTCTTTGAAATCCGAAACGATCTATCCACAAGTATATGTCCTTTTTCAATGATTATTATAGTCTAAGTAGATTTTCTATCTATCTTTGAAAATGAATGATATTATCGTATTTGTAATTACATTAGAGTAAGTGATCAGATGCAACAATGAAAAAAGCTGAGCTTTGATCTCGACTGACAATAACAAAGTTTTTACCATTTCCAATTCTTAGAGCTGTCTAGAATGTCTTCAAAGAAAAGTCTCGACCACGTGATCCGAAAAAAAATCCGCAACGTTTTCTTTGCTGAATATAATATTTAAATTTGGATTCTGTTACGAAGAGGGGTTATTAGATCAAAAGAAAATGATTAAATCTAGTTCCCATGGCATGATTTAAGCGTTCCCATAAGATAGAGATATCAGTGAGTGTCTCGTTTCCACTACATGATATCGTGTTTTAATCGAGATAATCAGCCAGTTCCCATGTCACTATTATGCAGTTTCTACGAGATAATCAAACAGTTCCCACGACGATTTTTCCAGTTTCCATGAGTAATTAACCAGTCTCTATGTTGATTTTTTATCGATTCCCATTAAATGATTAACCAGTTCTCACGACAGTGTTTTCCAAATCCCATAAGATGATTAATCAGTTCTCACGACAATGTTCAAGTTCCCACGAGAGAATTGTCGTGTTTCCACGACATGATATTGTGTTCCCGAACGATACTTAACCAATTGGACTGACACTCATAAGATTATTGTTGAAACTTGCTATTGATGTCATGGGAGCTCGGCAGTTATGTCATGGTAGATCGACAGTCATGTCATGCAAGTTATACATATACGCCTTGGAAAATTCGTATTTCTGTAGTGGGGGCGGTACATCAATGTCCTATGTTTGAGATATTTCTGTTTTGAACACGATTTAAGAAGTTTTGTAGCCTTTTCCCTCCGTACTGCCGTCAAAAATGCTAGGCTCCAATATGCAGGAATTTTCGATGATAATTACCTTGATGGAAAAATATTTCCTAACGTATGGATGAAAAAAAGAAACAACTTTTGTATATAGATGGAATTGTATATATTTCTCTCGTTTATAATTTAAACCAAAAAAACACCAATTGTATCATTATGACATTTTTGTTTGTAAATAGTTCGATGATTATTATAAAGAATTGTTGTCATTATTTATGTAATTTATTTCTCTCAACGAATTATTTTTCATTTTTATCAAACTTGTTTTAATACCATGTGTTGAAGAAAGTGCTAGCGCCTTAATGATTTAAAACAGGTTTGTTGTTAAGCCCAAAATTTATCTTCTTGATCCCGTTAAAACCTGATTACATAAAAAGTGGAAAGCTTCCAAAAATATCGTGCAAATCGACTGTCATTCACAGGATTGTCAACACTTTAATTGAATGCCATCAGAATTTGTAAGAAAGCAGGTAACGGGTACTATTTCCTATCACAACAACTTTAAAAACTCAAACCGAAATTAGAACGTGTAAAGCCCATGCGCAACTTGCAGTATTTTGTTCTGGTCAGATTGATCATAAATGGAAGTTGCGCGAAGGCACATCTTGTAGTTCGGTTGGATTTATAACGTTAAGTAGATTCGCAATACATATCCGCTAAGAAAAGTAGTTGGCAGAAACAATAGTCAAATACTTTTCTTCTTGTTGTTCTTTCAATACATAGAAAAAGTCTAAAAGTAGTTCAGCTTGTAGATACAGGTTTCTCACACCACCAAACAAACTAGAAAGCAAAACAATCAATCAGTATTCACCTTTACCTGACCTTTCTGTGAAGGTTACTAGGTCATGGCCTTGACCTTTAGGTAAAGGACATCACCGGAGAGTATTATTCCAATTAACTGAAGTTGTATTTATTTTAGTAGATATTTTCGTCATCATCGAATTTGTTACGATTTTTCCTTCCTAGCATTTTGTACCAATTTAAAAAAAGATCCAAGTTATCATCCCATCGACCAAGTTTCACTTATCCTTTATTCTTCATAAATTTGCAAGTTTTATCCCTCTTTAAACTTTGGTCCCCAAAGGTATCCCAAAACTTTGGATCGAACTATACTTATGAAATTAAAATGCTGGAGAATCTTATGGATAACAAATCCTTATAAATCCATTTCCAGAAATTTATCTTAAACATAAAGAAAATGCTACGGAGGTTACATCGACTACAAGTTTTACGCACATTTTCACACAAACGCATTTTATTAATACTTAGTTAACCATTTACCACATGACCTCATGTTGAAACGACCACAGAGAAATGCCTTTCGAAAACATTGTTGGCAAAGGAGAAAATGCTGGGGACCAGCATTTTCTCCTTTTCCTACAATGTTTTCTATCCTATCATCAAAGACAAACGCTTGATTTAAACAAAAATATATTAATCTTTTTTGAAATGCTTTCTATCATTTCCAAGGCACAATCACGTCTATTTTATCAAGACTTTATTTCCCGTTTACGAATTGTATTTAGACGAGTCTTAGTTCTTGTCTTCTGGTTATGTGGTAAAATAACGGAATCTCATTTTATGTCAAATGTGTACAAATGTGTAGGGAGAGGGTATCAGTAGATCTAGACTAGAAACAAACAATGAACTTTATAAATAAATCAAAATTCATTGTATTTTAAAAGAAATCAGTGTTTTTATTTTGCTCGTCTAACGAGTCTTTTTTTTTTCATCATACAATTATTGTTAGTTGTCATCATGAACGTTGTGATTTTTAGATAGCGTTTACTCGGTATCTGTTCATTTCATACCTATGTCATTTCGTATTAGAGTTGTTTCGTAACCATATTTTTGACTGAATAGTTGATAGGAACTGACAAAAATGATATACAATTTACCTAGGTATGAAAGGATAAGTTATCGTTCGTACCATACATAAATGTCATATCCACTTTTTTTTTTCATATAGAAAGAACGCCATTTTTTCTTGTTAAATTTTTTAAGATAATAAGACGAAATTTCGGTTGTCTATAGACGAAGATTCTTGACAACACGCTAAAAATGACTATGGCAGTCGCGTCGATCCTTTTCAACAACAAAATGTCACGGTAACAATGAAGTTAGATCAAAGATAGTTTATCAAATGAGCCCATATCCAATGTCCATTCTTCAGAGAGTTTATACTCTTGATTAGGAAAGTCACGAAATTTTCATGTGTTAGTCCTAGTTTTTACGATAATTTCAGCGCTTTAATTTGGAAGTAACTCTCTATCAAAAAAGTACTTTCATTGCTTTGATTTGATGCATCAAATCAAAGCAACGAAAGTACTTTTTCGAACTAGAAACTATACCAAATTAAAGCGATGAAACAACCGTAAAACGTGAAACTGTTACATTTACTAGGCATACTCTTTGTTTTTACCTACCAGAAATTCTGTTCTTTTGAAATTTTGATACTTCTTTAGAACTGGAATAAAGATACAATTAAGAAAATTTTATGAACACAGCTAGCGAAATATATTTTCCACCACTTTATAATAACAATTAAGTTCATTTACACAGTGTTTAAAGGGAGACTCTTCAGATAGTAGGCATTAGTAGTGCTGGAACGTCACGTGACATTGGTTACAGCTTGTACTTCTCATGTAATTCAGAGTCTAAAAGAAGCTACAAAAATCCTGAATCAAATAATAATCACAATCCTAAAGAAGCAGCTGTCATGTTCGAATTGTAATAGTTTTGGAATCACTTCGTGTAGGACAACAAAGTCTGGGTCACGTGCTCAATGATGTCTTGATATTTGTACCTTGCAAATAGAGTACAACCCATTTGAATCTAAATTCAATATCCTGACACAAGAGAACACCAATATTTTTCAAGAAAATCTCAATGGTATTCTTTTTGTAGTTCTCAAAGATCTTATAAATTTCAAAGTTACGCTCTTTTTGATTGGCTAAGGTAATTCAAAATGGCTAAGGTAATTCAAAATGGTAGGTGAACACAGGGTCCCAGGTTTCCTTATAAACGGTCCTTCGCACTGCCATTTTAAAACTAAAAGCCTATCCTTAGCTGCATTGTTTGACTTATAACTCTGTCCAAACTACAATCATTGTCCTGATTATGGATACTGAGAGGGCCACAATATACAAGCATAAGAAATTAAGTTGATACATAAACCTCTCTTCTCTTCTGTCGTGTCATGTGACTTTTGGGGTTCAGTGTAGTTCGAATGGATGAAGAATGGTTGAGTGACTTTGGTTTTCTCTCTATAGCTCAAAGCTATCGCAGCTGTAGATTCTCAGGTAAAGAAAGGGCAAACAGTTGTTGTTATTGTTTGATAACTGTAGTGTTGAATCAGGGTTTTAAACGGGAAGTCATCCAATAAAGTGATACATATTTCCATTTTAAAATTTGTTTTGTTTTGTGAAAGGAAAATGTTTTCTGAATAAGTGTAAACATTTTTTCGTCAGCATCCCAAAATTACAGTTTCACTTGATAAAATAAGGCTATAGTCATCCTGTTTGTGCATTTTAAAGTTTCAAAGCTTATGGTAGAAACATTTATTTTAGAGGCAGTTTCGTTGTATCTTTGAAATTTAAAAAGATTTAATGTTGTGAACATGAAATGCGCGTTTGTGACCGGAAGTTATCAAAAAGGCAATCGAAATTACATAGAAGGAAGATTGTTTTCCTTAGAATAAAAAAAAATTATTATATTTAGAATTCTAATCTCTGAAACGGTTACAATATTAGAATTTACTTTACAGAACAATCATTAATGTTTTTAAAACTGATGTTCTTATACGCCATTATAGAATGTAAGCCTACAAGGTGATGGTAAAGTGGGTAATGCAGGTAATAGAAACATGTAAACAAACAGATAGAGAAAAAAGCAATTACTGCGAAGGTCACATCCTTTTACAGCATGATTCCTTCAGAATTGATACATTACCAGTTTAATCCATTTCAAAATAAGTTTTTGTGACGCCATGTTATGAAATCATTGTCATATAGTGACGTCACATTATGGGATAAACGTCCTCTTGTGGCGTCATTTTTAGGTCACATCGTACATTGGCATTTTGTGACGTAATTTTAGGATCAACGTCATTTTGTGACGTCATGTTATAGTATCATTGCCATTTATATGTTATCTATGTAAATGTATATATAATATTATATTAGTCATAGCTCATTATTGTAATACATAATAATTATTTATGTTTAAACACATTTATCTGGGTCAGATTTTTTATATCTGTAAAGAAGCAGGATTAATCCAAGGTTTTTACATGCAAAATTAAATCTTGTAAAATAACACTGATAAACTAAAAATCTGTATTGATAGTGATGATGAAGGCCTTTGAAAACAAGTTTGGAAAAGGGGGCCGTGGCGGTTACGAATATTTTCCCCTTTTCCAACAATCTTTCCTTCATTTTGAAATATATCTCGTCATTTCAATCACATTTACTTTTACTGCTGAAATGCTTCCTGTTTAGTCAAGTTTAAAATTTTGTCGATTGGTAAAAGGTTAAATTCCTGCCATTTTATCGAGTCTCATTTCCTACCAAAGAAAAGTAAGCTCAATTCGAAATGTATTTGATTTTTGTGATTATCAAATTTGAATACATGACTGTTTTACCTGGAAAAGTTTAAAAAGTAATGGGTTTTCGCTGATATCCGATAAGCATGTAAGAGCACGTGTTTGAGGACTTATTGAAATGTCGCATAGTCTGTGTTACCAACCAATTTTTAAAAAAAAGGAATTCTTTGTCAGCCTTAACGACAAAAGTAATGCAGTTCCTGATTAGATGAACCATTTTAGTTTCTGCGTTCCGTTAAAATTTATACAAAAAAAAAAATGAATAGCATTGATTGTCTGATTCTGAAGTAACATTATAAGACAATTTCTGTTTGGCTGAACTATTGTAAATAATTTAATCATGAAATGAGTTCATTTGAAATTCATTCAATAAAGAAAAAAAAAAGGAAATCTTTTTTTATAATTAAAATCAAATTGCAATATAGAATTGGTTGGTTAATTCGACGTCCTAAAAAAAGCTTTACCTAACAATCCCGAGTTTAATAGGCCTTGGGGATTAACGCTTTTGAAAACTTGCAAAAAGCTGAAAATGCTAATAAGCTTAATTGTCTGCTTTTCCCACAATGTTTTGTCCACTTCCAACAGACAAATTCCAATTCTTAAGTCATATCTATTTTTCGTCTGCAAAGGCTTGGAATTCGGACAAGTCTGAAACTTGTAAAGAGTTAAACTTTTGAAATCCGTATTCAGTGGAAATCTGCGAATATATGCATAATCTGTTGTTTACAACTGGTGACGTACAATTCGTTTAAATTTATCTATGTTAAAATAATGAACAAGAAATTAAATTTAAGTCAAACACAGTTATAAAGTTTTGTTGTCTATATTTACATTTTCTATGACTCTTTTGGAAGGTTTTACCATGTGGTACTGAAATTACGGTTTCAAATGGTCTGGTAGATACCGGAATAGCTGTTGAATATAGGAATATAGTCTGTCTGTCTGTCTGTCTGTCTGTCTGTGCGTGCGTCCGTCCGTCCGTCTCTCTCTCTCTCTCTCTCTCTCTCTCTCTCTCTCTCTCTGCCCCTGTCTATCTGTCTCTGCCTGTCTGCCTCTGTCTCTGTCTCTCTTTGGTCGGTTTAACATTCACTCCAGCCCCTTTGTCGGTTCTTCTCTACAAACTTCCGCCCCTCCCCGGTCCCTAATCCCTCTCTACCAGAAACACACCGATCGAGGTGAACTAGTTCTTTTTTCTAATTGAGGTGAAACAAGTTCAGACGATATGTACATTATGTACATATACTGGAAAACGGTTTTGGGATATGTTTGTGTTTGGTTAAATGAACGCTTGATTGCGATATTTACACAAATAAACTTTCTTTTGTTTGTTTCAAGAATGGAACTTAATGCAATCGGTGTTGCTCGGCTCTCGTCGATAAGAGAGTAAAAAGAAAAGACACAGGGTCATGTTTGATTTATTACCGGTTTATTTTATCTTACTCTCTACCGATAAATAAATAGAACTCAAACGACAAAACTTAACCCCTTTACCAAACAATCCCGGGTTTGGACGAGCTAGAGGAAGAAGTCTTCTGAAAACATTGTAGGAGGAGGAGGACATCCTAGTAATTATTTGAATCACTGTGGGAAAAGGAGAAAATGCTGGTAATGATTTGAATCACATTGTACTGTTATTTGTTGTCTACAAATGCTTTCGTTCTGGAACAGTCTAAAATCTCGATAATCTGCTGGTAATCAGCATTTACTCCTTTTCCCGCAGTATGTTCTACTCTACCAATGTCTGAAATCATCTTATTAACAAGATTTAATTTGTTGCCTGCAGAGTCTTTGTATTTGGTCCAATCCAAAAAATAGTCGTTCGTAAAGAGTTAAACCTTTACCACACAATACCGACTTTTAACACCCCTTGTGAAAGAAGCCTTCTGAAAACATTGTGGGAAAAGGAGAAATTGCTGGTCGCCAGCATTTTCTCCTTTTCCCACAATGTTTTCTTCCCTTTCCTTGAACAACTTTTAATTCTTTAGTCACATTTATTTTGTCGTCTGCAAACGCTTTCAATTTGGACCAGTCTAAAACTTTGTCATTTGGTAATAAGTTAAGGGTTAAATATAACATTGCTGTTTCTGAAACAGCAAAAGAAAGAGGAAGAGAGGGGAACCTGCCAACGTAAGAAATTCGGTACATCTGTGAATTACGGGGACTTGGCTGTGTAATTATGCGAAATAATACGGTACGTTTTTAAGGGTGTAATTAACAGAAATAATACGGTACGTTTATAGTTAAGTTTTATTGTTACGACCCCAAAAACTCCGCACTATGCGGGAAAGAATGAAACAAATGTCCATATTACAGCAATTTATGACGTAACAACACATATACTCACGAGCCTACAATGTACTTTTTGCTCTGTTAGAGTTAAAAATGGGATGTAATTATTGTGTCAGATCTTACGTCATCACATAGAAAACATTTCTAAGCAAAACAAGGGCGCGCCACGAGAAAAACAGAATTGGTTCAACACAATTGTCCATTGTGAGGAAACAACATATATGCCCAAAGCCTACACGGTACCTGTTGCTTTATTAAAATTAAAAATGGTATGTAGTTATTGTGTCAGATCTTACTTCATCACATAGAAAACATTTCTAAATAACATGGGAGCGCCAAGAGAAAAACAGAATTGTTTCACGGCAAATGTCCATAGTGAGAAAACAACATACCGGTATATAGCCTACTCAGAGCCTACACGGTACTTGTTGCTCTTTGAAGATTAATCAAAGTACTGAAGGCCGGGAAATTGAGGATACGAAACAAAACAAGAGGACAATTTTACTTAATACAAACAGGTAGACGGACAGGGATACAAGCAGATTCCACTAAGCCCCTGGAATTTTTGGTTGTAACAGGAAATTTTGAACTGATACTAAAAAGCACCAGCCAGAAACTATGAAAAATTATGAAAACATACATACTAGAACAAGTATTTTACAAAAGTCATGTATCCCATCTTCAATTTCACTCTGGAACAATTTAGAACAAGAAATAAGAAGTAGTTCAACATATAGTTCGTTTAAATCCAAATTCTCTGATAAGAATAAGCAAATCAAAATTTCAAATATTTATTGTATTGGTAATAGATATATCTCAGTGCTTCATGCACGGTTAAGAAACAACTATAGCCATCTAAACGAAGATCTTTATATAAACCATCTAAGATTGGATCCAATGTGTGACTGTTATACTGGGGTCGAAAATGCTGAACATTATTTTTTTAAATGCCATCGTTATTCAGATTTCAGGATCTCTCTTTTTCGAGCAACAAGGGAATTCCATCCTTTAAATATTAATAAACTACTGTTTGGCAGTGCTGACCTAACTTTTGATTAAAACTGTTTACTTTTTGAAGCAGTCCAGACATATATAAAAAATACCAAACGTTTTAAGTAATTTACACCGACTGTAACAGTGATAACATTACCAGACATCTAACAGAGAGCACCATCATATTTCCTTTTATCTTTTTCCCCTTATAAATATCCCTTTTTTCCGTTCCTTTGGTTTTCATTTTTGTTTTACATTTATTAGAAAGGTATTTACTGTATTTGCCATTGTTGTAGAAATAATCATTATACATTCTTGTAGGGGAAGAACCGACTCTAAGTTGTTAGAACTTGTGGTCCAACCCAATTTCATTGTATATGAAATAAAATATGTTTAAACTAAACTAGAAACTAATTAAGCCAGAGCTAGGCATGTGCTCCCAGTTATGGGGTGCTTGATAATGGCATAGAATACTAAGTAATTTGTCGTGCTTGTAAACAATCCCAAGTCAAAATTGAACTATTCAATCGGTGCAATACCAACTTTGGTTATCTAAATTTTCTGAGACATGTGATGTCTTGTAGTCCTGAATGACGTTATTTTTTACATTTATGACGCAAGGACATATCTATTTTTATTGGTTTCAATGAAAATACATGTAAGATAGATATCAAGGTAAAATGTAATGAATAATAAAGATTGGAGTGATATGGCAGTCGGTCATGTTGTCTCTACCTTCCACAAGTCGACGAAATTTTGAACTGGTCATATTTGAAGGAAGTTGTAGATGAAAATCCAACGTAGTTCTTCGTATATATTGAAAAGTAAGATTTGGGGAAATTGTGAGGAATTGCTCGTTATAAGCAAATTCTCTTTTAGCCAAAATATTTTCTCAATAAAATACTGTGAAAAGGTTGGATTGTTTTGGGAAAACGATTAGGCTCGGTTTACCTATTTCATTTATCTATTATACGGACAAGTCACAGTGACTTGAGCTTCGATACTTATATCTACATAATATAAAAAGATGTTAATCCTAATTCATTATCGTTGTCCAAGGACAACTTGTGTCAAGCCCGCGAACACTTGACTCTCAAGCATGACCTAGACTGTGGACCTGAATAAATGTTTCAAACGGAACTTGCTTGACCTAGACTCTGGACCTGAATAAATGTGGAACATCAACTCATGATAGAGAACAATACATTATGCTAATTTTTACAGGAATCTATCCAAAAATGTAGGAGTTATGGTTCGGACGAAAAATTGGCCTTCAATGTGGCCTTGATCTTGAACCTACTTGAACAGATGTTTCAAATGGCACATCTATTCGTGATGGAGGTCAATTGTGCCAAATAATTTTGAAATCCATCCAAAATTGTAGAAGTTATGGACCGGAAATATTCGGATGTACACAAGCCCTAGTGAACACTAGAAATATGTGTGTCAGAGTCACTGACGCCCCTGCTAAATGGTATTGGTCACAGGTATGTCATATGACAACTAGTAGAGAGAGAGAGAGAAAGATAAAAAAAAATACATTAAATGACAAGCGAACCACTACAGAAAAAATTAATAAGCATTTATCTTGTTTCAAATCAAAGTCAATCAAAGACATTTTTTAAGAATCACACAGGTGTAATCTATTTGTGACAGGTGTAAAAGGTGTGAAATACATTCTATCAGTGTGAAATAGGCAGTATAAACAATGACAAAACAACCAAATAACTCTTGGATAAAGGAAACTAATACACATAATGTACATACTAAAGACAACGAACTTTCAAAAATGTTTTTATAGACAACTTGATTAACGATATGGATGAAATATGATGTTGGGGTCGATTTTTCTAAAATTTTATTTGGGGAAGATTTCACCAAAGAAATCGTCTCCAGGGGACGATTTCTACTGAGTGATAAACATAACACGGGCCAAGCAGTTTGGGGACGATTTCTTCAGGGGCCGATTTCTCCAGCATTCTGCTGAAGTACCCTAGATTTAGTCGATATACATAAGAAAAAGTGATGAACATAACACGGGCCAATATTCTATATGTAGTTTGCTTTATTTACAATCGCATTTTAGCGGAGACGCGTTTTGTGAGACATATGTTCAAATGTCAACACAACGTTTTAGACAAACTCCGAGCAGAGTTGTCGTTCGTTACTCTCACCATACCTGAATGTGAATGATCTGGAGTGCAAGAGAGAGCGTTATAGATATTAACCGTATATAGCGCATAGAAATACACAACTTCCGGATAAAGCTAAGTTTATTAGGTTAGGCCTTTATTAGGTCAGTGTTAATGACAAAAACGGGATAAAAACACACACTCGTCAGTTATCAAAGGATCGTAATACCCTTGCAATTCCATGGCATTTTGCATTTTGCTTTGAGGAAGGGAAAGCATTCACACCGTGTGATAAGCAATCTCTGTATATACATGGGAAACTAGTTGTTTTGGCGGACTCAGCGATATGGAGTGGACATACCGTCCAACATTTTTGTCTGAATAGGCAGCTTACGATCCCTATAGGCAAGGGAATCCCTTGAGAGGGATTCCCTGGCCTAAAAATGATTATCGTGTCAGATCTTACTTCATCGCATAGAGAACATTTCTAAATAACAAGGGAAAACAGGATTGTTTCACTATACAAATGTCCATTGTGTGGAAACAACATATACTCAGAGCCTACAGGGTACCTTTTGCTCTGTTAGAGTTAAAAATGGAATGTAATTATTGTGTCAGATCTTACGTCATCACATAGAAAACATTTCTAAGCAAAACCAGGGCGCCCCACGAGAAAAACAAAATTGTTTCGCCATACAAATGTCCACTGTGAAGAAACAACAAATTCACGTATTTCACGAGCCAACAATGCACTTTTTGCTGTGTTAGAGTTACAAATGGTACGTAATTATTGTGTCAGATCTTGCGTCATCACATAGAAAACATTTCTAAACAACAAGGGCGCGCTATGAGAAAAACAGAATTGTTTCACCATACAAATGTCCATTGTGAAGAAACAACACATTCACGTATTTCACGAGCCAAAAATGCAATTTTTGCTGTGTTAGAGTTAAAAATAGTATGTAATTATTGTGTCAGATCTTACGTCATCGCTTAGAAAACATTTCTAAATAACAAGGGCGCGCCACAAGAAAAACAGATTTGTTTCACTATACAAATGTCCATTGTAACGAAGCAACACATACTCATGAGCCTAACAGAAATATACGGTACGTTTATATTTAAGTTTTATTGTTACGACCCCAAAAACTGAACACAATGCAGGAAAGAATGAAACAAATGTCCATATTACAGCAATTTATGACGTAACAACACATATACTCATGAGACTACAATGTACTTTTTGCTCTGTTAGAGTTAAAAATGAGATGTAATTATTGTGTCAGATCTTACGTCATCACATAGAAAACATTTCTAAATAACAAGGGTACGCTACGAGAAAAACAAAATTGTTTTACTATACAAATGACAATTGTGAGGAAACAACATATACTCAGAACCCACACAGTACCTTTTGCTCTGTGAAAGTTAGATATGAGATGTAATTATTGTGTCAGATCTTACGTCATCACATAGAAAACATTTCTAAACAACAAGGGCGAGCCACGAGAAAAACAGAATTGTTTCACTATACAAATGTCCATTGTGAAGAAACAACAAATTCACGTATTTCACGAGTCCACAATGCAAGTTTTGCTGTGTTAGATTTAAAAATGAGATGTAATTATTGTGTCAGATCTTACGTCATCACATAGAAAACATTTCTAAATAACAAGGGTACGCCACAAGAAAAACAGATTTGTTTCACTATATAAATGTCCATTGTAACGAAACAACATATATGTGTAACAGTTAAAAATGTGATATCATCATTGTGTCAGAAACGTCATTACCATGTCTCACGAACGAAGTCTTTAACAAAAAACAAATGAACAAATGCATAGCAGAAATACAGGGACCGAGCAGGATTCGAACCTAGAACTTCCGGACGACAGGCCAATACTATAATCACAGAGCTAAAGAGAATTCTCCCTAACGCGGTTCTTATGTATTGTATTCTATGAATCCATACATAAAGGCGTGGTCACCCGTTGCATAGAAATCATATCTTAACGATAAAGGCTCACCACGAGAAAATAAACAGAATTGTTTCCGGGTGTCGGAACAGGGGCTTGGGCGTGTAACTCGACCCCCGTTGTAATTATTATACATAAAAATATACATATACACACACATATATATCTTCACGGTTAGGAAACTTCATATTCAGAGCCAATGGCTCTAACAAGATGTTGAACCGGAAGACCAAAATAACCTTTTCCCACCAGAGCATTTTTTTAATAACCAACTAAATCCTGCCGTGGGCTGGTCCTTGGACATAGAAAAATTCATTATCTCTCGCTAGATAACATTATACAAATAATCATCTATCTAATTTGGGTGGGCATTCTTGGTACAGAACCGGACTACTTTTCTACGCGACAACCGTTACTTTGAATTTCAAACTAAAATAAATGTTTACTCAATAAAACGCTACCTGGTGAGTTCATTCGGCTATGATCAGCAAAACAGGTCTGATTTCTCTTCAAACGTAATGATAAAAGCCATTTCCTCTATTGCTACTTTATAGTGCATATTACTATGATACCCCCAATATCTGGGAGAGTGATGCATCATAGAAGACAGGTCGAATCTTCCAAAAATATGACAAGCGCAGAAAACTTAGAGAAAATGGACCAATAGTGAAAAGTATCCGTTCAGTTCAGCCTGCGCGAACTGCACATGCTGACCTGGGTCGATACTTTTCGCAGATGCATTATGTCCCGTTTTCAGAAAGCATGGCTCTATTAATTTTGCAGTTCAGGGTTAAACATCAGCCTCAATTTGATGTGCGGAGTTATTCTGAAATCCTGGTAACGCCCTCGCTTTATGCAATTACGAGTATTTCTGAAAAAGTCAATTGTCCTCTTAAGATGATTGGTTTGCCCTTACGTTTGATACCCTACATGTATAGATCCTTCACCGTACAATTCTGTATATCTGCGAAACTAAGGAATAAGAAAATACTAGTCCCTCTGAAAGCATTGCTAGAAAAGGAGACAATGCTGGTAACCAGCATTGTCTCCTTTTCCAACAATGTTTTCTATCCTTTCAAAGTCTGCAAATGCTTTGAATTTGGAGAAGTCTAAAAAATTTTGTCGTTTGGTGAATTATGGGTTGGTTGTACGGTGTTTAACACCGTTATCAACATTAAATTAGTTATATCGCAGCAGTAAGTGCATCAATCTATGCTTCCCTGAAGTGTATTTTATTAGGAAAATAATTAAATATTTGTTATGTTATGGAATTTAATATTCATAAGTCACGTGCAAGTCACTTAACATTCCCACAATGCTTTTTTTTTATTTTGGCGGGAAATCTAAAAATAGCTTAAGAGGCTACGTAGCCTTTTAAGGGAATACCACCATAATTTTATGATTCTTAATTACAGATGATTTGTATTGTTTTTTCATATAAATTTCAGTGACATATATATTTTTTAATTTGGTATGATGTGAAAATTCTAAATACCCACCTTTAAGAAGACAAACCGAGGTCAAATACATTTTTCTCAAGAAATGAATACGTTCACAAGAATTATTACGCAAAGCAATTCAGCAAAGCTATCAACGCATATTTTGCGAAAAACCTTTGTTATGTTTTTGTACCATTACGATGTAAATGAATTACGTAGGCCTACCTTCGAAAACCGCCATTCCTTCGATGCGGTTCACGTTATTTTCACAGCAGTCGTAATAATCACAATTCCAGGGGAAAAAACATGTTTTGTGAATGTTTTGTGATAGTTAATGGGGCTGTGCAGATGTGAAACAATAAAATATGGTACAAGAAGACTGTAAATAAATGAGTTATTTGCTTGATTTAGCACTTTTAACGACAGAGTTTTCTTTCTTTGCGTAATTTACATAATTAATCAATTGAGAGATAGATACACAGTACATGTACGGCGTTTTAGATTATCGCAAATATTTCAGATGCAATGTGAGAAAAAATCTTTGCTAGCTAAAATCAGCTTTTCTTTCAGCGACACTCTTTTGGCATCACAGGCATGCATAAATTCCAATTTTGTTAAGATTTGATGAATCTGGAGGCAGATTGGTCCTTTGACATACACAACATCGGCCAAAAGCAAAAAGTATTGACTAAAAATATGCAGTGTGCACAGGCTGACCTTAGTCAATCATTCTACCAGAGACCATTTTGTTTGAAAAAGAGAAAACAAGTATGCACTTAAGTAAAGTATTTGCCCTCAAGCGGTATTTCTGTCATTTATTCAAACATATTTATATCAGGCCTACGTCGACTTAGAAACATATTCTTGCAACTTCAACTAATCTCTCTCGATTATTCCTCCATAGAACTACACCAGTACTCCCGCCGGATGTTTGTGCCATTGGATTCCCAAAGTTGGCATCTGCTACCGGGTATCATACTCAGGACTTTATGTCTCGAGGCCGACGCTCTACCTCACAATTACGGATACCCCACATTTTTGTATTATTACTAACCGTTTAACACCCTAAATCTAATGTTTGTTTTTAGATAGAGACGGCTGTAGGGTTGTACATTGCTGCATTTCGTGAATTCACGGATTTTCGCGGATTTGATAAGATATCAAACTGCTGCTTTTGGCAGATCTTAAACTATATCAAACTGCTGTTTTTTTGCGGATTTGTAACGATATAAAATTACTGCTTTTTAATAGATTTGAAATGATATCAAATTGCTGCTTTTCGCGAATTCGTAAAGATATCAAATTGCTGCTTTAGTAGATTTGTAACGCTATCATTTTTTTGGGTTTTTTGCAGATTTGTAACGATATCAAATTGCTTTTTTTCGTGAATTTGTAAGATATTAAATTGCTGCTTTTAACAGATTTGAAACGATATCAAATTGCTGTTTTTGGCGGATTCGTCACGATATCAAATTGCTGCTTTTCGAGAATTTATAACGATAAAAAATTTCTGCTTTTAACAGATTTGAAACTATATCAAATTGCTGCTTTTGGCGGATTTGTCAAGATATTAAATTGCTGCTTTTTGCGAACTTGTAAAGATATAAAGTTGCTGCTTTTAACAGATTTGAAACGATATCAAATTGTTGCTTTTGGCGGATTTGTCACGATATCAAATTGCTGCTTTTTATGACGCTCTGACGATATGAAATTGCTACTTTTCGTGAATTTGTAGGTATATCAAATGCCCGGCTGCGTTTCAGGGATCTGTGACGATCTCAAATTTAGTTTTTTGTGAATTTGTAACGATTACAAGTTGATGCATTTTGCTGAGTCATAACGTTAATTAAGTACTGCTTTTCATTGATCTGTAACGATATTAAATTGCTACTTTTCGTCAATATGTAACGATATCATATTACCGCATATAGTAAATTTTGTAACGATATCAAATCGCTGATTTGCTTTGAACTGTACCAAATAGCTGCTTTGCATGGATGTGTTACGAAATCAAATTGCCGGTTTTCGTGGATCTGCATATTACTCAATAAATGCCTTTCTAGAATCTTTAACGATAATTAACTATTTATGTTTCGTTGGATTAGTAACGATGTTCGTTCGTGTCTTTTTGCTATTTTTTGTTTTTAGTAGCTCAGATAATATTGTTTCCATTGATTATTACAGTGCCCAATTGTTCTTCTTTGATTTTTACAATACTTAATCCTTTTTCTTTGATTTTTACAATGTTCAATTGTTTTTCATTGATTCTTACAATGCTCAATTCTTTTTCTTTGATTTTTACAATGTTCAATTGTTCTTCTTTGATTCTTACAATGCTCAATTCTTTTTCTTTGATTTTTACAATGTTCAATTGTTTTCCATTGATTTTTTTTTACAATTCTCAGGGTTTTTATACACAACTCAATAGTTTTTCTTTATCTTTTTTTTTTTTCAATGCTCAATTGTTATTTTTGAATTTTTAATGACAAACAATCCCTATACGGAGTGGATACAGCACACTCAAAAAATGTTTTACTTAAACTTATTTCTGTTACTAATTTATTTTACATTGACTAGTTTATTAGCGCGCACAACTCAGGTCTATTTCTCTTACCTCTTTACAAAACGACAAAATTTTAATTTTTCCAAATCGAAAGCTCTTGCAGACGACAATTTAACCCTTTACCAAACAATCCCTGTTTTTTACGACTCTGAGATAGAGCCCTTTTGAAAACATTGTTGGAAAAGGAGAAAATGCTGGTAACCAGCATTTTCTCCTTTTCCAACAATGTTTTCTACCTTGCTGGAAACAAGTTTCAATTTTTGAGTTATGTTTATTTGGTCATATCCTAGTGCCTTCAGTTTGGACCAGTCTAAAATTTTGTCGTTTGGGAAAGGGCTAAAGGAGGTACAAATTAAGGGATTTGTCTTACGAAAATGACAAAATAAAACTTTAAAAAAAAAAGTGAGGTTCCACCGAGATTTGAACTCGGATCGCAGGATTCAGAGTCCTGAGTGCTAACCATTACACCATGGAACCCTGTTGGCATGCCATTTTATATATAAGTACTCGTATACAATTATTGTAACAATGCCACATGTCTGGAATGACTTACTACACTGAAATGAACTTCTAAACGGCCACTTTTGTTTCTCCTATAAATTGGAGCAAGTATAAAAAATGTTAATAAAAACAAATTGTGACGTATATCTGGACGTCAACCATGGTGTTGTGGTGAAAAGATTCCCGATTTTGCCAACAGAAG
Organism: Tridacna crocea; assembly: GCA_943736015.1. NCBI lineage: Eukaryota > Metazoa > Mollusca > Bivalvia > Cardiida > Cardiidae > Tridacna > Tridacna crocea. The sequence goes on from OX031071.1 coordinate 7,337,066, forward strand.
AACTCCCTTTTTCGAAAAAAGGAAAACTAGTTGCTTGCGCATGCGTGGTGTCTACCAGCCAAAAAAGTTTAAAAATGATAAACATAAAATACTAAACTTCTGTAAGCAATAAGAAAAAACATGAAAATTATTCTCTGTGAAAGAAATGTTATCTGAAAAAACAAGCACGAAGTTTTCAAAAATTGATATCTCAATTTACAATGTTGAGTGAATGGACGACGGATAAATTTCTTCCGGGGTAAAATTAAATGAATTCTCTTCAGAATTTGGCTCAGGCATGTTTTCAGACCGAGAAATTATTCTGCAAAAAATGAAACCAAATAAACCGTCTCTCTTATAGGCAGCGGACGCGAAAAAACGTCAATGGGAAATTACAGCTTAAAAGCGGCCGTTTAGAAGTTCGTTTCAGTGTATTTGCGACCGGCTATGTCTTTTGCATTTATGTCATCTCATGAACACCTGCGCCACTCGCGAAAATATTACCGATGATGTTCACTCGAGTCAATGAAATAAATTTCGATCTTTCACGAAAAAAAAAAGCAAATATTCCATCTATTTCATGCTTTTAGCCCTTTCTGGGAGCAGAATATAATGATTGCAATGTCAAATATCAATGCCCGCCGCGCTGAACTTTAGAACCAACCACAAGTTTCCAAGCAATGTGCATCACGTGACTTGGCTACAGGGCATCATATTTTCATTATCAAACTGTAATCATTTGGAATATGATATCATTGCGATAATATCATTATAACTTTTTGTCAACATATTGACGAATTTCCGTTTGTAAGCGGACTACTTTTTTGTCCCGTGTCAGGTCGGAGTGACACGTCTCTAATTTCCTCTCGTCTAGACGCTGAAGTACTTTGGTAAGCAGTTTAACTCTCTGCCAGACAACAAAATTTTTAGACTTGTCCAAACTTGAAGCCTTTGCAGACGACAAATTGAATATTATTGAAATGATGCGATTTGTCTTCGACAGAGTAAAAAACATTATGAGGACAGGAAAAAATGCTGGTTACCAGCATTTCTTATTTTCCCACCAAGCATTCAAAGTTCTTCTTGCAGGGGGTGGGGGTTGTAATAACTCGGGTTCGTTTGTGTAAGCGGTTTGAATAACTTCTGAATCAAATATTGACTTAACCGCTCGTGCAGGTTAAATAAGCTGTCAGACGACGAAGTTTAAGATTCGTCCGAATTGAAAGTCTTTGCAGACGACATTTTGATTCAATTATTCTTTAATAGGGAGTGGTAAAGGGTTAAACTAGCTTGCTTTTTATAGCAGACGACAAAATTTTAGACTTGAAAATTTTAGCATTGAAAACGTTTGCAGACGACAAAATGCGGATGGCTCAAGTTTATGATAACTCTTTACCAAACGACACCATTTTGGACAGGTCCAAATTGAAAGCGCTTGCAGATATCAAAATTAACGGAACTCAGAATTAAAACTTGTTTCCAGCAGGGTAGAAAACATTGTGGGAAAAGGAGAAAATGCTGGTTACCAGCATTTTCTCCTTTTCCCACAATGTTTTCAGAAGGCATCTACCTCAGGGTAGTAAAAACCAGGGATTGTTTGGTAAAGGGTTAAGGAATCTTAAATATATAATAGCTAACTTTGTACCATAGATCATAGAGATGCATTAAGCCCCCTTTTGTCAGAGTAGGACTCATTAGCCCAGAAGGGGCCGTTTAACCCATTACCACTCAATCCCTACTTTTGACGCCCCTGAGAAAGAAGCCTTTTGAAAACACTGTGGGAAAAGGAGAAAATGCTGGTAACCAGCATTTTCTCCTTTTCCCACAGTGTTTTAAACCCTTTCCAGAACAAATTTCTATTTTTCAGTCACCTTTATTTTGTTGTCTGCAAATGCTTTCAGTTTGGACCAGTCCAAAATTTTCTCGTGTGGTAAAGAGTTAAAGATGAGGCCGTGCAATGGGTACATACATGTAACAAACGGGTTGCGACTCGAAAGCCGCATTATGAGCATATAGTAGTAGCCTACTTATTCAACTCAAATCCTGATAAAAGCACGAATCGTTATGTAATGACAGTTTGTATTTGAACAAGAACACGTAAAACACTTCAAACGCAAATCGATGTTTCATTAGACCCGCTGTTTACCCTTTCCTAAACAAACCCGTTTCAATTCCCCGCTCCGACACTGAAAAAGCTTTTGAAAAAATTGTGAGAAAAGAAGAAAATGCTGAGCATATTCTCTTTTTCACGCAATGTTTTCTACCCTTTCGAAGGCATTTTTCATCAGTTTGGTCATTTATAGTCATCGGCGAATGCTTTTAATTTGATTGATTGATTGATTGTTCGTTCGATCGATCGATCGATCGATTGATCGATTAATTGATTGGTTGACAGACCGACCGATCCACCGATCGGTCTATATCAACCTATCGATCTATCGATTGATCTATTGATTGATTGATTGATTGATGCTTAACGCCATTTTCAACATTATTTCAGTTATATAGCGGCGATCGATGCACCTATCAGAACTTTCCTGGAGTTTCCTTTACCAGTATTCCACACAATATTTTTTCCCAAGCCACTGGCTGCTTTCGTCATAAGAATGATCAGCGGTAAGAGAGGAATGAATCCTGTCGCAATGCCTATCATCAATCCTCGGAGAGAAATCGACCGAGCCGGGGATCGAACTCATGACCCTCTGTTCTCAAGTCCTGTATGCTACCGACTAAGCTGTCGGGGCTCGAGGCTTTGGATTTTAACCCTTTCCCACACAATCCCTGGTTGTTACGACCCTGAAAAAGAAGCCTTTTGGAAACATCGTAGGAAAAGGAGAAAATGCTGGTAACCAGGATTTTCTCCTTTTCCCACAATGTTTTCAACCCTCGCAGAACAAATTTCAATTTTTGAGTCAAGTTAGTTTTATTGTCTGCAAATGCATTCTATTTGGACCAGCCTAAAATTGTCGTTTAGTAAAGAGTTCAGCCGTGTTCAATTATGTCTCCTCTCTCAGCCTGAAGTCCCATTTAACGGTTGAAAATTAATTTTTTTCTTCCTGATAAGATTGATTAAACAAGTGGAAGGTATAGATCTAAGATCAGACTACACTTTCAGTGCAGTCTGATTTTGATCTATGCCGTCCACGAAAGGCCCTTGTGTTAAATTTGCCATCACGTGACACAGTTATCATTTTGGTTGAATTTTTCATTTTTCTCTAGTATCTATGTATTATATATTCGAGAATAAAATTATTTGTCTCTCTGATTGTAAGCTTTTATCAGTAAAAAGGAGTTGAAAAGAAATCTCGCTTTTTAAAATAATACTTTTGTTTGCTAACTGTCAATCATCTCGAGCCTGGGATATCAAAGCTCTAGATTACCCAGGGTGGACTCGAATTGAGAGTACTCCCACTACACCACGATAGATTTAGCATTATCTTCCGCTAGATGGCATTCTACAAATACACATCTATCTAATTTATGCCATTATCTCCCGCTAGATGGCATTCTACAAATAGCTATCTATCTAATTTGGGCCATTATCTCCCGCTAGATGGCATTCTACAAATAGATATCTATCTAATTTGGGCCATTATCTCCCGCTATATGGCATTCTACAAATACACGTTTATCACCTTTGGGCATCCTGGGTACAGAAGTGGACTACTTTTCTACGTGGCAGCCGTTACTTTGAATTTCAAACTAAAATAACTAAAATAAACGTTTACTCAATAAAACACTACCTGGTGCGATTCATTCAGCTATGATCAACCGTTTAGAGAAATCTGGAGCTAAAACAGGCATGATTTTTCCTCAAACGTATTGACAAAAGCCATTTTTTCCATTGCTACTTTATAGCGCGTACTACTACAATTCCCCCCTGTATTGGGGGAGTGGTGCGTCATAGCAGACAAGTCGAATCTTCGAAGAATGTGACTTGCGCAGACAACGCCGTGAGAGAAGAATGACTGCTGTCGCCATAACCATCATCTATCCTTGGAAAGAAACTGGATTCAAACATGTGAGCCCCCCCTCTCTCTCTCTCTATCTCTCTCTCTCTCTCTCTCTCTCTCTCTCTCTCTCTCTCACATACACATATACTCTCTCTCTCTCTCTCTCTCTCTCTCTCTCCCTCTCTGTCTCTCTCTCTTTGTCTGTCTGTCTATCTGTCTGTCTGTCTCTCTCTCTCTCTCTCTCTCTCTCTCTGGGTTGGCTGATGAATCTACAGTCGTAAGCATATCTGATTAGATCTATTTCTAACCATGGATAAAAAAAGTGTCGGATATTTATCATTACACCTTAAAACTTTTAAAACTAGTTGAAGTGTTGAAGTACTCTTTGCTTTACATATCCAATCTTTTCAACGACATTAAAAAACATGACTTCTGAAAACATCGTGGGAAAAGCAGAAAATGCTGGTAACCAGCATTTTCTGCTTTTCCCACGATGTTTTCTATCCTTTTTTGTTTTCACTGAAACACATCACACCATTTGAGCCTGTTTTAATTTGTCATCTGCTAATGCTTTTAATTTGGAAGAGTCTGAAAATTCTTAAGTGCGGTAAAGAGTTGACAAACAAACGTGTTCGGTACATACTGTATTTTGGGATTTATTACTTGTCCGATTAGAGTGCATGAGGTCTGTTTTATGTCATAGGTTTCATTTCAGACACTTTACGCCTAACCTCGGTAGCTCAGTCTGTAGCGTGCAGGGCTTTGAGTACTTGGGGTCGTGGGTTAGATCCACGGCTCTGCTAATTTATTTCCGAGGATTGATGATAGTCATTGCGACAGAATTCATTTCTCTCTCATGGCTGACTATTGTTTTGACGATGGTTATGTGGAAAAGCAGCCAGTGGCTTGAAAAGAGTATTTACGGAGTACTGGTGAAAGAGATTCCAGAAAAGCACGGACATGTGAACAGTTTACTTGCCGCCGTGATAAATCTAATGTTGAAAATGGAGTTTGACCCCATACAATTAATCAGTCAATCTTAACAAAGCTACTGCAAAATGTTGGTACGTAACAAAGTTTGAGAAGTATACATACATTAATTGATTAATTGCGGTCGATGCACGTGTGGTATTTGATACATTTATTGAAGTAAAGTGCTGCAGTTCCATTGTACATGTTGCAACAAAACGAGGTATCATGAGCCCACAAATATTGTACTCTTTTTTCTAACTACTCTTTAAACAAGATAAAGAAATGTTAGACCCGTCCAAATTGAAAGCATTAGAACCATACTCTGTCAAAAGAAGTTTCATGCATCTGCAAAAATATCAACTCAGGAGTCGTATTCACCAACAACTTCTAAGAATATTTCAAGTCTTATTCTTTGAGATTTGTCTATATTTGAAAAAAAAAACACAACTTCTGATTGGCTAAACCAAATGGTTTAGCCAGTCAGAAGTCGTGTTACATTCAAATTTGGAAACTTCTGCAGAATAAGATGGGTAATGTTCTTATCAATGGTTGGTGAATACAGACTTGAATCGAAACGCTTTTGATTTTGGTGAATTTTTTGCATGTCTAATGACCAGTGTACCACACGATTCAGTCTGGTGTCAAACAAAACGGATTTTATGGTATCATGCATCACAGAAATGTCTGAACTCTTTACCAAACGACTTAATTTTAGACTGGTCCAAATTGGAAGCATTTGCAGTCTACAAATTAATTTGACTCAAAAGTTACGGGACTATCAGTGCTTTGAATGAATACTTGCACTAGTATGTGGTTGCTACAATAGAATACTGACTAGAAGGGAACATTCTGTAATTAAGAACAGTAAATCGTTTAGCCAATCAGAATTTGTTTTACCTCCAATTTAAAAAAATGATCTAGGGTATAACACTGAAAGGGTTTTTAGGAACGGTTGGTGAATACGAACTCTGCAGGACTTTCAGAACTTTGATTGAATGCTTGTATTTTTCTGTGGTTGCTACAATAAGATATTGACTAAACGTAAAAATCTCTGATTATTTAAACTAAATGGTTTAGCCAATCAGAATTTGTTTTACTTTCAATTTCAAAAATAAAGTCTGGAAAATAGTTCTTAGGAACGGTTGGTGAAAACGTGAAAACTCTGCAGGACTTTCAGTACTTTGATTGAAAGCTTGTATTAGTCTGTGGTTGCTACAATAGGATAATGACTAAAACTAACATTCTATAATTAATAAAACGAAATGGTTTGGCCAATCAGAATTCGTTTTACTTCCAATTTCAAAAACAAATTCTAGGTAGGCCTATAACACTGAAAGGTTTTTTACGACCGGTTAGTGAATAGTATACCTACCTTGCAGGACTGTCAGTGCTTTGATTGAATCTTTGTATTTGTCTTTGGTTGCTACAATAGAATATTGACTAAAACGTAAAATTCTGTAATTAATTTAACGCAATGGTTTAGACAATCATAATTCGTTTTACTTCCAATTCAAAAAAAATCAAGGGTATAACCCTGAAAGGGTTTTTAGGAACTGTTAGTGAATACGTACTCTGCGGGACTTTCAGTACTTTGATTGAATGCTTGTATAAGTCTGTGGATGCCACAATAGGATATTGACTGTAACGAAACATTATGTAATAAATTAGACTAAATGGTTCAGCCAATCAGAATTCGTTTTACTTCCAATTTAAAAAAAAAAATCTAGGGTATAACACTGAAAGGGTTCCTGCGAACGGTTGGTGAATACGTACCTTGCAGGACTGTCAGTACTTTGATTGAATGCTTGTAGTTGTCTGTGGTTGCTACAATAGGATATTGACTAAAACGAAACATTAAGTAATTTATTACTTATTGTATTTAATTGAAAAACTTAGCTTGAAACAAACACGTCGATAATCATCTATCTTAAAACCATTTGGCTTGCAATACCTGAAAATGGACATTCAGACATTTGCGTAAAGTTTCGTTTTGGATCAGCCTGCGCTATCCGCGCAGGCTCATCCGAAACGACTCTTTCCGTTTTTTATGTAATTTTCTGTTTTGCGCAAGTCTGCTGTACCACAAAATCTAATAAAGTCGTAAAGTGCCATCTCGGATCAGCCTGCGCGGACTGCGCAGGCTGATCCGAGACGACACTTTACGCAAATATCAAAATGCCCCTTTTCACGTGTTTCAAGCCATTTACTAGCCGCTAAAATATTTGGATCTCCCATTTTGAAAGTATTTATGAGGACAATTTCAAAAAAATATCTCAATTGGTAAGAAGGGTGTCGGCCTCTTTAAAATTTTGTTTTATCAAGGACAGTGTTGATTCAAGATCAGACTGCAAAGAAAGTGTTGTCTGATGTTACATTAAACGTCGTCAGACACTGTTAGATTTATTTTCCAGTAAACTGAACATTAAATCCGTAATATTTTAGGCTCTGTTAACCATGGGTAGACTGGACAATATCGCTTTAACCCATTACCACACAATACCTACTTTTGACGCCCCTGAGAAAGAAGCCTTTTGAAAACACCATGGGAAAAGGAGAAAAATGCTGGTAACCAGCATTTTCTCCTTTTCCCACAGTGTTTTCTACCCGTCCCAGAACAAATTTCTATTTTTTTTAGTCATCTTTATTTTGTCGTATGCAAATGCTTTCAATTTGGACCAGTCTAAAATTTTCTCGTGTGGTAAAGAATTAAACTTTAGCAGTTAAAGGAAATTAAACAGATTACTGAAAATATACAATTTACCTGCTAAGTTATTGCAGGGTTAGCCGTGGAACAGACGAAAAAGAAATTAGACTCTTATAACATGACTGAGAACATTTGCAGATAAAAAAAAAATCCGAAACTGATATAAAAGAGCTCGGTGTCTCTGATGTAGGTCTCTGATAAAAGAAAACATTGTAGGAAATGAAGAAAACGCTGGCTACCAGCATTTTCTTCATTTCCCACAATGTTTTCAAAAACTGTCCCTCTTCATGGTAGTTAAAACATGGGGTATTGGGTTAAATTAAAATATTTGATGATTGCGCTTTATATATCGATCAAAGACTGTGATCAACAGTGGGGGGTGTCGCCCTGGGAGAGAGATAACAGACAGATGCACGGATGCACAAAACTATGTACTTGCTTGAAAGACGAAAAGATTGATGATATGTGAAAGAATAAGCTTCGTTTTCTAGTTAGGTAGGTGGGTGGGTCAGTGGGTAGGTAGGAGGGAGGGTAGGTAGGTAGGTAGGTAGGTAGGTGGGTGGGTTGGTAGGTAGGTAGGTAGGTAGGTAGGTGGGTAGGTAGTAGGTGGGTAGGTAGGTAGATGGGTGGGTAGGTAGGTAGATGGGTGGGTAGGTAGGTAGGTGGGTAGGTGGGTAGTTAGGTAGGTAGGTGGGTAGGTAGGTAGGTAGGTTCGTAGGTAGGTGGGTAGGTAGGTAGGTGGGTGGGTAGGTAGGAAGGAGGGTAAATAGGTGGGTAGGTAGCTAGGTAGGTAGGTAGGTAGGTAGGTAGGTGGGTAGGTAGGTAGGTAGGTAGGTAGGTAGGTAGGAGGGCAGGGCAGAGCAGGGCAGGGCAGGACAAGGTCCGGTTGAATGTGGTTTCACCGGTGCGAACTTTAGCGTTATCCATGGCACCTGTATTAGGGTCATTAATCTGCACTGCTGACTTTACAAACACATTCTTCATGAGGGCATCCCTGAAACTGCAACTGTTTAGGTTAAAGAGTCTCTGACAAAGACAACCCAGATACTATGAGAAGCTATAAAAGTGGGCATGGATCCAAGAACCACAGAAACATCATCATCATCATCATCAAAAAAACTGAATATTGGACCTCCAGCATTCTAAAATACGACAAAATGTCAGACTGGTTCAAATTGAAAGCATTTGCAGACGACAATTAGAAGGCAACACAATCTACAAAATTTGTCCTCAATAGGGTAGAAAACATTGTGGAAAAAGAAGATAAAATTGTTTACCATCATTGTCCTCTTTTTCTCACAATGTTTTCAAAAGCTTGCTGTCTCAAGTTCGCTAAAAGTCGGGATTGTGTGGTAAAAGATCAAGAACGTTATCTGTATCTAATAAATAATATCAAAGAAGACAAGATATCACAAGAACAGTAGACCAGTTGCTTAAACATGTGTCACGCCGAGGTCGTGCGAGATTTGGCAAATTCCTTGTCGAAAACTGTCACGTTCGATAAACTGTTACAACAGACCTACTCACAATTTACAGTTGTTTCTGTCGATAAAGTAGATCAAGATCAGACAATCGTTTGCGGACAGCGTAGATCAAAGATCAGACTGCACAGAACGTGCACAGAACGTGCAGTCTGATCTTTGACCTATGCTGTCCGATCTTTTAATCATATGTTCTGGCATGAAAAAAAGTCTCCCAAAACCTTTGTTTTCTTCTGGCTTAAAAAACTTAAAGCTTCTATGCCGTAGCCTACATTTTCCTAATCATTACAGTCTGTTTCATCTATAAAGTACTAACAAACAACCCCTTTGTTCAACAAACCATGAAAAAGAAGACTTTTGTAAGAAAACCAGCATTTTCTCCCTTTTTCACAATGTTTTCAGTCGTTTCAAGTACAAAACCTATTTTAGCAGCATTTGATTTATCATTTCTAAACTCTTCTAATTTGGATGAGTCTACGACCCGTAACTCATCGGTGAATTCCGTGTAAGCCATTCGGCCAGTCTCGGCAGCTTCCGTCTTTTGATATGAGAGTAAGGAGTCGTATACTCACTAGCTCATCGGTAAATATCGTGTAACATCGACGTTTTCCTAAGAGCTTTCTTCGGCAGTTTCCGTCTTTTGATATGAAAGTTACGGGCCATGGATCTGCCGAAATAATGACCAAAATAATGCTTTGTTTTTAATAGTGTTTCATTCATTCCATGTAAAATTCATAAAAATCATTGTAAAATTCATAAAATTATTGTAAAATTTTGTCGTCCGGTAGAAAGAGTTAACCTTTAACCGCACAATGCCCACTTTTAACGACCCTGGGAAAGAGACCTTTTGAAAACATTGTGGAAAACGGAGACAAAATTCGTAACCAGCATTTTTTCTTTTCCCACAATGTTTTCAAGTCTATATAGAACAAAAATTGCACGATTTAAGCCATGTTGAAATTGTCGTCTGTAAATGCTTCCAATTCGGATAAGTCTTAAATTTTGTCGTCTGGTAACGGGTAAAGCCCCATTGAAATTTGTTGTCTGTAAATGCTTTCAATTTGGATAAGTGTAAAATTTTGTCGTCTGATAACGGGTAAAGCCCCATTGAGGTTGTCGTCTGTAAATGGTTTCAATTTGGATAAAGCTAAAATTGTGTTGGCTTGTAAAGGGTTAACCCATTACAAAACACAATCCCTACTTTTGACGCCCCTAAGAAAGAAACCTTTAGAAAACATTGTGGGAAAAGGAGAAAATGCTGGTAACCAGCATTTTCTCCTTTTCCCACAATGTTTTCTGTTTTCTACCTTTCACAAAACAAATTTCAATTTTTTCAGTCACTTTTATTTTGTCGTCTGCAAATTCCTTCAATTTGGACCAGTCTAAAATGTTGTCGTTTGGTAACGGGTTAAGTGCTAACTGTACCAAACGTTTCCCTCTGTCGAAGATAAGGTCAACATAGTTTGTTCTGATATCTTATTCAACTAATTCAAGATGGCAGCGACCCGCCGGAGCCGTTTGTTTTGTCATTTCTGATGACGTTGAACCTCCCAATAACAGGCATGAGATGAATTCTTTTCGTAATTCATTTCCTGTCAAACGGCGGAAGAATACAATGAAGATAATGTCGGCGGTTCTCTGTGCGTTTATCTGATCAGACTTTCTTCGAATTTCCCGAAAGAAAAAAGGCTAAGTGAATAAATCAAACATGGCACTAAAATACTCAGTATTAATTGGACTAGATCTTTGCGCGGAGGAACTACCGCGCATGAATACAAAATCACGTTATCAGATCTCGGGAGGGTCTAAACCGCGTTCCTGACCAAACTTCCATGGATGTGGAGTCTACACAAATGTCAGATTGAATCTGGATAAGAGAAAGAATTCGTAATTTAATGCGGGTCATCGCAGTGTTTGATCACTCTTTTGTTTTGCGTATAATTAACTCTTTACCAAACGACATAGTTATAGACTTGTCCAAATTGAATGCACTAGCAGACGACAAAATAGGGGTAATTCAAAAATTGAAATTTATTACCAGCAGGATAAAAAACATTGTGGGGAAAGGAGAAAATGCTGGTTACCAGCATTTTCTCCTTTTTCCCATAATGTTTTCAGAAGGCTTCTATCTCAGAGTCGTAAACCAGAGATTGGTTGGTGAAGGGTTAAACAAAAGGTAGAGCACGATAGATATACCGTTACACCCTGCTTGTTCATCGTGCACCCTTTACCGAATGATCCCACTCTAATCATAGGGGTCCGTACCCCCCTTTTGCCAGAGCATTTCTTATGGATATGTGTCTGTCATTTCTTTTATTTCTTATAAGTGGTTATGAGTTTACCTGCCTAAAACCTTTGAAAACTTCACGGACAAACATAAAACACGTGCCGACTTCAAAACGAGGCTGGAATCGGTTTCATCTCGCGAAAGCACGTTTTGGTTGTCAACAGTTCATTATTTTTTTGCTGCTGTAAATTTGTTAGAGGTGAAAATTGTTTTATCATTCGTAGAAGGTTTCAGAAATCCACGTTTACCACAGAAAGGTCATTTTTCTATGTCAATTTAGCAGTTGTTTGTTGAATTAGACTGTGTTTGACGTTTTTCGTCCCATATCGTGTTGTTTGGTTTCGAATTTAATGGAGTCCCGTCAGTCAGCCGCTGCCGACCGCAAGAACGACTGACCGAGTAACAGAACATGTTTATTTGTTTCTATGGTGTATATCGCCGTTTTCAATATTATTTCAGTTATATCGAAGCGGTCATTGCACATATTCATGCTTTCATGAAGTTTCTTTTAAAACTCCTTACCACACAATGACCATTAATGCAAAAAGATGGCGAACAAAATGAGAACCATACATATAGGATATTTTTACTAGTAGCATTTTGTGTCTTTCCTACAAATTTTTCACAACTTGTTTTGAGAAGGGTCGTTTTAATTCGGGTTTATATGGAAACGATTCAGTTCACGATGGGGTGTGTGACTATAACGTTACTGTTTGTCTGACGATACTCAGTTTTTACCAAACGACAGAATTTTACGGACCCTTCCAAATTGAGAGTATTTGCAGACGACAAAATAAACGTGACCCCAAAATTGAAAAATGACCTTGGAAGCGTAGAAAATATTGTGGGAAAAGGAGAAAATGCTGGGTAACAGCATTTTCTCCTTTTCCCACAATGTTTTTAGAAGGCTTCTCCGTCTGGGTCGTAAAAACCAGGGTTTGTTTGTTAAAAGGTTCATTTAGACCTGTTCAAATTAAAGGCAACTGTAGACGACATACAGTATGTGGCAAAACTACCGGACACTTTTCTTCTAAAACGGACAAGAAACATTGTGGGACGGAGTGAAAATGCTCGGAAATCATATTTTCGCCTTTTCTTACATTTTTTTTTTTCAAATGCCTTGAATCTCAGGGGGATAAAGACATGGGATAGTTAAAAAGTAGGCTAGACTTGACATGTTTTGACAATTTGAGAGAAAGAAGCTCTCGGCTTAATTGTTGGCCCTAAAAAGGGCCGTTTCATCGATGAACCAAAGTTCAGAAACTCCCGTCTGTACTCGCAGAACTATCGTCATAATCAGAAGAGGAGAAATCGTCGGAAATTAGTTCGGCCATATCCGAATCGCTGTCGTCATCGATGGTTACTGCGTCTTCCAGGACTCTTCGTTGAAGATCGATAATTTCCGTCGACTTCATTGCAGCATACTCGTAAAACATATTTCTGACCCCCTCAATAACGGACAGTCGCAATCGGATGTTGTATCGGAGAATTCGGTGACCGGAAGTGTCCGCCTCTCGGAAACGTACGGTCAGTTCCTCTACATGACGATTCAAAATGGTGAACTGTTCGCAGGCTTTTCGGAAAAGTTTCTCGGCGTCCAGGAGTTGCTGTCGAAGAGAATGCTGTACCGCTGCCATCGTTGTCAGTTTACTCGAGTAAAAGAAACAGGTCTGCTAGATTGTAGTGATAAAGCGAAGTCAGCCTGAGATTGGAGCTGCTTGATCGATGCTGTCCAAGTCCCAACGTCAACTAGTAAGCAATATGAAAATGTTGAACAAGTAATTTATATTAAATCTTTTTCTTCGAATATGAAATGCTATGATCTCTTTTGAAATATTATGACAATATGACAAATCGAAATTTGTCTAAGCTTTTAAAGGTATCATTCATTAGCATTACTTTTCCAGTATCCGAAGAACACTCGCAATTTTTCACCATAATTAGTACAATCACAGTAGGTGTGAAGACAGGAAATGCACCCGGAAGGTGAAGTTTTCACACTTCACCAGACAACAAAATTTGAAGACCGTCAAAATTGAAAGCATTTGCAGACGATATATTAAATTCGTCTCGTATGTAAGGTTTGTTATTCACAAGACAGAAAACATTAAGGGAAAACTGTCAACCAGCATTTTCTCCTTTTCTCCACAATGTTTTAAATTGTTTTTTTTTTTTTAAATATTTAACTCCTTACTAAACGACACAATCATGGTTTAAACTCGTCCAAATTGAAAGCACTTGCAGACGACAAATTAAAGATGGCTCAAATGCTGAAATTTGTTCTTCATAGAGTAGACAACATTGTTGAAAAAGCATTTTCAACTGGTAAACAGCATTTTCAACTTTTTCCACAGTGTTTTCAAAAGGCCTCTTTCTGAGAGTCGTTAAAATCCGGGATTGTTTGGTAAAGGGTTAAGTTAAGGGTTCTTAGAGGAAGTTTCGCCCTTACCTGGTGTTAGACACGGGCATGGATCAGTCGTCCGTATCGTAACTAATGGCTTTCACACCTGAGGTGTTTGGTTTGAGTCTTGTTTGTCGTGTTTGTGGTAACTCGTTAAAACACGACAAATCACTGCATATTTCTGTGTTTTCAAAATTACAGGTTATTTTTTTTTTTAAATCTTAAAGAAAAAAAGCACCTTTTTTTTTTTTCAGAAAAAAAAAAATGATGTAGTAAAACACATAAGCAGATCTTAGTAACTATTAAACCTCTTTACAGACTGACAAAATTTTAGACTCTCCCATTCATTAACCCTTTCCCAAACAAGCCCTGGTTTTTACGTATCTGCAGTAAAAGTCATTGAAAACACTTTGGGAAAAGGAGAAATTGCTCGTAACGAGCAATTTCTCCTTTTCCCACAGTGTTTTCTACCCTTTTTTAGAACTTTCTGCAATTTTCTCCAAATCTAAAATTGTCGTCTGCAAACTCTTTCGGTTTGGAAGAGTCCAAAATCTGTCGTTTGGGAAAGGGTTAAGGTATTTGCGGGGTACTTTTGAAATATGGCTTAAAATAAATGGAAACTGCACTGGAAAGTTTGAAGAGCAAGGTTTGAAATGAAGAAAATGCTGATACCTGCATTTTCTCTTTTTCCCACAGTGCTTTCCGAGGGTCGTCAACCCTTTACCACAGAATAACCACTTTTGACGACTCTATAAGGGAGTAGCCTTTTGAAAACATAGTGGGAAAAGGAGAAAATGCTGGTAACCAGCATTTTCTCCTTTTCCCACAATGTTTTGTGCCCTGCTAGAAACAAATTTCAATTTCTGAATTACGTTTTTTTGTTTGTCGTCTGCAAGTGCTTTCAATATGGACCAGTCTAAAATTTTGTCGTTTGGTAAAGGGTTAAAGGGGTTTCAATTTAAGCAACTCTAAATGTTGTCTTACAGAAAATAAACGCTTTACTAAACAAAACATGAGTTTTCACGACCCTGAAGAAGGATTTCAAAAACATTGAGGAAAAAGGAGAAAACGCTGGTGACCAGCATTTTCTCCTTTTCCCATAATGTTTCATACCTTTTCGAAGCCAAATTCCATCATGTTAGCCTCGTCACCTGAGGAAGAAGGACTTCAAAAACATTGTGGAAAAAGGAGAAAATGCTGCTGACCAGCATTTTCTCCTTTTCCTACATTGTTTTGTACCCTTTCAAAGCCAAATTCCATCATTTTAGCCTCATCAAATTCGTCACTTGCAAAAAAGAATCGAGCCAATCTCCGGCAAAAGAGGGCTCAATGCATCTCTGTGATCCATAGCACCTGGCAAGCTATCATATAATTAATTAACTGCCATTATTTTCGTAACAACTGACTTAATCATGAGGTAGACAAATCCTCAGACATACACAAAATTGACCAACAGCGAAAAGTTTCGGCCCAGGTCAGCCTGCGCGAACTGCGCAGGCTGACCTGGGTCGAAACTTTTTCGCAGATGCATTAAGCCTCCATTTTCACAGAGCACGGTTCATTTTTTATAAAGATAAGAAATAAAATGTTGTTATGTGATAAGTTGAAATCACTCCCAATGGTCTGCATCTACGATAATCTCCCAAGTGGCAGGATCAAAGATTTTTTACAAAGCGATAGAAAAATATCAAAGTTTACAGCATTTTAATGAAGAAGATACCGCACTAAAACCTTTCGCTACTTAGCTCGACTCACAGACTCTTTTGCGGACAGTGTAGATCAAGATCAGACTGCACAGAACGTGCAGTCTGATCTTTGATCTACACTATCCGATCGGGGCATACTTTCAACAAAATATTACCTATGAAATAGCAATTTTAGCAATTTTGTGGGGTTTTTATTTCAATTTTTTGCAGGTTAAGGTTTAATGTAAATTCCATGATCTGTCTATACCCAGAGGTACATATACACAGCCCATCATACGTTTTACATTATCTCCCGCTAGAGGGCATTCTACAAATACACATCAATCTAATTTGGGCATTCTGGGTACAGAACCGGACTACTTTTCTAAGCGACAACCGTTACTTTGAATTTCAAACTAAAATAAACGTTTACTCAATAAAACCTACCTGGTACGATTCATTCAGCTATGATCAGCAGTTTAGAGAAACCTGGAGCTAAAACAGGCATGATTTCTCATCGAACATACTGATAAAAGCCATTTTCTCCATTGCTACCTTATAGCGCGTATTACTGAAACTCACCCCCACCCCACCCCCACCCCCACCCTCCAAAATGGGGGGGAGTAATGCGTCACAGCAGACAGGTCGAATCTTCGTAGAATATGACATGCGCACACAACGTACGTTCCAAGATGGGGGAATCAATTTTCGAGTCAACCTTGAAATGTAGAGCATTTAGGTTGCCGCAAAACAAACCACACGTCTTTGATGCAGAAAAAAAACGATTAACCCTTAACCAAACGACCTCAGAATTTTTCGACCCAAGAAAGAAGTCTTCTGAAAACATTTTTGGAAAAGGAGAAAATGCTGGCAACCAGCATTTTCTTCTTTTCCAACAATATTCTTTACTCCTCTAAAGTCAACTTTCAAGTTTAGAGCCAAGTTTAGTTTGTCGTCTGCAAATGCTTTAATTTGGGACAAGTCTAAAATCTTGTCGTTTGGTAAAGAGTTTTAAAAAAGCGGTGGGAGGGGGGTTGGGGGAAAGAAACAAGACGTGAGCATTGAAATGGTTTGGAGAGGCAGAAACCATCATCTTCCCATTTTTCCCGTCCCCACCCCCTCCCCAGCCCCCATTTTTTTGTTGGGGGGGGGCGGTTTGTTATATTTTGCAGGGAAAATAGTAAAAATGCCATGGTTTTGTTTGTTTATATTTTTATGTAATGTCTTCATATGTTTACCCTAGTTTGAGAAAAAACTAAAAACAATACTATAAACACAACTTTGGAATTTTTCATCGGCCCACACATTCGCTCGAGTACTGGTGTAGTTCCCAAGAAGCAGAATCGAGAGAGATAAGTATAAGTCGTAAGAATTTGTTTCTCGATATTGATGTAAAATAGATATGTGTAAACTAATACTATATATCAGTACAGTATATACTGAAAAAGGAGCCTCAGGAGGGGCTCAAATATACAACCCTCAGAAGCCGATATAGGCGGCTTTACCAACTAGGCCATGGAGGAAAGCGACGGATTTATTTATCACAAGTTAATGCCAATAACGACGTATACTGTTACAAAAGAAATAGGAAAAAAATACAATAAAATACAAAAAGAGATTAACCCTCGGTATCTCCTTGTGTTTTCTAGATGCATTCCTGTTTATGACATAAAACTTCATGTCATGCTAAAAAGTGAAAAGAAAAGTTCAAGCCCATAGTAGTCTGCCTCCCTTAAATCCTACGATGACTCCTGGTGGCATTCTTTGTTAATGCTCGGCATCCATGCTAGAATTGTTCCTTAGACTATTACAAACAAGATAGGGGTGGATGCCCAGCGTGATTTTTCGATTTAAGGTCACAGTGAGGTCAAAGGTCAATGAGTGCAAAAATCAAGAAAAACTGGCTTGTAGCTAAAGCAAAATTATTTGCGTCAACACAAAATGAAAGCAATGTGAACGAAATCAAATAAATTGAATCAGGAATGGACAGAGGCTCACCCCAGATCTGACCCTATCAGATTTTCTTTTCAACACAGTAACTGGATCAACGTCCATGATTGGTGTAACTTAAATTCTGAATTATAAAAGAAAGATTTATAATCAAAACAATCAAAGATTGAAATCACTGAACATTAACTACTAACTAGCATAAAATCAGCAGGATATAATGACAAATTGTATAATCAAGTCTCAGTAAACATTTTACACGAAAAACATAACTGTTTGCAACATATTTATCACCTTATCAGAATATAAAAATCTTTTGACTTCAAGAAAGTGAGATGGTTTGTTATGTAGAAAGAGTGCACGTCGCCTAGCGTCCGGTAAACAAATACATTCAAATTGTCGTTTTGTAGCGCTGTATTTACTGGTACAGTGGCTAGCAGTATGCACAGGGTAATTAAATTAGTGTCATTTTCCTTTAGAGAGGCTTATAACAAAACTATTGAACAGAAATCTAGAACTCTTCTTAATATTAAAAGAATTCAAAACCTGTGTTGATACAAATTTTAAAGCTTAAACGCAATATTAAGTACTGAGCAAGTTCAACCGATTCCATTAGCCTACCGACCTGAATTTTAGTTAAGTTTATAAAAGCAAAATACAATCCAAGTGTACACAGACCCTTACACAACGTAGAGGACACAATCACAAATTAAGAAATGCATATGACTGAGGCATCATGGCAAATGCCGTTGAAAAAAAGACTGAAAACGTCAAAAATATTCAGAGATAAACCGTTTTTAGCTTCAGAAAGTACATTTTTCTATCCCTTAATAGTCAAAATATTCACAAAAAGTCGTCTTTTCAATAAAATAATGTCTCTGATGCAGTTTTCAGAAAATTTAGCACAATTAGAATTAATAATACAGCATGTATAGCAATTAAAAATATCACAAGGACGATTTTAATATGAAAGCGCACCTATTTGACCTTTGACCTTGCTGTGACCTTAATTCGAAGTTTCAGACTGGGCATCCACCCTGGGAGGTTTTGTCATACCCCAAAGAATATTACTAGCATGGATGCCGAGCATTAACAAAGAATGCCATCAAAACAATTTTCAAGAGCTCGTACGAATTATAGTCTGTAAACTGTAGTATAAATCAAAACTTTACCATTTCAAGGAATCTTTTTTTTTTTTTGGTGGGGGGGGGATATGTCCTTTTCGGACAGTGTAGATCAAGATCTGACTGCACGTTCTTTGAAGTCTTATCTTGATTGACACAGTCTGCAAAGGGTCAGTTGGTCGTGCTTTTTACAGATAATTTCGCGAAAGAATAGAAATTAGCAGTTTCTATTATTATTATTGTTGCCCGTTTAACATAACAAGGAAAGGAATGGCCATTTTTACACGCGGCGACGCGTTATAAATATTCATATCATGAATTTTACAATGTCATGCGCGGTGATTGACTTAAAGAATAGCAGACAATGGCAGACATATACTGTATAGACAAAATAATTGATCAGAGATTATTTAAAGACGATTCTACTTAATAGGATTAATTGTTGCGTTTCTCATTATTAAACTGAAGATTTAATTGATGGTAATTCAAGATTAGACTTCGCAAGAACAAATTTGATATCATATGTTTTCTTGGTTATTGACTGTAAAGATGAAATATATGTGATATTGTAACGCCATGAGGCCCGGCTTCCGGAGCGCGTTATCTTAAATCTAGGCTTTTCTTCTGCCATGGTCGTGGGGTAGAACGCCAGCCTCGCAAGCATAAGGTTCCAAGTTCGAATCCCGGCAGCAGGTGCTAACTTAACGACTGTTCATTGACCTACACATTCGGCTACAATGCCGGTGTGGATTCAAGAAAACAGAACAGAGAGATTAGTATAAAATGCAAGGCTTTGGTTTTCTAATTATCGAGATACTACATGCCACTTGTATTCAAACTGTCTTGTATAGTAGCTATCGAGGCATTATGTGGTATTTAAACTCAGAGAGGCACTATATTCTATCTGTACTCTTACTTTCGAGGCGAGGAATTATTTGCCATATCGTAGGTTTTTTTCGAAAACTTCGTAACTACAGCTTGTAACAAACTGTAGTTACGAGGTTTTCGAAGTAAACCGAAGATATGTAGTATAGAAATATTACTATCGAAGTAAGATATGTTACATGTTCTCTAACTATT
Source organism: Tridacna crocea (assembly GCA_943736015.1). NCBI lineage: Eukaryota > Metazoa > Mollusca > Bivalvia > Cardiida > Cardiidae > Tridacna > Tridacna crocea. Next base: position 7,356,679 of record OX031071.1, read on the forward strand.
GAGGAACTATATCCTAATTATACTCCCACAATCGCAAAACTTTGTTCTTCTTTAACTATTGAGGCAATGAGCGCTGCTTGTTTGAGGTATTATAAGCTGCCTGTAGTCATTCTAACTATCAAAGTATATGCTACTTTACTTTGTCTGTCGAGGTACTTTATACACACTTTATACCTACATTCTATTTATTGAGGTACAATATGCTACTTGCGCTCTACCTATCAAAGTACTACAAGCTATTTGTTGTCTTATTATCAAGATTCTACACATATGCACATAATTATGCTATTTGCCCTTAGTTTCCACTTACATAATGTTACTTGTACTTTTAGTTCCGAGAGTTTATATGTTACATGCACTCTACCTATTAAAGTACTACAAACTATTTGTTGTCTGATTATCAAGATTCTGCACATAATCTACTTTGCTCTTACTTTCCACTTTTAGTTCCGAGAGTTTATATGTTACGTGTACTCTACCTATCAAAGTACATGTACTACAAGCTATTTGTTGTCTTATTATAAAGATTCTACACATATACTACTTTGCTCTTACTTTCCACTTACAGAATTTACTTGTACTTCTAGTCCCGAAGGTTTATATGTTACATGTACTGTACCTATCAAAGTACTACAAGCTGTTTGTTGACTTATTGTCAAGATTCTATACATATGCTACTTGTTGTTTTACTTTCTACTTACATAATGTTACTTGTACTTTAATTTCGAGAGTTTAAATGTTACACGTACTCTACCTATCAAAGTACCACAGGTTATTTGTTGTCTTATTATCAAGATTTTACACATATGCTATTTGTTCTTTTACCTTCCACTTAGAAATTTTACTTTTACTGTTAGTTTCGATGGTTTGTATGTTACATGCACTCTATCTATCAAAGTACTACAAGCTATTTGTTGTCTTATTATCAAGATTCTACACATATGCTACTTTACTCATACTTTCGACTTACATAATGTTACTTGTACTTTTAGATTCGAGAGTTTATATGTTACATGCACTGTACCTTTCAAAGTACACAAACTATTTGTTGTCTTATTCTCAAGATTCTACACATATGCTACTTTTTCTTTTACTTTCCACTTACATAATGTTACTTGTACTTTTAGTTCCGAGAGTTTAGATTTTACATGTACTCTACCTATCAAAGTACTACAAGCTATCTGTTGTCTTATTATCAAGATTTTACACATATGCTACTTTGCTCTTACTTTCCACTTACATAATGTTACATGTATTTGTACTTTTAGTTTCGAGAGTTTATATGCTACATGTACTCTACCTATTGAAGTACTAAAAGCTATTTGTTGTCTTATTATCAAGATTCTACACATATGCTACTTTGCTTTTACTTTTGACTTATATCATGTTATTTGTACTTTTAGTTTCAAGAGTTTATATGTTGTATGTACTTTAACTATCTGGGACCTATATATATACTTCCTGTACCTAAAACCCTAATTATTGCGGCACTTTTTGCTGTTTAGCTGTTTTTGTTATTTTTACTATCAAGATATTTCTACTGTCTGTCCCATGCCAGACTTTTCTCCGTCTCTTCAATCTATTTAACCTTTTACCAAAATTTAGACTGGTACAATTTGTAAATCTTTGAAAACGATAATTTCAAGCCGGTTGCCCAACTGATTAAGTTTGCTAGGGTAGAAAATATTGTGGGAAAAGGAGAAAATGCTGGTTACCAGCATTTTCTCCTTTTTCCAACAATATTTTCAGACTCAGTCTCTCTCGGGGTCGTTAAATGTCTGGATTATGTAGTTAAGGACGAATGTTATACCAATATGTAATTCGTTTTCGGTTTATTTTTGTAACGTCATTCAATGTTCTTAATTACCTCGTAGATTTGAGTAACATATTTCGCCCGAATACCACATACAAATCCTGTCAATTGAAACCGGATTGGATTTACTGTCAGCAAAATAAATGCCTTCAGAATTAAGTCTAATAGTTTGTACTTTTACAAAGGCAAAGCGAAAAAGACGAATCGACAGTTTTCATGTGTATAGAAGACCATGGAAATCAGCCATGCACTATGACAAAGGGAATGTTATGCATCTGCCAAAAGTATCGTCCCCGGTCAGCCAGCGCAGGCTATGTCGAAACTTTTCGTTTTTGGTAACACGATTTTCTGCATGGACGTCAAAGGACCTCTAGATTCAGCCAATCATAATTTAATATCAGTTGTTTTCATGAACATTGGTGAGTTCTGATTGGCTGAATTTTTTTTTTTTCATAGCTCCAAGAAAAAAAAAATCACCTTATGCCGGAACTACTTTTGCTGAAGGTTGCTTTTGCGGGTCCAACACACTGCTTTGCTCATTTACTTTCATTCTATTGGTTAATTTTCAGTAATGGGGATCTGAAAACTGCTTCCCTACATTGCATTCTTTTTTATCGCCATTTTCAACAATATTTGAGTTATATCGCTGGAGCCAGTGCACCTATCCATGTTTTTCTGGAGTCTCTTTTACCACTACACCGCACAATTTTTCAATCCAAGCCGCTGGCTGCTTTCCCACAAAGCCATCGTCGAGACAATAATCAGACGTGGGGGAAAAATGAATCCTGTCGCAATGACTATTATCAATCCTCGGAAAGAACTCGGCCAAGCGAGGGATCGAACCCACCCCCCCCCGTGAACACAAGTCCTGCACACTATAACGCACGTGTAATGCAGAAAAATGACCCTCCCCTACAGAATGACCCATGGGTCATTTCTCTAGAGGAGAGTCATTTCTTGGCATCACACAGGCAAAAACTGTACTGGAAGCATCACCCGTGCCATACCCTAACGGCGCAATGCACAAACACGTAATGTGATACAAGGCTTTGTTTATTATCACGAGCAGTAAAACAAGTGTTTTTCCATGTTTCTCGTAAATTATGTAAAGCTAATCATGTTCGTCAACCTAGCTGGAACAAATCTAAACCCTTTGGCTGCTGAGTGCATGGACTGAATGTTCTCTTTGTTGGACGTGCAGATCAAGATCAGACTGCACAGACCGTGCAGTCTGATCTTGGATCTACACTGTCCAATACGAGTTGATTTTTTTCCCGAAAAAAAGATTTAATTTTCCGTACCATTGACGACACTAGAAAATATGCTGGTAATCAGTATTTTTTTTTCCTTTTTCCATAATGTTTCCTTCCTTATTAACACTTTTGCACAACAATCCAGAGTTTAACCCTTTACCAAAGAACTCTGAGATAGAAGCCTTTTGAAAACATTGTTGGAAAAGGAGAAAATGGTGGTTACCAGCATTTTCTCCTTTTCGCACGATGTTTTCTACCCTGCTAGAAAAAAAACATTTAAGTTTCGTTTATTTTGACGTCTGCAATCGGCTTCCAATTTGGGCAAGTCTAAAATCGTGTCGTTTGGTAATAAGAGAGCTCTTAAAAACACAGTGGTAAAAGGAGAAAATACTGGTAACCAGCATTTTCTCCTTTCCCACAATGTTTTCTATCCTATGAAAGACAAATTTTATATTTTGAGTCACTTTCAAATTGTCGTCTGCAAATGCTTTCAATTTGGTCAGGGCTAAAGTTTTGCCGTCTGAAAGAGTGTTGAAATTTTACTCGATTTTCTATCAGACGACCAAAACAATAACCCTTCACCCTACAACACCGAAAGTTTTCTCCTTTTCCCACTGTGTTTTTAAAAGCTATTTTTCTCAGGATTGTTAAATGTCGTCGTACTAATGGATATTCAAAATGTTGTTATAACTTTTTTTGTCAAACAAATAATTAAATCTGAAATTCACCATAAAAGGTTTTATATTCATGAATTGTTATAATCTGAATTATGGTTTGTGTAAAACAATCACTAAATGAAACATTATTGTATTCATATAATTGAATAATTCAGAAATCGTGTTTGAAATGCGAAACTTTGAAAACGGCTTCGTCAGCTGTCTCTGTTTCATGTCCCGAACCCTGTGCAAGGCAGTCCCGAGCTCTAACCCTTTACCAAAAAAATCCCTGGTTTTTACGACCATGACATAGAAGCGTTTTGAAAACATTGTGGGAAAAGGAGAAAATGCTGGTAACCAGCATTTTCTCCGTTTCCCACAATGTTTTCTACCCTGCTGGAAACAAGTTTGAATCTTTGAGTTACATTTATTTTGTCGTCTGCAAGTGCTTTCAATTTGGACCAGACTAAAATTGTGTCGTTTGGTAAAGGGTTAACGACTCTGTGGACGAAGCCATGTGAAAGCATTATGGGAAAAGGAGAAAATGCTGGTAACCATTTGGTAAAGGGCTAAGAAACATTCAAATTCTGCAAACAAACATATGTCAATCAATTGACACAACGCTAGAAGAGGGCATTTTTACGAAAAGTCTGTTCGGTGATAATTCATACTGTTTTGTGAAGTCTGGTATATAAACTGTCGGACAAATACCCAAAGATTTCGTATAACTCATACAGAATTAAATCACCAAGAAGTACCTCCCAAGACGGACCTCAAATAGCGATGTTTTTATAGATTGTGAGATATTGTTTTTCTCATAGAATAAGTTACACGGATAGAGACCTCGGCAAGATGTCCGCAAATTAAACTTACAATGGTCTCTTTGTTTGTATCGTTTATCGGGACCCGAGATCGAAGGCAGAATGGCATGTTCGATAGACATTAAACGTTGATAAATTGTCAGTGACGACTAAAACAGTATTCGAGGACGATGTAAATCAAGATCAGACTGCACAGAACATGCAGTCTGATCTTGAATCTACATAGTCCGCTATTTGATACGAAACTTTGACAAAGCTAAACTTGAATAACAGTTGAGAATCTACCAATAGACCTCCCCAAAAAAGTAAACTTTTGGGAGTTGATGGAGATAGATTTAAATACCAGCATTTATCAGACGACAAGACTGTAGACCTGGTCCATATTGGAAGCATGTTGCAGACGACAAATTTAAAATTTTAAATGCAACTCAAACACTGGATATTGTCTTTGAGTGGGTTAAGGACAAGATTGTGTGAGGAAAAGAGACAAATACCAATAAGCATAATTTCTGCCTTTTTCCACGATGTTTTGATCCTCCTCCATAAAAAAATCTTTCTCGACGGGTCCTAATAGCACTAGCTCATTGACCTTTTATTAAGCAATCCCAGGTTTTGATGAACCTGGGCAAGAGGCCGTTTGAAACCAGTGTCGGATAAATGGCAAAATGCTGGTAACCAGCGTTTCCTCGTTGTCTTCAATCCCCTCCCCCTTTGGGACAAATTCCATTATTTTGGCTGCATCGGGTATGTCGTCTGCACATCCTTTCAATTTGGGAATGTATAAAATTTTGTCGTTTGGTAAGGAGTTTTAAATATTAAAGATACAAATTTTGTTAATTTTACCTCATCCCTCGCTGCTCACAAAGGTTTTGTATATACACTAAACGATGCCACCCCACGCCTTTTGGGAGGGGGGGGGGAGCTTTTTCATGTGAAAGTAATGATTTTGAAAAACTGCGAGAAAAGGAAGAAAGTGAAATAAATCTGATCAAAATCCTTGGAGCTGACCATCACTGTATGTAACCATTACTATACGAACAACAACAAAAGGTAGCATTCTACAGCCGCAAAACAATTGAATATATATAAAACTAAAAAAAAAAAATGAGGTTCCACCGAGATTTGAACTCGGATCGCAGGATTCAGAGTCCTGAGTGCTAACCATTACACCATGGAACCAGCTGGTCAGATATTACAATTTGTTCGAGACAGATAACAAAACTTTGTGTACGACAACCTTGTACGAGGTTTGATTGCATGACGTTTCGTCCTCTATGAAGCTCGTACTGTCGAACCTGAGAGAGAGAGAGACGGCTTTTGAAAACATTGCGGAAAAAGGAGAAAATGCTGGTAACCAGCATTTTCTCCTTTTTCCACAATATTTTCTACACTTTCAGAAGCAGATTCCATCATTTGAGCCACTTTAAATATGCCTTCCCTTGGCACAGATATGACAAGATATGGCTTGTAAAAACCTTGTTGGAAAAGGGGGGGGGATTCTGGTAAGCAACATTTTCTCCTTTTCTTTTCAACGTGCTCACTGCTTTCCGGTGCAAAGCAGCAAAATAATAACACTTCAGGAAAAGTAGAAAATTCTATTTTAAAGCATTTTCTCCTTTTACTACAACGTTTAAAATGCTATCTTTCCTTTTCGTCTTTCCTTTTCACTCAAGCAATTGTAAAGTTAGATCTTTTTTTTTTCAAATGCCGCTCGTAACAAACTCATGATATCATCCCATCCCTTGACGTCTCAGTATGACACAGTGTTCTTTTGGGGACACTGTAGATCAAGATTAGTTGACAATTTGTTTTTTTATCTATTCTTTATTTTTAGAACATTGTGGAATTCTTGTAAGACATCTAATTCACCAGTTTTTTCCTCTCTTTTTTTCTCTCTCTCGAAAATACAACTCCTGACGCAGTTCAGAATGAGCATTTTCTCCATTTGCCGTACTGTATGCTTGCCAATATTAACATTTCAGTATCACTTAAGTAACATGTTCATAAAGGCGTTACTATTACATGAGCTTGTGGTTTACAAGTGCAGGGGAGACTACTCTTACAGTCATTTCATTTTATGGTTACCAGTTCAAGGGATGTTACTCCTACAGTCCTAACATATGCCTTTTCACTAATTTGCAAGTCGATTACTTATGTTGAAACTACTGACTGACTGACTGACCGACTGACTGATGGATTGACTGGTTGATTGACTGATTGATTGATTGATCGGTCGATCTGTCGTTCGAACGGTCGGTCTGTCGTTTAAATGATTATACGGTGACAATCGCCGTTTTTTCTAAACATTGTTGCAATTAAGTCGTGGTGGCTGGCGCACCTACTCATACTTTTCAGGAGTTAGCAGTACTTTGCACGATATGATTTTCCAGCCACTGGCAGCTTTCCCACATAACCATCGCCTGATTGCACTACCTGCTGGGATACAACTGAAACAATGTTGAAAACTTTGTAAAAAATAATACCTGCCCTGCCCTGCCCTGCCCTGCCCTGCCCTGCCCTGCCCTGCCCTGCCCTGCCCTGCCCTGCCCTGCCCTGCCCTGCCCTGCCCTGCCCTGCCCTGCCCTGCCCTGCCCTGCCCTGCCCTGCACTGCTTGATTGCCTTCCATCCAACCATCTAAAACATCCTTCCCTGCAGCAACCCCTCAATCCACCCACCCATCCACTCACACGGCCATTCATCCTCTTATCCAAAATTCTTCCATCCATCCATCCATCCATCCATTTCGCCGTCGGTTCATCTGTGTATGGGTCCGTCTTTAATTGTATGCAAACACAAACAAACAAATAGATCAGTACCTGCCATCCATCAATCTATTTGCCCATCCATCCATCCATCCATCCATCCATCCATCCATTTGCCCATCCATCAATCCATTTGCCTATCCATCAATCCATTTGCCCACCCTACCATCTATCCATCCATCCTTCAATCCATTCGCACATCCATCCATTCATCCATCCATCCATCAATCCATTTGTCCATCCATCAATCCATTTGCACACCAATCAATCCATTTGCTCATCCATCAATCCATTCGTCTATCCATCAATCCATTTGCCCATCCATCAATCCATTTGCACATCCATCCATCCATCGATTTCGCCGTCCGTTCATCTGTGCATGCATACGTCTAGAATATTGTATGCAAACAAACAAAAAAACAAGAACACTGTAGATCAATATATATATCTGCCAACTCATCACAAAGATGTATCCGGACATGACACTTCACGTCTAATTAAAAACAATGGCGACCTAATCTTATCTAACCCTGCACCATACGGCCCGGTGTTTTGACTGATCCTCGGAAAGACAGCTTTCGAAAACATCATGCGAAAAGGAGGAAACACTGGGGACAAGCACCTCCCTCCCCCTCCCCCTCCCCCGACCCACGATGTTTGCAACCCTTTCAGAAGACAAATCCCACATTTATTGCCATATTATGTTGCTTTTTTTTTTACTTCAAATTCTATTAACTTTTAAACTGCTAAGCGCGACATTTGTGGACAATGTAGATCAAGATCAGACTGCACAGAACGTGCAGTCTGATCTTGATCTACACTGTCCATTAAAGAGATATTCATAAAGTTCCGGTGACCAACTTCCTTTTTCTGTTTTCAAAATGACAAAATTTTAGACTGCTTCAAATTGAAAGGATTTGCAGACCACCACTAAAATGCTGCACAAATTATTAATTTCTTTCTTTGGATGGGTAGAAAACGGTGTGGTAAAAGGAGAAAATGTCGGTAACCAGCATTTTCTCCTTTTAACCATGGCGTTATCGAAAGTAAGCTTTATCCGGGTCGTTATACGTAAGTCGAGAGTGTTTGGCAAAGGGTTCCGGTTATTAACTTCCTGTCTTTTCTTGAACTCAACGAATCCGGTTGCTTAGTTGGTAGCTCAGTCGGTAGCCATATAGGCTGATAGAAACCCTGAGGATGTAAGTTCGATACCCCAGGTCTGCAAAACTGACTCCGGGGATTTGATGATAATTATTCATTACAGCAGGGTTCATTCCACTTGCACCGATGTTGGGTCCTGCCTGGCTCAGTGGTAAAGTGTCGAACTTGCAATCTTGAGGCACCAGGTTCGACATTATCTCGCGCTAGATGGCATTCTATAAATACTCATCTATCTAATGTGAGCATCCTTGGTAGAGAACCGAACCACTTTCCTACGAGACAACCGTTACTTTGAATTTCAAACTAAAATAAACGTTTAGTCAATAAAACGCTGTACCTCGTGCAATTCACTCAGCTATAATCAGCAGTTTAGAGAAATCTGGAGCTAAAGCAGGTTTCATTTCTCCTCAAACGTATTGATAAAAGCTATTTTCTACATTGCTACTTTATAGAGCGTAATATTATAGTCTCTCGGTTTGGCGTGAGAGTATCCTAGGGCAAGGCGCTTCAGAGCCCTTGCCTAGCACAGTATAAATCCAGGACACACTTGAATATGTCACCGTGATATGACTAGAATAACAAAGTTGAAATCTGCGTAAAACATACATACATCAACCAATCAACCAGTCAGCCGGCCGGTCGGTCGGTTGGTCGGTCGGTCGGTCGGTCGGTCAGTCAGCCAACCGGCCAGTCACCGATGTAATTTGTCTAAGCAATGTGCCCCATACGTACAAGTTAAATTTTTAAAAGAAAAGGAAAAAGGAAGGAAGGAAGGAAGGAAGGAAGAAAGGAAGGAAGGAAGGAGGGAAGGAAGCGAGGGAGAAGGAAGGAGAGGGAGGAAGAGAGGGAGGAAGAAAGAGAGAAAGAAGGGACAGACAAGTAAAAGCAAACATACAAACAAACAAACAAAACGAAGATGAACAAACAGATTACAAAAATTAATCAAATAAATGAACGACATAAAATTCAAGTGTGTTTACAACAAGAAAATTTATAATAATTGTCTCAGTTTTAGGAAACTCTTGTATTTCCCATTAAAAGTTTTTTGCTGGATTGTCTAACCAAGGTTGCGAGCGGTGTAGGTGTTGGGGCAACCACCATTTTAAGCTTAGGCACTGTTGACATGTATCGTCTTGGCTCACGATAGAGCACACGGTCCAGTTTATGATCTTCAGAAACAGAGGTCAGAGCTTGGTTGGCTTCTTTTACTGCAGAAATGGGGTCTTCTGGTTGCTTTGTGGCGCTTGGTTGTCGATCTGGTTGTCTTGAGTAGGCTTGGTGTAATGGCGCCTTCACACTGATCATTTCTATGACACGTTCACGTCTAACTGGGGCAGATCGAAGTCCTAATCTAGCTTTTCGATTTGATGTTAGTGGTTGTCGCTGTCTACTTCCGGCTGAGCTTACAGATCTGGCTGCGATGTATTTCTTTTCCGGATTAGTTACCACACAAAGAGGTTCATTTTCACGTTGTCGGGGAGAGTTTCGTCTAGTCCTGCTTCGACTTTTTCTTGCGCGCGGAGGTTTTTTTGGAACACGCTTTTCTGATTTGCTCGATCGACTGGAGCAAAAACTTGCACTGCCGAGTGAGAGTGATCGGCAAGCTTCACTTCGTTTCCGAGATAAACTTCGTTCACGTGACTTTTTTCCAGAATGAGGACGTCTTCCAACTGTACTTGACGCACTTTTAGGTCGCTCTTTTCTTGAAGAGCGATTTGCACTACTTTTTCTCGAAGTTTTCGAGTTAGTCTTTGATTCTGAGTTTGTTTTAGTATTAACTTTAGTTTCGTCATCAAATGACATAGCAGTTTCAAAAAAGTTTTCAGTTGTTTGTTGTTTTGGTGTCATTGAACTACTTTTCGGTCTTTTACGATCACGTGATATACCAGAATTACTACGCGTTGACCGCTGTTTCCCAGCACTTCTAACTCGCCCAGTTTTCTCTTTTCCATTTGTATCGTTTTCTGTACAATCTCTTTCCAGGCGTTCAAATCTATTGTAATAGGAATCGTCTACATTAGTTGGCCGCGCCAAAGACTGTAGAACGTGTTTGTCGTGTAACATGTCACTATCTATATCCGCTTTCAACGGTTTTAAAGGAATCAAGTGCGACAATTTGTAACCTCTCTGTCTCTCTGGATTTGGTATGTTTCCCGGCTGCATTGTATTTCCCAGCACTAATAGATTCACATCAATGGGTAATGGCTGCCCCTTGTATGGAAGCTTCATAGGCGCTGGAGGTGGCATATTAGGGGACACCTGAGGCCCCTTTTTGAAAAAGTTTCTACTCATCATTATCATTTACGTAACTTCTTCATCCAAGTCATCCAATCAAATAAATCATGGCCTATGTTGAAAAAGGAGATCTTAAATTTTTCTTTTCGTTTTCATCATTTGGCCCGTTCACGTGTATAAAATTATAAATGTTCCCAAACTTCTTAATATTTGTATTTGTAGAAGATACCAAACTGATAAATTGGATTCAATTATCACGAAAGACTTCTGTAAAGTAATGCCACACTGAAAATCCTCAATACACAATACCGTTGGCTTCACAGTGTATCCATCGGTAACAGTTCTAACGTCTTATTTTGTGTTCATTTTTCGCAATGTATCCGTGTTTTCAACCACAAAAAAAAAGCAAGAACAAACATCAATATATGTATTTTAGTTCCGTTGTAAACTAAGTCTTTTCTGCAACACAACCGTATATTGTCCAGAATTACATTTTTTCCAACTACACTCGTTCGTCTCACCTGTATTCATTACATCCACTCTTTACCAAACGGTCTCGTGTATTTACGACCCTATTAAACAGAGCCTTTGAAAACATTGTGGGAAAAGGAGAAAATGCTGGGTAACCAGCATTTTCTCCTTTTCCCACGATGTTTTCAAAGACGAAACAGATCATTTGAACGTTAATTAACATGTTGTCTTCAAATGCTTTGATATCGCTCTAAAATTTTGCCGTGTGGTAAAGAGTTAACCCATTACCACACAATCCCTACTTTTGACGCCCCTGAGAAAGAAGCCTTTTGAAAAAAACTGTGGGAAAAGGAGAAAATGCTGGTAACCAGCATTTTCTCCTTTTCCCACAGTGTTTTCTACCCTTCCCAGGACAAATTTCAATTTTTCAGTCACCTTTTTTTTGTCGTCTGCAAATGCTTTCAATTTGAACCGGTCTAAAATATTGTCGTTTGGTAATGGGTTAAAAACACAAAGTTCTTCAATATTATTATCTTTTTAAATACGGCATCGGGTCAATTTACACTGATCTAACTTTGCTTCCCAACCTTATCCTCCACATATTTTTAAACAGACGTCCGTTTATTAGTGCTATACTTATACTAAGAAAGGTTTCACACCACTAATAATTGTATAATATCCATTTCAAACAACAGTTTAGTTTTTCTGAATAAGCGTTTCTTTAAAAAAAAAAGCGAAGAAAAAGAAAGTGATACAAACATGTTTATTGAATTTCTGTCAGCTTGACTCATTACCAAACGACAATACTTTAGGCTTGTCCAACTCCAAAGCATTTGCAGACGACAAAATAAAAGCGACTGAGAATTTAAAATTTGCTTTACAAAGAGTAGAAAACATTGCAGGAAAATGGAGAAAATGCTGGTTACCAGCATTTTCTCCTTTTCCCACAATGTTTTCTAAAAGCTTCTTTCCCCGGGTCGTCAAAAGTAAGACAAGGCGTTAATCCTTACCAATCGACAAATTTTGGACACATCCGGTTTGAGAACATGTTATGGATGACAAAGGAAATATTGCTCAATGATAGAATAAGTCTTTGAAATAATACAAAAAAAAAACTCACACACACACAAAAAAAAAAAACAACATGAAGGATAAATGATAAAATACAGGTAACCAGCATAAAGTCTTACTTTCTCAAGAAATTGTTCGGGCAAAGGGTTATATTAATTCATCAGGATAAAGGATACATTTGAGACCCGTCACGCGAAAAAGGGGACAATCTGGGAGTTCTGTACATCAATTATATGAAAACAGACCAAAGATGAGTGCAGGTCAGTTTAAGTTGATCATTCAAAATGATTGTATAGCAAGGTAGTTGAAGGTACAATGACCACTTTTCATACAGAAAATGTCATTAAAGTGAAAAGTGTCAACCTTGGTCAGCCTGCGCAATTCGTGCAGTCTGACCAGAGTTGACACTTTTCGCAGTTCCAAGAAGGTCCCTTTTTGCGTGATGGGTCACATATTAAAAAAATTATCTTAATCAATGATTGTTCGGGTTTATTACAAGATCTGTGTTATACGGTTTACTGACACAATGTCAAAACTAACTGAGGCCCTTACAATTTTTTCAACCCATAAAGGTGGCCCTTCAGATTATAGGACGAACATTTTACAAAAATGAAAAAAAAATCATCCTTTTACTCTCAAAGCCTTTTAATTTTCATTAATAAAACCCTAGTAGCCGAAAACTATCCGACAACACGAGAAATTAGAGATTTACCACGGCCCAGGTCGACACTGACGGATACAAGGTTTATTTTTACATGAGCAACTCGCTCATTTACGTACCAGAAATGTACAGACTAAGCTTCAAACATTGCGTTCGAAGAAGACATTATAGAAAATAATTACAGGTTTGTTATGTTATGGACTTTAAGCCTTTCCCAAACAATCCCTGGCTTTTACGACCCTGAGAAAGAACCCTTTTGAAAACATTGTGGGAAAAGGAGAAAATGCTGGTAACCAGCATTTTCTCCTTTTCCCACAATGTTTTCTACCCTGCTGAAAACAAATTTCAATTTTTGAGGTATGTTTATTATGTTGTGTGCAAATGCCTTCAATTTGGACCAGTCCAAAATTTTGTTGTTTGTTAAAGGGTTAAGCGTCATTAGTCACGTGCCAGTCACTTGACATTCCCACAATGCTTTTATGATTTTTAGCGCGAAATCTAAAAATACATTAAGAGGCTACGTAGCCGCTCAAGGGAACACCATCAAAAATGGTTGTTTTTTTTTTATTTATCTATGATTCTTAATTATTGATGATTTGTATTGTTTTTCATATAGATTTCAGTGATATATATTTTTTAAATTGGTGAGATGTGAAAATTCTAAATACCCACCTTTAAAACATAGATACAGTATATACTTCTGTGATTTTACCTACATTCAGTAGTATGGTGTTATGCAGACCTGTGAACAGCGGGCCGGTCTGTTTGCCATCCGGGAAACTCCGTCTATTTTTACGAGCAAGCTCCCTTCCTCTCCAATATATGGAAAAGAGGACTGTCTTTTTTCCCCACTACCCATTTTTGGGTTTTTTTTTTTTTCTCAGCCTCACTAAAATGTTCCTTTTTGTGTACGAAGGGAAGTCTTATAAAAGGGGGCACGCGTCGGCAAGACGGGCCTCAATTCTATCTTTATTACTATTGTACTGTTAAATTAATTCAATAAAAAAAAAATCAGCCAATGGTTAAAATCTAAAGACATGTATTGTAATTTCAGGGTTATTCTTTTGCGGCAAATTTTCACTATATGTGACACTGTAGATCCAAGATCATTCTACACATTCTTTGCTGTCTGATCTTGATCTACACTGTCCGCAAGATTGAGTGACGCGTAACACCACAAGGGTTACCAAGACACAAGCTCGTGCCTACCTATTGTTTTAACTTTTTATATCGTCAAATGGGGTTGATCGGAATGATAAAACCAATAAAATGCTACTGTTCTGTTTTAACCCTTTCCCAAACAAGCCCTGACTTTTACGTGTCTGCAGTCTTTTGAAAACACTGTGGGAAAAGGAGAAATTGCTCGTAACGAGCAATTTCTCCTTTCCCACAGTGTTTTCTACCCTTTTTGAGAACTTTCTGCCATTTTCTCAAAATCTAAAATTGTCGTCTGCAAAGTCTTTCAGTTTGGAAGAGTTCAAAATTTGTCGTTTGGGAAAGGGTTAAAAGAATACATTCTGATTTTTTTTGCCACGTAAGTTATGAGCCATACTCTGTGAAAAAGTAGTTCAATGCATCTGCAAAAAGTTTCAATTCATGTCAGCTTGCGCAATGCGTGCAGGCTGACATGGGTCGACGAAACTTCTTGACAGATGTATAAATTTTCTGCATGGTCACGAACAATTATCTTCCAACCTCGTCTAAATTCTTTCTGGGGATTGATAGTTGTCTACGCATGTCATAGTCTTCGAAGATTCGACTGTCTTATATGACGCATCACTAGCCCTGAAAGCGGGCTTACTGTAATATTACGCTCTATAAAGTAGCAATGTAGAAAATAGCTTTTATCAATACGTCTGAGGAGAAATGAGACCTGCTTTAGCTCCAGATTTCTATCAACTGCTGATCATAGCTGAGTGAATTGCACGAGGTAGCGTTTTATTGAGTAAACGTTTATTTTAGTTTGAAATTCAAAGTAACGGTTGTCGCGTAGGAAAGTGGTTCGGTTCTGTACCCAGGATGCCCAAATTAGATAGATGATTATTTATAGAATGCCATCTAGCGGGAGATAATGGGGGATTGATGATTGTCATTGCGAAAGGAATCATCTCTCTCACATCGCTGACTATTGCTTCGACAGTACTATTGTGGGAAAGCAGCCAGTGGCTTAGAAAGATTATCGTAAAAGTTGCTGACGAAAAAAAAATCTTTGGAAGAAATATTCAACCTTCCATCACAAGGGTGAAGAAGACATTGCTTGGGACTTGCATTGTTCTCTATTCTCAATGTAGAAAGTGCAGAATGTGCAGTCTGGTCATGGGTCTACACTGTCCATTAACTCTTTACCAGGCGACAATATTTTAGCCTCGTCCAAATTGAAAGCATTTGCAGACCAAAATTTCAATGTGGCTAAAACAGTGCAATTGTTTC
This sequence comes from Tridacna crocea, assembly GCA_943736015.1. Classification (NCBI taxonomy): domain Eukaryota; kingdom Metazoa; phylum Mollusca; class Bivalvia; order Cardiida; family Cardiidae; genus Tridacna; species Tridacna crocea. The sequence continues at coordinate 7,372,014 of OX031071.1, forward strand.
TTGATAAGGTAGAAAACATAGTGGGAAAAAGAGAAAATGCTGGTTACCAGCATTTTCTCTTTTTCCCACAATGTTTTCAAAAGGCTTTTTTCTCAGGGCCGTCAAAAGTCATCATTGTGTGGTAAAGGGTTAAAGAAATATCCCCCCCCCAAAAAAAAAAATATATATATAATAATAATAATAATAATAATAATAATAATAATTTCCTTTAACACGCAGACTATTGTTTTAAACATTTTCCAGCTATTTTCGCTTCACAAGGGACAAGTTATTTAGGAAATGGAGGAAACTTTTGTTTTGCTTGGAATGATTAATACAATATCATGGAAAATGGAGAATTTTCTCCAAGTCAGTAAGTGATTCTCCTCGGTTGAGTTTCGGCTACAGATCTACTGTGTCCGTTCGTTATTGCATCCAAATATAGCCTTTTTCTTTTTGCACAGAAAGCCTTAATTCTTCGAGTACCAGAGTATCATCGCCACTTTGATTATGCCAAATGAGGTCGCCATTTCGCACCGATTTTCGTCCTATTCTTTTTATACTAAGCAGTTTCGAGCTTAGGCTAATCCGCTAACGTTACCATGATTAACACCCATGGATGTTTTATCTGCAAACCAGGCGAATGAAGTCTTAATCTGATTCTGCACTATTCAGATGGATTGTTTGAAAACCAAATGAGAAATCGTTCGATTTTTGAGTCAAAATTCGTGTAGATTTCTCTTTCGTGGTTTTATGACATTCTCCTTTTTGGAGAGTATAACTGTTTTCCGGCTTATATTTGCGCAAGAATTGGAGTGGGATCCAGTTTTAAATAAAGTTTATTCTGCGAGTTTGTGAAGAAAAATGAGCAGTTAACGTTTATTCCGTGAATATGTAAGGACGGATGCTACTGTAATACATCTCTCTACATAATGTGACATGTACAAGACCGTATATATAGCAATTAAGTGAATGAATATAAAACCATTTTACTTCCGAGACAAAAATGGGAAAAAGAGAAATTGTTGGTAACCAGCATTTTCTCCTTCCCCCACAATGTCAGTTTCCATTTGACTAATAGAGACATTTTTTACCATGCCAGCCAATCCTGATTTGTCATTTGCAAATGCGTTCAATTTCGACAAGTTTAGAATTATTAGTAATTTATAAGAGTTGTAACAGTGGCTAACAACAGCAACAAACAGAAACGTGGTGAATGTTCACGTTATACTTCCCTGATTATGTTGGTGATGATGGTGATGATGATGATGATATACCTCTAGTACTACTAATTTGGAAAAGTTATGAGCAACGCTCTGGAAAAAAGGTGGTTCAGTGCTTTTCCATGATGCATTTTACTGCGTCAGTAAGCAAATCATCACATCAATGTAGATCAATGCGATCAACCTTGCCTAACAACCTTCTGAATCATGATGTAGAATGATCCTTGTACATGCAGAACATTTAGTAAAGCAAAAAGTGTCGACACAGGTCAGACTGCTAGAGCTGACCCATGTCGGTACTTTTTTGAAACAACATTAATTGATGCTTTACCAAACAATTCCTAGTTTTTTTATGGCCCTGAGATAGAAGCTGATTGAAAACATTGTGGGAAAAGGAGAAAATGTTGGTAACCAGCATTTTCTCCTTTTTTTTGCAATGTTCTCTACCCTGCTAGAAACAAATTTCAATTTTTGAACAACATTTATTCTGTTGTCTGCAATTCCTTTTAATTTGGACCAGTCTAATTTTTTTCCCGTTTGTTGAAGAGTTAAGCCCCCAGAACATGGTACATGCGGTTTAATGAATTGCAGTAATTGGTGATAATCATATTATAAATGCATGTTATATGATGAAACTGGGATAATCACATGATTCGAAATTAAACCCAAACCCTGCCTAATTCTTACAGTTGACAAAAAATATGTCTGAGGCTCATTTACTTTCACTCTTTATCATATAATCTTAGGTATAAACAAATTTAGAAAGGGAAGTTTTCGAAAACATTGTGGGGAAAGAAAAAAATGCCAGTAGACAACATTTTGTTCTTTTTCCACAATGTTTTCAAATATTTCATGACTGTACAGTCTTTAAAAACTTTGAGTTTGAAATAAGTCTGAAATTTTATTGTCAGGTTGAGAATTGTACTTATTCGAACTGATCAGGATGGTCTGACTGTAGACTTAACTCATTACCAAACGATAAAATTTTAGGATTGTCCAAATCGAAAGCATTTGCAGATGACAAAATAAAAGTGACTGAAAAATTGAAATTTGTCTGTTGTGAAGGGTAGAAAACATTGTGGGAAAAGGAGAAAATGCTGGTTACCAGCACTTTCTCATTTTCCCAGAATGTTTTCTAAAGACTTCTTTCCCAGGGTCGTCAAAAGTATGGATTGTGTGGTAATGGGTTAAAGGCAAACAGACATCTGTGAAGATCAAGATCGGACTGCTAAGATGTGCTGTCTGATTGCTGTGTAGACCTCTCAGAAAATAAATTCAAATTGCCAGGTGAAGTGAACATTTACTAACAGTAACTAATACTGTATTAAATTTGTTTCCAACAGGGTAGAAAACATCGTGGGAAGAGGAGAAAATGCTGGTTACCAGCATTTTCTCCTTTTCAAACAATGTTTTCAAAAGGCTTCTATCTCAGGGTCGTAAAAACCAGGGATTGTTTGGGAAAGGGTTGTATCATTGAACAATTTTAAGTACGAAATCTGAAGGGTACGAAGAAGAAAATATAGCATCCTGGGAACTGGGAAGAGTTGTTTCTACATCCGGTCGGCATTGATGCGGAAGTGAGGCGTTCACAAGGTAAACTTTTGAGATTTTAATTACATTTCAGGCTTTTCAACCATTGGTTTTGGTAAAATCAACGAGGTACAGCGGTGAAAAAGGTTGTACAGAGAGGCAAAGTCAAATTTACATAACGTCACCATATTTGAGAGCTTTTGGGCGACTTCCTTAATTCTGGTATGGAAGCCGCAGTGCAAACTGACTCATTTTTCATTGTTTAAAATTTTCCAAAACTTTACTTATTTGAATCGACTGCGACTTGTGTTAAAACCTGTCAAGTTCGAAAGCAAGTGCAATCATCAAATCAATTAAGGCTGTAATGAATAGATCTTCCTTTGCAACGTGTAAAAATCATGGTGGGAAAAGGAGAAAACGGTAGTTTAAACATATTTATTTGACATCAATTAAGAAACAAGTTCTTACAACTTATACTAATCATTCTTGATTCTGCTTCCTGGGAACTACACCATTACTGGTGTGGAATGTATGAGCCAATGAAAAATCCCAAAGTTGACACCCACTTCCGAATATCAAGCTTGGGACCTTATGGTTATGAGGTCGATGCTCTTACCTCACAGCCATGGACACCTCATTGTAGAGAGAATGTTAGTGTGTGCGAACAGCATTTCCTCCTTTTCCAACAGTATTTCTTAAAACTGTCTTAAGGGGGTTGCTAAATCAAGGCGTAAGTCATAACTTCCTAACAAAACTTAAGACATGTCATCAGTGAAAGTCTAACATGCACAGGCCTGGTCATACATCTAGGCACTAGTACAGAGGTAACTGTTTACATTCCAGAAAACACAAAATGACAGTCACACACAATAGATTTCGTCAGTGATTTTTTTGAGATTTACATGTTATAAACACCTTCTACATCCTTTTTGGTCATGTTTGTCATTAAAAGTTAATTGTGTTTCACTGTGACTCAGATTAAATCGACGAAACAGAAAATCAGGAAAGCGCTGTATCTTTGCTACTGGAAAAATTTTCGATGGACTTTAGACAGTATGGCGTACAATAAATGTCTAAATATGAAGTAAAATCACCATAGCATCATCCCATTATTGAGACTAGTCCAGGGACCAATCAGAACACATGCTGATTAACTTAAGTGGAGAGAAATACTCTAAACTGCATTGTATTCAAAGTTAGTTCAATGACAAGGCATGACATTAATCTCCGATAGGAGAAATCACCTCTCCGAAACTTGTAAGAAAAAAACTGGTTGTATAATTTTTGTTGTCTGATATTTCATTTTATGTAAAACTTGAGCATTTTTATCCTGATTAACCCATTACCAAACGACAAAATTTTACACTGGTCCAAATTGAAAGCACTTTCAGAAGACAAAATAAAGGTTAACTCAAAAATGAAAAATTGTTTCCAGTAGGGTAGAAAACCTTGTGGGAAAAGGAGAAAATGCTGGTAACCAGCATTTTCTCCTTTTCCCTCAATGTTTTCCAAAGGCTTTTCTTTTAGGGTCGTTAAAAGTCGGGATTGTGTGGTAAAGAGTTAAACAAATGGTCTTATCTCCAACTACATTTTTGTGCAGAATGTGTGTACATCACATGTTCAAAGTCATTGCTGATGTTAAAAAGACCGCTTGAAGCCTCATTAGATTTTGTGCTGCAGTAGACTTGCACAAAACAGAAAATTTCACAAAAGTTGGAATGCCCCTTTTCACGTGTTGCAGGCCAAATATTTTTGAATTATGCAAGGACCATATTATATTGTACCTTCTGCTGTTTTCTCAGGTCAAAATAATAATGTGTTTATCATATCTTACCATATCAGGATGGACTACATGTACATGTATGTTCTTCCTGGTTTATGATACATAGCATGTTGTGATTGTTTATATTTTATTTCCTTACTGTTTGACTCAAACGTGATAAACCTTTTCTTGACAGTGTATAATATTGTTATATGCACGACGGGTTGTTTGATATTATGGTCCCAGTTGTCTGTCTGTCTGTATGTCAGTCCGACTGTCTATTAGCAATAGCTTGTGTTTGCAACTCTTCCTACAATTTCCACCAGAAAAATTCAAAACTTATTACAGTAAATCTTTATGATGTTTAGTTGTGCATGTGACTCTTTGAATTTGGATCTCTGTAGGCATTCTAGAATTGAATCTTTTTCACTGACAAGCTCCTTGGGGCATATATGCGCCGCTCTGTAAAGCTCTAGTTTGTTTTTAAGAATACAAGTACATGTTTAAAAACCACAAAACCTTGACAAGATAATAATTATATAAGTATTATCAAGACCTTCTGTCAAGACACATGATTTTCAACCTGGTATGAATCTCAAACACAAACAATAGTATGAACTGGATAAGTAAGGATAAAATTTTTTCGTCTGGAAAAGGCTTAAAAGGGGCTTGAACCTGGGGCCTCCAAGTAATGAGTTCTACATTTTAGGCCAAAAAAGTATCTCTGTGTAAGGTTTCTGTCAGAGTCTCAGAGATACTTTAGGTAGGGTAGGTAGGGATTTTTTTTTTCCAAAAACTTTTTACATGGAACATATTGGAAATCACACCTGACAGATATTTTTTTTTCAATCATGGTGAAAAAAAATTTGGGTAGATAGGGTAGGGAAACCCCTCAACATAGTTATTTTTCTATAAGGCTTTACCACCAAGTCATGCACCACCACTCAATAAGTCTGGAAAGTTACTTTTCTGGAAACTTTAACCTTTCACCACACAATCCCAAGTTTAACCCTATCCCAAGCAATCCCTGGTTTTCACAACCCAGAGAAAGACACCTTCTGAAAACATTGTTGGAAAATGAGAAAATGCTGGTGACCAGCATTTTCTTCTTTTCCCACATTGTTTTCTTCTCTTTCCAAAACAAATTTGTATTTTTGAGTCACATTCATTTTGTCTGCAAATGCTTCCACTTTGATTGGACTGATTACACATAAAAATCTGTAGACGAAATGGGAGTAGACCAAGTGGGATTAAACCCCAATTTTGACTAGTCAAAAATTGTTGTTTAATAAAGAGTTAATGACCTTAAGGAAAACTTAGGAACATGAAAGTTTGCAACAAATGCATCGGTGTCTGGGCATGTCATATTCTTTGAAGATTCGACCTTTCTTTTATGATGCATTACTCCTCCAATATTGGGGGGATTGTAGTACTATGCTCTATAAAGTAGTAATGGAGAAAATGGCTTATCAATACGTTTGAGGAGAAATCAGGTCTGCTTCAGCTCCAGATTTCTCTAAACTGCTGATCATAGCTGAATGAATGGCACGACGTAGCGTTTTATTGAATAAACGTTTATTTTAATTTGAAATTCAAAGTAACCGTTGCCACATAGAAAAGTAGTCCAATTCTGTACCCAGGATGCCCAAATTAGATAGATGTCTATTTGTAGAATGCCATCTAGTGGGAGATAATGATAAATACACAGCTGAAATACAAACCTCACCTGACCTGGCTGGGTTCAAACCTGTTTGGAAAAGATACCCCTTTTTTGAGGCTTAACCCTTTCCTAAACAACAAAATTTTAGACTGGTCCAAATTGAAAGCACTTGCAGACGACAAAATGAACATAACTCAAAAGTTGATATTGGTTTCCAGCAGGGTAGAAAACATTGTGGGAAAAGGAGAAAATGCTGGTTACCAGCATTTTCTCCTTTTCCCACAATGTTTTCCAAAGGCTTCTTTCTCAGGGTCGTAAAAACCAGGGATTGTGAGGCAAAGGTTTAACCCATTACCACACAATCCCTACTTTTGACGCCCCTGAGAAAGAAGCCTTTAGAAAACATTGTGGGCAAAGGAGAAAATGCTGGTAACCAGCATTTTCTCCTTTTCCCACAATGTTTTCTACCCTTCACAAAACAAATTTCAAATTTTCAGTCACTTTTATTTTGTCGTCTGCAAATGCTTTCGATTTGGACAAGCCTAAAATATTGCCGTTTGGTAATGAGTTAAAAGACCATCATCTGAACCGCTGAGCTAAAGAGTATTCTCCCTTATGCAACTGGATGAAGCAGGTTCAAATTGTGCAATTTTCCTATGATAGGGTAGAAAATATGGTGGGAAAAGGAGAAAATGCATTTTCTTCTATTCCCATAATGTTTTCATAAGGCTTCTTTACCAGGATTGTAAAAAGTCAGCATTGTGCATAATGAACTAATTTGTTCTTACTGCTTTAACCCTTTCCCAAACAAACCCTGGTTTTTACGGGTCTGGAATAGCAGCCTATAGAAAACATTGTAGGAAAAGAAGAAAATGCTGGTAACCAGCATTTTCTCCTTTTCCCCCAATGTTTTCTACCCTATCATAGACAGAAATCATCTTTTCAGCAAAAGTTGAATTGTTGTCTGCAAATGCTTTCAGTTTGGTCTAGTCCAAAAGTTTGTCGTTTTGGAAAGGGTTAAGGATGCTCATCTACAGTCAGTGAGCAAAAACGCTGTTAAGTTTCAAACAATTTATAACGGTACAAAAATCAATCCTTTGTGTAAACATGGATAAATTTCTGACATATATGGTGTAATTGAAAAAAAGAAACAGGGAGATAATGATTTGTACTAGAAACCGAACGTTGGTCAGAAGAAAACTGGCGGATGATCGAAGCTGTAAACAATGGTGGTGTGTCACAGAAATTTATCGTTGGTTTCCGCCGAGAGTCGGATACAGTGTAATTTGCATATATAGGCTGAGACCACTGTCTGAAAATCGAGGCTGCAACAGAGAAGCATCCATTTTCCTTTTAATTACCGCATCAGATGCAGGGCCAAGGTCAAATGTAGTCACACGACAGAATGCATGATCATCATACGAATCTACCCGAGTGTATAACTGTTATCGAAAAATCTTCGATTCAAAAACAGGAAACAATGAGTCTGTTTACATTGAAGGCCACAACTCGGCAAAATGCATTTTCTAATGACTGAAGTCTAAGCAATCTTGCAACCGTCAGGTGCAATATTTGGTATGAAGATATAAGAATGACTATATTTTGATAAAATAAAGACAAAATGAGTTAAAACTTGCTGAAAGTGAGTATTAGGGCCTCTTTAAGAGTTAAGTTTGTTTTGCACAATACAGCTGTCTCAAGCCGTAATTTATCTGGCATCAAAAAGACGATCCTTGGATGGCATTCCTATTGAATCACTGTCAAATACCAAAGTTCTGTTCTATTATTAGTAACCTGGAGGCACAATTTAGTGTTTCTTAGAATCTTTCTTTTGGAATGGTGTAACTCTCTCAGGTAACTCTTTATGATTTATAGCTTTTTAATACAGTATAAGTTACTGTTAATTAACTCTTTACCAAACAGCTAGATTTTATACTTGTCCAATTTAATGGCATTTGCAGATAAGATATTACATATTGATTGAATAATGGTGTTTATCTTTGACAGGGTAGAAAACATGTTAATGAAAGGAGAAAAAATTCTGGTTACCAGCATTTTCTCCTTTTGATATATTGTGGTTCTTTTTTAAATTTTTGCCGATGTATTAATTCTTTACCACACAATCCAGACTTTTCATGACTCTGAGAAAGAAGCCTTTTGGAAACATTGTGGGAAAAGGAGAAAATGCTGGTAGCCAGCATTTTCTCCTTTTCCCACAATGTTTTCGTCCCCGCCTAATACAAATTTTGATTTTTCAGTCACATTTATTTTGTTGTCTTCAGATGCTTTCAATTTGGACCTGTATATAATTTTGTTGTTTTGTAAAGCGTTAAACTCCCTTTTCAAAGAGTATGGTTGAATTTATTGCACATAAACAGAGTTCCAGATAGAGGGAGTGGTTTTGATTTCAAAATCAAAAAAATTAAGTATTCTACAGTCTACACTAAACACTATATTGTGGGTACTGATTAGAATCATCTCGTCAGGACATAGAGAAATAATGTGTTTAGAATGCCATCACTCCCTTTTATCTGGAGTTCTGATAATTATGTAGAACCAATAATCAACCATCTTCGCAAGCCAAGGCTGACGATTCATTATGCTATTCTACCCTTGGCGGATCGAGCTTGATTTTTACATTCCCCCGATACGCATTTTCATTGGATGCAGCCAGCTCGTAACTGCAATGAATGAAATTGCTCATAGCATTTCATCTTTGATAGAAATAGAATAAGGTCACTACCTTTCGAATAGAAGGTAAACATGGAAACCCACATGGATGTTTGCTTATCGCTTCATGTTGAATGATTGTATTCGTAAGCGGTTTGTAAAACAATATTTCATTGGCGTTTAGAAATATGATGTAAAGGGGGTAATAACCAGCATCCAATAGAGGGCGCACCACAGGAATCTGGAAATTGGGCTCAATCAGCCAAGGTAAGATCCACGTAGTGATCGTAACCTTGGCTCACGAAGATGATTATCAGCCAACTCTGGTGAACCTGTGGTTAAGGTAGAGGACTACCTCTCCAGAGATTCTGGGTTCAATCCTAATCAGAAGCACTTAACCTGATATCAAAGTGTCCTTGTATAAGGCACTGTGTTGGTGAAACCTTGGTAACATCTGAATGACACTTGTAAACAAGCCATCCTCCACACTTAGATGAATGACTTAACTCATTAGCAAACGACAAAATTTTGGATTTGTCCAAATCAAAAAGCATGTGCAGACGACAAATATCCATGGCGCAAAAATTGAAAATTGTTTTGGGAGGGATAGAAAACATTGTAGGAAAAGGAGAAAATGCTGGTTACCAACATTTTCTCCTTTTCCCACAATGTTTTCAAAAGGCGTTTTTCTCAGGGTCGTTTAAAGTAGGTATGGTATGGTAAAGAACGACAAAATTTTGGACTTGTCCAAAGTGAAAGCTTTTGCAGACGAAAAATTAAATCTGACTCATTTGATGAAATTCGTTTCTGAAAGGGTTAGCCCGGCATCTAATTTGACCTACCTGGCGCGCCCCCCCCCCCCCCCCCCCCCCCCCCCCCCCCCCCCAGGACAATTTTTCATGGGTGCCAGAGTGTTCATTGGGACCCCCTAAATGCAAAAAATTTTTGTCCCCGAAAATAAACTCAATCCCACTATGTGAAACGGCATGGTTTCCATGGCAACCCATGATGCATTCTAAAGAATTGGGGTGTACCTGCAAAATCAGTCATAACTCAGCTGCTATTTATCCTAGACCACTAGATCAATGAGTAGGAAAAATATTGGCCGAGTCGTGGCTGAGGATCGAACCACCTCCCCACTTTTCTCAGGTCTTGTAAGCTACCGCCACAAAAATTGGGTTGATTGATTGTATGGTTTTTAATGTCGTTTTCAACATTATTTCAGTAATATCACATTATTTCAGTAATATCACATTATTTCAGTAAATGCACCTATAATCCATGCTGTCCAGGAATCTCTTTTACCAGTACTCCGCATAATTTTCTTTCCAAGCCACTGGCTGCTTTCTCACATAACCATCATCGGAGCAATGATCAGCGGTTGGAGAGGAATGAATCCTGTCGCAATGACTATCATCAATCCTCGGAAAGTAATTGGCGGAGCCAGGGATTGAACCCACGACCCCTTGTGACAGTGGGGCTTAGTGATAAAATGTTGAAAGAAGCATATAATTATATCCATTAGAAATAAACCGACAGTTGGTATTGGATCAAAGCAATATTCATGCATAGTTGCATCCCTCTGAGAACATAGGGATCAAGAGATTTTTTGTAACCCTTTGAGCCGTAAATCAATTATATCAGCTATTGTTAGCCTAACAGAAACCCAAACTTTTAAGATTTCAGGGCTATTTGAGAATGTCTCACTACTTAGTCAAAAATGAAGGCATAAAATCAGAGTGTATGTTTTTTGGAGCCTGATCTACATCTGGGCTGTTCACACTATGAGCTTAAGTTTCGTTACAACTCCTTGAAGGGTTTACCTTTTACCCTTCCAACAAAATATTTGCCCAATCCATATTGGAAAGCAATTTACAGACAAAATAGTAGAATGTTGTTGAAATGAAAGAATTAATCTTTAGAAAGGGATAGAAAACATTGTGGGAAAAGGAGAAAATGCTGGTTACCAGCATTTTCTCCTTTTCCCACAATGTTTTCAAAAGACTTCATCTTCAGTTTTTGTGAAAAAAAGAAGATTTTTGTAGCAAAGGGTTTATACATCAAATCCAGGTAAGTGAATGTACCTAACATGTGGGGAGGCTATAAGCTTTTTTTTTTTCAGTCGATCCTTGTATTTATAGTATGGGTGTTAACCTCGAGTGCTGGAATTTCGACGTAAATTTTTGTGCATAGTAAATTTTTGTGCATATTTCGTGTAGGAAGTAAAAAATTGTATACGGCTTTTGATATTCGGATATTCAGTTGGTTGTGAATGTTAATCTTTCGTTTTTTTTTTTCGAAAAGACAGTTTTATTTTCGTGATGACTTAAATTTGTTTATTCTTTTGGATTTGTAAAGATTTGAGTTTTCTATCTAATGGTGTTGTGATATTGAATTGTTTATTATGTTCAACTCTTTACCTCACAATCCCAAGTTTTCATGACCCTGAAAAAGCAGGCTTTTGAAAACATTGTAGGAAAAGGAGAAAATGCTGGTAACCAGCATTTTCTCCTTTTCCCACAATGTTTTCAACCCTATCACAGACAGAAATCATCATTTGAGCTTCAATTAATTTGTTGTCTGCAGATGCTTTCAATTTGGTCCTGTCCAAAATTTTGTCATTTGGTAAAGCGATAAAAAGGGCTTGTGTTTGTATCTCAAGTAGGGTTCCTGCGTGGTTCATTGGTAAAGTGTGGCACTTGTAACCAGGAGGTCACGGGTTCGAGCCTCACTAGATTGTTAGGGATTTTGGTGGGAGCTTCCTTGGACAACACACCTCATGGCCATAGCCAAGTTCTTGTTAACCCTTTACCCCATAAGGCGTTTCTATGGCATCTCTAATTGACCCTAAATAACAGCAAGGTGAAGCAATTTCTTATGTGTATATGACACCTTTTGATAGCATAGAAAACATTGTGGCAAAAGGTGTAATTGCTCGTCACGAGCAATTTCATCTTTTGCAACTATGTTTTCCAAAGGCTCCTACAAGCAAAGCGTAGAAATGAGTATCTGTGGAGTAAAGGGTTAAACCCAGGACATAATATATAATGATTCATATTTTTTCTTGTGCGTTCTTGCATAATGAAATAAGGGCTAAGGAATTTCTTAACCCTTATTTACTTATGCAAGAACGCACAAGAAAAAATATACATCATAATACACACATGAATTTGTGAGCTGTTACTTGCCTCAATATGGCTTATATATAATGCTAAAAAAGCGTACGAAGACACTGAATCAATGCATTGTATCTGAAGGAAAGCATAAAACGACACCAAATCTGTTCATTGTATCTGAAGGAAATTTCTGGCTTATCCAAATTGATAGTGTTTGCACCAAACAAATATATCTTGAGTAATGAAACTGGTTTTAGAAAGGGTAGAAAAGAATAAAGAAATAAGGGTAAACACTGGCTACCAGCACTTCCTCCTTATCCTCCAATGTTTTCAAAAGCCTCTGTCCCAGGGTCAGAATTGTTTCATGAATGGTGTCTTTCACAAATACAGTTACTTTTGCAACCATTGTTGGTCAAAATCAGACTGCACAAACTGTGCAGTCTGATCTTTGATCTACCCTATCCTCCATGCTGAGACATTCTTTACCCTTTACCAAACGACAAAATTTTAGACTGGTCCAAATTTAAAGCTTTTGCAGACGGCAAAATAAGTGTGAATCAAAAATTAAAATTTGATTTGGAAAGTGTAGAAAACATTGTGGGAAAAGGAGAAAATGCTGGTTACCAGCATTTTCTCCTGTCCCCACAATGTTTTCAGAAGTTGTCTCTTTTCAGGATTGTCCAAAGTCAGGATTGTGTGGTAAAGGGTTTACAAAGACAACCTTGATCTTGCAACTATTTTGGTCTTATTTCTAGATTCCTTAGGGTGGAAAATATTGACACAACAGACATTTTAGATGTAGACAGAAGATCCAAATAAATGCAATGGCAAATTCATTTTTGCCTAGAATGTTTCAGCAGATTGGGCAGTGTACTTCAAAGATCAGAATGCATGTTTTGTGTAGTCTGATCTTGATCTACTACTGGCTGCAAAGGCAAAGTTCTGCAGCTTGGAAAGGCACTTTATTAGTTAACCCAATACCTTACAATCCCTACTTTTGACGACTCTGAGAAAGAAGCCTGTAGAAAACATTGTGGGAAAAGGGGAAAATGTTGGTAACCAGCATATTCTCCTTTTTCCACTATGTTTTCTACCATTACCAGTATTTTCCCCTCTTCCCACAATGTTTTCTACCCTTCACAAAACAAATTTCAAATTTTCAGTCACTTTTATTTTGTCGTCTGCAAACACTTTCGATTTGGACAAGTATGAAATATTGTTGTTCGTTAATGAGTTAAAATGTCTCCTAACTCTTTCATTACAAAATACATAAACTAGATCTGTTTCGATGCCTGAAAATTGTTCTAAGAATCCAGTGCGTCTCCGAAGGAAACTGAACGGCAGACTAAATAAGCAGACATTGAAGATCCAAGATCAGACTGCACGTTCTTTGCAGTCTGAGCTTGATCTGTCTGCAAAACTTACTCTTTTCGCCTATTTTGCCAAAAGGGGTTTAAGTTTTTTCGACACTGCAAGGGCCCAGATAAGGTAGACTTTGTGGTTGTCAATATTTGTTTATAATGTTGCAACATGATTGATGACAAGACAAGTCACTGTTATCAGCCGGTGTTTTTTTGTTGTCCACAATAATCTACTGTAGGTACACCCATCCTATTAACTCTTTACCACACGACAAAATTTTAGACTGGTTCAAATTGAAAGCATTTGCAGACAACAAAGGTGACTGAAAAATAGAAATTTGTTGTGGGAAGGGTAGAAAACACTGTGGGAAAAGGAGAAAATGCTGGTTACCAGCATTTTCTCCTTTTCCCACAGTGTTTTCAAAAGGCTTCTTTCTCAGGGGCATCAAATGTAGGGATTGTGTGGTAATGGGTTAATCCTTTACGACAGACCCAAGATATTTAAAGACCCTCAAGGAGAAGCCTTCTAAAAAAGATTATGGGGAAAAAGAGAAACTACCATTAACCCATTACCACACAGTCCCTACTTTTGACGACCCTGAGAAAGAAGCGTATAGAAAACATAATGGGAAAAGGAGAATATGCTTGTAACCAGCATTTTCACCTTTTCCCACTATGTTTTCTACCCTTCACAAAACAAATTTCAAATTTTCAGTCGTCTCCAAATGCTTTTGATTTGGACAAACCTATTATTTTGTCATTTTATAATGACTTAACCAGCATTTTCTATTTTTCCATCAATATTTTTTAGTCTTTTCCAGAAGCCTTTGGAAAACAACGTTAGAAAAGGAGAAAATGCTGGTAACTAGCATTTTCTCCTTTTCCCACAATGTTTTCTACCCTTCACAAAACAAATTCCAAATTTTCAGTCACGTTTAGTTTGTTGTCTGCAAAATGCTTTCCCACATTGAAAACGGGTCAAAAATGGATTGAAATCATCGATGGAAGAGGAGAACATCCTGGTTTCTAGTATTTCCTTCTTTTTCCGTGATGATTTCAATGCATGTAGCCTGTTTCTGGAGTTCATTTGTACATAAGATTGTTTGGGAAACAGTGAAAAAGATAGTATGAAATCCTAATCCAGAAACTGCAAGTTTGAATTCCATCTTGGCTGGACTATGTCCAGGGCCCGTATTCACCAACCATTCTTGAGAATATTCTTGGTCTTATTCTCCAAGGTTTTCCAAACTTGTAAGTAACACAACTTCTGATTGGCTAAACCATTTGGTTTAGCCAGTCAGAAGTTGCGTTACTTACAAATGTAGAAAATTCTTGAGAATAAGACCAAGAACGTTCTTAAGAATGGTTGGTGAATACAGGCCCAGGATCAATGATGATTGTTTCAACTTTATATAGATGTGGGAAAGCAGCCAGTTGCTTTGAGATAAAGTATTGGAGATAAGTGGCTTTGCGAAGGACAGGCAAAAGAAAATCTAGAAGAGCATTGATAGGTGCACGCGTTGCTGCAATACAACTATAATAATGTTGAAAACAGATATAAATACCTAATAAACATAGTATATGAAGGAATAGGTTCAGATAATGATTTATCATCTGTAGCAATTATGTACATAAGGATATAATTAAGTTCTTCCAAGAAAAATTATGGTTTATTTTACCATTTTCCAGACAATTCTGAGTATTTATTAATTAATTTCACAGGAAAAGAAGTTTGAAAACCAGCATTTTCTCCTTTTTCCCGCAAAGTTTTCTACTATTTAAAGACAAAATCAATCATTTTGGCCAAATTTAATTTGTTCTCTAAATATTCTTCTTGATCGGACAGGTCTGAATATTTTGCAATTAGGTAAAGAGTTAACCCATTACCACACAATCCCTACTTTTGACGCCCCTGAGAGAGAAGCCTTTAGAATACATTGTGGGAAAAGGAGAAAATGCTGGTAACCAGCATTTTCTCCTTTTCCCACAATGTTTTCTACCCTTCACAAAACAAATTTCAAATTTTCAGTCACTTTTATTTTGTCGTCTGAAAACGCTTTCGATTTGGACAAGCCTAAAATATTGTCGTTTGGTAATGAGTTAACTCACTACCACACAAGCCCGACTTTTGATGACCCCTAGAAAGAAGCCCTCTGAAAACATTGTGGAAAAAGGAGAAAATGCTTGTAAGCACATTTTCTCCTTTTACCACAATGTATTCTACCCTATCAAAGGCAAATTCCATCTTTTGAGCTATGTTTAAATTGTTGTCTACAAGCTTTCAATTTGGAAAAGTCGGAGATTTGCCTGCGTGGAAAAGAGTTCAAATCAAAGGGTGTGTGATGTTTATACTACAGGCTAATAATACTCATGATAATGTCAGCTTTGAATAGAGAAGAAACAGCCAGTTGGGCTTATCAGTCTTGTAGCCTTTGGGTTATATTTTTGTTGTAGAGTAAATAAAACTATCGTCAGATAAGAGAAAAATAATCATTTTTCCACATGTGCTAATGTAGCTTGGGATCGACTAGCCACATGACTGTGTAACACTTTACCAAACAACAAAATTTTAGACTGGCCCAAATTGAAAGCATTTGCAGACGATAAAAGAAATGGAACTGAAAAGTCGAAATTTGTGTTAGTTAGGGTGGAAAACATTGTGGGAAAAGGAGAAAATGCTGGTTACCAGCATTTTCTCCTTTTCCCACAATGTTTTCAAAAGGCTTCTTTTTCAGGGTCGTTAAAAGTTGGGATTGTGTGGTAAAGGGTTAATGTAGCAGTTGGGTGTCTTTTGAGATCATACAAATTAATGAGCCATGCTCTGTGAAAAGGGAGTTCAATGAATCTACAAAAGGCATCAACTTAGGTCAGCCTGTTCTTATGAACATGAAAGTTCGCAACAAATACAAAACGCATCTGGTCAGAATTCAAACCCATGATGGGCAAATACCCTTGTTTTTTCGAGGTTTAATAGACCAGTACCATAACCACTGAGCTATAGAAGCATCTCTCTAATACAGTATTTAATTTACTCTTTACCAAACAATCCCTGTTTTAACGACCCTGAGATGAAAGTCTTTTGAAAACATTGTGGAAAAAGGAGAAAATGCTGGTAACCAGCATTTTCTCCTTTTCCCAAGATGTTTTCTACCCTGCTGGAAACAAATTTCAATTTTTGAGATGTCTATTTTCTCTTCTGCAAGTGCGTATAGTTTGGACCATTCTAAAATTTTCTTGTTTGGTAAAGGGTTAAATCGGGACGAAGCCGTGCATGAAGGAGTGATCTCCCATAATACTGTGCAATCTATGCCGGCAGACATTGGTTGAAACTTTCTGCTGTTAATCGGTTCTTTGCTTGTCAAAGGACCAATTTACCATATGATTCAGTCATTCAGTTGGATGTTTGTGTTCACTACCTTGGTGTGATACATCATGGAGGGGTATTAACCCTTTACCACACTTTTGATGCCCCTCGGAAAGAAGCCTTTTGAAAACATTGTGGGAAAAGGAGAGAAAGTGCTGGTAACCAGTTTAACCAGCATTTTCTCAATTTTCCACAATGTTTTCTACACTTCCCAAAATAAATTTCCATTTTCAGTCAAATTTATTTTGTTGTCTGCAAATACTTTCAATGTGGAGCAGTCTAAAATGTCGTCGTTTGGTAAAGAGTTCAGATCAGTTTGAATTAAAAGCATATGTAGATGAAGACAGGATTTGTTTTTGAATTTAAGAAAAAGGAGAAATGGTGGTAGCCTACAGTTTTTCCTTTTCCCATGATGTTTCAGAAATTTTTTCTTGTACTGATGGGTGAAATATGAGAATAATTTGTATAAGTTTTATTTGGACCTTATGATTTGCGCTAGTCAGTTTTTTCGATGAAAAGGAGCTAGTGTATCGACTCTTTCAAAATGTTGTGTTGTCGACCAAAAGCGGATGAATATGAACTAGAAGAGGAAGAAGATAAAACATTAAAGGAGAAAAAAAAATCCAAAAATCAGAAAACAAACAGTGATTCAAATGGGGTTTGTGAAAATATAGAGTCTCCTGTTGAAATTAAAGTCACAGAAGCAGAGCCTAAACTAGAGCTCTCATTAACGAAAGCAGAGAACCAGCCTGAATCTGATATAAAGGGAAATGACTCTAAACAATCTCCTGATGAAAAGGGAGATAACTCTCAGTTTGCTTCCCAACTCAGTTTTACCAGCCAGTCAACTTTAAGAGAAGATATTTCTCGAAGTCGTGAGAAATTTTTCACGGGTAATTATCCCATTGATGAATCTCTTTCACAGGGTGATCGGAAATCTGTATCATCCACTGACGAAAGATTTGCAGCACATCAGAGCAAGATTCGAGCTTCGCTGGTACAACCTGTTTTAAGTGCAATACAAAAAGTCTCTAACGAAGAGGAGATGTCGGCAGAAGAAATGAAAGCGGTGGTGAACAGGTTGGAGAATGTTGCACAGAGATTGGAATCTCTGGCGTTAAACACGCCAAAAGCTGCTGGCAGCTCAGGGTCCGCACCAGGTTTGTTTATTTTGTAATGTTTATACTGCCACATTAAGTCATGGCATAGTGGCCATAGTAAATCAGTGCTTCAGATAGAGGGAGTGATTTTAATTTAAAAATTGAAAATATAGATTATTCACTGCTAAACTCTATGTTGTGAGTACTCATTAGAATTGTCTCATGGAGATGATTCTAATGAGTACCCTAGAGCTGGGTATCGCCAAGAAAAATGTATCGCGATACTATTGCGATACCAGACACAGTATCACGATACAATATCACGATACTTGATTGGTCCAGATTTACTTAATGACAGCCTATTAAAAGAGAAATTGTTTTCATGTACGCGGGAAACAATTTTTCATCGATAGATCTACATGTTCACTCTTCACTTTAGGAACCTTTTCTCATACTATGCAAACACTTTTGGCAAAATAAATTCGTATGTTTACTTAAACAAGCAGGTAAGCAAAATACATGTAACATCGAACTGGTCCAATTCCTGTACAAAATCTATCAAGTTGGTAGTGTTTGGCAATCAGGTTAAAATCACAAATGATTATTGTTTTGTAATCTGAAGAGCACATCAACTACTTACAGGTTGTACATTCGGTGTCTCCTTTTTACTAAGAATGCATTTGTGCTTTAAATACTGTGGCGATTTGTCTACATGATATTAAGTTTATAAGGATGTTGTGTTATGTAGGGCTCCGTATCGGTCAGTTTGATCGATACGATATTTGTATCGATACAAAATGATCGATATTCGATATATCATATGATATTTCAATTTTCAATAAAAGAAAGAAAAAAATGCGAAAATTGTGTTTGTTCTTTTTTCAGCATACCTGAAAAACAAAATACCGCAAATTTAACACTTCTAGATTGTATTGAAATTTCATAATTATGTAGACCTAAATTAATATGAATTCTAACTAGATCTACATTTACTACTCATTAAAAAGCTGAAAAGACAGTCTAGGAGGACTCTGATCAGTCAATGTCAAGGAGACATTTTGTTGTGTCATGGGTTTCCGTGTTTTTTTTTTTCACCGAACAATTTTTCATGCGTGTTAATTTCTGGATAGGTATGTTCGCATGATTCGACATAGATTTCTCAATAAGGATTAGAACTTACATGTAGCATCAAAACCTGTTATTTTACTCACGATAAACAGATAATGGCCTTTTTTGTCCATGTTTTTTCTTACGTGAGGTCGCGCGTGTGATTAACATTTGTTATGCAAATTTCAAGTCTATAAAATGATTTACACAATAATTTACGCGAGTCGGAACACTGATTTCAGATAATCTAATTGAAAAAGAGATTTGATTTTCGAGCCACATTTTTCAGCAATATTAAAAGATCCACCAAATAAAATCTTAGGAAGGTTGAAAGGTCATGGCTTCAATTATTTCCATCGCTACCTCTCGATCACATCACGAGATGTTCATTACCATTCTTTAATCAACTATATTGACCAATTATCAGCGTAAATTTGTCTGCAATCTGCTGATTGATGCATCATTTGCAAATTTCAAACAACATGACGGGGGAACGAGAATAGGGGTATTAGCTAATTGTCATCTATTGTGTAACGGGTACAGGGCGAGTAATAAAGAATGACGCATTTCGATTGGTTGTAAGTTTCCCAGGTAGCCACACCTACCTCTTCGACTACTCGACTTTAGAGATTACCTAAAGTAAACTTGTAATGAATTTCGCCGTTAAAAACAACTAAATTGGGTATTTATATGCTTTACTTTTATTTTCTTTTGATGATCGATATTTTGTTCGATACAGAAACGTTCGATCCGATATATCTATCGAAAGTAAAATACCGGTTTTCGATATATATCGAGTACCGGTACGGAGCCCTAGTGTTATGCACTTCAAAATCAATCGAAATGCACTACCATTTAGATTTTTTGCTTTATTCAATATCATATATTTTGGTCCTCTAATTTTTAATTCCCAGCCAATAAAAAAAATAAACATATTCCAAGCATTTGCAGACGACTCCCCCTCCGTATATCTTCGTTTCCTAAAACTTTTTTTTTTCACTCATGAACAGAATTTTAGCTTCAACTTATTGTTTTATTCATTAATTTGTGTAAATTCACTGTTTAACTTCATTATTAAAGACGATAAGATAGTTTGGTGGGTTTTCATGCATTTTTGACGATCTATTTTTTCATGACAATTAATTTTTGGAGAAGTATTACTACATGATTCGACATCAGTTTCTCGTTTTGAATGGCAGGTAACTTTGAAATATGTCACTTTACACTAGATAAGAGGATTGATACCTTTATTACTTTGTCATAAATGACTCGCCATCTTCATGATCATGCGCGCCTCCTTCGCATTTTATACTGATCATGTTAAGCCCATATTTTTGCCGGGTGCATGAAAGCTAGGTTATATGAAGCTTCAGACCATAACTTCATGCGTCATATTGACAATTAGGGAGATACTTTTCATGGTCAACGACACCATTTCAAATTTCCCAGCGTCAAAATCCACACTATTGTCACCTTCGGAAGACAGTTGCCGATTTGCAGCTCATTCATTTGTTATTCAAAAAGAACAGACAATTCAAACTGAGCCACCTTTCGCTAACAAATAATCAAATTGCAGCTAATATTCATCCGCAAAATCAGTCGACCTTGTGAATGCTTTATTTTATTTATCAGTCCTTGTGACAAAAATGTTAAGGCGGCGACCCGATCAAAACACGGCGGCCGCAACTTTTGGACATGAACAATATAAAATCATATGATAAGGCTTAGAACGTTCCCAATTAGCATCTATATTTGAAATCGGGAAAACCCTACGCTAGAGTAACTGAGTAAGTGCAAATTATTCCCCAAATTACTAAGTTTTATGAATGTCATTGTTTCTAGGGCGAGTTTTTTGTACGTTCTTGTATGTATAGCAGAGAAAATCAGTATGTAATTTTCAATTTTATATATGATTCATGTACATTTATACATCATCACACACACTGTGCACATGACGTAAATGTATCGCCAAGTATCGATACAATGAGTAAGTATCGCGATATACTATCGCCAGCAAAAATGTAATGATGCACTGATGCATCGATGATATCGCCCCAGCTCTAGAGTACCCACAACATAGGGTTTGGAAGTGAAATAATGGATTTAGAGTACCATTGCTCCTTCTTAGCTGGAGGTCTGGTGTAAATATTCAAATTTTCTTTTGATTATGATTACTTGTATTCACCAACCATTCTAAACTGCATTCTTGTTTCATTCTAGATTTAGAGAGTTGGACAGTTTTTGATTGGCTGATATAGCCAATGTATGAGCCAATCAGAACTTTGTCTTACTTTGAAGTGCAGAAAATTACTTGTACGGTGGTATCTTAAACTTTGCAGGGACCTGAGGTCCTATTTGCCAACCATTCATAACTTTGTCCTTGTCTGATTCTTGATTTAGAAAGTAACACAATTTGTGATTGGCTGATTTAGCCAGTCATCTAACCGATCAGAAATTGTCTTATTTCAAGATATATGGAATTACCATAATGGATAAGTGCAAGACTATTGTTAGTGCATATACATTGTATGTGCACTTACAATAGTCTTTCACTAACCACTAAATATGATCGTGAGCTACTCGAGTCCCCAGCTACTCTGTCCCCTCTCTGAGACATTCTAGACAAAACAAACCTCGTTACTGCATAATTTGTGTCTTGCACCCTGATTGATTGTATAGGAGTAAGTCGTAATATAGTGGCCAATGCACCTACACATGTTTCCTGGCTTTCTCACACCAGTACTGACCCAACCCTCTTTCCAAGTCACTAACTACTTTTCTCACATACATCAGACATGAGAGATGAAAACATTTATTGAAAAGAAAGTCTGCCTCAACCAGGTATCAAACACAGTAACATCAGGTCACAAGTCGGATACATTCACAACTGAGTTACCCAGCCGGGCCTCGAAGCTTGAGTAGACCAAGGTCAGACTGCATTAAACATGCATTCCCATCTGTAACCCTTTACGAAATGAAAAAAAAATTAGATTAGCCAAATTGAAAGCACTTGCAGATGACAAATTAGATGTTACTCTAAAATGGAAATTTGTTTCCTGCAAGGTAGAAAGCACTGTGGGAAAAGGAGAAAATGCTGGTAACCAGCATTTTCTCCTTTTCCCACAATGTTTTCTAAAGACTTCCATCTCTGGATTGTAAACACCAAGGATTGTTTGGTAGAGGATTAACATACACTGTCTTTTTTTCCCAGGCCATTCTTGACAAAAATGACTCTGGTATTGCCTTATTTGGGTGTTATGTCTTGCCTATAAATTTCTGTTTGGTCAATTCAGATAAATCTTTATCAGATGAGGTAATTTTGGTATGCTAAAATTGAAAGAATTTGCAAATTTAGAGTGGCCAAAAGGATGTTATTTTTATCTGAAAGGGAAGAAAACATTGTGGAATATTGAGAAAATTTTTTATGAGTATTTTCTCCTTCCACTGTGTTTTCAAATGCCTTCAACCTTTGAGCCGTAAAAACCAGGGTTTCTTTGGGAAACAGTTAAAGGGGTTACCCTCTTCCACAAAATCCCAAATTTTCATTACCCCGAGAAAGAAGCCTTTTAAAAACATTGTGGGAAAAGGAGAAAATGCTGGTTACCACCATTTTCGCCATATCCTACAATTTTTCCTATACTTGACAAAGAAACAGCAAATTTTGAGATGCACTTCTATGACATTGCCTGCAGATGCTGTCAGTGTGGACAAGTCAAGTATTTTGTTGTATAGTAAAGAGTTTAACCCTTTACCAAACAATCACTGGTCTTTACAACCCAGAGGAAGATGCCTTCTGAAAACATTGTGGGAAAAGGAGAAACGCTGGTTACCAGCATTTCTCCTTTTCCCACAATGTTTTCTACCCTTTTAAAGTCAAGTTTCAGTTTTCGACTCACGTTTATTTTGTTGTCTGCAAATGCTTTTAATTTGGACAAGTGTAAAGTTTTGTGGTTTGGTAAAGATTTATAGATCATTCTGTTTCCATGTTACAGAAGCTGTTGCACCGTTCGTGATTGCCTATGATGGGATTCTCAGTGGAAACTTTGCTAAATTTTTAGAGCTGAGTAGCAAGCTCGGAGGGGAGGTGCAAGCGCAGGTATGTTCTTTTTCATCATTATACCCCCCCCCCCCCACCCCATAGAGTAGAGGGGGAAGTATACTTGGTCTTTAAAATAGGGCTTAACCCATTACCACACAGTCCCTACTTTTGACGACCCTGAGAAAGAAGCCTTTTGAAAACATTGGGGAAAAAGGAGAAAATGCTGGTAACCAGCATTTTCTCCTTTTCCCACAATGTTTTCTATCCTTCCCAAAACAAATTTAAAATTTCAGTCACTTATTTTGTCGTCTGTAAACGCTTTTGACTTGGAGAAGTCTAGAATAATGTCGTTTGGTAATGAGTTAAACCACGGAATTTGTCAGTGAGAGGGTAGGAAACTTTGTGGAAAAAGGAGCAAATGCTGGTTACCATCGTTTTCTCCTTTTCCCGCAATGTTTTTAAAAGGCAATCTCTGTCAGGCTTGTTAAAACTCATTTTGAACAATTAACTCATTACCAAATGACAAAATTACAGACTGGTCCAAATTGAAAACATTTGCAGACGACAAAATAAATGTGACTGAAAAACCAAAATTTGATTTTGGAAGGGTAGAAAACATTGTGGGAAAAGGAGAAAATGCTGGTTATCAGCATTTTCTCCTTTTCCCATAATGTTTTCAAAAGGCTTTTTTCTCAGGGTCGTTAAAAGTTGGGATTGTGTAGTAAAGAGTTAAAGGAATACTCTATGCATATTCATAACTTTATTATATGACTGACAGCTGTCATTCTAGCCTATAAGTACATGAGAAAACACAAATTCTTCTCTGTAATTGTTAAATCATTGAGTGAAATTCAACACGCTAGTCCCCGAAAAATGCCATTCAGTCTTAATTACTAGTATTCATAAGTGCTTGTTATAAAGATACGAGCGATTAGAATGGATAATTCCAGACGAACGATTTTGAGAGTCCTCCTTTAGAAACGTGTTAATTGTGAATGTTTACATGGCTGGACGAACACGTAATGGGGGTAAACATATTTGTAAACACAAAAAAGCAGAAGGTGTCTCAACTCTCTACCAAACGACAAAAGTTTAACTCTTTACCACACAAGAAAATTTTAGACTGGTCCAAATTGAAAGCATTTGCAGACGACAAATTAAAGGTGACTGAAAAATTGAAAATTGTTCTGGGAAGAGTAGAAAACACTGTGGGAAAAGGAGAAAATGCTGGTTACCAGCATTTTCTCCTTTTCTCACAGTTTTTTCAAAAGGCTTCTTTCTCAAGGGCGTCAAAAGTAGGGATTGTGTGGTAATGGGTTAAACTGGTCCAAATTGTTGGCACTTGTAGACGACAAAATAAACGTAACTCAAAAATGGAAATTTGTTTAAAGCAGGGTAGCAGAACTTTGTGGGAAAAGGAGAAAATGCTGGTTCTCCTTTTCCCACAATGTTTTTAAAAGGCTTCTTTCTCAGGGTCGTAAAAACCAGGGATTGTTTGGTAAAGGGTTAAGCCCTTACTAAACAATGAGAAACATGTGGGAAAATAAGAAAATGCAAGTTTTCAGCATTTTCTCCCTTCCCACAATGTTTTGTACTCTTTCAAAAATAAATGCTTTAATTTGAACCAAATTCATGTATTGGTTGCCAGTGCTTTCAGCTTGGGCCCCCTGAAAATTTTGTTTACAATAAAGAGATAGATCTTGTCTTACAGAGAAGTTTTAGACTCCTGCATTGGACACATCTGCAGACGACAAATTTTATATGGGTACAAAAGAATAAGTTCCTTGATGGGACTGAAAATATTGTGGGAAAAGGAGAAAATGTTGTTCCAACATGTTTCAAAAGCTTTTCTAACAAGTGCTGTTAAAACTCGGGATTGTGTGGTAAAGGATTAACTCTTTACCACACAATACTGACTTTCAATGACCCTTAGAAAGAAGCCTGTTGAAAACACTGTGGAAAAAGGAGAAAATGCTGATAACCAACATTTTCTCCTTCTCCTACAATGTTTTCTACCCTTCCCAAATACACTTTCAACTTTTCAGTCACGATTGTTTGTCATCTGCAAATGTTTTCAATTTGGACCAGTCTATAATTTTGTTGATTGGTAAAGATTTATGTCAGTGCAGTAAGGGCTATACAGTATATCCTATGTGAAGAAATTCCTACTCATTACCATACAACAGACATTTTACTGGTCCAAATTGAAACCACTTGCAGACAACAAATTTATTCTTGACCATACGAAATTGTAGGCTGCTCCAAATTGAAAGCATTTGCAGATGACCTTTAACCCGTGGTTTGTCCCGGACAACAAATTAAATTTTGGTAATATGATGATTTTTGACTTTAGTAGTATAGAAAACATTGTGGGAAAAGGAGAAAATGCTGGTTTATACCAGCAATTTCTCCTTTTCCAACAAAGTTTTCTACAGGCTTCTTTCTCAGGGTCTGTAAAGTTGGGATTGTGTGCTAGAAAAGTTAAATTGAGGTAATGAAAATTAAAACTAATAATACAATATTGTGAAACAGGGTCAAAACATACTTGAAATACAAAAAATGGAGTGAATGAAAATTATTGAATTTTCTGTTTGACACAAATTCCATAACATTTCACGCCTTTTACTTTCCATTGTACGAATCAACGTAGCCTGCTGTTTTAAGTCGCCAAGTGTATGAAAGGCTTTGTTCTCCGCATTCTGTATTTCTGTTCCCTTTTCTAATTAGTTCCTTTCTTTAACCCTTTACCAAACAATTCTTGGCTTTTATGAACCTGAGATAGAAGCCTTTTAAAAAACATAGTGGGAAAAGGAGAAAATGCTGGTAACTAGCATTTTCTCCTTTTCCCCCAATGTTTCCTATTCCTGCTGGAAATAAATATCAATTTTTGAGTTATGTTTATTTTGTCATCTGCAAGTGCTTTCAAATTGGACCAGTTGAAAATTTTGTCGTTTGGAAAAGAGTTAAGTCATTGTTATCTCTTTACCTCATAATGCTGACTTTTAACGACCTTAACAAACAAGGCTTTTGAAAACATTGTGGGGAAAGGAGAAAATGCTGGTTTATTAGCATTTTTTCCTTTTCCCACAATACTTTCAACCCTACTAAAGACACAGTTATAGCCACATTGAATTTCGAAGTTCACAGTCATCATGCTTTCAGTCTAAAATTTTGTGGTGTGGTAAAGGATTAACCCATTACCACACAAATCCCTACTTTTGACACCCCTGAGAAAGAATCCTTTTGAAAACATTGTGGGAAAAGAAGAAAATGCTGGTTACCAGCATTTTCTCCTTTTCCCGCATTGTTTTCTACCCTTCACAAAATAAATTTCAAATTTTCAGTCACGTTTATTATGTCGTCTGCAAATGCTTTCGATTTGGACAAACCTAAAATTTTGTCATTTGGTAATGAGTTAAGTCTTGATTAACAAATTTTTGCAGATACACAATGAAATAAATCTTGTCTTTCTGTCCATTTGACCTTCTTTTCATCCATGTCTTGTCAGTTTGTTTGTCTGTCTGTCCCTCTCTGTCCACCTGTTGGTCATTCCCTCTATCTATCTTTCTAAGAAATGATGAAAATCATTGCAACAAGATTCATTCTCTAATTTCAAAGTATTTTCAATAATATTTAACTCTTTACCTGACGACAAAATTTTAGACTGTTCCAAATTGAAAGCATTAGCAGATAACAAGTTTAAAGTTACTCAAAAATAAAAATTTGTTTTGGGAAGGGCAGAAAACATTGTTGGAAAAGGAGAAAATGCTGGTAACCAGCATTTTCTTCTTTTCCCACAATGTTTTCAAAAGGCTTCTTTTATAGATTTCTGAAAACCCAGGATTGTTTGGTAACGGGTTAAGTTGGACATTTTACCCTTTTTTATTATCCCCAATAGAAAATGTAACACCCCTGGGCGCATAAAATTAGCCCATTACCACACAATCCCTACTTTGACAACCCTGAGAAAGGAGCTTATAGAAAACATTGTGGGAAAAGGAGAAAATGCTGATAACCAGTATTTTCTTCTTTTCCCACAATGTTTTCTACCCGTCACAAAACAAATTTCAAATTTTCAGTCACATTTATTTTGTCGTCTGCATGTGCTTTCGATTTGGACAAGCCTAAAATATTGTCGTTTGGTAGTGAGTTAAAACTAGTTTGTATTTTTACTGTTTTTCAGGCGAACTTGGTAAATAACGCATTCAAAGCTGCTAGAGATTTCCTACTTGTTGCCTCAAAAAGCAAGAAACCATCTCAGGTAAGACATTTTGACGTAATATTGTCAAATGAAATCATATTCTAACATGACACGTGAATTCGGCTCTATAAATACAGAACAACAAAAGCCTGGTGAAAGTAAGAAATAATCTGCTCTCTATTGTGGTATATCGTTCAATTAACCATGTTGTGTGTTATGAGGCACAATGAGGGTGATAGCCTGAGTGGTTTATTCATTGTACATCACAAATCACAACATGGTTTATTGAATGATAAACCACAATAAAAAGATTATTTCGATTCTAACATGGCAAATTCTTAATGAAAGAATAACAAGTTCAAACTTGGAGTAAAAATTCAGATGAAGATTATGTTCCATTTAATAACTCACTCATTGAATGACGTCACTTGTAACAGAATGACGTCATTCTACATAGAACTCTACATTGTCACAGATTTTACCATGCTTTCCTTGCACTTAGTATATAGAGCAGAATTCGCGTAAAAGGTTAGAATCTACATTATTCTATATAGAGTGACATCATTCTGTATAAAGTAAGTAAGTTGGTTATTCAATGGAATATAATCTGCATCTGCGTTTTTACTCAAAGTTTGAACTTGCTTTCCTTTGACTAAGAGTTTGTCATTTCAGAATTGAAATAGTCTTTCTTCTATCATGGTTTATTGTTTATTAATCAGTAAGTCACATAGTGAGTTATGAGGTGCAATGAATAAACCATGGATTATTTTTTGTGCCTCATAACTATGGTTTATTGAACAGTAAACCAGGATAGAAAGAAGATTATTTCTTAAATATGCCATTTTGTATTTTGACAAAAATCATTTGCCATTTTTTTTTTTCTCATTACTCTGTTGATTACTCTGTTGAACAACTCTTTCTTCACAATCAAGTCTAAAACTGCAAAAAAAAGAAAGTACAGTTAACAACCTTTAGCAAAAAGCTAAATATTTCGACTCCATTTGACTCTTTATTTGCTGGAAAAGCACATTGTATCAGACTATGTAGATCAAGATCTGACTGCACAAGACCTCTGATCTTGATTTACTCTTTACACATAAACGTCGTGTTGCATTTAGACTTGTAAATCCCAGATCTGCCAAACCTTTTAAACTGTTTACCACACAATCCCAGCCAAAAGAAAAGACCTCGAGAAAGACAGCTTATGAAAACATTGTGGGAAAAGGAGAAAATGTTGGTGACCAGCATTTTCTTCTTTTTCCACAATGTTTTAAAAAGTCTTCTCTTTCAGAGTCATTAATAGCAGGTATTGTTGTGGTAAAGGGTTAACCCTTTACCAAACGACAAAATGTTAGACTTGTCCAAATTGACAGTACTTGCAGACAACAAAATAAATGTAACTCAAAAATTGCAATTTGTTTCCAGCAGGGTAGAAAACCTTGTTGGAAAAGGAAGAAATGCTGGTAACCAGCATTTTCTCCTTTTCCCACAATGTTTTTAACCCATTACCACACAAGAAATATTTAGACTGGTCCAAATTGAAGCATTTGCAGACGACAAAATAAAGGTGACTGAAAAATTGAAATTTGTTCTGGGAAGGGTAGAAAACACTGTGGGAAAAGGAGAAAATGCTGGTTACCAGCATTTTCTCCTTTTCTCAAATTGTTTTCAAAAGGCTTTTTTCACAGGGGCGTCAAAAGTAGGGATTGTGTGGTAATGGGTTAAAAGGCTTCCATCTCATGGTCATAAAAACCAGGTATTGTTGTGGTAAGGGGTTAATTAGTGATCATTTCTTTTTTTACAGACTGACTTACAAACTATTGTAAAGCCGATATCGGATCAAATTGGAGAAATACAGGTGAGAGGGCATTTTACTTCTTTACCAAATGACAAAATTGTAGACTGGTCCAAATTAAAAGCATTTGCAGATGACAAAACAAATGTTACTGAAGAATTGAAACTTGTTTTGGGAAGGGTAGAAAACATTATTGGAAAAGGAGAAAATGCTGGTTCCCAGCATTTTTCTCATTTTCCCACAATTTTTTCAAAAGGTTTGTTTAAGTGGGGATTGTGTGGTAAAGGGTTAATTAACTTTTAATTACTATACATGTGCAAAATAAAGAATAGTCCGAATTGTTAGCAATTTTAACCTTTTACCCCATACGGCATTTCTAAGGTATCTCTAACTGACCCTAAATTACAGCAAGGATTAAGCTGTTTCTTATGTGTATATGACACCTTTTGATAGTGTAGAAAACATTGTGGCAAAAGGTGAAATTGCTCATCACGAGCAATTTCACCTTTTGCCACAATGTTTTCCAAAGGCTCCTACAAGCAATGCGTAGAAATGAGTATCTGTGGAGTAAAGGGTTAAATGGCCTTAATGATGTTTGTCTCTTATATGGTAGAAATCCTTAGTGAAGAAAGGAGAAAATGCTGGTTTGTCAACATTTTCTTAATTTCCCACAATGTTTTAAAAAGGCTCCTTTCGTAGGGTTGTGACAAGCTCGGAGAAAGAAGCCAATAGAAAACATTGTGGGAATAGGAGAAAATGCTGGTAACCAGTATTTTCTCCTTTTCCCACAATATATTCTACCCTATCAAAGTCAAAAATTGTCATTTAACCCTTTTTCGAAACAACAGATTTTGGACTCTTCCAAACCAAAAGAGTTTGCAGACGACAATTTTAGATTTGGAGAAAATGACAAAGTTCTCAAGAAGGATAGAAAACACTGTGGGAAAGGGAGAAATTGCTCATTATGATCAATTTCTCCTTTTCCCTCAGTGTTTTCAAAAGACTTTTACAGCAGACAAGTAAAAACCAGGTCTTGTTTGGGAAAGGGTTGAACAAGATTTAATTTGTTGTCTGCAGATGCTTTGAATTTGGTTCAATCCCAAAATTTGTTGTTTGGTAGAGTTAAATGAAATGGCCTAAGTTTTAGATGAACCCCTAAAGTGCCTTTCATTACTATAGTTGTTTTTGCGACCAGTGTAGATCAAGATCAGATCACAATTGCAGCCTGATCTTTGAATTATACTGTCTGTTTTGCTAAGATAATGAAGAAGACAAGTTTTGAAATTGGAATTATTTGGGTTTAATTTTTAAACTTGAAATATTTGTTTGGTTATTTCGGATTCTAGAGGTTCATATATCTGTGACTGACTTAGAATACATAGTGGGAAAAGGGACATATAATTGTAACAGGAGCTTGTCTTTTTCAATGTACATAATTCTAGAACTATCAAATGCCTTTTAAAAAAAATTCTGTTCATCCAAAAGTAACAATGTGTTGGCAGTAGGTATTGGTTTAACAAAGTAAGGGAAGTAACTCATACAAATTAAGAAGGTCTTCAGACCAGAGTTACATATCATGACTGCTTAAGTTTATAGAAGAATAGATCACAGTAAAATAGGCATTTACCCCCTTACCACATAATAAAATTATGGACATGTCTGAATTGAAAGCATGTGCAGAAAACAATTCTAATGTGGCTCAAATGATGGAATATATATTCAACAGGGTAGAAAACATTGTGGGAAAAGGAGAAAATGCTGGTTACCAGCATTTTCTCCTTTTCCTACAGTGTTTTCACAGGGATTCTTTCCCAGGGTTGTTAAAACTCACCACTGTGTCACAAAGAGTTAAGTAGCTTCATGACCCTGAGAAAGCAAGCTTTTAAAACATCGTGGGAAAAGGAGAAAATGTTGGTTGCCAGCATTTTCTCCTTTTCCCACATTGTTTTCAACCCTATCAGTGAGCTTGGGATTATTTGTACCAATTTTGAATTTATGTCATAACCTGTACATGAGTTCTTATCTCTGGCAGCAGACCATTTTTGAAAACATTATGGTAAAAGGAGAAGTTGTCAGCTGTAAACAGTTTTCTCCTTTTGTCCTAATTGTTTCATATGCTGGGAACCCTTCACCAAACATTCCAGAGTTTTGATACCCTGTGGAAGAATGCTTTTGAAAACACTGTGGAAAAAGGAGAAAATACTGGTGACCAGCATTCTCTCCTTTTCCCAGAATGTTTTCTGATCAATTAAAAACAAAATCTTTTTTGGGCCTTGTTCATTTTGTTGTCTTAAAGCAAAATTAAAGCTTTCAAATTTGATAAGCCTGTTGTTCCGGAATGTTTTGAGTGAAAAATAGTCAACAAAATAAGTGAAAGTGTTGAAACAACCTTAAGCCTGTACAGGACACCAAATTTTTAGACTAGTCCAAATTGAAAGTATTTGTTCTGAATCGGCTTGTTTTTTGACAGACATCTAGTTACATGAACATAAATGTTATACTTTCATTTACAAACTCAAAATAAACTAACTTATAATTGCAGCAATTTCGTGAAAGTAACAGAACAAGTAAGCTGTTTAACCATCTGTCTGCAATATCAGAGTCCATCCCAGCCTTAGGATGGGTGGTAGTGGTAAGTTTCTTTTGATGAATTGTCTGTATTGTCTTAGTTATACCCCCCATAATGAAATGGAGGGATGCATACTGGAATCGCCCTGGCTGTCCGTCCGTCCGTCCGTCTATCTGTCTGTCCATAGACACAAATTTGTCCAGAGCAATACTCCAACACTTTTTAAGGTACCTAACTCAAATTTATACACTGTGTTCCTATATTTATGAATTTATGCATGTGCAATTTTCATGACCCTGCTGTGATTTGTAGCAGAATTATCTCAACTTGAACCTTTTTCAACTCTTACTTTTGTACCAAACCATTCTACATTTTGTGACTAAGACCTGTTTTTGCGACAAGGAGCTGGTGGGGGGTATAATAACGTTTACTGATAGCTGTAGGTTTTTCGAGGATTGACGATAGTTATTGTTACAGGGTTCATTCCTTTCTAATAGCTGTTGATTGTTTAGATGAAGAAGAATCAGGTGAAATAACACACACAACAGAAAAAAAAATCTGTATCAACATGCAGTCCCAAATATGGTATGCTAATGTATCTTATGCACAAACTAAGCATGCATTGATCTGCAATTGGATTGGTCAAAATGTTAAGCTTTAATATTAACCCTGTCCCAAACAACAAACTTTTGTACTAGACCAAATTGAAAGCATTTGCAGACGACAATTCAACTCTTGCTGAAAAGATGATTTCTGTCTATGATAGGGTAGGAATGTTAAGCTGTAATATTAATCTGCCCTTCATGAAAACAGTTACCAACATCCACACTATTAATTGTCCCTTTTTGTCTTCCATTTTCCAATAAAATGTCAACAAGGGCAAATTGTAGTCGTTGAAAGTTCTAGGTATATAAAAAAAGGAATATTTTATTGTAGTAACTTTCGTGGTGCTTGTATTTACTTCTCGCTGCATAAGAAAATTTTGACATTGCGCGAGATACACTTGGTCACACTCAATATAAAATTTTCTGACACTGCTCGAAATAAATTTAACCCTTTACTCCATAGATACTCATTTTGACTCATTAACAACAGACAGCTTTTGAAAACCTTGTGGGAAAAGGAGAAATTGCTCGTAACGAGCAATTTCTCCTTTTCCCACAAGGTTTTTCACTCAATCAGATAATTGATTGAGTGATTTCTATGGTAACAAGCAATTTCTCCTTTTTCCCACAATGTTTTACACTCAATCAGATAATTGTTTCCCCAATTGTCCATGTTTTTGACATCATATGTTTGTTTGCTGCTGAATCGGAAGAGTCTTAAAATGGATATAAGGTAAAGGGTTAAGCACAAGAAAACTTACTACAACATGATATTCCATATGTACATGCTGATAAATTGTTGAAACATTTCAGGAACCAACACCCAACCCATTTGTAAAGGACATGAAAGATGCAGGAATATTTTACACCAATAGAGTGCTGAAGGATTATAAAGGAAAGTAAGTACTGTCATAACCTGATACTAGTAAACAAACTGGTGTTAAATTGCATTTGATTTTAAACCTTTCCTGAACAATCCCTGGTTTTTCTGGAATAGTAGCCTTTTGAAAACATTGTGGGAAAAGGAGAAAATGCTGGTGCCCAGCATTTTCTCCTTTTCCCACAATGTTTTCTACCCTATCATAGACAGAAATAATCTTTTCAGCAAGAACTGAATTGTCGTCTGCAAATGCTTTCAAGTTTGTCTAGTCCAAAAGTTTGTTGTTTGGGAAAGGGTAAAATCATAGCTTTTAAAAGTATTATAAAGGAAACAAACAGGTAGCCAATGAACATAAGATTCTTTCTGTCACCTTACAATATTTCACCAGTTATAGATCAGAATATGCAAAATCATACATATTTATGTCATAATTTCAAAAAAAAAAAAAAAAAAAAATGATTCATTTCTTTGAAAGAAGTATGAAATACTTATGACTTCACATATGGCCTTTAATATGTGAAAAAGGGCATTTGCAAATTTGCGTTAAACGTTGTCTCGTATCAGCCTGCTCAGTCTGTGCAGGCTAATTCAAGATGGAACGTTTTGTGCTACAGTAGACTTGCGCAAAACAGAAAATAACATGAAAATGGAAATTGCCCATTTGGATAAGCCTACGCAGATAATGTAGGCTGATCTGAGATGACACTTATCGCAAATGTCGGAATGCCCCTTTTCGCGTGTTGCAGGCCATTATGAAATGTTTGCAAGGTAGAAATTTTGTTATGTTATTCTGAAAACAAGGAAAGTTTTGACCCTTTCCCAAACGGCAAGTATTGGACCAGACCAAATTGAAAGCAATTTGCAGGTGACAAATTAACAGTTGCTAAAAAGATGATTCTTCTATATGACAGGGTAGAAAACATTGTGGGAAAAGGAGAAAATGCTGGTCACCAGCATTTTCTCCTTTTCCCACAATGTTTTCAAATGGCTTCTATTCCTAACCCATAAAAACCAGGGATTGTTTGGGAAAGGGTTAAATGATAAAAATGTGTTTGTTTTAGGGACGGGGGAGAACCTCACTGTGACTGGACAAAAGCGTGGAATGCCACCCTAACAGACCTGATGGACTATATCAAACAGTACCATACCACAGGTGTGTCTTGGAACCCACAGGTGAGTGATTCTAGAATGTTGTGTTGACTCTACCAAATGACAAAATTTTGGACTGATTCAAATTGAAAGCATTTGCAGACGACAAAGTAAATGTGAATAAAGAATTGAATTTTGAAGGGTAGAAAACATTGTGGGAAAAGGAGAAAATGCTGATTACCAGCATTTTCTTCTTTTCCCACAGTGTTTTCCAAAAGGCTTTTATGTCAGGGCCGTTAAAAGTTGGGTTTGTGTGGTAAATGGTTAAACAAGAGTCCAGGCCTAACACCCACACACTGTATTAAAGATTCCAACTTGACACATGAATTTGGCTCAATAAACACAGTGCAATGGAAGCATGGTTAAACCGTCACGAAACAACCTGGATTTTAAGAACTTGAGGAAGAAGCGGTCTGAAAACACTGCAGGAAAAGGAGAAAATGCTGGTAACCCGTTTACCACACAACAAAATTTTAGACCTATCCAAACTGAAAGCGTTTGCAGATGACAATTTCGTTGTGCCGTATAAGATGCAACTTTTCTTTGATAGGCTAGAAAACTTTGTTGTAAAAGGAGAAAATGCTGGTTACCAGCATTTTTTCCTTTTCCCACAATGTTTTCAAAAGGCTTCTTTCTCAGGGTTTTTAAAAGTCGGGACTGTTTGGTAAAGTGTCAAAGGTTCTGGATTGTGTGGTAAACAGATAAACACATTTGATATGGGGGTTTATAAATGATTTTCAGTCCGGACCAGTCTGAAATTTTGTTTTATCATAAAAAGTTAAGTCGCCTTCCGTGATTGAGAAGGTAAAGAAACTTGAAATTAATCTACCAGATTTTGACTGTCTAGTAAAGAGGAAGTATCTGAAATCAATATCTTAACCTTTTACCACACAACAAAAATATAAACTTGCCCAAATTGAAAGCATTTGCAGACAACAAAATAAAAGTGACTGAAAAATCGAAATTTGATTTGGGAAGGGTAGAAAACATTGTGGGAAAAGGAGAAAATGCTGGTTATCAGCATTTTCTCCCTTTCCCACAATGTTTTCTAAACACTTCTTTCTCAGGGGCTTCAAAAGCAGGGATTGTGTGGTAATTTTGCAAATTAAAATCGGGTTTTCATGGCCCTGAGATAGCAGGCTTTTGAAAACATTGTTGGAAAAGGAGAAAATGGGTTTTCATGAGAAAGTATGTTTTTGAAAATATAGTGGGAAAAGGAGAAAATGCTGGTAACCAGCATTTTCTCATTTTCCCACAATGTTTTCAACCCTTTCAGAGAGCTTTAGTTTATTTGTACTAATTCTTGATTTGATATTTTCAGAAATTGTTTTGAATTTGAATAGAGTTTAAATTTGTCATTTGGGAAAGGATTGAAAAAAAAAAAAAAAAGGTGTAAAATGGATCAACTTGACATAAAAAGTGTGGTATTTGTGTTTGTTTGTGGTGTACAGAGAACCAGCATTTTCTCCTTTTCCCACAATGTTTTGTACCATAACAAAGACAGAAATCAGCACTTGGGCTACATTTATTTTGTTATCTGCAGTTGCTTTCAATTTGGACTTAAACTAAAATTTCATCACTTGGTAAGGAGTTAATAATAATTATGTCATCTGCAATTTTGCTTTCAATATGGACATGTAGAAATTTTCCGTGTAGTAAAGAGTAACTTGATGGGAAAGTTTCAGAATGGTGTGGGCGGCTGTATGAGTGATGGCTTCACTAGATACACTAAGTTTTGTATCAGGTTTTGACATTGACCTACCTTATCTCTAGTTTAACCTTTATCTCTGGTTTAACCCTTTACCACACACTACTGAGTTTTAACTAGCTTATAAGGAAAAGCTCTTTTGAAAAAACATTGTAGGAAAAGGAGAAAATGCTGGTAACCAGCAGTGGTGTGGGAGACAGTATGGGTGATGACTTCACTAGATACATGAAGTTTTGCATCAGGTTTTGACATTGACCCACCTTATCTCTGTTTTAACCCTTATCTTTGGTTTAACCCTTTACCACACAATCCGGAGTTTTAACTAGCTTAAGAAAAAGCTCTTTTGAAAAAAGCATTGTGGAAAAAGGAGAAAATGCTGGTAACCAGCAATAGCGTGGGAGACTGTACGAGTGATGACCTCATTAGATACAGTAAGTTTTGCATCAGATTTTTGACATTGACCGACCTTATCTCTGGTTTAACCATTTACGACACAATCTGAAGTTTTAACTATCCTGAGGAACAGATCTTTTAAAAAACTTTGCAGGAAAGGGAGAAAATGCTGGTAACCAGCGTTTTGTCCTTCTCCGGCTATGTATTCTACCCAATCAAAGGCAAATCCCATCTATCAAGCTGTATTTTTAATGATATTTACATCTGCTTTTATTTTCGACAAGCGCAGGTTTCGCTTTTGTGATAAAGAGTTAACTCTTTACCAAACAACAAAACTACAGACTAGTCCAAATTGAAAGCATTTGCAAACAACTAAATAGATGTGACTTAAGAATTAAGATTTGGTTTGGGAAGGGTAGAAAACATTGTGGGAAAAGGAGAAAATGCTGGTTACCAGCATTTTCTCCTTTTACCACAATGTTTTCACAAGGCTTTCTTTCTCAGGGCCGTTAAAAGTCGGGATTTTGTGGTAAAGAGTTAAGCCGTAAAACGCCTTTTATAACAGTTGTTGGTTTTGTGTCCAATGTAGATCAAAGATCAGACTGCACAAAAGATGCAGTCTGCATTAAGATCTACACCGTCTTGCAAACTCTGGTCGTGAAGGGATAAGTGCAAAACCAGTCTGAATTTGCTCGATAAAATCTAGGTGATCTGGGTGCTTGAGAGAATATCCATTCAGTGGAAAACATCTGATGATCTTGTTAGGGATTTAAATGAAATTGCAAGCTTCTGGGTGATACAGTTTGTGGATTAAGTTACAATTTTTATACGCCCGTCGAAGACGGGACGTATTATGGGATCACCCGTGGCGGGCGGGCGTCCGGGCGGGCGGGCGGGCGGGCGGCGTCCAGTTCTTTGTCCGGAGCATATCTCCAAAACTATACAAGCTAGGGTTATGAAATTTCATGGGTGGATAGATCTCATCGAGGCGGAGTGCAGTGCACAGGAATCATAACTCTTGCTCGCTTAATTTTTGAGTTATTGCCCTTTGTTGTTTTTCATACTTGAATTTTGTCCGGAGCATATCTCCAAAACTATAGTAGCTAGGGTTATGAAATTTCATGGGTGGATAGATCTCATCGAGGGGGAGTGCAGTGCACAAGAATCACAACTCTTGCTTGCTTAATTTTTGAGTTATTGCCCTTTGTTGTTTTTCATACTTGAATTTTGTCCGGAGCATATCTCCAAAACTATACTAGCTAGGGTTATGAAATTTCATGGGTGGATAGATCTCATTCAGGGGGAGTGCAGTGCACAAGAATCATAACTCTTGCTTGCTTAATTTTTAAGTTATTGCCCTTTGTTGTTTTTCATACTTGAATTTTGTCCGGAGCATATCTCCAAAACTATACTAGCTAGGGTTATGAAATTTCATGGGTGGATAGATCTCACTGAGGGGGAGTGCAGTGCACAAGAATCATAACTCTTGCTCGCTTAATTTTTGAGTTATTGCCCTTTGTCGTTTTTTATACTTGAATTTTGTCCGGTGAATATCTCCAAAACTATACTACCTAGGGTTATGAAATTTCATGGGTGGATAGATCTCACCGAGGCTGGGTGCAGTGCACAGGAATCATAACTCTTGCTTGCTTAATTTTTGAGTTATTGCCCTTTGTCGTTTTTCATACTTGATTTTTGTCCGAAGCATATCACCAATACTATACTACCTAGGGTTATGAAATTTCATGGGTGGATAGATCTCATGAATGGGGGGTGCAGTGCACACAAATCACAACTCTTGCTCGCTTAATTTTTGAGTTATTGCCCTTTGTTGTTTTTCATACTTGAATTTTGTCCGGAGCATATCTCCAAAACTATACTAGCTAGGGTTATGAAATTTCATGGGTGGATAGATCTCACTGAGGGGGAGTGCAGTGCACAAGAATCATAACTCTTGCTTTCTTAATTTTTCAGTTATTGCCCTTTGTCATTTTTTATACTTGAATTTTGTCCGGTGAATATCTCCAAAACTATACTAGCTAGGGTTATGAAATTTCATGGGTGGATAGATCTCACCGAGGCGGAGTGCAGTGCACAGGAATCATAACTCTTGCTTGCTTAATTTTTGAGTTATTGCCCTTTGTCGTTTTTCATACTTGATTTTTGTCCGAAGCATATCTCTAAAACTATACTAGCTAGGGTTATGAAATTTCATTGGTGGATAGATCTCATCAAGGGGGAGTGCAGTGCACCGAAATCACAACTCTTGCTTGCTTAATATTTGAGTTATTGCCCTTTGTTGTTTTTCATACTTGAATTTTGTCTGGTGCATGCCCCAGCTTTACAACTTGGGGTAAGACGGGCGTATCTTGCGACAATTTGCCGCTCTTGTTAAACACTTGTGGTGCTAAATACTGTAATGCCTCTTATAATCACTACTGTTCTAAATCAACTGTCATTTTCTCCTTTTTCCACAATGTTTTCTATCTTATTAGAGAAAAACTGCATTGTTAGAGCCACATTGATATTGTTGTTGTGATATATGACATTGGGTGGCCTCACAACCAGATGCCTAGCTAGCTCAGTAGGCAGACCTGTGGTACTAGTGTTCAGGGGGTCGTGGGTTCGAGTCCTATGTCAGCCACACTTTTCTTCCTTGATTTACTTCATTGGCAACAAGGTCAATTGGTGAATGCAGAATATAGCCATGGGGACTGAAGGGGGAGTTGGTTACTCCAAAGAATTCAGGCGAGGGAGGAGTGTTGTGATGTGATCCCATGTCGGGTACACTTTTCTCCCCTGATTTACTTCATTTTTGTCTACAAATAGTTTCTTTATGGAAAAGGCTAAAATTTTGTCATTTGGTAAAGGGTTAAGAATACCGGCAAATGCTGAAAGAATTACTTGTCCCTTAAAAAGTTGTACACAGTTTGACCAGCATTTTTCCCTTGCCCAAAATTTTGTAAAAAAGCTTAGTTTTGTTGTAAAATCAGAGAGTAAGTTAGTAAAAGAATAACTCGTTACTAGATTGTGATATTTTAAACTTTATAATTTCTGGAGCAATCATAGACAGAAAATTTAATATGTCTCAAATGACGGGTCCTCCTTTTGTAGAGAGTAGAAGGGTCCTGTGTGGCTCAGTGGTTAAGTGTAGGACTCGTGACCCGGAGGTCCCGGGTTCGAGCCTCGCTGGCTCCATTGGGTTTTTTCACAGCAGTGTCCTTGGGCAAGACACTTCAGAGCCTAGCCTAGTACTGGTGAAACCCAGGAAACATGAATATGTGAACTGTCGCCGTGATATGACGAAATACTGTTGAAAGCGGCGTAAAACACCATTCAAACAAAGAGAGTAGAAAACATTGTAATTAACCCATTACCACACAATCCCTACTTTTGACAACCCCGAGAAAGAAGCCTTTAGAAAACATTGTGGGAAAAGGAGAAAATGCTGGTCACCAGCATTTTCTCCTTTTTCCACAATGATTTCTATGCTTTACAAAACAAATTTCAAATTTTCAGTAACTTTTACTTTGTCGTCTACAAATGCTTTTGATTTGGATAAACCTAAAATTTTGTCATTTGGTAATGAGTTAAAGGAAAAAATGCTGGTGACCAGCATTTTCATCTGTATCCCACAATATTTTCAAATTCCCTCTTCATGAGGGATGTAAAAATTTGAGATTGTGTGGATAAGGGTTGAGGACATGGTACTGTATGCTAATTACTGAAAGAATTCGGAGAAAAATGGAAAACAGAGGTTTTCTTACAGTCTTGGAGGTTTTCTGTTCTGGTATCGCCCTCAACTCTTTACCACGGGATCACGACTTTTAATGACCCAGAGAAAGAAAGCTTTTGAAAACATTGTGGGAAAAGGAGAAAATGCTTGAAACCAGCATTTTCTCCTTTTCCCACAATGTTTTGCTATCCTTCCCAACACAAATTTCAATTTTTGAGTCACTTTTATTTTGTCGTCTGCAAATGCTTTCAGTTTGGACAAGCCTAAATTTTTTTGTCTTTTGGTAATAAGATAACCCATTGCTACGGGATCACGACTTATGATCAGCCCATGAAAGATAGCTCTTGAAAATATTGTTGGAAAAATTGGGTAACGAGTTAACCCCTTCCTAAATAACAAAAGTTCATTCGTCCAATTTGAAAACATTAACTCATTACCAAACGATAAAATTTTCGGTTTGTCCAAAGGGAAAGCATTTGCAGACAACAAAATAAAAGAGACTGAAAATTTGAAATTTGTTTTGTGAAGGGTAGAAAATATTGAGGGAAAAGGAGTAAATGCTGGTTACCAGCATTTCCTCCATTTCCCACAATGTTTTCTTAAGGCTTTTTTCTCATGGCCGTCAAAAGTATGGATTGTTTGGTTATGGGTTTAGTAAAAAGAGGCTGAAATGATGAAATTATAAGTACGTAAAATAGTAGAAAACAATGTGAAAAAAAGGAAAACATGAAGGTTATCACAATTATCTCCAGTGAGTTGAGTGGGCACAAAAAGATCAGAGGTACCCTGTAGAGTAGTGATGTATGTTACAGTGAGGGTATAGTTTACTATTTAGACCAGATGGTAAAAAAATTTCAACTCTTTTTTCGGGACCAAAAACACTTTATATGCGTCCAACATGAAAGCATAATTATGCAGAAAAGTATAACTCATAATTATCATTAAAATTTGATTTTGGAAGGTAAGAAAATCTTTTGCTGGTTACACATACTTTCTTCTATTCCCTCAATACTTTCAAAATCTCCCTTTGTCGGAACCTTTAACTCTTTCCCAAACGACAAAATTTTAGACTTGTCGACACTGAAAGCAATTGCAGATGGCAAGATAAACGTGATTCAAAAAATTGAAACTTCATTTCAAAAGAGTAGAAAATATTGTGGGAAAAAAAGAAAATGCTGGTTACCAGCATTTTCTCCTTTTCCCATAATGTTTTTTTTTTTTCATTAGAAGGCTTCTTCCTTTGGGTTGTAAAAACCAGGGTTTGTTTGGTAAAGGGTTAAGATTTCGAGATCGTTTTATGAAGGGTTATGGTACATCTTTGTCCCAATTCTCTAAATTCTTGCTGTTCCTGAAATGCTTTATTCACACTTCATGAGAACTTTCCCAAACTACATGTAATTCTTTACCAAACAAAAGAAATGTGGACTTGGTCTAAATTGATAGCATTTGCAGACGACAATTTCAATGTAGCTAAAATGTTTTTAATCCTTCACCACACAATCCCCACTTTTAACGACCCTTAGAAAGAAGCTTACGGAAAACATAGTGGGAAAAGAAGAAAATGCTGGTAAAAAGCATTTTCTCCTTTTCCCACAATGTTTTTTACCCTATCAAAGAGAGAAATCATCATTTTAGCAACATCCAAATTGTCGTCTGCAAATGCTTTCAGTTTGGACCGGTCTAAAATTTTGACATTTGGTAATCAATTTGTCTTTGATAAAGCAGACAATACTGTGAGAAAAAATTAGAAAAGAATGTGTTTAGAAGGGTTTTATTTTCTGGATCATTTAACCCTTTACCAAACAATCCCAGAGGAAGAAACCATATAATAACATTGTGGGAAAAGGAGAAAATGCTTGTAAACAGCATTTTCTCCTTTTCCCACAATATTTTCTACTCTTCTAGAGTCAAGTTTCAACTTTTTAGTCGTATTTATTTTGTCGTCTAAATGCTTTTAGTTAAGACAAGTCTAAAATTTTTTTGTTTGGTAGAGGTAAACTCAGTAACTGGGTTACAGTAAAACTTTGCACTGAATCCTCCAGTTATTCACACTCTCTCGAGTAATTTTAAATGGTAAAATCATAAAACAGTAAAGAAAAATGTTACCCTGGGGTTAGCTGACTTTACCTAAACTATCCGGATTTGTAACAACAAAGAGAATTAACACTTTCAAAAATTTGAAAACTGTTGTCGGGGGGAAAAAGGAAAAAAATGCTGGTTACCAGCATGTTAATCTTTTTCTGCAATATTTTCTGCCCTTAAAAAGATATATTTCTATTTTGTGTTCCGAGTTTGATTTAAGTTACCAGCTGCAAATACTTGGAATGTTGGACAAGGCTAAAATTTTGCTGTCTTGTTAAGGTTAAATCTTTACCAGACATCAAAAATTAAGACCTGTCCAAATTGAAAGCATTTGCAAATGAAAAAATAAAGGTGACCCAGAAATTGAAATTTGTTTCTACAATGGCTGAAAAAGTAATGGGAAAGGAGAAAATGCTGGTCATCAGCATTTTTTTTCTTTCACTGCAAAAGCCTTCCTTCTCATGGACATTAATCTGCGGATAGCATGGTAAACGTTTAAATGGTAATATCATAAAACAGTACAGAAAGATGACACCCTGTGGTTAAATGAAATAACCATTGCTGCCATCTTTTCCAGCCCACGAACCAGAAAGTTTATCTTCACAAAGAAATCCTCCATTGATGTAAACTACATGTATCACTTGACCCTCCACAAAACACCTCCATGTTTAACTCTTTACCATTCGACAATATTTTAGGCATGTCCAAATCCAAAGCATTTGCAGACAACAA
The DNA here is from genome assembly GCA_943736015.1 of Tridacna crocea. NCBI lineage: Eukaryota > Metazoa > Mollusca > Bivalvia > Cardiida > Cardiidae > Tridacna > Tridacna crocea. Next base: position 7,414,775 of record OX031071.1, read on the forward strand.
AATAAAAGTGACTGAAAATTTGAAATTTGTTTTGTGAAGGGTAGAAAACATTGTGGGAAAAGGAGAAAATGCTGATTTCCAGCATTTTCTCCTTTTCCCACTATGTTTTCTAAAGGCCTCTTTCTCAGAGTTGTCAAAAGTAGGGATTGTGTGGGAATGGTTTTAAACTCTTTATCAAACGACAAAATTTTGGACTGGTCCATGTTGAAAGCATTTGCAGACGACAAAATAAAATTCAATGTGAATGAAAAATCAAAGTTTGATTTTAGAAGGGTAGAAATTTAACATTTGTTTTATGAAGGGTAGAAAACATTATGGAAAAAGGAGAAAATGCTGTCTACCAGCATTCTCTCCTTTTCCCACAATGTTTTTTTTCAAAGGCTTCATTCTCAGGGTCATCAAAAGTAGGGATTGTGTGGTAATGGGTTAATGCTTTAAATTTGGACGATTGAAATTTTGTTATTTGGCAAGGGGTTAACACTTTATCAAACAAGACCTTTTTGTGGTAAAGTAGAGTTTAGTGTGTCTCTGTGAGGCATTTTTCCAAGGAAGTCATCATAATTATTATATTAGATCCATAAAACCCATTTTGTCCAATAATTATGAGGCACTCTGGTCCTCTGGCATGTAGACAATTGACCAACAGCAAAATGTTTTCACACAGGTCAGCCTGCATGGGCTGCGCAGACTGACCTGTGTTGAAACTTTTTGCAGATGCTTTATCACCCATCTACCCCTGTACACAGAGTCTGATAAATTATTGCACCACTTGAACTGCGGCACTATATTTATATTCGCTTTTGAAAAGTACCTATGGAGGCAGCCATTATGTTTACCGGTCATTTCATAATAAGATCATTTCATACCTAGGCCATTTCGAACAATTTTGGTGGTTTCGTACCCATCCACACTTTCTATTTTGGTCATTTCATACTCACTTTGATCATTTCTTACCAAGTTTGATAATTTCATACCCAGTTTTTAATATCAATTTGGTATTGTAAAACCTAGTTTTACTACTATTTTCCAGTGATGATTCCCGAATGACAGCTGCTTTTGTGCATAGCTCCAATTAAACTTTTGTTAAATTTTGCTGAAGAATGGCTATGATTGTGTCTTACCATTATTGCCTTTCTTTTTCAAGTTTTTAGTTAAGTGTTTAGTTTAATTCTAAGGATTGTTTAGGGCTTCTCAGTTCATTTCTCACAGATATCTACATAAATTACTTTGAACAGTTTGAAATGCTGTAATGTGCCTTATTTCAGAAACAACTGATTTATGGCACCATTGATATGTTATACATCAAAATTTTCTGGTATACAGTTTTAGATTCCACCTCTCAATGGAACCTTGTGTGTGACCTATGAGTTATTTCCCCTTTCTTTATGGAGAATAATAAACAAACTTCAAGGGAGCAAGCTCAATAAAAACATAGGTGAGACTAATTAGAATTCTCTGAAGGCAGTAGTTGAGAAATTCTTTGGATAATAGATTCAATTGTTTATGGACAGGACTGTAATGGATGTCTTTCATCTGTACATGTTGTGGGAAATTTTACTCTTTTATTATTTAACCCTGTACCACACAGCAAAATCTTTATTATTAACCCTTTACTCCATAGATACTCATTTCTATGCGTTGCTTGTAGGAGCCTTTGGAAAACATTGTGGCAAAAGGTGAAATTGCTCTTGATGAGCAATTTCACCTTTTGTCACAATGTTTTCTATGCTATCAAAAGGTGTCATATACACATAAGCTGTTATTTAAGGTCAATTAGAGATACTATAGAAATGTCTTATGAGGTAAAGGGTTAAAGGAATTTACGGAAGTCAATTCAAAATGTATTTCAAATGGTGGTATTTGTTTTTAAATAGGGTAGGAAAAATAGGGTAGAAAACATAGTGGGTAAAGGAGAAAATGCTGGTTACTAGCATTTTTTTCCCTTTTTCCACAGTGTTTTCAAAAGCTCTCTTTCTCAGGGTTGTTAAAAATTGGCATTGTGTGGTTACTGTAGTAAAGGGTTAATAGATAAATTGCATTTTCTCAAAGGGTTATAAGTGCATTTTGGTGCAAGATCAAGACAGTTCAGTCATAATCTAATCTATATCAGAGAAAGAAGACAATGCTGGTTACCAGCAGTGTTTTTAAAATCCCAGAATGTTTTCAAAAACTTTCCTTCTATGATTTGAAAGCCTACTGTTAACCGTTTACTTACATAATCACGCTGATCAACGTGAGCCGCGGACACCATGTGTTCTCGGTATACCAGATCGAATTTTCCATGGAAGAACCGGAGGTGGTGTAAGTATTTTCATTTTTATGGACCTGATTAACCTAGATAGAAATGTTGATTTACAGCACTGTCAAGACGAATGATTGATCTGTTTACACACATACTAGGGAATAATAATACCATCATATAAGCGAGCTGTGGCCTTATGAGCAACTGGGGTCTTATTGTTTTGAAGTTTGTTGCCGATTTTCGGACAAAGTCTCCTAACCACTGTTCATTTTACAAGTTTGTATGATAAGATAAATGTATTCCCTAAAGGAACACAGAATTTCACTTAGAAATGTCCATCCAAAGCGAAGATATACGTTTTTGAATGGACCTGGGTAGAGGAAAATATGCTAACAAGACACCATTTTCATTTTCAGAGTATGTACATGGACACCAGATCAGAAAAAGCTTGTGGTAACTGGACACCAACCTTTAAATCATCAATATTTCTGCCTGAAACTCGATGTATGGGCTGTATACGAAGACTACTTTTGTAAACATTATGTCACTACGGTCCATTACCTGATAAAGAGCATGTTCAACGCAATTTCATTACAAGTACTTGTAGCACTTGCTTTTTTGAAATATTTGCAATGTTATGGCAATTTACGAAGTAGACCTACGATGCTTGATCACAATTGACCGATAATTGCCTCCAATGTTGGTGCAAGACATGTTCTTTTTTTACAGCGTTTCAGTTTTATGAATGGCGTATTAAACCATTACCACGCAATCACGATCTTTAATGTCCCTGGGAGAGATGGCTTCGAAAAACATTGTCTTTAAAGAAAAACCCCTATTAACTAATACAGAGTGTACATTATTTACCAGATTTGGCCTGATTCTTAGTTTAAATAATTTTCAAATTCGTTAGGCCAACTGCCAGTGGGCTCTTAGATTGGTGTTCTACCCTTCGTACATTTGCATGCGTGCGTTTGTTCGTCTATGCGTTTATTTCTAAAATTTTTATTTAATTGACTTCTCCTCAGAAACCATCAAGTAGAAATCAACAAAATTCAACGTGGATGATTCCATAAATTTCTTTCGAGATACTTCGATCCTTTAAAAAAGATGGCTTATGTGTAAGTGGCGTAATTTCCGTGTACAGCGCGTTGTGAAAATTGTAAAATTTGTCCTCTCAAAAGAACTCAATCACGAGATTGGCATTGGGTAGCTTTCTATCACATTCCTTTAATAAATTTTGATCTGCTGAAAAACATGGCTTTTGTTGGTGGGACTTATTTTCTCTTTGTGTCATAAAGCGGAAGTACTTGCAGCCCTTTAAATAAATTGATAATACATGTATGTAGATCTACATGTATTTCATAACACAGATGATCACTGATAATGTTTCATTTTATCCAATATGCTGGGTGATCATCTGTGTTATGAAATACATGTAGATCTACATACATGTATTATCAATGAATTTATTTAAAGAGCTGCAAGTACTTCCGCTTTCATATGATGAAACAAAGAGAAAATAAGTCCCACCAACAAAAGCCATGTTTTTCAGCAGATCAAAATTTATTGAAGGAATGTGATAGAAAGCTACCCAATGCCAATCTCGTGATTGAGTTCTTTTGAGAGGACAAATTTTACAATTTTCACAACGCGCCGTACACGGAAATTACGCTCCTTACACATAAGCCATCTTTTTTAAAGGATCGAAGTATCTCGAAAGAAATTTATGGAATCATCCACGTTGAATTTTGTTGATTTCTACTTGATGGTTTCTGAGGAGAAGTCAGTTAAATAAAAATTTTAGAAATAAACGCGTAGACGAACAATCGCACGCATGCAAATGTACGAAGGGTAGAACGCCATTCTAAGAGCCCGCTGGCAGTTGGCCTAGCGGATTTGAAAAGTATTTAAACTAAGAGTCAGGCCAAATCTAGTAAATAACGTATTAGTTAATGGGTTTTTTTCTTTATAGACAATGTTTTTCAAAGCCATCTTTCCCAGGGACATTAAAGATCGTGATTGTGTGGTAATGGGTTAATACGCCATTCATAAAACTGAAAAAAAAGAACATGTCTTGCACCAACATTGGAGGCAATTACCGGTCAATTGTGATCAAGCATCGTAGGTCTACTTCGTAAATTACCGTAACATTGCAAATATTTCAAAAAAGCAAGTGCTACAAGTAATGAAATTGCGTTGAACATGCTCTTTATCAGGTAATGGACCGTAGAGACATAATGTTTACAAAAGTAGTCTTCGTATACAGCCCATGCATTGAGTTTCAGGCAGAAATATTGATGATTTAAAGGTTGGTGTCCAGTTACCACAAGCTTTTTCTGATCTGGTGTCCATGTACATACTCTGAAAATGAAAATGGTGTCTTGTTAGCATATTTTCCTCTACCCAGGTCCATTCAAAAACGTATATCTTCGCTTTGGATGGACATTTCTAAGTGAAATTTTGTGTTCCATTAGGGAATACATTTATCTTATCATACAAACTTGTAAAATGAACAATGGTTAGGAGACTTTGTCCGAAAATCGGCAACAAACTTCAAAACAATAAGACTGCAGTTGCTCATAAAGCCACAGCTCGCTTATATGATGGTATTATTATTCCCTAGTATGTGTGTAAAAAGATCAATCATTCGTCTTTACATTGCTATAAATCAACATTTCTATCTAGGTTAATCAGGTCCATAAAAATGAAAATACTTACACCACCTCCGGTTCTTCCATGGAAAATTCGATCTGGTGTACCGAGAACACATGGTGTCCGCGGCTCACGTTGATCAGTGTGATAATGACAACTTTTGACAACCTTTGGAAAGAGGCCTTTTGAAAAAATTGCTGGAAAACGAGAAAATGCTGATAACCAGCATTTTCTCCTTTTTCCATAATGTTTTCAAAAGGCTTCTTTCTCAGGGACGTTAAAAGTCGGGATTGTGTGGTAAAGAGTTAAAGCTGTGGATTTTGTAGTAAAGCGTAAATGGGGCAGTGAGTTTTTTAACCCATTACCACACAATCCCTACTTTTGACGCCCCTGAGAAAGAAGCCTTTTGAAAACACTATGTGAAAGGAGAAAATGCTGGTAACCAGCATTTTCTCCTTTTACCAGAGTGTTTTCTACCCTTCCCAGAACAAATTTTAGTTTTTCAGTCACCTTTATTTTGTTGTCAGCAAATGCTTTCAGTTTGGACCAATCTAAATTTTTCTTGTGTGGTAAAGAGTTAAAAAAAAAAAGTAGAACTTGCGTAGAAAAAGTTACAGAAAAAATAATAAAATCCATAGGAGCAACTGATGCACATGCATTATGTCGTAAAAATTTCTGGCAGTTAGTTGTGGAAAATACAGTATTTCATGCTGGGCTTATCAGCTAATTTGTCCTACAGAGATGTTATCACAGCCCTAATGTTGATTGATGGGTTCCCATTTTTATTTCCTACCAATTTATTATTTTCTGATATATATATTTCTTTGGGGTTGTCAATGTATCTCAAAAAATATGGAACATGGTTTATTATTGCCTGCCTATCTCAGACAATATGGAACATGGTTTATCATCCCCTGCAAAGGTAGAGGGATATAGCTTTTGCATTGTCCATTTGTCTGTCTGTCCTTCCATCTGTCTGTCTGTCCATCAATCAGGACAGATATCTGAAAATTGATGAAAATTTCTACATGTGTTCCATTTGATAGTGGGACAAAGAAAATTGCACAGGTCTATTTTTAGTGATTTCAAATGTGCAGAAAAATGATTTTAATAAAAAATCATTGTTGCTACTGTTTTGCACTTCGCCAAGAAGATATATTAGAAGTGCCCTGTGAAAAGGGGCTTTGATGCATATGCAAACAGTGTTGGTCCACGTCAGGTTCCAAAAAATCCATTTATCTGTTCGTCCTTATTTGTGAAAATTTGGTGAGTGCGAGTGGATTATCCCTCTTTGTCTAACTGTAGGATGAGTGCAAAATTGTCAGGAGGACAAGGAAGAATTCTGAAATTTTTTGGACCCTGCATGTTAGCTTGTGCATGCAAACCTGGGTTGTAACTTATTGCCATTGGTCGATTCTCTGCATGTCAATGGACCTGTCTGCCTCATGATTCAGCAGGTAGATGTTAGACCTAAATGGGTTTTCTGTAAATATGAGTATGTGATGTTTTGTATAATGGATCATATAGATGCAAAAAACCTCATTTTGTAAGAACTTGACTTAACCCATTACCACACAATCCCTACTTTTGACGCCCCTGAGAAAGAAGCCTTTAGAAAACATTGTGGAAAAAGGAGAAAATGCTGGTTACCAGCATTTTCTTCTTTTTCCTCAATGTTTTCTACCCTTCAGAAAACAAATTTCAAATTTTCAGTCACTTTTATTTTGTTGTCTGCAAATGCTTTCAATTTGGACCAGTCTAAAATATTGTCATTTGGTAATGGGTTACCTCTCTACCAAATGACATAATTTTGGCCTGGTTCAAATAAAAAGCATTTGCTAACAACAAATTTAATATTGACTGTTTAAAAACAAAGTCTGTAACAAAGGAACAAATGAACAAATGAAAAGCAGAAATACTGGGACTGGGCTGAAATCGAACCTAGAATACTGGAATGAAAAGCCAATACCATAACCACTGAGCTAAAGAGTATTCTTCCTAACACAATTGTTTGGTATTGTATGTAACTCATTACCAAACGACAAAATTTTGGGCTTGTCCAATCAAAAAGCATTTTGCAGACGACAAAATAAAAGTGACTGAAAAGTTGAAGTTTGTTTTGTGAAGGGTAGGAAACATTGTGGGAAAAGGAGAAAATGCTGGTTACCAGCATTTTCTCCTTTTCCCACAATGTTTTCTGAAGGCTTCTTTCTCAGGGTCGTCAAAAGTAGGGATTTTGTGGTAATGGGTTAAACTAGGATGAAGTTATACATGAAGGAGTGGTATCCCATAACAATTGATTTGTAAAATTTGCCTGTGATAGAATAGAAAACATTGTGGAAAAAGGAGAAAATGCTGGTTACCAGCATTTTCTCCTTTTCCCACAATGTTTTCAGAAAGCTTCTCTCTCAGGGACGAGAAAACCTGGGCATTGTGACTGGTAAAGGGGTAAATATGTGATGAAGACAACATGCAGACCAGAATTAATTGGAACATTATATTTGCTATTCCTATGAGAAATGAGAAAGGTGCACAATGATTAGTGTCTGATAAATTGGAAATGTCATGCAAACAGCTTGGCTTTACAGTCATTATTTTGCTTATTATTTATTTGAAATCAAGGGACACAACTCTTAAACAAGCCTGCATATTCACAAATGCTATATGTTGTTGAAAACATTCTGGGAGAATTTTCCCACAAGATTTTTTATACCTACGTGAAACTGATGTTTTCGGGGGTATACTGAAATCAGCCTGTCTGCCTATGTGTGTCCGGCTATCTTTGTGTCCGTCCTTGTGTCCATCTGTGGACAAAATTTTGTCAGTGTGCTGATGGGGGTATAAAGTCACATTCAGTGACAGCTCTAGTTTTCTCTGTCAAACTTGAGGTCTTGCATGGTTCATTGCTGACAAAGTAAGGTAACTCTTTACCACACAATTCTGACTTTTACCGACCCTGAAAAAAGAGGTCTTTGAAAACATGGTGGGTAAAGGTAACCAGTATTTTCTCCTTTTCTCACAATGTTTTTTTACCCTTTCTAAAACAAAATTTCAATTCTTAAGTCACATTTATTTTGTCGTCTGCAAATACTTTCAATTTGGACTGATCTGAAATGTTTTCGTTTGATGAAGAGTTCAACAAGCCTGCATATTCACAAATGCTTTATGTTGTTGAAAATATTCTTGGAAAAGTGTTTTTTCTCTTTCACAGTAGAGGTCTTGCATGGCTCAGTGCTGACAGAGTAAGGTTTAAAGCATGTAGGGCCGAGGTTTGATCTTTACTTGAAGCATTGAGATTTATTGTCAGAGTGGGCTTAGGCAACACACTTCAAAGCCCCAGCTTAGTGTCTAGTTTGAAACCCACAAATTACATGGAATAGTAAGGTGCTGTGGGTGATATGACTGAAATAATGTTGAAAGTAGCATAAAAACGACATTCAGTAGATCTCAATTTCTATCAAAGATATATAGGATCTGACATGGTTTTTTAGATAAAATCTTATTAAAACAAGTGTACAAAAATGTTATTCAGTGAGCCTATGGCAAACTTAATAACATTTTTTGTGGAAGAGTTTAATGAAGTTTTACCTTAATCCATTACCACACAATCCCTACTTTCGAAGACCCTGAGAAAGAAGCCTTTAGAAAACATTGTTGGAAAAGGAGAAAATGTTGGTAACTAGCAATTTCTCCTTTTCCCACACTGTTTTCTACCCTTCACAAAACAAATTTCAAATTTTAAGTCACGTTTAATTTGTAGTCTGCAAATGCTTTCGATTTGGACAAACCTAAAATATTGTCGTTTGGTAATGAGTTAAAAGCCAATGAATGTTAAATTCTTATTATGACATAAAATTTGTAACAAGAATCATAGTCCATAATGTGTTAAAAAAGAGGCAGGTATATAGAACATGTAGTGAAGTTTACATGAAGCCTATGTGCTTCTTTGACAGGTATATTACTTATGAAAAATAGTACCGAAGAAACTTGCATATACTGATATAATTCTAAAATTGTTAATGTGTTTTTTTGGTACATATGCAGTTATTGTATGGCTTCTTTGCACCACACACTGATCACGTGAGCCTCAAGTGGCAGAGGAGATGAATCTTGTCACTGGATAATCAAATTCTGCATATTTTTTGTCCGTTATCCCTCCATTACATTTCCGTCAGCCGATCTAACCAAGCCTTTAGATTAACAAATGCAAAGCATTTTCAATTTACAAAATTTCAGTTTTTATGTCATTTCTCTTTTGCGCAAATCTACTGTAGCAAAACTAATTTAGTCATAAAATGTTGTGTTGGATTAGCCTGCGCTGACTGCATAGGCTAATCTGAGACGAAACTCTACGCAAATGTTCAAATGCCCCTTTTTGCATGTTGCAAGCCATATGGTTATAAAACTAGGTGATGCTTTAGTGAAGGGTGAACTCTTTTTCCACATGACAAAGCTAATGACTTGTCCACCCTGAAAGTACTTGCATACCACAATTTATATATGGTTTGAATGATGGCATTGTCTTTGAAAGGGTAGAAAACAGGGGAAATGGAGAAAATGCTGGTTACCAGGATTTTATCCTTTTCCCACAACTTTTGTCCTAGGGCTCTTCTCTGGGGTCATTTGGATTGTGTGGAAAAGGGTTAATATCAGTGTACAAAACAACAAAGTGATCAAGACAGAAATGTAAACCTAGCAGTTTAATGATTTATTTTCCACGCTTTTTGTCTCAGGTATATGCATGGAATGACATGTTTTCCATTGTTTTTACCTGCAGACTATGATCTTTCTTGTCATTTATGAAGCATCTCATACCATACAGTGGGAAAGAAAATGTGTCGGAAATAGTTTTCAATCTTAGTTTACTATAAACAGATACTATATAATGCTGAGATGGCAGAGATTTCCATTTTGGCAAGATTTTGTCAGCCCCCATACTTCGGAGTCCGATTCATTATTTATGTTGCATTCAGCTATAAAGCTAGTGTTTTGGCTAAATTGGCTTGAAATAGCCTTGTCAGAAGTTACTGGACAATTATGTAGTATGTCAGGTAATAAATGAGGGGCAAAAATTATATCATGTTTGTCTGTGAAAATACAAAAAATGAACCAAACAAAGAAAAAACACAGAGTGATAGTTGTAAATGCTTCCCATTTTGTCTTTTCTTTTTATTAGAAGCCAGAAAAACACTAGATCCTGTGGGTGTACCGGTAATGCAATAATTAATCTTTTACCAGAGTTCCAGATAGAGGGAGTGATTTCAGTTTCCAAACTGAAAATATAAGTTATTCTCAGCTAAACTCTATGTTGTGGGTATTCATTAGAATTGTCTCATCGAGACAATTCTAATGTGTACCAACAACATAGGGTTTCGAAGAGAAATAACGACTTTAGAATATCATCACTCCCTCTTACCTGGAGCTATGTAATTTACTGAACTACAAGTATACTACCTACCAGCATTTTCTCTTTTTCCCCCTTGGTTTTCACATGCTTGTTGGCTAATGAAAACTAGGGACTTTATTGTAAAGGGTTAAGAGTGCCATCTCTTGCAATTTGATTTCAAGTTTATGTAATTATTAGCAGCTATATTAAGGACCTGAAGGTAAAGCACTGTGCATTATCAGCATAGGTCTGTACTTCATTTAAAGATTACCTTGCATTTACAAAGATTACTAATAAATTGGAGTAACCTATTTTGAAAAATCATTATTCCTTCTCTAAACCCTATATTGTGGGTACTCATTAGAATTGTTTCAATGAGACAATTCTAATGAGTACCCACAACAAGGGTTTTAGAGAAGATATAAGATGATACTGCATACAATTTTGCATACAAAAACCTGCAATATCATTCTTACCTGTAGCTCGGGATTATAGCCAATGCCTTGGAATGATAATAACATCTGTAGTGCGTTTGGAGATATTGTCAGAACTGCCAGTCAAAATAAATGACAGGTGTACCTAACCAATCTCAGAAAATGTTTCCATGGAAACAGAATAAAATTGACAGGTAGATTTGGATCTAACCCCAATCAGAAGCCTAACTTCAGATGTTGGACCAGGGAAATGAAATTTTTAGAGAGCTTCAGTGTGTGATGTATTTATAAGTGATAACTGCAACAATATAGTAGATACTAGACTGGTGTCAGTCCGTTAAATAGAGCCTTTTCATTAAAACAAAATCATCAAGTAAAACTGAAAAAAACGAAAACTCTGTGTTCTAAATCCTCTGAATGTGCACCTTGTTTATTAGAATGACTTAACTCTTTACCACACGACAAAATTTTAGACTGGTCCAAATTGAAAGCATTTGCACACGACAAAATAAAGGTGACTAAAAAATAGAAATTTGTTCTGGGAAGGGTAGAAAACACTCTGGGAAAAGGAGAAAATGCTGGTAACCAGCATTTTCTCCTTTTCCCAGAGTGTTTTCAAAAGGCTTCTTTCTCAGGGGCGTCAAAAGTAGGGATTGTGTGGTAATGACTTAAATGCAGGGCCTGAATGCCAGGCTAAGTAGGTACCTGTGGACTCTTTACCCAAGAAACCTTATGTTTTAGCAACCCAAATTAGCCCATAATTAGTTGATAAAATTTCAGTTTGGTCCAAATTGAAAATGACAGTAGTTAACCCATTGCCAGACAATCTGTGGTTTTGACGACCCTCTGAGATAGAAGCATTTTGAAAACATTGTGGAAAAAGGAGAAAATGCTGGTAACCAGCATTTTCTCCTTTGCCCACAATGTTTTCTTCTTTCCATAAAAATAATCTTATTTGAAATTTTTATTCACATTTATTTTGTTGTCTGCAAATTTAATGCTTTCTATTTGGACCAGTCTAAAATTTTGTTGTTTGGTAAAGAGTTAAAAAAGGTTTAACTCATTACCACACAATATTTACTTTTGACGACCCTGAGAAAGAAGCCTATAGAAAGCATTGTGAGAACCAGCATTTTCTCCTTTTCCCACAAAGTCTTCTTCCCTTCCCAAAAGAAAATTCAAATTTTCAGTCACTTTTATTTCTTCGTCTGCAAATGCTTTCAATTTGGAGCAGTGTAAAATTTTTTCGTTAGGCTTTAGTGATGGAATTTGTCTTTGTTAGGTTAGGAAACATTGCTGAAAAAAGAGAAAAGGCCATTAACTATCATTTAAGTCTATACCAATCTTTAAATTTTAGACTACAGGTAGTCCATTTTGAAAGCATTTCCAAACGATGATTACAGTTTGGTTCAGATGATGAAACTTGCTCTTAACTCTTTACCACGCAAGCCCGACTTTTGACGAACCTTAGAAAGAGGCCTTTTGAAAACATTGTAGGAAAAGGAGAAAATGCTGGTTCCCAGCATTTTCTCCTTTTCCCACAATTTTTTCTACCCTTTCCAAATTAAATTTACATTTGAGCTGCGTTTATTTTGTCGTCTGCAGATGCTTTCAATTTGGGCAAGTCTAAAATTTTGTCGTTTGGTAAAGAGTTAACTGAGTTGAAAATATTGAAGGAAAAGGAGAAAATACATTTTGTTAAAACTTGAAATTGTGTCATAAAAGGACGAGTTACAACGTTATATTTTCTCAGGGTCGTCAAAAGTAGGGATTGTGTGGTAAAGGGTTAAATCATCAGTTGTGTCACACTGAGGAAAATTTGTTTCCAACAGGGTAGAAAACATTGTGGGTAAAGGAGAAAATGTTGGTTACCCATAATGTTTTCAAAAGGTGTCTACTTCAGGGTCGTGAAAGCTCAAAATGTGAAATTTGTTTCCAGTAGGATGGGAAACATTGTGGGTTAAGGAGAAAATGATGGTTACCAGTATTTTCTCCTTTTCACACATTGTTTTCAAAGGGCATCTATCTCGGTCGTAAAAACCAGGGATTGTTTGGTAAAGTGTTAACCAAATTTAATTTGTCAAAATTGCTTACATATGGATTGGTCTAAAATTTTATCCTCTGCACCTAGTCAACAGTAAAGTGAATTTCTTGGACAGTACTAGTTATCCACCATTGTTACCTTTCATTCTAGGGAGGGGATGCAAAGTCTGTGAGCGTAAAGTCAGCCCCGGCCACGGGTGGAGCCCCACCCCCACCACCCCCTGGAGGAGCCCCTCCACCACCACCTCCACCTCCTCCAGTCGAGGATATTGCACCAGCTTCAGGAGGGGATGGTACAGATGCAGCGCGGGCTCAGTTGTTTGCGGACTTGAATAAAGGATCTGCCATCACCTCAGGTTTGTTCATCCACTACCACACAATCCCTACTTTTGACGCCTCTGAGAAAGAAGTCTTTCGAAAACACTGTGGGAAAAGGAGAAAATGCTGGTAACCAGCATTTTCTCCTTTTCCCACAGTGTTTTCTACCCTTCCCAGAACAAATTTCTATTTTACAGTCACCTTTATTTTGTCGTCTGCAAATGCTTTCAATTTGGACCAGTCTAAAATTTACTCGTGTGGTAAAGGGGTTAATCCTATACCACATAATCCAGAGTTTTTACGACCCTGAAGAGGAAAGCTTTTGAAAACATGGTGGGTCCCCGTGGGGTCCCCTGGGGTTTATTTACTGTATAAAATAGGACCTCGGCCTTTCTTCATGGCATGTCGTAGAAGGCGACTAAAATTAGAGACGATCGGCTGCTTTCCTTGTAATTCGTTGGATTGCAGCAGGCTGGGTAGTTCTTGTTCCAAATCCTATATTTTTTTCTCGATGTAAATAGTGTTTGGAATGGGAATCAATTGGCCTGTGGGACCCCGTGTGATTTAATTGGGGGTATAAGAGTAAACCACAGCAGTCCGGCGATCGTCACATCTGCCATTTCATCTGGCGGAACAAACGTGACAGCATGCATGTCATAAAAGGTGACAAAAGGGGCATCATTTTGTGTTTTGACCATTCCTCATTTATCATGTTTATCTTATGTTGTTGCACATGTATGATATTTTCACCTCGGCCTATTGTTTACTAAGTGCGCCAAATATGACCTAAGTTGCCGATGGACCTCAAAAACAAAGAGGTGCAACTTAGGCATTTAACCCTTTCCCAAACAATCCCTGGTTTTTACGACCCTGAGATAGAAGTTTTTTGAAAACATTGCAGGAAAAGGAGAAAATGCTGGTAACCAGCATTTTCTCCTTTTTCCACAATGCTTTCTACCCTACTGGAAACAATTTCAATTGTTGAGTTACATTTATTTTGTCATCTCAAGTGCTTTCAATATGGAACAGTCCAAAATTTTGTCGTTTGGTAAAGGGTTAAGATAATGGGTAGAATCCAATGTTTAATGAGGCATATGAAAACATTTTCCCCACAATTTTCTTTTTCCAATTTGATATGAATTTCTTCGATTGAGCTACATCTAATTTGTTGTGTGCCAAAACTCCCATTTTGGACTAGTCTTCAACATCCTGGAACAGAAAAGATGTAACTCTTTACCACACAATCCTGACGTTTAACACCTCTGTGAAAGAAAAAAACCTTTTGAAAACATTTTGGGAAAAGGAGAAATTTTCTCCTTTTCCCAAAATGTTTTCTTCCCCTCCTGAAACAAATTTAAATTCTGTAGTCACATTACTTTTGTTGTCTGCAAACAATTTCAATTTGAACCAGTCTAAAAGTTTGTTGTTTGGTAAAGGGTTAAAAGACATTGTTGGAATAGAACAAACTGCTGGAAACCAGCATTTGGCCCATGTCCTATAATGGGTTTTTACACTTTCTTTTTGCATTTGAATAACGTTTAATTTCTTGTCTGCATAGGCTTTCATTTTGGACCAATCTGAAATTCTGGATTTTGATGAAATATGACAACAAGTGAAAGTTTTCATTGCTGTTACAGTGATTGGTCATACAGGAATAATAAATATTTATAGGTTTGAAGAAAGTGACAGATGATATGAAGACGCACAAAAACCCAGCACTTCGTGCTCAACCTACGTCTGGTGTCAGATCGGGACCAGCTCCCTTTAAAGCTGCAAATACAGGACCTAAAACAGCCCCCAAACCATCAGCCCCTGTTACCAAACCACCTGTGTTTGAATTACAAGAGAAAAAGTGGATTGTAGTGAGTTTGCTATTGATATATATTTAGACATTTTGGGTACTTCTGCCTTTTAATTTTGTACAACAGAATGAATTTGTAGCCTCCATTAAGTAGCTTAACAGTTACTGTATCTGACATGTGATGTGGTGGTTGTGGGTTTGATATCTGGTTGTGTCAAACTTTCTCTCCAGACATTTTTTTCCACTTAAGAAAGTGAGAAAAGTAGTCAGTGGCTTTGAAAGAAATCTGTATCAGTCCTGGGTCTGTATTCACAAACCATCAAGAAAGTTCTTTGTCTTATTCTCCAGAATTTTCTATATTTGAAAGTAACACAACTTCTGATTGGCTAAATAACATGTTTTAGCCAATGAGAAGTTGTGTTTCTTTCAAACTTTGAATAGCTTGGAGAATAAGACTAGGAATATTCTCAAGAATGGCCGGTGAATACAGGCCCTGGTGTGAGAAAGCCAGAAAACATATGTATATGTGCACTGATTGTCATGATATGACCAAAGCTGTTAAAATGGCATTTAACTCAAATACAAATAAAGTAAAACTAAAATGAACGCATGGAAAGAGATAGATACACTGGTGGCTGCAATATCATTGAAATAATGTTGAAAACGGCATTAAGCCATTACTGCACAAACCTGACCTTTAACAACCCTAAAGAAGAAGTTTTTTGAAAACGTTGTAAGAAAAGGAAAATGGAAAATAGAAAACATTTGCAGACTACAATTCAGTGTGGCTGAAATGATGGAATTTGTCTTTGAATGGGAGGAAAACATTATGGGGAAAGGAGAAAATGCCTGTAAGCAGCAATTTTTCTTTTTCTCACAATGTTTTCTACCATCCTTTAAGCCACATTTGATTTGTCATTTGTAGGTGCTTTAAATTTTGACTAGTCAAAAAAATTGTCAATCAATAAAAAGTGAATGCTTACGACCCTGAGGAAGAGGCCCCTTGAAAACATTGTGGTAGCCAGCATTTTCTCCTTTTCCCACAATGTTTTTAACCCTTCACAAAACAAATTTCAAACTTTCAGTCACTTTTATTTTGTTGTCTGCAAATGCTTTCAGTTTGGACAAGCCTAAAATTTTGTTGTTTGGCAAAAAGTTAATAGAGCCTTGTCTTTTCAGGAAAACCAAATTGGGAACAAAAACCTTGTAATAGAGAACACCAACCTAAAGCAAGTAGTCTATATATATAAATGTGTGGATAGCCTGATCACAGTCAAAGGAAAAGTGAACTCAATCAATGTCGGTAAGTCAAATAGTTGTTAAGTCAAATACCTTAATTTTTCACCAATTTATTTGAACCTTGCTCTGGTGAAAGAGGCCTTAATGCATCTCTGTTATTCATCATACAAAGCAAGACCTAACCAAATTTTAATTCTATTAATTAACTTTTGTAAAAACATCTGGCTGTATCATGATGCAGAATGGTCATTTGAGATCGCAGGCTGACACTGGTCAATACTTTTCTCAAATGCATTAAGCTGGCTTTGCACAGAGCTAAGCTCATTTTTAAAAGCAATTACATCTTAGTATTAGCATTCAGTTGTTATCCTTTTATTTCTTGATCAAGTGACAAGGCAACCATTTCCATATGCATCTTGTGGGGGGGGGGGGAGTGGAGGGGGAGGAGTATCCATTTTGAGAGGTATCAGTCTACATCTTTGGGGGCATATCTGATTTGGAGTATAATCTGCAAGGGGTGTGTGTGTGTGTGGGGGGGGGGGGTTAACCTTTTTAGGGTATCAATCTGCATCTTTGGGGGTATCCATTTTGTGGTTATCTATGGGAGAATCCATTAAAGGGTATGCATCTGTATCTTTGGGGGTATCCATTAGGTATATCAATCTGCATCTTTGGAGGTATACATTCCTGGGTATTCATCTGCATCTTTGGGGTTATCCGTATGGGGGTTTCCATCTATATCTCTGGGGATATCCATATGGGGTATCCATTTGGGGTATCCTTGTAAAGGCATCCATTTGGAGTATCAACTGCACATTTGGAATATCCATTTAGGGGGATCCTTTTATATCTTTGGGGATCCATATGGGAGATATCCATCCACATCTTAAGCTTATCCATTTGTGGTATCAATCTGCATCTTTAGGGTATTCATCTAGAGGTATCCATCTACATCTTTGGGGGTATCTGTCTGCATCTTTGGGGTATACATCTACAACTTTTGGGATATCCATTTGGGGGTATCCATCTACACCTTTGGGTGGTATCCATCTGCATCTTTGGAGGTATACAATCTGCATCTTTGGAGGTATACATTTGGGGGTATCAATCTGCATATTCGGGGTATCCACTTGGGGGTTTCCATCTGCAACTTTGGGATATCCATTTAGAATATCCATTTAGGGGTATCCATTGGGGGGGGGGGGGGGGGCGGTTATTCATCTGTACATCTGTATCTTCAGTGTATCCATTTAGGAATATCCATCTACATCTTTGAGGGTATCTATTTGGGGGTATCTATACATCTTTTGGGGTATCCATCTGCATCTTGTGCATATATATCTACAACTTTTGGGATATCCATTTGGGAGTATCCATCTGCACCTTTGGGCGGTATCCATCTGCATTTTGGGGGATCCATCGGGGGTATCCATCTGCATCTGTGGGAGTATCCATCTGCATCATTGGGTTAATCTGTTTGGGGATATTCACCTATAATTTTTTGGGTATCCATCTACTGCATCTTTGGGGGTGAAATATCCATTTGAGAGTATCCATCTGCACATTACATATTTAGTCAGATATATTTTAGCCATTCTCATACAAATGGGGGTTTCAATTCTTCCCTGTGATAAATTATAGCATACCAAGTAAGTTGTCACATCATTATGGATCTGTAAAATCCACAATGTCTTACCACAGACAAATCTTGGGTTAGACTGGACCTCAGATACCCTGAAAATTTACCAATTGCAAAAAGTTTTGACCAAGGTCAGCCTCCCCTGACTGAATTGACTCGACACTTTTTGTAGATGCATTTAACTCTTTACCACACAATCCTGACTTTTAGCGACCCTGAGAGGGAAAACTTTTGAAAACATTATGGGAAAAGGAGAAAATGCTGGTAACCAGCATTTTCTCCTTTTCCCATCATGTTTTCTACCCTTCCCAAAACTAATTTCAATTTTTGATTCACATCTGATTTGTTGTCTGCAAATGCTTTCAAATCGGATCAGTCTAAAATATTTCCTTTGGTTAAGAGTTAAGTCCAATTTCCTACAGCATAAGGCTTACTTGTAGTGATTTTGCAAAGTTGTTGGATGAGTGACATGTGATCTTTTCTATTTACAGATAGCTGTAAAAAGGTGTCTGTGCTTCTAGATGATGTGGTATCATCTGTGGAGTTTGTCAATTCCCAGAGTGTTAAAGCTCAGGTAAGCTACATGCACCAGGGATCTGGTGTTTCAACCAGAGTGGGTTTCTTAGGTTTCTGACACAATGATTTCTTTACTTATGCACTAAAATTTTTCATGTGTGCTTTTATCAGATGCAACAAAAAAAATGGCACAGTTCAGTTAAAACAATACTTAACCCTCAAGCTGCCCATTGCAAATTTAGGACCTTTTGTGGATATTGTAGATCATGATCAGACTGCACAGAATGTGCAGTCTGATCATGGATCTTCACTATCCGTTAATGTGATATCTTTCCTCTAAAGATACATTTGAAATAGCAAAATTGTGGCTTTTACTTTTGACTTGAAAGTTTCATTTCACTTATCAAGCAGGATAAGAGGTAATGATACACTGCATGACCTGGAGGTAAAAAATTAGGGGGATATGAGAAGGTTTTGTCCGCCATGATCAATTACATCTAGAGTTTATGTTACAGTGCCCAGTGTCTGAAACTGATTTCATTGATTTTATTGATAATTATCAATAAGTATCTGCCTGTACTGCACAAAAAAAAGAATTGATTAAAGAATACATAATTGCTACCAACGAGCTTGTTGTTTCTGAGACATTCACCTCATTTGAAGCTCTTTTTAAAAACAATTAACCCATTATCAAACGACAATATTTTAGACTGGTCCAAATTGAAAGCATTTGCAGGCGACAAAATAAAGTGACTGAAAATTTGAAATTTGTTTTGTGAAGGGTAGAAAACATTGTGGAAAAAGGAGAAAATGCTGGTAACCAGCATTTTCTCCTTTTCCAACAGTGTTTTCAAAAGGCGTCTTTCTCAGGGGCGTCAAAAGTAGGGATTGTGTGGTAATGGGTTAAGTAGGTATAGAGTAATTTGTTATTGATTTGAACCATTTATTAGTGTTTTAACTCTTTACCACACAATCCCGATTTTTAACGACCCCTGCGGAAGAGGCCTTTTGAAAACATTAAGGGAAAAGGAGAAAATGCTGGTAACTATCAAAGACAAGTACCGTTACCGGAGACACGTTTGAATTGTCATCTGCAAATGCTTTCAATTTGGACAAGTTTTCATTTTCATCGTGTGGTAAAGAGTTAAAAGGAGTATGGCCTGAGTATGTCAGATATTTTCCAAAACAGAATTGGAGACGAACCAAAACAATAAAATTACTGTGAAATAAAAATAGCAACTCAAGAAATGCAACAAAAATTCCAGTTCCTATTCAGTGGAGTCAAGGGAAAAGGGAAAGGTTGTAAAACATGAGCTTTAGTAGTTTTAAATAGGCAATTAACCCATTACCATACGAGAAAAATTTAGACTGGTCAAAATTGAAAGCATTTGCAGACGACAAAATAAAGGTGACTGAAAAATTGAAATTTGTTCTGGGAAGGATAGAAAACACTGTGGGAAAAGGAGAAAATGCTGGTTACCAGCATTTTCTCCTTTTCCCACAGTGTTTTCAAAAGGCTTCTTTCTCAGGGGCGTCAAAAGTAGGGATTGTGTGGTAATGGGTTAAGACCATGACCCCAAGAAATTAAGAATAGGGGTCACAGATGACCCTATAAAATTGTATTGTATATAAACATCTTTTAAGGTACATGGTCTGCCAATGTGTGAGTCTAAAATTTTTGTAATTTGGTAAAGAGTTTATGAGGAAGGAAAGTTCATTTAAAGTCGGAATTGTGTGTTAAAGTGATGTTTTTTCACTCTGTATTGGAACCTAGGTGACTGGTAAATGCCCAACTGCTAGCATAGACAAGACTGATGGCTGCATGCTGTACCTTAGTAAAGACTCTCTAGATGCTGAAATTGTTACCGCCAAGTCATCCGAGATGAATATTTTAGTACCAAACCCAGAGGATGAGTCAGACTTTGTAAGTACCTCTAGCTGTGTACTAGATTTTCTAAGTATCTCTGGCTGTATTATAGAATTTGTAAATACTTCCAGCTGTAGATTAGATTTGGATGTACCTGTAAGATAGATTTTGTAAGTACCTCTAACTGTATATTAGATTTTGTAAGTACCTCTAGCTGTATTTTGGATTTTGTTAGTACCCCTAGTTGTATTATAGAGTCTGTAAGTACCTGTATATTAGATTTTGTAAGTACCTCAAGCTGTATATTAGATTTTGTTAGTACCTCTGGCTGTATATTAGATTTTGTAAGTACCTCTAGCTGTATTTTAGATTTTGTTAGTACCCCTAGTTGTATTATAGAGTCTGTAAGTAGCTGTATATTAGATTTTGTTAGTACCTCTAGCTGTATATTAATTTTGTAAGTACCTCTAGCTGTATATTAGATTTTGTTAGTACTTCTAGCTGTATGTTAGATTTTGTAAGTACCTCTAGCTGTATATTAGATTTTATAAGTACCTCTTTTGTTAGTACCTTTAGCTGTATGTTAGATTTTGTAAGTACCTCTTGCTGTATGTTAGATTTTGTAAGTACCCCTAGCTGTATACTAGATTTTGTAAGTACCTCTAGTTGTATTATAGAGTCTGTAATTAGCTGTATATTAGATTTTGTAAGTACATCTAGCTGTAAAATAATTCTGTAAGTACCGCTTGCTATATTAGATATTGAAAGAACCCACATGTAGGATGGATTTTTTAAATACCTTTATCTGTAGGATAGATTTTATAAGTACCTGTATTGTGAGATATTTTTTGTAAGTACCTCTGGCTGAAAGATAGATTTAGTAAGTACCTTCTGCTGGAAGATGGATTTTGTATGTACCTCTATCTGTAGGATAGACTTTGCAAGTACAGTACTTCCAGCTGTAGGATAGATTTTGCAAGTACCTTTTTCTGTAGGATAGATTTTATAAGTACCTGTAGTTGTGGGATATTACTTGTAAGTACCTGCAGCTGAAGGATAGATTTTGTTAGTACCTCCAGCTGAACAACAGATTTTGTAAGTACCTCTTTGCTGTGGGATAGATTTCATAAGTACACTGTACCTGTTAGCTGTAGGATAGACTCTGTACCTTTTAGCTATAGGGTAGACTTTGTAAGTATCTCTGACTGTTGGATAGACTTTGTAAATGCCTCTAGTTGTAGGATAGACTTTGTAAGTACCTTAAGATGTAGGATAGATTTTGTAAGTACTTTTAGCTGTAGGATGGATCCTTTAAGTACCCCTTAAGTATCAGCTGTAGGGTAGATTTGCTAGTACCTTTTGGCTGTAAATTAGACTTTGTAAGTTCTTACGAACAAAGTCCGTAACAAAGAAACAAATGAATAAATGCATGGCAGAAATAAGGATCGGAGCGGGATTCGAACTCCGAACTCCCGGACGCAAAGCCAATACCCTAACCACTGAGCCAAAGAGATATCTCCCTGACGCAGTAGCCAGGTATTGTATTTAAATCGGGAGAATGCCATGCAGGAAGGAGTGGTCTCCCGTAACACACCCCCTCTTAAAGTCATCATTTATTGATGACTCAGAGCCTTATTAGGCAGGAAGTCCGATTTTGGACAACAAATGGGATTAATGGCTCAATGGCCAATCCCGGACGAGCCCCCATCTTACAAACAAAGTCCGTAACAAAGAAACAAATGAACAAATGCATGGCAGAAATAAGGGTCGGAGCGGGATTCGAACTCTGAACTCCCAGACGCAAAGCCAATACCCTAACCACTGAGCCAAAGAGATATCTCCCTGACGCAGTAGCCAGGTATTGTATTTAAATCTGGAGAATGCCATGCAGGAAGGAGTGGTCTCCCGTAACAAAGTACCTCCAGCTGTAGGATAGATTTTGTAAGTACCTTTAGCTTTATATTAGATATTGTAAGTACCTCTAGCATATCAGTTGGTTATCGGTATTTTCTCCTTTTCTCACAACGTTTTCAATATTTTTCTTTCTTAAAGTCATTAAAATACAGGATTGTGTGGTAGAGTTAGGATAAAACTGTATTATCACATAACAACATATCTACCGTAACTTTTTTTTTTTTAAGTGGTCCAAACTGTAAGCAGTTGCAGACTACCAGCATTTTCTCCTTTTCCCACAATATTTTCAGAAGTCAGCAGGGCTTCCCCTGCAAGTTTTAATTTTTGCGCCATCAAATTCGCCACCTCATAAAAATTGGGGCCAGTAGGAGCCAACTGAGGTAGCCACATGGTGCTTTAGATACTTCACTTTATTGGCCAATCCTAAAGCTTCTAAATACATTGGTCAGTAGTGCTGTACAAGCTTAAGTTTCTTTTTCCCCAATGGTTTCAAGGTTTGAGCTGCAGCGACATAGAATTTGTATTTTAAAAGTACTACAGCTCCACAATTCTATAACTACCAATCTGTTAGAATTCCGTCAATTTTTAAGAAATTCAGGAAGAAATTTGGCATTATGTGGTGAAGGGTTTCTTTTATCCTAAAAATACTTAAGTTTTATTTTTTAAAAAGTCCTTTTATTCTGGTCTTTCCTCTCAGTATGAGTGTCCTATATAGTTACTTGTTCCTGTGTTTTCACTAAGACAAAGTGGCCTACAAAGTGTAATTCCTTCTCCCCCACCCCCAGTCATTCAGGATCTTCACATCATAAAATCGTCCGTGTTTTTTTCCTAATTATAAGATATATTTTAGCACCTACTTTAGAGTTTTATACATATATTTGAGTAAACTTACTGTTTAAAGTCATCATCAAAGCTAAAGACAGTCTGAAATGTTTTTGATCGGACAACGTCAAACTGACATGTTGTTGTGTCATGGGTTTTCATGCTTTTTTAACGATCCATTTTTTCATATCAGTTAATTTTCAGAATTTTTTTTTGGCATTTACTTCAGCATTATTGTGTATAAAACTTTGGTCTTTGTAGCAACTAAGTTCAAAATCTGTCATTTTGATGCTAGATAAGCAGATTAATACCATTGTCATGTTTTTCACTAACAACATTTATAAATACACGCAATAAATTTCTACCAGTGAAAGGATGTTGACCAAGTAAGGCATACTGAAGATGTGGCTTTAGATATTATGGGCGGCGACTAAATCTTGTATCTGATTTCTGATTGGTTTGATATAGGGTGCTCAAAGGGGCGTGACGAAATATTGATATTTCATTGTTTAGCATTGCGTGGTGTATATGCAAGTATGGTGTGTAATTTAGATAAGACCATCAATGAATGCCAGCCTGATAAAGTGTGATAAACAGTTACGCGGGCTTCCTTTACACTTGATACATACTGTGTATGTCAGAGGATAGTTTATAGACATTTACTTGTCGCCAATACATTCGCCAGTGCTTCATTTTTGGTGCCATTTTTTCTAAATTTTCGCATTTGGCGCCACTGGCGATCGACAGTGGGAGCCCTGAGTCTTTCTTAACCAGGGTCATTAAAACTCGGGATTGTTTGGTCAAGAGTTCAGGACCAGGAGTAGCTTAGGATGCATCCTGTATTTTGCACAATATTCCTCTTAGGGCAACAAGCGGCGACGATAAATAAACTTAAAAAAAAAATCAATTTATTACTGATATTCTTTTTGTTTCCATTTTCAGCTGGAATTTCCCTTGCCTGAGCAGTTTAAGAGTACCTGGAATGGTAAAAAGTTCAAGACTGAGTGCACAGAGAGCATTTGATCAACAACGACGATATATTTAGTGTTCAGCTAGGCCTAGATTGATGCTTCATATCATGACTTTATTCCTTTACATAATGGTCAAATTTATTTGTTTATTAATTCCAACCTGACAACAACATTTTGGATTTATCTTATTTGATAGCATCAGCGCGAGCCAAGGTTACGATCATTTTGTGGATCTTACCTTGGTTGATTGAGCCTGATTTCGAGATTCCTGCGATGCGCCCTCTATTGGATGCTGGTTATTACCCCCCTTTATATCATATTTCTAAAAGCAAATGAAATATTGTTTTACCAACAGCTTACAAATACACATGAAGTGATAAGCAAACATCCGTGAGGGTTTCCATTTTTACCTCCTATTCGAAAGGTAGCGACCTTGTTCTATTTTTATCAAAGATGAAATGCTACAAGCGATTTCATTTGCTGCAGTTAGAGCTGGCTGCATCCAATGAAAAAGCATGTCGGGGGAATGTAAAAATCAAGCTCGATCCGCCAAGGGTAGAGTAGCGTAGTGAATCGTTAGCCTTTGCTTGCGAAGATGATTTGATAGAGGATTTATAAAATTGGACTCAAATGATGTAATTTGGGTTCCAAAAGAGGAAAACATGAGGAAAGCAGGAGATGCTGTTAACTCATTACCAAATGACAATATTTTAGGCTTGTCCAAATCGAAAGCATTTTCAGACAACAAAATTAAAGTGACTGAAAATTTGAAATTTGTTTCGTGAAGGTAGAAAACATTGTGGGAAAAGGAGAATATGTTGGTTATCAGCATGTTCTCCTTTTCCCACAATGTCTTTAAAGGCTTCTTTTTCAGGGTCGTCAGAACTAGGGATTGTGTTGTAATGGGTTAAATAGCATTCCTCCTTCACCAACAATGTTTTCAAAAGCCTTCCGTACAAATACGAGTCATGAATGTTTGGGAAACAGTTCTATAATTTATATATCTTTTTCAAAACCTCAAAGCCAGCATGCAAACTGTTCCATCTTTCCATACACTTTATATTTTAGATTTTTATTATCTAAATTATTTTATTTGCTAAATTTTTGGTCTTTTTCAGGCTCAACTGGCTTATGACCAGAGGAGCCTATGGCATTACATGTATTTCATTCTTTATAATTATGTTTGTTCTTTTCTTGTTTATGCAATAAAGTCTACATTATTTGTCCTGATCCTTTTGAAACTTTTACAGTCTGTTCTTATAATTGATATGCCCGCCCGGATGGCTCAGTGGTGAGCGTGTCGGACCCATGACCTGGTGTTGTGAGTTCATACCCGGTTTGCCCCTCACCTCTGCTGAAGCATGTGAGAAAAGTAGTCCGTGGCTTTTGAAAGAAAGTTGTGTAAGTACTGGTATGAGAATGCCAGGAAACACATGTGCGTCACAGACCGCCATGATATGACCTTGGCTGTTAAAAGTGGCGTTAAACCCCAATACAACCAACATATAATTGAGAAGTTCAACCGTATAGAAAATTTAGGGAATTCTACCATTAACTAAAGAAAAGTAGCCATTTAACCCTTTACAACACAATGACAACTTTTTACGACCCTGAGAAAGAATCCTTTTGAAAACATTGTGAGATAAGGAGAAAATGCTGGTTACCAACATTTTCTCCTTTTCCCACAATGTTCTCTACCTTTCAAAAAACAAATTTCAATTTTTGAGCCACGTTTATCTTGTCGTCTGGAAATGCTTTCAATCTGGACAAGTCCAGAATTTTGTAGTTTGGTAGATTTAACCCATTACCACACAATCCCTACTTTTGACGCCCCTGAGAAAGAAGCCTTTAGAAATCATTGTGGGAAAAGGAGAAAATGCTGGTAACCAGCATTTTCTCCTTTTCCCAAAATGTTTTCTACCCATCACAAAACAAATTTCAAATTTTCAGTCACTTTTATTTTGTCGTCTGCAAATGCTTTCAATTTGGACCAGTCTAAAATTTGGTCGTTTGGTAAAGAGTTAAGCAAAGTAGCCCTTTAACTCTTTACCACACAACAAATTTTTGGACTGGAGCAAATTCAAAGCATCTCCAGACAACAAATTAAACCTTTGATAGGGTAGAAAATAGTGTGGGAAAATGAGAAAATGTTAGTTACCAGCATTTTCTCTTTTTTCCCACTATGTATTCTATTGGCTTCTTTCTCAGGGTCGTTAAAAGTTGGGATTGTGTGGTAAAGTGTTAACCCATTATCACACAATCCCTACTTTTGACGCCCCTGAGAAAGAAGCCTTTCGAAAACACTGTGGGAAAAGGAGAAAATGCTGGTGACCAGCATTTTCTCCTTTTCCCACAGTGTTTTCTACCCTTTCCAGAACAAATTTCAATCTTTCAGTCACCTTTTTTTTTGTCGTCTGCAAATGCTTTCAATTTGGACCAGTTTACAAATTTGTCGTGTGGTAAAGAGTTAAAGGGAATCGTAAGATGCTTCAATGTATTTTGTGAATCTTACTTTGGTCAGATATGTCTTTGGAACTGACTTGTTTATACTATTGATAGATTGTATGGTGTTTAAGATCATTTTCAACATTGTTTCATTTATATAAAGGCAGCCAGCGCACCTATAATACTTTCCTGAAGTTTCTTTTACCATTACTCTGCACAATATTTTTTCCAAGCCACTGGCTGCTTTCCCAAATAATTAATGAAGAAAGAATAATCAGCGGTAAGAGGGGAATGAATCCTGTTGCAACGACCATCATCAACGACTCCCTTCTCTTCAGTCCTGTTTGCTACCGACTGCACTTGGTAGAACCACATATAAGAGGTCTCCTTGTCTCCATGGAAACCGACAAAGAGTGCATGCTAAAATATAATGTGTCCCAGTTCAGCAAAGCCATCCTTGGCCAATAATATTAACCCATTACCAAACGACAATATTTTAGACTGGTCCAAATTGAAAGCATTTGCAGACGACAAAATAAAAGTGACTGAAAATTAGAAATTTGTTTTGTGAAAGGTAGAAAACATTGTGGGAAAAGGAGAAAATGCTGGTTACCAGCATTTTCTCCTTTTCCCACAATGTTTTCTAAAGGCTTCTTTCTCAGGGGCGTCAAAAGTAGGGATTGTGTGATAATGGGTTAAATGTCAATGTATTGTGTTGTTTTTGGCTTTATGTATAAATTGTTCACTGTATAAACATTCTAACCTGCTCAATTTAAATCTGTACCATGTAGCAAAATTTTAGGCTGGTCCATATTTTGAAAGGTTCGAAAGCACTTTGGGGAAAGGAGAAAATACTTGTTACTATCATTTTCTCCTTTTCCCACAAGGTTTACAATAGCCATTTTTGTCAGAGTCCTCAAAATAGAGATTTGAGGTAATTATTTTTTCATGATTCAATCATTATGTAACTTCCAGCAGTTTAGAAAAATTACTTGCTTACAATCCAGAAAAGCCTTGATTGCCTATGGCTATGAGCTGTAGTTTCTGTAGAGGAAATCCTGCTCTCTCCTTTAACTCTTTACCAAACAACAGAAATTAGACTTGTCCTGAAAGCACTTGCAGATGACCAAAAAAGGGTGGCTCAGAAATTGGAATTTGTTTTGGGAAGGGTAGAAAACATTGTTGGAAAAGGAGAAAATGCTGGTTGCCAGCATTTTCTCCTTTTCCTACAATTTTTTCAAATGGCTTCCTTCTCAGGGTTGTTAAAAGTCGGGATGGTGTAGTAAAGAGTTAACCCTATACCAGACAACAAAGTTTTAGCCCTGTCCAAATTGAAAGCATTTGCAGACGACAATTTCAGTGCTGCTCAAATGGTGTAAGTTTTCTGTGATAGAGTAGAAAACATTGTAGGAAAAGGAGAAAATGCCGGTTACCAGAAAATGCTGGTTACCAGCATTTTCTCCTTTTCCCACAGTGCTTTCAAAAGGCTTCTTTCTCAGGGGTGTTAAAAGTCAGGATTGTGCGGTAAAAAGATAAAAAGCTAGAAGTTGCTGTGATAGGCCAAATAGCCTTTACAAAAAGGTCGTTGTTTACCAATGAGTTTGGGGGCATAGACCTTAATTTGAAAAAAAAAAAAAAACTTAACCCTTTACCACATAACTCTGAATTCTAACAACCCTGAGAAAGAAGCCTTTTGAAAACATTGGGGGGGAAAGGAGAAAATGCTGATAATCAGCATTTTCAATTTTTTTCATAATGTTTTATGTTATGAAAAATGGCACAATTTGAGCAAGAATTGATTTTTTATACCTGCAAATTCTTTCATTTCAGACTAATCTAAAATTTTGTCATGGGGAAAATGGTTAATACAGTGTTTCAAGTGTCAAAGATTCATATATGTTTGTCTTTTGCATATCTGTAATATCTTCTAGTACATTTAATAAATTGTAATCAAATAGTTCAGCATTTGTTTTTATTTACCAGATCCTGAGATGTTGAAGAAGTAATCTTCTTTCTTTTGTAGTTTATTGTTCAATAAACCACAGTTGTGAGTTATGAGGCACACTAAATAATCCATGAGGGCGATAGCCCAAGTGGTTTATTAATTGTGCCTCATAACTCACAAGTGTGGTTTATTGAATGATAAACCACAGTAGAAAGAAGATTATTTCGATTGTAACATGACCAACTCTTTAGGAAAGGAAGACAAGCTCAAACTTATAGTGAAAATGGGGATGTAGGTTATTACTTACTTACTTTATACAGAATGACATCACTCAATGTAGAATGACGTCATTCTAATTGATTTTACCACGTTTTCGTTGCACTGTGTTTCTAGAGCCAAATTCATGCGTCATGTTAAAATAAAGCTTTACAGAATGATAAATTTTAGAGTTTTCTGATTTGAAAGCATCTGCAGACATTGAAAGTAAGAATCATGAGCTGAAGTATTTTGACAGGGAAGAAAACATCGTGGGAAAAGGAGAAATTGCTGGTTACCAGTATTTCCTCCTTTTCCAACATTATTTTCGAAAACAGTCTTTTTTAGGGTCTTTAAAACTTGGGCTTGCACTTTAAAGGGCTAATGTCAGCTTTTGTAAAAATGCTGGTTTTATTGTGAGTTATGCATGGTCAATTGTTACCTTGTTTGCATTAACTCTTTACCAAACAATCCGTGGTTTTTATGACCCTCAATATGATTTAAGTTGTCGACGGGCCTTAAAATGCTATTCATTCATTATGACCGTCAAATAGAAGCCCATTAAAAACATTGTGGGAAAAGGAGAAAATGCTGGTAACCAGCATTTTCTCCTTTTCCGACAATGTTTTCTACCCTGATAGAAACAAATTTCAGATTTTCATTTACGTTTACCGGTATTTTATCATCTGCAAATGCTTTCAGTTTGGACCAGTCTTTAATATTGTTGTTTGGTAAAGAGTGAATATTTCAGAAGAGTTTGAAACAGGGTTGACATATGCCCAAGGGTAGGCCTAATTGTCAAATTAAGGAATAATCTTCTTTCTATCGTGGTTTATCGTTCAATAAACCACAGTTGTGAGTTATGAGGCACAATGAATAACCCACGAGGGCGATAGCCCAAGTGGTTTATTAATTGCGCCTCACAACTTACAATGTGGTTTATTTAACGATAAAGTTGTGAGTTATGAGGCATAATGAATAATCCATGAGGGCGATAGCCCAAGTGGTTTATTCATTGCGCCTCACAACTCACAATGTGGTTTATTTAATGATAAACCACAACAGAAAGAAGATTATTTCAATTCCAACATGGCAAATTCTTAATGAACAAAAAACAAGTTGAAACTTAGGGTATAACGCGGATGAAGATTATGTACCATTGAATAATTCATAGAATGACATTGCTCTACATGGATTGTTGCAGATTTTACCACGCTTTCCTTGCACTGTGTTTATAGAGCTGAATTCGCGTGTCATGTTAGAATTAAGAATATTGCATGCAAAAGGCCACATTTTCAAGTCAGTTGTTACAACTTCAGGTCAGTATTTGTCACGGTTATGTATCCAATAAACTTTAATTTGGGTTACCATGCGTTAAGAAATAGGTCTTTAGATCGAAGCATAGAAAACTTGTGTATCATAGGACAACCTCCACATTGGAAGCACGTTGTAGGATGGCATTTTTTTCTTTTTTGAAATTATTTTTTGAAGAGGAATATGGGGGTATTTAATATAGATTATAGTTACCAAATGACAAAATTTTGGACTAGCCGAATTGGAAAGCATTAGCAGACGAAAATCTAAATGTGAATTAAAAATTTAAATGTTGTTTCGAAAGAGTAGAAAACTGTGGGAAAAGGAGAAAATGCTGGTTACTAGCATTTTCTCCTTTTCCTACAGTGTTCTCAAAGGCTTTCTCAAGGTTGTTAAAAGTTGGATTTGTGTGGTAAAGAGTTAAAAAGGTCAATAGATCAAAGCTTGGAAAACCATGAAAAAGAATTTTTAGACTTGCCCAGATTCTGATATGCAGAATGTAATGTCTAAAAATAAATGCGACTCAAAAATTGAAAGCTGAAAGTGGAGCTGAAAATTACTGCCAAATGTAAAATTTGCAGTCCTTTTAACTCATTACCAAACAACAAAATTTTAGACTGGTCCAGACTGAAAGAATTTGCAGATGACAAAATAAAAGTGACTGAAAATTTGAAATTTGTATTGTGAAGGGTAGTAAACATTGTGGGAAAAGGAGAAAATGCTGGTTACCAGCATTTTCTACTTTTCCCACAATGTTTTCTAAAGGCTTCTTTCTCAGGGTCGTCAAAAGTAGGGATTGTGTGGTAATGGGTTAAAAAAACTAGAGCATCATATAACCTGTAACATGCAGAAGGGGGAATTCAGACATTTGCATAAAGTGTGGTCTCTGATCAGCCTTCACAGTCCGAGCAGGCTAATCTGAGACTAGGATTTCAGTTCTTTCATTAAAATCTGTTTTGGGCAAGTCTACAGTAAGACACATTTTGACTGCACAGGCTGATCAGTGCCGATACTTTACACCAATGTTCAAATGTGTTAAACACAATACAATCAATCAATCAAATCAATTCTTTGAAATTAGATGTGGTACAAATGAAACAAGCACACACAAAATGCTGGTTGTGAATACAGGACAAAAAAGCCGATGTAAAAATAATCCATTTTATTTACAGGAGATGC
Source organism: Tridacna crocea (assembly GCA_943736015.1). Classification (NCBI taxonomy): domain Eukaryota; kingdom Metazoa; phylum Mollusca; class Bivalvia; order Cardiida; family Cardiidae; genus Tridacna; species Tridacna crocea. The sequence continues at coordinate 7,445,760 of OX031071.1, forward strand.
ACAAATACAGAAGCTCAAAAGAAAAACAACCAGTTTTCATACATAACCCATATTTACATGTCTCTGTAGTGACCCTTCAAGTAGAACAAAGTTCCTCATTATCAATGGCTACTTTTCATTTCTTTAACCATTTACCACACAATCCCAAGTCTTAATAACATTTCACACCCTTCCAAATTGACAACATTGGCAGACAATAGCAAAGTCAAAATAAAGGCAAATTAAATTCATACAATTTAAAATTATTGATACTAGAATAAGTCTAACGATGTTATCCATACCATAAGGTCTGTCAAAGTTGAGATGCTGGCAAAAAAATAAAAGTAAAAAAAGTAAAAACTAGAATTAAAGTTCTCATCCTTAACCCATTACCACAAAATCTCTACTTTTGATGCCCCTGAGAAAGAAGCCTTTTGAAAACACTGTAGGAAAAGGAAAAAATGCTGGTTACCAGCATTTTCTCCTTTTCTCACAGTGTTTTCTACCCATCCCAGAACAAATTTCAATTTTTCAGTCATCTTTATTTTGTCATCTGCAAATGCTTTCAATTTGGACCAGTCTAAAATTTTGTCGTTTGGTAAAGAGTTAAATCTTAGCTGTGAGTTTCATTTTTCTGCTAGCAGCTTGCACATTGATAAACACAGTTTCATAATCAATACTTTTAACCCTTTACCTAACAAAAACATTTAGCCTTTTACAAATTGAAAGCATAGCAGACAACAATTTGAATGTGGCTTATATGATGCAATTTTCCTTTGATAGGGTAGAAAAAATTGTGGGAAAAGGAGAAAATGTTGGTTACCAGCATTTTCTCTGTTTCTCGCAATGTTTTCAAAGGCTTCTTTTCCAGGGTGTTAAAAGTCGGGATTGTATGGTAAAGGGTTAAAGATGCACCTTTACAGCCAGAGAGTAAAAAAATTGTTAAAACTTGAAAGTGTGTAGAATCTAGCCAGCTATGCAAATACAGATAAATGATCAATATATAAAGTGTATAGGATTAAGAAACTCAAGGGGTTTGTTTTTGGTCTAACATTTTGTCAACTTGTAACAACCCTAAGAAAGAAACCTTTTGAAAACATTGTAAGAGAAGGAGAAAATGCTGGTAACCAGCATTTTCTCCTTTTCCCACAATGTTTTCTCCCCTTCTCAAACCAATTTTCAATTTTTTGAGCCATATTTATTTTGTCGTCTGCAAATGCTTTCAAATTGGACTGGTCTACATTTGTTTGGTAAAGAGCTAAACCCAAAAACAACCAGAGTGATGTCTTGGGTAGCCTCCAGAGAGTAAAATGCATTTCTAGATTGTTGAAAGCTGCGCAACCTCGCAACCATTAGGGGAAATATTTGGTACAAAGATTCTAGAAAAGTAATAGTTTAATAAAATAAAGATGAACTTGGTTAAACTAGAGCTATCACTCAACATGATCATACCCCCCACCAGCTCCTTGCCACTAAACAGGTCTTTGTCACAGAATGCAGAATGGTTGAGTACAAAAGTAAGAGTTGAACATGAGCGGCAAATTGTCACAAGATACGCCAGTCTTACCCCAAGTTGTTAAGCTGGGGCATACACCGGACCAAATTAAAGTATGAAAAACGTCAAAGGGCAATAACTCAAAAATTAAGCGAGCAAGAGTTATGATTCCTGTGCACTGCACTCCCCCTTGATGAGATCTATCCATCCATGAAATTTCATAACCCTAGCTAGTATAGTTTTGGAGATATTCACCGGACCAAATTCAAGAAACGATAAAGGGCAATAACTCAAAAATTAAGCGAGCAGGAGTTATGATTCCTGTGCACTGCACTCCCCCTTGGTGAGATCTATCCACCCATGAAATTTCATAACCCTAGCTAGTATAGTTTTGGAGATACGCTCCGGACAAAATTCAAGTATAAAAAAACCAACAAAGGGCAATAACTCAAAAATTAAGCAAGCAAGAGTTATGATTCCTGTGCACTGCACTCCCCCTCGATGAGATCTATCCACCCATGAAATTTCATAACCCTAGCTAGTATAGTTTTGGAGATATGCTCCGGACAAAATTCAAGTATGAAAAAGAAATTTGTCCAGAATCATCAAAGGGCCATAACTCCATGAAACCTAAATAAACCATAACCAAAACAGGATATGCACATATTCTCTGCTTTATACTGAGTCTATCTATGTAGTTTGAACCAAATCTGTCCAATAGTTGATGAGAAAAAGAGCAGACAAGAAATTTCATGAAAGGGCCATAACTCAGTGAAAAATCAATGAACCATAACCAACATTTCATATGCACATCTCTGCTTGATACTGAGTTTACTTGTGAAGTTTGAATAAAATTTGTCCAGTAGTTTATGAGAAATAGAGCGGACAAATAGCTACAGACCGACCGACCGACGGACCGACCGACAAGCTGACTCCTATATACCCCCAAAACAGAGTTTTGCAGGGTATAGAAACTGCATGAAAACCAGTAAGGATGTATCTCTAACTCTTTTCCAAACAAGCCCTGGTTTTTACGTGTCTGCAGTACAAGTCTTAAGGAAACACTGTGGGAAAAGGAGAAATTGCTCATAACGAGTAATTTCTCCTTTTCCCACAGTGTTTTCTAGCCTATCGGAAAACTTTCTGCCATTCTCATCAAATTCAAAATTGTCATCTGCAAACACTTTTAATTTGAGACAGTCTAAAATTTGTCATTTGGGAAAGGGTGAAAGAGTAATAATCAAATTTGCCTTCATTTTGACTCCTGCACTGTTTATTATTGCCTGTTACTGGGCCTTTAATTCAGCACTCTATTGGTAATTGTTTCACAATAAAGTAATAAAATTATCATAATAATAAAGAAAACAAGCCTAAGTGTGATAGTACTCCCTCAAAATAGAATAAACCCTTTACCAAACGACAAAGTTTTAGACATGTCCAAATTGAAAGCATTTGCAGACAACAAAATAAACTTGACTTTAGAAGAGCAGAAAACATTGTGGGAAAAAAGCAAAAATGCGGGTTACCAGTATTTTCACTTTTTCCCCACAAAGTTTTCAGAAGGCTTCTTCCTCGAGGTTGTAAAAACCTTGGATTGTTTGGTAATGGGTTAAAGCATATATATTTACAGAGTTTGATAGTCTATCATTAACACAAACAATATTTACACTCTATCATAACTAAACACAAATCACTCACACTTTGAAAAAGGACTTTTGAAAATATGGTGGGAAAAGGAGAAAATGCTGGTAACCAGCATTTTCTCCTTTTCCCGCCATATTTTCAATACACCCTCATCTAAACCACTTCTGTTGTCTTGTCTGCACATGCATTTAATTTGGACATATCTAAAATTTTGCTGACCAGCAAAGGATCAAAATTGTGAAGTGATATAAGCCCCATATCACTGTTCCTTTTCCACACTGTTCTAGACAAAGGAAAGAATTAAAACCGTGATTCTTTTCAACATTGTTCTAGACCAGGGACAGAATTAAAACCGTGATTCATGCAACTGTATAACTTGTACCGATATGCATATGATTACAATTTACATATTATTATGCTATATATTTTTCTTTACTAGACCAACACAATTTTTTGACATGTCCGAATTGAAAGCATTTGTAGATGCCACAGTATCATGGCCGAAATACATGTTTTTGTCTTTCAAGTGGTGGAAAAGATAGTGGAAAAAGGAGAAAATGATTGTTACAAGCTTTTTTTCCCACAGTGTTTTCAAAATCCATTTTCATTTGGGTTACATGATCTTGCTTTGTAAAGGATTAACCCTTTAACTCATTACCACACATTTGGACTGGTCCAAATTGAAAGCATTTGCAGACGACAAAATAAAGGTGACTGAAAAATAGAACTTTGATCTGGAAAGGGTAGAAAACACTGTGGGAAAAGGAGAAAATGCTGGTTACCAGCATTTTCTCCTTTTCCCACAGTGTTTTCAAAAGGCTTCTTTCTCAGGGGCGTCAAAAGTAGGGATTGAGTGGTAATGGGTTAACACACAATGATGACTTTTAATGACCCTGGGAAAGAGGCTTTTTAAAAACGTTTTGGGAAAAGGAGAAAATGCTGGTAACCAGGATTTTCTCCTTTTCCCAAAATGTTTTCTACTCAATCAAAAAATTATTGTAATGTTTGAGCCACATTGAAATTTTTGTCTGCAAACACTTTCAATTTGGACAAGGCTTAAATTTTGTCGTCTGGTAATGAGTTAATGCTTTACAAGACACCCCTAACTTTGAAAGAGCCCTCTGCAAAAAAGTTTTTGTAAATGTTGTGGCTGTCTACCTCATGGTCATTAGAAATTGGATTTGTTTGATAAAGGATTAACTCTTTACCACACAACAAAATTATTGACCTGCCCAAATTGAAAGCATTTGCAGGCCACAAAAATAAATGTGACTCAAAAATTCAAAACATGTTTTGAAAAAGGGTAGAAAACATATCTCCTTTTCCCGCAATGTTTTCTACCATTCACAAACAAATTTCAAATTTTCAGTCACTTTTATTTTGTCATCTGCAAATGTGTTTGATTTGGACATATCTAAAATTTGTTGTTTTGTAATGAGTTAACCCTTTACTAAATGACAAAACTTTCAAGCTGCACAAGTTGAAAGTTTTTGCATGCGACAAAATAACCCTGCCTCAAACAAAGAAACTTGAATTCAGAGGGATAGAAAACATTGTGGGAAATAGAGAAAATGCTGGTTACCAGCATTTTCTCTTTTTCCCCACAATATTTTCCAAATGCCTTTTCTATAGGGTCACTAAAACTAGGAACTGTGTGGTAAAGGGTTAATGGATTAAACCCTGCAACCTGTTGTAAAATATCATAGAAGAGCTAAGCACTTCTTTCAAAATGTTTGTTCATATCACAGACACCAAGTTCAACTATCCATTTATCCACGTTTTGAAACAACAACAACAAAAAAAAATCGTCTTGCACATGTAGAACTGTGACAGCCCGCCATAATCCTTTACCAGATGCCTTGACCCTTAACCCTTTAATCACACAATGACAACTTTTAACGACTATGAGGAAGAGGCCTTTTGAGAACTCTGTGGGAAAAGGAGAAAACACTGCTAACCAGTTCCAGTCTGGCTTTGAAAGGGTAAAAGTATTTTGTGGCAAAAAAATAAATCATCTCCCTTAACATTTTGGCATTTTTGTAACCCTTTACTGCACTATGCCAAGTTTTTGAAACCATTGAGGGAAAAGGAGAAAATGCTGGTAACCAGCATTTTCTCCTTTTCCCACAATGTTTTCCTACCCTATCAAAGAAAATTTGCTCCATTTGAGCTACACTAAAATTATTGTCTGCAAATACTCTGAATTTGGATAAGACTACAATGTTGTCGTCTGGTAAAGGGTTAAACATTCTGGGGGGAAAAGGCTGCTGAAAATATTTTTTCATTTCCAAAATAAGTCTTCTTAGCTTGCAAGCCTAAACACTTCAGCCAGGTTTCATTTGTCACCACCAATCCTTTTAAGCCCTTTACTGAATGAATTTAGAATTGTCCAAATTAAAAGCATTTGCAGCAAACTGCAAAAATGAGATAAAATGTGACCTGTCATGCCAAAACAGACAATCTGGGAACCTTGTACATATGTTAAATGAAAACTGACCAAAGATAGTACAGGTCATTCTACTTTGATAGATAAAATGATTGTATAACAAGGTAGAATGACCACTATTCATACATAAAATATCATAAAAGCGAAAAGTGTAAACCCTCATCAGCCTGCGAAATTTGCATAGTCTTACCAGGGCTGACAGTTTTTGTAGTGCTCAGGTCTCTTTTTGCATGACAGGTCACAGATAAAAAATAAATTTTGTATTTCAAAGTATCAAAAACATTGCAAGAAAAGAAAAAATGCTGGTTACCATCATTTTCTCCTTTTTCAACAATGTTTTCAATGTCTTCTTCACCACAACTATTTAAAAAACCGGATGTATGGTAAAAGATTCAAACGAACGAATCTCAAATTTTGTCATCATATAAAAAGTTTTAACCCTTTACCCCATAAGACATTTCTATGGTATCTCTAATTGACCCTAAATAACAGCAAGGATGAAGCTGTTTCTTATGTGTATTTGACACCTTTTGATAGTAAAGAAAACATTGTGGCAAAAGGTGAAATTGCTCGTGACGAGCAATTTCACCTTTTGCCACGATGTTTTCCAAAGGCTCCTACAAGCAATACGTAGAAATGAGTATCTGTGGAGTAAAGGGTTAAATAGATTGTGTAGAGTGATTCTTTTTCTCATGTGCATAGAATCGACCAGCTATACTTCTATACAATCAATTCTAATCCATTTTCAAATTTACATAAATATATCGTACAAACTTCAGAGATGCAAAAAATGATACAGTGCCCAACATTAGAAAGAAAACGTAACATGTGAGAGCCGTGTAGCCAAAGAACTCCAAACTTTGTAACAATCCAGACATATTGGATCTCTTGAAGTAATAGAATAGGGCGTAAAGGAACACGAAGATCCCTGTAGATCTGAAAATAGACAGAAAAATAATTTAAGGGTGTGATTGAAAATGCCCTGACCCTAACATATCATATGGAGTGCAACACGCGAAAAGGTGCATTTGGACATTTGCGTAAAGTGTCGTCCCGGATTAGCCTGCGCAAACTGCGCAGGCTAATCCGAGACGGCACTTTACGACTACATTAGATTTTGTGCAACAATAGACTTGCGTAAAACAGAAAATCACATAAAATCAGAAAGTGTTGTTTCAGATTAGCCTGTGCGGACTTCACACGCTGATCAGAGACGACATTTCACGCAAATGTCCGAATGACTCTTTTCGCGTGTTGCACTCCATATTGCAACCAACACCTGAAAAGAGGCAATTGGGACATTTGCATAAATTGTTGTCTTGAGATCTAACCTGAGACAATATTTTACTACTTTACTAGATTTGTCCTACAGTAGACTTGTGCTAAACAAAAAATTACATAAAAAAAACTGAAAGTGTCCTTTCTGATTAGTCTGCACAGTATGAACTGGAATGACACTTTGTGCAATTGTCGGAAATGCCCCTTTTCTTGTGTTGAATGCCATTTCTGAGCAAGTCCTCATGAGCAAGTGTTTGCTAATTGTTATATTCTTCAATAGATGCGTCATTTCTGAGCAGATCCTCATGAGCATATGATTGGTAAAATGTTCACATACTTCCGTAAATACATAATTTCTAGGCAGATCCTCATGAGCAAATTGACAAACAGTTACTGTTTTGGGCAGATCCTCATAAGTTTGTGAACACATCATTTCTGAGTAGATTCTCATGAGCATGTACTCGATATGTTCACATACTTCAGTACACATTATTTCTGAGCAGATCCTCATTAATTGTATTGATAAATTGTTATCATACTTCAGTAAATACATCATTTCTGAACAGATCCTCCTTAGGATCTGATTGATAAAAGCTTTAATTTCTGACCAGATCCTCATGAGTTTTTGATTGATGAAATGTTCACATACTTAAGTAAACATAAAATTTCTGAGTGGATCCTCATGAGCGTAATTGATTAACTCATAACCAAATAACAAAATTTTCGGTTTTTCCAAACCGAAAGCATTTGCAGATGACAAAAGAAAAGTGACTGAAAATTTGAAATTTATTTTGTGAAGGGTAGAAAACATTGTGGAAAAAGGAGAAAATGCTGGTTACCAGCATTTTCTCCTTTTCCCACAATGTTTTCTAAAGGCTTCTTTCTCAGGGGCGTCAAAAGTAGGGATTGTGTGGTAATGGGTTAAATGGCTCATTTTTGGGCAGATCCTCATGAACAGGTGATTGGTAAAATGTTCACATACTTTAGTAAACATAAACTTTTGTTTAGGACAAGAAATATCAACACTGATGTATCCATAACCTGCCATCATCATAATTGTACAAATCATGTTACCTTGACCATGCAGTTGGCAACATTGTTGTTGCACATGATGCAATGCCCATCAATGGTGGTCATTTGTCCAAATTATTAGCAAGACACATACATCACAATTTACAAAACACCCTGTATATGAGATGTGAGGTGCGAGTGAAAAATAGTTCTACAAAATTACCTATGAGCCATGCTCTGGCAAAAAAAGGTTCAGTGCTTCTAGATGATATATTATATATAGGCAGTCATCACATCATTATGTGTCACACAATAGACTAAATTATGCGGCAAAATGGGTCATGGACAGGCAGACAACTTACAAACAGAAATAAGATTTTACCCAGGTTCACCTGGGTGTACTGTGTAGGCTGGTATGTGTCAATATTTTTTGCAAACCGTTTTACACAGAATACAGCTTACATGTAATATCATAGCTCCAGGTAGAGGGAGTAATTTTGATTTCAAAATACAAAAAAAATTTAATTATTCTCCACTAAGCCTGATGTGACGGGTGCTCATTAGAACTGTCTCATCGAGACGATTCTAACAAGTACGTATTACATAGGGTTTGGAAGAGAAATATTGGATTTAGAATACCATCACTCCCTCTTATATCTGTAGCTCTATAATATAGTCATTCAAACTAACCCAGCACTGAAAATGGATCTCCACCACCATCTATAGTCCTCAGCGGAGAGCTGAAAGTAGGTCAGAGCTACGGAGATACAGGCAGTCACGCTCAGCAAGATCCCAAACACGATAAATAATATACCATACAGTGTGTACTGCTCTCTCCCCCACAGTGTGGCAAAAATATAGTAGAGTTCTACTGATATAGCACTGTAAATGTACAAAGAAATAGGTTTGTTTACAGATGTACACAATTTTACCCTTTACCACACGACAAACTTCTAGCCTCATCCAAATTGAAAGCATTTGCAGACAAGTTTAGTGTGACTAAAATAGCTCAATTTAACTTCGAAATTGTAGAAGATATTGTGGGGAAAGGAGAAAATGCCGGTTACCGACATTTTCTCCTTTTCCCACAATTCTATCCAAGAGTCATATAAAGTCGACATTGTATGGTAAAGGGTTAAGTATTTCGTGCATCTTGTGTGGCTCAGTCATACTGCACAGAACCTATCGGTCCTTGGTTCGTCCCAAATCAATGCAATGTGTTTATCATTGGAATGTCCTTAAGCAACGTAGTTCAGAAAACAAGTTTCATGCTGGTAAAAACAAAGACAGATATGAATATACGGTACACGAGACATGTCAACTTGATATGACACAAACAACAATAAAAGTGGCGTAAAATCTCATAAAGTCAACGAATTAATACTTCACAGATATTACATTTAACCTTCTTTCTTATAACTTTTCTTTCAAATGTATAAAATAGTTACCAAACTATTGCCTTTTTTGATTCACTGATAAATAGTAAAAAATTTTGGTTTGTTTATAGAATTTTGATAAGTCCTCTTTTAAACAAACCATTAGGGATGAGAAGGAATCCTATGACAGTAATTGTAATGGAATTCATATCTCTAGCAACTGAATACCGTTTGTGTAGACAGGTTGCCTGCAGCATAGAAAGGATCGTGCAATGTACCACAGAATTTCAAAGAATGCATTGACTGGCATATGTGCTATGCTTTAACTTAAAAAAAAATGTTGAAAATGGTGTTTGATACCAAACAAAGAAACAAACTGTTTGTTATCACTTGTATTGGAGTTTAATGCCATTTTAACAGCTTAGGTGCACCTACCCATAATGTTTCATGGCTTTTTCACACCAGATACCAGCCTGGATCCATATTCACCAATCATACTTAAGAACATTCTTCGTCTTATTCTTCAAGATTTTCTGACTGTGAAAGTAACAGAACTTCTGATTCGCTAAACCAAATGGTTTAGCTAATCAGATGTTCTGTCACTTTCACATGGGCAAGATTCTGAAGAATCAGACTGAGCCAATCAGATGTACTTTTACTTTCACATGGACAAGATTCTGAAGAATCAGACTAAGAATGTTTTTCAGAATGCTTGGTGAATACAGACCCAGGTCACAAGTCACATAGGCTTACAAATGCGCTACCTGGGTAGACTATATAAAGAAACAAACCAAAAACAGAAATTCCACATACCTAAACGGTAGAAATCCTCCCACAATGCAATGTGCAAATGCTGATCTGTACCATGGCACAGACGGAATTTCTCTCGGAAAATTTTTTGTTCGGCAAGGAGCATCAAATCCATTTGCCCAATTTTTACCAAATATTCCCCCAATAACTGTTAATGGATATCCAACTGAAAAGAAAATGGGTTTTTTTTTTTTAACGATTAGTTGAACCAATATTTTTTTTTACTGCAAAGAAATGTCTTGGGATATGACTGGATAATACGCCTGAATATTATATACCATGTAAACTGGTTAAACCAACACAAAAGCAGTTTCCCTTTCGGGAGCTCAATATACATGACTACACTATCAATCCAACATCCAAAATGGAGGCGTTGATCAAGATTTGCATCAACATCATGTGGCAAAAAGCATGTTTTAGCACGCTGATACCAAGATTTCAGAGACATCAGTTCCTAGTGACGTCAGTTTTCATTGATTTGAGACGCTCAGAAGGGGAATTCTTTTTCCTCAGCATACTCATATTTTTTTTAACCAAAACCAGGTAAAATTTTCTAAACAAATGTTGAGATGGTAAAACTTTGAAGGATAATAAATTCGTTGTACGGTAAGGTGGCAGGGGACTTGGAAACTTATCCATGGCTATGGCGAATAATGTCATCCCGAGCCAAAAGGAAGCGTGTTTACGGGTGTGAGGAATCATGTCGTCCTGAGCCAAAGGGAAAATTGTTTATGACTGTGGTGAACCATGTTGTCCCAAGCCGAAGGGAAGGTTGCTTATGCCTGTGGTGAATCATGTCATCTGGAGCCAAAAGGAAACTTGTTTACAGCTGTGGTGAATCATGTCACTCCCAGCCAAAGGGAAACTTGTTTATGGCTGTGGTAATCACATCTTCCCATGCCAAAGGGAAACTTGTTTACAGCTGCGGTGAATCATGTCATCTCGAGCCAAAAGGAAACTTGTTTACAGCTGTGGTGAATCATGTCATCTCGAGCCATAGGGAAATGTATTAATGACTGTGGTGAATCATGTCATCCCGAGCTATAGGGAAACGTGTTTACAGCTGTGGTGAACCATGTCGTCCCGAGCCAAAGGAAATTGGTTCACAGCTGTGGCAAATCATGTCGTCCTGAGGCAAAGGGAAACGTGTTTACAGCTGTGACAAACCATATCGTCCCGAGCTAAAGGGGAACCGGTTTACAGCCGTGGTGAACCATGTCGTCCCGAGCCAAAGGGAAACGTGTTTACAGCCGTGGTGAATCATGTCGTCCCGAGCCAAAGGGAAACGTGTTTACAGCCGTGGTGAATCATGTCGTCCCGAGCCAAAGGGGGAACTGGTTTACAGCTGTGGTGAATCATGTCGTTCCGAGGCAAAGGGAAATGCGTTTACAGCTGTGGTGAACCATGTCGTCCAGAGCCAAAGGGAAACATGTTTACAGCTGTGGTGAATCATGTCGTCCCGAGCTGAAGGGAAACATGTTTACGGCTGTGGTGAATCATGTCGTCCCAAGCCATGTGCAAGCCAAAGGCTTGGGACGACATGATTCACCACAGTTGTGAACAAGTTTCCAAGTCCCCTGCTAACTGACCATACAACTAATAATGTTTAGCAAGTTCCATTATCCTTACATCTTCAACAAATGAGAAAACTTAACACTTGTCCATTGTACAGTATGAGTAGCTGATAGTTAACCCTTTCCAAAATGACAAATTTTAGACTCTTCCAAACTGAAAGAGGTTTGCAGACGACAATTTTAACTTTCATAACTGTGGCAGAAAATTACTGGAGAGGGCAGAAAACACTGTGGTAAAAGGAGAAATTGCTCGTTACGAGCAATTTCTCCTTTTCCCACAGTGTTTTCAAAAGACTTGTACTGCAGACATGTAAAAACAAGGGCTTGTTTGGGAAACGGTTAAAGATGCCTGTCTACAGCCGGTGAGCAGAAACGCTGTTAAATTTAAAAAAGAAAAATAGAATGGTACAGAAATCTGTCCTTTGTGTACACAAGGATAAATTACTGATGTATATCGTGTAAATAAAAAAAGAAACACAGGGGTTTGTGTGAAAAACCGAAAATTGGCCAGAAGAAAACTGGCTGACGATCGAAGCTGTAAACAATGGCGGTGACTCACAGAAATTTATCGTTGGTTTCCGCCTAGAGTCGGATACGGTGTAACTTACATATAGGCCTCGGTCTCCGTCTAAAAATAGAGGCTGCAACAGAGAAGCATCCATTTTCCTTTATTTACCGCATCAAGGCCAAGGTCAAATATAGTCACGTTACAGAATGCATGATCATCATACGAATCTACCCCAGTGTATAACGGATATCGAAAATCTTTGATTCAAAATCCGGCAACGAACAGTCTGTTTACATTGAAGGCCGCAAGTCCGCGAAATGCATTTTCTATCAGGTGTAATCTAAGCAACCATGCAACCGTCAGGCGCAATATTTGGCATAGATATATAAGAATGACTATATTTTGATAGAATAAAAACAAAATGAGTTAAAACTGGCTTAAAATGAGTATTATGGCCTCTTTAAATCTTGTTCAACTACCAACTCATGAATATATCTTTGAAAGGGTATAAATCATTGAGGGAAAAGGAGAAAAAGCTAAGAGACAATATTTTCAACATTTCCTATAATGTTTTCTGCCCTATCAGAGGGCTAAAGCTTGTTAATACTGATGCCGAGTTTGTAGTCTGCATGTTTTTAATTTGAACGAGTCTAAAATTTGTTGTTTGGGAAAGGGATAAATGCCGAAGTGCATCATTTGTGTTACATTTGATTTGCTGTTGTCAATAGATTTCACTTGGTACAGATCCAATTGGACAAGTCTTAAGTTGTGCTAACTGATAAAGGGAAAACAAGTTTCATATTATAATTGAAACATTCTATAGAAAGGGGGGCTTAACCCATTACCACACAATTCCTACTTTTGATGACCCTGAGAAAGAAGCCTTAAGAAAACATTGTGGGAAAAGGAGAAAATGCTGGTAACTAGCATTTTCTCCTTTTCCTACATCATTTTCTACCCTTCCCAAACCAAATTTCAATTTTTCAGTCACATTTATTTTGTCGTCTGCAAATGCTTTAAATTTGGACCAGTCTAAAATTTTCTCATATGGTAAAGAGCTATGGTATGAAAAGATTTGTACTTACCAAACAACCACAGACTCATCAATAAGATCACAGTTCCGACGGGCAGAGCCTGCGTGGTACCATATCCCCACGCTACAGAGTTTACTAATGCCCAGACCAAGAAAAATGGCACTGAAAATGAACGGGGAATAATTATGAGTCTTTGAAAGAAAGAACTATGGAATCTTGAAAAAGTGTTCATTCTTTAACCCATTACCACACAATCCCTACTTTTGACGCCCCTGAGAAAGAAGCCTTTTGAAAACACTGTGGGAAAAGGAGAAAATGCTGGTAACCAGCATTTTCTCCTTTTCCCACAATGTTTTCTACCCTTCACAAAACAAATTTCAAATTTTCAGTCACTTTTATTTTGTCGTCTGTAAATGCTTTCAATTTGGACTAGTCTAAAATTTTGTCGTTTGGTAATGAGTTAAAATTTTCCACTAATGAACTAAAAGCTCCAAATAGAGGGAGTGATTTTGATTCCATAAATGAAAACATTAATCATTCTCCACTAAAACCTATGTTATGGGTACTCATAAAAATCGTTTCATTAAGACAATTCTAATGAATACCCACAACATAGGGTTTCAAAGAGAAATAAGGGATTTAGATTGCCATCACTCCCTCTTTATATGGAGCTCTGGAACTGTATAAAATTACATGTGAATCAATAACTCAGAAGAGATTTGATAAATTTCCACCAAAGGGAAGTGAATACCAAAATATTGGTAAAATACATTCTGGAAAAGCATGGATGGATTCTCTGTCCACTTTGATATAACTGAAATAATGTTGAAAATGGGGTTAAACACCATATGATACAACCAATCAAATCCTGTATTTTATGGGATCAACCATATCACAACTGCATAATGTATCCCGTAAGAAATCATCCACAGTGTTTGATACAAATTGTTAGAACTTGTTTCATGATCAATGTGAAGTAAAAAGTTTTGAAGCAAATGATCTACAAAAAACCAATCTCAAGAATGTGGCTTGGAAAAGTTTTTTTTTTTGGTAATTGTTTCAAATTTATTTTTGTTTCAAACTTTTTTTGCTTCCGATTTTAATGCTATCTAGATCTTGTGGATGTCACTGTAACAGACATACCTGCTCCTAAAACGCCATGCCTTACCCTAACTCAATCTGCTATGTGAACATTAAGCAAAAACTTACAAGCAAAGAGAGCTGATGTCAAGTTAATATTCCAGACCCAGTTATCACCTCCCATCTTCTTATAGTAATTTGTAGCAATATATCCACTAATACCTGTAGAAAATAAGAATGAATAAATATTGTGAAAACATAGTGGGAAAAGGAGAAATGCTTTCTACCCTATCAAAGACAAATTCAATCATTCGACTCACAAATTATCATTTTGCAAATATCTTAAATTTTTTTATTAAGTCTAAGTTTTTTTTTTTTTTAAAACTTTATTTCTACTCTTTACATAATCTACAAAACATCATTTTTTACATATAATACTGTGTTGTTTACAATTGTTCACAATCAGTAAGTTATATTAATACCTTGTAGAAATAAAGTTGAAATAAAATTGAAAGTATAGAGACATTCAGCACACACATACTTTTGCATTTTTTTGTAATGAAGATATTTTTTTTTTGTCAGATTACAGACGTCAGAATTTTGTTTTTCTTCATCAGCTGGCAACATTGATATAATCTAAACCTTAAAGGGTCTTTTAAAACTATACTTGTTTTTTCAGCAAATGTGGATCAGGATCAGCCGCCACAAAATGTGTGGTCTGATCCTTGATCTACACAGTATTGTTGCTAAAAGTTTGACTGAAAATAACTTTGTTGAAACAGCACTTAATGTAAAAGTTTTATACTCATCTGTATCCAAAGCATTTACAGAACACAACTCATCCATAGCTCTAATGGTGGAAACTGTATTCAAACGGTAGAAATCAATGTGAGAAAAGGAGAAAGTGCTTGTTATCAGCATTTTCTCCTTTTCCCTCAAAGATTTCCGAAGCCTTTCTTTCCAAGATTGTTCAAATTTGGGATTGTTGTTTAGGGGTCAACAAATAAATCTAACGAGACTAATTTCATGCCAGTTTTCTTTAACTTTTTTCCTCTCTTGATGTTTTTTCATACATTATTTCAAACAACACTGTGCCTCTAGTAAAATAAAGACAATAAAAATGGATAAGGGAGTGAAAGTCCACTAGAGACAAAAAGTAAAAAAAAAACTTGATCCAATTTCGCCACAGCATAGCGGATGTGTATACATACATGAGGTAAAAGCGTATAATATAATCCCAGCTGTGTTGATTGCTCCATGTCTGTGTACGTTGAACATTCCCAACACAGCCATTAACATTATACCTGTGGCTAGTGCTAGAAACTGGGAACCGACTCCTGAAATTACAACAGTAAACATCAACATTATATCTTTGACTAGCATTAAGACCTGCAAATCAATATCTATGAACAGAACGAAAAGAATCAACATGAAAGATATTAACATTAGCTGTAGAAACTGGGAACCGACCCCTAAAGTTTCTAATTAATCCCTCACCAAACAATCCCTGGTTTTTACGATCCTGAGATAGAAACCTTTTGAAAACTTTATAGGAAAATGAAAAAAATGCTGGTAATCAGCATTTTCTCATCCACAATATTTTCTAACCTGCTGGAAACAAATTTCAATTTTTGAGTAACGCAATTTTGTTGTCTTCAAGTACTTTCAGTTTGAACCAGTCTAAAATTTTGTTGTTTGGTTAAGAGTTAAAGAAAAATGTTGTAACACCTGTAGCAAGTATTGTACTTCAAACCGGGAACCAATCCCTATGGATTAAAATGTCAAAGGCCAGTCTGCATAACAATAAATATTACTGATAACTTAATAGCCAGCTTTTTAGGAGACAAGATTAAAAACTTGTAAAATGTTGTTCTTCCATGATTTGATGGTGTGCAGTTTTTTCTTTGAAATGAAAGTAAACTAATCAAAAATCAAAAATAAAAAAATTCTAGAATGCTTAATGTATATTCAATTCTTTACCAAACAACAAAGTCTTGTCCTCATTTCAGAAAATTGCAGATGATAAATTAGATTTGACTCAACTTCTAATGAAAAGATAGAAAAAAGAATTCTGGTTACCAAACTTTGTGGGAAAAGGGAAAAAATGTTGGAAACCACCATTTACTTTTTGTCCCCTACAATGTTTCCTTACCCTTTGAAGACAAAATTTTATCTGGAACCAAATTTTGTATTCTAACAAAGCCTTATTTTGCCCTTTGGTAGTAGGGAAGTCTTTGCCATGTAACCATAAAGCTTTCCCACTTTGGAAAATATTTGCCCATGACAAATTCAATATGATAAGAGAAGACAGATTAGTCAACATAAAATTAGAAAACATGGCAAACCAAAGAAGAAAAAACTGATTTCCAGCATTTTTTCCTCTTCCCTCAGTGTTTTAAAAAGGTTCATCAGGGTTGTAAAAATATCTGATTCTATTGTAAAGTGTTGACCCTTAAACAGATGACAAAATTTTAGACCATTCCAAACTAAGAGCATTTGCAGACAACAAAATAAATATGACAAACTGAAATTTGATTTGGGAAGAAAAGAAAACAATTTGTGAAAAGGGGAAAATGATGGTAACCGGTATTTTCTTCTGTTCTCACAATGTTTTTAAAAGCCTTCCTCCTAAAAACTCAGGATGTATGCTAACGGGTTACAGGAACATTAAGCATTAATTTTCTCCTGCAGTCATGCTTGACAAAACATTTATAAATCTACAGAAAGTAAACACGTATCATAAAACCAGACATATATTTTTTTTTTCAAAAGAAGAAAGGTACAACATACCCAAAATTGCACAAAACAAATTTTTATAGACAGGATATCTAAATACATCAGTGTGGATTATTTTCCATCCATTGTCTTCTTGGTCAAGTTCTTCATTTTCTTCCTCATCCAAGTTATATCTTGCAAAATCTGATTTTAACACTCGTGTCTGGAAAATACAAAACAAATATCTATTTATGTAAAGCCAAATCTGTCTGTGTAGCTAACTCTATGAGAAACCAACCTGATTTAAGAGACCGACATTCAACATCCCAGTTGTGACATGCTAAGTCTTAAGATGTCCAAGTTGTTATATGTTAAGTCTTTAGATGTCCAAGTTGTTAAATGTTAAGTCTTTAGGTGTCAAAGCTGTTACTTGTTAAGTCTTTAGGTGTCCAGGCTGTTACGTGTTAAGTCATTAGGTGTCCAGGTTGTTACGTGTAAAGTCTTTAGGTGTCCAAGCTGTTAAGTTTTTAGATGTTGAAGTTGTTACGTGTTAAGCATTTAGATATCGAAGTTGTAATATGTTAAGTCTTTTGATGTCCAAGTTGTTACAATGTTAAGCCTTCAGATGTCCAAGTTGTTACATGTTAAGTCTTTAGATGTCCCAGCTGTGAAATGTTAAGTCTTTACCAAATGACATAATTTTAAGACAAGTCCAAATTCAAACCATTTATAGACCACAAAATTTAACTCAAAAGTTGAACTCTGTTTTGGGACGGGTAGGAACATTGTTGGAAAAGGAGAAATGCTGGTAACCATTGTCAATATGGAAAAGCCTAAAATTATATGGTCCTGTAAACAGTTTTACATTTTACCACACATCTTGATAAAGAAGCCCTTTGAAAGAATTATGAGAAAAAAAAAAAAAAAAAAACAGGCAAGTGAAACATTTTATGCTGTGCCCAGAATATTTTTCTATTCTATCAAAGACAGAAATCATCAATCTGAGTACATTTAGATTGTCATCTACAACTGGTTTCAATTTGGACAAGCCTAAAATTTTTTTGTTGATTAAGGTGAACTACAAACCCACACTCCGACAAACACACTTACACACAGACATATACATAGACCTTACAGCCATCAGAAACAGTGTGGTGTATAACCTATTCAGCCTGTCACTACATAGTGCATCAGCTACCAAGTCAAGAAGCTTTTTCCCTCTACAGAAAATCAAAACCCCTAAAATACCCAAACAGTACAGGCACAAAATCTAACCTCCAAAATTTTTATCACATCAAAGGCACTTCTTAAGTCTCTATACTGAAATGGTGTCATAAAACTGTACTTTATAAACATTTCACACAAAAAAATCATACAAAAATAAGTGAATTCCCCATGAATGGCTATACTGTTTTCACATGCCGAGACGATCTTAATAAATACAAGCAAGTCTGATTGTAACATAATTTTCACTATAAGCCCATTTGAAAATCGTGACCCAAAAGATAGAGCCTTTTTGAAACAACATTCTAAAATATATTACCTCAATCCTGGTAGGACCACCAGATGAAGCTGAATGTTTTTTTCAAGAAGATGTATGTAAAATATGTGACTTTGGGGAGGGGCCAATTTTGACCCCATGGTTTAAGTTTTAATACCTTTGACGATGATCCATTGGAAAAAGCTATGTGCCGAATTTGGTAACCCCTAAATTTATTCCTTTAAACAGAGCCATTTTCAAAGCTTTCACTAGATAAGCATATGTTAAACTTGTTGAACCCATGGCTGTGATATAAAAAACCTTGGTAGCAGACAGATACAAAATATTACTGGTCTACCACTCACAGTTTGGAACAAGAAGATTTGATAAGAGCAAGCTTAACCCTTTACCAGATAATCCCCAAGTTTAAGCAACCCTGTGAAAGAGGGCTTATGAAAACATTGTGGAAAAAGAAGAAAATGCTGCTTACCAGCATTCCCTTCTTTTCCTATGATGTTTATTATCCATTTTGATCCAAATCCTATCATTTGTGCCCTATCCAATTTGTCACATGCAAATGCTTTCAATTTTGCTAAGTCTAAATTTCATCATCTGGTAAAGATTCAAGAAGCAATTTCGTTGAAAATGATATCCCCTTGCCAATGAAGACCTCTTCACAAATTTATCAAAACCCCCCAGCAGAATAGGTTATTGTACACATGTATAAAGTTTCACGAAATTCTGTCCAATGATATTGGAGATAATGTCCCGGACGGACAAACAGATGTACGGTTGGATGGACGGAAGGAAGGACTGAGGTACAGACTAAAACTATATCCCTCAATCTTTGGCGGGGGACAATGAAAATTTAAAATATAAACCTTACCAGTATAATGACCACAAAGCCAATCAACAGGAACACCAGTACCATAGAGTTGATAATTGACAGCCAGTGAATCTGAAATAGTATAAAAACTGTTTTACCTCCTTATATTATTCTCGGTGTTTTTGTATGGAATTTAATGCCATTTTCAACATTATATTAGCTTATTACAGCTGCCATAGCTCATAACCATGCTTTCACAAACTTTTTTTTACAAATACTTCAATCAATATTCTTCCATAGCCTGAGGTTGCTGTCCAACATAACCGTATTTGAAACAGCTAACTGGTCAAAGAAATTGAAATTTTCAACTTTGAATGGCTACTTTGCAATACTGATTGTCAGACTTTTTTTTACATCGAAAGCATTCAAACTGTTGATGATACAAAGTAACTGAGCAAGTTTCATGAGAATCTGACCAAAAATGCAAATTCCATCACATAAACAAAAACTGGAAAACTTTCAACTTATAATTCTGACCACAAATGGCGTCAACAAGAAATTGAAAGGTTCAACTTGAAATACTGACTTTTCTAATACTGTTTGTTTGATTTTTTTTCAAAATCAATAGGGTTAAAACTATTGATGAGATAAATAAACTATGCAAGTTTCACAAAAACCTGATTGCAAATTATGCAGACTTCATCATTTAACCCTTTCCCAAACAGCAAATTTTGGACCAAACTTAAATGAAAGCATTTTGCAAATGACAAATTAACAGTTGCTAAAAAGATGATTTTTCTATATTGTAGAAAACACTGTGGGAAAAGGAGAAAATGCTGGTTATCAGCATTTTCTCCTTTTCCAACAATGTTTTCAAAAGGCTTCAATTCCTGACCCATAAAATCCAGGGATTGTTTGGGAAAGGGTTAAACATGAAATGGGAATTTTCAACTTGAAATTGCTACTTTTCCAATAGTTAGTAGGATTTTCTAAAACAAGAGGGCCATGATGGCCCTGTATCGCTCCACTGGCTTTTTAACCCTTTACCACACAAATTGAAGTGTTCATGACAATGAAAAAGAGGGCTTTCAAAAACAATGAACGCTGTCAGGCAGTACAAGCAGGTTAATTCATTAGCATGAAAGGTAAAATAAGCTGAATGATAGAAACCTTACTCTGAATTTATTATTCACCTCATGTAAGCATAACTATTAGCATCAAAAAAATGAATAACACTTGAAAACAGAATATTTTCTATCAAAAAACTTAATGTCTAGCACCAATCATGTATCAATGCAGTTTGATAATCAAGGGAGGTAAATAGTACCAAACTTTATCTTTCATAAAAAGAGTTATTTCCCTTGATTAATGTATAAATTAAAGTGACTATATCTTGAGGCCCATGTTAAACTTGTGATCCCTGGATGGAGCCAATTTTGACCCCAGACCTACAATATGAAACTAGAATGTGTGGTTATAAACATGGAGATTTTTGAATCTTGCCCAATAAAAAGCTCTGTACAACAAGTTTGCTCAATAAAAGGCCCTGTAAATATATGTGACCCATGAGACAGGTTTATAAAGCCAATGTAAAACTTGTGACCCCTGGGATGGGGTCAAACTTGACCCCCAAACTTAAAATTTTGGCCCTCTTGATAGAAACCCATTAGATAAAGCTACATGCAAAATTTGGTAGCCCTAGGCCTTATGGCTATGTACAAGTAGATTATTAAAGTTTCCCTATATAAGCCAATGCAAAACTTGTGATCCCCTGTGACGGGGGCTAAATTTGACCCCAGGGCTATACTTTTGGGCACCCTTGGTAGAGACCCCCTAGATAAAGCTACATGCAAAATTTGATAGCCCTAGTCCTTATAGCTAGATGCGACAAGATTTTGAAAGTTTTCCCTATATAAGCCCATGTAAAATTTGTTACCCCCGGGGAGGGGCCAAATTTGACCCCTGGGCTATAAGTTGGAAACTCTTGGTAAAGGTCCACTAGATAAAGCTACATGCCAAATTTGGTAGCCCTAGGCCCTATGCCTAGATGGAAGAAGAATTTTGAAGTTCTCCCTATATAAGCCCATGTAAAACTTGTGACCCCCGGGGCAGGGCCAATTTTGACCCTAGGGCTATAATTTAAACACTCTTGGTAGAGGTCCACTAAATAAAACAACATCCCAAATATGATAGCCCTAGGCCTTATACCTAGGTAGAAGAGGACTTTTAAAGTTCTCCCTAAATAAGCCCATGTAAAACTTGTGACCCCCGGGGCGGGGCCAATTTTGACCCCAGGGCTATAATTTGAAGAAACTTGGTAGAGGTCCACTAGATAAAGCTACATGCCAAATTTGGTAGCTCTAGGCCTTACGGTTTCAGACAAGAAGATTTTCAAAGATTTTCAAAATTTTTCAGTTTTGTTGCCATGGCAACCAGAGTTTTTGAAGGAATTAAATTCTTTCAAGAAATTCTGAAGAGGACCATGGCAGGATCATTTCTGTGAAGTTTCATCAAAATTGGATGGGTAGTTTCAGAGAAGAAGATGTTTAAAGAAAAAGTTAACGCACGGACGGACGGACGGACGGACGGACGGACGGACGACAGACAACGGGCCATGACATAAGCCCGCTGGCCTTCGGCCAGTGGAGCTAAAAATTATAGGAATTAAGCTACTGATGAGATGTAACAAATGTGCAAGTTAAATCTGACAAAATCCAGACTATATAAGAAGTAAACAAGAGAAAGATTAGTGGAGAGACGTACAGACGGACAGTGGAAACCATACCATGAAATAGGCTCTGCTAGTAGAGCTAAAAACTAACCTCTAATGTTTTGGGAAAGAAGCTGCTATCTCTAACTCTTTTGGCTCTATTTTCATACTTCACTCTGCAAATAATAAAAATAGACATCACTCAGCAAGTATGACTTATCCCTTCTTGCGTAATATGCATAGTAAAGATATAGGGGGCAAAAGAAGGAAAAGGCCCTATACAAAAGGCTGCTTTTGAAACTATAGTAAGAAAACAAACATAGGCAATACAAAGCACAACCTATCAGCTGTAGCTGCAGTTGTGTAAAAATCTTAGGTCGTAAAAAGGGACATTATGTGTGAAAAATAATGTACAGATTACCTACCCTTGCTGGTAGTGGCTCAGTGAAGAATTCGCATATTAACTCTGTCCTTACAGTTGACAACACTACAAGCTTTTACGGACAGTGCAGATCAAGATCAGACTGCACAAAATGTGGAGTCTGATCTACACGGTCTACTACTTTATTTTAGATTAAGCCCAAACAGTCTTTTCACCTAGCAGTATAACTATATTTATAGCCAATGAAAAAGTGAAAATTACTTACTTGGTAGCGAAAGAGTTAACCTTTTCAAAACAATCCCAGGTTTTTACGTCTCCAAGATAAAAGCCTTTTGAAAACATTGTGGGGAAAAGGAGAAAATGCTGGTGACCAGCATTTTCTCCTTTTCCCACTATGTTTTCTTCCCTTCCTGCCTAAAATTTAAAATTTTCAGTCACTTTTATTTTGTCGTCTGTAAGTGCTTTCAATTTAGACCAGTCTAAAATTTTGTCGTTTGGTAAGGGGTTAACCCTTATCCTACCAAAAACATTGTTGACAATTACACCAAAATACTTTGCTAAATGTACGTACATTGAACTTAGCTTGTGTGACCCAAACTACCGACAAAGCAGGAAGGGTGTGTAGAGGGAGATCAGACTGCACATATATGCAGGCTGATCTTGCTCTACACTCTCCACAACTGTCATTCATGATCGCAAACATCAAGATAAAGGGTAACCCTTTACCACACAATCCCTAGTTTTGCCAAAAATGAGAAAGAAGGCTTTTGAAAACATTGTTGGCAAAGAAGAAAATGCTGGAAACCAGCATTTTCTCCTTTTCCAACAATGTTTTCTACCCTTTCTGATACAAATCTCATCATTTGAGCCACATTTAAAATGTCGTCTGCAAATGCTTTGAATTTTGGCCTGTCTAAAATTTTGTTGTGAGGTAAAAAGGTAAATAAATTCTACTGTCTACATACTCTGTGGGATGCCATTGTACACTGTATGTAAAGGCCACCTCCATTGGTGCAGTCACCTCATCCAGATTGACTGGAGGCTGTTCCTTAGTGGACACATTGGCAAATATCACCTGGTCCCTGTTGTACTCTATGTTAAAATGTAGGTGGGCCCACAAATAGATTTTGTGTGTGTGAGGCAGGAAACCACCCTCTTCTAAATGACCAATGAAACCTCGGATTGGTATTTCATCTAAAATAAATGAAAATGAAAATATATGTACATTTATTTATAAGATCTGACATAAATTGGCACTAAAGACAGGTCCAAGTGCATGTATATGACCCACATTTCATGTGTCGTCTGCAAATGCTTTGATTCTCGAAAATGGTTTAGCCAATCAGAAGATGCATTACTTATAAATGTAGGACATTCTGAAAAATAAGACAAAGAACGATCTTAAGAATGGTTGGTGAATACGGGCCCCAATTTTTAACGATTTTGAATATAAAGCCTTCTCAAAACATTGTGGGAATAGGAGAAAATGCTGGTAACCAGCATTTTCTCCTTTTCCAACACTGTTTTCTATCCTGCTGAACACAAATTTCAATTTTTAAATAACTTTTATTTTGTCATCTGCAACTGCTTTGAATTTGGACCAGTCAAAAAATTTGGAGTTTGGTAAAGAGTTAAATTAAATGCTGTAGCTGCCAGTATTTTCTTCTTTTTCCTCAACGTTTTCAAAAGCAGGGAAGAGAAAAAGTTGGACTTTCTGGTGAAGGGTTAATTATTTCATAGCAACAGGATTCATTCCTCATCCCACTTTTTAGCACTATTGAAGCGATAATTATGTTTGAATGGAAAAGAAGCCAGTGGGGTTGGTATGTGTTGTTTTTAGAGCCGGTAAAGGTACATGTAACTCATGCATTTTCTCCTTTTCCCATGATATTTTTGGAAGCATTCTTCTTGGGGTTGTGAAAACAGGGGATTGTTTGGTATGACTGATTAATTTGTGAAAAACCCATTACTACACAATCCCTACTTTTGACGACCCTGAGAAAGAAGCCTTCAGAAAACATTGTGGGAAAAGGAGAAAATGCTGGTAACCAGCATTTTGCTACAATGTTTTCTACTCTTCACAAAACAGGTTTCAAATTTCCATTCACTTTTATTTTGTCCTCTGCAAATGCATGTAATTTGGACAAACCTAAAATTTTGTTGTTTGGCAATGAGTTAAAAAATTCAAAGCGAAATAGCAAAAGTAAATAAGTGAACATACTTACCAATAACAAATTCAAAGTAATATAGATCTTCTATGGCATCTTTCAGTAACTGCAAGTCAGGTTCTGTAAACTTCACTTTACAAAGTTCTTTTTTATCAATGTTCTCTGAAAATCAAAGAAAAGAAGAAGTTGCCACATTTTTTCAACTCTTTACAACACAACTACAAGTTTTAACGAGCGCGAAGGAAAAGCCTTTTGAAAACATTGTGGGAAAAGGAGAAAATGCTGGTAACCAGCATATTTTCTGTTTACTAAAATGTTTTCTACCTCATCAAAAACAAATTCAATCATTTAAACCATATTTCAATTGTTGTCCAGAAATGTTTTTTAGGTTGGACAAATCTATATTTTTGTCATGTGGTTAACTCATTACCACACAATCCCTACTTTTGACGCCCCTGAGAAAGAAGCCTTTTGAAAACACTGTGGGAAAAGGAGAAAATGCTGGTAACCAGCATTTTCTCCTTTTCCCACAGTGTTTTCTACCCTTCCCAGAACAACTTTCAATTTTTCAGTCACATTTATTTTGTCGTCTGCAAATGCGTTCAATTCGGACCAGTCTAAAATTTTCTCGTGTGGTAAAGGGTTAAGAGTTAATCCTTTACCAGAAGACAAAATGGTAGCTTTGTCCAAATTGAAAGCATTTGCAGACAACCATTTCAAAGTGGTTCAAATTGTTTTGATAGGGTAGAAAACAATGTGGAAAAAGGAGAAAATGCTGGTTACCAGCATTTTCTCCCTTTCCCACAAAGATTTTAAAAGGCCTCTTCTACAGGGTCGTGAAAACCAGGGATTGTTTGGTAAAGGGTTTATATCCAATGAATCTGCAGAAAGAGTCAGTAAAAACTATTTCCACAGTAACCTCACAATCCCAAATTCTGACGACCCCAATGAAGAAAACATTTGAAAACATTGTGGTACCGGAGAAAATGCTGGTAACCAGGATTTTCTCCTTTTCCCACAATGTTTTCAACCCCTTCAGAGACAGCTTTGTTGTACCAATTCAAAATGTGTCGTCTACAGACCCCCACATTTACTCCGCATTTTTTTTTTCTTTCGGTAACAAATTATACTTCAAATAAGTCTCTTTTTCTACCGAAAGTAATGATTTCTTGTTTTGACAACAATGAGGAGAAAGGCTTTTGAAAATGTTGCAAAAGAAGGATAAAATTCTGTCATTCAATTTGAGAGAGTCATGAATTTTAGTGATCCTAAGCAAAAATTATGGATTTTCTACCTTTTTATGGTTCAAAACTTGAGCCACACAAAAATTTGTTTTTGGAAGGGAAAAAAACATTGTGGGAAAAGGAGAAAATGCTGGTTACCAGCATTTTCTCCTTTTCCAACATTGTTTTCAGAATGCTTCTTTTCTATGGGTCGTGAAAACCAGGAATTGTTTGGGAAAGGGTTAAAATGGAAAGAAACCATTTTCGATGAAGGAGAGAAAATGCTGGTAGATCTAACATTTTTCCTCAAGGCCATCATAGCCAGCAAGGATCATTTAGTACAAAGTTAAACCTCCATTATACAATACTGATTTTAATTATGACCTTGACAAAAATGGCCTTTTGAAAACATTGTGGGGAAAAGGAGAAAATGCTGGTTACCAGCATTTTCTCCTTTTCCCCACGATGTTTTCTGTCCTTTTAATGGCCACTCCCATCATTTGGACTGAATTTAATTTGTCGTCTGCTTTCAATTTGGACACATCTATAAATTTTTGTCCTCTAGTACAAGGTCAAAGCAAGCTTAAGATGGCATGACTGCCAATCACGCAAAGGTAAAACTAAGGGAGCTAATCTGCAATAAAAGATGAATGTTAAAGTAATGAGGGATTAGTCTTGTATGGGATGATTGAATCACGTCAGATTTTCTCCGTATCTATGTTCATCGCATGGCATTACCAGTCCCGTAATGACAGCAAGCCAGATTTTGTTACAAGACTTCTGATTAGTTTCTAATCTCATCAGGTAACATGAAATGCTTGACAAGCAACCAGAATGCATCTAAGTGATCCAGATTTATTCCCTTATTTATACAAATGAAGGGACAACAAGGCAAAAATCATGATCAAAAGATAAATATCCATCATGAGCCTCTTTTGCATAGCTTCTCTTTATTCCAACAGGTTTGTTGTGGTTGTAGCACTTCTTTTTTTTTTTGAACATCATTTCAGTTATAATATAGAGACTAGAGTACCTATCAATACCTTCCCTAAAGATTTTTTAATTCTTTACCAAACGACATATTTCAGACTTGTCCAATTTGAAAGCAATTGCAGACGACAAAATAAACAAAACTCAAAAATTTAAATTAGTTGTTACCAGCATTTTCTCCTTTGCCCACAATGCTTTCAGAAGGCTTCTTTCTCTGGGTCGTTTAAAGTCAGGACTGTGTGATAAAGAGTTAATCAGTACTTTTCAATCATTCATTCGAATTAATTGGCTGCTTATTCACAAAAACAGCCAAAACAATGTTCAGGAATAAGAGATAATGATTATAATCAATCATAAAAAATCTGCCTGTGTTTGTCGGGATTCTGTGGTAAAGAGTTAAAGTATAAAATAAGTAGAAATAGAGGATATTTTTCTGGGCACAGCCACAAGTGAAAATATTATTGATGATGTTCACGAGATGAAATAAATTTCAGTCTTTGACAGGCGCCAATTGAACAGTTAGAATATAAAAATTGGTATTTTCAATGATTGTAACCATGAAATATCATAATATATTTCACCAATATTTTTTGATAACCTAATAGAAAGCATGAAATGACATCAAAATTTATTTCGTCGAGTAAATATCATCAGTGACATTTTCACCTGTGGCTGCAAAAAAAAAAAGTCACACACATTTTCTTCTTTTCCCAAAATGTTTTCTACCCAGTCAGAGACCTTGAGATTATAACATCTGTCACCTTGAAATGCGTCAAGTTCTCTCATGAGAGGGAGACAATGGAGGAAAAAGAGAAATTACTTGTAACATGCCAATTTTCTCCTTTTCCCACCAAGACATACAGATTCATTTGTAAGTTTTCTTCTTCACCGGCACTAAATAGCAGGAATGAATTAAAACCAGTGTAACCCCTTACTAAACAATCCCCAATTTTAATAATCCCCGAGGAAGAAGCCTTTTAAAAAAATTGTTGGAAAAGAAGAAAATGCTGGAAACCAACATTTTCTCCTTATGTAACAATCTTTTCAACCCTGTCAAATAATCAAGGACAAATATCATCATTTGAAATTCCTATCATTTCAGACACTTCTTTCTTGTCATAGGGTAAAGAGTTAACCATTTACTACACAATCCTGAGTTTCAACTAATTTGAAGTTAGATTTTGAAAACACTGAGGAAAAAGGGAGAAAATAATGGTTACCAGCATTTATTCCCTTTCACACAATATTTCTTTCATTTTCAGAATCAATGCCCACCTACTGAGCCATTTCCATTTTGTTGTCGGTGAAAGCTTTTGATTTTGACAAGTCTACAATTTTGTCATGTGGCAAGGACTTCACCCTAATTACCCTATAAGGCATTTCTATGGTATCTCTAATTGACCCTAAAAAACAGCAAGTATGAAGCTGTTTCTTATGTGTATATGACATCTTTTGATAGCATAGAAAACACTGTGGCAAAAGGTGAAATTGCTCGTGACGAGCAATTTCACCTTTTGCCACAATGTTTTCCAAAGGCTCCTACAAGCAATGTGTAGAAATGAGTATCTATGGAGTAAAGGGTTAACACTTTACCACACAATCATGATTCTTGATGACCTTGAGATGGAAAGCTTTTGAAAACATTGTGTGAAAAGAAGAAAATGCTGGTAACTAGCATTTTCTCCTTTGCCCACAAAGTTTTTACCCCTTTCCTGAAAAAAATCCAAGTTTTTCAGTCATATTCACTTTGGTATCTGTAAATGCTTTCCATCTGGACTAATTGAAAATTCTGCTGTATGGTAAGGAGTTACCTCTTTACCAAAAGACTGGTGTTTAAAGAAAGCATTAATTTTGCCGACGACAAATCAAAAGTGCCTCAATTTATGAAATTTGTCTCTAAAAGGATAGAAAACCTGGTGGGAAAAGGAGAAAATGCTGGTTACCAGCATTTTTTAGTTTTCCCACAAGGTTTTTCTAAAGCTTTTCTTCCCAGAGTCGTGAAAACCAGGGCTTGTTTGGTAAAGAGTTAACCCTTTCCCAAACAGCAAATTTTGGACCAGACCAAATTGAAAGCATTTTGCAGATGACAAATTAACGGTTGCTAAAAAGATGATTTTTCTATAAGATAGGGTAGAAAATATTGTGGGAAAAGGAGAAAATGCTGGTTACCAGCATTTTCTCCTTTTCCCACAATGTTTTCAAAAAGCTTCTATTCCTGACCCGTAAAAACCAGGGCTTGTTTGGTAAAGAGTTAAAGCAGCACTAGAGCCGAGGTTAAAGTTTTGAGGTCTGTAAACGCGGACACCTTGTTGCGTTTGTCCTGATAGGATTAATCACATATTAAGTCGATCTCCCTTCTTCAGGAGAATATAAAATAAAGACGCTTACGTTTAAAAATCTGGGCTAAGCCTGCCCCACTAATCAGTCATTAAAACAACCCGTGGTTTCAGCCACTGAAGTGACATGACACCTTCCCTTCACCAGATCACAAACACTTAAGCCTATCCAATTTGAAACCATTTACACAAGAAAAATAGAACATAGCTTCACCCTATGCCAAACAATCCTGAGTTTAGCCCTTTACCACACGACAAATTGTAAGACCTATCCAAATTGAAAGCATTTTGCAGATGACAATTTCATTGTGGCTCAAATTAATGATGCAATTTCTCTTTGATAGGGAAGCAAACTTTGTGGGAAAAGGAGAAAATGCTCGATACCAGCATTTTCTCCTTTTCCCACAATGTTTTCAGAAGGCTTTTTCCTCAGGGTTATCAAAAAGTCATCATTGTGTAGTAAAAGGGTCAACCCTGGGAAAAAAAGACTTTTGAAAATATTGTGGGAAGAGAAGAAATGCTGGTAACCAGCATTTCAAAAGCTGCATTTTCTACTCTTCCAACAATTTTTCCTACCCTTTTGCAGGCACTTCATAGTTTTGTCATTTGCAGATGCTTTGAGTTCCTACAAGTCTAAATCTTTGTTGCATTGTAAAGCATAGCTCCGGATGAAATGGAGTGATAGTATTCTAAATCTATCATTTCTCTTCCAAACCCTATGTTGTGGTGCTCAATATATTCGTCTTGATGAGACAATTCTAATGAGTACCCACAACATAGGATTTAGTTGAGAATAATTCACATTTTCATTTTTGAAAGCAAGATCACTCCTTCTATCTGGAGCTCTTCTAAAGAGTTCGGAATTTTGTATCTCAGAGACTGGAAAACATTGTGGAAAAGGCTGGTTACAACTGGCAGCTCTGGAGGGAGAGACTTTAGACAATGCACTGCATTGCCTTAACCCTTTACCAAAAGACAAATTTTTAGACTGGTCCAAAGTGAAAGCACTTGCAGACGACATAATAAAAGTGACTGGTAAACGGTTAACTCATTACCAAATGACAAGTCAAAATTTTAGGCTTGTCCGAATCGAAAGCATTAGCGGACGACAAAATAAATGTGACTGAAAATTTGAAATTTGCCTTGTGAAGGATAGAAAACATTGTGGGCAAAGGAGAAAATGCTGGTTACCAGCATTTTCTCCTTTTTTCACTATGTTTTCTAAAGGCTTCTTTCAAAAGGTCGTCAGAAGTAGGGATTGTGTGGTAATGGGTTAATCATCATATACAAATCAGTGAAAAATAGCAGACAGGAGGAAGTTTTGCTTTATTTATATTAGGGCGTTACCCTTTTCCATATGACAATGTTAAAGAGGCCATAATACTCATTTTAAGCCAGTTTTAACTCATTTTGTTTTTATTTTATCAAAATATAGTCATTCTTATATATCTATGCCAAATATTGCGCCTCACGGTTGCAAGGTTGCTTAGATTACGCCTGATAGAAAATGCATTTCGCGGACTTGCCGCCTTCAATGTAAACAGACTGGTAGTTTCCGGATTTTGAATCGAAGATTTTCGATATCCGTTATACACTCGGGTAGATTCGTATGATGATCATGCATTCTGTAATGTGACTATATTTGACCTTGGCCTTGATGCGGTAAATAAAGGAAAATGGATGCTTCTCTGTTGCAGCCCCTATTTTTAGACGGAGATTGAGGCCTATATGTAAGTTACACCGTATCCAACTATAGGCGGAAACCAACAATAAATTTCCGTGAGTCACTGCCTTTGTTTACAGTTTTGATCGTCAGGCAGTTTTCTTCTGGCCAATTTTCGGTTTTTCACACAAACCCCCGTGTTTCTTTTTTCATTTACACGATATATGTCAGTAATTTATCCTTGTGTACACAAAGGACAGATTTCTGTACCATTCTATTTTTCTTTTCGAAATTAACAGCGTTTCTGCTCACCGGCTGTAGACAGGCATCTTTAAGACCTATCCAAGTTTGCATTGGGCAAGTAAAGCGAGGCCAAAATAACTACATTTGGCCTGGAAAGGTTAAAGAGAATTGTTGGAAAAACAAAGCTGCTGGCCTGAACCACGTTTCAAAATCTAACCTAGGTCTAATTAACTCTTCACCAAAATTGAAAGCATTATTTTGCAGATGACAAAGTAAAAGTGATTGCAATTTGAAATATGTTTCCGGAAGGGAAAAAAGTATTGTGGGGAAAGTGGCATTTTCTCCTTTTCACATGATGTTTTCAATCGACTTCTTTCTTAGAGTCGTTAAAAGTCGTGATTGTGTGGTAAAAGGTTAGAAATGGACTTAAATCTTTACCAAACTACAAAATTTTGGACTAGTCCAAACTAAAATCAGTTGCAGGCAAAAAAAAAATGAATATGAATCAGAAACTGAATTTTGATTTTGGAAGGGTAAAAAACATTGCGGAAAAAGGAGAAAATGCTGGTCACCAGCATTTTCTCCTTTTTCCTACAATGTTTTCTAATTTCTTCTGAAGGGTTGTTAAAAGGATTAACCTGGTACAACATTATGCAGATCTTTGTTACTTTTGCAACCATATAAATCAAGATCTGAGAACAGTAAATAATGGGCAGTCCTATTTGGGTTGACATGTTAAGATTTTTGTAGAGCTAGTAAGCCAAAAATTTCAAAATAGCAAAATTTTGCATACTTTTTACTGACAAAGTTTTTTGAGGAGATTTATTAGTTGTATGGATAGGTGGCAGGGGACTTGGAAACTTGTTCACCTTTGTGTTTAATCATGTCGCCCTGAGCCAAAGGCAAGGTGGCTGGATTATTCACCACAGCCGTGAACAAGTTTCCAAGTTCCCTGCCACCTGACCGTACAATAAATTTCTTATACTGCAAAATTTACCATTCCAACGTGTGTTAAGCGAATATTACCTGTTGGTTTATTTTGCTTTGAAAAATTGAGTGCACTAACAAAGTAGAATTGCCCAAGCCTAAGACAAGGTGGTGGCATGATTCGCCATAGCTGTGAACAAGTTTCCACTGACAAGTTTCCACTGACGAAGTAGAATTTCCCTTTTGAATGCAATTCCACTGATAAAGTAGAATTTCCCTTTTGAATTTTCCCTTTTGGGAACTGACATCACTGAAACCTTGGTAATACATGCTCAAACGTGTAGCTTGGCGCATAATCCTGATGTAAATCTTGATCAATGCCACCATTTTGGAGGTTGCATTGATAGTGTAGTGATGTATACGGGGCTCTCAAAAGGGAAACTGCTTTTACGTTGGTTTTGGCAGTGTACATGATGTACAAGTCCCGGGCATATTATCCAATCAAATCACAAGAGAAATTTCTTTGCAGTGTAATAAAGTTTGTACAGCCAAACTCATTTTTACCTAGTTATACCTAATCAACACACCAAGGCACCATACAAAACACACACAGGACGGTCTATTTTATAGCTATTTTCCAGAAATTCAATGCAAAGGAGGCAATAAACATTGAAGATCAGACAGCATGCTTTGTGCAGTCTGATCCTTGATCTACATTGACTGTATCAGCTAAGCGCTTCAACTGTACAAGGGATTCAAAGTAGTAACTCTTTACCCAATGACAAAATTTCAGACTTGTCCAAACTGAGTGATTTTGCAGACAACAAAATAAATTTATACAAATCATACTTAAATATTTGCATTGGGAAGGACAGAAACATTGTGGATAAAGGACAAAATGCTGGTTACCAGCATTTTCTCCTTTTCCCACAATGCTTTCAAAAGCATTCTATCTCAGGGTCAGTAATAGTAGGGATTGTGTGGTAAAGAATTTTAAACTCTTCATTTGACAACAAGTTCAAGTCTTAGTCTTGTTGAATGTCAGAAGCATGTATTGGTAACATGTAGGAGAAAATTTTAGACTGGCCCAAATTGAAAGCAATTTTAGACGACAAGTTGGATGTGAGTCATAAATTGAAAATTTGATTTGGAAAGGGTAGAAAACATTGTGGGAAAAAAAGAAAATGCTGGTTAACAGCATTTTCTCTTTTTCCCCTCATGTTTTCAAAGGCACTCTTTTTCAGTGTCGTAAAAACAGGGACTTTGTGGTAAACAGTTAAATGACGACAACATGCATGTGGCTCCACTGAGTCAATTAGTCACTGAAAATGTAGAAAACACCATAGCAAAAGAAGAAAATAACAGATATACCATCATTTTCTCCTTTTTTCAATGTTTCACTATGCCTTCGTGGGCAAGACAACATCAGATTTGGGTAAACAGTTAACACTCTACCAAACACTCTGGTTTTTAACAGCCCTGATGGAAAAGTCTTTCGAAATTAAAAGTAGAACTAGAACTATCACTAAACACTAAACTAAACAGATTACACCCTCCCCCACCAGCTTCTTATCACAAAAACAGGTCTCTGCCACATAATGCAGAATGATTTAGTACAAAAGTAAGAGTTGAAACAAGAGGGTCAAGATGGCCCTGATTTGCTCACCTGAATTTTTGAAAGGACCATAGCCATTTTTTTTAGCTATTGAAACACTGGAAACAAAACCTTTATTTTGCCAAGCAATTTTCAGAAGGTCACCTTTAAAAGTCCTTTCAAAATCTGACCAGCAGTTTCAGGAAAGAAGAATTTTTAGGAGTTCCTTAATTTCTGTACAGTGCATGTAGCCCCCGTTCACCAGAGCCATGTTTCTTGACCTATCAAAATTTGGCGAACGCTTTTTGAAAAGGGTCACCCAAGGAACATCTCTGATAAATTATTTTAAAATCTGGCCAGCGGTTTCAGAGAAGAAGATTTTTTAAGAATTTCTTAGAAAATTCCATTTGGTTGCCATGGCAACCAGAGCTTTTAACGGAATCAAATTCTGTGAACAATTTTTAAAGAGGACCTCCAAAGGGAACATTCCAGCCAAGTTTGGTCCAACTTGGTCCATCGGTTTAGGAGGAATTAATGTTTAAAGAATTATTGACGATGCACAACGGATGACGGACACCACGTGATCCTAAAAGCTCCCCTTGAGCATGTTGTGCTCAGGTGAGCTAAAAAGTCCAAGGAGAGATAATTCCGTAAATAATCGCAGCAGGGTCATGAAAATTGCATATGCACAACTTCTTATATATAGGAAGCCTATGTGCAAATTCGAGTTCAGTACATGAAAACACTAGGAGTATTGCTCCTGAAAAATCTGTGTCTACGTACAGACGGATGGATGGACTGACATACAGATGGACGTACAGACAGCCATGACGATTCCAGTATACCCCCCTCCACTACATTGTGGGGGTTATAAAAAAGAGAAAATGCTGGTAACCAGCATTTTCTTCTTTCCATCAAGTTTATACGCTTCCAAAGCCAGATACAATCATTTGAGCAACATTTCATTTGCTATTTACAAAATGCTTTAACTCTTTACCACACAATCCTGACTTTCACTGACCTGAGAAAGGAAGCTTTTGAAAAAATTTTGGGAAAAGGAGAAAATGCTGGTAACCAGCATTTTCTCCTTTTCCCACAATGTTTTCTTCCCTTCCCAAATCAAATTTCAATTTTTCAGGCACATTTATTTTGTTGTCTTCAAATGCTTTCGATTTGGACAAAACCTAAAATTTTGTCATTTGGTAATGAGTTAAGTCTGGATTAGCCCAAAGTCATAATATCTGGTAAAAGGTTTGTTCTACAACACCAAGAAGAAGACACTTACGTTTAAAGTTAATTTCATACATAGACAATGCCATGCGGTCGCCATCCAACACTTCCCCTAGGGTCAGACTCTTGTGCTCAATCTGAAAGACAATAAACAACAATCACTAACTCTTCAAATACCCAAAATGACACAAGGCTTTTGTGGACACTGCAGACCAAAATCAGACTGCACAGAACATGCAGTCTGATCTTTGTTCTACAGTCCACAACTCTGTTCTAGACCATGACTAAATTGTCTTGCAGAGGAAATGTATTTCTAGCCTTTGAGAGAACACAATTTATTCATTGAAAGATTTCACTCTTTAGCAAACGACATTTTTTGACAGGACCAAATTAAAAGCATCTGCAGACAACAAATTAACTCTTTATCAAACGACAAAATTTTTGACTGGTCCAAATTGAAAGGAACTGAAGACGACAAATTAAATGTTGCTTTAAACGATGGGATTTGTTTCTGAAAGGTTTGAAAACATTGTAGGAAAAGGAGAAAATGCTGGTTACCAGCATTTTCTCCTTTTCCGACACTGTTTTCTAAAGGCTTCTTTCTCAGGGTTGTCAAAAGTAGGGATTGTGTGGTAATGGGTTAAGCAGTTTTCAGGTAAAGTACTGTATTTTAATAATGATCAAGCCATGCATGAAGGAGTGGTCTATCATAACACTACAGTGTATTCAAACATATTCTCTTCCCAGAGCACCAGATAAGGAGTGATGGTATTCTAAATCCATTATTTCGCTTCCAAACCCTATGTTATGGGTACTCATTAGAATTGTCTCGTTGATCTTGATCTACTGGATCAGACTGCACAAAGCATGCTGTCTGATCTTCAATGTTTATTGCCTCCTTTGCATTGAATTTCTAGAAAATAGCTATAAAATAGACCGTCCTGTGTGTGTTTTGTATGGTGCCTTGGTGTGCAGTGCAGAAAAAGTGATATTTTCAATTTTGAAATCAAAATCACTCCCTCTATCTGGAGCTCTTCTTCCAGGGTTTTAAAATTCAAAAACTGCTCGATGAAGGGTTAACAATTATGTGCATCTAAACCTGTATGATGAAAATTATCCTACCTTCTCTGGTCGACATACTGGTAGCTGGTAATAGTGATATGTCTCATGAGGATTAAAGTAAGGACCAACTTTGTTTACATACATCAACACCTGTTGGTAAGAAAAGAATGAATGTTTGTACCCATAGCAGCTGCATTACAAAGTATTCAAATTAAGGCTTGCGGAGACCCAGTAAAAAAAATAACATTGGAGCAACACTTTAGACTGAAGGTACTGTGACTCAAAACACTAGTGTTGAGTTTGAGCAGACGTTACACCACTTGGTAAACAACATGTGGAGAGGTCCCTTTTATATAGTTATATAGCAGTGCAACTGACTAACCCTTGCCAAACGAGTTATCTTTCAGCAAGACCCATTTAGAAGTTGCATGTGCATGTATGTCAAATGCTTAATCAACCAGTCAAACAGAACTTGATATAAGAGTTAAACACACACTGTCTACGCTTAAAGTTTTGTCATTTTCAAGTAATGATCCATCAATCGAAACAGGTAATTGCTGTAAAAGTTTATGCACCCTTTACAGAAGTGCATTTTGCCATTGTAATTTATGGCAATACGGTCTAAAGAAAAGTTACACGTATCTACCCAGTTACCCCACCCATAAATTTACAACAGGAAAGGCGTTCGACTAATCCATAGTGCAAATTAATTAATGCTTTACTCGGTCTGCGTATACCTATAACCGCTTGTAAAAGATCATTAACATGGTGCTAATTACCTTTTCATTTTCTTTGTATTTTGTGCAAGCCACGACTGTCAGGAGTGCCAACGTAACAACAACTACCATAGACGCCATCTTTGTTTAATTAATCTCTAAACGGTGACTTCACTGATGAAAGGAAAGTTATCGATTATGATATAGTATTACTTAACTTAAGGGCCATTGAAATAATTTTTAATCATAAACATTGGGCTTCTTTGCCAAAATAATCTCGTTAAAATTTGGTCATTCTTTTTTTCGGAAAGAGACGAATGCTCGTACTTCCGGTACTTTGACTCTCTGTGGATTAATCCGCTGTAAAAGAGATTCCAGTTGAAATCTATCAAGAGATACTGATAATTCAATCAGGACTGGTGTCAGCCAAATCAACTGTTTTCCTGATTTCTGTCTTTAGTAAAAAGCCGATCACAAGTTATTTACATGACGAAATAATATTGCTTTTAACTGTAAAAATATACGACGTGTATCAAATAGTACCTGCGCATGATTTTAGGATTGATGTTGTTAGGCCCCCTTAATCCTCTTAGTAAAGATGATCGGATTTATGAAGAGATGAAGCTAGAAGCGTTGTATCACACTCGAACGGATGCTGTAGGATAATATCCTATCAGCATCAAAGACATCTTTTAAAACGAGTTTTGCTGACAGTATTTCAACGGAAGACATTGGTGCCTTCGCTGCTTAAAATAAACACTCAAAGTAGCCGGGAGGCTGGCAGTGATCATCCATCGCTTTATTTTTTGGTAGTTTTGACAGCTGAACTGGTCCCTTGTACAAGTTGCAGTTACAGACAAGATGGATTTTCACGCAGCCATGGAAACATTTGCAGAAGCATGGGTAGCAGCGAACACCCAGACAGCTGTCAACACTGACAGCAGACAGGTAGGCTACTTTCTTTTCTTTTTTCACACTTGGATATGAAGCATTATACTGTACCAATCGACAAAAAATTACTCTTATCCCTTTCCCAAACAAGCCCTGGTTTTTACATGTCTGCAGGAACAGTCTTTTGAAAACACTGTGGGAAAAGAAGAAATTGCTCATTACGAGCAATTTCTCCATTTCCCACAATGTTTTCTAGCCTTTTTGAGAACTTTCTGGCATTTTCTCCAATCTAAAATTGTCGTCTGCAAACTCTTTTGGTTTGGAAGAGTCCAAAGTTTGTCGTTTGGGAAAGGGTTATCCAAACTCAAAGCTGTTGCAGATCAGAGCTCCAGATAGAGGGAGTAATTTTGATTTCAAAACAGAAAGTATTGATATAATTGTCCACTGAACCCTATGTTATTGGAACTCATTAGAATTGTCTCATTTGGGATGATTCTAATGAGTGCCCACAACATAGGGTTTGGTAGAAAAATAATGAATGCTGAATACCATCACTCCGTCCTATCTGGAGCTCTTGCAGATGACCAATGTAAAAATATAGAAAATACTGTGGGAAAAGGAGAAAACACTGTTAACTCTTTCCCACACAACAAAATTTTAAACCGGTCAAAATTGAAAGCATTTGCAGACAAAAGACTAAACAAAACTTAAAAAGTAAAATTTGTCTCCAGCATGGTAGAAAACAGGGTGGGAAAAGGAGAAAATGCTGGTTACCAGCATTTTCTCCTTTTCTCACAATGTTTTTTAAAGGCTTCTTTCTCAGGGTCATTAAAGGTCGGGATTGTGTGGTAAAGGGTTAATAAGCATTTTCTTCTTTTCACACTATGTTTTCAAAGGACTTTTTTGGGGGGGGGGGGAGAGGGAGGGGGGAGGGGCTTAAAAAAGATGATTGTTTGGTATAGGGTTAATTTCTCTCAGAGTCTGGTAGGCCTCAACTTTTTTTAGTTATTTACATTGAAAGCATTTGTAGTTGCCACCACACTTTCCTTCTTCTCTTCCAATGTTTTACAAAGCTTTCCTGTTCAGGATTAAAAAAAAACAAAAAAAAACTTCGGATTGGTTGACTTACGGATTAAATTGGCCTGTTGCAAGACAAAAAAAGTAGTTGTAGGATCACCAACAAAAAATGTGCATTTCTGTACAACCTTGACCTTTAGTCACTCCAAAGTTCTCTCTGCCAGGTTAAAAAAGTAACGCATATCCAAATTGAAAGCATTTGAAGATGATAAAAATAGTATAAGGTTCAGATGATGGACTTTGACTTTAACTCTTTACCAAATGATAAAATTTTAAACTTGTCCAAATTGAAAGCATTTGCAAACAAGTAATTAAACGTAACTCAAAAATTAAAGTTTGTTTCCAGCAGGATAGAAAACATTGTGGGAAAAGGAGAAAATGCTGGCATTTCCTACTTTTCCCGGAATTGTTTTCAAAAGGCTTCTATCTCAGGTTCGTAAATCCAGGAATTGTTTGGTAAAGGGATGAATGATTAGAAATCAATCTGAGAAAATTCTGATTATCTGCTTAGTTTCCTTTTTCCCCTAAGTATTTTCTAATGCTACCTCAATGATGGTCGTTAATTTTTGGAATGTTTGGTACAGGTTAAATGACTATTGTACATGAAAGCTACAAAAGAATATTCTGGCCTCCTTATTCAGCTTTTTTGTTACCTGCTGTACCAGTCTTTAAGGCTGATTGGGCCATGTGTATACTTGTTGCAAATGCTGATGGTGCCATTTGTATTTTTGAACTAATTCTTGTTGCCCACACAGATGGTGCCATTTGCATTGTCATACCAACTCTTGTTGCCCATTCAGATGCTGCCATTTTCATTCTCATAACCAGTTATAGTTGCCCATGCAGGTGGTGCCATTTGTATTCTTGCCTCAATCATTGTTGCCCATGCAGAAGGTGATATTTGCATTCTCTCACCAATCCTTTTTACCCATTCAGATGCTGCTATTTTCATTCTCATACCAGTCATAGTTAGCCATGCAGAAGATATTTGCATTCTCTTACCAATGCTATTTGCTCATGCAGATGGTGCCATTTGCATTCTCAAACCAATCCTTGTTGACCATACAGATAATGCTAGTTACATTCTTGCCTCAATTCTTATCGCCTATGCTGAGTGTGCCATTTGCATTCTCGCACAAATCCTTATTGTCCATGCAGATGGTGCCATTTGCATTCTCACAACAATCTGTGTTACTTATGCAGGTGGTGCTATGTGCATACTCTCAACACTCATGTTGGAAGTTCTGATGGTACCATTTCCTTTCTCAAACTTAAGTCTTAGATGCCAATACTGATGCGATTTGTATTCTCACATCAAACCACCCAATGCTGATGATACAATATGCATACTTGCACCAATCCTATTTTGCAAATGTTGATGAAATCATATCATTCCTGTTGCTAATTTTAATGATGCCATATGCACACTCACATATGTTATTGTTGCCAATACTGATGATGCTCTTACGAACGAAGTCCGTAACAAAGAAACAAATGAATAAATGCATGGCAGAAATAAGGATCGGAGCGGGATTCGAACTCCGAACTCCCGGACGCAAAGCCAATACCCTAACCACTGAGCCAAAGAGATATCTCCCTGACGCAGTAGCCAGGTATTGTATTTAAATCGGGAGTATATGCCATGCAGGAAGGAGTGGTCTCCCGTAACACACCCCCTCTTAAAGTCATCATTTATTGATGACTCAAAGCCTTATTAGGCAGGAAGTCCGATTTTGGACAACAAATGGGATTAATGGCTCAATGGCCAATCCCGGACGAGCCCCCATCTTACGAACGAAGTCCGTAACAAAGAAACAAATGAATAAATGCATGGCAGAAATAAGGATCGGAGCGGGATTCGAACTCCGAACTCCCGGACGCAAAGCCAATACCCTAACCACTGAGCCAAAGAGATATCTCCCTGACGCAGTAGCCAGGTATTGTATTTAAATCGGGAGTATATGCCATGCAGGAAGGAGTGGTCTCCCGTAACAATGCTATTACACTCTTACCAATTCTGATTGTAATTGCTGGTTGTAACATTTGTATACTTGCAAAATTCCATCTTGCCAAAGCTGATTATGCCATTTGAAGTCATGCATCAATCCTGTGCCAATGCTAGTGGTTTCATTTCCATGTTTGCACCGATCTTTCTTCCTGACGTTGATGGTGAAATTTGTATTAATCCTCCCTGCCAGTAATGATATTGCTATTTGCATTTTAGCACCAATCCTTGTTGAAAATGCTGATGGTGCCATCTACAATCTCATACTATTCTATAATACCATTCTTCAATACTGAGTATGTCATTTGTACTTGCATCAGTCCATATTGCAGATCTATGCTGATGATGCCATACATATTTTCTTCCTACTAGTGACCAGTCCTGATGATAGCATGTATGATTTGCACTTAACCTTGTTTCAAAGGCTGATGATGCCATTTACGATCTTGCACTTATCCTTTTCACAATTGTGAAAAGTGCTATTGTATGCTTGCACTTATTATGGTTGCTTTGACTGATACTGCTATTTGTATTCTAGAACAAAGCCTTTTTGCGATTGTTGAGGGTGCCGTTTGCATTCTTGTACTATCATTTTGCTGATGCTGCCATTTGTAATTTTGGACCATTCCTTGTGGCCAATGCTGATGATGCCATCCGTTTACTTGCACTTAACCTTGTTACAAAGTCTATTGGTGCCATTTGCATTCTTGCAACAATCCTTGTTACTAATGCCAATAGTTTCATTTGTATACAGTACTTACTCTTGCCATTGTTGTTCATGCTGATATTGCTTTTTGTATTCTAGCAGCAATTCTTGTTGCAATTGCTGATTATAATGCCATTTGCACTCCTACACCAATCTTTATAGCAGATACTGGTAGTGGCATTTGCATTTTTATACCATACCTTGAGGCTAATGCTGTTGATGCAATTATTATTGTAACTTGCACTTATCCTAATTTGCAAAGACCAAAGGTAGCATTTGCATTCTTGTACAATTCTTGTTGCCAACCCTCATTGTGCCATTTGTATGCTCACATATACCTTGTTGCAAATGCTGATGGTTTCATTTGCAAACTTGCACCACTCTTGCTGCTTATGCTAATTGTGTCATTTACATACTTGAACCAGACCTTAGTACCAAGGCTGTTGGTGTTTTTGCACACTTGCCCAAATTTGTGTTTTTAAGGCTGATGGTGCTATAACTGTCCTTCCACCAAATCCTTGTTGCCAATGATGATGATGCCATATGGATACTTGCACTGATCCTTGTTGCCAATCCTGATAGTGCTATTAGTTTACTTGCACCAGTCCTTGTTACCTATGCTGGTGGTGCTTTTAGCCTAATTGCACTGATACTTCTTGTCAATGCTGATAGTGCCATATACATTCCAGTCCTTGTGGCCAATGCTGATGATGCTGTAAGTGTACTTGCGCCATTACTTATTGCCAATTGATGCTGATGGTGCTATTTGTGTTCTTGCACCAATTCTGGTTGCCACTGCTGATGGTGCTATTTATGTTCTTGTTCCAATCCTTGTTACCTGTGCTGATGGTACTTTTAGCCTACTTGCACTAATACTTTTTGTCAATGCTGATAGTGCCAGATACAAACTTACACTAATCCTTGTTGCCAATGCTGATGATGCTTTAAGTGTACTTGCGCCATTACTTATTGCTAATGCTGATGTTGCTATTAGTGTGCTGCACCAATCCTTATTGCCAATGTTTTGGAAATCAAGGGGTGCCATGTGTCCTTCACCGGTGAAGTTGAAACTCTAAGGTCCAGAGTTTATCCCTCAGTTATTTTTCAGGATTTAAAATTAGTATTAGAGTGACTTTTTTATTGAAAATAACTTCACTCGCACATAGCGTTCTATTGGGGCAATGATACAAAATTTGCCTACCGATCCCGGGCTTTTTCATTACAAAACAATTTTGTCCCATGGCTTGTTCATCCTATGATTGCATGCTACTCCATTTGATTGTGCATGAATATTTATAGATCGAAATAATTGATTGTAATGTTGGGAATTAAATAATAATGGCTAAAGATATTTCAGAACCATAGTTTTCAGGTACAAACTTAATTGTATTCGATATATTAACATGGTTTTTCTCTCTATCCATCATGCATCCTACTGTCAAGGAACATTGCTCCTGACTCCTCTTTATGATCAAAGGGAGACCTGGAGACTAAAACACAAATTATTCAAACTTTTTCATTAGTACTCTAGCAATAGAAGAAGTATTCATTTGCTTAGTAGGTTGACTTTTAAGCCAATACTTGAACAACATGTCTCCTTTTCTTTCAAATTATTATTTCCACAAAATGGGATCCTTGACAAATACTACTCCAGCATTCTCAATGCTTTGATTAAATCTCGTGATTGTATTATATATATAGTTAATGAATGCAAATGGAGTTAAGGCTTTGCGACGTATGGAGGTGCCTTTGTAAGTATATCAGCTGAAGGTGAAGCATGTGTGTTGAAGTGGTGGATGCTTGAATAGTCTGTATGTTCAAGTTGTATGCACTAAGTACCACAGCTAGGCGCCTGCATTGTAACAGTCTGGTTTGTCTCATTTTGCCTCTGGAAGCATTATTCCCTTAGCCACGGTAGTACAGTTGGAGTATTGGGTCTTTATTCACCAACCATTCTTGAGGATATTCTTAGTCTTATTCTCCAAGATATTCAAAGTATGAAAGTAAAACAACTTCTGATTGGCTAAACCATCTGATTGGCTAAACCAGAGGTTGTGTTACTTTCATATATTGAAAACTGTGGAAAATAAGACTAAGAACATTTTTAAGAATGGTTGGTGAATACGGACCCTCAGGG
Source organism: Tridacna crocea (assembly GCA_943736015.1). Classification (NCBI taxonomy): domain Eukaryota; kingdom Metazoa; phylum Mollusca; class Bivalvia; order Cardiida; family Cardiidae; genus Tridacna; species Tridacna crocea. The sequence goes on from OX031071.1 coordinate 7,489,076, forward strand.
TTTGAGATCAAGGGGTAGAAGGTTTGAAACCCCAGGATGGCTGATTTCTCTCTGAGGATTGATGATAGTCATAGATCATTTTCCTCTCACTGCTGATTATTCTTACAACAATGGTTATGAGGAAGACCAGCCACAATGTTTTCTACTTTTTCAGCATCATTTTGACCACATCTGACTTGTATACATCCAAAAATTTTGTGTCCCATAACTTTAAAAATTTTTGTTGTTAACTCTTTACTAGTGACAAAACTTTAGACTGCTCCAAATTGAAAGCTTTAGCAGTGCTGAGAGGACAAAATTAGTGACTCAAATATTGAAATTTGTTTTAGTAAGGATAGGAAACATTTTTGGAAAAGGAGAAAATGCTGGTTACCAGCATTTTCTCCTTTTTCTACAATGTTTTCAGAAGGCTTCTTTCATTTTCTTCATTCTTCGACAATTTTTTCAAAAACCTTTTTCATCAGGGTGGTTAAAAATGGGGATGTCTGGCAACAGATTAAAAGGTCAGGTGTAGGAACAAGAAGAAAATAGTTCCGTGCATTGAATGCAGCTCATTCACAATATAGGTATTGGATATATTATTTATCATGAGCAAATGTTGATTGAATGCCAAATTCAATTGCATCTGGAAGAATCTTTTATTTGAAAAAAAAAATCTTCTTGTTTGAAGAGCTTTGCAGTCAGAAGTCATATTTGTTTTCAGTCCTTGCAATGGTTAGAAATCATTACCAAATAATTCAAATTGATGCATCCTTATTCACAATGCACCACATGTCGAAATGGCTTGACCAATTTAAATACTCCTGCGGAAAACAAATTGAGCCCTAGCTTTTATTGAAACTTCTTTTAAAAAAGGCAGAAAACATTGTGGAGAAAGGAGAAAATACTCATTCATAAGAACATTCTTTGTCTCATTCTTCTTCAAAATTTTCTGACTGTGATACAGTTTAGCCAATCAGAAGTTCTGTTACTTTCACACTGACAAAATTCTGAAGAATAAGACTAAAGCAAGGCTGATACTTGCACGATTCTGTGACACGCATTGGCACGACTCAAGTCGTGCCAGTACGCGAACTAGTCGTAAACTGGCGTGAAGTGTGCGTAAACACGTCGTGACTGCGTGCCATGTCGGGACAAAAATTTTGAAATGTTCAGAATTTTGGTCACGACAAAATTTCGCGACCGGGTTGTGAACTATGCGCAAACTGTTCGTGAAATTGTCGGGAGGATGCGTGCCAGTGTGCGCCATGCCGCGACTGTCACGAATAGTTCATGAACAGCTCACGTTGAGTTCACGACATGTTCACGAGCAGTTCACGACTACTGCGCGACAGTGGGGCTCTCATCGGTGCTGGGGTATATATATGGCTTCCTGAACGCTGCTCCAGAGATCGCCAGCGAAGAGACAATTTATATCACAGAGACAAGACGTCTAAAACAAAGCAGACACGAGCCTCCCAGTTTGTGCCCCAAAATTGCACGACTTGCCACGACAGAATCGTGGCCAAAAGTCGTGCGAGTGTCAGCCTTGCTTCAGAATGTTCTTCAGAATGGTTGGTGAATGCAGACTGTGTTCTTCCAGGTCATTGCTCTTTACCAAGTGACAAAATTTTGGACACATCCAAATTGAAAGCGTTTGCAGACAACCACTTAATTTATGTGACTCAAAAATGGAAATTTGTGTTGGAAATGGTAGGAAACATTGTGGAAAAAGGAGAGAATGCAGGTTACCAGCATTTTCTCCTTTACCCACAATGTCACCAAAAGGCTTCCTTCTTAGAGTTGTGAAAACCAAGAATGGTTTGGTATAGGGTTAAGTTACAAGCAGTTTCCCCTTTTCCTTAATGTTTTCAAAAGCACAATTCACCTTGCGAGAAATGGAGAATTTGCTTGTAATCAGATTTCAGGCTGTTGACACAGTGTTTTCCAATGCTTTTCCTTCTCAGTCATGAAAACTGGGGATTGTTTAATGATGAACTCTTTTTTACCAACAAATTTTAGACTCTTTCTGATTAAATTGATTAGCAGACTAGCAAACGACAAAGTTCAAAGTAGTCAAATAAACGGCAGTTCTTTGTCAGGGAAAAGAAAACATTGTGGGAAAAGGAGAAAATGCTGGTTACCAGCATTTTCTCCTTTTCCAACATTGTTTCAAAAGCTTTATTCCTGTAAGTTGTTAAAATACACACATTATGGTTTGGTAAGGGATTTCGAATATTTAGATTCTAAAAATAGACCGAAGGCAAAGTCGGCTGAATTTATCTCTATACAGAATTTGCACATGTTATGCTGCACCAATATGTTTGCATTCAAAGGTGAATTAAATAAAGAAATTCTGATACTGTTTACACCTGTTGAATTTTAGAATTGCATGTTAACGCTGAATTTCTTTGAATTACTCACTAAAGTACACACCAGTCTATGAGAGAACCAACCTTAAAGGAGCCTATTCATACTGGTATAATCTAACTGAACTTCAAGTTTGATTCATCATAGAATTAAGCTATGCAATAGTTGGCAAATCATTTGGATAGCTAATACAAACAAATTACAAAAAAAAGTATATTTTTCAAGTGAATGTTTCCTTTGTTGTTGTTTATGTAGTATCTTAAGGTATTGTTAGATTTTGTAAACATTTCACCAAGGTTTTGGTGCAAATGTCACATTATGATCAATTATGTGAAAAAAATTTTCAAATAAGTATTATGAGGTCACATTTGATATCACTAAGATAGACGGAATTACCGACTGCTAAGTATTACAGACTCATTATTAGAAAGCTAAATTTAAACCTTTTGATTGCATGAAATCGTCCAGTCCCTTAACATTTGGAGAAAAAAGTATATTTTATAGCATTAATCATTGTTTAACAAAAAAATTTAATTTACAACAAAAAAATTGAAATGGCCCCTTTAACTCATTACCAAATGACAAAATTTTAGGTTTATCCAAATTGAAAGCATTGGCAGACAACAATATAAAAGTGACTGAAAATTTGAAATTTGTTTTGTGAAGGGTAGAAAACATTGTGAGAAAAGGAGAAAATGCTGGTTACCAGCATTTTCTCCGCTTCTCACAATGTTTTCAAAAGGATTTTTTATCAGGGTTGTCAGAAGTAGAGATTGTATGGTAATGGAATAACTCTATACCAAACAAGCCATGGTTTTCACGACCTTTGTGAAAGAAGCCTCCTGAAAACATTGTGGGAAAAGGAGAAAATGCTACAAAAATTCTGAAGTGGCCCCTTTTAAGTGCCACAATAATGTCTTTTAACCCTTTACCCCATAAGGCATTTCTATGGTATCTCTAAATGACCCTAAATAACAGCAAGGATGAAGCCATTTCTTATATGTATATGAAACCTTTTGATAGCATAGAAAACATTGTGACAAAAGGTGAAATTGCTCGTCACGAGCAATTTCACCTTTTGCCACAATGTTTTCCAATGGCTCTTACAAGCAATGCGTAGAAATGAGTATCTATGAAGTAACATTTACCAGATTACCAAAATTTTTTATTCAGCTATATTCAAAGACTATTATTTGTAGACAGTAAACTGAAATTTTCATAAATGATGGGGTTTGACTTTGTTAGAGTAGAACGGATCATGGAAAATGGAGAAGATGCAGGTTGCCATAATGATTAAAAAACATTGGACTATTTTGGTTGGGAGTAAACTGTTTTGGGACCTATTAACCCTTTACATCACAGTCACCTTTTGTATCAACCCCAAACAAAAGGGCAGAGCCCAAGTAGCTCAGCCGGTAGCGTGCAGGACTTCTTAACTCTTTACCACACAAGAAAATTTTAGACTGGTCCAAATTGAAAGCATTTGCAGACGACAAAATAAAGGTGACTGAAAAATTGAAATTTGTTCTGGAAAGGGTAGAAAACACTGTGGGAAAAGGAGAAAATGCTCGTTACCAGCATTTTCTCCTTTTCCCACAGTGTTTTCAAAAGGCTTCTTTCTCAGGGGCGTCAAAAGTAGGGATTGTGTGGTAATGGGTTAACACAGGTTTGATGGACCCTGGCTCCGAACCCTGGCGCGACTAATTTCTTTCCAAGAATTGATGATAGTCACTGCGATAGGATTCATTCCTCTCCCACCGCTTACCATTGTTTCGAAGATGATCATGTGATAAAGCAGCCACTGGCTTTGAAAGAACATTGTGTGAAGTACACTGGTAAAAAAAACTCCAGGAACGCATGGATAGGTGCACTTGCTGCAACAGTATAACTGAAACAATGTTTAAAATAGCATATACACCATATAATCAGTCAATCAACCAAGCAAAAGGGTTGAAAAAGATGTAGAAAAGGAGAAAATGCTGATATTGAGCAGTAATTCCTCCTTTTCCCACAAATGTTTTCAGAAACCGAATTCCTTGGAATTGCTATAACTCTAGATTTTATGGAATAGGGAAAAAACATTGTAGGAGAAAGAGAACATGTTGCTAGTACTAGCATTTTCTCCTTTCTCCACTATGTTTTTTGAAAGTTTTTTTTTTTACTAAAACTGATAATTTTATGGTTAAGAATTTTCAGGCAGAGCCCTGGTAGCTCAGCTGGTAGTTTGCAGGACTTGAGTACAGGATGAGGAGCTATCTCTTGAGAATGGCATTAACTCGATTCCACATGAGAAAATTTTAGACCAGTCCAAATTGACAGCATTTGCAGACAACTAAGTAAACATGACATGAAAATTGAAATTTGGTTTGGGAAGGGATGGAGACATTATGGGAAAATGAGAAAATGCTGGTTACCAGCATTTTCTCCTTTTCACACAATGTTTTCAAAAGGCTTTTTTCTTAGGGTCGTTAAAGTCAAGATAGTGTGGTAAATAGTTAAACACTATGCAATCAAGCAATTAATCAATCAATTAATTAATCAATCAATCATTGTCAGCTTTTGTCAGAGGAATAAACAGACTGTGGTGCTTTGTTTAGCGGGCTAATACCTCTGTATCTTAAGATAGCACAGAAGTTCCCGATGAACACAGTCGATTTCTGTTCACTCTTGAAGCTAATAATCCAAATACGGAGAACTTTTTTTTTTCCTCCCTGCGTTAATCCAAATATCGGAGAATAGATTAAGCGACAAAATGCGGCTTTAAGATCTCATTTTTCTCCTATAGATTGTAAATATTATCCCTTAGTTGCTATGGTGACGGGATTTTCTATTAGCATAGGCTCACTCCCCAGTTTCTATAATATTGATTAATCTTGGGAATTAACGGTTTATAATCCTAAAGCCCAAGCCTCATTAGACTTTATTGCGATCATTTGGCGGTGTCAGTTTTCAAAAAATTATCCGTATTCATTAAGGGAGACATGCCCTGATTAGGTATTTTCATGCTTTATTGGGAACATTTTTATTGATTCTTCCTTTGAACTCTTTACTAAATGAAAACAGTGTAGTGTCATTGAAATTGAAAGCACTCGCAGATGATGTAATCCAAAGGAGAAAATTTTAGATCGCAAAAACTGGAGGCGTTGATTTTGACGATAACGTAATAAATGTGAGTCAAGAATTGATATTAACTTGTTATTGGAAGGGCATAAAACAAAGTTGAAAAAGGTAAACATTTTGTCCTTTTTCAGCAATGTTTTCAAGTCTTCTTTTCAGTTAGAGTTGGTTGGTAAATGAAAGAAAAGGAAGCTTTCTTTTCTTCTTTTTGTCTCTAGTATTTTACCTCACAGTTAAACTCTTCATTAATCCTTTACCAAACAATCCCTGGTTTTTATGACCCAGAGATAGAAGCCTTTTGAAAACATTGTGGGAAAAGGAGAAAATGCTGGTAATATGCGGTCCATCATTTTGTTTAACTCATTACCAAACAACAATATTTTAGGCTTGTCGAAATTGAAAGCATTTGCAGACAACAATATAAAACTGACTGAAAATTTGAAATTTGTTTTGTGAAGGGTAGAAAACATTTTGGAAAAAGGAGAAAATGCTGGTTACCAGAATTTTCTCCTTTTTCCACAGTGTTTTCCTAAGGCTTCTTTCGTAGGGGCGTCAAAAGTAGGGATTGTGTGGTAATGGGTTAACTCTTTACCATAGGGCAAACTTTAGAATGGTCCAAATTGAAAGCACTTGCAGACGACAAATTAAATATAACCCAAAAATTGAAATTTGTTTCCAGCAGGGTAGAAAACTAGTTACCAGCATTTTCTCCTTTTCCCACAATGTTTTCAAAAGGCTTCTATCTCAGGGTCGTAAAAACCAGGGATTGTTTGATAAAGGGTTAAATAAAATGATGATCCCCAAATTGAAACTGTTTTAGATGACAAACTATGTATTGGTTCAAAAGTTGAGATAAAAATTTGTCTTTAACTCTTTACTAAACATCAAAATTTTAGACTGGTCCAAATTGAAAGCATTTGCAGACATCAAAATAGCAGTAAATGAAAAGCTGAAATTTGTGTTTGAGGGTGTAGAAAACATTTAGGGAAAAGGAGAAATTGCTGGCTACCAGCATTTTCTCCTGTTCCCACAATGTTTTCTAATGGCTTTTTCTCAAGGTTGTTTAAAGTCAGGATTGTGTGGTAAAGGGTTAGAAATCATCGTAGTAAAAAGAGAAGGCGGCATTTTCTCCAGCATGTTTTCTCACAATATTTTCCATCTTATCAAAGACAGAAATCATTAAAGGCATGTTTGATAATGTTGTATATTTTAAACCTTTTACTCAGTCTCAAGCATTCGCACCACTAAGGAAAAGCCTCTTGAAAAACATAGTAAAAAAAGGAAAATTTGTTGGTAAGCATTTTTTCCTGTTCCATTTTAATTCAAGCTTTCCAAAGGAGAATTTTTATTTTTTGGGTCACAATTGTTTTGTCATCTTCAGAAGCTGTTAGTTAACTCATTACCAAACGAGGAAATTCTAGGTTTGTCCAAATCGAAAGCATTTGCAGACGACAAAATAAAAGTGAAATTTGAAATTTGATTTGTGAAGGGTAGAAAACATTATGGGAAAAGGAGAAAATGCTGATTACCAGCATTTTTCTCCTTTTTTTCCTTAATTTTTTCTAAAGGCTTCTTTCTCAGGGTCGTCAAAAGTAGGGATTGTGTGGTAATGGGTTAACCAATTACCACACAATCCCTACTTTTGACGACCCTGAGAAAGATGTCTGCAGAAAACATTGTGGGGGAAAAGGAGAAAATACTGGTAACCAGCATTTATTCCTTTTCCCACAATATTTTCTACCCTTTGTAAATTAGAAATCATCATATTAACAAGATTCAATTGCATTGTCTGCAGATGCTTTGAATATGGCCCAGTCCAAAAATTTGTTGTTTGGTAAAGAGTTAACCCTTTACCAAACAACAAATTACCTGAGACTTGTTTAAGTCATTACCACACGGCAAAGTTTTAGGTTTGTCCAAAGCAAAAGCATTTGCAGACGACAAAATACAGGTGACTGCAAATTTGAAATCAGTTTTTTTTTTAATTTTAGAAAACATTGTGGGAAAAGGAGAAAATGCTGGTTACCAGCATTTTCTCCTTTTCCCACAATGTTTTCTAAAGACTTCCTTCTCAGGGTCGTCAATAGTAGGGATTGTGTGGTAATGGTTTAAATAGAAAGGATAGTTATGCAGATGACAAATGCTGCTAAAATAGTATTACTCACTCATAGAAATAGAGAAAACATTGTTTGGAAAAAGAGAAAATGTTGTAACCAGCATTTTCCGCTTTTCCCACAATATTTTCATGCGACTTCTTCTCTCAGGGTTTTGAGACTAAAAGTGGGATTTTAAGATAAAGATTTTATAAGGTTCATGAGGTAAATAGAGAAAATTTTAGACAGATATTGGAAAACTCTGATTATCACATTCTGAGTTGTGTAATTGTACAAATTATGCTATTTATGACATTTGTCGGGATTTACAGAACTTTAAATTTGCAATAAAGGGGTTAATGTCGTAAATACTGCAGTAATTACCATTTTTAGCCAAACTTCACATTGATTAGTAAATTAAATCACAAACTTCTGTCTGCCTTGGGGTGTGATGCACAACTTAACTCATGACCAAACGACGATATTTTAGGCTTGTCCAAATTAAAAGCATTTGCAGACCACAAAATAAAAGTGACTGAAAATTGAAATTTGAAGAGTAGAAAACTATGTGAGAATTTCCCACAATGTTTTCAAAGGCTTTCTTTCTCAGGGTCACTAAAAGTCGCGATTGTGTGGTAAAGAGTTAAGTTGCCTTTTTAACCATTTACCACACAGCAAAACTTTAGATCTATCCCAATTGAAAGCACTTGCTGATAACAATTTCATAGCGGCTCAAATGATGCAATTTATCTTTGATAGGGTAAAAAGGTTTGGAGGAAAAGGAGAAAATTCTGGTAACCAGCCCGCCCGGGTGCTCAGTGGTGAGCGTGTCGGACTCATGACCTGGTGGTTCTGAGTTCGATACCCGGTTGAGGCGAACTTTCTTTCTGGCGTATTTTGCCCCTCACCTCTGCTGAAGCATGTGAGAAAAGTAGTTGGTGGCTTTGGAAAGAAAGTAATGTAAGTACCGGTGTGAGAAAGCCAGGAAACACATGTGCGTCACCGACCGCCATGATATGACCTTAGCTGTTAAAGTGACGTTAAACCACAATACAATACATTAACTGGTAACCAGCATTTTCTCCTTTTCTCACAATGTTTTTAAAAGGCTTCTTCCCTCAGGGTCGTTAAAAGTCGTCATTGTGTGGTACAGAGTAAAGTTTTATAACCCGCCTCTTAGCAATTTGGGGCGGCACATTGTTGGGGGATCTTTAACCCTATATCACACAATGACAACTTTTAATGACCCTGTAGAAGAAGCCTTTTGAAAACATTGTGAGAAAAGGAGAAAATGCTGGTAACCAGCATTTTCTCCTTTTCCCACAAAGTTTTCTTCTCTACGCAAAATTGCACTATTTAACCCATTACCACACAATCCTTACTTTTGACGATCCTGAGAAAGAGGCCTTGAGAAAACACTGGGAAAAGGAGAAAATGCTGGTAACCAGCATTTTCTGCTTTTCCGACAATGTTTTCTACCCTTCACAAAACAAATTTCAAATTTTCAGTCACTTTTATTTTGTTGTCTGCAAATGCTTTCGATTTGGACATGCCAAAAATTTTATTGTTTGGTAATGAGTTAAAAATTTGCAAACAAATTGTTTGTAGCTCAGATTACAAGAATTGTCTTTGATAGGGTAGACAACAGTGAGGTAAGTGCAGAAAATGTGGGTTACAATTATTCACTTCTTTTTCTACAGTGTTTTAAAAAAAAAAAATGTTGTAAAACTCAGGATTGCATGGGAAAGGCTGGAAGAAATGTTGATAATTATAATATTTTTATAACTATGCTCTTTAGGTGAAGCAGGCATCGCTAGAAGATTTACCGACACAGTTGCCTCGAGATCAGCTCCAGGTGACCAAGACAACACCGACAAAACAGCCGCCACCTGCACCGTCAGAATTATCACCGACTTCGAGTGGTAAGTTTCTTCATTGATTGATTAACCCTTTCCCAAACAATCCCTGGTTTTTCCAACCCTGGGATAGATGGCTTTTAAAAACAATGTGGAAAAGGAAAAAATTCTGGTAACTAGCATTTTCTCTTTTTCGAACAAGATATTCTGTCCTGCTGGGACATCTTCGCAAGCCAAGGATACTAAGGTAGTACCCTTGGCCGCTCGCCTCTTTAAAAATCGAAGCTCCCGCTGCGCCATTTCATTGGATGCGATCAAAACCCATCGCGTCCAATCAAACCATTCGTAACAAGAAATCTTTCGCAAAACAGAAAACAACAATGGCGGCGCCTATCAAAAACGAAAGTTGTCGTGTCTGTGACGAAAATTTGCCAAAAAAGAGTAGACGATCGATATTTAATAAGTTTTATATACCTTACGATCAATTATGTGAAGTATTAGGACGGGTTCTACAGCCAAATGATTGCGGATTATCGTATGTCTGTTCGTCTTGTTTCTGATCTGATGATTCCGAAAGCGCAGCCATATTTGTTGCATTGCCCAACAAATTTTTTATGAGCATCTTGATTGGTCAGAAATAACATCAGCAAAGGTTACACAACTTGTGATATTCGATAGGTGGCGCAGCGGGAGTTTCGATTTTTAAAGAGGCGAGCAGCCAAGGTACGTAACGAACAAAGTTGAGTTAGTATCCTTGGCTTGCGAAGATGTGCTGGGAAGGAATTTCCATTTTTGCAGTGTCTGTGAGTGCTTTCAATTTGGACAAGTTTTAAATTTTGCCATTTGGTAAAGAGTTGATTTTCCATTGATTTAGTGTCGCCACTGGTTGCTGATGTAGGTGACAGCCTCTGAAGGATAGTAGTTATGTTACAGGAGATGGTGCAAGTTACAGAATGAAACCAGTTCTTTGTTACACCTGATTCTTTAACTGTTTTCCAAACAATACCGACTTATTAAGTAAACATTTATTTCATTTTCAAATTCAAAGTAACGTTTGTTATTATGAAAAATATTTCCGCTTAGAACTGCACCCAGAATGTCCAAATAAGATAGAAATTGTGTATTTGTTGAATGCCTTCTTGCTGGAGATAATGTTTCGCAGGCTTATCAGAGTCCAAAATTTGTCATGCACACTAGGGTCTTGTTCTGAATATTGATGAGCAGTAACAGGTCATTTGGACCTGTCTTTTTAAAGCCATAATACAAGGGAGATAACAAATATACAAGCACAGATATATGAGTAGTTTCCCTTGTTAAATCTTTACCAAATGACAAATTTTGGACCAGTCCAAATTGAAACCATTTGCAGACGACAAAATAAATGTGAATCAAATGTTAAAATCTGATTTGGACAGTGTAGAAAACATTGTGCGAAAAGGAGAAAATGCTGGCCACCAGCATTTTCTTCTTTTCCCACAATGTTTTCAAAGACTTTCTTTCTCAGGATAGTTAAAATTCAGGATTGTGTGGTGGTAAAGGGTTATATCATAAAATTGAAAAAATTTGGAAATAATGGTGGAAGATCTTCTTCCCAGAAAATCAAACTGATTTAGCAAGTAATCCTGTAATTTCATTCTTTATCACCCAATTTCAAGTTCTGATGATCTTGAATGGAGAGAGCTTTTAAAAACATTATGGAAAAAGAAGGAAAAGCTGGTATACAGCGTTTCCTCCTTTTCTCACCATGTTTTCTCCTCTTTCTTATTAAAGGTCCATCCTGCGGGCCACTTTAAATTCATTGTCTATAAATGCTTTCAGTTTTGATGTCAAAATTTTCTTTTATTAGGGGTAAAAAACTTTCAGGGAGAAGGCCTTTGAAAGCATTGTCCATGGGGACAGAAGAAAAAATAAGAAATCAGTATTTTCTCCATTCCCCGCATTTACTTCAAGGGAAGAACAATGTTGAAAAAATTGTGAGAAAAGAACAAATCTGGATTAAACTATTGCCCAAACAACAAAATTTAAGACCTGTCCAAATTGAAACCACTTGCAGACAACAAAATAAATTTGACTGATAAATTTAAATTTGTTTTGGGTAGGGGGAGAAAACATTGTGGGAACAACAAAATTTTAGGCCTATCCAACTGAAAGCATTTTATATAATGATAATTTCACTTTGGCTTATAATAATAAATTTTTGTTTGTTTGAATGTGTAGAAAACATTGTAAAGGTTCTTTACTTGGGGTCATCAAAACCAGGATTATCACACATTCCTAACTTTTAACAATCCTAAAAATGAAGCCTTTTAAAAACATTGTGGAAAAAGGAAAAAAATGCTGGTAATCTGAGCATTTTCTCCTTTTCCCACAATGTTTTCTACCCTTCCCCAAAGGCATTTCATTCTTTTAGTCATATTCATTTTGTCAGATGCTTTCAATTTGGACCAGTCTGTGATTTTTCGTCTGGTAAAGAGTTAATCCATTACCACATAACCCCTACTTTTGAGGAACCTGAGAAAGAAGCCTTTAGAAAAGATTGTGGGAAAAGGAGAAAATGCTGGTAACTCCCAAAAGCCATTTCATTCTTTTAGTCATATTCATTTTGTCAGATGCTTTAAGTTTGGACCAGTCTATGATTTTTTTGTTTGGTAAAGAGTTAACTCATTACTAAACAACAAAATTTTAGGTTCGTCCAAATCAAGTGCATTTGCAGACAACAAAATAAAATTGACCGAAAATTTGAAATTTGATTTGTAAAAGGTAGAGAACATTTGTGGGAAAAGGAGAAAATGCTGGTTACCAGCATGAAAATGCTGGTTACAAGCATTTTCTCATTTTCCCGCAATGTTTTCTAAATGCTTCTTTCTCAGGGTCGTCAAAAGGAGGGATTGTGTGGAAATGGGTTAAAGGATGTCTATGGGCATGCTCAGTGGGTTACGGGTTAATCCATCACCTATGGTAAGAAGACAGTAAAATGGGGGATTAAAACTTCATTTAATGGTAATCCTGAAGGCGTTGTGTAAAACATGGGATTATCTTAAGTATGGAATTGGCTTATCTTTAAGTACTCTCACAAACACTATTGTTGTTTCACCCTTTATCATACTACAAAACTTTGGCCTTGTCCAAATAGAAAGCATTTGCAGACGACAATTTCAGTGTAGCTCAAATGGTACAAATTTACTTTGGAAGGGTAGAAAACATTGTGGGGAAATGAGAAAATGCTTGTTACCAGCTTTTTCTCCTTTTCCAACATTGTTTTCAAAAGGCTTCTTTCCAAGGGTAGTTAAAAGTAAGCATTGTGTGGGAAAGGGTTAACGCTGTACTAAAAAACCTCAAAGTTTAACAACCCTATAACTGAAAGTCTTTGAAAATGTTGCGGTAAAAGTAGAAAATGATGGTAACCAGCATTTTCTCCTTATCTATCAGTGTTTTTAAAGCTTTCTGTCTTTATCTGGAAACAAGAAAAATGCTGTAATTTTTGGAAAAGATTAAATCCATTATCTAGGGACCATTGTCAAACTCATCCATGCAAGACCCTTTTTAAGGGTCCAATGTGCATCTGACGATTAAAGTATCAGAACCAAAAGAACCAAAACCTGAATGCCAGGGCAGACAACTATTCACCAACCATTCTTTAAAGAACGTTCTTTTTCCTATTCTCCAGCATTTTCAATATTTGAAAGTAACCATTTGGTTTAGCCAATCAGAAGTTATGTTACTTACAAATTTAGAAAATCTTGGGAGATTAAGAATATTCTAAAGAATGGTTAGTGAAAACAGGCCCTGGCCTTCATGTATTGGGTCTTCAGGGGAAAGTACTATATATTTCATAGAAATGTCCTCTTGCAAGACATTTCAGACCCCCCCCCCCCCACCCCAACCTAGTATCGATAAAACAGATTGTGAATTGGGATAATTTGGTAAAAGGTTAATTAATAAAAACCTGAATATCTGAATATGGCTATTTCAAGTTATGTTTCAGGAAATAATATCTCTTTATTGGACAGTTAGACAAAGATCAGACTGTACATTCTGTGCAGTCTGATCTTGATCTACACTGTCCGCAAAATATCAGTGAGTCATGCTTACCAGCTGAAGGATTAACTGAAATACATTAGTAATTGTCTGACAGATAATCCTTATCAGTAAGCATAATATTGACTTTGGGGATTAACTGATCACGGATTAATCCAACACAATCCTAAATGGGATTATCTCTGACCTAATTCTATCTCCAGTAATGAGGCAGCTTTGCCAATTTTCTATTGATAATTTGCCTTCTATCTCTTTCTTGATTGAATGGTGTTTTAATGTTTGTTCAAATTGGTATCTAAGGATTTGTAATCTGGAGGACCCAGGTTTGAGCCCAACCTGATCTGCTGGGTATTTTGCGTATTGTCCTTGGGCAAGACACTTCAAAGCCCTAGCCTTGTACTGCTGAAACTCAGGAAATACATGAAGATGTGAGCTGTCATTGTGATATGACTGAAATAATGTTGAAAGTGGCAAAAAACACTTTTATCATTTAATCAATCTCTTTAACAAACAATGAAAATTTGGACTGGTCCAAATTAAAGCTGTTTGCAGACGACAAAACAATACGGGAAAACAATATGGGAAAAGGAGAAAATGCTGATTACTAGCATTTTCTCCTTTTCCCACAATGTTTCCAAAAGGCTTCATCCTATGGATCTTTAAAACCAGGGATTGTGAGGTAAAGGTTTAAATACTGGCAAGAAAAACAGAGGCTTTGGCATGATGCTGCCCAGATGAAGATCAGATTGCACGGAGTTTTGCAGTCAGATCTTGAAGTTATTACTATCTGTTAGTTTAGTCAAACTCTTAAGTTTACAATCTAGGTTTCAGTAATTTGTCTTGTAAGCAGTCAAAATATTTTTCACTGGAAGAGATAATTGAAAATTTAGAGTCGCAACAACCCCTGAGAAAGAAGGCTTTTCCAAGCCACTGGCTGCTTTTCCACATAACCTGATGGTCTGAACAACAGTCAGCGATGAGAGCAGAATGAACCCTGTGGCAATGACTATCTTCAGTCCTGGGAAAGAAAGTGGCGGAGCCTCCTGGGATTAGACCCATAACCCCTGTTCTCAGGTCCTGTACTCACTGAGCTGTCAGGGCTCTGCTCTTTTATAAAAGTAAGAAATAATAATTTGAGTAAATTAGATAGATAATCTCAATTCATGTCATTTAACCCTTTACCACACAATCCCAATATTCGTGACCCTGAGAAAGAAAGCCTTTGAAAACATTGTAGGAAAAGGAGAATCAGCATTTTCTCCTTTTCCCACAGTTTTCTACCCTTTCCAAATAAAATTTCGATTTTTGATTCTCATTTATTTTGTCGTCTGCAAATGCTTTCAATTTAGACAAGTCCAAAATTTTGTCGTTTGGGAAACAGTTAAAATGTTAATAGTGCTGGTTACCAGCATTTCCTCTTTTTCCCACAATGTTTTTAAATGCTGTCTTTTTAAGCATATTTTCAGGTAAAGGTTTTCATGACCCTGAGAAAGAATTGGCTTATAGAAACATTGTGAGAAAACAAGAAAATCCTAGTAACCAGTGTTTTCTTCTTTTTCCCACAAAGTTTTTTTTATCTGTAGAAAAGAAAATTTAAATTTTTGAGTCACATTTATTTTGTTGCTTGCAAAAATTAATGCTTTCATTTTCGACAAGTCAAAATTTTTTTGTCAGCATCTCTTTACCCGAGACGACAAAACTAGGAGATTTATCCAAAATAAAAGCATCTGCAGACAACAATTCAAATGAGGCTGAAATGATAGACATTTTCTTTGTAAGAATAGGAAACATTGTGGGAAAAGGAGAAAATGCTGGCTACCAGCATTTTCTCCTTTTCCCACAATGTTTTCAAAACAGACTTCTTTCTAGGTCAAAACTCTGTATCATTAGGTAAAGGGTTAACGATTTACCACACAGTCCTGACTTATAATGACCTTGAAGGAAAAGGCTTTTGAAAAAATTGTGGAAAAAGGAATAAATACTGGTAACCAGCATTTTCTCCTTTTCCCAAAATGTTTTCCACCCTATCAAAAGCAAAAATCATCATTTGAACTGCATTTATTTCGTCATCTGCAAATTCTTTTTCAATTTGGTTGAGTCCAAAATTTTGTTGTTAGCTAAAGGGTTAACTCTTTACCACACGAGAAAATTTTAGACTGGTCCAAATTGAAAGCATTTGCAGACGACAAAATAAAGGTGACTAAAAAATAGAAATTTGTTCTGGGAAGGGTAGAAAACACTGTGGGAAAAGGAGAAAATGCTGGTTACCAGCATTTTCTCCTTTTCCCATAGTGTTTTCAGTAGGCTTCTTTCGCAGGGACGTCAAAAGTAGGGATTGTGTGGTAATGGGTTAAGCAAAGAGTTATTTAGCCTGGAGGAGATTTGCTTCTTTTTTTCGTTTTTCAATTTTAATCAAATCTTGTGGAGAAGTGGTGGGACTTAGTGAAGCGACATCGAGGGGCCTCATCTCCTTACAATGCATGATGGGCCGGATTAGAAATACCATCTCCCGTCTAATCCCGAATAAATGACTTAAAATCGCATATGTAAATGTGTGCTTGTAAGCTTAGAGATAGGGATTATTTTAATCCGGCCGAGTAACATGTCCTTCAAGTATTTGAAATTCAAACAAGCCAGGGATTAAACTCTTCACCAGATGACAAAATTTTAGACTGATCCAAATTGAAAGATTTAGCAGACGACAAATCAGATGTGGTTTAAATTGTAAGAATTGTCCTAAAAAGGGTAGAAAACATTGTGGGCACAAGGAGAAAAATGTTGCTTTCATGCAGTTTTTCCTTTTTCCCTAAATGTTTTCAATGCCATCTCCTTCAATGTTTTTATAACTCCTTACAAAAAAACAAAATTTTAAACTGGTTCCAAATTAAAAACATTTGCAAATAACAGATTCATGGCTTTCTTTCAAATTATGCATGTAGTCTTTCATTTAGTAGAAAACACCGTGGAAAAAAGGAGAAAATGCTTGTTACCACCATTTTCTTCCCCTTTTTCCACTAAGTTTTCAAAAGGCTTCTTTCTCAGGGGTGTTAAAAGTCAGAATAATGTGGTGAAGGGTTAACTCTTTGCCAAATGACAAAAGTTTAGATAGGTTCCAAATAAAACCGTTGAAGACAGCAAAATAGATTATTATACATGTAACTCAAAATTTGAAAAAAAAAATAATTGAGGAAATGTGAAAAAAACATTGTGAGAAAATGAGAAAATGCTGGTAACCAGCATTTTCTCCTTCTCCCACAATGTTTTTTCAAGCCTCAAGCATCATTCAAAGTTGGAATCATCTTGTAAAAGGTTAGAATAGGCAAATTATGTAGCAAAGGGTTAGCCCTTTTCTCTAATTTACAGACCTTGAACTTCAAAGTTCGAGCAGTACAGAGAAATGGTTAAATCATCAGAATGGGTAATTCAGCAACTCGACCCTAATAAAATCATCAGAAATTCAGATGAAATATAATTTTGTAATGCCTAGGAGAAAGAGAAAAGTCTCTGAAATGAGCCGTTCAGTTATTTTTTCCTCAAATTTTTGTTTTTTCTTAACTCTCATCCTTACAGCATTCAAGTTACTGATAAATTCATAACTCTTTACCGACTTTTAACAACCCTTTTGAAAACATTGTGGGAAAAGGAGAAAATGCTGGTAGCCAGCATTTTCTCCTTTTCCCACGATGTTTTCTACCCTTCCCAAACCAAATTTCAAGTTTTCAGTCACATTTATTTTGTTGTCTGCAAATGCTTTCAATTTGGACCAGTCTAAAATTTTCGTGTGTGGTAAAGAGATAGATAAATTTTGGTAAATTTATCTTCTTTGAATAGTAATAAGTATGACCGAAAGTAAAGATGAAGCAGTGGATATTATACAGCAAGATCAAACTGCATAGATTGTATAGACTGCATAGATTGTAGAGCAAGATCAGATTGCATATGTACAGGCTAATCTTCCTTTACCCTCTCTGCTTAAACATCTGAGGTTAACAATGGTATGGAAAGAGTTGATATGGATTGTGTAAATGGATGAAAGTTCAGTTTTATGCGAAGAGATTATCCTTAAAATCGTCCCTCTAAAAATGGAGGGAAAATAGTGCTGTGGAATAATCCCGTAATAATCCCCTGAAAAGGCCAGGCTTTTAATATCCTCCAAAAACGGATAATGGCCTATTGTTGATGGAGCGATTCGTTGATTCGTTTCTTCAAATACAGCTTGATCATCCAAATACTTCTTTCTTCTTTTTTTTTTGGTTTTTAACCCTTGCCAATACGTTTAACCCATTACCACTCAATCCCTACTTTTGACACCCCTGAGAAAGAAGCCTTTTGAAAACACTGTTGGAAAAGGAGAAAATGCTGGTAACCAGCATTTTCTCCTTTTCCAACAGTGTTTTCTACCCTTCCCAGAAAAAAAATCTTTTTTTCAGTCACCTTTATTTTGTCATCTGCAAATGCTTTCAATTTGGACCAGTCCAAAATTTTCTCATGTGATTTGGAGAAAGCTTTTAAATGAATTGTGGGAAAAAAAGAGAGTTGGCTTATCGTTACATTTAAGGAAAAGGAGAAATTATGGTAATCAGCCTTTTTCTGTTTTTTCCCTACAATGTTTTGTAGACAAATCCCCTTATCTGAGCTGTATTGAACCCTCTACCATGCAATTCCAAGTTTTAACTCTTTACCACACGAGAAAGTTTTAGACTGGTCCAAATTGAAAGCATTTGCAGACGACAAAATGAAGGTGACTAAAAAATTAAAATTTACTCTGGGAAGGGTTGAAAACACTGTGGGAAAAGGAGAAAATGCTGGTTACCAGCATTTTCTCCTTTTCCCATAGTGTTTTCAAAAGGCTTCTTTCTTAGGGGCGTCAAAAGTAGGGATCGTGTGGTAATGGGTTAATGACCCTGAGAAAGAAGCCCCATAGAAAATACTGTGGAAAAACTGGAGAAAATGCTGGTAACTAACATTTCCTCCTTTTCCTGCAGTATTTTGTACTCTTTCAGAGTCAGGTTTCATTGATTTCGGCAAATTTAATAAATTGTCGTCTGTGATAGCTTTGAAATTGAACATCAGTCTAAAATTATTTTGTTTGGAAAAGAATTAACTCTTCTTTACTAGATGACGAAATCTTAGACTGGTCCAAATTGAAAGCATTTGCAGACGACAAAATTAATGACTCAAAAATTGATACTTGACTTTTGAAGAGTAGAAAACATAATGTGGGAAAAGGAGAAAATGCTGGTTACCAGCATTTTCTCCTTTTCTCACAATGTTTTCAGAAGGCTTTAACTTTCTCAGGGTCATTAAAACCTGGATTGTTTGGTACAGGGTAAAGAGGTCTTTTACAAATGGTCTCATTCTGAAGAGTCTTTATTCTTTACTATACAGTCCACAGTTTTATTGACACTGAGAAATTCAAGCATTTCAAAAACATTGTGGAAAGAGGAGAGAAATTGCTCATAACCAGCATCTTCTCCATTTCTCGTGATATTTTCCACCCTACCAAAGACAAGTTCTTTTTTTCGAGCTACATTTACCTTGCCATGTGCAAAATGTTTGCATTTTTGATAAGGTTATGATTTTGCTCTTACTTGGGTAAAAAGTTAACTCTGGTAATCCACAAATTTTTGTCTAAATTGAAATTGTTTGCGGACACCATGTTCAGGTTGACCCAAATGCTTGAATTTGTCTTTGGTAAGACAGAAAAGATTGTGAAAAAAAAGGAGAAAAAGGAATCTCACGAAAAAATATCATATTGTCATTATTAGAATTTGAATTTATTGTCTGCAAATGCTTTCAATTTGGATTAATCTGAAATATTTTTGTATGGTGAAAAATTGACCTTTAACCGTAATTATGATTTAATTCTAGACTTGTCTAAATTAAAAGCATTAATTTGCAGCTAAATCAGCAGTAATTGTTAATGAAATGGGTATTTCTCGAAGGTCTCAGGGGCCGTTAAAACTTGTGATTGTGTATTAAAGAATTAAAAAATGGGATAAAGAACTAAAGCTTGGTAACTTGGGGATTGTGTGGTAAAGGGTTAAATTTAGTTTTTGTGTGTTGGAAAGATAGAGAAATAAGGATGAGACCATAGTCTGCCTGATTTCAATGGGATTATTCTTTGACGAGAGATCTCGTTATATCTTTTGATGTGTTAAAAGTAAACAACGATTACAATTCTCCCTCTGTCATCAATCTCCGAAAGTCAGGGCTTTAGTATAAAGTTTGTCGCCAGGTTTTATTCGTATAATTATAGTAATACAATGAAATGAAATCTTGAATTGCTTCAGTTCTACAGAAGTTATGTCTTGATTTGTAGTTCCTTTTAACTCTTTACCACACAATCCCGACTTTTAACGACCATGTGAGAGAGAAGCCTTTTGAAAACATTGTGGGAAAAGGAGAAAATGCTGGCAACCAGCATTTTCTCCTATTCCCACAATGTTTTATACCCATCCCGGAACAAATTTCAATTTTCGAGCCAGGCTTATTTTGTTATCTGCAAAAGCTCTCAATTTGGACCAGTCTAACATTTTGTTGTTTGGTAAAGGGTTAAAGATTAAGCATTATACAGCCCTTAGAAATCATTCTATTTTTCGATTTTATGTATAAGTATTAATTGTGATTTAGGGATCGTTTCTGGTTTCCGAATCTCAATTAAGTGTGACTCTTTTCAAGCTAAGGTGGTAACATGATATGACTTGAACACCTATGGTAGGCGGTTTGATGACTTAAAACCTTGGGACGGACAGCTTGGCCGATGCCCCAACTCAGCTGCGTACAGGGATTGAAACCATGAGGTCCCTAGTTGGATCAACTCTCTTCCAATCTGTCCTTTATTAGCTCATTATCACACAACAAAATTTTGGGTTTATCCAAAAAGTAAACATTTGCAGACGACAAAATAAAAGTGACTGAAAATTTGAAATTTGTTTTTTGAAGGGTAGAAAACACTGTGGGAAAAGGAGAAAATGCTGGTGACCAGCATTTTCTCCTTTTCCCACAGTATTTTGAAAAGGCTTCTTTCTCAGGGTAGGGATTGTGTAATAACGAGCAATTTCTCCTTTTCCCACAGTGTTTTCTACCCTTTTTGAGAACTTTCTGCCATTTTCATAAAATCGAAAATTGTCATCTGCAAAGTCTTTCAGTTTGGAAGAGTCCAAAATTTGTCATTTGGGAAAAGGTAAATGCATGTGCAAATGTATGTCAACGTTTTTGTCACTTTGTAAAGAGTATCAAAGGATCTCAGGCAATCATAATTATGAGGTGCCGAAGAAAGTGCTGTCTTGTTGTGAGAGTAAATCTTATGATGTGTTAAAATCACACCATCGGCTTGGTAAGAACTGTCAAGCATTCAATTCTCTGTATGCAAAATTTGGGGAATCTGCAATCCGTAAAGTTTTTGTTATGCGAACATATCAGCGTATATTATATTTACCAAGCTCCAAATAGCTCAAGTATTTTAAATTTTTTTTGGTACCTAAATTTGAGGCAAATGCTATTCGTTCTCTACCAAATTGTAATACAGAACTGTGAGGCTGGTCCAAATTGAAAGCATTTCCAGTCAGCATATCAAATGTAGCTGAAATGTTAGTAATTGTCAGAATGTGTAGAAAGTGTACCAGCACTTTCTCCTTTTCCCACAAGGTTGTAAAAAAGACTTTTAACTCTTTACCACACAATCCCTACTTTTGAAGCCCTTGAAAAAGAAGCCTTTAGAAAACATTGTGGGAAAAGGAGAAAATGCTGGTAACCAGCATTTTCTCCTTTTCCCACTGTATTTACCAGAACAAATTTCAATTTTTCAGTCATGAACAAGTCTAAAAGTTTGCCATGTGTTAAAGAGTTAACTCTTTATCAAATGACAGAATTCTAGGCTGGTCTTAATTCAAAGCATTTGTAGAATGACGTATCGAATTTAGATGAAATGACGGTGATCAGAGGTGTGGAAGTGTAGAAAAACCTAGTGGGAAAAGGAAGAAATGCTGCATACCAGCATTTTCTCCTTTTCCTATAATGTTTTCAAAAGACTTCTTTCCAAAGGTTGTCAACAGCTGTCATTTTGTAGTAAAGGGTTTATACCATTTTCAACATTATTTTAGTTATATTGTAGCTGCCAGTGCACCTATCCATGTTTTCCTTTAGGAATTTTACCAGTACCACACAAAATATTCTTTCAAAGCCACTTGCTCCTTCTCACATGATGTTTAATGCCATTTTCAACATTATTTTAGTCATATTGTGGTGGGCTGTATGTGCTTTCCTTGAATTTCTTTTTCCAATACACCGTACAGTATTCTTTTCAAGCACTGACTGCTTTCCCACATAACCATAAGTAATGGTCAGCAGTGAGAGAGAAATGAATCCTTTTAAAATCTCTATTGTCATGATCAACCATGGGAAAGAAATTGCCTGAACTAGGGATCAAATCAACAACTCCCTTTTCTCAAGTCCTGTATCCTGCCGAGCTGCCCGGGCTCAGCCCAGGGTTGTTAAAACTCTGGATTGTATAGGAAAGAGTTAATCCGGTAAATATTTCTGTTTCAGTTCGATTAAATAGAAAATCAATGGAATGTGGTTTTTATACCAGAAACTTCACCATAAAGATTAGCAATAGTATGAATTCTGGCTGCTTGTGAAAGTTTAATTTGAAACTTTGGATTAGTTTTAGGTAGATTTTTCCATCCCTTTACCACACAATCCCAAGTTTTATTGACACGGAGAAAGAGGGATTTTGTAAACATTGTGGAAGAAGGTGGAAGAAGGAGAAAATACTGGTAACTAGCATTGTCTTCTTTTCCCATAGTGTTTTCTACCTCATCAGAGAGAAGTAGAATTATCAGCGCCGAAGCCGGATTTGATTTATCGTCTTCAATTGCTTTGACTTTAGACCAGTCTATAATTTTGTCGTCTGGTGAAGAGTTGATGCATTATGGGATATATGGAAGATTTAATGGGGTCTGTGAATGAGTTTCAGTATGAATTAATTACATTTTAATACATAAACTGCATATCAAAAATGCATTAATTATGATTACCAGATAGGAATAAGTCTTAGAGCTTTTCACATCTTAATCTTTTAAAGGATGTACATCTGCGTCATTAAGATGCTTGCATTTTATGAGGCAGGCCTCCTGGTGAGATAGACTTAAAGCCAAAAGCACAAAACATATTAACTTCTGGAAAGTATAATTTCTTGATGTATTAACGGAAAAAAATATCACAAAAAAATAACAAATCCATGGTAACCAAATGGGTTTAAAGTTTTAAGGATCTTCTGAGTATTTCTTTTTTGTTACAGAGTCGGAATTAAGACAGATATAAACATGGAATGGGTATTAGTGACACAACTGGTGGCCATTTTTGAAGACGTTATAATAAATAATCCCTATCTTTTGGAAAAATCATTAAAGAAATGTTTTACACTGTGTTTATATCTAATACGTTTAGATCAAATACATTCTTAAATTGAGAGTTTTGGGATGAGAAAGATAGGGTTTGCTGAAAATCAATTGGATCTGAAGTCAGTCAGCTTCGGATAAGAGGGTGTGATGATATTCTAAATCCGTAATCTCTTTTCCAAACCCTATGTTGTGGGTACTCATTAGAATCGTCTCCATGAGACGATTCTAATGAGTACCCATAACATAGGGTTTAGTGAAGAATTATTAATTTTGAAATCAAAATCACTCCCTCTGTCTGGAGCTCTGTGTAGTACAACTAAACAATGTGCAATGATCACCATTAATTCTTAATTTAATCCTTCCCCCACCCGTATTAACATTAACATATCTGCCCCTCCCTACCAGTTTTATTCCAACTAAAAACTGACTTCCCCTTCAGCCAATCTATCATCTGAACTGAAATAACAGATTTATATTGTAAAGAGAAAAAACAATTGACCTTTCTGTAAACACAGTTTGGCACACCCCATCTTAGTAAGGGGTCATTTCAGGTCAGTGATAGGTCACCGAGACAAATCTTAGAAAAAACCTTGTGTGCACCCCACAGTCTGAGTTGACATTTTTCTGTCCAATCCTCACGAAACTTGCTCGGAATGTATGCTGTGATAATATGGCAGATAACTTGGAAATTGGGTCATGTTAGGTAAAAAAGTAGGTCACTCGGACAAATATAAGAAATACCTTATGTGCAGTGACAGTTTTTAAGTCTGATACTCAGGACACTTGCTCAGAAGGTTTGTTTTAACCTATTACCAAACAGCAATATTTTAGACTGGTCCAAATTGAAAGCATTTGCAGACGACAAAATAAAAGTAACTGAAAATTTGAAATTTGTTTTGTGAAGGGTAGAAGACATTGTGGGAAAAGGAGAAAATGCTGGTTACCAGCATTTTCTCCTTTTCCCACAATTTTTTCTAGAGGCTTCTTTCTCAGGGGCATCAAAAGTAGGGATTGTGTGGTAATAGGTTAATCATATCCTTGGACAAGTTCGAATGTTGGTCTTGTCAAGTCAGAGGTAGGCCATGGAGACAAATCATAGAAAAATCTTGTGAGCACTCAAGAGGCAACATCTTTCTTTCCAGTTTTCATTCACCAATTTAGATTCGGCTGAAATTGCTGAATTTGTCTTTGAAAGGGTAAAAAACATTGTGGGATAGGAAGAAAATGCTTGTTACCAGGATTTTCTTCTTTTCCATTTTCACAGGCTTTTATCCTAATGGTGGTTTAAACTCAGGATTGTGTGGTACAGATTGATTGATTGATTGAGTACTTTTTAATTCTTTAGCACACAATCCCAACTTTTAATTACCCTGAGAAAGAAGCCTTCTGAAAACACTGAGGGAAAAGGAGAAAATGGTGATAACCAGCATTTTCTCCTTTTCCCACAACGTTTTCTTTCCTCCTCAAAACAAAATTGAAATTTTCAGTCACTTTTATTTTGTGGTCTGCAAATGCTTTCAATTTGGACCAGTGTATAATTTTGTCATTTTGTGAAAATTTAAATCTGTTTCAACATTATATCAGTTATATCATAGCAGCGATTACACCTATATCCATTATTTTCTGGAATTCATCTTGACTAGTACAAGGCACAATTTTCTGCCCAAGCCACTGGATGCTTTCCTGTATGACTGTCGTCGATGCAATGTGCAGTGCTGATAGAGAAATGTAGTCCTGTCAAAATGACTATCATCAATCCTCGGGGAAAGAAATTCTGAGCTGGGGATCAAACCAGTAATCTCTAGTTCTCAGATCCAGTGTGCTACTGCCTGAGCTATAGGGAATTTGGAGTAAAAGGGTAACTGTTTATCACACAAAAAACTTTTAGACTGGTCCAAAAATGTTTGTAAGCATTTGCAGATGACAAAGTAAAGGTGACCGAAACATTAAAATTTGGTTTGGGAAGGGTAGAAAATACTGTGGGTAAAGGAGAAAATGTTGGTTACCAGCATTTTCTCCTTTTCCCACTGTGTTTTTAAGAGCCTTCTTTCTCAGGGTTGTTAAAAATCAGGATTGTGTGGTTAACCCGTTCCCAAGCGACAAATTGTAGACTCTTCCAAACTCAAAGAGTTTGCTGACAACAATTTCAAATTTGATAAAAATAACAGAAAGTTCTCCAAATGGATATAAAAAACTTTGAGGAAAGGAGAATTTTTTCGTTACGAGCAATTTCTCCTTTTCCCACAGTGTTTTCTAAAGACTTGTACTGCAGACACGTAAAAACAAAGGCTTGTTTGGGAAAGGGTTAAGAGTTAAAAGATATTTTTTCCCATTTGGTGTTTCCTTGCCTCAAATAAATTTATGATTGGAACACTTGTAAGCCCAATAGGGGCTCTATTTAATCCTTCACCAAACAACCCCATGATATAATTGGTTTAACTCCTTACCACAAAATGAGGACTTTTATCACCCAATGAGAAAGAAGCCTCCTGAAAAAGTGGGAAAAGGAGAAAATGCTGGTAACCAGCATTTTTTCCTTTTCCCACAATTTTTCCTACTCCTCTAAAGTCAAATTTTAACTTTTGAGTAACATTTATATTGTCATCTGCAAATGCTTTCAATTTGGACTAGTCTAAAATTTTGTTGTTTGGTAAAGAGTTAACAAGAGTTAATTTGTTGTCTGGAGATGCTTTGAATTTTGTTCAGTTTAAAAATTTATCCTTTGGTAAAGAGAAAACTCTTCACATGGAATGGACACTTTGCTATAAAATATGGCAACTCAGAATGGATAGTCCTCTGTAAAATGTGGTAGCATGGTATGGGCAGTTTGCTATAAAATATGGCAAGTCAGAATGGATAGTTCTCAGTCAAAAATATGGCAGCACAGCATGGACAGTTTGCTATAAAATATGGCAAGTCAGAATGGATAGTTCTCAGTCAAAAATATGGCAGCACAGCATGGACAGTTTGCTATAAAATATGACAAGTCAGAATGGATAGTTCTCAGTAAAATATGGCAGCACAGAATGGACAGTTTGCTATAAAATATGACAAGTCAGAATGGATAGTTCTCTGTAAAATATGGCAGCACAGAATGGACAGTTTGCTATAAAATATGGCAAGTCAGAATGGATAATTCTCTGTAAAATATGGCAGCACAGAATGGAGTTTGCTGTAAAATATGGCCACTCAAAATAGATAGTCCTCTGTAAAATATGGCAGCACAGAATGGAGTTTGCTGTAAAATATGGCCACTCAAAATAGGTAGTCCTCTGTCAAATATGGCAGCACAGAATGGACAGTTTGCTATGAAATATGGCAAATCAGAATTGGCGGTCTGCTGTAAAATATGGCAGCACAGAATAAGAAGTCTGCTTTAACTCTTTACCAAACGACAAAATTTTAGGCTGGTCCAAATTGAAAGCATTTGCAGATGACAAAATAAAAGTGAATGAAAATGTGAAATTTCTATTGGGAAGGGAAGAAAACATTGTGGAAAAAGGAGAAAAGCTGGGTACCAGTATTTTCTCCTTTTCCCACAATGTTTTCAGAGGGCTTCTTTCTTAGGGTTAAAATATGGCACACAGAATAAGAAGTCTGCAGCAAGATATGGCTCAGCAAGATATGGCTTCACAGAATGGACTGTCTACTGCAAAAAATGGTTGCACAGAAAGGGGTAGTCTGCTGCAAAATATGCAATAAACGAATAGGCAGTCTAATGCAGAATATGGCAGTTAAAATGGACAGTCTAGTGCAGAATATGACAGCTGAGAAAGCAGAATGGATTGTCGAGTTCAAAATATTGTGACACAGAATGAACAGTCTGCAACAGAATATTAGGCTGGAGGGTCTGCTTCAAAGTATGGCAGCATAGAATTGGTAGTCTGCTTTAACCCTTGACCCCATAAGGCATTTCTATGGTATCTCTAATTGACCCTAAATAACAGCAAGGATGAAGCCGTTTCTTATGTGTATATTCTTATGTGTAGAAAACATTGTGGTAAAAGGTGAAATTGCTCGTCACGAGCAATTTCACCTTTTGCCACAATGTTTTCCAAAGGCTCCTACAAGCAATGCGTAGAATTGAGTATCTATGGAGTAAAGGGTTATAATATTGCAGCATAGAATAGATGGTCTTCTGCAAAGCATGGCAGCATAAGATAAGTCTGCTGCAAAAGATGGCAGCACAGAATGGACTGTTCTCCACAAAATATTCGCTTCAGAATGGACCATCTGCTGCAAAATATGGTAGCAAATAGTGGGCAGTCTGTTGCAAAACATTACAGCACAGGATGGGCTGTCTGCTGCAAAATATGGCAGCACAGAATGAACATTCTGCTGCAAAATATGGTAGCAAATAGTGGGTAGTCTGTTGCAAAACATTACAGCACAGGATGGACTGTCCGCTGCAAAATATGGCAGCACAGAATGAACAGTCCGCTGCAAAATATGGTAGCACAGAATGAGCAGTCTGCCATGGAAAATACAGGTGTTTAGAATAATCAAGTCAGTCTGTCTCAGAATATGGTGGCACAGAATTGGCAGTTTGCGGCAAAATATGGTGGCACAGAAAAAACTGTCTGCTGCAGTATATGGCACCACAGAACATGCAGTCTGCAACAGAATATGGCACCACACAATGGAGAGTGAACTGCGAAATACAACACTACAGAATGGACAGTCTTCACAGAATATAACATCACCTAGGTTGGCGTTACCGATCGCCGAAATCGCCATTGGCGATTAATTAAATCTTATTGCTGGGGACTAAAAACAAGGAAAGTGCCGATATTGGCGATTGTAAAAAATGTGATCAGAGAAAATGGCCAACTGTCAAATTGTTATCAGGTTTGTATATTGAACACTTTCCAAACTGTGAAATCGGCCTACGCCAACTTGATTATCATATATACCGGCTATCCTAAGCTCTTAAACCTTTGTTTCTCCCTTAACTATCCGATAGACCAAGACCGGATAAGAGTTGCGCTCTTCCAGTTACCGAGTGCATTTGTTCTATAAATAGAATACATTCATGAACAATCGCAATTTTTTGGACAGTGTGGTGCTGAATGAATTATGTACATGAAAGTGAAGTTTTACTTTCGTTTATCGAGTAAATTTGACAGCATCAATGGCGATTTTTCTCAAATACTTAACCTTTTAAGGTTTGTGTGGCCTTATAAGATTCTTTTCTAATGAAGTCCCTTTTGTAATAATGAATGCTGGGTCTATATTTCGCCAAATGAGTTAAAGATGTAACCTGTTATCTGATAATTTTCGGAGATCGGCATCTTCAAGAAAGGCAAAGTGTGAAAGGGTATTTCTTAGATCATTTGCAAGACAAAACAGATATTTTTCATTGCATTTAATCAAAATCATAAATAAATCATAAGTATAAATATCTCTAGCAATGCATGAATTAATGACTGGTATGCAGAAATTGAAAGAGCTGTTGAGCTGCCTTTTCAAAGGTAGAAAACATTGTTGGAAAAAAAAAAAATGCTGGTTTCCACCATTTTCACCTTTTTCCTAGAATTAATAATAGCCTTCTTCCTCAGGATTGTTCAAACTGAGGATATGCGATTCCTGGTGTGGTGAAAGGTTAAGCCTGATTAAAATATGCATTTTATTTTCTTTTATGGAACTTTTTGATCATTCACCAGCCTATAAGCACAGGAATTGGTAGCTGACTTTCAATACTTGGCTCTCTCATGTATGTAATGAGACCATCAAAAATATCTTAAAAGAACAACGACTTAAATATTATATCAGTGATGCAAAGCTGTAGATCTAGATTTATATTTACCATACAGGACTCATTGCCATGAAATACTCAGAAATTGACGCTAAGTAAAACTTTAAAAGTGATGAGGCTCGGAGACTGATCCCGGGTTTTGATGGACAAAACTTTTGGCTACTAAAAATTTTTGGCTGGCGCCAACCTAGCATCACAGATGGTCAGTCTGTGCAGAATATGGCACAACAGAATGTACTGTCTTCTGCAAAATATGGCAGCACAGAATGGACAGTCTGTGTAGAATATTACACCACAGAATGGGCAGTTTTCACAGAATATGAAATCACAGATGGACAGTCTGTGCAGAATATGGCAGAACAGAATGGACTGTCTTCTGCAAAATATGACAGCACAGAATGGACAGTCTGTGTAGAATATTACACCACAGAATGGACAGTTTTCACAGAATATGACATCACAGATGGACAGTCTGTGCAGAATATGGCACAACAGAATGGACTGTCTTCTGCAAAATATGGCAGCACAGAATGGATCCTTGATTAGCTGTCATATGTTTAATGTGATTATCAAAGCATGTACTAGAGCGCTGCCATATCAAATCAACAAAAATGTTCATCATAGAAATACCATCCAAATAATTACTGTTTCATGGTTGCTGTTGTCTACACTATGTGTAGGCAAAGTTGATATTGTAGATCAAAGATCAGGCTGCATGTTTTGTACAGCCTGATGTTAATCGATGCTGTTCGCAAAGGCATTACTGTAGTGGCAAAAGGCACTTTAACTCTTTACCACATGAGAAAAATTTAGACTGGTCCAAATTGAAAGCATTTGCAGACGACAAAATAAAGGTGACTGAAAAATTGAAACTAGTTCTGGGAAGGGTAGAAAATGCTGTGGGAAAAGGAGAAAATGCTGGTTACCAGCATGTTCTCCTTTTCCCACAGTGTTTTCAAAAGGCTTCTTTCTCAGGGTCGTTATAAGTCGGGATTGTGTGGTAAAGAGTTAAATGTCAAGAGTTTTATAGATATTTAGGGAATGGAATTTCTGATTAGCCAGACTTAATGGTTTGGCCAATCAGAAATGGTGTTACATTGTAAATTTTGGGAAGGGGTTTGGTATAAAAATAAAGATTGAAATCTGATACATTATAACGCAACAATCACTTTAAATTGAAGTTTAAATTTATCATTATGTGTTAGCCAATCAGAAATTGTGTTATAGTGAAATTTGGGGAATTCTAAAGAAATTAGAGTTCTTCATACTTGTTATGCCTGTTAGAATGCCAGTGACGGTTGCACCATAATTATGATGGCTTGTGTTGGAATTCGGACATGATCAGAGAGAGAAGTGAAGGGTAGAAGTTAATTTTGATTTATGCCCGACTTGGAAGCTGGGTTTATAGAACAGATTGTTGGAGATTTAGGGTGATTTTGCCCTGTATCAAAAATGCATAATATACAGGTTTCTGTTAGGCTTATAACCCTTTACCGGACAATCCTGGATATTTATGATGCCCTAAATAGAAAGCAGGCTTTTTGAAAACATAGTAAGAAATGGAGAAAATGCTGGTAACCATACTTAACTCTTTACCAAACAACAAATTTATAGACTGGTCCAAATTCAAAGCATTTTGCAGATAACGAAATATTTAACATTGTGACTGAAAAATTAGAAAATTGATTTGGGAAGGGTAGAAAACATTGTGGGAAAAGGTTAACAGCATTTTCTCCTTTTTCCACAATGTTTTCAAAAGGCTTCTCACTTCAGAGTGGTCAAAAGTCGCCATTGTGTGGTAAAGGTTTAACTTTTTACCAGAAATCCTAGCTTTTAACAACCCTAAGACTGAGAGTCTCGGCTTTAGAAAACACTTTTATGGGAAATGGAGAAAATGCTAGTAGCCAGCATTTCCTCCTTTTTCCACAATGTTTTTATCCTCATTGAAATATTGTATTATGTGAGAAACACATGCTTTACCGCACTATGCCAACTTTTGACGACCCAGAGAAAGAAGCCTTTTGAAAACATTGTGGGAAAAGGGGTATTTGCTGGTAACCAGCATTTTTCCTTTTCCCAAGGTGTTTTCTCTCCTCTTCGATACAAATTTCAAGTTTTCAGTCACTTTCATTTTAACGTCTGCAAAATTAATACCTCTAATTTGGACCAGTCTAAAATTTTGTCGTTTGGTAAAGAGTTAAGGGTTTGTAAGATACTTGGAAGGAAAGCTTTTAAAACATTGAGGGAAAAAGAGAAAATACAGGTATCCAGCATTAAACAATCTCGCTTGGCACATTTAACTTTACCAAAGGATAAAATTATAGGCAAGTTTTGATTTGCAGATAATAAAATAAATGTAATTAAAAAGTGAAAATTTGTCTTAGAAAACGTAAGAAAATAAGTAAATTCTAGTTACAACCATTTTCTTCTG
Organism: Tridacna crocea; assembly: GCA_943736015.1. Classification (NCBI taxonomy): domain Eukaryota; kingdom Metazoa; phylum Mollusca; class Bivalvia; order Cardiida; family Cardiidae; genus Tridacna; species Tridacna crocea. Next base: position 7,520,122 of record OX031071.1, read on the forward strand.
TTCCCACACCATACTTTCTCAAGATTTCATTAGTCAGCATTTTGTGGTAAAGGATTAAGAATGAATCAAATAATAAAATTTTTCTTTGATAAGAAAGAAAACATGGTGGGAAAAGGAGAAAATGCTGTTTTCAAAAGCCTTCTTCCTCAAGGTCATATAACCCTTTACCAGATGACAAAGCCTCGTCCAAATTAAAAACACTTGCAGACGACAATATTTTTGTAGCTCAACTGGTGCAATTTTTTTTGACAAAGTAGAAAACATTCTTAGAAAAGGAGAAAATGCTGGTTACCAGTATTTTCTCCTTTTCCCACAATGCTTTCAAAAGGCTTCTTCACCCAGGGCTGGCTTTGTAGGGTAATGGGTTAAAGATCTGGTAAAGGGTTAGTTTGTAGACTGCAATGGGTTTCTGATATGGAAGTGTCTAAAACTCATTCGTCTGGGATAAAGAGTTTAATTGCAATCTTTTCCCGATTCAATAATATTCTTGAAACAGAAAAAAAAATGGGTAATTAAAGTACTAGTCGGAAAATATCCCCTACCCACCCAGTTGATTGTGGATGTAAGATTTAGCCCGTCATAAAATGTGATGTTTTATACGCATCATCAAGTGTTTAAGTAGATTTTATTGGTGAGTTAACAAACCTCATAGATTTACGTGTTAATTAATTTTTGTTTGATTTCGTTTTATTGTGAATACGGGAATGATAGAAGTTGGCAATTTATGTGTAAATTTATGTCTCGAAGTGTTGGAATTTAACACTGAAGTTGGACTGATAAAAATTGTTACGATTTTTATCCCATAAAAATTGTGTTACTACGTGTTAGGGTTAAGCCCAAAGCCCAGATGGGGGATTAATAAAGATTTTTTGGACGATTAAGAAATTGTGATTAATAAAAATGAACACTTGTGGTCGTAACATTTGTGGGCTTATGGGTTCTGGGAGGGGAGATGTCTATATAAATCTAGCTTGTTTCAGAGAGGGGTTTTAGTTTCAAAAAGTATGTTGATAAAGTTATGTGTTATCTTGGTGCTTCTATAATAATTACTGAGAATTGTTAATAAGAAACATTTGAATCTGAAACAGTTATGTATGATTTCTTTTTTTCCATCGAGATATTTTATAAATGAGCCATGCTGTGTGAAAATGGAGCTTCGTGCATCTACAGAAAGTATTAATCTAGGTCAGCCTGCGCAATCTACGCAGGCTGACTTGGGTTTAACTCATTACCAAACGACAAATTTACAGACTAGTCCAAATTGAAAGCATTTGCAGATGACAAAATAAATGTGACTGAAAAATTGAAATTTGTTCTGGGAAGGGTAGAAAACACTGTGGGAAAAGGAGAAAATGCTGGTTACCAGCATTTTCTCCTTTTCCTACAGTGTTTTCAAAAGGCTTCTTTCTCAGGGGCGTCAAAAGTAGGGATTGTGTGGTAATGGGTTAACTCATTACCAAACGACAAATTTACAGACTAGTCCAAATTGAAAGCATTTGCAGATGACAAAATAAATGTGACTGAAAAATCGAAATTTGATTTGGGAAGAGTAGAAAACATTGTGGGAAAAGGAGAAAATGCTGGTTACCAGCATTTTCTCCTTTTCCCACAATGTTTTCAAAGGGCTTCTACCAAGGGTCATCAAAAGTCTTCATTGTGTGGTACAGCGTTAGCCGACTTTACCAAATGATAAAATTTCAGACTTGTCCAAATATTGAAAGCATTTGCAGACGACAAATTAAACATGATTCAAAAATTATTATTTGTTTTGGGAAGGATAGAAAACATTGTAAGAAAAGGAGAAAATGCTGGTAACCAGTATTTTCTTCTTTTCCTACAATGTTTTCAAAAAGCTTCTTACTCAGGGTTTATTAAAATTCAGGATTGTGTGGTAATGGGTTAAACTGTTTGCTGTAGGTCAATTTTCTGCATGTCTAAAGATCATTTTACATTATGACTGTCCTTTATTAGAGAAATTGGATATAGTGATCTACAATTATGTGATGACTTGCCTGGCACCATGTATCACAGAAAAGCATGAAGCCCTTTTTTACCAGAGCATGGTTCAAATACAATATAACAGGGAGTTTGATAGAACCAGATTTCTATTCAACTATCTACTAATTTTAAAAAGTACGTTAAAAAAAACCCACTTGGTTTCTGAAAATTTTCAACATCTTTTTTTTCATGGAAGCTATCAAATGGATAAAAGTTAAAATGATTGCGCAAAATATCTTTTCCATAAATGTTAATTTCTCAGATTTGTCATAGAAAGACTTATAAAAGTGTGGATGACAAATTTCATTCTGTATCATTAGCGGCGAATGATCAGCCAGAAACATTTGACAGTTGATTTCTTTCCTTCTATCACAATGTTTTCAAAAGCCGTCACCCCCAACATTGTTAAATCTCAGGCTTGTGTGGTAAAAGATTACTGGGATTCTAAACTTGTTTATCATAGAAGAAACTTGGCTTAACTCTTCATAAGACAACAAAATTTTAGCTTGTTCTCTGCACTGTGTGGTATAGGCTAAAGCCATATTGTGTGTACTAATTGAATAATTGTGTTACGTAGTGATCAAAGTTTCTGTATCAGAGATTGTAATTGCTCTAAAACTATCTTAGTTAAAGAATAACTGTTTTCTGCGGAGATACAAGTTTCTGAAAAGGACATTGTAGTTGGTGTAAAACTATCTCAGTTGACTCTGTACCAAATGACAAAAATTTAGTCTGGTCCAGATTCAATAGATTTGCAGACGAAAAATTAAATGTGACTGAAAGGATGATTTGTGTTTTTGATAAGGAAGAAAACATTGTGGGAAAAGGAGAAAATGCTGCCTACCAGCATTTTCTCTTTTTGCCACAATGTTTTCAAAAGCTTTCTCTTACAGGGTCATTAAAACTCGGGAATGTATAGTAATGGGTTAACTCTTTACCAAACAACAATATTTTAAGCTTGTCTAAATTGAAAGCATTTGCAGTCGACACAATAAAAGTGACTGAAAATTTGAAATTCCTTTTGTTAAGGGTAGAAAACATTGTGGGAAAAGGAGAAAATGCTGGTTACCAGCATTTTCTCCTTTTCCCACAATGTTTTCCAAAGGCTTCTTTCTTAGGGTCGTCAAAAGTAGGGATTGTGTGGTAATGGGTTAAAGATGAACCCTTTGAAACTATTGTTATAATAGTTTAACTGTTTCTAAGAGGGAGATTGCACTAGGTGTAAAACTATTGTAGTGAAAGATGAATCAATTAAAACTATATCTCGGTTAAAAATAAACCATTTGAAACTTTCTTAGTAATTAATAGTTGAACTGTTTCTGACATGCAGAAATGTACAAGGCCTATTGTATAGTTAAAGATGAATCATTTAAAACTATCTCAGTTAAAGATAAAATATTTGAAACTTTCTTAGTAATATTTGAGCTGTTTTTGACATGCAGATTGTACAAGGCCTATTGTAGTTAAAGATGAACTATTTAAAACTATCTCAGTTAAAGATAAAATATTTGAAACTTTCTTAGTAATATTTGAACTGTTTTTGACATGCAGATTGTACAAGGCCTATTGTAGTTAAAGATGAACTATTTAAAACTACCATATATCAGTTAAAGATAAACCATTTGAAACTTTCTTATAAATAGTTGAACTGTTTTTGACATGCAGATTGTAAAAGGCCTATTGTAGTTAAAGATGAATCATTTAAAACTATCTCAGTTAAAGATAAACCGTTTGAAACTTTCTTAGTAATATTTGAACTGTTTTTGACGTGCAGATTGTAAAAGGCCTATTGTAGTTGAAGATGAACTATTTTCTGTTGTGACAAAACATTCAGTAAGGGAGATTTTAACTGTTTTAAAACTATCGTAGTTAAAAGATGATGGCTTATCGCAGGTTTGATCCCTACCTGTATCATCATTTTACACATCAGTACCAGACTCTACAACATCATCAAATTTGGATGCATGGCACGGAAGTGAGGAAAGGTAATGCTTTTTACTTCCCCTCATTGTTTTTGTATTTCTTAGTTTTATTGTGAATTATTGTATAACTTACGAGATCACAATATTTTGTTTTTTCTGTTCTTGACTGAGTAAGCTTTTTAAGTTTATCAAATAACAAAATTTTGGACAAGTCCAAATTCAAAGCATTTGCAGATAATGAATTATTGAAATGTGGCTTAACTCTGTACCACATGGCAAAATTTTAGACTTGTCCAAATTGAAAGCATTTGCAGACGACAAATTAAACATGACTCAACAACTAAAATTTGTTTTGGGAGGATTAGAAAACTTTGTAGGAAAAGGAGAAAATGCTGGTAACCAGTATCTTCTGCTATTCCTACAATGTTTTCTAAAGGCTTCTTTCTCATGGTCATTAAAAATCAGGATTGTATGGTAAAGAGTTAACTCTTCACCAAACAAAAAAGTTTTTGAATGGACCAAATTCAAAGCATCTGCAGACAACAAATTAAATCTTTGTAATACACTGATTTCTGACTTTGATTGGGTAGAAAATATTACGGGAAAAGGAGAAAATGCTGGTTACCAGCATTTTCTCCTTTTCCCACAATGTTTTCTATAGGCTTTTTTCTCAGGGTTGTTAAAAGTCAGGATTGTGTGGTAAAAAGTTAAATGATTGAACATATTTTTGATAGGGTAGAAAACATACATGTAGATCAGAATATAATTGTTAAATGTTGAAAGTGGAGTAAAACATCACATCTCTATCAAACAATCCGAGTTTAACTATTTACCAATTAAACTGCAAAATTTTAGACTGGCCCAAATCGAGAGCATTAATTTTTGCCGACAACAAAATAAATACGACTCAAAAATTTTGTTTTGTTTTAGGAAGAGAAGAAAACATTGTGGGAAAAGGAAAAATGCTAAGTAACCAGCATTTTCTCCATTTCCTACAATGTTTCCTACCCCTCCAAAGATTAAAATCACTGTGTTGCTACACTATGTCTTATTTTTTTGTCTGTATTATGCTTTTAACTTGACAAATCTAAAATTTTGTTGTTTGGTAAAGATTTAACCCATTACCACACAATCCCTACTTTTGACGTCCCTGAGAAAAAAGCCTATAGAAAACATTGTGGGAAAAGGAGAAAATGCTGGTAACCAGCATTTTCTCGTTTTCCCGTAATATTTTCTACCCAATCAAAGTCAGAAATCAGTGTATTACAAAGATTTAATTTGTTGTCTGCAGATGCTTTGAATTTGGTCCGTTCAAAAACTTTTTTGTTTGGTGAAGAGTTAACTCTTTACCATACAATCCTGATTTTTAATGACCATGAGAATGAGGCCTTTCTCCTTTTCCCACAATGTTTTCTATCCTTCACAAAACAAATTTCAAATTTTCAGTCACTTTATTTTGTCGTCTGCAAATGCTTTCAATTTGAACCAATCTAAAATATTGTCGTTTGGTAATGAGTTAACCCATTTATGTAACCACACAATCACTACTTTTTACGACTCTGAGAAAGAAGCCTTTAGAAAACATTGTGGGAAAAGGAGAAAATGCTGGTAACCTGCATTTTCTCCTTTTCCCATAATGTTTTCTACCCTTCACAAAACAAATTTCAAATTTTTAGTCACTTTTATTTTGTCGTCTGCAAATGGTTTCAATTTGGACAAGCCTAAACTATTGTCGTTTGGTAGTGAGTCAATCAATCGATAAATGAAAATAATTTTGGCAGTTCTGAGGTTGACAGTATTTAAATTTACTGAAATTTCGGCTTGTTATAGAAGCAGCTCTATTTTCCACACTGTTTCTGACTGATATTCAGATTATTGTGAAAAATGGGTTAATCTGTTAATATTATGCAGCAAAAGAAAAAAGGAGAGAGATCAATTCTTTCGGAGAGCTCTTCAATTCATCACGGAGGATCTGCTGCGATTAGAAACCTTATCTTTTTAAGCAGCTAACGTTGGACAGTTAAGCTGGACGCATCCATCAGCATTAGGGTAAGAAAGTAAGACGCGAAAACATTTAATTTTCCCTAATCCGGGCAAAGAGGATTATGGGATACCCTCCAGTCAACGAGCTTTTGTTTACGCCAATCGAGCTTTCTATAATCGTAATTTGAAATGCTGGATGAATCGTGGGATTAGGCTAGAGTGTTGTTGTTTAGACAGATGCCCTTTGAAGTATCATCAATAAAGATAAACTGATTCTTTTTTTAAAAAAGGAAAAAAAAAATTAAAAAGATGCAACACTTCCTTTTTGGCCCCCAACAACAGTTTACTGATAATATTGCAATAATATTCCACTTTTTCTCATCCTGATTTGGTATGTACCAAGCATTCTGAATTTCGTTCTTTGTGTTGTATTAGATTTATGAAGGAACACAACTTCTGATTGGCTAAACCAAATGGTTTAGCTAATGAGAAATTGTGTCACTGTCAAATTTAACTAAAAATCTTAAAAATCAAAGACAATTTTTCCACTGGTGTAATTGAAAGCATTTGAAGGTAACAAACTTAACATTAATGTATCTTAACCCTTTACCAAACTACAAAATTTTTGACTGGTCCAAATTGAGAGCACTAAAGTCTTGCAGGTGACAAAATAATTGTATCTAAAAAATCGAAATTTGTTTCCAGCAGAGTAGAAAACATTGTGGGAAAAGGAGAAAATGCTGGTTACCAGCTTTTTCTCTTTCGCCACAATGTTTTCTGAACGCTTCTTCTTCTGGGTCGTAAAAAACAGGGATTATTTGGTAAAGGGTTAACCCTTTACACCATAGATACTCATTTCTACGCATTGCTTGTAGGAGCCTTTGGAAAACATTGTGGCGAAAGGTGAAATTGTTCGTGACGAGCAATTTCACCTTTTGTCACAATGTTTTCTATGCTATCAAAAGGTGTCATATACACATAAGAAACTGCTTCATCTTTGCTGTTATTTAGGGTCATTTAGAGATACCATAGAAATGCCTTATGAGGTAAAGGGTTAAAGCTTTACTACAGGGATCTGTGTCCTGACAACCCTGGGGAGGGGAAATTTCGAAAATATTATTGGGAAAGGAATAACTGCTGGTTACCAGCATTTTTTTGTTTTCCTCAAATATTTTTCTATTTCAAAAACAGGTATCAGCTTTTCAGTTTTTTTTTTTACAATAATTTCTTTCATTTTGGCTGAGTCTAAGTGTTTGTCAAATGGTATATAATCATACCATGAGATTTGTCTTAACCCATTACCACACAATCCCTACTTTTGATGACCCTGAGAAAGAAGCCTTTAAAAAACATTGTGGGAAAAGGAGAAAATGCATTTTCTCATTTTCCCACAATGTTTTTCACTCTTCATAAAACAAATTTCAAATTTCCAGTCACTTTTATTTTGTTGTCTGCAAAAATTAATGCTTTTGATTTGGACAAGCCTGTAATATTGTCATTTGGTCATGAGTTAAAACTGGGTACAAAAGCATAATGGGGAAAGGAGAAAATGCTGGTTAGGAGCATTTTGTACTATTTCAAATTGTTTTTGATTAAACATAAAGCTGTTTGACAAAGGGGTCTATTTCTTGCGTAAAAAACAAACAATTCAAAGAGTAGTCATCTTATAAGAGTTTTGGGTAATGAATATTTTTACATTTTTTTTTTATGAGACCCAACAAGATAAAGATAAATGTTACCAAAGTCTTATCTTCTAGAATGTTGAATTTTTCAAAGAATTAAAACTCATCCGAACTATCTGTCTTTATCTAACATTTAATCCCTCTGTAAATCCATAATCTCTTTTTACAAAGGCTTGTATGAAATATTGACATAAGACAAGGAATTAGTGATGGTCCATTTTAGACTAATACAGAACACTTTCACAACAACATTTTCTGTCTACCACTTTGAAACAATGTTATTTAGCCCTGCAGATAATAATTTTCGGAAATTTTTGCAAGGGGCAAGTCCTCAGGCTAATAGCTTCTTTTCTGCGTTGTTTGCACTTGTCATATTCTTCGAAGATTCAACCTATCTTATATGACACATCACACTCCCCGCTATCGGGGAGACTGTAATATTACGTGCTATAAAGTAACAATGGAGAAAATGGATTTTATCAATACATTTAAGGAAAAATCAGGCCTGTTTTAGCTCCAAGTTACTCTAAACTGCTGATCATAGCTGAGTGAATTGCACTAAGCAGTGTTTTATTGAGTATATGTTTGAGTTTGAAATTCAAAGTAACGGTTGCCGCGTAAAAATGTGGTCAAAAGCATTTGCAGACAACAAAATAAAAGAGACTGAAAATTTGAAATGTGATTTGTGAAGGACTAGAAAACATTGTGGAAAAAGGAGAAAATGCTGGTAACTAGGGCTCCGTATCGGTCAGTTTGATCGATACGATATTTGTATCGATACAAAATGATCGATATTCGATATATCATATGATATTTCAATTTTCAATAAAAGAAAGAAAAAAATGCGAAAATTGTGTTTGTTCTTTTTTCAGCATCCTGAAAAACAAAATACCGCAAATTTAACACTTCTAGATTGTATCGAAATTTCATAATTATGTAGGCCTAAATTAATTTGAATTCTAACTAGATCTACATTTACTACTCATTAAAAAGCTGAAAAGACAGTCTAAGAGGACTCTGATCAGACAATGTCAAGGAGACATTTTGTTGTGTCATGGGTTTCCGTGTTTTTTTTTTCACCGAACAATTTTTCATGCGTGTTAATTTCTGGATAGGTATGTTCGCATGATTCGACATAGATTTCTCAATAAGGATTAGAACTACATGTAGCATCAAAACCTGTTATTTTAGTCATGATAAACAGATATTGGCCTTTTTTGTCCATGTTTTTTCTTACGTGAGGTCTCGCGTGTGATTAACATTTGTTATGCAAATTTCAAGTCTATAAAATGATTTACACAATAATTTACGCGAGTCGGAAAACTGATTTCAGATAATCTAATGGAAAAAGAGATTTGATTTTCGAGCCACATTTTTCGGCAATATTAAAAGATCGACCAAATAAAATCTTAGGAAGGTTGAAAGGTCACAGCTTCAATTATTTCCATCGCTACCTCTCGATCACATCACGAGATGTTCATTACTTTTCTTTAATCAACTATATTGACCAATTATCAGCGTAAATTTGTCTGCAATCTGCTGATTGATGCATAATTTGCAGATTTCAAACAACATGACGGAGGAACGAGAATAGGGGTATTAGCTAATTGTCATCCATTGTGTGACGGGTAGAGGGCGAGTAATAAAGAATGACGCATTTCGATTGGTTGTAAGTTTCCCAGGTAGCCACACCTACCTCTACGACTACTCGACTGTAGAGATTACCTAAAGTAAACTCTTAATGAATTTCGCCGTATAAAACAACAAAATTGGGTATTTATATACTTTACTTTTATTTTCTTTTGATGATCGATATTTTGTTCGATACAGAAACGTTCGATCCGATATATCTATCGAACGTAAAATACCGGTTTTCGATATATATCGAGTACCGGTACGGAGCCCTACTGGTAACCAGCATTTTCTCCTTTTCCCACAATTTTTTCTACAGGCTTCTTTTAACAGGGTCGTCAAAAGTAGGGATTGTGTGGTAATGGGTTAAATCTATACCACACAATCCAAAGTTTTATCAGCCGAGAAGAAAAAGGCTTGTGAAAACCTTATGGGAAAAGGAGAGAATGCTGGTAACCATTAATTTCTCCTTTTCCCATATAAGGTTTCCTACACTTGTACCAACAATTACCATCAATTTGTCGTCTGCAAATGCTTTAGATTTTGGCCAGTCTTAATTTTGTCGTTTGGGAAAGGGTTACAAAACTACTGATTTTAGGACATTCTGGTGCACTGATAGCAGAAAAGAACATTATCTCCCACCAGATGGCATTCTACAAATACTCATCTATCTAATTTGGGCATTCTGGGTACACAGGACCCGACCACATTTCTACGGGACAACCGTTACTTTGAATTTCAAAGTCAAATAAACATATACTCAATAAAACACTACTTAGCTGTTGATTGGTAATGAGTTACTTAATTGCTCTTATGAAGAAGGCTTTTGAAACATTGTAGGAAAAGTAGATAACCATTGACCAAACATGTCTGCACATTTTATGCAGTCTGATCTTGATCTACGTTGATCACAAAGATGACTAAGACTGTGAAAGGTGACCTGTAGAGAGTTAATGAAGCTGAAAACCGGCAAAATTTAGTTAACTCCTTTAACCACACAGTCCCGACTTTTAGCGACCCTGAGAGAAAAGCCCTTAACCCAAAACAAATTTCAACTTTTGAGCCACATTCATTTTGTCGTCTTCAAATGCTTTCAATTTGGATAGGTCTAAAATTTTGCTGTGTGGGAAAGGGTTAACCCTTTACCAAACAATCCCAGCTTTTTACGACCCTCAGGTAGAAGCATTTTGAAAACATTGTGAGAAAATGCGGGTAACCATTTTCTCACAATGTTTTCTACCCTGCTGGAAACAAACTTTAATTTTTGTGTTATGTTTAATTTTTCGTCTGAAAGTGGTTTCAATTTGGACCAGTCTACAATTTGTCATTTGGTAAAGAGTTAACCCGTTACCAAACAAGAAAATTCTCTTTACTCCCCGAGAAGCTTTTCAAATCGTTGTGGGGAAAAAGATGCAATTGCTTGATACAGGTCAGTTGGTTTGTTTTTCCCAATATTTTCCCTATCATCGATCATCATCTCTTAAAAATTTGATGTCATTATTTTAATTAACCAAGGCAATTTCATTGTTTTTATTGTTTGTGAAAAACAGATTTTGAAAACACTGTGGGAAAATGCTGGCTGAGCAAATTTTCCTTTTCTCTCAATTTTTTCCATCCATTTAACTCTTTAACTCTTTACCACACGAGAAAATTTTAGACAGGTCCAAATTGAAAGCATTTGCAGACGACAAAATAAAGGTGACTGAAAAATTGAAATTTGTTCTGGGAAGGGTAGAAAACACTGTGGGAAAAGGAGAAAATGCTGGTAACCAGCATTTTCTCCTTTTCCCACAGTGTTTTCAAAAGGCTTCTTTCTCAGGGGCGTCAAAAGTAGGGATTGTGTGGTAATGGGTTAACAGATAATACAATTTAGGGCTTAACCCTTTACCACACGATGACGACAGTTTTAACAACCTTTGGAAAGAAGCCTTTTGAAAAAATTGTGGGAAAAGGAGAAAATGCTGGTAACCAGCATTTTCTCCTTTTCCCACAATGTTTTCTACCCTATTACTAATCAATTGTACTGATTGAGCCACATTGAAATTGTCATCTACAAATGCTTTGAATTTGGACTGGGCTAAAATTTTGTTGTTTGGTTTTAAGAGTTAAGCTTTTTTTATGCAGTCTTGCTTTGAATTTGGTTCAGTAAAAAAATTGTCGTTTGATAAAAAGTTAAACAAGTGTAAAATTTTGTCAGCTAGTAAAGAGTCGATTCCGATCTTCTAGTATGTGTAAAAGTCCATTCACTTGAGACAGTGCACCACAACCAATATGGTCAGCATTCAGTCAGTGGAGAATTTTCATTCTGATATCGGACATTGTTGAATTAAGTGATTCGTCTCAGTACTGGGGCTGAAAAAGGTTTACTATTAGAAGTTAATTTTATCTACTAATTTTTTTTTTTTTCAATTCTTAATTTTCATGTTTTTTTTTTTTAAAACTAGATTGTAATTGGTTTATTGAAAAAAAAAAAGGGTTTTTGTTTTCACTTAAATGTTTCTCTGTTAACTTTAATTTTGTTACAGCATATTCACTGTGTCACTATCTTTCTTCAATTACTTTGGCTTTTGAAAATTATATATCTTATAATAGTATAATGTGGAAAAAGAAAATATTTGAATGTTTGTTTTACGATTAACTTGAATTTGTTTTTATAATTTACTTTAATTTGTTACTGAAGAAGTTAAAATTAATTGTTTTGAAAAAATAATTTGTTTTAAATTAGTTTAGCTGAAAAAAGGTTACTTAGTTTTAACTCTTTACCACACAATACCGACTTTTAACGACCTTGAAAAAGCAAGCCTTTGAAAACATTGTTGGAAAAGGAGAAAATGCTGGTTACCAGCATTTTCTCCATTTCCCACAATGTTTTCTACCCTTTCCAAATCAATTTCCAATTTTTGATTCACATTTATTTTGTCGTCTGCAAATGCTTCCAATTCATTTTTTTTTTCTTACTCAAAAGAAAAAAAATCTTGAGTAAATTGAAGTCATTTATACATAAGTAGGAAATTAATTCTTAGGAATTTTGTATGATTGAGTCATAAGCTCGCTTGGTGCAGAAGATAATATGAATTTTTTCATAGGAAATCTTCTTCTAAATTGGTGTCATTTTCTGTAACTTTTTTGTCACACTTTTGGAATTTTCATTGTTTATTTCAAACTTAAATAGTCCAAAGGTGTTGTGGGCTAAAAATACATTTGCTTAACTCTTTACCAAACGACAAAATTTTAGACTTGTCCAAATTGAGAGCATTTGCAGATGACAAAATAAAAGTGACTGAAAATTTGAAATTTGTTTTGTGAAGGGTAAAAAAGATAGTGGGAAAAGGGAGAAAATGCTGGTTACCAACATTTTCTCCTTTTTCTATAATGTTTTCTAAAGGCTTCTTTCACATATGGTAATAGGGAAAACCAGGGATTGTTTGGTAAAGAGTTAGATGACAAACTATCATTTTTTTTATTTTTTTAATAGAAAGTTATTTATTAATTCAAGTTATACAATTTTCAAATAACTTAAGGAACTCAAGATTTTGCCTCTTGTGACAATGTGTAGATAATGATATCGAAACCTCCAGATATGAGATTCTAACATTTTGTCATCGGTGATTTACGTGAACTGCGATACAAAAAGGACGTCGGACAGTATTAACATAAACATGGGTACAGGAGATAACATCAACCACTCAATCAGTGACGGTAAATTTTATGTTAAATAATATTTTATTATTATCTTAATATTTCTTTTAACCCATTACCACACAATCCCTACTTTTGACGCCCCTGAGAAAGAAGCCTTTAGAAAACATTGTGTGACAAGGAGAAAATGCTGGTAACCAGCATTTTCACCTTTTCCCACAATGTTTTCTATCGGTCACAAAACAAATTTCAAATTTTCAGGCACTTTATTTTTGTCGTCTGCAAATGCTTTCTATTTTGACAAACCTAAAATTTTGTCATTCGGTAATGAGTTAACTCTTTACCAAACGAAAAAGTCTGGTCTAAACTGAAAGCTTCTGCAGATGACAAAATTAATGCAACTTAAAAAATTGAAAGTTTTAGTGAAAAGGGTAGAAAACATTGTGGGAAAAGGAGAAAATGCTGGTTGCCAGCATTTTCTCCTTTTTCCTTAATGTTTTCAAAAGGCTTCTTTCTCTGGGCCGTAAAAACATGGTTTTGTTTGGTAAAGGGTTAATTGTAATATTTTTCTTTAAAACATTATTTTTCCTATGATATTTCAGTATAAATAGCTAAATAACCCCTTTCTTAGTGAAAAAAAGACTTGAAAACATTGTGGGGGAAAAGGAGAAAATGCTGGTAATCATTATATTCTACCATATAAAAGATACAAATTCCATAAATTTAAATTGTCAGATCTGCAATTATAGCTTTAACTCATTACCAAACGACAAAATTTTAGGTTTGTCCAAATTGAAAGCATTTGCAGACGACAAAATAAAAGTGACTGAAAATTTGAAATTTGTTTTGTGAAAGGTAGAAAACATTGTGGGAAAAGGAGAAAATGCTGGTTACCAGCATTTTCTCCTTTTCCTACAATGTTTTCTGAAGGCTTTTTTCTCAGGGGCATCAAAAGTAGGGATTGTGCGGTAATGGGTTAACCTTTTACCAGATGAGAAAATTTTAGCTCTATCCAAATTGGAAGCTTTTGCAGACAACAATTTCAATGTGGCTCAAATTGACTGCAACGGTTTATTGATAGGGTAGAAAACATTGTGGGAAAAGGAGAAATTACTGGTTACCAGCATTTTCTCCATTTCCCACGATGTTTTTAAAGGCTGCTTTCCAGATATCATTGAAAGTTGTCATTGTGTGGTAAAAGAGTTTAAAATGACTCTGAGAAAGAAGACTTTTGAACACATTATGAGAAAAGGGAAAATGCTGGTAACCAAAATTTTCTCTTTTTGCTGCCATGTTTTCTACCCTTCTTAATACAAGTTTTAAATTTTGATTCATGTTCATTTTGTCTTCTGCAAATGCTTTGAATTTGGACAAGTCCAAAATTTTGTCAATTAATCAGTTAACTCTTTATCAAACAGTCCCAGTTTTTCACAACTCTGAGAAAGAAGTCTTTTGAGACCATTGTGGAAAAAGGAGAAAATGCTGGTTACCAGCATTGTGCTGGTTACCAGCATTTTATCCTTTTCCCACAATGTTTTCCACCCTTCCCAGAACAAATATCAGTTTTTGCAAATGCTTCAATTTGGTTCTTTAGTCTTGAATTTTGTCTTTTGGTAAAGAATTAATCACCACATAAATAAATCTAAAAGAAGCCTTTTTTAAAAATATTGTGGGAAATGGAGAAACTGTTGGTAACCAGCATTTTCCCCTATTCCCACAAAGTTTTCTACCCTCACCCAACCAAATTTCAATTTTTCAGTCACATTTGTTTTGTCATCTGCAAATGCTGTCAATTTGAACCAGTCTAAAAGTTTGTCCTTTGATGAATAGTTAATAAAGAGTTAATCACCATAAGCACAAAACCAAAGGAACATCAAAACTTGTGATAATTTAGTAAAGGGTTACGACCAGTGCCGGCAGAAATATATATTTTTGATGTTAGTCGGCAACAAACCTAGAATTATCTGCATCAAGGAGAAAGGTGCAAGCATATCTACGTTTTTTTGGCAGACATGTAAGGAGGTATCCGGCTGTTTATTGCTGCATTTTTGCACATTTTATTACAATGATACACCCTGATGATATAATCCAATCTCTTCTGTTTATGTACGTACTGGCTTTTAATTCTGAAGCAGCAAAACATTGTGGGAAAAGGAGCCTGTACAGCAGTCATATAGGAAAGCATCAGACTGTTTATTGACACATTTTTGCACATTTTATTACAATGATACACCTTGATGATATAATCCAATCTCTTCTGTTTATGTACGTATTGGCTTTGAATTCTGAAGCAACAAAACATTGTGGGAAAAGGAGCCTGTACAGCAGTCATATAGGAAAGCATCAGACTGTTTATTGACACATTTTTGCACATTTTATTACAATGATACACCTTGATGATATAATCCAATCTCTTCTGTTTATGTAAGTACTGGCTTTTAATTCTGAAGCAACAAAACATTGTGGGAAAAGGAGTTTTAAACTCTTTACCACACGCGGAAATTTTTTACCAATCCAAATTGAAAGCATTTACACATGACAAAATAAATGTGACTGAAAAATTGAAATCTGGTTTGGGAAGGATAGAAAACATTGTGGGAAAAGGAGAAAATGCTGGTTACCAGCATTTTCTCCTTTTCCCACAATGTTTTCAAAGGCTTTCTTTTTCAAGGTCATTAAAAGTCGGGATTGTGTGGTAAAGAGTTGAGCAGTCATATAGGAAGGCATCTGATGGTTTATTGAAACATTTTTTCTTATTCTATTAAAGTGATGCATTTTAATGATATAATCCAGTCTCTCTTGTATATTATACTGGCTTTGAATTCTTTAGCAACATTGTTGGAAAAGGAGCGTTTTAAGCAGCTATGTAGGAAAGCATCGGACTGTTTTCTGAAAACTTTTTGCGCATTTTATTACAATGATACACCTTGATGATATAATCCAATCTCTCTTGTATATTGTACTGGCTCTGAATTCTGCAGCAACGAAATATTGTGGGAAAAGGAGCCTGTACGGCAGTCATATAGGAAAGCATTAGACTGTTTATTGACACATTTTTGCTTATTTTATTGCAATGATAAAACCTGATGATATAATCCCCTGTTTATTGTACTGGCTTTGAATTCTGTAGCAACAAAATATTGTTGGAAAAGGAGCCTGTACGGCAGTCATATAGGAAAGCATTAGACTGTTTATTGACACATTTTTGCTTATTTTATTGCAATGATAAAACCTGATGATATAATCCCCTGTTTATTGTACTGGCTTTGAATTTCTTTAGCAACAAAATATTGTTGGAAAAGGAGCCTGTACGGCAGTCATATAGGAAAGCATTAGACTGTTTATTGACACATTTTTGCTTATTTTATTGCAATGATAAAACCTGATGATATAATCCCCTGTTTATTGTACTGGCTTTGAATTTCTTTAGCAACAAAACATTGTGGGAAAAGGAGCATGTAAGGCAGTCACGTAAGGAAACATCTGTAGATATGATCCTGTCTCTCTGTACATTATGCTGCCTTTAACCCTTAACCACACGACAAAACTTTAGACTGGTTCAAATTGAAAGCATTTGCAGACAACAAAATAAAGGTGACTGAAAAATTGAAATTTGTTCTAGGAAGGCTAGAAAACACTGTGGGAAAAGGAGAAAATGCTGGTTACCAGCATTTTCTCCTTTTCCTACAGTGTTTTCAAAAGGCTTCTTTCTCAGGGGCGTCAAAAGTAGGGATTGTGTGGTAATGGGTTAAACTAATGCCAGCTCTTGACGACCCTGAGAAAGAAACCTTTTGAAAACATTGTGGGAAAAGGAGAAAATGCTGCTTTCTGCCCTATCAAAGAGAAAATTGCACCGTCTGAGCCACTAGAAATTGTTGTCTACAAATGTTTTCGAGTTGGGTCATGGAAAAAGTAGCCTGTTAGGCAGCCATGTAAGGAGGTATCTGACTGTTAATTGAAACATTTTGGCACTATTTATTCCAACGATACACCCTTTATGATATGATCTCATCTCTTTTTACATTATGCTGGCTTTAACTATACTGTAGAATAAACAAAGGAATCATGGGAAAAGTAGCCTGTTAGGCAGTCATGTAAGGAGGCATCTGACTGCTTATTTTATTGCAGCGAGGTAGGAAGCATTTCAAGATTGGGGGGGCTAACTTCGAAATACTGAGATTTTTGCATGGTTGTTTCATTGCGCTAAGAACTCCTATTTTAGTTACTATGATTTTCAAAATTATTGGGGGGGGGGGGGGGGGGGGCTGAGCCCCCCCACCCCCCCAGCCCCCCTGTTCCTACGGGCCTGTATTGTAATGATACAGCCTTGATAATATGATCCAAACTTGATTGATTGATTGTAAATTGTGCTGCCTTTAACTATGCTAAAACAGTAGAACAAACAAAAGCATCGTTGGAAAAGTAGCCTGTTAGGCAGTCATGTAGACTTAGGCATCTGACTGTTTATTGAAACATTTTTGCTTATTTTATTGCAATGACACACCCTTTATTATATGATCCAATCTGAAATACTGAAATTTGTTTTGGAAGAGATGCATTAAGCTCCCTTTTGTCAGGGCATGGGTCTAATAAACCTAATAATTTGTTCTTCCCTTCATCAAACAATCTTGAGTTTTGAAGGACCCCAGCAAAGATATCTTCCTAAAAACATTGTGGGAAAGGGAGAGAATGATCTAAACTAGCAGTTTCTCTTTCTCCCGCTATGTTGTACAACTATTTAGAAACAGCTTCTAATGTTTTAGCCATAAATATAAATCAAACTTTTTCATTGGCTACACTAAGTAAGTGGACAGTGTAGATCAGAGATCAGACTGCATGTTTTGTGCAGTCTGATCTTGATCTGCATTGTCCTCAAAAGCCTCTGGTATCGCCTACAGTCAAGAAAGAGCTAGTTATTGTCTGCAACAGCTGAATTATACACGGAGCTCCAGATAGAGCGAGAGATTTTGATTTAGTAATTGAAAATATTGATTATTCTCCACTAAACCCCATGTTGTGGGTACTCATTAGAATCGTCTCAACGAGACGATTCTAATGATTACCTGCGACATAGGGTTTGGAAGAATAATAGAGGATTCAGAATGCCATCACTCCTTCATATCTGGAGCTCTGTTTTTGTTTTGGATGTCCTTATCAGACCAATCTTATGTTAAGTTTTGATTTAACCCTTTACCACACAATCCCGACTTTTGATGACTCTGAGAAAGAAAGCCTTGGAAAACATTGTGGGAAAAGGAGAAAATGCTGGTAACCAGCATTTTCTCCTTTTCCACAATGATTTCTACCCTTTACAAAACAAATTTTAAAATTATAGTCTCTTTTATTTTGTCGTCTGCAAATACTTTTGATTTGGACAAGTCTAAAATAATGTCATATTGTAATGAGTTAAATGAATGGGGAAAAAGGGGAGACAAGAGCTACTTTATTACATCTATTATCACATACTTCTGCATACTTCAAGTTTATTATGTTTCTGAGAGGTGGATTTAATTGTTAAATTAATAAATTTGTTTACTGATCATTCTGCTGTACCAGTATATGTATTAACTCTTTACCATACAGTTCTGAGTTTTAACGGCTCTGAGAAAGTAGGCATTTTGAAAACACTGTGGAAAAAGGAGAAAATGCTGGTATCCAGTTCTAGAAAGTAGTTCTACTAAAATATTAATTCTGGCACCCATAGTTGTACCTGTGTTAAAGAGGGCTATAAGCCTATGTGCATATTAATGCTGTTGAATATTTGACCATAGTTAAAGAGTGACTGCTGAATTTGTTTTACTTACTAACCCATTACCGCACAATCCCTACTTTTGAAGCCCGGAAAGAAGCCGTTTATAAACACTGTGGGAAAAGGAGAAAATGCTGGTGACCAGCATTTTCTCCTTTTCCCACAGTGTTTTCTACCCTTCCCAGAACAAATTTCAATTTGTCAGTCACCTTTATTTTGTCGTCTGCAAAGCTTTCAATTTGGACGAGTCTAAAATGTTCTCGTGTGGTAAAGTTAAATTGCTGCCCTTTTCTATTTACTGTATGCATGTACACTGCCATTAATTTGTTTATTGATGTACCTTGAAAGTCAGTCTTCTTTTTCCTTATTTGGCCAAAATGAAAGACTAAGGTCCCTTCACAATTTTGGGGAAAAAAGCCCTCAGTGCATCATGGTAGAAAATTGCTCTAGTTTCAAAATTCTTTTTTCTGCCAATGACAGGAACATTTACGAACTGCACTTTTACATATTGTTTAAAGTCATAATAATCACCATATTGTTCAGTGGTAAAAATGAAAAATATATGCCACGTTTGGTAAAGAGTTAAACATATATATATATTCATTTTACATTGATTGATAAACAAGATCTTACAACTTGAACTAATCTCCTGCTTCCTGGGAACTATACTATTATTTGCACCGAATGTGTAGGCCAATGAACAATTCCAAAGTTGATACCGACTCTTGAGTATTGAACTCAGTACCTTATGGTTATAAGGCCACTGCTCTACTTCACAACTATCCCTTTACCATATGACATAATTTGAGACTAGTCCAAATTCGAAGCATTTGTAAACGACAAAGTTAATATGACTCAAAAATTGAAATTTGATTTTGGAAGGGAAGAAAATATTGTGGGAAAAGGAGAAAATGCTGGGTACCAGCATTTTCTCCTTTTCCCACAATGTTTTCAGAAGGCTTCTTTCTGAGAGGGTCGTGAAAACCAGGGATTGTTTGGGAAAGGGCTATATATGGACAGAGTAAGGTGTAAAGTATTTTTCACAACCGGCCAATATCCCTGTTGTGACGGGATTCATTCCTCTTTCAATGATCAGTTTGGTTGGTGATTATGTGGGAAAGCAGTAAGTGGATTGACATGGATATTTTGCATTTTATCTTCAGAATTTGTCTTTACTTTTGCTGTGATTAATGGTTAAATTCTTAAGATTCTGAATGTCAGTATTCATTGTACAGAAAAATTATTACCATTCCATTGGGGTGAATCCATTATAATTACTGTCTCATTAGAATTACACCATTATAAACACTGCCTTATTAGAATTACACTTACTGTTCCAAAATCAAAGGGAGGTAAGACAGGGATGACAAACTGACAATATTATATTGCCCTAGACTGATGAATTTATAAAGGTGTTTTTGACTTGTTGCACTTTGTGGCATGTATGACATAGATTTTAAACTTCTTTTATTCCTGTTTGACAAAGTTTTTAGGGATCTTAAAAGCATTGTTTGCCTCTCTCGGTGCCATTAGCAAATATTGGGACTTACGGAGATAGCATAGATCAAGATCTGAGAATGCACAGAAATGTGGATTCTGATCTTGGATCTAATTACTATCCAATTGTTTAACCCTTTACCAAACAATCCATTGTTTTTATGACCCTGAGATAGAAGACTTTTGAAAACATTGTGGGAAAAGGAGAAAATGCTGGTAAGGCCTATTAGAAGAAATAGCTGTGTTTAGGTTTTCCCTACCTTACCTAGAAAATGTAGCTGACCCTAAACTTTTTTTGCCATGATTGAAAAAAGAAATATCTGTCGGGTGTGATTTCACTTTTATGTTCCCTTTGTAAAAGGTTTCTGAAAAAAAAAATCCTTACCTACAGATCTCGGACTGAAACCCTAAACACAGATTTTTTTTTGGACTAACCAGCATTTCTCCTTTTTCCACAATGTTTTCTACCCTGCTGGAATCATACTTCAAGTTATGAGTTACATTTATTTTATCATCTGCATAATTATGCTTTCAATTTGGACAAGTCTACGATTTTGTCATTTGGTAGAGTTAACTGTTTACGGCATAGTGCTGACTTTTGAGGACCCATGGAAAGAAGCCTTTTAAAAACATTGTGGGAAAGGGAGAAAATGCTGGTAACCAGCATTTTCTCCTTTTCTCACAATGTTTTCTACCCTATGAAAGAGAAATTGCACCATTTGTGCTACAATGAAATTATTGTCTGCAAATGCGTTCAATTTGGACCAGTCTAAAAATTTGTCATCTGGTAAAGGGTTGAAGGGCTCAGGATGTTTGAATAATCTGAATTGAAGGCACTTGATAAAATGGTAAAGTTCATACAGATTTATTGAAATCTGTAGGATCAGCCCTGTAATTTACGGAGGACGGGGACCCCAAATCTCCGCCGGAGATCCGAAATTAACCATCGTGTCATGCTTCTGTTTATCCAGACTACCAAACCTTAGAAGTGTCCAATGGACGTAAATCTCTATTGATTTGGGAATTTCTTTCACCCTCCCGATGGAAATGCTGGCCTTAATCCGAATTAACTGAGATTGAAACAGAGTTTCCTATTCTTGAAGATTAGAATAGATTTCCATATAATTTGTCTCTCAAATTTCAACTTTTTGTCGTGTTGGAGGTTTACCCAGCTGTCTTCCTTTTACTTCTTTTCAATACAACACATTTTTAACCCATTACCAAACGACAATATTTTAAACTAGTCCAAATTGAAAGCATTTGCAGACGACAAAATAAAAGTAACTGAAATTTTGAAATTTGTTTTGTGAAGGGTAGAAAACATTGTGGGAAAAGGAGAAAATGCTGGTTTCCAGCATTTTCTCCTTTTCCCACAATGTTTTCTAAATGCTTCTTTCTCAGGGGCGTCAAAAGTAGGGATTGTGTGGTAATGGGTTAACTTTTCCAATTCAGTCTTTATTTCACGATGAATAATTATGAGAGTGGTTCAAACTGAAAGCATAATCGGGACAACAAATAGAATGATGGCATTTGTCACTGGAAGGGTAGATGACATATTGTGGGAAAAGGAGAAAATGTGGGTTACCAGCTGCATTTTCTCCTTTTCGAGCAACTTTTTCAACAGCTTTCTTTCTTAAGGTGGTTAACCCTTTACCTGAGACTACAAAATTTTAGCCTTGTCCAAATTGAAAGCATTTGCAGTCATGGCAATTTCAGTCTGGCTCAAATGATGAAATTTTTCTTTAATAGAGTAGAAAACATTGTGGGTAAAGGAAAAAATTCTGGTTACCAGCATTTTCTTCTTTTCCCACAATGTTTTCAAAGGCTTCTTTTCCAGGAGTGTCAAAAGTCGGCATTATATGGTAAAGGGTTAAAACTTGGTAATGTGTAGTATATAGTAAACTCTTTACCACACAATTCTGACTTTAACCCATTACCACTCAATCCCTACTTTTGACGCCCCTGAGAAAGAAGCCTTTTGAAAACAATGTGGGAAAAGGAGAAAATGCTGGTAACCAGCATTTTCTCCTTTTCCCACAGTGTTTTCTACCCTTATCAGAACAAATTTCTATTTTTGAGTCACCTTTATTTTGTCGTCTGCAAATGCTTTCAATTTGGACCAGTCTAAAATTTTCTTGTGTGGTAATGAGTTAAAGCACATTCTAAAAAGAGACATTTGAAAACGCTGTAGGAAAAGGAGAAAAAATTTTCCCATAATCTTTTCATCTCTATCAAAGACATAAAACACCATTTCGGCAACACCTCATTTTGTCATCTGCCAGTGTTTTCACTTTTATCCAGTCCGATATTTTTGGTTTGGTAAAGTTAACCCACAAAATCCCTACTTTCGAAGACCCTGAGAAAGAAGCCTTTAGAAAACACTGAGCGTACCAGGAGGAAATGCTGGTAACCAGCATTTTCTCCTTTTCCCACAGTGATTTTTACCCTTTACAAAACATATTTCGAAATTTTTATAGTCACTGTTATTTTATCGTCTGGAAATGCTTTCAATTTGAACCAGTCCAAAATTTTGTCGTGTGGTAAAGAGTTAAACAGTAAAATAATTAATAAGCAACAAAATACAAATTTACAACCAAAAACTTAAAGAAGCTTAAACAATGTTATTTATCTTAACTCTTTACCACACAGTCCCGACTTTTAACGACCCTGAGAAAGAAGACTTTTGAAAACATTGTAGGAAAAGGAGAAAATGCTGTTAACTAGCATTTTCTCCTTTTCCCACAATGTTTTCTACTACCCTTTCCAAATCAAAATTCAAATTTTGATATACATTTTTTTTTTGTCGTCTGCAGATGCTTTCAATTTCGACTGGTCCTAAATTTTGTCGTTTGGTAAAGAGTTAACCTTTCCCAAACAATCCCTGGTTTTTACGGGTCTGGAATAGTAGCCTTTTGAAAACATTGTGGAAAAAGGAGAAAATGAAGGTAACCAGCATTTTCTCCTTTTCCCACAATGTTTTCTACCCTATCATAGACAGAAATCATCTTTTCAGCAAGAGTTGAATTGTCGTCTGCGAATGCTTTCAATTTGGTCTAGTCCAAAAGTTTGTCGTTTGGGAAAGGGTTAAAGTAATGAAAAGTATAGTAGGAACAAGTTCAATACTTATCAGGCATATTTGCAGATGACGAAATTAATTGTGGCTGAAATTTCGGGACTGGTCTTTGAAAAGGGGGAAAAAAAAACATTGTGGGAAAAGGAAAAAATGCTTGTCAGCAGCATTTTCTCCTTTTTCCACAATGTTTACATAAACTATCTCTCTAGCAGCAGAAAAACCATGGTATTGTAATAGAGAATATAAGAGTAAAATCCGTAATTAGAATCTGAGACAAATTAAATGCAAGTCAAAAATATGATTTATCTTTCAAGGGGTGAAAAATACCTTATGAATAAATCTTGGAATTTTCCTAATCAAAAGCATTCGTAGACAACAAATTAAACATGTTTCAAATCGTTGGACTTAAAAAAAAAAAACATGTAAGGAAAAGGAGAAATGCTGCATTTACCAGCTTTTTCTTCTTTAAAGATTTTATAAGTGCATTCCCTATTTCTTTACCAAACGATGCAGTTTTAGACTGGTACAAATTGGGAGTACTTGCGCAGACGACAAAATAAAAGTGATTGAAAATTTAAATTCTATTGGGATGGGAAGAAAACATTGTGGAAAAAGGAGAAAATGCTGGTTACCAGCATTTTCTCCTTTTCCTACAGTGTTTTCAGAAGGCTTCTCTCTCTCAGGGTCATCGTCAAATTCGTTTGATGTTTTCTTGGTCTGGGTTAGTCCTTCAACATTCCACGACAAGCAACTAACAATACTCTCACGTGATTCCTAGTGGTTATCACGATATAACTTATTTTCGATGTAGAGTTTATCAACTACCAGACGGGTCTCCTTGCCTTCTTCACGAGCGCGTTTCATTACTGGTATTAACTTTCTCCTTTTCTCTATTATCTCCTTGGGGAATTGTTCGGATATGCCATACTGAGTGCCTTTAAGATTTTTGGAAGATTTTCTAACTCTTTCTCTATCGGGATAAAATGCAAATTTAGCCACTATAGGTCTTGTGTACCCATGCCTGTATGCCCCTAGTCTATGAGCTCTATGCAGCCTTATCTCTGTACATGCACCCTCTATCTTAAGCTCTCTCTCGATAAAATTAAGAATCTTCTCTTCGCAGTTCTCTCCCCTCTCTTCGGGTAACTTATAGAATACTAAATTGTCACGCATACTGCGGCACTTTAAATCGATAAGCTGATCTTGCGTTTTCTGCTCTTTTTCCTTTTGGTCTGTTTCGAATTGCTTCATTTTAGCTAATAAAGAATTCATTTCGTCTTGTTTCTTTGATAATTCTGTAAACGTATTGGTATCAAAGTTTCTACTCTCTTCAAGGTCTCTCACTTTTCCCTCAATATTTTTGACTTTCTGATCTAACCTGTCCATTCTTGTATTGATGCCTTTGATGCTGTTCTGTATGTGTTCTAACTGACCAAGTTTGCTATCCAAAGAGTCTAAGCGTTGAATTATAACAGAAAACATATCTGGAGGTGGCGACGACGTCGCGAGAGGCGTACTGCATTGCTGAAATTGTTGCTGCTGCTGGAGTTGCTGATGTTGCGATGGGAAGTTTTGTGTCATCATAGTGGGTGATGGGTTTAACATCATCATAAACGGTGTGTTAGCTCCGGCGTAAGTGCCATTATATGAACCATTACAATTGTTACCGTTACCATTATTGAACTGAGATCCGTTAAATTGCGATTGTTGAGAATTTGTGAAAGTTTGGTTGCTTTGAAGCGGTTGACTTGCCTGATTGTCTATATTTTGTCCTGTGTGCGTACACTGTTCGCTCTGACTGTTGCTCCCTTTGTTGACATTTTTTTCTTTGTTCAATTTGCCGCCATTATTATCCATTGTTTTCCTAGCCGTTTTCTTTGGATTTACGTTATTTATCGGTGATTTCTTCTTCTTTCTTTTACACGGCATCTACGCTTTAACCTCCTAAATCCTTTTTTCACTTTAACCCCTTTCAACCGTCCATAAAATCCTTTTTTTCACAAAATTATTTCTATCACTAAAATCGGCGTCTTACTTTTCCACGCATGCGCACAATATCGATGGAGAATATATAAAATAATTATAAATCACGCTCCTAAATCTTTCACGATTTCGGGGCCATCAGGTTTGATGCCTCAGCCCATAACCTGTCAACTTATCTTTATAAATACTTCAATAAAGAAATATTTCCCCTGCTGCATAATGTTGTCGTAGCCGGAGGCCACGTCTTCCATACAGATGACATTTGGATCATTTACTGAAAGTCATTGACTGCTTTAGGCTAGATCTAGATTAACACTTTTCCACACTATCTCGAATTTTAATGACTCTGACAGCGAATGCTTTAGAATACATTTCGGGAAAAGGAGAAAATGCTGGTACTAGCATTTTCTCCTTTTCCCTAAATGTATTTCTATTTTTGTCATAAATAAATCTCATCACTTGAGCTACAAATGTTTTGTCGTCTGCCAATATTAGGCTTGCAATTTTGAACCAGTCTGAAACTTTGTTGTTTGGTAAATAGTTAACACTTCTATCGGGCGAAATGTTTTAACTTCTCAATCAAGAGTACAAATTTTGCAGGCAATAAAAAATTTATGATGTCTGAAATTTTGAAAACTGATTTTTAAAGGGCAGAAAACATTGCAGGGAAATGAGGACATGCTGCTTGCAAACTACCTCAGGGTAGATCTAGATTAACACTTTTCCAATTGATAAGCTTTTAGACCGGCCATATCGAGAGCAATTCTTTTGCCAATGATAAATATATATTGTCTGAAATGATGGGATCCATGTCTGAAAGAATAGAAATATCATGGGAAAAGGAGAAAATGCTGCTTGCTAAATGCTTGTTTTTAAGTTGGACAAGTCAGACAATCTATGTGGTAAAGATTCAGTAGAACAATTGAAACATGGCAGAAGGAGGAGAAAATGCTGGTAACCAGCTCTTTCTTGTCTTTCCACCATGTTTTCAACATCCCTCTGCATCAGAGTTATTTGGTTAGAGTTGTTTGGTTAAGGGTTAAGCCATTATAGTTGGGCAATTCCCCCCCCCCCCCCTTTTTTTTTTTCATCCAAACTGTTGAAGATTTTTTCGATCATTCACAGTAATCCATTATGACCTGTCACCTTGCAATTATCACCAGAGGGCACAGGCTTGACTCTTTACCGAGAAGTCCAGAGTTTTAGCCATTTACCACACAATACTGAAAGCTTTTGAAATTATTTTGGGAAAAGGAGAAAAAGCTGATAACCGTTCCCTGCAATGTTTTCTATTTTGTCACAGACACATAGTCCGGTGATTTTATGATCCTGAAAGATGAACCCTTTTGAAAACATTGTGGAGAAAGACAAAAAAATGTTGGTCACCAACAATATTCTCCTCTTCTAGTCTACAAAAGACAAACTTGAAGTTTTGAGTCGCATTTGAGTTTTTATTGGCGAATGCTTCTGATTTGGACAAGTCCAAAATTTGTTTTTTGTGGTATAGGTATATACTTTACTAAAGGACATATTTTTAAGATTGACGTCCAGATTGAAAGCTTCTATAGACAGCAAATTTGAAAGAGATTCAACTAAACCCAATCTCTTTGGCAGGGTGGAAAACATTGTGGGGAAAAGGAGAAAATGCTGGTTACCAGCATTTTCTCCTTTTTCCACAATGTTTTCATAAGCCCTCTTCCTTGGGGGGGGGGAGGGGGGGGGGGGTTTAACCCATTACCACACAATCCCTACTTTTGACACCCCTGAGAAAAAAGCCTTTAGAAAACATCGTGGGAAAAGGAGAAAATGCTGGTAACCAGCATTTTCTCCTTTTCCCACAATGTTTTCTACCCTTCACAAAACAAATTTCAAATTTTCAGTCACCTTTATTTTGTCATCTGCAAATGCTTTAAATTTGGACCAGTCTAAATTTTTCTCGTGTGGTAAAGAGTTAAAACTGTGGATCCTGTGGTAAAGGGTTAATGGATGGCTTACCAAAAACCCTGGGTCATTAATCTAAAAATAACCTAACAAAGGGTCCCACAATGGGAACCAGATCATCCCCATCTATGACCCCACCTTAAGGCTCTTTTTGTTATTGAAGTAGGTAAATCTGACATAGTAAAACAAAGACAGATCACTTTCTAATCGTAAATCTATCACTATAATTCAGCTTTAGGCAACTGGTGATGACACTTTAATCTTTCTATAGGACTAGATCGAGGAGAAAATCTGTTGCTTTTTACCCATTACCACACAGTCCCGACTTTTGGCGCCCCTTAGATAGAAGCCTTTAGAAAACATTGTGGGAAAAGGAGAAAATTCTCCTTTTCCCACCATACTTTCTACCCTTCACAAAACAAATTTCAAATTTTCAGTCACTTTTATTTTGTCGTCTTCAAATGCTTTGGATTTGGACAAACCTAAACATTGTCGTTTGGTAATGAGGTAACTCTTCCCATACTGTAGGCGACACCAAAAGCTGTTCAGGATAGTGTAGATGAAGATTAGACCACACAGAATTTGCATTCTCATCTCTGATCTACACTGTCAATAGCTGCTTATTCTAGGTTAACTCTTTACCAAACGACAAAATCTTGGACTGGTCCAAATTGAAAGCATTTGCAGACAACAAAATAACTGTGACTCAAGATGTGAAATTTATTTTGTTAAGGGTAGGAAACATTGTGGGAAAAGGAGAAAATGCTGGTTAGCCCTTTTCATTGGGGTCATTTAAAATAAAAGTCAGGATTGTATGGTAAAGGGTTAAGAATATTTGCAGCCGTCAGTGCTGCTCAAAATGGCGAGATTTGTCTTAACCCTTCACCACACAATCCCGACTTTTGACGCCCCTGAGAAAGAAGCCTTTTGAAAACACTGTGGGAAAAGGAGAAAATGCTGGTAACCAGCATTTTCTTCTTTTCCCGCAATGTTTTCCTTCCTTCCCAGAACAAATTTCAATTTTTCAGTCACCTTTATTTTGTCGTCTGCAAATGCTTTCAATTTGAACCAGTCTAAAATTTTGCAGTTTGGTAATGAGTTAAAAAAAGTGTGGAAAACCTTAGGGAAAAGGACAAAATACTGGTGAATAGTATTTTCTTCTTTTCCCACAATGATTTTACTGCGTTTTTCCTTAAAGTCATTAGAACACAGCACTGTTTGTTACGAGATTAATCAGCTGGGCTAGCAAGCTTGGCTTAACTCATTACCAGACGACACAATTTTAGACTTGTCCAAAATGAAAGCATTTGCAGACGACAAAATAAAAGTGACTGAAAATTTGAAATTTGTTTTTGTGAAGGGTAGAAAACCAGCGTTTTTTTCCTTTTCTAACAATGTTTTCCAAAGGCTTCTTTCTCGGGGGGCCTCAAAAGTAGGGATTGTGTGGTAATGGCTTAACTCTTTACTACACAATGACTACTTTTAACGACCCTGAAAGAGAAGGCTATTATAGAAAACATTCTGGGAAAAGGAGAAAATGCTGGTAATCAGCATTTTCTCCTTTTTCGACAATGTTTTCTACTCTTCTGTGGTAAAGTTTCAATTTCTTTACTAAGTCGTCAGCAAATGCTTTCAATTTGGTCCAGTACAAAAATTTGTCGTTTTGGTAATGAGTTAACAAGGTTTCGGTGATATGGTATTTTATATAACAACGCTAAAACAGTGCTTTGTCATCGGGCAACTAATTTTAGAACGGCAGTTTAAAATTATATGTATGATTATTTATGGATTGGCATAAATTAGCGCAAGCGTTGCAACTGACAAGGACCACAAGAAAGTCAATGGCACCCATTTAGAATTTCTTGGATTGTTACGACGTCAAAAAAAACCCATCCAGATGTCTATGAAACTTGGTATGAAAGTAGACAACAGCTATGCAAAAATAGAGGAGGAAATTATGTATTCAAAGTAGATTGTATTCTTCAATTTATTTTTGGCAGTCTTTCTTTTGATTTGTTTATTTATGTACTTCAGAACATGCAGTTTCCTCAAGATTTTAGTATTATCTCTGTACCAAATGACCAAATTGAAGAATGCGTCCACAAAGAAAGCCTTTTGCAGATATGTGGACTTGTTTGCAAAAGGGTTACTAAAAAAACAGTGTTGGAAAAGAAGAAATTGATAGGAACTTTCATGTTCTCCTTTTCTCACAATGTTTTCAGAAGTCTTCTTCAGTTTAACTCTTTACCACACAATCCCTACTTTTGACGACCCTGAGAAAGAAGCCTTTAGAAAACATTGTGGGAAAAGGAGAAAATGTTGGTAACCAGCATTTTCTCCTTTTCCCACAGTGTTTTCTACCCTTCACAAATTTTCAGTCGCTTTCATTTTGTCATCTGCAAATGCTTTCAATTTCTAAAATTTTCTTGTGTGATAAAGAGTTAAGACTAAATCTTTGCTTGTAGACTTTCGCTTATTTGGTACTGTTTTAACTCTTTACCAAACAACAAAGCCTCTGACTTTTCCACTGTCAATGCAGTTGCATGTTAAAATAATCCTATCAAAAACAGAATTTTGTTTTTAATAGGATAAAAAACATTGTGGGAACAAGGAGAAAATGTTAGTTACATGTGCCAGCATTTTCTTTTTCCCGCTATGCCTTAACTCATTACCAAACAACCCCTTCTTTTGATGCCCCTTTTGAAAACACTGTAGGAAAAGGAGAAAATGCTGGTAACCAGCATTTTCTCCTTTTCCCACAATGTTTTCTACCCTTCACAAAAAAAAAAATTCAAATTTTTAGTCACTTTTATTTTGTCGTCTGCAAATGCTTTCAATTTGGACCAGTCTAAAATATTGTCGTTTGGAAATTGGTTAAAGACGACAAAATGAAAGTGACTGAAAAATTGAAATTTGTTTTGTGAAAGGTAGAAAACATTGTGGGAAAAGGAGAAATGCTGGTAATCAGCATTTTCTCCTTTTCCCACAATATTTTCTAAAGGCTTCTTTCTCCGGGACGTCAAAAGTAGGGAATGTGTGGTAATGGGTAAGATATTAACTCACAATTTGTTAAAAGTTCATCGTGGTCGCTTTTGCCTAGAATCACCCCCTTTTTAGCTCCACTGGCCGAAGGCCAGCGGGCTTATGTCATGGCCCGGTGTCCGTCGTGCGTCCGTCCGTCTGTGCGTGCGTGCGTCCGTCCGTGCGTGCGTTAACTTTTATTTCAAACGTCTTCTTCTCTGAAACTACCCATCCAATTTTGATGAAACTTCACAGAAATGATCCTGCCATGGTCCTCTTCAGAATTCCTTGAAAGAATTTTATTCCTTCAAAAACTCTGGTTGCCATGGCAACAAAACTGAAAAATATTGAAAATTTTTAAAAATCTTCTTCTCTGAAACCATAAGGCCTAGGGCTACCAAATTTGGCATGTAGCTTTATCTAGTGGACCTCTACCAAGTTCCTTCAAAGATTAGCCCTGGGGTC
This sequence comes from Tridacna crocea, assembly GCA_943736015.1. Taxonomy (NCBI): domain Eukaryota; kingdom Metazoa; phylum Mollusca; class Bivalvia; order Cardiida; family Cardiidae; genus Tridacna; species Tridacna crocea. The sequence goes on from OX031071.1 coordinate 7,550,707, forward strand.
AAAATTGGCCCCTACCCGGGGGTCACAAGTTTTATATGGGCTTATATAGGGAAAACTTTAAAATCCTTCTGGTACCTAGCCATAGGGCCTAGGGCTACCAAATTTGGCATGTAGCTTTATCTAGTAGACCTCTACCCAGTGTGCCCAAATGATAGCCCAGAGGTCAAATTTGGCCCGGCCCTGGGGGTCACAAGTTTCATATGGGCTTATATAGTGAAAACTTTAAAAATCTTTTTGTACCAAGCCAGAAGGCCTAGGGCTACTCAATTTTGCATCTAGCTTTATCAAAAGGTTGTCTACCAAAGGTGCCCAAATTGTAGCCCCAGGGTCAAATTTGGCCCTGTCCTTGGGGTCACAAGTTTTACATGGGCTCATATTGGGAATTTCTTAAAAATCTACTTGTACCTAGCTATAAGGCCTAGGGCTACCAAATTTTGCATGTAGCTTTATCTAGTGGGCCTCTACCAGGAGGGCCCAAATTATAGCCTTAGGGTTAAGTTTGTCCCCACACCAGGGGTCACAAGTTTTACATGGGCTTTTGTGATGAAGACTTTCTAAGTCATCTTGTTACTAACCATAATAAAGACTAGGACCACTAAATTCAGCCCTGTCTCATGGATTTTATGTTTTACAGGGCCTTTTATTGAGAAAACTGTGAAAATCTTCTTCTTTATAACCACACATTCTAGACCTGTATTACTAGTATTTGGTATGGGGCTTTATCTTGTAGACTTCCACCAGGATTCAAGTAATGATAGCTTTGTGGTCAAAACTGGATTTGCCCAGTGGTCACAACTTTTTTTGGTTTTTATGGAAAAAAATTGGATGCCCTAATGTTTGAAACCAGTTGGCCAAATAATGTAATGTTTGGCTTGTAGTGTTTTTACGAATTAGCCAGTGGAGCGATACAGGGCCATCATGGCCCGCTTGTTTTACATCGTTTCATCATGATGTGCCTGAACCAGTGCACAGTTATTCTTGCTTTCCTGGATTATACTTTGTACAACATTCTTTCCAGTCACTGGGCTTTCACCGAATATTTCTGTAAAACATTCTCCTTAACTCTTTAGCACAGGACAAAATTTTATACTGGTTCAAATTGAAAGCATTTGCAGACGACAAAATAAAGGTGACTGAAAAACTGAAATTTGTTCTGGAAAGGGTAGAAAACACTGTGGGAAAAGGAGAAAATGCTGGTTACCAGCATTTTCTCCTTTTCCGACAGTGTTTTTAAAAGGCTTCTTTCTCAGGGTCGTCAAAAGTAGGGATTGTGTGGTAATGGGTTGACCCATTACCAAACAATCCCTGGTTTTCATGACCCTGAAAAAGAAGCTTTAGAAAACATTGTGGGAAAAGGAGAAAATGCTGGTAACCAGCATTTTCTCCTTTTACCACAATTTTTTCTTTCGTACTGGAAACAAATGTCAATTTTTGAGTTACATTTATTTTGTTGTCTGCAAATGCTTTCGATTTGGACGAGCCTAAAATATTGTCGAGTGGTAATGAGTTGAAAGTGATTCAAATGATCCATTATGTCTTTGAAAGTAAGGTCAAAAACACTTTGTGAGTTACGACCAGTATTTTCTCTTTTACATGATGTTTTCCGCTAGCCTAATATATCCACAATGTTTTCTAAAGGCTTCTTTCTTAGGGTCGTCAAAAGTAGGGATTGTGTGGTAATGGGTTAAATCTTTACCAAACAAAAAAATGTTTAACACTTGATCAGATCAAAAGGATTTGCAGACAACAAATTAAATATAGCTCTTAAATACTGGAAATTGTCTGTAAAAGGGTAGAAAACCAAATGTCAGAATAGGAGAAAATGCTGGTAACCACCATTTTCTCCTTTTCCCGCAATATTACCAAAAGTTTTCTTTCTGTGGGTTGTTAAAACGTGATTGTGAGATGAGGATTAATTGTATGTGTGTCTGCTTTGTCTCTGAAATCCTAAGGATTTAAATTCATTTCAAAAGAAACTTAACGTCATCAGTCATCGAGGAACATTTAAAGGAACGGCTGTTTGTACCTATGGATCGCTGCAGAAATATATATATTTACTTCTTCACTGTTTACCATGCAACCCCAACTTTGAAAAATTGATGATGATTATTGTGACAGGATTCATTCCTCTCCTACCATTGACCATTGTTTCTACAATAATTATGTTGGGAAAGCAGCCAGTCGGCTTGGAAAGATGATAGTGCAGAGTACTGGTAAAGAGACTCCAGGAAAGCATGGATAGGTGCATTGGCTGCCACGATATATCTGAAATAATGTTGAAAATGGCGTTAAATGCCATACAATCTATCAGTCAGTTGAACAACCCTGAAAGAGATGCTTTGGAAAAGATTGTTAGAAAAGGAGAAAATGCAGGTAACCAGCATTGCCTCCTTTTCCCACAATGCTTTCTACCCCTTCCATAAAAAATTTCAAATTTTGAGTCCTATTGATTTTGTCGTCTGCAAATGCTTTCAATTTAGACAAGTGTTAAATTTTGTTGTTGTGCGGAGAGTAAATGTGCGGGAAAGGATTAGTTTTATCTGCTTTGTCACGGAAATTCTCGAGGATTTATTTTAAAAGCGTCTTTACGTCATCGAGGAACAAGAAACTGTCTTTTGTACCTATAAATTGCTGCACAAATATACATTTATTTCTGAAATAGTTTTGGTGTACCTTGTAACTGCTGCTGCAGAAATGTGTATTTATTTCTGAAATAGTTGATGATTTATGAGCAATATCTTTAGACAAAGAGTCGTTAAATGTTTCGCTGTCAGCTTTGTGGATGTTTACATCATTTAAGTTAATCATACGTATGATATTTATTATCGCCACTCATTTATCAACAGGTACCTATCATAAACGGATAAATTATGCAGCTTTGTGATAGGACAAAAAAGGGCCGAATCTTTGCTGTTTCCCGCTTTTCTACCACTGACAACAAAATTTTGGACTCGCTCAATTCTAAAACATTGGAATGGTTATTCTGAATGAAGGCTCAGCTGATGGAATTATTTTTGAGAGAGTAGAAAACATTGCTTGTTATCAGCATTTTCTCCTTTTCCCACAATGTTTTCAAAAACATTTTTCCTCTGAGCAGGGTTGATAAAACTCAGGATTGTGTGAAAAAGGTTTAACTCTTTACCACAGTCACAATCCTAACTTTTGACGATCCTGAGAAAGAAGCCAAATTACAAAACATTGTGGAAAAAGGAGAAAATGCTGGCATTTTCTCCTTTTCCCACAATGTTTTCTACTGTGCACAAAACAAATTTCAAATTTTCAGTCACTTTTATTTTGTTGTCTGCAAATGCTTTTGATTTGAACAAACCTAAAATTTTGTCGCTTGGTGTTGAATTAACCAAGCAGTCCCAAGTTTTGACAACCTTTAGGAAGAAGCCTCTTGTAAACATTGTAGGAAAAGGAGAGGAAAAAGGGCTATTTATATTTTTGTTGTTAACCTGAGACCCCACACAACAATACCATGATTTTAGCAGCCTTGAGGATTCAAAAGCCAATTAAAATCAATTTAAAAAAAGGAAAAAATGCTGATAACCAGCAATGCTTTTTCCTTTTCCCACAATGCCTGCACCTTTTTAGAGCCAAGCTTCATGATTTTTTTTATAAAATTTTTACTTAAAGTTAACAAAACTAATTTGTGTAAGATTTTGTTATTTGCTGGAAGTCCTATTAATTTTATTCCTATACCAAACGACAAAATTCTAGACTGGTCCAAATTTAAAGCACTCGCAGACGAAAAAAATAACATAAAAAATGATTTTTTTTGCAGCAAGATAAAAAATATTGTGGGATAAGGAGAAAATGCTGGTGACCAGCATTTTCTCCCTTTACCGCAAATTGTTTTCAAAAGTCTATCTTGGGGTCGTAAAAACCTGGGATTGTTTGGTAAAGCCATTACCATGTCTAAACTGAAATGTTGTTGAAAGCAGAGTTAAACACATTTCAACTAACAAATATTACCCTGGATAACACGGATATTAGAGTCCAGGTGAAGTCGACCAGTAAGGTGAGTGATGAGGGAAGCTCTAGAAGGTAATAGATAGATCTTTTATTTATGTATCGGAACAGCGAGATCCTTGATGGTTGACCATATAAGGTAAAAACCGGTTTTAAAGACAACATATATATAAATAATGTACGGACAATCAATCTTGTCATCCGTTTTCATAAATAATGGTCCGAAAACACTGGATTAATTGTAATCTACTGTTTTTAATACACGATGGCAAGTTGTCATACTTAACATGTCAATTCTCGTCAGTTCCCCTGGTTCAAAGGAAAGGCCAGGCTGTTGTAATTATTGTTTTCTCGTTCATAGACCTTTTATGTTGATTGTCTACATGTGTTGAATGTAAAATTATATCAACAGAAAATAGATTTCAGACTTGTTTTGTTGTTGTATGTTCAATAGCAAGACATGTTTAAAGACAATTGTAAAAAACCAGTTAACTCTTTACCACACAATCCCGACCTGGGAAAGAAGCCTTTTTAAGACATTGTGGGAAAAGGAGAAAATGCTGGTAACCAGCATTTACTCCTTTTCCCACGATGTTTTTTATCCTTCACAACACAATTTTCAAATTTTCATCAACTTTAATTTTGTTGTCTGCACCTGCATTCAATTTGTACTCTTTACCAAACAGAAATATCTGAATTGTCCAAATTAAAAGCACTTTAAAGATGAAAATTTTAATATGACTCAAATGAGGAAATTGGCCATTTGCAGGGTAGAAAACATTGTGGGAAAAGGAGAAAATGCTGGTTACCAGCATTTTCTCCTTTTCCCACAATGTTTTCAACAACTTTCTTCCTCAGGGTCGTTAAATTAGGATTGTATGGTAAAGGGTTAGTCAATCTATCAGTCAGTATATCCATCCATCCATTCATCCATCCATCCATTCATCCATAAAGAACAGACCAAGAGACCAAACAAACAACCAATCAGTCAATCAACAACCAACAAACCAGGCAACCAACCAACCGATCAACCAGTCAAATTCGTTCTACAGTAGATGATCTCAAGACATGCTTTTCCAAGTAACTAACAAGGTTAGAATCCTTATGAAAATCTTGCTTTATGTAATGACCAATATTTTCCTTTTGCCACAATGATATAAATTGGTCTGTTGCAAGGCCAGTACAGGTGGTCTGCAGGTGATGATTATATTATAAGAAACAAGAGAAAAAGAAGACGCAAGAGCGTCAAAGGTCGCCCGAAAATGATTTTTTTTTTTCTTTCCATTATTAAACAAATATGCAGTCAAGAGAATATATCTGTCTTCAACTTTTTCAGTTAATTTTTACTTGAGAAAAAAATAGATATTGTTTTCCAATAAATTGACATGACAATAGTGACCTACAATGTCATATAACCAACTGTCAAGATAAAGTATGGGTTTTCGGGCTGGAAAACGTTCAAATGCCCGATTTACATTTCATGCTACTTTTATGTCTATTTTCAATTTCGCCATCTGAGAATAACTGCATAATGAAAAAAAAAAAAAAAAAATGCTACAAATATATTTTTTGAGCCATGATTACAAAAATATTGTATTTCGTTTATAACTGGAGATATAATTGGTCAATGACTACAAATAAAATAAACGCATTTGAAACCATACGTGGTTGCCAAATACTTTACAACTTATGTTATAGTAACATTATACTTCCAATGCGAATTTTGTTTTTCCATTGCGCCTATCCCGCGCAATGGAAATTTGAAATGTTTTATTATCTGGCTACTCAATAGGTATTGGGAAAAAAGTTTCAGTTTATTTAACTTATAACTTAACACATAATCTTTATTTTGCACACCAAATGACAAAATTTTTAGAACAATCCGAAATATCTGAGGACGGTGTAGATCAAGATCAGACTTACCAAAATTACAATCTGATCCTAGATTCACGCAATGTAATGTACCAGTATATAAGATGATACATGTAACCAAAGCCGATCAGTGAAATATCTGAAGAGGGTGTAGATCAAGATCAGACTTACCAAAACTGAAGTCTGATCCTAGATTCACGCAGTCTAATGCATGTTAGCTGATATATAAATCAAGTTATTATCCATTTTAAAATTCAATCTGAACTTTAAGACCTGTGTTGGGTGCATTATATTGTACTTGTTCGAACTTGGTAATTTTTCCATTTCCCCTTCTGAGATTACCTGCTTAAAGAAGGAAATATTGCTACATATATATATATATATATATATATATATATATATATATATATATATATATATATATATATATATATATATATATATATATATATATATATATATATATATATCTTTTTAACAGTAAAAACTTTATTTTTCAATATTCCTGTAGATATACCCTAGGAAAGATATACGAGTACAAATACACACGTTTGAAATCATACATATTTACTTTATATAGTAACAAATGTATAATGTCTATTGCGTACTTTCTTTTCCATTGCGCCAGTCCCGCACAAAGGAAATTTAACCCTTTCCCAAACAATCCCTGGTTTTTACGGATCTAGAATAATAGCCTTTTGAAAACATTGTGGGAAAAGAAGAAAATGCTGGTAACCAGCATTTTCTGCTTTTCCCACAATGTTTTCTACCCTATCATAGACAGAAATCATCTTTTCAGCAAGAGTTTAGATTTCGTCTTCTAATGCTTTCAATTTTGTCTAGTCCAAAGGTTTGTCGTTTGGAAAGGGTTAAAAGGTTTTAACATTTGTACTTATAAGCATAAAGAAATTCTAATCATTTTCTTCAATTAACTACCCATAAGAAAATACATTAAAGACCTGTAACACTTTAGGTACAATATACTGTTGGTAAATTTTCATTTCGCCATCTAGGAATACGTGCATAAAGGAAAAATATCACTACAAGTACATTTTTTTCAGCGGTACAAAAACATAATTTTTGGTTTTTACTTGTAAATTACCTTTAATGGGTAGAAAAAATCAAATCATTATTGTTATTCTATTTAATAAACAGGCATGATATATTTCCATGCGTATTTTCTTTTCCATTCCGTCCATTGCTCTAGAATATTTCCATTCCGCTCTTTAGGCCTACCGGTAAAGAGTCATTATCTCCCGCTAGATGGCATTCTATAAATACTCGAATATATGACATGCACAGACAACGGTAAAGAGTAGGAGCAGTTCTGCATTTCCATTGGTTCCTAAGATCATGTGACAGGACGAGTTCATTTGCGTTAAAAATAGATGCATTCTGAAGAAGAACATTAATTGTTTCACAAAATGTTGCGCAGCAGACCGTTAATAATTCTTTCACGATTCTTTATCGGTTCAAAAATAAGTAAACAACCTCAAAAAAGGTGAAGAAACCCCACACAATAATTTCACAAACATTCACACCTATTTTACCAAATTAAACCTGGCGAATATGATGAAAGATTTCAACCGGAAGTACCTACACTCTCCATGAACATCTCTTCTGAACTATATTAAATATAAGGTCGCCGGCTTCTGCCGGGCGACCAATGACTTGGATATTTTAACACTGCACAAAACATCAGTGATGGATGATTATTGTATAGCAGCCAATAAATCTAGAATTGCCGAACAATAAGATTATAGATTTGTCAAAATTGACAGTATTCGCAGATGACAACATAAAAACAGCTTAAATAATGGAATATTTTCTTTGATAGGATAGAAAAACATTGCAGCATTTTCTCCTTTTCTAACAATGTTTTCAAAATTCTTCTCCGTTTCTGTACTCTTTTTACATAGAGGCTTGTGGAGACACAGTATTCGTGTAGTAAAACCTTTGCCACACAATCACAAGTTTTAACGACCTTAAGATTTAGAAGGCTTTTGAAAATATTGTGAGAAAAGGAGAAAATAACCAGCATTTTCTCCTTTTCTCACCATATTTTCTAGTCTCTTCAGGACAAACACCTTTTTCAGTAACACATTTGTTGTGCACATATGCCTTAGGTTTTGACATGCAGGTCCAGAATTTTGAAGTCTTGAATTTATTTTGTGCAGCCTGATCTTGATCTGCACTGGCCACAAAGGTAATTATAGTTCTGATAAAGGCTTAACCCTTCCCCAAACAATCCCTGGTTTTTATGGGTCTGGAATAGTAGCTTTTTGAAAACATCGTGGGAAAGGAGAAAATGCTGGTTTTCAGGGTTGTTAAAATTTGGGATTGTAAAGAGTTGAAAGGGTTAATCCATGTTTGTAACAGTGTAAGTGGTTGATAATTTATTTGACATGCAGGCAGTATTAGCACTTTCACAGGGTTTGTTGGGTAAGCCAGTGCCAGATGGTACCTGCTAATTGTCAGACAATGTTTTTGGAAGGTCAATACAGAGGTTGTATTGATTATTGTGTTAAAGGCGTGCAAAACACATAGCCAAGTTAAAGATGGACAATTTTTTTCTGTAATGTAATATTATCTTATAATTGAGCAAATTGTTTTGGCAAAAGGGGGCTCTCAAAGATGAGTGTACGGTAGCTTTTTTTTTCAAGGGTACACTTACCCCATCAGCTGTAAATCTGAAGGTAAAGTTTCGTATCTGAGGGTATGAAAATAACAGTTCTCAACTTCGGGTAAAAGCAATCCATATTGATGATTTGCAGTAAAAAAGTCTGCTGTATTAGATATTTGTGGAAATATAACCACTTTATCGCTTTTACCAAACAATAAAATTTAGACTTGTCCAAATTAATAGCATTTGCAGATGACAAAATGAGTGTGACAAAGGAATTGAAATTTGTTTCAAGAAGGGAAGAAAATATCATTGGAAAAGGAGAAAATGCTATTTTGTGAAAGGTTGAAAACATTGTGGGAAAAGGAAAAAATGCTGTATACATGTACCAGCATTTTCTCCTTTTCCCACAATGTTTTCAAAAGACTTCTTTCACAGGGGTGTTAAAAGTCGGGAGGGTAGGGTAAAGGGTTAAGTCATTAATATGTTGAAAAAAAGTCTGAAATGACTCTGAGCGGACAATGTCAGAAAGAACATTTTGTTGTGTCATGGGTTTTCATGTTTTTTTGACTGGTCATTTTGGTTTATTCATATGTTTATGCAGTCTCATCTTCTTGAGCCAAGGTTAGGATCACTACCTGGATCTTACCTTGGCAGATCAAGGCCAATTTCGATATTCCCGGGGTACGCTCCCTATCGGATGCTAGTTATTATCCCCCTTTACATCATATTTCTGAAAGCCAACGAAATATCGTTTTACAAACTGCTTTCAAATACAATATTTTAACATGAAGCAATAACCACAAACATACTTCAACATTCCATCCTCAGGTGCTGGAATATGGCCTAAAACCTCTGATAATTGATAGATTTCATTGAAACTTTCTGTAAATATTGTTCATCTATGTTTTATCGGTAATAAATCATTACAGATCCTGCACATATCAGAGCTAGCTACAACCAATGAAAATGAGTATCACAGGAATGTCGAAATCAAGCTCGATCCGCCAAGGATAGGGTAGCGTAGTGGATCATCACCCTTGGCTTGCGAAGATGATGCAGTTTATGGTATCATGCCTTGAACTTAAGGCTTAGCTTCTTCATTGCCATGATTAGAGGCAAGACCATGGCGTCAATCTTTGGTTGGGTAGCAAGGCTTGAAGTCTCTTCCATGAAAAAATTGGCTATAAAATTCCGTCTTAATAAGTCTTTACCAAAGAATTCCTAGTTTTAAAAACCCTGTGGAAGAAGGCTTTTGAAAACAAAGTTGGAAAAGGAGAAAATGCTGGTAATAAGCATTTTCTCCTTTTCCCACGATGTTTTCTATTCTTTTGCAGAAAATTTCCCCAGCATGTGCTGTTTGGTTAAGAATCTTAGCAAAAAAAAAAATGAATCTGAGTGAAACCAGAATATGTTGTTAATAATTATGCAAGTTTTATTACTTCAGATAGAAAACAAAAAACTGTGAAATAGCTAGAACACCCAAATACTTGCCTGATAAATGATAAATCTTAGAATATTTGTTAAAATATGTAAGATGAGTGAAAAATAACTCATTCCCACTCAATACAATTGGTATTTTTGTACTAAAGAAAGATTTTCTTAACCCTTTATTTCAAAGATACTCATTTCTACACATTGCTTGTAGGAGCCTTTGGAAATCATTGAGGCAAAAGGTGAAATTGCTCGTGACGAGCAATTTCACCTTTTGTGACAATGTTTTCTATGCTATCAAAAGGTGTCATTTACACTTGAGAAATGAATTCATCCTTGCTGTTATTTAGGGTCAATTAGAGATGCTATAAAAATGCCTTATGGGGTAAAGGGTTAAGAAAACAATAAGAGAGCTTGCTGGAAACCAGAATAGATTAAATTTGCAGATGACATTTTAAATATTGGCACAAATGATGGGATATTTCTTTCAGAAAGGGTAGAAAACATTTTGGGCAAAGTAACAATGCTAGTGACCTTCATTTTCTCTCAAAATATTTCATGTATTTTTCTTTTCTATCAGTCAATACCCTTGATTGTTTAGTAAATAGACTGAATGATGTGTGACGCCAAATTCTAACATGAATTCGGCTCTATAAACATGATGCAACGAAAGTGTGGTAAAATCTGCGTTATTCTGTGTGGAGTGACGTCATTCGGGATCTATATAGAGTGATGTCATTCTGTATAATGTAAATAAGTGAATTATTCACTGGAATATATTTTCTGCATCCGTGTCTTTATTCTAGTATGAATTTGTTTTTTGTTGGTCAATTTAGAATTGAAATTATCTCTCTATTGTGGTTTATAATTTAGTAAAGCATGTGAGTTATGAAGTGCATTGAATAAATCATTTATTGTGCCTCATAACTCACCATTGTGGTTTATTGAATGATAAACCACGATAGAAAAACTATTTCTTAATTCAATGCACTTTCACCCATATCAGCCTGAGACCGGGGCCTGTTCCTTGTGCGAGACCACTCCTTCATGCATGGCTTTATCCTGGTTTAAATACAATTCCTAACAACTGCATTAGAGAGAATCTCTTTAGCTCAGTGAATTTGTTGTAAGCCGTTCGTCCAGGTGTTCTAGATTCGAATCCTGCTCAGTCCCACTGTATTTCTGCCATGCATTCGTTCATTAATTTTGTTTGTTTGTTACGAACTTTGTTTGTTATAAATGAATTTTGGTTATAGATGTCCGGGGTTTAATCCTTTACCATACAATGACAACTTTTGACACCCCGGAAAGAGAAGGCTTTAGAAAACATTGTTGGAAAAGGAGAAAATGCTGGTAAACATGGTCCAGGGTCATTGACACCGGTTAAGGGGTAATTCTTAATCAAACGACAAAATTTCAGACTGGTCCAATTTGAAAGCATTTGCAGACAACACAATAAAGGTAACTCAAAAATTGAAATTTGTTTCCAGCAGGTTAAAAAACACTGTGGGAAAAAGGAGAAAATGCTGGTTACCAGCATTTTCTCCTTTTCCAACAATGTTTTCGAAAGCCTTCTCTTTTAGGATTGTCAAAAGGCCTTTAGTGTAGGGTCGTAAAAACCAGGGATTGTATGGTAAAGGGTTAAAGGACAGAAATAAACGATAGTTAAACAAACAAAAAAATTCTTTGCCCAGTTGACATTGCAAATTTCTTAACTGCTATTTAACGTCAAATAAAGTTTCATGCAGAACTGGAAAACTGATGGGAGAGATCAAAATTCTGTTGAATTATGGGCCATACAGTTTGATTAATGCACTCATTATGGAAACAGAATTCGCACTGATATTTTCGTCTTATTAATTATTCATTTCTTTATTGAAATGTGGTAAGATATTTAATTTTAATCAGTTTATAAGTAACTGTGAAGCAGAATTGCTTTGTTTTGTAAGACCTGATACACTGTAACTGCAGCAGTCTGTGGATTGAAAATGGTGTAAAAATAACGATTAACGCTTCCCCAAACAAACTTGGGTTTTCAACACCCTGAGAAAGAAGCCGTCTGAAAACATTGTGGGAAAAGGAGAAAATGCTGGTAACCAGCATTTTCTCCTTTTCCCACAATGTTTTCTACAATTCCCAAAACATATTTACATTTCCGAGTCCCGTTTATTTTGTCGTCTGTAAGTGCTTCAATTTAGACAAGTTTAGAATTTTGTCGTTTAGTAAAGAGTTTAAAAAAATGTCTACTCAGTACTGAAAATTACCTACGCAAGATAATTAAATTCTAGACTCGCCCATATTGAGAGCCTCTGCAGACGACATATGAACTGTTTACCTGAGACAACACAATCTTAGCCTTGTCCAAATTAAAAGCACTTTCAGACAACTTAACTCTTTACCACACAATCCCAACTTTTAACGACCCTGGGAAAAAAGCCTTTAGAAAACATTGTAGGAAAAGGAGAAAATGCTGGCAACCAGCATTTTCTCCTTTTCCCACAATGTTTTCTACCCTTCACAAAACAAATTTTAATTTTTTAGTCACTTTTAATTTGTCGTCTGCAGATGCTTTCAATTTGGACCAGTCTATAATTTTGTTGTCTGGTAAAGAGTTAAGGCAATGGACCCGTAATACTTCTTTTGCAGCATGGCATAAAATTTCTTGACAGATTTATACAGATATAATATTTTTGCACATTTCTAAACGACCAGAAATTCCTTTGATGTCTATCTTAAATTTATTTGTTGATACTTTTCTTAGTTTTTAGAAAAGGGAGGTAATTATCATATCTCTTTGTAATGAGAATATACCAGTAGTGGTTTTATATAAATGGTAATTCCAAGAAGGACAAAAAGGAAAAAGTGGCTCGGTTAAAATTGTACAATAATACAGTTAATCTTAGCGAATTTTGTAGGATAATATTATAGTTGAAATACCTGTTTTCTATTACGAGTCCACTTTGTTAAAACAAAAAACTTGTCATTCAAAAGGTTGAGAATGGTGTAAGAATACCAATTATCAAAATTTAAAAAAAAAATGTCCACTCCATACAGTGTATACATACCAATTTTTTTTTTAACAGATAACAAAATTTTAGACTGGTCCATATTGAAAGGCCCTGCAGACGAAATAATTTTTTTAAGCATTTACGAGACATAAAAAAAAATAGCCTTGTCCAAATTGGAAGCATTTGCAGACAACAAATTATTTACAACAAGAAACTTGTCGTTCAAAGGATTGAAAACATTGTTGGAAAAGGAGTAAATGCTGGTTACCAGAATAAATGGATAGACAGCTGGAATCCAACATGCCTGGAAAAGGGGAAAATACCGGTTTCACTAACATTTTTTGCCATTGTAACATCAAATATCTCCATCAGTGTTTTCAGAAGCCACCTGTATCAGAGAGTTTTTATCCATTTCCACAGAAATGGAGTTTAAACCAGCCTAAGGAAGAAGACTTTCAAAAACATTGCGGGAAAAGGAGAAAATGCTGATAACCAGCAGTTTCTCCTTTTCCCACAATGTCTTTTAACCTCCAGGAGACATCCTCCATCCCATCATTATAATAAACTTTTTACCAGACGACAAAATTTTGAAAGCATTTACAGACATCAATTTAAAATAAGACTCAAATAATGAAATTTGACCCTGAGCATTTTCTCCTTTTCCCACTGTGTTTTCAAAAGGCCTCTTCCTCTTCCTCAAGGGTGTTAAAAGTCGTCATAGTGTGGTAAAGGGTTAAACATATTTGATTTACAGATGAAAAAGTATATGTTGCTGAAATTGTGATTTCTTTCTGATTTGGTGGGAAATATTGTGAGAAAAGGAGATAATGCCAATAACCAGTATTTTCTCCTTTTCCCACAATGTTTTCAAAAGTCGTTTTCATCAGAGTCGTTTAAAAAAAAGAAGATGTGAAACCAATTGATGATAAATACGGTATGTGAAAGGAACAATGTAATACGTGTGGCCCATTGTCAGTTAGAAGACAATCACTTGACAGTACAAAGGTATGTTAATACGTGCTCCGCTAATGGAGAAACAGGATTTTCGTAAAATACCTAGCCTGTTGATTGGTGTTAGTGAACGATGTATATATGATATAAATTTGCCCCTTGGGCAAGTTACAATGTGCACACAGACTTGTCATGAAAGGAAAAAAAATATGTATATAGATATAAACCCTTCTGAATGAACTTGATTATGTTTTTGCACCATTTTCACATTCATCACATTTCCTTTATGTTAAAAAGTTACTGATCTCGACTTTTTACCAAATGATGAAATTTTAGACTTGTCCAAATTGAAAGCATTTGCAGACAGCAAATTTAATGTTACTCAAAAATTGAAGTGTAATTTGGATGGAGTAGAAAACATCGTGTGAAAAGGAGAAAATGCTGGTTACCCAGCAATTTCTCCTTTTCACACAATGTTTTCAAAAGGCTTCTTCCTCAGGGTCGTGAAAACCAGGGATGGTTTGGTAAAGGGTTAATTAACTGAATCTAAATCAAATGTTGATGTTTTGGCCACCCTGATTTTGAGAGTAAACATTAAGAAAAGAGATATGACAAATTTCTCAAGAGGACAAAATTTTAGACCTTTTTTCACACTGAAACTACTTGCAGACCATAAATTTAAGATTAATGTTCGAATGATTGTTGTTTTTTTCTCTTTGAAAGGGATAGAACATTTTGGGAAAAGGAGAAAATGCTGGTTACAGAAAATAAAATTTTAGATTTGTCCATGTTGAAATCATTTGCAGACCATAAGTTTAAATATAGCTCATATGATTCTTTTTTTGAGAGGAAAAACAACATTTTGGGAATAGGAGAAAATGCTGGTAACCAGCATTTTCTCTTTTCCCACAGTATTTTTAAAAAGTGTTTTTTTTCTGTAGGTTTATCAGCACCTGGGATTGATTGACTAAAAGATTGAAGTGCAATATTTGGAATTTTTTTCATTGGAATAAATTTTCCATGTTCTTGGTTCATTATTAATATTGACCAGCATAAGTCAGTGTTAAATTGTTTTACTTTTTACCAGAGTTGTTTTATAAAGGTTAAAAATGTACCAGTATTTTGTTTACCTTTATACAGTGCCAGGCAAGCTGGGGACCCAGTGTTTTATTGATAAAATTTAGTCCCTGACACGTCCAGGACTTAAGCCCGACAAAAATCTTGCTTGAAAAAGCTTTTTAACTCTTAACTCTTCAGCATAAGACAAAACTTTGGACTGTTCCAAATTGAAAGCATTTGCAGATGACAAAATGAACTCATTACCAGATGACATTATTTCAGACTTGTCCAATCAAAAGCATTTGCAGACGACAAAATAAAAGTGACTGAAATTTTAGAATTTGTTTTGAGCAGGGTAAAAACCATTGTGGGAAAAGGAGAAAATGCTGGTTACCAACATTTCTCCTTTTCCCACAATATTTTTAAAAGGTTTCTTTTCCAAGAGCGTCAAAAGTAGGGATTGTGTGGTAATGGGTTAATGTGATTCAAATACTGAAATTTGTTTTGGGAAGCATAGAACACATTGTGGGAAAAGGAGAAAAATGATTTTTATCCAAAGACATTGTCCATAATTTGAGCGATACAGGAATTGACCTTGGAAATGCTTTCAAGAATTTGGACAAGTACATTTTTGTCACACTGTAAAAGAGTGAAATCTCAACCAAACAAGTTTGTGATTTTAGGAAGTAGGTTTTTGAAGACATTGTGGGAAAAGTGTTATAGTGATAGAACTTGGTCCTTTTGTGTGTCCAGTTGGACAAAAAAGTCTGACAAAATTCTTGCCTGAAAAGGCTGTTTAACCCTTTACTCCATAGATACTCATTTCGACGCATTGCTTGTAGGAGCCTTTGGAAAACATTGTGACAAAAGGTGAAATTGCTCGTGACGAGCAATTTCACCTTTTGTCACAATGTTTTCTATGCTGTCAAAAGGGGTCATATACACAGTCATAAAAACGACTTCATCCTTGCTGTTATTTAGGGTCAATTAGAAATACCATAGAAATGCCTTCTGGGGTAAAGGGTTAACTCTTTACCAAATACGTTCAGTTGGTTTTGGACCCTGAGGAATACGGCTTTTAAAAACATTGTGGGGAATGGTAAATCACATTTTTGCTCTATGTCCCATAATTTTTGTGCAAAAATGCATAGATCTATCACCTTAAGTCTTTACCACACAGTCCAGTACTTTTAACGACCCTGAAGAAGGATTTTGAAAACATTGTTGGATTGGAAATTTTAAAGTCACATTTAAAATGTCTTTGAATGCCTTCAATTTAGACAGGTCTAAAATTTTGTCGTGTGGTAACGGGTTAATCAGAAATGGAAAACTTGTGGGAAAAGGAGAAAATGCTAGTTACCAGCATTTTCTCCTTTTCTCCACAATGTTTTAAAAAGGTTTCTTTCTCAGGGTCGTTAAATGATGGCCTTGTGTGGTAAAGGGTTGCAAAAAAATACCTTTTAATGTGCAATGCAACATTATAACAAGAGTGGCTTAGAAAAAAAATCATCAAATCTGAAAACCAGGTACCAGTCATCAGTTTTGTGACAGGTGACGATGACAGCTGCAGGGATCCAGCCCACTAAATTAGATTATGTACCTGTATGGTTAATCTAGTGACAATTTTCAGTGACATCAGAGCCAGGATGTAAGGTGGTTTGGACAATAGGAGTTAATTATCAGTTTAGACTAACCCAGGCGAAAAGTCGATCGCTTTTTGCCATATGGTAGTCTGGGGATGGTGGAGTGTGATGTTTTAGTTTTGTAAAAGTGGAAAAAAAAATATACTTTAATGTAAATGTTGTTTTTTTTTCCCATAAGGTTTTAAGCTTGATATATAATATATATTTAATAAGTGTCATGATTTCAATTGGTAAAGAATTTTTTTGTTAGTTTGGAATTTTACACTTTGATGAAAACAAAAAAAAACTTTTAAGAACTGAGACTTAGCCCTGTTATCTGGAGCCTAAGATACCTTAGGAAAAAAGTCTTTTGTAAATATTGTGAAAAAAGGAGTAAATGCTTATTACCAGCATTTTCTCCATTTTCCACAATACTCTCTACCCTTTCAAAGGCAGAAATCATCATGAAAGCAACATGTTATTTATCATCTGCAGAAAGTTTTAAAATTGAGTCAATCCAAAACCTTGTCGTTTAGTAGAGAGTTAACCCTTTACCAAACAATCTCTACTTTTAACAGCTCTGAGAAAGAAGCCTTTTGAAAACATTGTGGGAAAAGGAGAAAGTACTGGTAACCAGCATTTTATCTTTTGCCCACAAGTTTTTCTACCCTTCCTAAAAGAAATTCTTAATTTTCAGTCACATTTATTTTGTCGTCTGCAAATGCTTTCAGTTTGGCCCAGTCTAAAATTTTGTTGTTTGGTAAAGAGTTAAAGAAAATAAGAAGATAAAAGTTTCTTCAATTCCCAATGAGGTTTATATTAACTCATTACCAAATGACAGTATTTTAGGCGTGTCCCAATCGTAAGCATTTGCAGACGACAAGATAAAAGTGAATGAAAATTTGAAATTTGTTTTTGTGAACATCAGAAAAAATGGTTGGAAAAGGAGAAAATGCTGGATATCAGCATTTTCTCTTTTTCCCGCAATGTTTTCGAAAGACTTCTTTCTCAGAGTCATCAAAAGTCGGGATTGTGTAGTAATGGGTTTTAATCAAGGATGCAAATTTATAAATAGTGGAGTTGCTGTTCTTACAGTGATGGAAGCACAAAGGACTTGATGTACAAGGATTTTTCATGGATTAGAACAAAATAAATATCATTCTTGCATAGATATATATTATGCTGTTTTGTGTTTGGATTCTTAGCACAGTGATGTTTTTCTTAGAGAGAGCTGTTGGTTATTGAAATTATGGATTGATCACTGAAAATCGTTTGACGGTGCTGTAGGACAATAATTTTACGATAGATTATGGTGCGGAGTCGGCCTCACAAAGATTGGGACATCATGAAGATGTATTATCAGGATGACAGTAACGGTGAACATTTGGTTTTACTTTCTTCTACTTACGTTTAATTATACTTTACCTAACGACAAAATTTTAGACTGGTCCAAATTGAAAGCGCTTGCAGAAGACAAAATAAATGTAATTAAAAAAATGAAATTTGTTTCTAGCAGGGTAGAAAACATTGTTGGAAAAGAGAAAATGCTAGTTTCCAGCATTTTCGCCTTTTCCCACAATGTTTTCAAAAGGCTTCTATGTAGGGGTTGTTAAAAACCAGAGATTGTTTGGTAAAGGGTTAATTAACACTTTACCTAACGACAAAATTTTAGACTGGTCCAAATCAAAAGAATTTTCAGATGACATTTACAGAAGTGACTCAAGATTTTGAAATTTGTTTTGTGAAGGGACTAAAATGTGATTGTGGGAAAAGGAGAAAATGCTGTTTACCAGCATTTTCTCCTTTTCCCACAATGTTTTCTGAAGGCTTCGCTCTCGGTCGTCAAATGTAGGGATTGTATGGTAATGGGTTAAAGTTTAATATTGTAAATAAACAATTCCATATAAGGATGTGTGATGCTGGATGCTACCCACTAATTATTGAACTACTTTTGAAAGGTCATAGATCAATGTCAGGGTCACCCCCAGGCTAGAGAAAATCTTGATTATCTATGAAGATCACAATTGCAATATGGGGTGTGACTTGTTTCAGAAAATTTTATATTTTTATCTTTATATGTTGAACCATCCTCTGTTCATACATCACTCACTGGAATGCATGACTCCCATTACCTCCAGCTAGATGGCGTTCTACAAATACACATCTATCTAATTTCGGAATTTTGGATACAGAACTGGACTACTTTTCTATGCGACGACCGTTACTTTGAATTTCAAACTAAAATAAAAGTTTACTTAGTAAAACACTACCTGGTGCGATTCGCACAGCTATGATCAGCAGTTTAGAGAAATCTGGGACTAAACAGGCTTGATTTTTCCTCAAACATATTGATAAAAGCCATTTTCTCCATTGCTACTTTATAGAGCATATTACTAAAGTCTCCCCGATATCAGGGATAGTGATTCGTCATATAAAACAGGTTGAATCTTCGAAGAATATGACATGCGCAGGCAACGGTTATATACATGTATAACCAAATACTCTAGCTTTTTCATCTAGTTCTTAGTATTTATTTTCTTAACTGAATAAATAATAAATTTTTACTGGTTGAAATTGTGGACCCTGCAGGCCTATTTTGTGGCCACTTTCATGACATGATTGTACAAAAGTTGCTTGTGCTAATCGATATCTCAGAGCGCTAATTCACACCTTGGCAAATATATTATGAGAGGGGCTAATCCTTTTTATGTACTTATCGATAATTTGATATCTTAAACTCTATACCACACAATCTGGAGTTTTAACGCCCCTGAGAAAGAAGCCTATTACAGAAAACAATGTGGGAAAAGAAAATGCCAGTAACCAGCATTTTCTTCTTTCCCACAAAAATGAATATTTACTAGCCTATCAAAGCCAAAAATTATCATTTTAACCCATTACCACTCAATCCCTACTTTTGACGCCCCTGAGAAAGAAGCCTTTTGAAAACACTGTGAGAAAAGGAGAAAATGCTGGTTACCAGCATTTTCTCCTTTACCCACAGTGTTTTCTGCCCTTCCCAGAACAAATTTCTATTTTTCAGTCATCTTTATTTTGTCGTCTGCAAATGCTTTCAGTTTGGACCAGTCTAAAATTTTCTCGTGTGGTAATGAGTTAAGAAGCATTTTCTCCTATTCCCACCATGTTTTCTACCCTTCCCAAAACAAATTTCAATTTTTGAGCTATGTTTATTTTGTCGTCTGTAAATACTTTCATTTGGGACAAGTCCGCATTTTTGTCGTGTGGTAAAGATTTAATTCCAAGTAATTCACCGATAAAAATATAATGATATTCACTCTTTCTCTCAATACTGAACTGCAAGAGTTTCAGTATTTATATTTCAGTACTTTTGATGTCTTAATATTTTTAAAGGCCCAGCAGAGTCCAAAAGTCAACAATGTAGGTGCTAACTGCTAAAATTATTTTATCATAACAGTTTAACCCATTATCAAACAATCCCTACTTTTGACAACCCTGAGAAAGAGACCTTTAGAAGAAATTGTGTGAAAAGGAGAAAATGCTGGTAACCAGCATTTTCTCCTTTTCCCACAATGTCTTCTACCCTTCACAAAACAAATTTCAAGTTTTCTGTGACTTTTATTTTGTCGTCTGCAAATGCTTTCGATTTGGACAAGTCTAAAATTTTGTTGGTTGGTAATGAGTTAAATTTTTTATTTTATGTGGAAATTGTCTTTGAAAGGGTAGACAACATGGCTGAAAATAGACAGAATGCTGCATGGCTACAAGCATTTTCTGCTTTTTCCACAATGTTTTCAAATATCTTCATCTGGTTCTTAAAGCTGGGGATTCAATGGCAAATGATGTCCATCATGGAAGGATTTGCAGATGGTGAAATACTTGTGCCAGATTGGACAGTGAGGATTAAAGATCAGACTGCTTGCTCTTTGCAGTCTGATCTTGATCTTCCTTTGCCACAAAAGCCCTCACAACCAAAGGGCTAAAACGTATCAGGGATTGTTTGGTTATGGGTTAACCCTTTACCACACAATGTCGACTTTTAACACCTCTGGGAAAGAAGCCTTTTGAAAACATTGTGGGAAAAGGAGAAAATGCTGGTAACCAGCATTTTCTCCTTTTCCCACAATGTTTTCTTCCCTTCCTGAAACAAATTTCAAGTCTTTAGACACATTCATTTTGTAGTCTGCAAATGCTTTCAATTTGGACCAGTCTAAAATATTGTCGTTTGGTAAAAGAGTTAAACTACTACAGTTTTATGATCAGGTAAAGAGTCAAAAATATTCCGTCTGCCTTGCAGCATGTGCTAGAAGTCAAATCTCTGTTTCTCTGTGAATTATTTGATGCAAAAGATAGATTATCTAAGCCAATGGAAATTTAGGAAAAACCTCTCATATTTCTGATAAGCCCATTGATGATCTTTCGGTACGAGCGAACATGTTTGCAGGAAGTGTGAAATCTGTCGGAAATGGTTTCAACTTTTTTTTCATAACCAGACGAAAAAAGATTAGACTTTACCATTATGAAAGCAATTGCGGAATTAAAAAGTAACCTCCAGAGTTTCAAAGAGGCTTTGAAAACATTGTAGGAAAAGGAGAAAATGCTCGTAACCAGCATGTTCTCCTTTTCTCACAATATTTTCTACCCTATCCAAATTGAAAGGCTAATCTTTCACCAGACAATCTTTAGTTTTAATGATCAATAGGAGAATATAAGCCTTCAGAAAACATTGTGGGAAAAGGAGAAAATGCTGGTAACTAGCATTTTCACCATTTCTCACAATATTACCTAAACCTTATCTAAATTGAATCCTTTTCCGAATAATCATTAGTTAAAATGACATGGGAGAAAAGGCTTTCAGAAAACATTGCTGGAAAAGGAGAAAATGCTAGTTACCAGCATTTTCTCCTTTTTCCACAGTGTTTTCAACTCTATCAAAGAAAGGTATCATCATTTAACCTTAAAATTACCACACAATCCGGACTTTTATCACCCCTGTGAAAGAAGCCTTTTGAAAACATAGTGGTAAAAGAAGAAAATGCTAGTAACCTGTATTTTCTCCTTTTCCCACAATTTCTTCTACTCTATCGAAGAAAAATTACACCATTTGAGCAACATTGAAATTGTCGTCTGCAAGTGCTTTCAATTTGGACAAGGCTAAAATGTTGTCGTCTGGTAAAGAGTTAAAGCTACCTTTGATTAGTCAGTCTTCTGCAAATGTTTTCAACTTGGTTGAGTACGAAATTTTTTTTGTTTTATAAAAGAGTTATTCCATTACCAAACAATCCCGATTATTTACGACCCTGAGAAAGAAGCCTTTGAAAACATTTTTGGAAAAGGAGAAAATGCTGGCAACCAGCATTTTCTCCTTTTCCACAATGTTTTCTACCCTTCCCAAAACAAATTTAAAATCTTAAGTCACTTTTATTTTGTTGTCTGCAAATGCTTTCGATTTGGACAAACCTAAATTTTTGTCATTTGGTAATGAGTTAATACTTCGGATTGTGTGAAAAGGGGTCTTCTTCTTATACCAATGGTCAGTTAAAAGTACTGCTGACCAATTCTTTATTGATGAAGTTGACCAGGTTTAGATGGGAAAATTATACAGGTAATAGCTGGTTAGTTAATTAGATTCGGAGACCCTCGTGTCAGTTTTCTCCGCTTTCAGTGGATTAAATTACTGATAGTTTGTGACCGGATTAACATTTTTCCACCATAATCCAGTATCTAGAATACTTGTATTATTTCTGCCAAGCTGCGCGGTATTAACACTACCAAACGACAAAATTTTAGACTGGTTCAAATTGAAAGCATTTGCAGATGACAAAATAAAGGTGACTGAAAAATTGAAATTTGTTCTGGGGAGGGTAGAAAACACTGTGGGAAAAGGAGAAAATGCTGGTTACCAGCATTTTCTCCTTTTCCCACAGTGTTTTCTAAAGGCTTTTTTCTCAGGGGTGTCAAAAGTAGGGATTGTGTGGAATTGGGTTAAGTCAGTGTTATAAACTGGGCTTGACTGTAGTCTGATCTTGATCTATGATGTCTCTAAGTTTATATAAACCCTTTACCACACAGTCCCAACTTTTAGGGACTTTAAAAAAGACAGTTTTAGAAAACATTGTGGGAAAAGGATAAAATGCTGGCAACCAGCATTTCCTCCTTTTCCTACAATGTTTTGAAAAGGATTCTTTCTCAGGGTCATTAAAAGTAGGGATTGTGGAAAAATGAAAATGCTGGTTAAATCGGCAATTTTTCCTTTTCCAACATTTTTTTCTTTCCTCTCAAATACAAAGACATTTTAACCTTATTCATTTTTCCCTAAAAAGGCTTTAGATTTAGTCAAGTTTGAAATGATGGAATTTGTCACTGATAGGGTAGAAACGATGTGGGAAAAGGGCTAACTCCTAGTCACCACCATTTTCTCCTTTTCCCACAATGGTTTTAAAAGCTTTCTTTTACAGTTTCATTAAGATCAGGAGTGTGTGGTGAAGGATTAACCCATTACCACACAATCCCTACTTTTGACTCCCCTGAGAAAGAAGCCATTGGAAAACACTGTTGGAAAAGGAGAAAATGCTGGTAACCAGCATTTTCTCCTTTTCCCACAGTGTTTTCTACCCTTCCCAGAACAAATTTCAATTTTTCAGTCACCTTTATTCTGTCGTCTGCAAATGCTTTCAATTTGGACCAGTCTAAAATTTTCTCGTGTGGAAAAGGATTAAGGCGAAAAGTGCTAGGCTGTCATGGTAACTGGTAACCTCACCCCCTGGACTCATCCGTAATCCAGCCATTGTTATTATCAAATCGCCCCGCAGTGAAGTGATTTTCTCTCAAATGACGCAGGTGTCCACGACGTTAGAATAATCCTAATCTTGTACGGAAATGTGTGAGCGCTTAATTCAGATTTGGGGAATTAACGTCAGAATTGTAATTTGACATTTGAATTCAGGCTTTTTCTACTGGTAGGGAGTCTTTTAGCTTTGGAAATTCTAAATACGGCCTGTCGTTTTCTGTATAGAAAATTAAGTCGAGTATTATTGGTTTAATCCATCTGGGACACTGGCTTTATTTTGAGGGAAATATATTATACATCCTTATTTTAGTTATATTGCGGCAGCCAGTGTGCCTATCCTTGCATTCCTTGAGTCTCTCTGAACTCTTTATGAAACGACAAAAATTTAGACGGGTCAGAATTAAAAGCACTTTCAGACGACAAAATAAAACTGACTGAAAATTTGAATTTTTTTTTCTGAAGAGTAGAAAACATTGTGAGAAAAGGAGAAAATGCTGGTTACCAGCATTTTCTCCTTTTCCCACAATGTTTTCAAAAGGCTTCTTTCTCAGGGTCGTCAAAGGTAGGGATTGTGTGATAATGGGTTAATCCATTTGGGACAGTGGCTTTATTTTGAGGGAAATATATTACACATCCTTATTTTAGTTATATTGCGGCAGCCAGTGCACCTATCCTTGAGTCTCTTTTACCAGTACTCCTCACAATATTCTTTCCAAGCCACTGGCTGCTTTCCCACATAACAATTGTCAAAACAATGGACAGCAGTGAGAAAGGAATGAATCCTATCACAATGGCTATCATCAATCCTCTGAAAGAAATTGACCAAGCTGGGGATCGAACCCATTGTCCCCCAGTTCTCAAGTCCTGTACGCTACCAACTAAGCTAACTCAGGGCTTGACAGATTCTTTTTGTGAACTCTCCACAGCAAAGTTGTGGACATGTCCAAATTGAAGGCAATTGCTGACAAAAGAATTTAACTCTGTCACCTGAATTAACCCATTACCACACGAGAAAATTTTAGACTGGTCCATATTGAAAGCATTTGCAGACGACAAAATGAAGGTAACTAAAAAATAGAAATTTGTTCTGGGAAGGGAAGAAAACACTGTGGGAAAAGGAGAAAATGCTGGTTACCAGCATTTTCTCCTTTTCCCATAGTGTTTTCAAAAGGCTTCTTTCTCAGGGGCGTCAAAAGTAGGGATTGTGTGGTAATGGGTTAAACCATTGCCACTCATGTTCATAGCAACTTTTTAAGGATAATGTTATAGTGGAAATAGCTGTTTTCCATTAGAATGGTACCACCTTAAATATTTTAGTTCAATTGATTTTTTCTTGAACTTCTTAAAGACAGCTGAACTTCATGAATTGTTCAAGAATACTCAGTTCATGAACTGATGTCAGGTGCTATTTCATGAGCTGTTAGTAATAGTTAATGAATATGGATTTCATGAACCACCAGTTCACAAACTACCACTTGACTGTTCAAGAATTTTTCTACCAATTCTTGGATAGTTCATGAACTGAAAACATAATTATACTGTGAACTGCTCATAAACTCAAGAACTACTTTTCACAGGGGCTCTTTACCAAAGGAAAAAAAAATGTGGACTTGTCTGAATAATGCAAGCATTTTCTGTGACAATTTTATTGTGGCTCAAATGGTGCAATTATTTTTGGATGGGTTAACCCATTACCACACAATCCCTACTTTTGACGACCCTGAGAAAGAAGCCTTTAGAAAACATTGTGGGAAAAGGAGAAAATGCTGGTAACCAGCATTTTCTCCTTTTCCCACAATGTTTTCTACCCCTTCACAAAACAAAATTCAAATTTTCAGTCACTTTTATTTTGTCGTCTGCAAATGCTTTCAATTTGGACCAGTCTAAAATATTGTCGTTTGGTAATGGGTTAAAAAGGATTTATAACATTGCGGCAAAATTAGGAGAAAATGCTGGTTGTCAGCATTTTCTCCTTTTCACACAAAAAGTGAGGATTGTGTAGAAAAGTGGTAAACTAAACTAAAGGTAAAATGGATTTTGAAAGGTAGAAGAAATTGTGGTGAAAAAGAAAAACGAAAACACTGGTTATCAACATTATTCCTAAATTTCCACGTAAAGTTTTACAATTAAACCGTCTCTTTCTCAGAGTCATTAAAACACAGACCAGTTTAATAAACAGTTCAATATAAGTTTTCATTATGGTTATTTGTAAGTTACATTATATTTAAGATTAATATGTAATTATACGAAAGTACGAAAAAGAAAAACCAAACAGTAATTATATCGTCAAAGAGAGCAAATTGTATCCGTAATTGTCTTTGTTAGTTGTCGTTAAATTAACTCTTAACAAATCCATCCAACGTGTTAACGTCCCAATGTAAAAATGGCATTTGAAAAAACAGTTGAAGAAAAAGGAAACACTTATTTCCCATTTTCTCACAAGGTTTTTAGTACCATTAAAAAGAAAAGAAAATGCAGATTTAGTAATTACATGTGTTTTATGTTTGAAAACTTTTGATATGGAAAAGTCTAACTTTTTGCCGATTGGTAAACAGTTAACTGCCTTTGTTATATGTCGGTAATTAGAACCATTCGTTAATTAATACATCTGCAGTCATTAATCCAATAATATGTTTTCTGTCTATTTAATGGGTTAATTCGGAATTAAACTCTTCACAAAATCACAAAATTTCGAGCCTTCTCAATATTTTAGAAAATTTAAAGGAGACAAAATTGAAGTTGGCTTAAAATTGTTGACAATTGACTTTTAAGGTATGGAAAACATTGTGGGAAAAGGAGAAAATGCTGGTAACCAGCATTTTCTCCTTTTCCCGCAATGTTTTCAAAAGCTTGAAAACATTTGATTGTTTTGTAGTAAGAATTAAATAGCTCTCTACAAGAGATGTAATTACACTAAAAGAGTGTAATAGGTATTTCACTTGATAATTATTACTTAATGTAAATAATTCAGCTGCTCTTTCTCCTATTTGGTCCTCACTTCATTTAGTGACGCTGCACCAAATAATCCCAAGTTTTAACAACTCTGAGAAAAATCCTTTATTAAAAAAAAAAACATTTTGGGAAAAGGAGAAAATGCTGGTTTCAATTTTACTCACAAATCTTGTACTTCCCAAAGCTTAAATGTTAATTTTTGGGTCACATTAATTTTATTCTGCCATTTATAAATGCTTTCAATATGGACTTAAGTCTAGAACCTTGTCATCTGCAAATGGTTTCAGTTTAGAGCATTCTAAAACTTTCTCTTATGGTAAAGGGTTAACCCTTTCCCACAGAATCCCTTTAAAGACCCTTAAAAAAAAGGTACCTTTGGAAAACATTGTGGGAAAAGGAGAAAATGCTGGTAACCAGCATTTTCTCCTTTTCCCGCAAAGTTTTCTACCTTCCCTAAACAAGTTTTAGTTTATTAAGTCACATAATTATATTTTAGTTTTCTGCAAGGGCTTTGAATTTGGACTTGTGTAAAATTTCGTTGTTTGGTAAAGGGTTAAAGGAAAAATTATTTTGTTGGAGAACAGTTTTGAAAAATATTTAGAAAATACTGTTGACCAAGAAAATGCAGCATTTTCTCCTTTTTTTCCCACAGTGTTGTCAAAAGATGTTGCATAGGGACATTAAAACTCCTTATTGTGTGGTAAAGACTTAACTCTTTACCAAACAACATTATTTTAGAGTTGTCCAAATTGTAAGCATTTGCAGATGACAAAATGACCCAAAAATTGAAACTTACGTTTGATTGGGTTACAAACATTGTGGAAAAAGGAGAAAAAGCTGGTTACCAAAAGATATTTTGCTTAGAGTCATTAAAACTCACTATTGACTGTGGTAATTTGATTTAACTCATTACCAAACGACACAATTTTAGACTGGTTCAAATTGAAAGCATTTGCAGACGACAAAATAAAGGTGACTGAAAAATTAAAATTTGTTCTGGGAAGGGTAGAAAACACTGTGGGAAAAGGAGAAAATGCTGGTAACCAGCATTTTCTCCTTTTCCCAAAGTGTTTTCTAAAGGCTTCTTTCTCAGGGGCGTCAAAAGTAGGGATTGTGTGGTAAAGAGTTAAACCTTTATTTGGCTTTATTTACATCAAAGTGCCGTAAATTGCGAAAAGCAAGTGTGATATTTTCTATTTCCATTGTTTAATATTACATTTTTATCCATATTTTCTGATCTATTTTAAATCTTGCTGTATCATGTTCAAATTTGTATCTGCTAATGAACTCCTTTTACAATGATACAGGAATGGTATCCTAGGAAGGAAAAAGGGATTTTGAAAACATTTTTTGGAAAAGGAGTAAATGCTGGTGACCAGCATTTTCTCCTTTTCCCAAATTGTTTTCTTCTCTATAGTGTAAGTCAGTAGAATACCATATTATCTTGATATTCTATTCTGAGTAAAAATGAAAAACTTTGTATAGTGTAAGTCAGTAGAATACCATATTATCTTGATATTCTATTCTGAGTAAAAATGAAAAACTTTGTATAGTGTAAGTCAATAGAATACCAATTATTATCTTGATATTCTATTCTGAGTAAAAATAAAAAAAGCTTTGTATAGTGTAAGTCAATAATACCATATTATCTTGATATTAATCTATTCTGAGCAAAAATGAAAAACTTTGTATAGTGTAAGTCAATAGAATACCATATTATCTTGATATTCTATTCTGAGTAAAAATAAAAAAACTATGTACATATAGTGTAAGTCAATAGAATACCATATTAACTTGATATTCTATTCTAAGTTAAAAATTTCGTGATTTAAGTCAGCCTGTGCAAGTTGACTTTGGTCCGTTTTAATTCACCAACCATTCTCAAGAACGTTCTTCGTCTAATTCTCAACAATTTTCTAAATTTGAAAGGAACGCAAGTCCTGATTGGCTAAACCATTTGGTTTAGCCAATCAGAATTTGTGTTACTGTCAAATTTAGGAAATCTTGAAGAATAACACTTAGAATATTCTTAAGAATGGTTGGAGAATACGGCCCTGGATCAATGCTTTCTGCAGATACAGCTGTACATTTAACCCATTACCACACAATCCCTACTTTTGATGACCCTGAGGAAGAAGCCTTTAAAAAACATTATGGGAAAAGGAGAAAATGCTGGTAACCAGCATTTTCTCCTTTTCCCACAATGTTTTCTACCCTTCACAAAACAAATTTCAAACTTTCAGTCACTTTTATTTTGTCGTCTGCAAGTGCTTTAAATTTGGACAAACCTAAAATATTGTCATTTGGTAATGAGTTAACTCCGTTTTAACTGAACATGCCTCACATGTACATTCATACATACATACATATATATACATACATACATATATACATACATATATACATAAATACATACATATACATACATACATACATACATACATACATACATACATACATTCATAAATATATGCAATGTTGATAAAAACATTATGGAAAAAGGTGATATTGCATGATACTAGATAATCAGCCAGTGCAATAGATAATTTGTTTTTAATTAACCAATAACACTTGCCCATTCTGTACCCAGGAAGTGATTATCTTAATTAAGTTAATCAGGGGATGATAATCTCGTCCTGCCACCAACATGTCCTTTGACATTTTGATTATAGAGTTAATGAGAGATTATAGTATTGCTTATCAGCCCGTCATCTGTCTTTCTTTATCTACTGTACATATTACATATATATACTTGTTTTTGACCATGTTTGGTCGTTGTAATCTGCATGCAAACTGCATGCTGAGCTGAAGAGGATTTTACCTTATGATACACAACTATTTTGTTTGTTTAGAACCAGTGTTGTGAATATCCTATAATTGTGTAATACATGTATAACCTAATGATAATTGTGGATCATCTTGTATGGAGTAAACCGTTTAGATTTTAAGCAGAATAAGTTTAAAACATTTAGAATAACAATAATCTTGTAAAACAATGATTTAGATTGCGTTCCAGAATATTTGTACTAGGTTGCAAAGTTTGATAACAGTTCTGTATTAAATGTTTTGGATGCTAGCTGACAAAAATATCATTTTCAATTATTGGGACAAACAATTTTAATCAGGTTCTTAAACAGACATCAGAAATAAAATGGATTATTAACAGAAATATGCTTACCTTTAGTAATTCAAAAACTGTAATTTCATTGGCAAAGTGATATTGACATTAAATTTTATCATGTGATAAAATTCAAATAGTAAAGGGTTTAAATAAGGTAAAGTAACTGATGAGATAGTTAAGTACCAAAATAAATGAAAATTATAAAGTGTCTAAATAACAGAAAAGTGAAGAGCTTAAATAAGTAAATAGTAAAGTGTCTAAATAAAGTAACTAGTAAAGAGTCTGAATGAAGTAAATAATAAAGTGTCTAAATGAAGTAACTATAAAAGAGTTTGAATGAAGAAATAGTAGGGTGTCTAAAGATAGTAAATAATAGAGTGTCTGAATAAAATAAACAGTAAAGTGTCTAAACACAGTATGTAGTGAAGTGTCTAAATACAGTAGATAATAAAGTGTCTAAATAAAGTTAATAGTAAAGTGTTTTAAACACAGTATATATAGTGAAGTGTCTAAATAAAGTAAATTTTATACTGTCTAAACTGAAGTGTACACAGTTCATCTAGATTTCTCTGTAATCAGAAAATATACTGAGGAAGATCTTTGTCAGATCAATTGGGGAAAAAAACTATAAATGTACTTTATGAGAAAAGAAAAACAATTACTGAATTAAGAGGTGATACCAAGTCCAAGAAACAGAATGAGGAAGAAACCGGCAGCTTCTTTAAAACTACTTGAAATGTCAGAGTGTGAGTTTTACTGTTTATCCTCATCCCAAATGATGCCCAAGACCGGCCCTAACTCTTTACCAAACGACAAATTTCTAACTCTTTACCAAACGACAAATTTGGACTAGTCCAAACTGAAAGCATTTGCAGACGATAAGATAGATGTGTATCAAAATTTGAAATTTTGATTTGGAAAGGGTAGAAAACATTGTAGGAAAAGGAGAAAATGCTGGTTACCAGCATTTTCTCCTTTTCCTACAATGTTTTCAAAGGCTTTCTTTTTCAGGGTCGTTAAAAGTTGAAATTGTGTGGTAAAAATTTAACCCTTTTCCACAAAGTCCTGAAATTTAACACCCACTGACAATATTAAGGCTTTTGAAAACATTGTGGGGAAAGGAGAATATGCTGGTGACCAGCATTTTCTCCTTTTCCCACAATGTTTTCTAGCCTTCCCAAATCAAGTTTTAATTTTTGAGTTACCTTTATTTTGTTGTCTGCTAATACTTCCAATTTGGATCAGTCAAAACTTGTTGTGTGATACAGACTCAGTTAACTCTTTACCAAACAACCAAATTTTAGACTGGTCCAAATTGAAAGCACTTGCAGATGACAAAATAAACGTAACTGAAAAAGAGTAGAAAACGTGTGAAAAGGATAAAATGCTGGTTACCAGCATTTTCTCTTTTTCCCACAATGTTTTCAAAAGGCTTCTATCTTAGGGTCGTGAAAACCTGGGATTGTTTGGTAAACGATTAAACATGGAATGATGTGGTAAAGTGTTAAAGTGTTGGACAAGATGACAGGATCAGTTTATTACTTGGTTGAAGAGTTGTAAGTCGAATTTTCCTGGTTTTTTATCGGCTACTTTTTACAAGTGGTTATATCGCACTAGTTAAGTACGCTTAACCCATAGGCTGCCTGGCGCAAACTCGCTGACCTTTTGTGTACAGTGTAGATCAAGATCAGACTGCACAGAGCATGCAGTCTGTTTTCTTGAATCTAAACTGACCCATAAGGAGATCTTTTTTCCTGAAAAGTAAATTTTGAAATAGCATCATTTGTGTTTTTGCAGTCCGCTTGAAAGTTTTGTTTAGTACTGTCCCAAACGACAAAATTTCAGGCTTGTCCAAATTCAAAGAATTTGCAGATGACAAATTTAACCCATTACCACATGATCCCTACTTTTGATGCCCCTGAGAAAGAAACCTTTTGAAACAATGTATGAAAAGGAGAAAATGCTGGTAACCAGCATTTTCTCCATATGCTGGTAATCAGCATTTTCTCCTTTCCCCACAGTGTTTTCCACCCTTCCCAGAACAAATTTCAATTTTTTCAGTCACCTTTATTTTGTTGTCTGCAAATTCTTTCAATTTGAACCAGTGAAAAAGTTTGTCGTGTGGTAAAGAGTTAACATGACTCTAAAATTAAAATTCATCTTGGAAAAAGTAGAAAACATTGTAGTAAAAGGAGAAAATGCTGGTCACCAGCATTTTCTCCTTTTCCTACAATTAATTCTACCCTGTAATCAGTATTTTCTCCTTTTCCTACAATGTTTTACAACCCTTCCCAAAACAGATTTCATTTTTTGAGCAATGTTTAGTTTGTCGTCTGCAAACGCTCTTCAATTTGGAACAGCCTGAAATTTTGTCGTTTGGTAAAGAGTTAACCCATTGAGCAGAACCAGCATTTTCTCCCTTTCCGATAATGTTTTTTACTCTTATAGAGGTAACATCACAATTCTTACTGTAATTTGATATTTTTCCTTAACTCTTTACCACACGAGGAAATTTTAGACTGGTCCAAATTGAAAATATTTGCAGATGACAAAATAAAGGAGACTAAAAAATAGAAATTTGTTCTGGGAAGGGTAGAAAACACCGTTGGAAAAGGAGAAAATGCTGGTTACCAGCATTTTCTCCTTTTCCCACAGTGTTTTCAAAAGGCTTCTTTCCTAGGGGCGTCAAAAGTAGGGATTGTGTGGTAATGGGTTAAATGCTTTGGATGTGCGCACTAGACCTAAATTGTGTCATACTGTAAAGGGTTGGAAGAAGAAAAATAAGATAGGGCTATTTCTCTTATCCAAATCTTATCAAATTGTCTTTCTGTAGTTAAGCCATATAAATCCTTGAATTAGACTGTCCTAAATCCAAGTAATGAATGTTTCCTGGAGATCTAAAACATTTTGCATCGAATATTTACCGCACAATCGTGACTTTTAACGAGTCTGAGAAAGAAGCCAATAGAAAACATTGTGGGAAAATGTTTCTTCCCTGCTGGAAACAAATTTCAATTTTTGAGTTGCCTTTATTTTGTTGTCTGCAAGAGCTGTCCATTTCATAGATAACGACTTTTAACGACCCTGAGAAAGAAGCCAATAGAAAACATTGTGGGAAAATGTTTCTTCCCTGCTGGAAACAAATTTCAATTTTTGAGTTGCCTTTATTTTGTTGTCTGCAAGAGCTGACCATTTCATAAAACTAAAATTTTGTCTTTTGGTTAAGGGTTAAATATCGTCCAAATAGGCAAAATTGTCTATGAAAGGATAGAAAACATTGTGGGAAAGGGAGAAAATGCTGGTTACCAGCATTTTATCCTTTTCCCACAATGTTTTCTCAAGCCTTATTTCTTAGGGTCATTAAAACTCAGGATGATGTGGCAGGTGGTTAATGAATGATATTTATTTCCTTTGACATTTTTTTTTTTCTGTTTAACTCTTTTCCAAATGACAAAAATTTAGATTGGTCCAAATTGAAAGCATTTGCTGAAACAAAATGAAAGTGACTGAAAATTTGAAATTGTTTTGTGAAGGGTAGAAAGCATTGTGGGGAAAAGGAGAAAATGCTCCTTTTCCTATAATGTTTTCAAAAGGCTTCTTTTTAGGGTTGTTAAAAGTCGGGATTGTGTGGTAGGGGTTAATGCATATTATACATTTTGTGTGACAATTTTTTTTTTTTACTGTTGAAGATAGAATAGGCTTGCAATGTTAAGGCACATCACTTTGAATAGACGAATAACAAATTTGCGCAAGGATTAGCGTTTACGACATTATTCTAATATCTTATACTTGCTCGTTTTATCCGGGCTAAAGAAGAGTTTTTGAAGAGATCCGAAATCTATGAAATTGCCTCGACTTATGTGGGATAAGCAAATGAAAGTTTTAGATTTGTTTTCTTCAAATATCATAATTAAGGATCAGGGAATTTCCCTTCCAGTCAAATCTTCCACTTTACTTGGGGATTATGGGAGATAGAACGTCTTTGCTTGCAATCACCGTGATCTGTCGCCTCGAGATAGTGGCTATACTAAATATTATTAACTCTGTACCAGACGACGAGAAGTTAGACTGGTCTGAATTGAAAACTGTTTTGCAGATGACAAAAATGAATGTGATATGATAGCCAGAACCTTTTTGCAAGATGACATTGCAGACTTGTATAAATTCAAATCATTTGCAGACAACAATTTTAACTCTTTACCAATTGTCAAAAAATTAGACTGGTCCAAATTGAAAGGAATTGCAGACAACAAATTGAATGTAACTGAAACAATGATTTTTGTTTTGGATGGGGGAAGAAAACATGGTTGGAATAGGACAAAATGCTGGTTTCCAGCATTTTCTCCATTCCCAACATCGTTTTTAAAAGGCTTCTTATGTAGGATGTAAGTTGTGATTGTGTGGCAAAGAGTTAAGATTTGTCGCAAATGCTAACAGATTAGAAAACGCTGTGGGAAAAGAAGAAAATGCTGTCACCAGAAAATACTGGTGAAAGCATTTTCTCCATTTCCCACAGTGTTTTCAGTGACTGAAAATTTCAAGTTTGTATTGGGAAGGGTAGAAAACATTTTGGGAAAAGGAGGAAATGCTGGTTACCAGCATTTTCTCCTTTTCCCAAAATGTTTTCAAAAGGCTTCTTTCTCGGGGTCGTAAAAACCAAGGGTTGTTTGATAGAGTTTCTGTCTCATCGGAAAGACTATTTAGTAATTTTAGATGGCCAGCAATGGGAATCGAATCCACACTCTCATGATCGTGAGTCTTATGCTCCACCAATTGAGCTATGCGGGCTGGTCATGAAGCATGAATGGGTTCAGCCTCAGCTTATGTACTTCACAAGCAACCCAGTGCTTGTCTAGAGCTTATCTCATTTGCATAAAAATAAGGGAGGTAATTATTGCTAACTTTACTGTCACAAACACATTTTAAAAATAGAAAACCTTTATACTTTCAGGTACACGGTCACTTCCGATACACTGTGTGATTGAACAGACAAATGGATCACCCTCGTTTGACAACACGAAGGGTGACAAGTCCATGCATAATTCGGTAGAACTAGACAGTTACGCAATTTTACCGGGAACAACGCTTCTGTCAGAATGTGTGCGAGCTGCACTGCTTAAACTTGGCTACAACTCTACAGAGGTTTTGGGGGCTAAAGGTAAAATAAGGTTTTGTTTATTTTTTTACTGTGTTTGTTTGTTGGTTGATCAAATGAGCTTTTGTCCTTTGCTCCAGGTTAGGTTTCTGTTCTCTCCTGGGCTCTGTATCACCAAGTTAGTTACGAACAAATTTTACGTAAGTTTTACATAACTATAGTATAGTATATATATACGCATGAAAGCTGTCCAATTTGGATAAAAATTTTGTACTTTGGTAAACAGTTAAGGAAAATCCACAGAAAGTTTTCTTTCATAGATTGCTCTTTCTTCTTTACTGATGGTTTGCCAACTTTTGTCTTAATTAATTCTTTACCACACAATCCCGACTTTCAATGACCCTGAAAAAGTAAGGTTTTGAAAACATTGTGAGAAAAGGGAGAAAATGCTGGTTCAAAAAAAAAAAAATTTGGTGGTAACCAGCATTAATTTTCTCCTTTTCCAACAATGTTTTCTACCCATCCCAAATTGAATATCAATTTTTTATTCATATTTATATTTATTTTGTCGTCTGCAAGTGCTTTCAATTTGGACTAGTCCAAAATTTTGTCGTTTGTTACAGAGTTAGATCATTGATTTATCTTTCACTGAAGTTGATATACACTGAAAAGCCCCTTTAACACTGTACCAAACGACAAAATTGTAGACTTGTCCATATTGAAAGCATTAGCGGACGAAAAAATAAAAATGCGCCTCAAAAATTGAAATTTGTTTTGGGAGGGGTAGAAAACATTATGGGAAAAGGAGAAAATGCTGGTTAACAGCATTTTCTCCTTTTCCTACAATGTTTTCCAAGGACTTATTTCTCAGGGTCGTTAAAAGTCGGGATTGTGTGGCAATGAGTTAACTCTTTATCACACAATCCCAACTTTTAACAACCCTGAGAAAGAAAGCTCTTGAATTATTGTGGGAAAAGTAGACCAGCATTTTCCCTGTCTCCACTAAATTTTCTACCCTACCTAAACCTAATTTCAATTTTTTGGTCACATTTATTTTGTTGTCTGCAAGAGCTTTCAATTTGGACAAGTCCAAACTTTGTCATTTGGTAAAGAGTTAACCCTTTCCCAAACAAGCCCTGGTTTTTACGTGTCTGCAGTAAAAGTCTTTTGAAAACACTGTGGGAAAAGGAGAAATTGCTCATAACGAGCAATTTCTCCTTTTCCCACAGTGTATTCTACCTTTTTTGAGAGCTTTCTGCAATTTTCTCCAAATCTAAAATTGCCGTCTGCAAACTCTTTCGGTTTGAAAGGGTCCAAAATTTGTTGTTTGGGAAAGGGTTAAATGTTTACTGTATATTTTTACAGGTGCTATACAGTTAAAGAACTGGAAACCACTGGTATTTGATATGATCACTGACAACAAGGGTGCTACCATTGACGATATACTAGGGGAACTAACTCAGGTTGCTACATTGAGAATTAGAATCTGCAGGTATGGAGTTATCTTTCTTGGATTCTAGAAAACTTGGTTACAATTTCTGAACACTCATGTTACCTAGAGTAACTTTGGTTGCTTTTGTAGACTGTGGATCAAGATCAGAGTGTACAGTTTAAGTAGTCTGATCTTTGATTCACCCAGGCTGATTCAAACAAAGCTGGTAAGCTGTGTTGGCCACTTGTAGCATTTGAAACCTAGGGGTCATGAAATGGATTCCCAGCTGCTCTACTTAGCAGGGCATGAAATTTCAAAATGATACACTGTTGATTGATACAACTCAGAGTAAATTAATCTCTTTACCATGCTACCCGACTTTTAAAAATCCTGAGGAAGTACTCTTTTTAAAAGATTGCGGGAAAAGGAGAAAATGCTGGTTTCCAGCAGTTTCTTCTTTTCCCATAATGTTTTCTATCCTATCATTGACAAATTCCATTATTTAACTCATTACCAAACGACAGTATTTTAGGCTTGTCGAAATTGAAAGCATTTGCAGACGACAAAATAAAAGTGACTGAAAATTTGAAATTTGTTTTGCGAAGGGTAGAAAACATTGTGGGAAAAGGAGAAAATACTGGTTACCAGCATTTTCTCCTTTTCCCACAATATTTTCTAAAGGTTTCTTTCTCGGGGGCGTCAAAAGTAGGGATTGAGTGGTAATGGGTTAAGACACAAACTTGAAAGAAATTGTCCTCTACAAATGCTTTCAGTTTTGGCACGTCTGAAATTTTGTCACTTGGTAAAGTAAAGAGTTATTTGAAATCTTTTTAACAGCTCTTTCCTTCTTTCTAAATGCAAATCTTTAATCTAGAGGGATGCAGTAACCCTTTACCAAACAACCCCTGGTTTTTACAGCCCTGAAAAAGAAGCCTTTTGAAAACAATGTGGGAAAAGGAGAAAATGCTGGTAACCAGCATTTTTTCTTTTTCCCACAATGTCTTATACCCTACAGGAAACAAATCTTGATTTTTGACTTGGGTTTATTTTGTCATCTGCAAACTGCTTTGACTTTGGACCAGTCTAAAATTTTGTTGTTTGGGAAAGGGATAAGCAGGTGAAAGAAGATGTTCAGGATTTAGGTGTAAAAATTAGACATTGGTGGGCTGAACCACTTATGAACGGTGCGGTGTGAAAAGGGGGCTTAACTCTTTACCAAACGACAAAATTTTAGACTGGTCCAAATTGAAAGCTCTTGCAGACGACAAATTAAACCTAAATCAAAAATTGAAATTTGCTTCCAGCAGGGAAGAAAGATTGTGGGAAAAGGAGAAAATGCTGGTTACCAGCATTTTCTCCATTTCCCACAATGTTTTCAAAAGGCTTGTATCTCAGGGTCGTAAAAACAAGGGATTGTTTGGGAAAGGGTAAATTCAATTGCAAAAAGTAGTGGCCCAGGTCAACCCGTGCAGTCCGCGAATGCTGACCTTGGCCTGTTTCTAAACCATAGAATTTTAGACTGGTCCAAATTAAACACATTGAGGTGACAAATTCAATGTAACTCATTACCAGCATTTTCTCCTTTTCCCACAATAATCTCAAAAAGTCCTTACTGTCAGTCATTAAAACTAGCAGTGATATGATACAGGACTAATTCTTTACCACAGTCCCAATTTCAACTTCCCTGGTAGGAAAGGCTTTTTTAAACATTGTGGAAAAGGGAGAAAATGCTGGCCACCAGAATTTAGTAGGATGTATAAACATGGATGAATTAGCAACACAATATAATATGGTTTAACTCTCCAACACAATCCTGAATTTTAACGACCCTGAGAAAGAAAGCCTTTGAAAATATTGTGGGAAAAGGAAAAAATAACCAGCATTTTGCTCTTTTTCCCACAATGTTTTCCACTCTTCCAAAGTAGGGTTTAAATTTTTTATTCACATTTACTTTGTCGTCGGCATGTGCTTTCAATTTGAAATGGTCGAAAATTGTGTTGTGTGGTAAAAAGTTAAAAGATGAATATATATAAATTTTTTATTCAAAATGGTAAACACCATACCAGTAATTTTTTGACGGCCTCCAGAAAACAAAATGCATTTTCTATCAGCTATAACCTATACAACTGTTCAACCATAAGGCCAACTTTTGGCATGAAGACACAAGAATGATTATAGTTTGACAAAACTACAGATGAAATGGGCTTAAATCTTGCCAAAAACAAAGTGTTGTTGTTTAAATGTATCTTTCATTTTTTTCTTTCATCTTGGCCTTGGATTTACTCTTCCGGCTTTTTGAAAATTTCACATATTTTCTGTATTAAAGAAAAAATTTGACATTGTAATGCCAGCAGCCTATTTTTCCCAACCACATACCTTGTTAAATTGTAAATCTAAAAGTAATCCCCCATAACCCCTCACTCCCTTCCGCAAGAAATCTTCTATAAATTCTGATGATGATTATTTAATTAATTCTACAAAAAAAGCTAAACAAAAGCATAAATAGGAGCCATACTTTGTGAACAAATAGTTAAATTTATTCGCCAAAAAGTATTGTTCCAGCCAGCATGCTAAAAAGTGTATGATACTTGCTAAGCCTTTGGTCGAACATTGTCTATTTTTGGATACAATATTACAGCGCGACAAAACTGAATTCTGCGGAAGAAGTGAAAGAAAAACTTCTACAGCTGTTGTTGAGCCAATCACAGAGTCTGTTGATGACGACCGGGTGTCCCGTAGATAAGGTAAGAAAAAAAATTATCACTTTGATCCATAGGGTACACAAAAGACCTAACAGAGGCTTTTAGTCCACAAACAAGACTGAAACAATGTTGAAAACGGCATTAAACTCCATACAAATCAATTATTGCACAATATTCCTTGTAAGTCACTGGCTGTTTTGGAAATATGAACTTTTGTCAAAAAACTGATCAGTAATGAGAGAGTCATGAAATCCTGTCCCAAAGGCCATCATTGATTCTTGGAAAGAAATTAACCAATGTCGGGATTCAACCAAGAACCTCTTGGTTTAACTCTTTACCGCACAATCCAGACTTTTAACGACCCTGAGAAAGAAGCCCTTTGAAAACACTGTAGGAAAAGGAGAAAATGCTGGTAAGCAGCATTTTCTCCTTTTCCCAGAATGTTTCCTACCCTTCCCGTAAGAAATTTCAATTTTTGAGCCAGATTTATTTTGTCGTCTGCAAGTGCTTTTAATTTGGGAAAGTCTAAAATTTTTTCGTTTAGTAAAGAGTTAAAATATGGCCCTTTACCAGGTGAGTAGAAAACATTGTGGGAAATGGAGAAAATGCCAAACCACAAAATTTTAGACTGGTCCAAATTGAAAGCTCTCGCAGACGACAAATTCAATTTAACTCAAAAATTGAAATTTGTTTCAAGCAGGGTAGAAATCATTGTAGGAAAAGAGAAAATGCTGGTCACCAGCATTTTCTCTTTTTCTCAGTCTTTTCAAAAGGCTTCAATCTCGGAGATGTAAAAAACAAGGGATTGTTTAGGAAAGGGTTAAAACAAAGCATTGCCTTGGGTCACTTCGTTGACTTGTAACTATGACGATGAACCTCATTTTCAACATATTTCAGTTATGTCATGGCGGTCAGTGCTCCTGTTCATGCTTTCCTGGAGTGCCTTTTACCAGTACATTTCACAAAATTCTTCATATGCTACAAGCTACTTTCCCACATATCCACCATTGAAACAATTGTCAGTGGTGAGAGAAGTAAAAACCCCTGATGCAAAGAATCAATCCTTGGAAAGAAGTTAGCAAGGCTGGAAAATCAAACCAGTGACTCTCTTGTCTTAACCTATTACCACACAATCCCTAATTTTGATGACCCTGAGAAAGAAGCCCTTAGAAAACATTGTGGGAAAAGGAGAAAATGCTGGTAACCAGCATTTTCTCCTTTTCCCACAATGTTTCTTCCCTTCCCAAAAAAATTTTCAAATTTTCAATCAGTTTTATTTTGTTGTCTGCAAATGCTTTTAATTTGGACCAGTCTAAAATTTCGTCGTTTGGTGAAGAGTTAAGACCTGTATACTACTTGGCAAACAGGCCCTTGGAAGTTACTTCCAAAAACTGCGTCTGATTCTGAATAGAGGGTAAGGATGATTTAGGGTCCTGCTTGGCTCAATGGTAAAATGAAGGACTGATGAAGGCTCTGGGTTTAAGCCGTACTTGATCCATCGGAGTGTCCTTGGGTAAGACACTTAAGAGCCCCAGCCTGATACTGATAAAACCAGGGAAATATATGAATATGTGAGCTGTTGCCATGATATGACTGAAATAATGTTGAAAGCGGCATAAAAAATCCTTGAATCAACAGTAAGAATCATGCATGTATCAATCTGGCATTGTGCAGTGTAACCCTTTACCACACAATGACGACTTTTGACAACCCTGTGGTGGAAGCCTTTTGAAAACTTTGTGGGAAAAGGAGAAAATGCTGGAAACCAGCATTTTCTCCTTTACCCACAATGTTTTCAACCCTCTCCAAATCAAATTTTGATTTTTCAGTAACATTTATTTTGTTCATCTGCAGATGCTTTCAATTTGGACCACTCGATAGATTTGTCGTTTGGCAAGAGTTAAAATGTCTGCATGTTGCATGTTGTTTTATTGTTATATTCTTTCAGACACTGACAGCTAATGGCCAAACCATGTCATCTATTTCACCTGAAATGCGGAGGGCATTCGATAAATGGTATGAAGAACAGTTAAAAGCGTATACCGAGAGGAATGGTTCTACGGCAGCAGGCGGAATGAACCTGACGTCGGCAGCGAAAGAGCTTCTTGCCATACAACAGGAAAGGTTTAACATGGCCATGGGTGCCTCCCACAAAGAACCTGTCAGCGGACAAGAAAAGGCTAAAAGTCTTTCACCATTGTCACAGATTTCACCGTCCACTCCTCGACCGATGGCCTCCTCCACCCCGACAGAAAGGTTTCAGACAAGTCATCCAGCTTTTCATCAACATTTTCTGCCAGGAAAAACACGAATGAGAACATCGTTTGATCCAGAGAATGAGATTCCACGTCTACAGAAATGGTTTATAGAGAACCAGCACCCCTCTAGAGAACAGATGTTGCATTACTTGAGTGAACTTAACTCCCTGGAGTCTCGAAAAGGACGACGCCCCTTGGACCTGACCAATATCATTTATTGGTTTAAAAATGCACGTGCAGCACACAGAAGGGCAGCAAAGAGTTCGGAGGAAGATTCGTTTGAGATGGACGAAGACAAAGATATGCAAATGACAACATCGGAGAGTATGCCATTCTTACCCAATCGTAATGCAGTATACATGGTGCCTTATCCTCATTATCCACCTCTAAACTTGACCTCTGCCCTCGGACACACTGACCTTCACAACAGATTTAATAGTCAGACAAGTGATAGAGAGCCATGTGATCTCTCAATGAATGGACGATCAAATTCAACAAGATCACCATCACCTTCTCATATTGATGGACAAAACACTGTCTCACCTAGAGGTATAGATGAACATGACGGGGCTAGCAATCTGGCCAATCAGCAAATAGACGATGTTAATAATGACAAACAGGATGCATGCACACAGGATGCACATAACTGTGAAGGCGAGTCCAGAACTACTGAAGATCCAAATCATAAAGAGAATCAGGATGGAGAAAAATCATCCATTGATTGCAATTTGAATTCAGAATTAGTTATAGCAGATGAGACCATTAAAAGGGAAACAGAAATAGAGTCAGATTTGCCAACAGATCTGACGACTGAAAAGACAAAAGATGTGTCAGATAATCATGAAACGCCAAGAGATTTATCTGTGGACAAGCCTTGTGATTTAACAATGAATAAGAACATTGATAAACCCTGTGATTTATCCTGTAGCAAACAAAAGATCCTAACCAATGGAAAACGACCATATGAAAGCGACGATGATATCGAGTCAGATTATGATGATGACGATCGCTCCATTGATGGATCTATTTCTAGTCATGACGAGGGAAAAATGTCAAGTCTTCGAGATTCATACCTCAGTGTTGCCCGGGGTTTAAACTTTAACCCGGTGACAAGCAGTCCGTCCAGTCAGCCTCTGCATATTCCGCAGTTTCCTCATCCTTTAGCTATGCATTATTTCCCTCTAAATACTCATCTTTATTCGCAGCAAGCCAATCAAATAAAATTTCATCAATCATCGCAGCAGTCGTCACCCAAATCATCTCCGGGTCAAGGTCAGGAAAACAATTCACACAGAAAGCGACGCACTCGGGTGTTTATCGACCCTTTGTCAGAAATTCCTAAACTTGAAAAATGGTTCTTGGATGACACACACCCTTCATCGTACATGATCGACAAATACTGCGAGGAACTGAATAACTCCGAATACAGGCAGAAATTTCCAAAACTGGAACCCAAAAATGTGCAATTATGGTTTAAAAATCATCGTGCTAAAGTGAAACGAATGAGATTAGGAACTGTTGGCGACAGCATCATATTTAATTAAGATCTTAGTAAATGAGATAAAGTTAGTAATTAGATACGCAAATTGAGATAATATATTTAAATGAGATTATTACTATATTTGAATGTATGTATCATCTACTTACTCTACGCATAAATGCTGTGTTCCTCTTTCAGAATTGCCGTTGCATTCATCAGATATCTGAAATTCAGTTGTAATTCTGACTTCATTTTCTGATTGGTTAAAGTATGCTTGATTAAGTATTTTCCTGGGCTGATATTCACCAACCATTCTTGAGAATCATCTTGATATTATTCTCCCAGGTTTTCTAAATTTGTAAGTAACACAACTTCTGATTGGCTGAATCATTCGGTTTAGCCAATCAGAAGTTGTGTTACTTACATTTGTAGAGAATTCTGGAGAATAAGATAAAGAACATACTTAAGAATGGTAGGTGAATACAGGACCTGATGTTAAAAGTTAAGGCTTTTCAAAACTGAAAGCATTTGCAGACGACAATTTGAAAGTGGTTCAAATGACTGAATTTGTCTTTGATAGAGTAGGGCATATTGTTGGAAAAGGAGAAAAGACATGTAACCAGGACTGCCTTTATTGACAGCATTTGCAGATGACAAAATAAATGCAGTTCAAATGATTATTCATCTTTGACAGAAGAGGAAACATTGTTTCAAAAGGAGGAAATGCTTTAACTGTTTACCATACAGTGACGACTTTTAACGGTCCTGATGAAGAAGCTTTGAAAAC
Source organism: Tridacna crocea (assembly GCA_943736015.1). Taxonomy (NCBI): domain Eukaryota; kingdom Metazoa; phylum Mollusca; class Bivalvia; order Cardiida; family Cardiidae; genus Tridacna; species Tridacna crocea. Next base: position 7,593,847 of record OX031071.1, read on the forward strand.
AATGTGGAAAAAGAAGAAAATGCTGGTAACCAGCATTTTCTCCATTTCCCACAGTGTTTTCTTCCCTATCAAAGCAAAATTGCACTATTTGAGCTACTTTGAAAATGTTGTCTGCAAATGCCCTCAATTGTGATAGGTCTAAAATTTTGCCCTGTGGTAAAGGGTTAACCCCTTAACCCATAAGGCATTTCTATGGTATCTCTAACTGACCCTTAAAAAACAGCAAGGATGAACCTGTTTCTTACGTGTATATGACACTTTTTGATAGCATAGAAAACATTGTGGCAAAAGGTGAAATTGCTCGTCACGAGCAATTTCACCTTTTGCCACAGTGTTTTCCAAAGGCTCCTACAAGCAATGCGTTAAAACGAGTATCTATGGAGTAAAGGGTTAAAATGCATTTGACTTTAAACCATACCATCTAACTCATTAGCAAACAACAGTATTTTAGGTTTGTCCAAATGAGCAGCATTTGCAGAGGACAAAATAAAATTGACAGAAATTTTGAAAATCGTTTTATGAAGAGTAGAAAACATTGTGGGAAAAGGAGAAAATGCTAGTAACAAGCATTTTCTCCTTTTCCCACAGTGTTTTCAAATGGCTTTTCTCTCAGGGTTGTGGAAACCCAGGATCAATTGGTCACGGGTTAACCTTTAATAATGGCTTGTTACAGGCATTTCCTCCTTTTTTCCAAAAATGTTTTCTACGGTTTGAAAGAGAAAACCCATCGCTTGCACTTAGTCTGTTGTCTGCAAATGCTGTATGTTGGGATTAGTCTTAAATTTCATTGTTTGGGAACTTGTTAATTTTTTGAAACCATGAAAAATAACAGTCTAATGTTGAATATTGGTGTTATTTTTCATAGTGTTTAAAGTATTATCTAAAGAATTCAAAGTGTCATTGTGTCAACCCTTAAAGCGCTGGAACCATCTTAACTTGTATTAGTGGACAGTGTAGATCAAGATCAGACTGCACAGAATGTGCAGTCTGATCTTTGATTTACACTGTCCACTAGTTTATTACATATTCTAGCAAAAAAACTTTGATAAAGCAATATTTTAGATGTTTTTCCTATTCAAAAAAATCTGTTGTATTAATTCAGCACTTTTAACCCATTACCACACAATCCCTACTTTGACGACCCTGAGAAAGACGCCTTTGGAAAACATTATGGGAAAAGGAGAAAATGCTGGTTACCAGCATTTTCTCCTTTTCCCACAATGTTTTCTACCCTTCACAGAACATATCTCAAATTTTTAGTCACTTTCATTTTTGTCGTCTGCAAATGCTTTCATATTGGACAAGGCAAAATATTGTCATTTGGTAATGGGTTATTGGTTGATTTTTTGTTTAAAGATGCTTTGAATTTGCATAAGCCTACATTTTTTCCGCCTGGCAAAAGTAAAACTACAGTGTATTATGAAAAAGTATCTGTTTTTCAACCTAGTCTATGTTCACCAACCATTCTTGATAACAATTTTTGTACTATAAGTGCCAAGAATAAGCCAATTTTGAAAATAATTCACATATTCTTATTGGCTAAATGGTTTAGCCAATCAGAAATGATGTTAATTTGTAAGTTTTAATTTAAACCAAGAATGCAGTTTAGAACAGTGGGTGAAGATGGGGGCCAGAAATTCTTTTTTCCAAGAGATAGAATTTTAATGATTTGAGAAAGAGGACATTTTTGTTGTTTCACACAGTACAGCACAAGCCTGACTTTTAACAAATGTTTGGGAAAACATTGTCGAAAAAGAAGAAAATGCTGGTAACCAGCATTTACTTCTTTTTCCACCATTTTTTCTTCTTTTTGAAAGTAAAATCTTATGCTTAGAGTAACATTTTATATGTTGTTTGCAAATGCATTCAATTTGGACCAGGCTAAAATTTTGTTTGACAGTAAAGGGACAATGCCACATGTATCTTGAAATCAGGACCAGCTGTTTTCTATTTTATGATACACATTTTGTAAAACTGTATACTCTTATAATTTATGCTATTTTTTGAAATACTAATAAAGTTGTGAAAAGAACGGTCACTTAAGTATACAACATGTCTCATAGTATTTTTAGGTTCAGAGTATCCTGCAAAAAGTTCTGTCACTACTGACCTTCCTGGTGTTATCTCGCATATTTATTAACCCATTACCACACAATCCCTACTTTTGACGACCCTGAGAAAGAAGCCTTTAGAAAACATTGTGAGAAAGGAGAAAATGCTGGTAACCAGCATTTTCTCCTTTTCCCACAATGTTTTCTACCCTTCACGAAACAAATTTCAAATTTTTCAGTCACTTTTATTATGTGGTCTGCAAATGCTTTCGATTTGGACAAGCCTAAAATTTTGTGGTTTGGTAATGAGTTAAAACCTTGCATTGCAAGTGAATGGATTGTCCAATACCTAACGATATTCAGCCATTGGGTACAAATTGCTTTTAACACTTGAAGCAATCTTCACGACTCCAGTCGCTTTTGCCACCATTTTAGATCAAGATAAAGCTACATAAAATTTCATCTCTTGTTTAGCATTTTCGCCTTTTCATACAATGTTTTTTACCCAATCATATAGAAAAATACTATCATTTGGGCCAAAATTAAATTGTTATCCTGTAAGTACTTCAATTTTGGGCAAATTAACATTGTTGTTGTGTGTTAACTCAATACCAAACAACAATATTTTAGGCTTGTCAAAATTAACAGAATTTGTAAACAACATATTAAAAGTGACTGAAAATTTGAAATTTGTTTTGTGAAGGATAGAAAACATTGTGGAAAAAGGAGAAAATGCTGGTTACCAGTCGTTAAAAGTAGGGATTAAGTGGTAATGGGTTAAAGAGGTAACTCTTTACCACAGATGATATAGTAAATATGACTTAACCCTTTACTCCATAGACACTCATTTCTATGCATTGCTTGTAGGAGCCTTTTGAAAACATTGTGGCAAAAAGGTGAAATTGCTTGTGACGAGCAATTTCACCTTTTGTCACACTGTTTTCTGTGCTATCAAAAGGTGTAAGAAACGGCTTCATTCTTGCTGTTATTTAGAGGTCAATTAGAGATACCATAGAAATGCCTTATGGGGTAAAGGGTTAAAAGATAGAAATGTGTATTTGAAAAGGGTAGAAAAACACTGTGGAAAAAGGAGAAAATATTGATTACCAACATTTTCTTCCTTTCCAGCCATGTTTTGAAAAGGCCACTCTTTTTCTCAGGATCATTCAAAGTAGGGTTAAATCTGAACTAGAAGGAAAATTGCTGTCTGTTCGAGAGTGTATTTGTAACCAAAAATCAAAACAAAATCATAGGCTTGCCTATATTGAGGGCTATTCCCGATGAAAAAGCCAGTTGTGCTCCTGTAACTGTATGCATCTGCGAAAGAGATAGAAAACATTGTGAGGAAACAAGAAAATTCTAGTTACAAGCATTTTTTTTCCTTTCCCACTACATGCACCATGCTTTCTAGAGCATTTCTTTCCCAAGGTCTTGAAAACTCATTATTTTTTTTGGATAACTCTTTACCACACAATCCTGACTTTTAACGACCCTGAGAAAGAGGCCTTTTGGAAACATTGAGGGAAAAGGAGAAAATGCGGGTAACCAGCATTTTCTACTTTTCCCACAATGTTTTCTACCCTTCCCAAATTTCAATTTTTGAATCTCATTTATTGTGTTGTCTGCAAGTGCTTTCAATTTGGACAAGTCTACAATTTTGTCATTTGGTAAAGAGTTAACCCTGTAGCATATGGCAAAACTTTAGTCTTCAGTTGCAGACGACAAAATAATTATGATTCAAAATAGGAATTCATCGAAGGAAGAGTAGAAAACATTGAGGGAAAAGGAGAAAATGCTGGTTGCCAGCATTTTCTTCTTTTCCCACAATTTTTCCTTGAAGCCTTTTGCATATGGTCATTGAAAGTTAGAATTGTGTTGAAAAGGGTTACAGGGGTAAATTTTCTCCTTTTCCCACAATGTTATCAAAAAGGTTTTGTTTTTTTTTCCAAAAGGGTGGTTGAAAGTTGGGATTGTGTGAAAAGGGGGTTAAAGAGGTCAATTTTTATTAAATGTTAAGTAGCCAGTTTGTGAAGTGTTATTATTTCGTATTGTATCTTTATTATTGAGACGAGTTGTATTATTAGTCATTTCCGTGCATAAAAAAGCGTCATCCCTGAACTGTTTTACCAAAGGACAAAATATTTTAGCAATGCTCTGGGAAATGGGGGGGCTCAATGCATCTGCAAAAGTATCGACTAGGTCAGCCTGCGCAACCTGAGGAGGCTGACCTGGGACGAAACTTTATGCTTTTGTTGAGTTTTCTGCATGTCAAAGGACCAGTCTACTACATGATGAATCCTTTACTCCATAGATACACATTTCTACGCATTGCTTGTAGGAGTCTTTGGAAAACATTGTGGCAAAAGGTGAAATTGCTCGTAACGAGCAATTTCACCTTTTGCCACAATGTTTTCTATGCTATCAAAAGGTGTCATATGCATATAAGACACAGCTTCATCGTTGCTGTTATTTAGGGTCAATTTGAGATACCTTAGAAATGCCTTATGGGGTAAAGGGTTGTTTGACAAAATTGACTTAACTCTTTTCCACACGACAGTATTTAAGACTTGTCTAAATACAAAGCACCTGCATACAACTGTATTATTGTGAGTGAAAATTTGAAATTTGTTCTGGAAAGGATAGAAAACATACCAGCATTTTCTCCTTTTCCCACAAAGCTTTCAAAGGGCTTCTTCTTGAGGGTCGTTTAAAGGGCTAAAATTCAAATCATACATTTTGATCTGTATAAAATTTGTTATCTGAAAATTCTGAATATGGAAAAGTCTGAAATTGTGATATTTGTGGATGAATTAAATACATTTACATAAATTTATCCCACTACCAGGCAACCTGGGGATTAAACAACCTTGAAGGAAAAGGATTTCGAAAACATTTTGGAAAAAGGAGAAAATACTGGTAATCTGCGTAATTATTCTTTCTTTCCCACAATGTTTTACGTTCAACTTGTTGTCTTCAAATACTTTTATTTTGGTCGATGCTAGACTGTTTGTCGTTTGGTGAAAAGTAAAATGGATGACAGCTTATGGAGATGAGTTTATAATATACAAAAGCCTTGCATAGTTACCTGTGCTTACTGTTATAAAAGTTGTAATTATTATTTAGCTTTGAGCTGCTTTTAATTTGTTATGCATTAGCTCCTGTCCCTGACTTAAACCCCTCCAGCGCCGTTCACATCCGAGGATGTCTTTGCTGCCAGCATGGTCGGATCAAGCTTAGGCTGTACAAAATGTGCAGCCTGATCTTTGATCTGTACTGTCCTTTTTGCTGAATAATTTTGGACAAAAACAGTCTTTGAATTGTGATTAGCCCTTTACCAGACAATTCCTTCTTTTGACGCCCCTGAGAAAGAAACCGATAGAAAACATTTTGGGAAAAGGAGAAAATGCTGGTAACCAGCATTTTCTCCTTTTCCCACAATGTTTTCTACCCTTCACAAAGCAAATTTCAAATTTTCAGTCACTTTTATTTTGTCGTCTGCAAATGCTTTTGATTTGGACAAACCAAAAATTTTGCCATTTGGTAATGAGTTATTTGGGTCGTATTCTTGACTGAATTTTTTTTTCTTTCTGTGCTCTAAGGGTTAGCTTTAAGAACTGATATTGTAGGCTTTTATACCTGAGGGATTTTTTTTAAAGTTTATTCCTAAGCATCTATTTCTGACTCGGAATTTTTTACTTCAGTTGTTTATTTTTTTAACTGTGGTAGCTTTGTTTTCTACGCATCAATTCTTGTATCTGTTGGAATTGTTTTTATTCATCAATTTCTAGGATGTTATAAATGAATAATATTGAAACACAATCAAAGATCATAGAAACAAACAAAACAACTGAATGAAGTAACCAATCAGAAAGTGTATCAGGTTTGTCCCTGCTGATGAAGATCTTGCCATTTCATTGGTTGTCTATTTTTATGCACTTGTTATTCAATTTCATGTTATAAATAGATGCTGTTACTATCAATAGGAATGAAAAGTTATGGGTTCAGGAGTTAAAGATTACAGTAGTTGTTAGTGAAATGTATGTATTAAACCCTTTACTGAAAAGATGAAATTTTATATCCATCCAGATCCAAAGAATTTGCAGACGACAAATCAAATGTTACTCAAATGATTTAGAATGTCCTTGGATGGGAAAACATTGTGGGAAAGGGAAAAAATGGTGATGGCAAGCATTTTCTCTTGTTTCAACAATATGTTCTAAAGCCTCCTCATACATGTTGTTAAACCCTCTACCACACAATCCAACATTTTAACGAACCTGAGGGAAAAGGCTCTTAACTTTTTACGACACAATTCCAACTTCTAACGACCTTGAGGAAGAAGCCTATAGAAAACATTGTGGGAAACGGAGAAACCGCTGGTAACCAGCATTTTCTCCTTATCCCACAATATTTTCAACCCTGTCAAAGTCAGAAATCGTCGTATTACCAAGAATAAATTTGTTGTCTGCAGATCCTTTGAATTCGGTACGGTAAAAAAATTTCTCATTTGGTAAGAAGTTAAAGACAATCAGGGAAAAGGAGAAATGGCTTATTACAAGCAAGTTTTCCAATTCCTCTTTGTTTTCAAATCCCTTTGTGCGATATTAACCCATTACCAAACGGCAGTATTTTGGACTGGTCCAGATTGAAAGCATTTGCAGACAACAAAGTAAAAGTGACTGAAAATTTGAAATTTGTTTTGTGAAGGGTAGAAAACATTGTGGGAAAAGGAGAAAATGCTGGTTACCAGCATTTTCTCCTTTTCCCACAATGTTTTCTAAAGGCTTCATTCTGAGGGGTGTCAAAAGTAGGGATTGTGTGGTAATGGGTTAATTAAGCTTATTTTACCAATGTGAAATGTGTTGTCTGCATATTCCTTCAATTTTGGAAGAATATAAAATTTTGTTGCTTCGGATGGGGTTAAAGGTCGACAAGGGGATCAGATCCCTAATTAATTATTTTATATAATGTTGAATAAACATTCCAGGTTACTGATATAATCTTTAAGCCATTTTGAACAAGGACCTTGTACCCTGACCACAATTGAGGTTAGATGCATAGAGAATGATTAAGTCATTGTGTGTGACAGATATTTAACTCTTTATCACACAATCCTGACTTTTAACGACCCTGAGAAAGAAGCCTTTTGAAAACATCGTAGGAAAAGGAGAAAATTCTGGTAAACAGCATTTTCTCCTTTTCCCACAATGTCTTTTTACCCTTCCCAATATAAATTTCAAATTTTCAGTCACTTTTATTTTGTTGTCTGCAAATGCTTTCGATTTGACCCGGTCTTGAATTTGTTGTTTCGTAAAGAGTTAATTAACGCATTACCACACAATCCCTACTTTTGACGACCCTGAGAAAGAAGCCTTTTGAAAACATTGTAGGAAAAGGAGAAAATGCTGGTAACCAGCATTTTCTCCTTTTCTCACAATGTTTTCTACCTTTCACAAAACAAATTTCAAATTTTCAATCACTTGTATTTTGTCGTCTGCAAATGCTTTCAATTTGGACAAGTCTAAAATATTGTCGTTTGGTAATAAGTTAATATCACAGACAACTAGTTTATTATCGTATTTATCATATGTGACCCGTCACATGAGAAGGGACAATCAGGGAGTGCCCTACTTCGATTAGATGAAAGCAGTCCAAAGATGGTGCAGTATCAGTTTAACCCTTACCAAACAATCCCTGGTTTTTATGGCCCTGGGAGAGAAGCCTTTTGAAAACATTGTGGGAAAAGGAGAAAATGCTGGTAACCAGCATTTTCTCCTTTTCCCACAGCATTTTCTTCCTTTCCCTAACCAAATTTTAATTTTTCAGTCAACTTTATTTTGTTGTCAGCAAATGCTTTCAATTTGTACCAGTTTAAATTTTTCTTTTCTGGTAAAGAATTATCTTCAAATATGAAATTTGTTTGAGAATACGACTAAGACTGTTCTAAAGAATGGTTGGTGAACAAGACCCTGAAAAGCGTATTCTACAAGTTCACTGGTAAGTGATGCAGGACCTTAGCCATCTGATCTTGCAGAAATTCTGTAAATCCATGGAGCACTTAAGAAAGATTCTTACCAAGGAAATTGGCATGTAAGTGGCTCTATGGTAAAAAGGGGTTTAACTCGTTACCAAACGACAATATTGTAGATTTGTCCAAGTTGAAAGACAACAAAAGAAAAGTGACTGGAAATTTGAAATTTGTTTTGTGAAGGGTAGAAAATATTGTGGGAAAAGGAGAAAATGCTGGTTACCAGCATTTTCTCCTTTTCTTACAATTTTTTCTAAAGGTTTCTTTCTCAGGGGCATCAAAAGTAGGGATTATATGGTAATAGATTAATGCATTTTTTGTGACGCATTATAGCAAGTTATACTAATGGATGCATGTTACTGAATTTGTCTACTTGAGGTAGGTTAGTCCTTTGACAAGCATAAAATTGGCCAATAGCAAAATGTTTTGATTCAGGTCAGCCTGCGTGGACTGCACTGGCTAAATTGGATCAGAACTTTTCGTAGATGCATTAATCCTTTCCCAAGGGGCAAATTTTGGACCAGACCAAATTGAAAACATTTCGCAGATGAACTGTTGTTAAAAATACGATTTTTCTATATAGGGTAGAAAACATTGTGGGAAAAGGAGAAAATGCTGGTTACCAGCATTTTCTCCTTTTCTCACAATGCTTTCAAAAGGCTTCTATTCCTGACCCGTAAAAGCCAGGGATTGGTTGGGAAAGGATTAAACTCCCTTTTTTACAGAGCCTGACTCGTACATAAAAGTGTCCCTCCCATAAAAGATGCTCCACACAGGCTGATATTGGTAGAAAATTTTTGCTATTGTTTAATTTTTTTCTGCGTGTAAAAGGAGCTAATGATTTTGACAACTTGTTGAGTAAATTCATTTTGGAGATGAATTCGATACCCTTTTCAACTTTCTGCCAAATGATACAAATTTAGATTTGTCCAGTTTAAGAAATTCAGAAGACCACAAATTAAATGTAGCTCATATAATTGAAATTTGAATTTTACAAGCATCTTCTCCTTCTGCAACAGTGTTTCCATAAACCTTGTTTTGCACTGGATCATTAACCCTTTGCCAAACAAGCCCTGGTTTTTACGTTTCTGCTGTAAAAATCTTTTGAAAACACTGTGGGAAAAGGAGAAATTGCTCGTAACGAGCAATTTCTCCTTTTCCCACAGTGTTTTCTACCACTTTTGAGAATTTTCTGGCATTTTGTCCTAATCTAAAATTGTCGTCTGCAAACTCTTTTGGTTTGGAAGAGTCCAAAATTTGTCGTTTGGGAAAGGGTTAAAAGAGAAGATTGTTTGATCTCGTGTGAAATACCGGTAATCTTGGAATTTGTGAGCCTGCCACTGGAGTCATTATAACATATATTCAGGGAAAGAGTTGTCTGTCTTGGCTGTGTTCCTTGTTCAGAATGGCTGCAGATCATTATAGCATAAGAATCTCAAATATTAGTTTTCTGCATCTCTTTACCACACAAGAAAATTTAAAACTTGTCCAGCTTCGAAGCATTTACAGAAAACAAGGTAAATGTAGATAAAAAACTGACATTTTCTTTGGGAAAGGGTAGAAAACATTGTGGGAAAAGAGAAAATACTGGCCACTAGCATTTCCTCCTTTTACCAGAATATTTTCAAAGGACATGGCCCTCAAGGTTGTTTGAAGTTGGGTTTGTGTGGTAAAGGGTTAAAGAGAGGTTTAAGTCACTGTTTCACACTATCAAATAGTTTTGTTTTTAGCTCACCTGAGTATAAAGTACTTGAGGCAAGCTGTTGTGGTCTTCCTTTGTCTGATGTCTGCTGTACTTTGTACATTGTCAACTTAACTCTTTACCACACAATCTGGACTTTTAACGACCTGAGAAAGATGCCTATTGAAAACACTGTGGGAAAAGGAGAAAATGCTAGTAACCAGCATTTTCTCCTATTCCCACAGTGTTTTCTGCCCTTCCCAAACCAAATTTTAATTTTTTAGCCTCCTTTATTTTCTCTGCAGGTGCATTCAATTTGGACCAGTCTGAAATTTTCTCGTGAGGTACAGTGTTAAATATTTTATACTCTACAAAGTCCATGTTTTCAGTTAAACACTCTTAAAACACTGTATAAATGTTAGAAAAAAACTGGAAGTTGTTATCATTTCTATACTTTTTTGTCTTTATTTTCGGAAATGTATTATTATAGTATTACATTCTTTACTTTGAAGCTATGGCATCTCAACACATGGTATTTCTGAATAAGTATAAAAAATCTTTAGGGGAGGAATTGATATAAGTTATTGATATTTCTTTTTTCCAATCCTAATCCGTCAACTCTTGAAAATTGTTATGCCTTGAATCTTTTTCTTTACTTTACATGTTAATTTGTTTCAGCTTAATAAATAAAGTTTAAACTAAATGTTTGTCTTTATACCGTGTCACTGACATGTTTTAAAATTGATCTCATTTGGCTTCCATAAGAAAAAATCTTTAATTTCCCAATTGAAGCAGTGCCCAGGTGAGCCATCTAGGGTAATTTTGGCCCACTTGTTTTCTTAGAAGTGTGATGAAAGCGTAGTCATCCTTATTGATTTTTAGCATTTCTACATAATTTTTAGTACATACTGCATTCCCTGTAACCGGCATCTAGCTGTTTTAACCCTTTGCTAAAATATCCCAAAATCTTGAGAGAAAAAGGAAATTTGTCAACATTTTGGGAAACATTTCGGAAAACATTTTGAAAAACATTTTGGGAAAAGGAGAAAATGCTGTTAATCGGCATTTTCTCCTTTTTCCAAAATGTTTTTCATTCTTTCCTAGACAAACCTCCATGATTAAAGCCACCTGTTCTTTGCCACGAGCAAATTGGGACAAATGTTTCATTTTGTTATTGGTTAAGAGTTGATCCAAATGCATATCTATTTTCTTTGTTATCATCACGTTATTGTAGTATAACAGAGTTTTGACTCTTACATTGAGGACAAAAGTTTTTATGCTTCCAAATTGAGAGCATTTTGTTGTTGATGAATTATACTTCTCAAACTTTGCTAGGGATCACATACATATTTCTGTATGGGTTTATATGTTACAACAGTTTTGCATAAACTCTTTACAAAACTATAAAATGCTAGATTTGTTCAAGTTGAAAGCATTTGCTGACCAAAAACTATATCCAACGTGCACTATGCTGTCTGTCATAGGGTAGAAAACATCGTTGGAAAAGGAGAAAATGCTGGTATCCAGCATTTTCTCCTTTTCCAACAATGTTTTCCAAATGCTTCTTTCTTTGTGTCTTTAACAGTCGGCATTGTGAGGTAAAGGCTTAAGGGTTCATTTCCACTAGTCATTTTATTGATCAGTGTGGCAATGTAACATATTGTAAAACCATACATGATACATGCCACATATATATACCGTTATAGAGTGAATCTTTTAGGATGATCCCCAGAAAATTTTGAGTAGTATATATTTTTTTTGAATTTTTTCTTTTTACTGGATAGGAAACATTTCGGGAAAAGGAAAACATGCTGCTTACCAGCCTTTTCACCTCTTGAAATAAGAGCCTCCGCTCTGACAGTTATGTTAGCTGTAGTAGTAGGTTTTATATTGTGAATGAGATTAGAATTTAAATTTCATGACATTTTATGTTTTTTCCACAATTTTTATTTCCCTGAAGGATCTTTTAAAAACATTGTGGGTAAAGGAGAAAATGCTGTTAAGAAGAAATGGCTTTTATAAGCACAATGTTTTCCTTCCTTTTATAGATATATCCAATTGCTTGCCTGAGAATTCGTTAATTTTTGTCATTTGGATTTGTTTTTAATATGGACAAGTCAAAAAAAATTTTTTTGCTTAACTCTTTACCAAATGTCAAAATGTTGGACTAGTCCAAATTGAAAGCATTTGCAGACAACATAATAAATGTGACTCAAAAATTAAATTTTGATTTTGAAAGGGTAGAAAACATTGTGGAAAAAGGAGAAAATACTGATTACCAGCATTTTCTCCTTTTCCCTCATTGTTTTTCAAAAGGCTTCTTTCCCAGGGTCGTTTAAAGTCGGGATTGTATGGTAATTGGTTAATGCCGGTTGTCTTTATCTGGCATTTTGGTAAGAAATATAACTACATGACAGTATACGCAGTTGTTTGATGTTTTGTAAAATATTGAAAAAGTATGCATTTTTATGGAAGTTTTCTTTCACATGTATTTCCAAATAATGCTATATTACATTCTTAGTCCAACTCTGTATTTTAGAAAGTAACATAATTTTTATTGGTTCAACCAAATGGATTAGCCAATCAGAATCCTTGATACTTTGAAATGTGAGAAGTAGATCTCGAGTTCGGATTCAACATTTAGAAAACAACACTGTTTCTGATTGGTTCAACCAAGAGGTTAAACTCTTTACCACACAATCCCAACTTTTGATGACCCTGGAAACAAGCATTTTCTCCCTATTCCACAATGTTTTCTACCCTGTCACAAACAAATTTTTTTATTTAAGTCACATTCAATTTGTTGTCTTCAAAAGCTTTTGATTTGGACAAGTCTAAATTGTGTTGTTTGGTAAAGAGTTAACTATTTACCAAACAATCCCTGGTTTTTATGACCTTGAGAAAGAAGCCTGTTGAAAACATTGTGGGAAAAGGAGAAAATGCTGGTAACCAGCCTTTTCTCCTTTTCCCACAATGTTTTCTACCCTGCTGGAAACAAGTACCAATTTTTGAGTTACGTTTATCTTTGTCGTCTGCAAATGTTTTAAATTTGGACAAGTCTAAAATTTTGTTGTTTGGTAAAGAGTTGAACTTGTCCAAATTCAAAGCATTTGTAGATGCCAGTGTGGCTTATATTGTGATTTCTATCTTTGAAAGGGTAGAAAACATGTGTGGAAATAAGGTGAAAATGTCGGTTACCAGCATTTTCCCCTTTTCCAGCAAGTGTTTTTAACCCATTACCAAACAACAAGATTTTAGACTGGTCCAAATTGAAAGCATTTGCAGACGACAAAAAAAAAGAGACTGAAAATCTGAAATTTGTTTTGTGAAGAGTAGAAAACATTGTGGGAAAAGGAGAAAATGCTGGTTACCAGCATTTTCTCCTTTTCCCACAGTGTTTTCAAAAGGATTCTTCGTCAAGGGCGTCAAAAGTAGGGATTGTGTGGTAATGGGTTAAAGTGCTCCTTTCTGAAGTTGGGATTTTTGTGTTTAAGGCTTAACCAATCAGAAATCTTGTTACTTTGAGATGTGAGAAGTAGAACTTGGATACTGTCTAGATTAGTTGAATATGACCCTTGTATTTTGTGCAAGTAAAAATTGGTGTGTTTGTTATCTGGTGCTATTATCTATGGTCATTGTACATAAATATATACATGTCATTGTTGGAGTAAATTTATTGAGAGAGACAAAATATCTTAGTTGTTCTTTGTTCATTGTTATTTCTGCATTAACCCATTATCACACAGCAAAATTTTAGATCTGTTCAAATTGAAAGCATTTGTAGACGACAATTTCAAAGTGGCTCAAATGGTGCAATTTTGCTTTGGTAGGGTGGAAAACTTTGTGGGAAAAGGAGAAAATGCTGGTTACCAGCATTTTCTCCTTTTCCCACAATGTTTTCAAAAGCCTTCTTCTTTGGGGGCATTAAAAGTCGTCAGTGTGTGGTTAAGGGTTAACTCATTACCAAACAACAAAATTTTAGGTTTGTCCAAATGGAAAGCATTTGCAGACTACAAAATAAAAGTCACTGAAAATTTGAAATTTGTTTTGTGAAGGGAAGAAAACATTGTTGGAAAAGGAGAAAATGCTGGTTACCAGCATTTTCTCCTTTTTTCCACAATGTTTTCTAAAGGCTTCTTTCTCAGGGTTGTCAAAAGGAGGGATTGTGTGGTAATGGGTTATCTCTTAACCTTCGAAATAAATGGAATGAAGCTGTCAACCGGATAGTAAAGGCCCAGATTCTGCTAATTCAAAGGCTCTTCGGGAAGAGATATCTCCTTAATGGACATGGCAGATCAAAGATGTACAGTCTGATCTTGATCTGCACTGTCCACAAAAAGTCCCAGAGTTGCACTAAGCAGTCTGTGGGTTAACCCTTTACCACTCAATTCCGACTTTTAACACCCCTGTGAAAGAAGCCTTTTGAAAACATTGTGGGAAAAGGAGAAAATGCTGGTAACCAGCATTTTCTCCTTTTCCCACAGTGTTTTCTACCCTTTACAAAACAAATTTCAAATTTTCAGTCACATTTATTTTGTCTTCTGCAAATGATTTCGAGTTGGACATATCTAAAATTTTGTTTTTGGTAATGAGTTAATTACTCTGAGGAAGATACCTTTTGAAGTCATTGTATGGAAAAAGAACACTGGTAACCGGCATTTCCATCTTTTTCATATAGTTTTCTTCCTTTCCTGATGAAATGAAGTTCTCTGGGTCACATTTGGTCAAAATGGTCACTAGAACAAAATTAATCTTGTTTGCACTGTAGGGGTCACATGTTATGTCTAATACTCATGAAATTTAGTCAGAATGTTTGTCTTGATTGCTATCTTGGATGAGTTTGAAAAAGGAGTCACTTCTGATGAAAAGGTAGGTCAGTAGTTCATGTCTTAGAGAAAACTGGCGTGCACTCTAGAAGTCCAATACTGATGAAAATAGGAGAGAATATTTGCCTTGGTGACATCTTGGATAAGTGTTTAAATAGGTCACTTCAGATGAAAAAGTAGGTCACTTGGACGACAAACAGTAGAGAAACATTGTGTGGAATGTTGAGGCCACCTTTTCAGTTGATACTGGTGAAAATGCTTGTCTGCATGATATCTTGGATAAGTGCATAAATGGGTCAAATGGGGTCAAAAAGTAGGTCACCTGGAAAAATCTTAGAAAAACCTTTTGTGCACTGTATACACCACTTGTTCGGTCCAATACTGATGAAAACTGGTGAGAATGCTTGTCTTAATAATACATTGAATACGCGTGTAAATGGGTCAAAGTGACAAATTATAGGAAGACCTTGTGTGCTAGCACAGTCATATCATAAGTCCAATTCTGATGAAAATTGGTGAGAATGTTTGTTGGTAGATGCCTTAGATAAGTGCAAAATGGTGTCACATTGGGTCAGAAAGTAGGTCACATAGACGAATCATGGAAAAACAGTAGTTCAAATCTTAACACTTTGTCACATAACAAAATTATAAACACATCCAAATTGAATGCAATTACAGACAACAAATTAGTTATGACTGCAATAGTCAGATATGTTTCTGATTCGGTAGAAAACTTTGTGGGAAAAGGAGAAAATGCTGGTGACCAGCATTTTATCCTTTTCGCACAATGTTTTCCAAAGCTCTATTTTCTCAGGGTCGTTAAAAGTCGTGATTGTGTGATGAAGGATTAACCCATTACCACACAATCCCTCTTTTTGACGCCCCTGAGAAAGAAGCCTTTAGAAAACATTGTGGGAAAAGGAGAAAATGCTGGTAACCAGCATTTTCTCCTTTTCCCACCATGTTTTCTACCCTTCACAAAGCAAATTTAAAATTTTTAGTCACTTTTATTTTGTCGTCTGCAAATGCTTTCAATATATTCTAATATATTGTCGTGTGGTAATGGGTTAAGGCCACATATTATGCCCAATACTGATGAAAATTTGTGCAAAGTTTTTTTTCCTCAATAATATCTTGGATAAGAGTATAAATGTGTCAAAATGGGTAAAAAGTAGGTCACCTGGACAGTCTTCGATAAATTTTTTGTTGTTGTTTTTTAACCCTTTTCCAAATGACAAATTTTAGACTGTCCCTAACTCAAAGTGTTTGCAGATGACAATTTTGAATTTGATGAGAATGGCAGAAAGTTTTCCGATAGGCTAGAAAACACTGTGGGAAAAGGAGAAATTGCTCGTTACGAGCAATTTCCACTTTTCCACAGAGTTTTCTAAAGTGTTTTACTGCAGACACGTAAAAGCCAGGGCTTGTTTGGGAAAGAGTTAAAGACACATTTTTCAGTCCACGTCTTTATAAATCCAAAAATTACATTCGCTCAGGTGAGCACTACAGGGCCAACAGTCTGCTTGTCTGTACATTAATAATTATATTGAGTTTCTCTATCTCAAACTAGTACATATTGAGTTTTTGGGGTCAAGGATGGTCCTCTTCCTAGTCCACAATAAAGGCATATGCCATTGACGAAAAGAAAATTGACTAAAAATTGAATTTTGATTTCTGAAGCAATCCATGCCCATCATAGCCCTCTTATTTAATCCTTTACCAGACGACAGAGTTTTAGCCTTTTCCAAATTGAGAGCAATTGCAGATGACTATTTCAAAGTGGCTTGCATTGCACATTTTCTCTTTAATATGTTAGAAAACATGGGAAAAGGAGAGAATTTATTTTCTCCTTTTCCCTCAATGTTTTCAACAGGCGTCTTTCCCAGGGCCATTAAATGTCTGTATTGTGTAGTAACAGTTTAATCACTTTGATGGGATCTCTCTAGTGGTTACTGGCATTTTCTCTTTTTCACACAATGTTTTCATAAGGCTTCTTTCCCAGGGTTGTTAAAAGTCAGTATTGTGTTGTAAAGGATTAATATTAAATACTTTGATATGATCTTTCTTGTATTAATACAGTGATGGGAGAAGTACAATTCCAGAGAACTGGACAGACCAGTCTGTGAGGTGTGCTGTTCAAGAACTGTTGAAAGAGATGAACCAATCAACTCTTGCCAAGTTGTCTCCCCTGTCACAGGTATGGTTTCAGGACAAGGGTTTATTGCAATGGGCGTAATCCTTTTGCCTGTTCTGGAACAATGTTCTGTGTTCTGGACTGTTGTTTTGGAATGTGCAAATGGAATATTTTGGAACACAGTACACTGTTCCGAAAATATTTCTAATTGTAGCATGTTCAGAACTACAGGAATTTGACATTCTATAAGCAAAATAAATGATAAAATATGAAAAAAAATTGTTCCCTATATATGTAGAAATATGTGTTTCTACATACATGTATATCTAGAGGGTTTTTTTTCATATTTTATCATTTATTTTGGTTATAGAATGTCAAATTCCTGTGTTGGAACATCGTTCTAAACCATATCGAAATGAAAATACATTGTCATGATAGCTGTTGCAAGAGCTACTGTCTTCGCTGTGTTAGTTGAGGAAATCAGGTTAGCTGCAGAGAGGGAGTAGAGATGATTCTTCATTGCCCCTATTTATGGCATTTATATTGTAAAAATGACAATTGCAAATTTGCCTATGAAGAATTGTCTGTCTTTCAGCCATCTTGTATCACCTAGCAACTGCTCAGGAGGTACGCTGCACCATGATTGAATTAGAAGTCAGAATCCAGCATCCAGCATTTTCTCCTTTGCCAACAATGTTTTTTAAAGGCTTCTTTCTCAACAGTTGACTGTTTGGTAAAGGGTAAAAGGTCCATTTACCCTGGTGATTTATCAGTGTGGTTATATAACATATTGTAAAAACTATACATGATACATGCATTATAGATCTAGGGTAAATCTAATATGGTGATCGCTAGGAAAATTTTAGTTGTATTTTTGAAGAGAATCCTACCTAACAAAGTTGCAAGATTTTGCCTTTGCCCTATATAGGGCAAGAAGCTATGCTGGAACTGATCTCCCATAATACAGATATACTTACAAAGTACGGTACATGTATGTGTTTATGTGCTTTTTTTTCAGTCGGCCATCTCAAATATTGCGAATTGGAAGTATCAGAATAAATTGAGCGTAGAGAAATGCAAAGAATTTGGCAGCTGGTATCGTAACTATAAGGACGAACAAATGAAAAAAGGCAAGTTTGGTTTTTGTGTATCACTTTAAAAAGGCCTTTGGCAACTATAGTTGTCTATGCATCCAGTGTCGATCTAGATCAAACTACACAAAATGTGCAGACCGATCATTGATCTACATGGTCGGCTTTATCCAGACAGTTTGATCGTGGAAAATCTGGAAAACTGCTATTATTTTGGTCTTGTTTCTTCATTGTTAGAATGGAACAGAACCCGTATTTAATTTGATGAAAGTACAAAATGTACATCACAAAATGTATACAATATTGCAGTAAAAGGAGAAAATGATTGTTTTTCAGTATTGTCTCTTTTTTCCAAAGGGCTTTCTACCATTTCAGACAAATTTTTCAAATGCAAATGCTTTCAATTGAGAGGAGTCTGAGCACTTCACCAAATGACAATATTCTGGACTGGTTTAATTTGCAGACATTTATAGAATTATGATTTTTGTTGTTGATAGGCTAGAAAACATTGTGGGAAAAGGAGAAAATGCTGCTTGCCAGCATTTTCTCCTTTTCTCACAATGTTTTCAATAGCTTTCTTTCTAAGGGTTGTTAATTGCTGAGCTCCAGTAGTGCAGCCTGTAGCATGTAGGACTCAAGAACAAAGGGTAGCTGGTTCAATCCCAAGCTTGGCCATCTTCTTTTGAAAGGATTGATGATAGTCAATGTGACAGATTTCATTTCTCCCTCATCCTTGATTATTGATTTGACAATAATTATGTGGGAAAGCAGCAGGTAGTTTAGAAAGAAACAGTAGCTCCAGGAAAGCATGGATATAGGTGCACTTGCTGCTGTGATGTAACTGAAATTATGCTGAAAACTGTGAAACACCAATCAATCAATCAACCAGCCAATCAACCAACCAACCAATAAATTCATCTATCATCCAACCAACAAACCAATCACTAAATCAACCAACCAATCAACCAATCAATCCATCAACCAATCAGTAAACCAATCAATCAACCAATCAATCTCAGGGTTATTGAAAGTTGGTATTTTGTGATAAAGGGTCAAGAGTTTGTATATGTAGGTTGGCAAGAACACTGCTTACATTTTTATTTGATATTTTACAGCCACCTTCGAAGAAGGTGTCAAAGACACACGATTGACGTTCCATGCGGAGCATGAGCTGCCTCTACTCCGACAGTGGTATCAGAAAAGCAAAAATCCGAACGATAACAAATTGGCATTCTATGCAAACACACTAAATAGCGGACATGTTCGGCTGGAAAAACCAAAAATAACCGTGGTGAAATTGAGAAACTGGTGGAAAAATGAGAGACAGAGAGAAAAGCGAATCAGTTCTCATATAGAAGTGGATACTAAAAGTGAAATAAAAGCTAAATCTGCTAAATGCGAAAACTTAAAAGGTGGCAGTACAGTTAATTTTGATGTTTTTCAAAATGAAAATACACATACTAGCAAGGGCAGTGAAAAAGTTGTGACTTTGCTAAATGTAGATAATAAAGAGATGACTCAAGTGCCTAGAAAGGATTTTCAGTCATCAAGAGGTACTGATGTACAATATAGTACAAGAACAGCCAACTTTACCAATGCAAGTTATCAAGCACACACATTGTTTCCAGACCAATCCGCAAATGTAAAACAGTCATGTTTAACTGGAACACACTTTCCACTTCCTTCCTCAGTAACACAAAGTCAGTCAGAGAACCAGCCTGTTTCTTCATATTCAACAAATAACCAGATGGTGCCCTGCGTGGAAGGCTGTGTTATGCAATCATCATCATTAGTAGAAAATACCAGTCAAAACTATTGCATGTCTTCTACTGATCAACAAATTCAACCAGGGGACTAGATTAACCCTTTCCCAAACAAGCCCTGGTTTTTACGTGTGTGCAGTACAAGTCTTTCGAAAACACTGTGGGAAAAGGAGAAATTGCTCGTAACGAGCAATTTCTCCTTTTCCCACAGTGTTTTCTACCCTTTAGGAGAACTTTCTACCATTTGCATAAGATTAAAAATTGTTGTCTGCAAACTCTTTCAGTTTGGAAAAGTCTAAAATTTGTCGTTTGGGAAAGGGTTAACTCATTACCAAACGACAATATTTTAGGCTAGTCCAAATCGAAAGCATTTGTAGACGACAAAATGAAAGTCAATGAAAATTTGAAATTAGTTCTGTGAAGGGTAGAAAACATTGTGGGAAAAGGAGAAAATGCTGGTTACCAGCATTTTCTCCTTTTCCCACAATGCTTTCAAAAGGCTTCTTTTCATGGGGCGTCAAAAGTAGGGATTGTGTGGTAATGGGTTAATCAACCAGGGTACCAGGCTGTATCATCATATACAACAAATAGGCAGCTGGTATCCGGCATGGAAGGCCAGGTTGAGTGATCAGTCCCAGTAGAATCCACAGAACAAAATTACATTATATAATCACCCTTGTTTTCAGTTTTCTAATCTTATTCCAATTTAACCCTTTACCAAACGACAAAGTTTTAGACTAATCCAAATTGAATGCATTTGCAGACGACAAAATAAATGTGAATCAAATATTGAGTTTTGAATTGGAAAGGGTACAAAACATTGTGGGAAAAGGAGAAAATGCTGATACCAGCATTTTCTCCTTTTCCCACAATGTTTTCAAAGGCTGTCTTTCTAAGGGTTGTTAAAAGTCAGGCTGGTGTTGTAAAGAGTTAATATGAGTAATATGACAACAGAGCTCTGGAAAGGGGGGGGGGGGTTGTGTGATGGTTTTCTAAATCCATTATTTCTCTGTCAAACCCTACGTTGTGAGTACTCATTATAATCGTCTCCATGACACGATTCTAATGAGTACCCATAACAAAGGGTTTAGTGTAGAATAATGAATATTTTCAAATTTGAAATCAAAATCACTCCCTCTATCTGGAGCTCTGGACAGGTGTGTGATGTCATGTTTGACCTCATTTTGTACATGTTTCATAGAAGTAAATAGGTTTTATAGATATTACCTTGCATGCATCCTTAACTGATGGTTTTGCATATGGCTTGCAATACGCGAAAAGGGGGCATTGGAACATTTACGTAAAGTGTCGTCTCGGAACACCCTGCGCAATCCGCGCAGGCTAATCCGAGACCGCACTTTACAACTACTTCAGATTTTGTGCTACAGCAGAGGTGTGCCAAACAGAAAATTGCATAAAAATGGAAAGTGTCGCATCGGATTAGCCTGAGCGGACTGCGCAGGCTGATCCGACGCGACACTTTACGCAAATGTCCGAATACCCCTTTTTGGCTGTTGCAGGCCATATTATCGTTTATAGTTTGTAAAGTATTGATACGTGATAAAAAGAATCTGATGTGGATCAGCGTTTGAGGAACAATTTTACTGAACTTGTCAAGAAAAAATGTCATTTACCACAGGCACACCTAGTACTGTAAATCACGATATTTCTTTGTGAGCTTTATTTCGCAAAAACCACCCACCTGACTTATTTCGTGGATTTGTGAATTTGCGTCCAATGGTTTGTAATGTTTAACTTGCAAAACCCAAATACCAAAAGTATAATTACTGAGTTTCTGTTTCAGCCTATAATCAAGTTAATACTATTGCATCACACTTATAAATTGATCATATGTGAACAGCAAACCTCTCACCGGATAATTTGTTTTTGTGATACTAGTAACATTTTTACTAGACCTGTTTTATAAAATTTTATCTCAGACACCAACTCATATCAGATCCTATATATCTCATGTCCTCTTCTTATCCTAGAACCAGAGTTTCTTTCGACGCAAGAAATAATTAGATGGTATACTAAGCAAAGAAAACCATGTTATTTCATGCTTTCTGGTAGGATATCGAGAAATATCGGTGAAAATGTTTTTCGATATTCTACTGGTATAACCAGTGGAAAGAATATTGTGAGGAGTACTGGCAAAAAAAAGCTACAGGAATGGATGGATAGGTGCACTGGCTGCTGTTATATACCTGAAAATAATGTTGAAAACACCGTAAAGCACCATACAAACAAACAGGCAAATAAATAAAATTTGGAGATACAAAACAAAATTGTTGCACTTTCCTCTACATCAAAGTCCATGAGACAAGACTTTTTCAACTGCAGAGAACCAGATGCAACAAAAGAAATGGCAGCCTCTTATCGATTGTCATAATGACAACAGATAAGGCCCTGTTGTCTGTGCATGTCATATTCTTGGAAGATTCAAGCTGTCTAATATGGTGATGGTGCATTCCCCAATATTGAGGGGATTGTAGTAACATGTGCTGAAAGTAGCAATGAAGAAAATGGCCTTTATCAATATGTTTTAGGGAAAACCAGGCCTGTTTTAGCTCCAGATTTCTCCAAACTGCTGATCATAGCTGAATGAATAGCACCAGGTAGCATTTTATTGAGTAAATGTTGATTTTACTTTGAAATTCAAAGTAACATATGTGTCTCATACAAAAGTAGTCTGGTTCTGTACCCAGCATGCCAAAATTAGATCTATGTGTATTTGTAGAATACCATCTTGAGGGAGGTCATGGATAAGGCCTGAAAACCTGGTTTGAGACTTCGTGAGATAACATGAGACTTTGAAATTCTACTTGCAAAGACAGTCAAAAATTTCTAATTCATTACCAAACAACAATATTTTAGGTTTGTCTAAATCAAAAGCATTTGCAGACGACAAAATAAAAGCAACTGAAAGTTTGAAATTTGTTTTGTGAAGAGTAGAAAACGTTGTGGGAAAAGGAGAAAATGCTGGTTACCAGCTTTTTCTCCTTTTCCCACAATGTTTTCTGAAGGCTTCTTTCTTAAGTTTGTCAAAAGTAGGGATTGTGAGGTAATAGGTTAACCCTTTCCAAACAACAAACTTTCAAATTGAAAGCATCTGCAGACAACAAATTTGAAAGTGGTACAAAATTCAAGAACTGAGTGTTTTGAGAGAATAGAAAACATCTTGGGAAAAGGAGAAAATGCTGGTAACCAGCATTTTCTCCTTTTGCACATTTTTTAAAAACTCTTTACCACAAAACCCTGACTTTTGACGAACTTGAGAAAGAAACCTGCAGAAAACATTGTGGGAAAAGGAGAAAGTGCTGGTAACCAGCATTTTTTCCTTTTCCCTATCACAGTCAGAAATTGTCATATTAAATAATATTTAATTTGTTGTCTGCAGATGCTTTGAATTTGGTGCAGTCTAAAAATTTGCCAATTGGTAGAGAGTTAAGAGGCCTATCTCTCGGGATTGAGAAATGATTGCATGGTGTTTAACACTGCTTTTAACATTATTTCACTTATGTCGAGGCTGCCAGAGCGCCTATGTATGCTTTCAAGAAGTTTCCCTTACCATTTCTCTGCAAGATATTCCTTCCAAGCCCCTGGGTTTGATCCCTGGCTTGGCCATTCTTTCCAAGAATTGACGAGAGTCACTGCAACAGGATTCATTCCCCTCCCACCACTGGCCACTGTCTGGACGATAGTTATGTGGGAAAGCAGCCAGTAGTTCTGGAAAAAAAAATGCGCAAAGTACTGGTAAAAGAGACTCCAGCAGAACATGACTATGTGTACTTGCAGCAGCGACATAACCAACATAATGTTCAAAATGGCCTTGACAAATTCTGAGTCTTTAACATTGAAAACATTTACAAACAATTTAACTCTACCAAACGACAAAATGTAGACATGTCCAAATTGAAAGCATTTGCAGACAAAAAAATAAATGTGGCTTAAAAATTGAAATTGAAAGGTTAGAAAACATTGTGGGAAAAGGAGAAAATGATGGTTACCAGCATTTTCTCCTTTTCCCACAATGTTTCCAGAGGAACTCTTTCTCATGGATTTAGTCGCGATTGTGTGGTAAAGAGTTTAAGTTGGCTTTATAATAAAATGTCTGTTAAAGGATAGAAAACATTTTAGGAAAAGGAGAAAATGCTGGATACCTGCAATGGTATCAAGACTTCCTCATCAGGTTTGTGAAAAGTCTGGAGTGTGTTGCAAAGGCATAAATCCGAAAAGTATCGGTTCGTTTGTTGATGGAATTTGTTGTTGTTATGCTCGCAGTGCAAGCACGCAAAGGTTAGAGGTCTGTGGTAGTATCCACAGTTTTCTGTGAAGTTTCTTTTCATCGACCTCGTCCACGGATGGGTAGTTTCAAAGAAGATTACGCCACCACGTATGTTTTTTGTTTATAAAATTTTTATACTGTAAAAAAAGCAAGGATACACATTGAAAAAGGGTTCCACAAAATACAAGTTTTGAAATATTTAATGTATTCCTTACATTAACACTAATTAAAATTGATAGATTCTATTGTACAGTTGACCCTGCATTGAATAGTAAACAAGCCTTTTCGTGTACTCACTTTACGTTTATAAAGGGAGGTAATTAAAAGTTTAAAAATTATACCGGTACTACCCAAAACATGATATCCTCTTCTTGAAAAATGTAATTTTTAATTTTAATAATGCACACGAGCTTTTTTAACTGTAATGATTTATATATTTATTGTTTTAATTATTGTATTTTTTTTAAATTACGTTTCTTTTTAATAATAAGTTTTAATTATAATAGATCTAATGTATCGCCGAAAGCTCGGGTACTACCCAATGTAGAAGTTAAGATTCTCCCTCACACGGGGTTACCCGATATAGGACACTCGGAGGGTCCAGGAACTCGGAGGTAAACAAAGATAGTCACGGTAGACCAGGGCCCGTATTCACCAACCATTCTTAAGAACATTCTTGGTCTTATTCTTCAAGATTTCCTGACTGTGAAAGTAACAGAACTTCTGATTGGCTAAACCATTTGGTTTAGCCAATCAGAAGTTCAGTTACTTTCACAATGAAAAAATTTTGAAGAATGAGACTAAGAATGGTCTTGAGAATGGTTGGTGAAAACGGGCCCTGGGTCTGAATTATATCATATATAATATGACGTTAAAGCAACATCGGATATTATTAGTGTTGTAGATTATTAGCCAACATTTAATGAAACAGTTTATGAACATCTTTTCTTATTATGTGATCATTTAAAGATAATATACTATTTTAAACTCGGAATTATGTTAATGCAGCGAGATTGTTCGTATTCACTGTTTAATATTGAACGAATATATCATTTTAGCAACAAAATGCCATCTTTAAATAAAGATTCAGTTATTTTACTACAGATCTTAGGTGTCACGGTGCACTCATGTATAAGGATTAACTCTATATGCATAGAAAAATTAACGACGTATCACAAAATTTGATCCGGGAATTCTCGGAGTGATTTCTAAATGTAATTTTGTGACCTCGGAGGTATGGGTTTGGGAAGTCGGAGGTTTTAACTTTTCGAAGAGCTGATTGTTTTCGAAAATGTTAATGTGAGATTATATGAATGTGTCGGTAGGTAGGTAGGCAGAGGTAGGTATTAAGGGGAGGTAAGTTTTCAATGTATGCAATGAAAGTAGATGAGTAACCAACAGGATAATTCGTCCTTTGTATGTAGACAGGCTCGCATCTCACCTTTATTAAACTGGAATGTACATTACTATTTCATATTTTAGATCTTAATTGCGGCTTTGTGTGCTTGTTAGAACCGCTCATAGATGCTGTTCTAGCCTACACGCTAAAACTTCATTTGTGAGTAAAAGTCAACTGAAAATTTGTCACTTTTAGAGCTGTAAAATCGTTGTATATTTGCATAGACGTCTTATTGTAATGTATATTTGTACTAGTGTACATCACGTGTAGATGTGATATTTGAAACATTCCTACAGGTAGGCCCAAGGTCAAACTTGAAGGTCAATGTTTTGTCCGGACCATAACTCATACAATTTTGGATGGATTTCAGTATAAATTTGCACAATTGTTCTCCATCATGAGTAAATGTGCCATTTGAAACATTTTTTAACGTAGGCCCAAGGTCAAGGTCACGCGGGCTCGACATGTTTTTCCTGAACAACCTTCTAGTTAGTTAAGAGTTTCATGAAGAGAAGAAGAAGAAGAATTTATTTAATACTTATGAATACACATGCATTTCGTACATACAAATACATATTTGACATCTAATAGGTCACTTAAAAAATTGCTATAACAATATATGAGAGAAAAACAGAAAAAAAAGCCAGAAAAGTGGAGAATGAGCACGGACGATTATGGTATTTAACATAGTGTGCAATTCCTTTATAGATGGCAAACGATAGATTTGCATCTGCATTGATCATATATTCAACTACAAAAAAAAAATCAATCGACTAGCCATAGTACTATATAAATATATAGTGTGGAAATGTTTCGTTAACTCTTTACCAACCGGCAAAATTTTGCACAGGTCCAAATTGAAAGCACTTGCAGACGACAATATAATCACAATTCAAAAATTGAAAGTAGTTTCCAGCAGGGTAAAAAATATGCTTTTGAAAGAGGAAATTTCCAAAGGTAACCCTAGACTGACAGAAAATCAAAGCGCTGACGCACTGAAAGCAGCGGATTTTTGCCAGCTACAGATCTTATATGTATTATTTTCTTTGCACAGGTTTCCTTTATACTTGACTATAAAAATCTAAAAAAGTAAAAGGGTAACTTAATCGATCTGCAAACAGTGTAGACTAGGTCAGCCTGTGCAGTCTGCACAGGCTGACCTGGGCTGAAACTTTTCGCCATTGGTCAATTTTCTGTACATCGAAGGATCGGTCTACCCAAAAACGAAGCAGGTTGTTAAAAGAATAGGTTATTATGGACCAATAATTATTTATGTCTTGCTTGGTTTAATCCATCATAAGGATGCAAGAAATTCCCTTTTGCCAAAGCACGGCTCGTTTATTTGTGGCTTAACAGATATACAGGAGCACAAGCAGAAAACAAGAACTTGAATGAATGATCCCTTTCCAAAACAATCCCAAGTTTTTATGACCCTGTGGAAGAGGGCTTTAAAGACACTTGTGGAAATGGAGAAAGTGCATCTAACCAATGTTTTCTATCTTATTAATCTGTAACAATAATGCAATTGTTGAAAGGCATCTTAGAGTACTGAAAACCGGTTTTAGTATACTTTTGAGGTTTTACAGCTCAAAATCCTTGTAGGCCAAATAATATGCTTTGTAAAAGTTTTGCCGATCCCTTTAACGGAGTTGGTAGCTCGAAAACTTGAAATCAGGGTCGCTGGTTTAAATTTCCAGCATGGTCTTCTTTCTGATCCACTTGTCATTTATGCTATATTGTTATTCAGTGCATGACTTAAAGGAAACTTGTTAGAATGTCCAAAATCATGAACAGTAACAGCTGAAGTAGAAACAACAACTTTTTCAACAATGTTTTCAGAAGGCCTCACCAGAGGGCAAAAATACCCTGTTCAGCAAACTTCCTTTTCTGTGATTTATTGCCTTTTACCTATAATGCCTGGTTTGGAAAGAAAGTTGTGTCAGTACTGGTAAGACCCAAGCTGTTTAAATCGCATTAAATGCTAATAAATTATACTAAAAGAAGCCATTTGCAGACAAAAATTTAAACATGGCTCAAATAACAGCGTACATCTTTGATAGAGTAGAAAACATCGTTGGAAAAGGAGAAAATGCTGCTTACCAGCATTTTCTCCCATTCCTACAATGTTTGTAAAAAGTTCTAAGGGTCGTTAAAACTTGGGATTGTGTTGTACAAGTAAATGTATAATATAATCAGCATTTATCACTACTTTTAACGCTTTTATCACCCAATGCCGACTTCTAACAACCATGAGATAGAAACAATGTAGGAATGGAGAAATTGGTGGGAACCAGCAATTTCTCCATTTTCCACAAACTTTTCTACCCTTTAAAATAAAAATTGTGCTATTTGAGCCACAATGAAATTGTCGTCTGCAAATGCTTTCAATTTGATCACAGTTGAAATTGTATCGTCTGTTAAGGACTTAATCCTACTGTAGGTGACTTTTCGTTTAACATCGCCTTTCATAGCCGAAGCCGTACGACTTTGGTGATAAAAGGCGATGAACTACATGAATCCCATTAGGGTGCCCTATGCTCAATATTCATCATGCTTGCAAACAAACACCGATAAAAACGTTTGCTCTGAAAATATTTTCTTTTGCACTTCGGTCTATGTAGATACCGACGCCCTCTTTCCATCTCTATTCTACATTGTAACATTACGGATGTACATGTATAAAGCGGTTTTGAAGGGTGTCGTCTGCGCGAGTAGCGCGTATTTATACATGATCGTTTGGGTATTCATGGAGGAACTATTTCGTCACACGTAGGAATCAAGTTTTGTTTACCTCACGTATTTCTGGAAAAAGCCACCGGATGCAAGAATTCTCGACCTAGATAAATATCGTAGGCGTTAAAAATCAGTTACTCATGACTGGGGACAATGACAGCGGGTTTCAACCGCTGCTAAAAATGGCTATTTTATCTAACAAAGTTTTTTGATGTAACACTTCCCCAACAAACCCTTCTTTTTATGTGTTTGTCGTACGAACATTTTGAAAACACCGTAAGAATAGCGGAAATTGCTCGTAACAAGCAATTTGTCCTTTTCCCCAAGTGTATTCTATCCGTTTGGAGAACGTTCCGTCATATTCATCTAGTTTAAATTATCGTCTGAAAACTTGTTCAGTTTGGACGATTCTAAAATTTGTTGTTTGGAATAGTGTTAACTCATACGCTCCCTTGACGAGATATTTGCTTAAAGGTTGTATTACACGGTATATTGTCAGAGGCTTATAATAAACAGGACACTATTTCGTAGAATTAAAGCCTGGTAAGGTTCAGAGACAAACGAGCACATTCTGCACTATGTAAATCCCATGAGTTCACCCATATCATGAATATGATGATACTCCGAGTTAACAATATCATACCTCCGAGAATTACCATACCCAAAAATTCGATACCTCCCACTTTCATCTGGTTTAAAACACATGACTTT
This sequence comes from Tridacna crocea, assembly GCA_943736015.1. Lineage (NCBI taxonomy): Eukaryota > Metazoa > Mollusca > Bivalvia > Cardiida > Cardiidae > Tridacna > Tridacna crocea. The sequence goes on from OX031071.1 coordinate 7,622,552, forward strand.
TTACATACTGGAGACTGAAAATGTGTTAGATCCTAAAAAGAGACCCTATAATTTAAGACACCAATAGAGGTATTGCGACAAATCACCCCTTAACCTACAACGAGACGGTTAGAGTTGAAATTGATTTTCAAAACAGTAAGATTTCCAGTTTAGATGAATTTTTTCATTGTTAGATGGCCTGTAAGCTAACACCAAAAACGGTTATAGATCATTTGGCTTCTAAACTTAACATATACGTTTATTTAATATTCGAAAAGGTTTGTCTTTTAAAGATAAACCAGGATAAACATCGACCCTAGTCTAGCGTGACTGTCTTTGTTTACCTCCGAGTTCACGGACCCTCCTAGTGTGCTATATCAGGTAAGCAGAGAAGGCGGAAGGACTCCAGGGATTTGGTTGACGTGTTAGATTTTTTAAACAACACATGATAAAAAAGTTATTGACGAGCAAACAAATTATCCAGGGTAAAAAATTTGTTTGCTCGTCAATAACGTTTTTATCAGGTGTTTTTTTAAAAAATTAAACACATCAAGCAAATTTCTGGAGTCCTTCCGCCTTCTCTGCTTCAAACCAAATTCCAATCGGTCATGTATTAACGGAATTATTGAAGATTTTCTTGCCTGAAGTCGGGGAATTTCTTCAAATGTCGGTCATTGTTGTTGTTGTTGTGTCACGTGATTCCCCGCCGTGACCCAATTCATAAACGAAATACACGACTGTGACGGTAGTGAACTTAAACTGCATGGACATTCTTCGAACGCCAACATTTTTTAACAAATTAAGAATATACTTATGGTAAAAATCTTAATTATGCCCCCCTTAAATAAAGTGGGGGTATATTGCTTTGCACTTGTCGGTCCGTCGGTCGGTCCGTAGGCCACATTTTTGTCCGGAGCATAACTCAAAAAGTATTTCAGGTATCATCTTGAAACTACATAGGTGGATAGATTTCATTAAGGAAAAGTGCAGTGCACAAGAATCATTCCACTGCCCATCATATTTTTGGAGTTATTGCCCTTTGTTGATTTTCATACTTAATTTTTGTCCGGAGCATAACTCAAAAAGTATTTCAGGTATCACCTTGAAACCTCATAGGTGGATTAATCTTATTAAGGAAAAGTGCAGAGCACAAGAACCATAACTCTGCCCATCAATTTTTGGAGTTATTGCCCTTTTTTGATTTTCATACTTAATTTTTGTCCGGAGCACAACTCAAAAAGTATTTCAGGTATCATCTTGAAACTACATAGGTGTATAGATCTCATTCAGGAGAAGTGCAGTGCACAAGTACCATAACTCTGCCCACCATAGTTTTGGAGTTATTGCCCTTTGTTGATTTTCATACTTAATTTTTGTCCGGAGCATAACTCAAAAAGTATTTCAGGTATCACCTTTAAACCTCATAGGTGGATTAATCTTATTAAGGAAAAGTGCAGAGCACAGGTACCATAACTCTACCCATCATTCTTTTGGAGTTATTGCCCTTTGTTAATTTTCATACTTAATTTTTGTCCGGAGCATACATCTAAAAGTGTGTCAGGTATCATCTTGAAACTACAAAGGTGGATAGATCTTATTAAGGAGAAGTGCAGAGCACAAGTACCATAACTCTGCCCATCATATTTATGGAGTTATTGCCCTTCGTTGATTTTCATACTTAATTTTTGTCCGGAGCATAACTCAAAAAGTATTTCAGGTATCATCTTGAAACTACATAGGTGTATAGATTTCATTAAGGAAAAGTGCAGTGCACAAGTACCATAACTCTGCCCATCATAGTTTTGGTGTTATTGCCCTTTGTTGATTTTCATACTTAATTTTTGTCCGGAGCATTACTCAAAAAGTATTTCAGGTATCACCTTGAAACCTCATAGGTGGATTAATTTTATTTAGGAAAAGTGCAGAGCACAAGAACCACAACTCTGCCCATCATATTTTTGGAGTTATTGCCCTTTGTTGATTTTCATACTTAATTTTTGTCCGGAGCATAACTCAATAAGTGTTTCAGGTATCACCTTGAAACCTCATAGGTGGATTAATCTTATTAAGGAAAAGTGCAGAGCACAAGAACCGTAACTCTCCCTATCATATTTTTGGAGTTATTGCCCTTTATTGATTTTCATACTTAATATTTCTTCGGAGCATAACTCAAAAAGTATTTCAGGTATCATCTTGAAACTTTATATGTGGATAGATCTTACTCAAGAGAAGTGCATTGCACAAGAATCATAACTCTGTCCATCATATTTTTGGAGTTATTGCCCTTTGTTGATTTTCATATTTAATTTTTGTCCGGAGCATAACTCTAAAAGTATTTCAGGTATCACCTGTCCGTAGCATAACTCAAAAAGTATTTCAGGTACCACCTTGAAACCTCATAGGTGAATTAATCTTATTAAAGCACAAGAACCATAACTCTGCCCATCATATTTTTGGAGTTATTTCCCTTTGTTGATTTCATACTTAATTTTTGCCTGGAGCATAACTCAAAAGGTTTTTCAGGTATCATCTTGAAACTTTATATGTGGATAGATCTTATTCAGGAGAAGTGCACTGCAGAAGAACCATAACTCTGCCCATTATATTCTTGGAGTTATTGTTGATTTTCGTACTTAATTTTTTTCCGGAGCATAACTCAAAAAGTATATGAGGTAAAATCATGAAACTTTAAAAGTTGATAGTTCATATAAATGGGAAGTGCAGTGCCCAAGAATTGTTAATTTATCATCAATTTTTGAGTTATTACCCTTTATTCGTTTTTACACTTTGAACTTAACAGTTTATAATCACGTTATATTTAGAATTGGATGCCATTAGGGGGGCATACATGTTTTACAAACATCTCTTGTTAATTCTATGTTACATGTAAATTTCAATTATGTAGCCATTTTACTTGTAAGCGTTTCTAGTGATTAAAAAAAAAAAGTTATCTTCTTGGGGATAACAGAGGTATGGGACAAAGCAATATACACCAGGTGGCAACATTTTAGGATGAAAAAAGACAAAGAAATGAAAACAAACCCATATAATTCTTATACTGACTTATGCAGAATAAAATAAAGATGAAGATTACGCAAAGGATCCTTTCACTTTGATATATTTTTTAGTAATAAATATATGCATTTTTATCCAAGGGACTCAATTTGCCCATTTTCTGTAGAAATACACATTGTTATTGTTATTTCAAAGTTCTGTTTTGAGGAATAACATCTCATTAGCGGACAGTGTAGATTCAAGATCAGACTGGATGTTTTGTGCAGTCTGATCTTGATCTACACTGTCCGCAAAAGGTCAGTCAGTCACACTTGGCAGCCTAAGCTTTAATACATCAGCGAAAAATATTGACCTACGTCAGCTTGCGCAGTCCGCGAAGGCTGACGTGGGTCGATATTTTTAGCTACTTGTAAATTTTCTGCTTGATCAAGGATATTCTACCTCAAGATTCAGTCAGTCGATGGACAAAACTGATCGATTCTGATCCATACTTAGGTGATGGCTTGCTTTTTGCTTTACGTAATGCACCACAGAGGGTCATTAATCCCCCCCTTTTTTTGTCATAGTGCGGCTTGAATGATTTTTTCTTCTCGTATATGCTTAGATCTACATTTAATCATTATCTCCCGCTAGATGGCATTCTATAAATACTCATCTATTTGATATGGGCATCCTGGGTACAGAGCCGAACCACTTTCCTACGCGACAACCGTTACTTTTGAATTTCAAACTGAAATAAAGGTTTACCCAATAAAACGCTACCTCGTGCATTTCACTCAACTATGATCACCAGTTTAGAGAAATCTGTTGCTAAAGAAGGTCTCATTTCACCTCAAACGTATTGATACGTAAAAACTATTTTCACAGTCAGCCCGCTTTTGGGGCTAATAGTGATGCGTCATATAAGACAGTCGAATCTTCGAAGAATATGACATGCGCAGACAACGACATTTAATATCAAACAATAAAAAAGGAAGGACACAATTTGCTTCACGGAATAGAAACAGAAAGTAGAACTGTTTCTGTATTTCTGTTTTGTTCCTGGTGTGTCATCGATTTTTCGGAAATCACGAGACATAGGACGTGCAATCGTCAAAACTCGTTTGTTTCCGTAACATCACCTGACCTTTGTCGACAACAGGTGTCTCACCAAAAAGGTTTTTTTTTTACGGCGAAAACAGATGAAAATTAAGTATTAGGCCTACCTTGGACACACTTCGATAATTTTTGACAAACCTAGGCTTTTTCTTTTTATCAAATATATATAATATATGTTTTTTTTTTTAAATTTGTCAATAACATTCCCTTTTCCCGATGCATGACTCACATATAGTTGACAGAACAAAAAAAAAAAGCTAACAAACAACAAAACAAACAACAAAATAAACAAACAAACAAACAAAGTTCTCGATCCGGCAACAAGGTATAGCAGAAGGTCAAAGGTACTGGTAGTACTTTTCACTTTATTTTCTATGGGGTTAAAAAAGAAAAGCCGTGGTGTGACATCTCATGTGCATATTATCACGTAATTCGTCAAGCCTCGTGAGATTCGTTGGTAAATTCCATTAGTTACAGTTACGGAATCGGCCGAGTTTTGACGAGTGTGCACTACGGATTACAGGTCTAGCGTTGACAAGCAGATGAAATTTCACGAAATCACCAACGCTTAGGACGTGTTAATACCTCTACATTTCTTGTTCAAATCCAAATATTGATTATGGCTGTGGCAGGTAGGAAAATATTTAGAATATATTTGAATAATTTATATATATTTTATGAAGTTTTACTTTAACGTCCAATTCATAATTATACTGATTTTTCCCTGTTCCGTTTGACCGAGCCTCGTTAGCGCAGTCGGTAGCGTGCAGGACTTGAGAACAGGGGGTCTTGGGCTCGATCCCTGGCTGGGCCGATTTCCTTCCAAGGTTTCATGATAGTCAATGCGACAGGATTCATTCCTCTGACACTGCTGGTTTATTGCTTGTATGGTGTTTCAACATTATTTCAAAAACATGGCGGCGGCAAGAACAATTCATAAGGTGTACAGCCCCTTACTCTCATTAAAAGACGGAAGCTGCCGAGATTGGCCCAATAGTCTTTACGAAAACCTCGATGTCATACGATATCTAGCGATGAGCTAGGAGTCATTTTCCTTAACACTTCGGCTGCTAAGCGCGACTCACTTACCTTTTGGGGACAGTGTAGATCAAGATCAGACTGCACAGAACGTGCAGTCTGATCTTGAATCTACACTGTCCGATAAGGCAGTATTATTCTACAAAACTTGACTTTGAAATGGCAGCATTTGGGTGTTTACTATCGAATTGAATTTTTTATTTTATTTGTTAAGCAGGATATGAGTTAAACGGATGCTATTTACATGTAGTTTATGTTCACAACTTCCTCCCAACCCTTCCTCCATTCACACCGTACTTTGTTCTAGAGGAGTACTAAGTAGGCTTGCAGGAAACGAATCCGTTTTCAGACAACGGGGCTGAAATGACGGAATTTGGCTTTGAATTGGATGGATTGATTGATTAAGTTGGAGTTAAACGCCTTTTACCAACTTAGGTCATATCACGGCGGTCAGTGCACTTATGCATGTGTTTCCTGACTTACTCACACTAGTACTGATACAACTTTCTTTCCAAGTCACTAATTTCTTACATACATCACAGGTGAGAGGCGAAAAATCGCCGGAAAGAAAGTTTGTCTCAACCGAGTATCAAACTCAACCACCAGGTCACGTGGTTGATATGCTAACTGCTAAGCTACCCGGGCGGGCTTAGAATTTGAAGAAAACATTGAAGGAAAAGTATAAAATGCCGGTAGGCCTGTAACGTTTTTAAAGGTTTCTTTTTTTAAATGTCGTTAAAACTAGAAATTGTTTGGTGTATTGGTTGTGGGCTGAATAATTTTTACTGTCAAAAAATATATTAAAAAAAATACGATCGTTTACAGCAATTTTTTGTATACAGTGTCTAAAAATAGATCAACACGGAAGACCGAGTACATGTGCATAGCCTAAGCCTGTTTTAGTTTGAAATTCAAAGTGACGGTTGTCGCGTAGAAATATAGTTCGGTTCTGTACCCAGAATGCCTCAATTAGAGAGAGGAGTATTTTTAGGATGCCATCTAGCGGAATATAATGCAGCTGCACGGAACGGAGAATAATAAAGAATCAAAGTGATGAAATAAATTTAGGATATTTAAATATTTATTTCACGCTTCTAATCCCTTTATGGGGGTAGGGAACTTACATCAAAATGCGGTACATATGTTTCTGGCGTAATTCCCCGTGTCTACTCCCTCAGCATAACAACGCATTACAATACATTACGCAAAACGCGAGAAATGTAGGGTAGATTACGTCATATTTCCATATGGTTGATTGGTACGTGCCGTTTACCTAGGTGACTAGTGTGCGGCAACAACTGTTTCCACCTTCAATTGAAGAGTTAGAAAATAAAATCGGTATTTTTACTGGTCATAACCATGAAATATCGAACAATATTTCACCGATATTTCTCGATAAACTTCCAAAAAGCATGAAATTGAACGGTATATATATTTTTTTCTAAATGCGATACTTAGTCCCAATAGCTCAGTCCTTAGCGTACGGGACTTGGGAACAGTGGGTCGCTGGCTCAAACTCCGGCTAGGCCAGTTTATTTCCGAGGACTGATGATAGTCCGTACAAGAGGTTTCATTCCTCTCTAATCGCTGACCATGGTGTAATGTGGGTACGCAGGCAGTGGCCTGGAAAGAATATTATATTTCATGTGTCTATTTTTAGAAATGTTATGGGTAAAGAAATGACGTAATTTAAGCTTGGGTGGGGGAGTTATTTTCCCGTCACGGTGAATATTTGCCTCCTGCCAAAAGTCTGGAACTAGATTTTTTGTTCTACTGAGATCAAAAATGGCGTTTGTTGACAAAATAATCAAAAGGGAAAGGTCCCCGAAAATAACTTGTGCCTTACGACACTCGTTATTTTCGTATACCTTTCCCTTTTTCGGCAAATATTTCCCCATATTAACCACAGGCTGATGAAATAAACTCTATTTGTGCGGTGTGCTGGTGAAAGAAACCCTAGAAAAGCATGGAAAGATGCTCAGGCCGCCGCGGTGTAACTGGAATAAAGTAGAAAACGCCATTAAACACCATACAGTGATTGAAATGCGCCATGTAACTTTCTGGTAAGTGTAGGAAGTTTAAAGCGTCCGTTATGAAAACCGAAAGTGAAAGAAGATTACATATTTTCCATGAATAACTCAATTGAAAAGTCCGTGCCACTCACCTTTGTGAGAAAGGATAGTTGTATGGAGTTTAACGCCGTTTTCAACATTATTGATTATATAGCGGTAACCAGTGCGCCTATCTATTTTTTCCTGGAGTTTCTTTTATCAGTACTCCAAACATTATTCTTACCCAGCCACTGGCTGCTTTCTACAGAATCATCGTCGAAACAATGATAAGCGGTGAGAGAGGGATGAATCCTGCGGCAATGACTATCACCAAACCTCGGAAAGAAATTCGGCCGAGCCAAGGATCGAAGCAGCGACCCCTGGTTTTTGAGTCCGGTACACCACCGACTGCGCTACCGGGGCACGGCTTTGTGAGTAAGGCCATGACAACAAAAGAATCAATGTGATGAATTAAAACGTGATTTTCTTTTCAAAATAGCCCGAAATCCCCCTAAATTCCCCATTACTTTCGCAAAAAATGTCCGACTTGTATTTTCGAATTTCTATTTCTAGGAAACCTAAAATGAATCAGTCAATATAAAAATCCGTCTGTGATAGACGATCTAATATCTATAGTGGCATTTTCTGCCCCGAGATACAAGATAGCTATTGCGATATTCTAAGCGAAGTATAGTGATAAAACAAAAAAATCAAAATAAAAATAATGCGATCATTCTGTTATCATGATATGTTGCCCTTTCGTGCCCAGAACTTAAATTCATGGTATCGATAATTGGAGACGGTTTCGGGACACTTTCGTCTACAATCTTATGATTTCTCCTTTTCCCTGGATGGTTTAAAAGTGTTTGTACGAGGCATTTCGGGTCGTCTTTGTGATTTTTTTAGACCTCTGTCCAAATGATAAGTTTTCTATTTATAGATATCGAAAAACAGGTAGAACTATCACGATAATTTTATCTTGCATGTCTATGGTGGCGTATTTCTGCCACGCGATACGAGATACCTATCATGACAATTTTACAAAACTATCGCGATAAATAAAAGTCTTATGAAACATTTTATAGAGAGAGTGAAAAGTTTCCTGAAAAAAAATATCACAATAAACTTGAAATTTTAACACAAAAGTCCTCACGAAGCTGACATTGAGATAAAATTATAGTGATAGTTCTATCTGTTTCTCAAAATCTATGAATAGAAAACTTATCAGTTGGATCAACTCGGTTGTTTTTGACTTCACAAGATTGCAGTAGGTAAAAATTCGAACGATGAATAATTGTAGTTTAATTGGTAAATTTTGACACAACTCGAAATGGAGAGAAGACTGTAAAATCTCCAAGACGACCAAAAATGCCTCCTACAACCACATTTAAACCATTCAGGGAAAAGGAGAAATCATAAGGTTGTAAACGAAGATGTTCCGAAACCGTATCTAATTATAGTTACTATGAATGTCAGTTGTGGGCACGAGAGCACAAAAAAAACCATGATTACAGTTATAATTATCTTGGTAGTTTTATCTCTATTTCTTTTTCTTTTATCATGATACTTCGCTTAAAATATCGCAATAGCTATCTCGTATCTCGCGGTAGAAATATGCCGCCATAGATATCAGCTTCTTGCACGATTGAGAACTTTTGCGTTACAGTTTTAAGGTTATCTTGATATATTTTTTCAGCAAACTTTCCACTTTTCGATAACGTAGGCTTTTATTTATTGTGATTGTTTTGTAAAATTATAATGAAAGCTATCTCGTACCTCGTGGCAGAAATATGTTATCATAAATATCTGTAAATTGTGATTGTGTATGTACACAGGTAAACTCCTTCCCTCACGACAAAATTTTGGACAAGTCCATAATGAGAGCATAATTATGGAGACGACAGAATAAAAATGACAAAGAAATTTAGATTTGATTTTGGAAGTATAGAAAACATTGTTGCTGCTACTAATTTTCCTTTCCCCTCATAATGATTTCAATGGGAGCAATTCTTGGAAATCAAATTGTCTCCCTTGCTAGATAAACACTAAGGGTATCCAAATAACAGATTGGTCCTTTTACCTGTATTCCTTTGTTATTATCATTGGTTCCCTTTGGGATGCTGTGATAAATTTAACAATAATCTATTATGTTTGTGTAAGGTCGGCATGTAATTCAATTCAAATTCTGTTGTTAATCAACAGGAACTACGCATACATTGATTTGTAAAACAAAATAACCAGATTTACTTACAATATTATTTCAAGAACATAGCTGTTCAGTGCAAAGAAATCAAGGATGAAATCCAAGTAATCCTCTCATCAGGGCCAATGTAGTAATGGAGAAGAATCAAGGGAAGTAATTGAAAAATAACCCTCATTGCCTTCTCCATTAGGAAAGTTAAAAATCCAAACTATTTGGCAAAGATTTAGCCGAAAAAAAAAAGAGCCGCGCCCCACTATCTCCCGCTAGATCTGGCATTCTACAAATACACATCTATCTAATATGGGCATTCTGGGTACATGAGCGGACTAATTTTTCCAAAGGATAAACGTTACTTTGAATTTAAAAATAAAATAAACCTTTACTCAGTAAACCGCTACCTGGTGTGATTTATTCAGTTATAATCAGCTATCAGGTAACCTACGCACCAGCCATGTATTAAAACAGTCCTTACAGGCTTAGGTTTAACTTCGGTATCAGCCCTACTTTTCCCATGTATCGGGGAATGGGTGATGAGTCATATAAGACAGGTCGAATCTTCGAAGAATATGACATCACCAGCCGATATAGCTCAGTAGGTAGAGCGTAGGACTTGTGAACACAATGTCCTACCGGTTGTGGGTTCGAATCCCCGGCTGGCCAAATAAAAATTACTAATAGTCTTTCGGATGAGACGTTAAACCGAGGTCCCGTGTGACGGTGCTACACACCGAGCACGCTAAAGAACCAGGCGGAATTCTCAGTAGTTTCGTCCTGTATCCTTGCACTATCCCCCGTAACAACTAACCGTCTTCTGGGGGCGTCGCTCAGATGGGCAACCGGTAGCGACGATAAATAAACGAAAATAATCAATCAATCAAGAATATGACATGCGCAGACAACGTGATCTATTGTACCAGGTCATCCCATAGCAATAGATCCATAAGATCATTATTTCTAACAATTGACTGGATCTGGTGGTAGAATGGTCCCTTAATACGCAGAAAATCGACCACTGGCAAAAAGTTTCAACCGCATGTCAGCCTGCGCGGACTGCGCAGGCTGACGTTGTCGCTACTTTTTCCGAGCACATTAAGCCACCTTTTCACAGAGCATGGCTCATTGAATAACTTAGGACGATTTATGAATACTCCCTCAACTTAATTATCAAACAACCCCGAGTTTTAAGGGGAGATTAAATTTGAAAATCTGTGAAAAAAAATAGGCCTAGACCCCAAAAGTTACCGAGTACAATGTATGGATAAAAACACTTAAAACGTGTCAAAAAGTGGGAAATTGTTTATAACAAACCACAATGCTTTCCTAAGTGGTCTTTATGACGAAAGCGATTGTAAACTAACGATTCGAGTTGGTTGGTTGGTTGTATTGGGGTTTAACGCCACTTTAACAGCTAAGGTCATATCATGGCGGTCGATGACACACATGTGTTTCCTGGCTTTCTCATACCGGTACTTATACAACTTTCTTTCCAAAGCCACCGACTACTTTTCTCACATGCTTCAGCAGAGGTGAGAGCGAAAATACGCAGGAAAGAAAGTTTGCCTCAACTGGGTATCGAACTCACAACCACCATGTCACGAGTCTGACACACTCACCACTGAGCCACCCGGGCGGGTACTAATGATTCGAGCCATACTCGGTGAAAAATGGGTTTAATGTACGAGTATCTGCTGAAAGTTTCGACTCATGTCAGGCTGCGCAGCCCGCGCAGATTGACATGGGTTGATACTTTTTGCGTTCGGTCAATTTTCTGCATGTTGAAGGCCCGTTTTACCTAGGGGTTCAGCCGTTTGTTAGACAAAATGGGTTGTAAAGATCCATTAGCTTGGTATGGTGCATTGCCGAGATGTATTAAGCACCCTTTTATAAGAGCATCACACATTTACTTGTTATTATACTCTTATCAGTTTATTACTAGGATTTTACAGTGAATAACACAACTGATGATGATAATTATGGTATCGTCACTAGTACAGTCTGATCTTGATCTACACTATTATCCCTGAGTCGTCAATGGCAGGGAAACAGCTAATGCCCTAAGGAGATGCATTAACTCATTACCAAACGACAAAATTTTAGACTGTTCCAAATTGAAAGCACTTGCTGACAACAATATAAGCATAACTCAAAAACTGAAATTTGTTTAGAGCGAGGTAGAAAACATTGTGGGAAAAGGAGCAAATGCTGGTTACCAGCATTTTTCATCTTTTCCCACAATGTTTTCTGAAGGCTTCTATCTCAGGGGCGCCAAAAGTAGGGATTGTGTGGTAACGGGTTAAGACCCCTTTTCCCGAGGCGTGGGTCAAACAGGTTTGATTTCTAGCTACTGATAAAATGTAAAGTATAATCTACTTCAAATTCCGCGTGTGCAAACCAGTGTTTATTTTTTAGTTATATTATATACTGCACTTGTACATGTTGTAATCATGCTCATCTGCGTCAAACACAAAGCGAATAGACAATTTTCAAGATTGACTGCACTCCTTATTGCTTAAAATACTTCGGCTGCTAAGTGCAACTCAAGGATCTTTTGCGGACAGTATAGATCAAGATCAGACTGCACAGAACGTGTAGTCTGATCTTGGATCAACACTGTCTGATAAGGAAATCTCTGTCCACCAAAAATCGTCTTTGAAATGGAACAATCTTGGTTTTTACTTGCGTCTTGAAAATTCCCTTTCACTTACTTAATAGGATACGGGTTAAAACTGAGTACGATATCTGTACAAAGTTTCTCACATAGCCATTTATAGTTGTCAATACAAACATTAGGCATTCAAAATATCTGCGGGAAAATACAGCCAGAAGAATGATGATGCTGAAAAGGAAAAGGTAACAAGCATTCTGATAGTATTGCATATATAGGAATACCCAGCCCCTATCGGCCGTACATATCACTGGCAAGAACGTATTTTACCTCCTTTCAGAATTATAAGCATCGTATCTGTCTTTGTATGCAATGCTTTTATGAAAGCCAGACATATAGAGCATTTTCCTTGTTATCCCCCGCCGAAGGGGGGTATATAGTTTTAACGTTGTCTTTCCGTCTGTTACAGTGGCGTTGAACCCTAATACAATCAACCAACCAACCAACCGTCCATCCGTCCGTGTGTCCGTCCCGGTGAGTTTCTCCAATACCATTGGACGGAATGAATGAATGAATGAATGGGTGGTGTTTTAGAGCCCGTCGACAACTTAGGTCATATTAGGCACTTACATATTAAATTATGTATCTCCTTCAAGTTATACTGTGAAACATTGAAACGGAATAGTAATGATAAAGAAGCAACCTTGTTTACTGGGTAAAAAGTTAACTTTCAATAGGTCAATAGGCCTTAAAATCTAACACTTATAAACTAAAGAACAAAATACATGTAAATATTGAGAAAATGGGCTTCCCTATTTACTCAAAATTGTAATAGACAGAGCAAGAACCCCCCTTAAAGGAGGATAAACACTGTTTAAGACCGTCAGTAAAAGGTGGAATGTTAAAAAGGTAAAACTAAATCTTCTTAAAAAGGTTAACTTCCTTCAGAAAATCGAATAGTGATTCTTATTTCTCGGTATCAAACGAAGATTTTAAACTGTCAACATGAAAGTACCTATCCCTGTACGGTGCAAGATCTGTGCACTCTATAAGTAAATGCTGGACAGAAAAAAAATGTATTGTACGGAATACATACAGGAGGCTCTTCTCCTTTGAGAAGATACGAGTGCGTCATATGGGTATGACCTATTCTCAAACGAGCCAAAATAACTTCCTCTCGACGGTTTGACCGTAAGCCCGGAAGCCATTCACTTGTATTTGGCTTGATATTGAATAATTTGTTTTCTTGATTTGAAGGATCGCTCCAAGATCTTTGCCAAACACCATGAATAAAACTATTAATAAAGCGGTTTAAAATCACTAAAAGGAACTTTAAAAGGTAAGAATTCTAGCGATAATGCGTCTTTGGCAGCTTTATCTGCCTCTTCATGACCACTAACAATATGGCTGGGGAGCCAGCAAAAGACTATATCAGCTCTTTCGCATTATCTGGACAATTTCTCAAGGAGATTGACTACAAGCGGATTATCCGTTTTCTCGCCTTCAAGTGCTTGCATAACTGATAAAGAATCAGTATACATGCGCGGATCCAGATATCTTTCACGGGGGGGGGGGGGGTCCCACCGAAAACGCATTTGTCTTATTATATGATTTCCCGATTTCAGTGGATGTAAGCCATTTACAAGAAAAGTCAAAATTACCAGTTATAACCATGAGGAGGTTTCCACATTTAGAACTTTTTTAAAAAAAATTTATGACTGTATTTTACATAAATGCTGTGCAATATCAGACCAGTCCCATTCACGAATCCGATAACGTCATTTTTGCCAAAATTCCAGGGGGGGTCCAGACCCCCGGTCCCCTCCTCTGGATCCGCCCATGGTATATATAATGTATCGCCAATAGCCGTCTTGTTCAATATGGTTGAGGGCAAGGTCAATCGCTTTTAACTCCGCAGAGAATATAGACGAATTATTAGGTAACCGGAACTGATACAATTCATCGTCAAGGATGGCAGCTGAATCAACTTTGAACCATCTTTTGAACCATCTGTATAGATTTTTTGATGAGTATAATATTGTTCTTTGACTTCAAGGAATTTAATTTTGAAAATCATTGTATCTGTAGTAGATTTCTTATCTGAAGCAAGATTGTAAAGATAAGTTGGACTTTCGGAACTCCATAAAGGAACTTCAGAAATCTTATGTCTTGCTACATCCTCAAGATCAAAATCAAGGCAATTAATATCCGCTTCACAGCGTAAACTAAAAGGAGGTATAAGTTTCTCTCTTTTTAAAAATTCATCCATGTACAATGGTGCAAATACTATTTCATGAGTTGGGTTATAAGGATTTGATATTAACTTTAAGTAATATTGCAAGGAAAGTTTCTTCCTGCGTAAATTTAGAAACGGTTCATTAGCTTCAGCATATAAGCTATTGACGGGAGATGTCCTGAAAGCGCCAAGCGCTAATCGTAAACCTTGGTTGTAGATAGAATCCAACTTCCGAAGGTACGATTTTCGCGCTGAGCATAATTATACGACAGAGCCGTAATCTAACTTGGAACGGACAAGTGATCTATATAGTCTTAGTAAGACTTTCCTGTCGGCTCCCCTGTCCATGCTGGAGACAGCTCGTAAAGATTAAGAGCTTTCTGGCATTTATTATTTATTAATTGATGGGTGGAATAAACGAATAAAAGATCTAAAGATTTGAATTCAGGAACGACTTCAATTTTTACCCTAACTGATGTAAGTTCAGGATCCAAGTGTAATTTTCTTGATTGGCAGAAATGCATGCATTTGGTCTTGGTTTTAGAAAATTTGAAACCATTTTCTCTTGACCACTTGCTTAAATTATTTGGCACTTGCTGTAACTGCCGCTCTATTGTATGCATTAATGCTTGGATCTATAGCAAATACAGAAGTCGTCAACATACAAAAAGCATTCCACGCCAGGGCACACAGACTTCACAATATTGTTGATTTTGACACTGAACAGTGTAACAGAGAGAATGCTCCCCTGGGAAACGCCCATTTCTTGTTCATGAGGGTTTGAGAGAGTATCTCCAACCCAGACTCTAAACTGGCGTTCATTCAAAAATGCCGAAATGAAATAAGCAAGGCGATCTCTTACACCGAAATCATGGAGGTCGTTCATGATTCCATACTTCCATGTGGTATCGTAAGCACTTTCGAGGTCGAAAAGTACGGAAAAAAGATGTTCCTTTTTTATAAAAGCTTCGCGAATAAATGTTTCGAAGCGAACTAACTGGTCGAGAGTGCCTCTTTGTCACGAAAGCCGCTCCGGGCGGTTGCAATAAGTTTTTTTTCCAAAAACCAAACAAGCCGGTCATTGACCATCTTTTCCTTCGTTTTGCAAATACGACTTATTAAGGCTATAGGGCAATAATTTGTAGGATTCGTCGAGTCTTGGTTTTGATATGGGAATTGCAATAGCCCCCTTACAGGAATCTGGGTGAATACCAGTATGCCAGACTTGATTAAATATGCGAAGTAAACTGTCAAAGGATCGAAATGGTAAATGTTTCAAAAACTGGTAATATCGTCATATCCAACAGCAGTGTCATAACACTTCTTTAATGCTTTCCTCAATTCTTTTATAGTGAAATCTTTACGGTAATGTTCACTGTTATTCGACTTGAAATTTAGCTTTGTATTTTCTTTTGTGTTTTGAAATTTCTGAAATGCTGTCGAATAATTTGAAGAAGAGGATTTCTCTGCAAAGGTGTCCGCTAAGACATCTGCACCGTTTGCTTTGAAGGTTACAACATCATCACCAACATTTAAGTGTCCAAAATTTAATGAGGAGTTTTTGTCGTTAATTTTTGACAGACGATCTAGAATTTAATTTAGACACGTAACTTCGCCAAGACGTGGGTTTACTTTGCTTGATCGTCCGATGTGCTTTGGCACGAGCAATTTTAAACTTTGAAAGATTTTCCTCGGTTGGTCTCAGGTTAAATTGTCTGAGAACAGATTTTCGTTCTGTTATAGCTTTTTTGCAGTCATCATTAAACCATGGCTTTTTTGGGTGCTTTGGATTTGTCGAAGTTCAAGGAATTGACTTTTCAGCAGCCGAATAAATCAAGGAAGTGAAGAGCTCACCAGGATTTTCACAATCTTCAAAAGCACTGGGATGAATTTTCTGTTCGCAATGGATTCTGAATTGTTCCCAAATTCGCTTTGTGAAGTAGCCAACGTTGAGGACATTGTTGTACTGAAGGTCCTACTTTCGATACTTTTATCGGGAAGTGATCACTTCCATGAAGGTCATCATAAACCATTCAGTTAAAATCTGGAACAATTCCAGGGCTGCAAATAGTAAGATCCAGTGATGAGTATGAACCAGTAGCAGGATAAAGATAAGTTGAAGACGTACCATTCAGCAGAACAAGGTCGTGTTTCGTGATAAATTCTTCCATAGTTCTACCCTTGTCATTCGTGTGTGTACATCCCCATAACGAATTATGGGAATTAAAATCTCCCATTAAAATAAATGACTTCGGCAATTGATCTATAATATGATCATTTTTTTACATTAATTGGCGAGCTTGGGGGAAGATAAATGGAACACAAAGTAAAGTCTTAGTTTAAAGAAATGTTTACTGCTACAGCTTGAAGAGTAGTGTTAAGCTTGACAGAATGGTGTGGAACACTGTTGTTCACAATCACGGCAACACCTCCTGTAGCTTTATCAATACTACTATAGTGCTTAAAGTAACAAGAGTGATATTTCAAAGTAAACATGTCAGAGTCTTTAAGAAATGATTCCTGTACACACACTGCTACTGGTTTTTGTTCATTGACAAGAAGGTTTAATTCCTCATAGTTAGCCTTTATGCTACGACAATTCCATTGTAGAATATTATTACTAATTGCTATATTGAAGAGATACTATAAAGCAAATATGAATAGATTCTTTTTTATTTAATATTGATGATACGAACCTGCTTATTCATAATTGACTCCACAAGGGTGTTTTCTGCTTCCATGTCTTGAAGCGATTATGCTGTTGAATTTGGTCATCGGATCCCTTTGGGAGGCGATCCGAGGTGACCTTATTTTGATTCTTACTTGGACTTTTAAGAATAGGCTTTTCTGGCTTTTTATTTGTAACAGATTTCTGTGACGATTTTGCTGGTGCAGAATTCTTTTTCTGTGGTAGCTCTGTTTGAACTGAGGCTTCATTTGTATGTGTTTGAGCGTCTTTTAAGTTAATTGTTTGGATTTTGTTACGCTTGAATAGGATGCATTCAGTGCGTGTCGTGCATAAACAATTTTACGGACTTCTGCAAACGACAGACTTTCGCGATGTTTTATTGCTATGGTTTCTTTCTCCCTTTGCTAGACTTTGCATGAACGGGATGTGGAGTAGTGATCCTCACCACAGTTCAAACATTTCATGGGTTTGCTGAAAGGATCGAGGTGATAAGTCTCGACTTCATTTGTTCCACATCGCTTACAATGTTCGTCGGCGTTACATTGTCTTTCATGATGCCCGAACTTGAAGCACTTGCAACATTACAAAGGATTTGGAATATTAACATCAACTGGCACTTTCAAAAATCCGATTTTGAGGGTCTTTGGGAGAATGGATGTGTTGAACTTAATGATTGAGTTGGTTTCTCATCTAACGTTATCGCGATAAACACGAGTTCGTCTGGCTTCAATCACGTTGTGACTTGACAGTTCAGACACAATTTCTTCTTCTGTAACACCGGCTAAATCAGGGTAGCGTATTATACCTCTTGAAGAATTCAGGGATCCATGTGCTGAGCATTTTGCAGAGATGTTGTGAAATTGCTTCAACCCTAGCAGATTTTTTGCATGTTGAGGTTTATCTACCTCTACGAGAAGGCCTCCAGTTCTTAGCTTTTTCATAGATTTCGGTGATCCAGCAATTGAAACTAAAACTTTTTCAATAATGAATGGTGAAATCTTTGTAAGTGGTTGTTCACTATTAACGGATTCTATAACTAGAAACCGAGGAAAGCCGTTCGTCGATTCAACAGAAGCAGAGTCGCTTTCCAGATGTTCACGCGTTCGTTTTTTATTTGGGTGATCCATGAATGAGTGTTTAATATTTCATCATTCGTGGCTCCCACCCACCATGGAGTCCTACTTAGGGGACATGGCAAATAGAGCGGAGTATCCAGCTCAGCATGTCAGGGTTACCAAAATGATATACATGCACTCAGGCCATGCAAACTAAAAAATCTGACAAAATATATATGTGGCAACAACCTCAGATCAAGGAGCACCCACGCAAATCAATGCCCAACCAATCAGTCCACACAACCCAATTAGACCATGGGCCTATATTAGACTAGGGACTAAAAGAAAACATGAAAACCATGTAGTTAAAATTGAGTAATTGATATTGTATGAATTCATGCAAGTATATAATTAATCAGGTTGGAAATATATGAAATTTCAGGAAGCATTTGTGATACCTGGAAAATAGATGCTTTTTAAGACGTCGCTAACAGTATTATAGCTATTGAAATAACTCTAAAATGCCCAAAATCTAAAAACGACCAGCCGATTGCACTAGACCGGGCCCATCTAGGCTCTCGTTTACACCGAAGCCGAGGCCAAAGCAGTGTGTTGAAGAGCTGGAGATCCCTGAGCTCCCCTCAACTGCCAGGACCCTCTTTTCCTGCTTACGAGTCTCCACCCACGGCAAACAGGCGGGTCCATTGGTTGGGTTTTACCACTCTGCCGGACGGCAGCCGGCGAATTCTACCCCCCATCCGGCTGGGGGAACCATTGGACGGAATTTCGTGAAACTTTATACATGTGTACAATAACCCATTCTGCCGAGACCTCTTTTTATTTTATTCGATGCAAAATGGCCGACTGGGAGTGATTTTAAGTTACAGTTAAGTTACACTTAAGTACACTTTCGATGTTTTGAGTCTTGTCTTGAAAACTCTAGTTTTTACATTGAACTTGTCACATCTATCAACCACCATTAGGAAATGCAGGAAAAAAAGTTTCACCCAGGTTGAGTGTACAACACCACAGTTATATACCCTAGTTTTTGTAATAAGGTGTCATGGAAAAAGGGGGCTTCATGTTATATTTCATTCCATTTCTTGTGAACGCAACTCCTCCCACATTTATTGACGAAATTGAATAGAATTTTCACAGAATGTTTCTCGTCATGTGACCTATGGCAAATTGTCAAGGTTTTGCGATTTGTAGCTGCGTCATGAAAAAAGGGGGCTTCATGTTATATTTCATTCTATTTCTTGTGAACGAAACGCCTCCAACATTTCTTGCCAGATTTGGATGGAATTTTCTCATAATTATGTTACCTAACGCATATTGTCAAGGTTTTGGGATTTGTAGCTGCATCATGGAGTAAGGGAGCTTCATGTTATATTTCGTGTTTTACCAATATCTCTTTGATTACTAGACATGTCTCCAAAAAATTGGATATGATTTTCACAGATCACGTGACCTAGCGCATGTTGTCGGGGTTTTGCAATTTATCACTGTATCATGGAAAAGGGGGACTTCATATCAAATTCAATTGTTTATCAATGTATCTCCAACGTATGGACATAGTTTCATGAAACTTCATATTTTTATTGATTGATCAAAGCCAGCCAGTGACCAACGAGTCCATTGTACATCCGTCTCTCCATAAATCAGTCTGTTCGTAAAATTTTTAGATAACAAGTAACACCATATGTCCATTCAGCAACCTAAACAAATGATAGAAATTTCAACACTTTAGTCTCTAGCTAGCTGCTTGAAAGGCTGCAATGTGGCGGCGTATATTGTGAGAGGGATGTCTTCTAAAGTCCTTCACAAAAAATGATAAAACTTCATGCATGTCTTCCATTGGATAGTCTGTTGATACATTTTTTTCATTTAATTATATAATGGCATGTCATGGAAAAAGGATTTTTCCATGACATGCCATTATATTTTTTTGTATATTTTCTTTATTTGTTTTCATTTCATGAAATGCAAAGTTCTGCAAAAAAGGGCACTTAATGAATAATCCTGTTATGGACCTCTTCTATAATTTTTTATGTAACGAAATGCTGTGCCATGAAAAAAGAGAGCTTAATGTATAATTTCATCATGGAAAACAAAAAGGCCACATGTGCATGAAAAACATGATACCTCTATTTTTATATAAAAAAGGTCTTTTTCGGCGGGGAATATCATTTCAACGAAATTGCTTGTTAAAGTAAGTTAATTGAAAAAGTTTTACTAAGACAAGATGTGTTTGTTAAACACAAACGCACCTGTAAATACACTAATTTTTGAAATATGAGCTTTACCTTGTGAGATGACTTTGATCTTGTCATCAGCAGGTGTGTACAAATGAGAGGCACCAACTTACCATGTTTAAGTGTTAAAACTTAAGTACTTGAATATACAGCGAAATGACTATGAAAAGTTTTAAGGATAAGTTTTCATGATAAGGGTTAAAACTTTTTACAGAAGATCTGTATCGACGACAAGGACATGTACCTACATACCAAACATGTGCATTGTAAGTAAAAAAGTCGGGAAAAATGTTTTAATTCGGTGAATTTTCTAAGTCCAAGGCCCGTAATTTGATAAAAAAATAAGTGGACCGGAAAAAAACTCGAACTTGATATGTAATTCATGGTGGTTGACTTACACATCGAAATTTAGCTCAATATCTGCCACCGTTTAGAGAAAAAGTCCCGAAAAACTGATTGTTTCTTATGAAAATTTCTAAATCCAAGGCACGTGATTTCGTAAAAAAGTGGACCGAAATGAAACCTGAACTTGGTCGGTAACACATAGTGGTTAACTTGCACACCGAAAATCAGCTCAGTATCTACCAGCGTTTAAAGAAAAGTCTGGAAAACTGTTTTTTTTTTTTTTTTGTGAAAAGTTGCAAGTCCAAGGCCCTTAATTTCGTAAAAAATCAGTAGAGCGTAACGAAACTCGAATTTGATCTGCAACTCATGGTGGTTGACCTACACACCAAATATTAGCTCAATATCTCCCAGCGTTTAGAAAAGAAGTCCGGAAAATGACTTGCTTCCGGACTGACGGACAGACGGAGTGCAAACCTAGAGTCCTCCCGGTTTCGCCGGTAGGGGACTAATAAGCAGTTTAGGTGAAATGATATCTCCCGCAAAACAGACCTTTTTTCTTATTTAAACATATCAAAGGTATTGTGTTTTACATGTACACGTGGCCTTTGGGAAAATACCCATGAAGTTTCATAAATTCTCCTCAAGGATTTGAGTTAAAGACATATTGATCCATAATGGAAATATACATGAAGCCCCCTTTTTCTATGACACCATGTTGAATATCAGTAAAGCTTATACAAGAAATAAATAAACATCGGCGGACATTGTAAAGACCACGTGTTTGAATTTCAGTTAGTTTTTGTCAATGATTTTACAGAAGAAAGCTGTGAGGAAAGACGGACGAACAGACGGTCTTTGGTCCATAATGAAATTATACATTTAGTCCAGTTATTTCATGACGTGGCATTTCATGTAATAACTAGAAATAGTTGTGTCAGAGATACGGATGGCCCCGCTAAGTGGTATTGGTCACAGATATGTCATATGAGAGCATCAGTAGGTATTACAGAAAATTGTTGTTTTGGATAACAGCCTAGACAGGGTTAAGAAGGTTTGTTATATATACTGTAATATATAGCCAAATATACTCAAAACAAAAAGTTTGGTCAATAGCCGAAGATGATAGGATTCATTCATAGAAACTTTGAAGAAATACACAAGCAATGCATTTCTGAAATCATTAAAATTTCTCCTTTAATTTCAGCCACGTTACAGCAAATTTGAAAAAGTCGTTAGATATTAAGCGTCACTGACGTCAAACATGGGTCGAAAACGAAATTCTGGGCAATGTCTGTAGCGGTTGTGCCCTCCTGCTTTTCTGATGATTGCCTGACAGCGCCTCCTCATGCTGTTGATCAGCCATCTGATGACCTGCAGAGGGATGTTCAGGCATTCCTGATGCAGCGCTCGTTCCAGATCCAATAGGTTATTGACGTCATTACGTCGAGGTACCTTGCGGCCAAGGTGGTCCCAGAGGTATTCTATTGGGGATAAATCCGGGGATCTGGACGGCCAATCGAGCATCCGTACGTTGATCTGCCTCAGGAAGTCTTGAGTTACCCTAGTAGCGTGAGGCCTGGCGTTATCATGCTGTAGGACGTCAGCGTTGCCCTGACGGAGATATGGCAAATTCACTGGCTCGAGGATACTGTCACGGTATTCAATAGCTGTCAGGTTACCGTTGACTGTTACCAATTGTGAAGCCCATGAGCATGATATACCACCCCACACCATCACGCTTCCGCCCCCAAACCGATCTCGCTCTACAATATTAGGCACGTGAAAACGTTCTCCCTTTCGCCTCCATACCCGAAGTATTCCGTCAGCTGCCTGAAGATTGAATCTTGATTCATCGGTGAACACCACCCTGGCCCATTGCTGTCTTGTCCAAGCAAGGTGTGCCCGAGCCCAATTCAGACGAGCACGGTGGTGATGTTGCGTTAACGGCACTCCAACTAACGGACGTCTGCTCCTTAATGCCGCAGCTCTGAGGCGATTACGAACAGTGCCGAACGAAACTCTTTTTCCTGTTGCAGCTTGTAAGCGGGCAGCCAATGCAGTGCTCGTCAAAAAACGATTACGTCGTGACGACATCACCAGGTACCGGACTTCACGTTGTGTGGTTTTCTTCGGTCTTCCTAATCGCGTTCTGTCTTTTACGCTGTCCGTTTGTCTGTACCTGGACAGGAGACGGTAATTGTCCATTTATGCATTTGAAAATGTAGTGCAACATGATTAACGCTCGATCCACCGTTGAGCATACCGACAGCAATGAGCCTGTCATGCTCGGGCGCCGTCCCATGACGAAGTTTTTGAAATTTTCTTTCAGGCTTTTGCCTATCTACGACCATACTTGTTGTAACACTGGTAAAAGTACACTTATCGACACGACACTGTGCAAGCACGTGGTGCATTGTACGTTTTGATGTCTACGTGGGAAGCGCACGAAGTTTAACGGTACACAATAAAATAACCAAAGAATGACAGGCTCGAGCGCACGGCACAATATAAAAATGCCATTATAAATTGCTACTACACAGTGTGTGGCAGATATCTCAGTTTGAAAATACCGACTAAACTTTTTGTTTTGAGTATAGATAAAAAATCATTTATACCTGATAAACAAACTGAGGAAGTTCAAGTTGAAAGCAATATGAAGATAATAAGTGCTATGGTTTGTATTGCATATGGTAGAAACCTTAGTGAGAAAAAGAAAATGCTCGCTTTGAGCATTAACTTCTTTTTATCCAGCATTTTCCTTAATCTTTCAATTGTGGGTTACTTATTATCAGGACTATGAAGATCTAAACTTGAGGAATGAGAACAAGAAATTTACAAATAATAACTTTGTTGGACTTTCTCTATATGACAGGAACAAATTGGATCGAATATTATCACACTGGACTCTAGATAAAGGGTAGGTTGCTACGGTGACATATTTCAGCCGCGAGATACGAGATAGCTATCATGATAATTTAACACAATTATCGTGATAAAAGTCACGATGAAAATATCGCAATAATGCTACCTCTTATTAGGATTTTCTTTACTTTCGTGCCCACAACTGAGATTCATGATACCTATAAATACATGTAGATACGGTTTCAGAACGCCTTCGTATATAATCTTAATGAATTCTCCATTCCCTTGGTTTTGATGTTGTTTGTAGGAGGCATTTCGAGTCGTCTTTGTGATTTCACAGACCTCTGTCATTCGGGCTTTGTCACAATTTAACAATTAAGCTACGATTGTTAATCAATGATTCGAAATTCTGCTGACTGCAATCTTACAAAAAGATAACATAAGACCAAAATTTTCATTTCAAAATTGGAATAAAGCGACACTAGAGTATGTTAACAAAAATTGCTAGCTTTCTGTGATGCTTACTTTACGAGAAAAAGAGGATTGTAACCTGTGTGGAAGTCCCTAATGGAAAAAAAAAACTTGACTTCCGATAGTTTGCTGTGATGTCACAAGTATGAGAAGATAATAATTATAGGCGCTATATAATTATGAACTAACGCAGAAAATTGAGAAAACTGCATGTTATTTATAAAGATATAAATAGCTATTTCATGTTTCAATCACTTGTGTACTGCAGTTTAAATCAGCAGACTGACAAATAAGTAGTCATCTCTTGGCTCGAAATAGTGCTTAAAGTCGGCACCTGGCTTACCATACTGATTTTTGTATCAGTACACAGAAGCCGAAATAAGAGTGGCATCAGATCCGATTTATCGAACGTTTCACAAACTCGCACAGGTGTGCAAACCCCATCTTCACTTATAATATTTTTTTTAAAATAAACACTGAAATACGTTTTTTTTTTTTTAATTCAAGATGGTTTTCATTTAAGGATTTATACATCCAGAGAGAGATTTTGGCCGTTGTTGTCCTTTAAGTGAAAACTACCGAGTTCATCCAAATGATGAATTTTCTATTTATAGATATCGAGAAACAGATGAAACTATCACAATAATTTTATCTCGTATGTCAGCTTCGAGCACGGTGGGAAAATCTTGCGATAAAATATTGAGTTCATCGTGATATTTCACTTTTCACGATCTTGATAAGATTTCCAGGAAACTTTTAATTTATCGCGATGATTTAGTAAAATTATCATGATAGCTATCCCGTAGTAGAAACATGCCACCATAGGATGCAGCCTCAATATTCTTTGACATAGTTTTTTGGATGAGTATTTTAAAAAACCAAAACTGTATCTTCATATAACAATTCTGCGGGGCATGATGTAAAACTGGGTTGAACAGTCAATTTAAGCATTTGACCTTCAACCGTTACCTTGACCTTGGGCGTATCGAAAGAAACTTTTAGCATGACACTAGTACTTGTTAGGAGAACAAGCGTGCGAATTTCTTTTGAAATCCATAGATAAATGTAGAAAGTATGCTCCGGACTAGGTCATTTTAAACATTTGACCTTCAACTGTGATCTTGTCCATGGACGTATCGAAACAATTTTTTTACATGACACTAGGTCTTGCCTAGGAGAACAAGGTGCGAAGTTTTATTGAAATCCATTGATAAATGTAGAAGTTATGTTCCAGAAAATGTAAATTTAAATACTTGATCTTTAACTATGACCTTGACATTGGATGTATCAAAACAAAATTTTTACACTAGTGCTTTTTGAAGAGAATAGGTATGCGAAGTGTTTTTGAAATCCATTGATAAATGTAGAAATTATGCTCTGGACAACATCAATTTGAGCATTTGACCTTGACCTTGGGCGTATCGAAACAAACTTTTTGCATGACACTAGTACTTGGTAAGGAGAACAATGGTGTAAAACTATTTTGAAATCCATTGATAAATGTAGAAGTTATGCTCCGGACAAGAATGGGACACACACACAGACACAGGTAACTGTATTTCCCGTCCCCCGCCCCCCCCCCCTTTCATGACAGGGGCATAAAAACAAATTTACTACTCTCTATGGCTTGTGAAAAACAATATGAAAATGAAGTTTCATAACATCTTATCCTGTAATTAGAGAGAAATTGGTCCACAATGAACATGTATATATGAAGCCCCCCTTTAGTCATGACAAAGCATTAAAAAAAGAAACGGGGTTATATTACTGTGGTGTTGCATGGTCAATCTCGATGAAACTTATTGTCCTGCATTTCCTAATGACGGTTGATAGATGTGACAAGTTCGATGAAAAACTCTTTATAGTTTTTTAGATAAAAATCAAAACATAAAAAATGTATTCGGCCGCGTAACCTAAACTCGCTTCCAGTCGGCCATTTTGCATCGAATGAAAAAGAAAAGTGTATCGGCAGAATGGGTTTTTGAACACACGTATAAAGTTTCGCGAAATTCTGTCCAATGGTGTTGAGATATTTTCCCGGACGGACACACGGACGGACGGAAGGACGGAGGACAACGCTATATAACTATATCCCTCCGCCTTTGGCGGGGTATAATAAATAAACATACCTGGAAATAGTGAGAAAGACAAAGTGGTGGTTGGTCCTAAACATCTTCTATATTTAAACAAAAACGCAGTAGTTGCATTTATCTGTGGGAATCTTAACGCCCATCGTTATCAGTACGAGATTATTCAGAACGTGTTGGTCCCCAACTTTGCTGCCAACAGACGGATGCAACTGATGCAGGACAATGCAGCATGCCATGTTGCACTACAAACATTGACTATGCCCCGTATAAACAAGATCAAGGTGATTCTACGCCTACCTAAAGCCTGGATTTGAATCCCATTGAAAATGCGTGCACTCTTTACCTTACCTTAGGTCTAAAACCTCACCGAATTTGATAGAAACAAGCTAAGAGTTTGGAACAACTTGGGACAACAAGACTTTTCTAACATGATCGTGTTTGTTAGAAATCACTGCAATGCATTTACTTCTGCTGCTGGGAGACATACCCGGTACTAACGCAATGACTCATGATTAGTTGACGACATGTCACTTTCGAACGAGGGGATATCTTTAGATTAAAGAAGTGTCGAAGGATATATTAAAAATACTGTAATTGAACGAATGCCTTTTTGATAACATTATCGTTATAAGATTCAATTCATTAATTATATAAATACAATGTTTACGATATTTGATAAAACACCATATGACCGATAAGCTCTTGGTCTCAGTTTATGTAACCTTGAATTTATGGAGTAACAAAGATGTAACTAACTTAAAGGTATATTTTGTCGTCTTTAATTAAAAAATATTTCAAGGGTGCCACTATGTAAAAGTGTATGTGTTTGAGAGTATTTCCGATGACAACATCCTTGATAGAAGGCGTTGGATGCAGTAACCGAGTCGGCGGAGCTTTGATGAGTGCTAGCTTTCAGAGCAGTTTGGTGTGTGTTTCTCAGTGATCGTCCAGCAGAGTGCTATGTAGTTATTGTATAGTTTGGCAAACCGATTCACGTTGCATTCTGTAGGCGAGTTGGGATATGGAATATATTCACGGACTACTCTTGAACCGCTTTTAATTACCCTTTGATCTTTCCAATATTCAAGTCTGCGACTCGAGACCTTTCTGAAGAGGAAAACAGTGCTTCGCAAAGTGTCTTGTACTAAAACACTTCAAACAAGTCTTTCTGTTGAGCTAACCGTTATAGAGATGCCTTTTGATACACTGCTCTCAGTATTGCTCAGTATTTTATGTTTAGTCCTAAGGTGGGGGACTAAGCTGTTACACACAATTTTGATTGTTGTTTCAGCAGGATGGACCATGTAGCGGAATTCACCCATGAAATTAAAGAAAAAATCATGGAGAATTTGAACACAATCGAAAAACCTTAATTGATGGCTTGATATCATGAAGACTAAATGGCAGCAACATGGGCTTACACGATCCGTAATGTTCTAGCAACGCTTTTACAAGCAAATTGTTGAAGCGTATTTCTCAAAATCACCTTTCTTCCCGTTTGCAAGCCCTTGTTTGAAACCTGAGGTATCTTTCGTGAATTTGAAATCAGACGTTGGTGGGAAAAAAAGTTCCCGTGTTTTCGATTTTTGAATACTAGATAAAAGGCCTCAAAAGTAACGAGAAGTGAGACTGGAAGATCGGGTTTCGAGTAAAAAAAATCCCACGAGGACTTAGACATTTATATAAATTCTTTGTATAATTCTTTCTGTAAAATAACCGATCGTTATTGTGTTCAGCTGATTGGACTGTCAAATAGAATCTAACACACTGGATATTCGTGAAATTCAGGAATTCCTTTGAAATCCGCTTTTGGCATCCTTAGTCAACAATGTTTTCCTTAGAAATTTAGTCGATATAAATCCATCCACACTCAGAAGACTTTTTGGCACAACCTATTTTCCGATATTCGTTCATTTAACAAAGTTTAGTTCTGTTTGAAGAGGATAGTAGTTACTCTTTTATCGATCAAGAACGTTAAATTGACATTATGTTTGATAATGAACTGCATGCTTCTATTTTTTTATTGATATGATTAGGTGCCAGACCATTCAATGGACGCTTGTCAAGGGGACAACACGATCAGCTAGTCTCCTTCATAGGCCAAGGACGCAAGAATTTTCGACTGCTCTACAGTGCCCGACGGGATACATGCTCACCTGATGCTTTTCATCGCCATTGTGATTACAAAGGACCGACTGTAACTGTTCTGTACAATCCGAAGGATACTGTTTATGGTGGTTATCCGTCTATGAGCTGGACTCAAGCTGCAGGAGTGTACGTGTCGGACCCCTCGGCGTTTCTCTTTCAGCTGAAAAAAGATGGAATATCTTCTGTAAAAAAGTTCCCTTGCAGTAACATGAGCGCCAGCATTTTCTGTAATTCTAAGTATGCCGCTACTTTTGGAAATGGACATGATCTTCATCTTATGACGGCACCGTTAACGTTGAATAATTCAGACGCTTACACATTAGATGGACAGATTAATTTTAGCAGTTACAACATGCAAGGTGTAGACAAGGCGGGGTTTTGTAATGATACCCTAGACGTGACAGAAATAGAAGTTTACAGCATTACAGGTAAACTGTTTTGCAGAAATGTGAATTACTTATCTATGATTTTTCACATCTAACTGTTAGGCCTCGACCTTTCGTTTCATTTTCAAATATTCTTCTTCAGCTCGTTGTCTGCGCATGTCATATTCTTCGAGGATTCGACTGTCTTATATGACGCATCACTAGCCCCAAAAGCGGGATGACTGTAATATTACGCTCTATAAAGTAGTAATGTAGAAAACAGCTTTTATCAATACGTTTGAGGAGAAATGAGACCTGCTTTAGCTCCAGATTTCTGTAGACTACTGATCATACCTGAGTGAATTGCACGAGGTAGCGTTTTATTGAGTAAACGTTTATTTTCGTTTGAAATTCAAAGTAACGGTTGTCGCGTAGGAAAGTGGTTCGGTACTGTACCCAGGATGCCCAAATTAGATAGATGAGTATTTATAGAATGCCATCTAGCGGGAGATAATGTCTTCAGCTTGACTTTTTTAGTTTGCGAGCCTGTTAGGGTCTACTTATGACACAGGTACGTACAAGGTGTTGTCTACCGCTCTGCCGTTAAGCAAATTTATATCTTCCAGGAATGATACAAGCATCTGCGTTTTTCCCTTAATGCTTTACCGTGTCCCCATTCCCTCGGACACCTGACTTGTTTTACTCTTAACACACAAGCACGCTTTTTGAAATGAACATTAATGATCAGTTTCATTCTCAATTATCACAGGTAAATGATAATAATAATAATAATACACGTGTCTCTTTGTTGTCATCATTTCGAAGAACAATTGTAATCTTAAATCCTCACTAATAAAATAAAATTAACTCTGATCAACTCCAAACTTCAGAAATAGACGAGAAGAAAATACTTTCACTAAAGGATGAATATGCAAGGTGAATAAACAGATTTAATGGCAGCAAAACCATTTATATTTTGTATCTTAAATGGTGACAGCAAACGGATCCGTAGAGTAAACATGTCTTTTTTTTTTAAATGAATAATTATGCTGCTTACTGAAACTGTTTAAATGTGAAAAACACGCTGCTATAAAGGTGATTGTTTACGTGCATATCTTTATGTGGAGTTAACCATTACATGTGAGTTTAGGTCCATAACAAAATGAAATGTTTAGTGAGACGGTGCAGCAGGACATCGAATGTTCTTCAGTAACTATTAAAAAGATTTAATGGAAGTGATTGGCAGTAACTTTACTTCGTGTAGATGAATCTATTGAATTCTTTTTTTCTTATTCAAAACTTTTGTTTTATTATAATCTTTGAAATAATAAAAGATGAGAAAGTACAAGTGCAGAATAGTTTTGTAAATGATTTATAAATGTATTAGATATTTCATAGGTACGAGGGGTATTGACCTATCACAAAAGTAGCATTTTCAAAATCAAATAAACCATAATATTTTGCAAAAGAAATGTAAACAAATGTATTCATTTATGCAAATAAAGTAGTGCAAAACCGAAGAGAGAGAGAGAGAGAGAGAGAGACAGAGAGAGAGACAGAGAGAGAGAGAGACAAGAAAGAAAGAAAGAAAGATGAGAATGATGAGAAAGTGCAGAATAATTTTTGAAATGATATATATAATGTGCAGGGGGTATCGGCCTATTAAAAGTAGCAATTTCAAAATCAAATAAACCATACTATTTTGCAAAAGAAATTTAAACAAATGTATTCAATTATGCAAAAAAGTAGTGCAAATCCGAACAGAGAGGGAGAGAAAAATAGATAGAGAGAGAGATAGAGAGATGGAGAACTGAGGGATGGATATTGATTACTTTTTGTAGTTAAATAAATACGTCGCTTTGCCTTTTGCAGATGAGGGAAAAAGAAAATTAGATATATTATTCAGGAATACATCTAAATAATCGTAGCAGATGCTGCCGAAATTAAAATGTCTATAACATGTACGAGTATAATGTGCAAAGTCTTGGTCACCCGCCCACCCACCGCCATTTAGCCCACCTGAACGAAAGGATAGATTTCACAACCGATACGGTGATGTATTAGTATATATTGGTTTGGAACTTTATCCTCTTGAATGTATCTGGGTTCAGATTGAATTAATAAAGAACAGAAATATATTGTACGGAGTTTTTTTACAGGCCACCAAATGCAGATTCCTCATATCTCTCATTAATCGAAGACATTTCAGATTTAACTGTGACAAGTGATTTCAATCTAAATACCTGTAACTATACACAGTCACGTAAAATTGAGTGTATTTGTAGTCAGTTTGATCTAATCCAATGTATTGATGAGCATACGCATTTCACTGAAAATTTGGCATCTACAATTGATCTTCTTTTTGTAAGTAATAAAAATTCGATTCTTACAACTGGTACAGGTGAACCTTGTTTGGACCAAAATATTTGCTATTTGTCCGATTTATGGAGTCTGTAATTTTTTAAAACCAAAACACAGGAGTTTTAAGCGCATAATTTGGAAATACGATCTCGGTAGCTACAATCGACTTAGACATCTTCTATCAGAGGCTGAGTGGAACAATTTAAAAGATGAAAGTGTTGACAAATCTGCTGATAATGTGACTGAACTCCTAACTGAAACAGCTAAGTTATGTATTCCCAATAGAAATGTTATAATTAAACCACAAGAACCTAACTGGATGAATTCTAATATCAAACGAAAAATAAGGCAAAGGAAAAGACAATACCCAAAAGCCAAAAGATCAAATTATCCACATGTCTGGCAAAAATTCAGAAAATTAAGAAATGACGTAGTATCATTAATTCGTCAAGAGAAGCAAGCCATCTATGAACGCCTTTCCCTTACACTTAAATCCAGTTACCTTTCTTCAAGAGAATGGTGGAGAACTCTTAAAACATTTATTACACCAACATCGAAGTCTGGTATTCCTCCTCTTTATGGTATTGATACTGACAATTTGGCTGTTGATGATGTTGACAAAGCCACTGTTCTTAACACCTTTTTTGTAAAGCAACCATCGGTTTATGATTCTTCTCATAATATTCCTGTCCACAGTGCAGATTATAATGGAATTTCTTTGTTGTCTATAACTATAATGCAATATGAAGTTTATGATATTCTGAAAACATTAAAACAAGGCAAAGCTTCTGGACCGGTTGGTATAAACAACAGAGTACTCACAGAAGCGGCTCGTCAGCTTACCCCCTTTCTTTGTAGTCTATTTAAATCAGTCACTTATGACGTGTTCAGTAACTATGTCTTGGAAAATATCAAATGTGTGTCCGATTTTTAAATCAGGGTATACATCTCTTCCCTCTAACTACAGACCGGTTTCTTTGCTGAATGAAATCCAAAAAGTCTTTGAGCAAGTTATATTTAAGCACGTCTTTAATCACCTGAATGAAACTGAATTCTTTACACCTTCTCAGTCTAGGTTCTTACCAGGAGATTCTACAGTAAATCAAATTACTTTTCTGTATAATCATATTTGTAAAGCTCTAGATGACGGTCTTGAAATTCGAGTTGTATTCTTTGACATCTGTAAGGCTTTTAACAAGGTTTGGCATAAAGGTTTAACATTTAAGATGAAAAATGCTGGGATACAGGGTCCGGTATTGGCGTTGTTTGAAAACTACCTCTCAGACAGGTACCAAAGAGTCGTACTCCCAGGAGGTTCTTCTGATTTAGTTTGTGTTCGAGCTGGTGTCCCTCAAGGATCTATTTTAAGACCGCTACTGTTCTTTGTGTATATCAACGACATCGTTAAAGATATTGGATCTAATATAAATCTGTTTGCAGATGACACATGCTTATCACTGATAGTTAATAATCCCAATACTGCAGGGAATTTACTTCAGTCAGATATTGATAAAATTTTACTTTTGGCCAATAGATGGCATGTCTCATTTAATCCGCGAAAATCTGAATCTCTTGTCTTTTCGGGCAAAAGAAACAAACCGTCTCATCCTTTCTATTTATGTTCAATACTGAAATACCTCACGTTTAATTTCATAAACACTTGGTAATCGTACTAACTAATGATGGTTCATGGGGTAATCATATCGATCAAATCACTGCAAAAGCATGGAAACGAATACACATAATGCGCAGCCTAAAGTGTACTTTAGATAGGAAAGCTCTGCAAATTATGCATTTTTCATTTATAAGACCAATTTTAGAATATGGCGACGGGATATGGTGTAACTTTCCTCAATATCAAATGGACAGGTTGGATAACAACCGGCTGCAGTAGATTCGTATCTATAGCAGATCTTAAAAAAGAATGTGGTTGGGAAACTTTGGCGGAAAGGAGATTTAAACATCAAATTATTCTATTTTACAAAATGCAAAATGGCCTAGTGACAAATTATTTGTGTGATCTTGTGCCTCCAACGATAGAGAGTACAATGTCACATAATTTAAGAAACTCCCATAATATACATATTATTGCTTTTAAAACTAGTCTATATGGAAACTCTTTCCTGCCATCTGCAATTCGCGAATGGAATGAACTGTCGCTCGAAATTAGAACTTCTGATTCTCTAAATATCCCAGGGCTGAAAAATAGCACTGGCCCGAGTTCCGGAACCTACTAAACTGGAGACCGGACCCGTGGAAAAAAAACATGGTGAGGGTCCGACGGACCTGTCAACACGGAGGTCGGACCCGTTCAGTCTTCAATGTTAAAAGTCCGATGCCGAAAAATAACATCGAAATGATTTATTTTTTAATAGTCGTTCGAATTATAATAATAGTCGTTCGAATTATAATTTTGATTCTGCTTTTTTAAGGGCAATTATAGTGTAAAAGTAAACTATATTGAGATCTAATTAACAAAAAAAGATTCTGTACGCCGGGTCCGAAGACGCTAAATTACATACACTTACTCAAGTAATAAATAATCAACACGTTTCCGTGGTTCCCGGTTCACTTTAAATCAATAAACGAGTATACCTACGAGAATTACAGCTGGGTAAAGTCTACGAGTGATTCATCACGTAGACAACTTTGTTGATAGTTTACAACATGAGTTTATTCAAATTCGGGTTTTCGTCCGATAGAAAACGGAAAACGCCAACGGAAGACAAAACAGATCTTTCAAAATCAGAAAAAGATAAACAGTATGACAGCAATAAACGTGTTCGGACCTTCCAACAACATCGGGAAAAAAATTGGCCATTGGTCAAGTTTTTGTCATGGCTTTACTTCTTGTTGGACTACATGCAAATTGTATCTGAGTTATCTAAGCGTTTTCAGTTGGAAAAATGCTAACTACTGAACTGATGGAAAAAAATTAACTTTGCATTGTGAAGCTGAATGCCTTAAAATCTGTGAATGGGAAGAATATGTCAAACCTTTTAAACCTTTATAACAAGGAAAAGAAAGAATTTAAAAGTTTTGAAATATCTGGGTCAGCTCTAAATGTAGACTTCAAACACCAGGATTTTATTGATATGATAGATAACACCATACAGTACATCAACAAACGATTTATAGAGTTGAAGAAGCCACCATTTGAACAGCTGGCCATCTTTAATTTTCATAAGTGGCCCATAGGCAACACAGAACTACACACCTATGGAAATGAAAAAAATGCAGAGCCTTTTGAGAGAAAGTGTTGTTTGTAATTATTTCACAGATGAGGAGAAAGAAACCATTATAAAAACAGGTTGGATAGCCCTGAAACTCCATATCAGAACAATGAGAACAAATCCTTTGATTCCAGTGTACAATCTTGTGTTACTAGAGGACACATTCAGAGGATCTGCAATATGCAAACTTATTGTGTATATTTTCACTATTTCACCTTCCACTAGTTCATGTGAAAGAGGACTTTCAAAAGCTAATAATATCAAAACAAATTTAAGATCTTGTTTAAGTCAACAGAATTTCTACAGCCAGTTATTCATAATGTCTGAAGGTCCAGAGATAAAATATTTTCAACCAGATTTACTCATATCGCTGTGTTTACTCTCATCAGAGAGAGCAAGACATATTACTTACACATGCCCAGGATCAAGGACAAAGGAAACTAACCAAGAACTTTCTGAATGTTGAAAGTAATCATAATTGCATTCTGTCAGAATATGGATTCATAAATTCTAACACATCAAAAGCAGTCTAAAATTCCAAATTTCATTCTGATGACGTACATTATGAAGCTAATAGTTTCAACATCTTTCTACCATTAAAGCTGTACCAGAGTAAAACCAAACTGAAATACCATGGTAAGGTCTTGTTGTCATCTTTCTTCAAATCACATTACTTTGTATAATGAGTGACCGTAAAAAGTAGGGACCTGCCTAAATGTATTCTGGACCCTCCTGTTGTAAGAGCCAAAAGGTCCGGGACCCAGCTACTTTTATCACTATTTTTCAGCCCTGTATCCTGAAATCAAGAATTAACCAAAAATAAGCCAATTCCTAACATACTTTACTTCCACGGTGACAAAAAAATCCAGGTATTACATGTATACAAGGATACGCAATAATTGTAGCGCTCTGAATCATCATTTGTTTCTTTAAAATATTGTAACTTCTCCTCTGTGTGATTGTGGTCACATTGAAAGCAGTCAACATTATTATTTTGAATGTGTTTTATATCAACAAATTAGACACAGACTTATGAATAGATTTACCATACTAACTAGAACCGTGACAGTTGCAGTTTTATGATTTGGCGATAATAATCTTTCATTACAGGATAATATATCAATTTTCGACGAAGTACACCAGTTTATCAAAGATAGCAACCGTTTTTGAGCATTATCCCAATTATTTCATATATGGCATTCATGAGTGCTATTTCCTTTTTTTTTTTTCACATATCCCTCCATGTCCACATCTTGTATACCCTATTAGTCTAATATATTTTCATTTGTTGGTTTCAATGTAGACTATACCATTCATCTTTCTGGTTTTTATTAGTCCATCATATTCTAAAATCATTTTCACAATTTGTAATATGTAAGTCATTCGAGATGAGATTGTAAAACTTTAGAGACGGGGCTCTGGATTTAAATTCTATTGGAGAAGAACTTAATAAGCTTTCAGCTTTCGTTCTAATCCATTTCACACATTTGATTTTGCATGCCTCGTTACATTGAAATTATTATTTGATTGTGAATAAAATATTATTAAATTGAAACGGCAAAAAGACCTTCAAACAAATAATCCGGCTGAGCATAATTTTAACAAGTTCACATTAGTTGTAGAGGAAGTGCAAGGTTTCTTGTATCATTCGAAAGAGACGAAAAACAATATCCGAGCAAATAGGGTGTTTAATACATCTCCGTGATAGTTGTAAGCAGGATCCATAAAATCCAATTAGTTTAACTATCAAATAATTTAGTATTTTTTTTTTCATGAACTTTGACGAGTTGTGATTGGCTGATTTTTCCCCATAACTCAGTGGAAAAAAATTCAGCAGTGCCGGTGTAATGCAGAGAAATGACCCCCTTTACAAAATGACCCATAGGTCATTTATCGACGTAGAATGATGACCCCGGTCATTTTTCTACGTGGAGAAATGACCCATGGGTCATTCCTCTACGTCGAGAAATGACCCGTGGGTCATTTTGTAATGGGGGTCATTTCACTGCATTACGCCGGGACTACTTTTGCAGTCAAAGTAATGTAAACAAACATTTATACGAGATTTTATTATGTTTTTCTTTTTGATTTTATATCTTTATCGAGTCCGAAGTCCAAATTTCTAGCTGAATTTATTTTCTCTAAATATTGAAAAAATATCCAACAGTAAATTCAAAGAAAGAACTTAAACTCAATGCCTTTTTTCTCAGTTCTAACAGTGGTATTTTCAACTTAATTTTAGATAGCGTATTGAACTTCTTCTTAGTGATTCCACCAAACCTGCAAATATTTGATACTATAATGACGTCACGAAATTACGTCATTGTTATGTCATGAACCAGCTGTTTTACCGCGCTGAATTATGAATGAAATGGACATTTTATAAATAAGCAATGTTGGATTTACAAAAAAAGAAGCAGTTAGTAGATCTATAATTTTAATGAATATTTGTTGTCCAGGATACTGAATTATAAGGAATGAAGAAACTATTTTTCTGGTTTCATAGAGGTAGACTAGATAGATCTATAAAAAAAAAAAAAAAAAAACTCATCGCACTTTTGTGTGATTTGCATACAAAAGTATAGATGTAATAAGTTTTTTTCCCCACACCTCCATGTAAACAAAATAACAACAACAAAAACAATCTCTTCATTCCTTAATTAGACCTGGAAAATAAATTGTTCTTTGACATGCAAAAAAATATCAATAGCAAAATGTTTTGATCAAGGTCAGACGGCGCAGTCCGCCCAGGATGACATAAATCGATACATTTGCAGATAAGGTAAGCTCCTCTTTCAGAAAGTCTGTCTGATTAAGTTTGCAATCGTGTATCTTCAGATAATACAGCAGATGAACTGGACCAAGCCGACCTTTTATCCAAACCATGGCGTGCAACAGTCGACTGGACAAACCTAGAGGGGGTAAGTGATAGTCGGGTTGATGTGATAGATCTAGTAACTAAACATTGACTGTCATTAACTACTAAGCAATATATCGACGAGTACTGTCCGAGAGCTATAAGTTCTTTCATAAAGTTATGTAGTGAATATATGTCAAGAAACAAGAAAATTTGTAAGGTCGATATTTTAAATTTACCGAAAGGTTCTCGCTTTGTTAACAGTGTTTTTACTGAACTTTTTCGCCTGACACTGAAATGTAAGCTGCATCAATATTAAAAAAAAAACGTGGTAGACGATAATATTATGATGTCAGCCTAGAAAAGCGACTACGTAAGCTTTACCAGTGTCTCATCAGCTTCGAAACCAAAAGGCCTTAGCTCGATACCCGGGGGGCAGATGTCAACTTTGTGACTGTTCTATGCCCTTTACATTCGGCCCGAGTACTGGAGTAGTTTCCGGGAAGCAGAATCGAGAAGGATAGTATAATTTGTATCAAATTGTTTTTGTTTAAACTAAACTATTTCCATTACCTTTTCCATTACCTTGTTTCAAGTTCTTTTACGATTATTGTGACGTGCTATCACGTTTTGTCATGTTCTGCTAAGACCCCTCAGTTATCAAAGTATGTTAAACTTGTTACGACTATGTCAACAGTTTGATCGATTTTGTCTCGCCTCACTCACAGTTTTGGTACTATAAGATGGCAGTGGTCAATCATCTATCGGTAGCGACGATAAATAAAAGAAATTCAGTCTGTACTTTAATCCTCTCGAGAGATTCAAAAGAGAAATGAGTCATCAACCATAGAGATGAAGAAGACGCCGAGTTGCCCGTTTCTTGTATACCTCTATTAGACACAGACAATGGTGAAGTTTTTAATCGAAGGAAGCTACTGAGATAATATTCTCGGCTTCTTAACTGACCACTAATGAGGCATGAAAAAACTTACTAAATTGTGATTTCTAGTTCACCAAGGTTAAATACGATGGACCATTAAGGTCTGGTGCACCGCGTCAAAGTCTGACCATTTAGTTGCGCTACGAGGGCCGTTCATTTACTTGTGTTATTAATGGCCCACCAGAAGGAATTGCTCTTAGGAGCACTTGCAAACTGCTTTGATTTCATAGGGGGGGGGGGGGGGGGGGGGTTTCCACAACGGGTATGAAATTTCTTTCTAATCTTTTTCTAAGGATACATGTTTTAAAATTAGGGCCAACAGTAAAGCTCGTGATGGTCTGAATATTTCAGTTTCATAGATATAAATTACTGTCAGATACATGAAACATCTGCGCTCTCTAAAAGGCCTTTCTTTCAGGAGGCATAAAAATGTAAAGGTGTTAAAACTGATATGAAAGATGAGCCCTGTCCCGGTAAGCCAAAAAGAGTTACTAGCAAAGCTTTACCAGTGTCTTAATGGTATATCTGAAGAGGCTACTTCTCTGCCATTACGTAATAGATTTCGAAACTTGAAAAGTGCGTTTCTGTCAAGGGGAAACTGTCAAGGGTACGAATTTTGAATGCGATTAATAATGAATCCTCTAGACCCTGATGACAACATTAAATCAAAGGCCCCGGCACCTTTTACCACGATTTCCCCGATTTTCCACTTTTCTCAAGATTAAAGTTAAATCGGTGCAATCTTTGCAAGATTTTTGACCGTCAAAAATTCTGTCACGATCTCTGCGATCATCCCGATAGCATCATGCTCCCTCAGGATCAACAGGATTCGATCTAACAACCCCATATACATTTCTCTAACAACGTGGGCATCGTGGCTTAGGTAAACTCAGAAATAGAGACAGACATAAGGGTTACTGAGATATGAATGTTGAAACTTTTCTGAAGAGAAAACTTAAAAATCAGTGTCGGCCTACTGGTTACGAAATATCTATTTTTTTATTTACTTCCTAAGAATAGATCTACTAATACTGCAATGTTCATTGCTATGACAACGTCATGTATTACACATTTTTGACATCATGAACGAGCCGTTATCCCGCTATGGAATTACAATGAAATGCGCATTAAAAAGTAGAAACTGCAATATTGGATTTAAAAAAAAAAGAAAAAAGTAGTTAGTAACGTTATCATTTATGTGATATTTGTACTCTATGATATTGTCTATGATATTGATTTTTTTTTTTTGTTTTCATGGAAGTATGAACAAGAAAATGTGACTTAATCTCATTATTGTATGAAACGGTTTCTTTTCATTCCGCAAATATATTTGTGTTCTCAGTCAGATGAGGCGTTGAGGTTGGAATTGGAAAGATATGTTCCTCTTGAGGAAGACTTGCAGGGATCCAATGCCGAATTCCCCTGTTGCAACATTCTGTTGATGGGGCCGGTTGGAGCAGGCAAATCGAGTTTCATTAATACTGCCACATCAGTTTTTCGAAAACGAATTTTCAACATAGCTCGGAGTGGTTCTGCAGACAAGAGCCTGACAACGAAGGTAAGGAGGACATACCCTTCAATCCTTAACCTTTAACAATTGTGGTGTCTTTGAATGTGATTGAGAGAGAACCACAGGTACTCGGAAGTAGGTGTCAACTTTGAGGTTTTTCATTGGCTCACACTTTCGGTGCGAGTACTGGTGTAGTTCTCAGGAAGCAGAATCGGGAGAGATTAGTTTAAGTTGTAAGTACTTCTTTCCCAATCGATGTAAAAGAAGTTTGTTTAAACTAAACTCTTAACCTTCTGCAGAATGACAAAATTTTAGCCTATACCAACTTAAAGGACTTCGCAGACGATGAATATATATGTAACCCAAAACATAAACTTTTTTTCCTGTCATAGAGTAGAATACATTGTGAGAAAAGGAGAAAATGCTGGTAACCAGTATTTTCTCCTTTCCCAACAATTTTTTAAAAGGCTACTTTCCTAATTCAAAACATAAAATGTGTCTCTCATAGAGTAGAAAGCATTGTGGGGAAAAAGAGAAAATGATGGTTACTTTTTCTCCTTTTCCAACAATGTTTTCAAATGGCTAATTGTTCAGAGAAATTAAAACTCTGGGTAGTGTGGTAAAACGTATACTCCTTTAACAAACGTCAATCCTTTAGAATTTTAAACTTCCCACATCATAATTGAAGCAGACAGAAAGATAAATGTATTCAAGATTGAAATAAGATTAAGGAAGGACAGAAAATTTTGTGGTTAGCTAGTATTTTCTCCTTTCCAACGTTTTGAAATCGTTCTTTCCTCTCAGGGTTGTTAAGGGACTAGTAAAGGGTGAAACAGTACCTTATTTTTACGACCCTGAGGAAGAAGCTTTACGCAAAAATGGTTCTTTAAAATCGAACACGGGAAATGAATTGGTATAATGAATTAGACGTAATGTTACATAGAAATTTAAGAAATTAAAAAAAAAAAAAATCTTGAAAAGTGGAATTTGACCAGAAGAGTAGAACAGGGCGTAATTTAGGATCTTTCTTGGATAAAAAATGCTTTTTTTTCCGTTTATTTAGTAAATCTTTTAAGGGGACATTTTTATTTCTTATTACCAATAAATGAAACATACCTTACACGAAAAGTCCATCAAGAAATTTTAACATCACCATCTCGTTCGATTGAATACCTAAATTGATTTTTTTTTACATAAATCTTATCATTTATATCTCCTCTATCTTATTCACAATTTACAAAATACCCTATCAAGTCTGATACTTTCACATCAGTTACCCTGTCACCTGATTAATTTTCCTTGACAGTGTAATGCATCAGCAAAAAGTATCAACACATATCAGCCTTCGTAGTATGCTCAGTCCTCTGAAATTCCATTTGTCTATCACGGGATAAAGAATTTTTCATCGGTCTATCACGGGATTAAAGAATTTTTCATTATCGGACACCGTTACTATAAATAGCACATTGGTGAATCCCTCTTTATTCTTATAAAGTGTCGCACCACTACAAGATTGCTTCCGGGTCATAGTAGTTAAAAGTAGTCCTATGTGAAATTTTGCAGTAGCACTTTTGTTGCACTGTTACACGGAGCGGAGATGGATTGGAGGTATATGATTTAGATTTGCTTGAAATTTGGGCAATGGGGGACCACCTAGATTTGCTTTTATGTGCACTGACAGGACTACTTTGTATTGTGCACTGACAGGACTACTTTGCATTAGTGGAGGAACAAAAACCTGGGGTCATGGCGGTGAATAGGTGTTCCTGAGAGGATAAAATTTAGGGTGCCTGTGTTTGTTGGAAATAAGCGAAAAATGCAATCGGTTAACATGTTAGATCTTTTTTGGCATTTTTGTAGTACCTACTCTGGTACTTTTCAGAGTAAGGAACGAACAAGGCATAATTTTGCCGTCAAGCAATAGGCGAAGCTTCAAAGATGGTCAATTTTGCACTATATTCAAATGGGGCAAAAAACACAGGTGTGATACCATAATTTAAAGCAAAGAGGCAGTTGAAACTGTGCTATTTATAGTAATGGTGTTAAAAATTTCACTCTTCCGTAATTACATAACGGCGATGCACCAATATGCTTTTATATGTCTTCATTGATCGACCAAGGAAAATCTTATTATTCTGTGATGGATTAATGGAAATTCAAAGGCCTGTGTAAGTATGCACAGGCTCACATGGGTTGACACGTTTTGCTATGCGTACATTTTCTGCATGGCAAAATGTCATTTTTATCTCACGATACAGCCTCTTCTT
Organism: Tridacna crocea; assembly: GCA_943736015.1. Classification (NCBI taxonomy): domain Eukaryota; kingdom Metazoa; phylum Mollusca; class Bivalvia; order Cardiida; family Cardiidae; genus Tridacna; species Tridacna crocea. The sequence goes on from OX031071.1 coordinate 7,664,225, forward strand.
CAACAAAATGGATTTTATATAGCCTGCAACACGCAAAAAGGGGCATTCGGACGTTTGCATAAGGTGTCGTCTCAGATCAGCCTGAGCACACTGCGCAGGAGGCGACACTTTCTATTCTAATGTGATTTTCTGTTTAGCATACGTCTGCTGTAGCAGAAAATCTTATGTTATCGTAGAGTGCCGTCTCGGATTAGCCTGCGCTAACTATGCAGCCTGATCTGAGACGACATTTCATGCAAATGTCCGAATGCCCTTTTTCATATATTGCAAGGTATATGACTGTCAATACATGCTTGGTATAATGCAACACGGAGATGCAGGAATGCTACTTCATCCATTTTTTTTATATGTGACCCATCACGCAAAAAAAGGACCATCTGAGAATTCTAAACAATAATTAGATGAAAACAGATCAACTATATTGCAGATCAGTTTAAGTTAATAATGATTGTATAACAAGGTACAATGACCACTTTTCATACTGAAAATGTCATTAAAGTGAAAAGTGTCAACCCTAGTCAGCCTGCGCGATTCGCATAGGCTGACTAGGGTTGACACTTTTCGCTTTTTCCAGAAGGTTCCTTTTTGCGTGATGGGTCACATATGTTTGACTTGATTTTTATATACAGTTTACCAAATACAAAATCAAGACATTGAAGTTCAAGCTGTGTGATTCTCGTGGTCTGGAAGCTGACAACTTGATGACGAAAGAAAATATGCGATTTCTACTTGAAGGAAACCTTGTGGACAAAATGGCAGTAAGCTAGATGTTATCTTAATTCATGGTTTTCGATAATTGATCGAGAAATAACGGCAGAATATTGTTCGTAATTTATGGTTACAATCAATGAAAAATACAGACTATTTTTTTTTTAATCTTCAATTGACGGCGGAAAAAACCGTTCCCCCAGAGTACTTAGGTAAACACCGCGTTCCACTTATGAAACCAGATGAAATATAACGGACGTATTTGTTGTACCGAAACCGGTTTTGGTTTTGGTTTCAGCTTTTGTTATGATTTTGACAAAACCAAAACTAGTTCTGGTTTCACAAAAATAAACGAGCAGTTTCACTGCTAAAGTTTCAAAATGGTGACCTTTTTTACCCTTGTCGGAGAAAGTCCATCAAACCATTTGTTTAGTCTCAATAATGAGACGCTCCGGTGATCTTTTTCATATTTGGACATTTACTGTACACCGTACCGTCTCAAGTCCATCGTAAATTTTTCGGTAGCAAATATAGAGCGCTTTACTGACTTTCTGTTTCGCCAGTTTTATCCGTATTGCAGCGAAATGCAATTAATTTTTAATAATAAACATGACTAAAGACAAATTGTTAAACCATTCATTACACGAAGAGCTTGTAGAAGTCGTTTTTAACATCTACGAAAAATCACGGACGAAATTTGTAGTGCGAGGCGGCCATTTTGAACGTTTTCGGGAACGTAAACAACTCGAGTAACGGATGAAATACACGTTTTTTCTCACGTTCAGCCTTTAAATTGAAAGTATTTGTATTTCAAACGAAGGAATATTGAATACACAAGCAGCAGGTATGTTTAAATCCTAGTTTTGTGCTCTATTTGCGAAATTATAAGAGTTAAAACTTGCGCACAAAATCTGTGCGGAACTTTCAACTGATTTTGTCTGCATTGTCTCTGTACCCTGAGGCGACCATTCAAAAAGTAACATCGCCTTTGGGGACAGTTATCTGTGCTAACGATTTGTTCTACTCAATAAGCAACAGAAAATGCAAATTCTGGCATCATCCACAAACACTGAACATGTTTCTGTCATTCAAATGTCATTCAAATAAGGCATACAAGGCCGAGATTAAAAACTAATTTTGGATAATTATGGGATTCTGAAGTACAGCATTGATGAATTCAAGCAAGGCTTTTGCATGAACAGGGCTTTATTTGACCATCAACTTGCAGTGGTTCGTCGGGGCTGACGGTGACTAGCCTTAGTGACCATGTGTCAGACTTTTTCCTGAAAGCTGAACATTCTCGTTTCTGATTTGCTTTAAACACACCCTTCAAAACTGCTGAACACCTTGTAATTTATTCATCCGTGATGTAAAATAGCCGATCATTGATATCTACATGTGGTTCATCCACATATGGTATCCTGGTCTTTTTAGCTCACTTTACCACCAAGTGCTAAAGGTGAACTATTGTGATCGCCCTATGTTTGGCGTCCGTCTTCTGTCGTCCGTCAACAATTTCTTTAAACAACTCCTTAACAACTGGGCCAATCTTCATGAAACTTGGAAGGAATGTTCCTTGGGTGCAGCTCTACCAAAATTATTCAAAGAATTTATTTCCTTCCTAAACTCTGGTTGCCATGGCAACAAAAAGAGAAAAAAAGACCGAAGTCTTTGAAAATCTTCCTCTCTGAAACTAGAAGGCTTTGATATTTGATATGTGGCATCTCCTAATAGACCTCTACCAAGTTTGTTCAAATCATGTCCCTAGGGTCAAAACTGGCCCAAACCCGGGGAATAACAAGTTTGAGCATAGGAACAAAGAAGGAAAAATTTCAAAAATCTTCTCCTCTAAATTTGAAGGCGTAAAGCTTTGATATTTGGTATGTGGCATCTCCTTGTGGACCTATACCAAGTTTTTTTTTTTTTTTAAATTATACCCCTGGGGTCAAAACTGACCCCATCCCGGGAATCACAAGTTTGAGCATAGGAACAAAGACGGAAAATTTTAAAAATCTTCTTCTCTGAAACTTGAAGGCGAATGGCTTTGAGCATAGGGACAAAGAAGGAAAACCTTAAAAATCTTCTCCTCTGAAATATGAAGGCGTAGAGCTTTGATATTTTGTATGTGGCATCTCCTAGTGGACCTCTACCAAGTTTGTTCAAATTATGCCCGTGGGGTCGAAACTGGCCCAAACCCGGGGGTCACAAGTTTGAGCATCGGAACAAAAAAGGAAAACTTTAAAAATCTTCTTCTCTGAAATTTGAAGGCATAAAGCTTTGATATTTGGTATATGGCATCTCCTAGTAGACCTCTACGAAGTTTGTTCAAATGATGCCACCTCGTGGATCACAAGTTTGAGCATAGGAACAAAGAAGGAAAACTTTAAAAATCTTTTCCTCAGAAACTAGAAAGCATAGAGCTTTGGAATTTGGTCTATTGCGTCGTCTAGGGGTTCTCTACCAAGTTTGTTCAAATCATTCCCCTGGGGTCAAGAAAAACTGGCCCCACCCCAGGGGTCACTAGTTTAAGCATAGGAATAAAGAAGGAAAACCTTAAAATTCTTCTCCCCTGAAACAAGATGGCGTAGAACATCGATATTTGGTATGTGGCATCTCCTAGTGGACCTCTACCAAGTTTGTTTAAATTATGTCCGTCGGATCAAACCTGGCCCCACCCCGGGGGTTCATGTTGGAACATAGGAACAAAGAAAATTTTCAAATTCTTCTTCTCTAAAACTACAAGGCGTAGGCTTTGATATTTGGTATGTGGCATCTCCTAATGGACCTCTACCAAGTTTGTTCAAATTATACCCCTAGGGTCAAAACTGGCCCAAACCCGGGGGATGACAAGTTTGAGCAAAGGAACAAAGAAGGAAAACTTTAAAAATCTTCTCCTCTAAACTTGAAGGCGTAAAGCTTTGATATTTGGTATGTGGCATCTCCTAGTGGACCTATACCAAGTTTTTTTTTTTTTAAATTTTGCCTCTTGGGTCAAAACTGGCCCCACCCCGGGGATCACATGTTTGAGCATAGGAACAAAGAAGGAAAACTTTAAAAATCTTTTCCTCAGAAACTAGAAAGCGTAGAGCTTTGATATTTGGCCTGTTGCATCTTCTAAGGATCTCTACCAAGTTTGTTCAAATCATTCCCATAGGGTCAAAACTGGCCCCCACCCCAGGGGTCACTAGTTTGAGGATAGGAACAAAGAAGGAAAAGTTTAAAATTCTTCTCCTCTGAAACTAGATGGCGTAGAGCATCGATATTTGGTATGTGGCATCTCCTACTAGACCTCTACCAAGTGTATTTAAATCATGCCAGTCGGATCAAAACTGGCCCGACCCCGGGGGTCCATGTTGGAACATAGGTACAAAGAAAATTTTAAAGTTCTTCTTCTCTAAAACTAGAAAGCATAGAGCTATGATACTTGGCATGTAGCAATTCCTAGTGGACCTCTACCAAGTTTGTTCATATTATGCCCTTGGGGTCAAAACTGGCCCTGCCCCGGTAGTCACAGGTTCGAACATAGCAACAAAGAAGGAAAACTTTAGAAATCTTCTTCTCTGAAACTTGAAGGTGCAGAGGTTTGATATTTGGTATGCAGAATCTTCTAGTGGACCTCTACCAAGTTTGGTTATATGATATCCCTGGCTTCAAAACTGGCCCTGCCGCGGAGGTCACAGGTTGGAACATAAGAACAAAGAAGGAAAATTTTAAATTTCTTGTTCTCTTAAAGGGGAAGGTGAAGAGCTTTGATATCTGGTATGTAGCATCTTTGAATGGATCTCTACCAAGTTTGTTCCAAGGATGCTGCTTTGGTCAAGACTGGCCCAGCCCCGGAGACACAAGTTCGAACATAGGACAAAGAAGGAAAATTCAAAATTCTTCTTTGAAACGGGAAGGTGTAGAACTTTGATAACCGATTTCGCTGGAACAAAAACGCCCAACGTAATTTACCCGATGTTTCTCGTATTGTAACGTGTTGTTATGTGAAGCGGATAAGCCACAGGGATTTACCGAAAATAATTGTAATGGATTTTTATGTAAGTTTATCCCCCTTAAAAAAGAGGGGGAGGGGGCTGCCGCTAGTCTGTTAGATTACACCAGTGAAATACTTTAAACATATTGCTTTTGAGGATCAGAATCTCCAGTGCTACCAGTCATGACTCGCTGAAATGGGTACAAGGCAGCTATGAGTTACATCATCTTGGTTTACATCCAAAGAGACCCACATAACTACTATTTGTAGTATATGGCTGTGGTGAATCATGTCGCCCTAAGCCTTTAGTCAGAGCGACATGATTCACCACAGCCGTGAACAAATTTCCAAGTTCCCTGCCAACTGACCGTACGACGATTTTTTTTTTAGATTTACTGCATAGTTTTATTGTTCCAAAGTTTGTTAAGCGACATTTACCTGTTTTTTTTTTTTTTTTTTCAAAAATTGAGTACGCTGACGAAGTAGAATTTTCCTTCCGTATGCCCAAATTCAATAAAAACCGACGCGAATGGGAAATGACGTCACTGAAACCTTGGTAAAATGTGCGATTTGATGCATAATCTTGATGTTAATATTGATCAACGCCACTGTTTTTGGATGTTGCGTTGATAGTGTAGTCATGTATACTGGGCTCCCGAAAAGGAAACTGCTTGTTCATCGGTTTAGCAAGTCTACATGATATATCTGTTCGGGGCAGATTATCCAATAAGATCATGAGAAAAATATACATGATATATATGTTCGAGGCATACTATCTAATCAGATCGCGAGAAATTCCTTTGATATATAATAATAGTATATCATCCTTTCAGATAAGCTTGCAGTTTCTTTACTCTTCCAGTTCGAGCCTTCGAAAACGATAAATCATGACAGTCCAGGATTTAAGAGGCATCCAAAATTGGATGAAAAGATTCACTGCGTTGCAATCTTTGCCGATGCTGCGAGTATTGATTCAATGACTGAAACCATGCCTGAGGTTACCCAGAACATAAAAGACATGCAAACCGTTATGAACAGCCTAGGTAGCTATTTAATTATGTAGCAAGGAGATAGTGCAAGACTATTGTAAGTGGATATACAATGTATTTGGATTAACAATAGTCTTGCACTTAGCCCGCGATACCAGGCTTTGACACAACAGGGTTAAAATCTTTACTAGACGACCAAAAATGAAGACTTATCCGAAGTTGAAAGCATTTGCAAAAGACAAATTGATGTAGCTCAAATGATTGAATAGAAGAAAATATTGTAGGGAAAAGGAGAAAATGCTGATTATCAGCACTCTCTCCTTTTCTCCACAATGTTTTCAAAAGGTTTGTACTACACGGTCGTTTTAAAACGTCTGGATTGTGCTGTAAAGGGTTGATACATTTTTGATAATTTGATACCAAGCAAGTTATTAAACAGTTACGGATCTGTAAAAAGAAATTTTATATAATAACAAGCCAAATCATGTGGTAGAAAGGTCCTTTGACATGCAAACAACACATCTATGACCATGTGACCAAGAGTCTAGGTCAGCTAGCACAGATAGTGCAGGATGGACTAATTAGAAACTTTCTGCAGATGCATTAAGTGCTATTTTCACAGAGCATGGCATATTTGTTTTCAGAGTGTTTGTAATCTTTCAAATTTTTGCAAGGGTTTTCTCAAGAACATTATTAATTAACTCAGTTCTACACGGCGAATTTCTATACTGCATTTCTATAAAGGTAGCTAAAACGAGATTATTTGTCTTTTGAAGGATAGAAAGCATTTTGGAGAAGGAGAAAGTGCATGTTAGCAGTATTTTCTTCTTGTTCCACTACGTTTTCAAAAGGCCTCTTTCATTGGGTGGTTAGGTAATTTCTTTTTAATTTTTGGTCTCACATTTTAAGATATTGACCAAACAAAATTGTAACTATTACAATTTGATGATGATGCAAGTATATTTCTATAATGTTCTGAAAGACCCTTTCACGAAACATAAGAAGTTCTATAAAAAACTTAGGAACAGTCCAGTTTAACCATCAACTTTGATAAGAAAAAACTGATATGGATTAAAATAAAGCACAGTCCTGACTGTCAAATATAACTTAATGATTTCAAAGAAGATCAGTTTATTTCTTGCTTTAACTAATTCTTCTGTAAAACTGTTCTTTAAACTTAACGCAATTTTTCTTCCATGCTAATTTGGGAGTGTTTTCATAAATGAAGAAACTAGTTATCACAAATATTATGCCGAGAAAAAAAACTGTTAGATATTAAAGTTAGATATTAACGCACCTTGAATATTAACGTAATTTAAATCACTTGGTTATGGCGCTTAACCAAAGATAATTGTACATGGACAAATATCAATAAGGAATTAATTGATGTTGGAAAATGTTTATGTTGGAAAGATTATGTAAAGTGATCAAACATTATTTTGATAGATATACTAAAAGCACTTGGCCAGGTATTTGACAATATGAGAATGTTAAAATTGCAGTCTGTCATATTTTCACACTAATGATATTTAAATTCAGGCACAATACCTTCAGGCCATTCATTAGAAGTCGTGAGTTTCACATTGTACCTACCAATGTCTGGATAAGAATACAGATGGGGCTGTATAACTAAAGACTTAGACACACACACGCAAAAATAAATATAGTTATTGACAAGAATGAATAGTACTTACTTTTTTCGTTTCTTTACAGATATTTAGTAACAAGGGGCACAAACAATGGTTTCCAGTTTCGGACAAATCATCCTATTCTTGGAACAAATTATTTCCTTCTCGAAATAAAGTATATCGTTTCTTCAAATTGCAATCTGTGAGCCGTATATGAAGAAACAACTGAACATTTATTTTGGAACTGTTATAGAGGTCAAAAGTTAATTACTAATTACTTGAAATATGATATTACCATTTAAACAGGCCTTGATATCACAAAATGCTAACTGGCAATACAAAAGCTCTAAAGAGTGATAAAAACATTCTCTTCTTTCTTTTTAAAATGTATATTTATAAATATCGAACATATAAAAATACACACACACACACCCTTACCGCAATCAGGAACTTAATATTTTTTAGATAAAAAGTTCCTAAGAAGGTCGCTGTTGAAACAAGAAACCTGGCAGAATTTTATAAACCAGAAAAAATATAGTTTCTTTTAAAACAAGTAGATCTTACATTATTATATATATATATTATATATAATATTTTCATTACTGTTCTATGTTGATTTCAAACTCTGGAAAGATTGTTATCTTCTTTTATTTGTTTATTCTTACATTATGTGTATCCCCTTTTTAGCTTTCCTTTTGCAAATAAAAATCGTGTTTTTTTCTGATTTGATAAAGGTACTTGTCTGTATACCAATGAGTGTGAATAGAGTTACATCTGTGACCACCGCAAATCAATACATGAAAAAAAACAACAAAAAAAAAAACAAAAAACACTGTGATTATAAATTATAGCAATATTCTTTTATTTCAGACGTCCCTCAAGTGATCATTCTCACTAAGGTGGACCACGTGTGTCAGAAAAGTAAAGAGAACGTTTCCAGTACTTACAGAAGTAGGAAGGTAGAACAGTGTGTGGCTAAAGTAAGTACAGTTCAACTTGTATTCAGCAAGCACCGAAGGGACACTTAGAATGTGCTTGCTTATAATACATATAAGTATCCTTTTCTGTAAATAAAATCAAATTTTGCTTCACAGAGGTTTCTACTGAGACAGTGTACAGGGCTACTTGTAATAACCCTTATAGAAAGGATCTAAGAAAAAAAAAAGAAAGAATTTTGAAAACTAAGATTGACAGTCCCGCGGACTCTGAAACTGTATAAACTTCCATTATAAAAGCTTTCGCACACAACACGTTTCACAAGGCTCGAAGTTGAGCTTTGCTCCTGAGAAACACTGTGGGAACTTATACTGTAGAAAATGCGCAATATTTGCACTTTCTCATTTTTCAAAATGAAGTCATAAGCCTGAACCTTGCAAACTAAAGTTTTAACGGTTATGTAAATATGTATACAGTGACCTATTTTCAGAATATTCTAGAAGCATAAAGAACAATTATTGGTTATTTTAGAAATAGATTGTTAGTAAACAAGCTGCTAACCAACCCATGCTGTCATCTTTCTAGATAAGACTAATCTAGAATTTTCCTAGTTGATATGAATAGGAGTGACTTACTTGGTGATTTTAGACTTGAACTTAGACTTGCGGCTTGGAAGATACAGAATTAGTGAAAAGTGTTAGATTTAAACAGGAATATAGAACAGTAAGTTGGAATTTTAATTTTTATACAGGTTGCTCATATCTATATGTATTTGCATAGTTAAAACTATTGTTAATTTAGGTTTTAGGAACGAGGAATTTTATACCTTTATAATCTAAACACAATTCTTAAGTTTAAGGGACTCATGCTATTTCTTGTTCTTAGATTAAAAATCATCAACACTTTCATTCAAGCTTAACTTTTATTGTACTCTTTTGTCTTTGTTCATTAATACATTTTGTTAATTGTTGAAGGCCTGTTGCTGGTTTTCTTTAACGTTACGCTTGGCTCGCAACAGAAATTGAGGGCTGGTCTGGGATTGATCATCTAGTTATTGTGGAATTACTTTGAAATTATTTTGAATTTGTTACCGTATCAAAGTTCATTAGATAATAAGAAATGAAAATTTTAAAAAGATAAATAAAATTTAATCCATATTCTACTAAACTAGCAAAAAGGAATCATGTCTTTTGATCTTGAAAATTTATTGATGAGCCTTCTCAGGAGTTCTAAAATTTGGCAAAAGGGTAAGATTTATTAGATCTTGCTTGGCATTATAACCTGACTGCCATTTGAGGTACTATGTGAAAACATGAAATTAAGAATTCTATTGTTCTGTTTTTAGTTGATGAAGAAATACTCAACTCGTCTACTCTGTCTCTTCTTCTTGTGTTTCAGACTAATTTTATTTACAAAAATTAAAACCATAGATGGAAAAAGAAGAGAGATTACAGAAGGAAAAAATAAAATTAGAACAAGAGGAATAAATGAAAGAAAAGTAATGAAAACGAAAAGAAAGGATGAGAGAAAAAAGAATTACAATTAAAATTAGAGTTAGAAAAAATGAATGCTGATTTATAAGAAAGAAAAAAGGAAAGGCAGTTTCAGTTGAGAATGAAAGAATTACAAATGGAAAATAAAGAAAAAACATCTTTGCATAAGAATAATGATTTTGATATTACAAAACACCTCAAACTTGTTCCTCCATTTCAAGAACAGGATGTTGATAAATGCTTTTCTTTTCACATTTGAAAAAAAATGTTGAAAATTTGAAATGGCCAAAAGAACACTGGACCTCACTCTAGCAAACCATTGTAACTGGAAAGGCTCGGGATATTTTTTCGCAACTAAGTAATGAACAGCCCTCTAATTATGATAATGTTAAAGAATTGATTCTAAAAGCTAATGAATTGATACCTGAAGCATGCAGACAAAAAATTAGGAATTGCAAAAACGAAAATGGTCAAACCCATGTTGAATTTAAAAGAACTAAAGTACAATTATTTGATAGTTAATGCCATTCAAAGACTTCGACAACTATTGTTAGTTGAAGAATTTAAAAGGTGAATTTATGCAGATATAAAAAAAACTTTCATCTATAGACGAAAAACTTTAGAAGTAGCGCCTTGCTTAGCAGCCAACTTTGCCTTGACGCATAAGGTCTCTTTCATGAATAAATCAAAACCCCGAAAACCTTTTTATTCATATACTAGTCCTAAACCAAATTTTAATCAACATGATGACAATTCCAACAAGAATAGTCCCAAACCCAAGTCGCCTTATGAAGCTAAAGGTCAAAATCCCTTTTCTCGACCCACTTGAAATTCTTGCAAAGAATCAGGTCATATGATTTCTGAATGTCCTACTTTATGGGAAAAACAAGAAAGTTTTGAGCCAACAGGCTTTACTTCACTGAAGTCTATACCTCAGTCATTTTTTAAGGACCAAACTCTTGTCCAGGCCAAAGTACCTGAGACTGATACTGTTATGGAGATTTATGAACCATTCTTATCAGATGGTCTTGTGTCAGTAGAAGGTGATTTTGCCCAGTCTACCCCTATTAAAATTTTACGTGATACTTGAGCTTTCCAATCTCTTATTTTAGCCGATGCCCCGCCTTTTCATGAGAAGACTTCTTATGGGACAAGTGTCCTCATTCAGGGTGTAGAATGTGGATTTGTTACTGTTCCGCTTCATAAAATTTATTTGTCTTCAGACTTAATTAATGGTCTGGTGACTGTTGGTATTAGAAAAAAAATGCTTTTTAAAGGTGTTCATTTGTTATAAGGTAAGGATTTAGCCAGAGACAAGGTAATTGTTAATCGACTTGTAACTGACACACCTTGCATGGATCAATCATCCGATCCAATTGAGAAAGAAATAACTGACGTTTGCCTGTCATGTGCGGTTACTAGAGATATGACAAAGAAAGCAATTTTGACTCGAAATCAGTCTGATGTTGACTTATCTGATTCTTTGTTGGACCATTTATTTAAAAATGAAATTAACAAATCTTTTTCACAAAACCTGTCTGATTGTCAGACAAATTCTCAACGTAATTCATCAGAATTTGATCACATATCTTCACCCTTAGTTCATAAGGCCATGATACAAGGTCAAAAATCAAAACTAAGTGAAGACCAATACAATTTTCCAGAAATGGCACCTTTTCTTTCAAGGGGTTGTTGTCGGTGAAAGTGATATTTCACAGGAACCTGTCATTTTTGTGTAAAAAAAATGGAATATTTATGAAAAAAGTTGCACCTTTCTGAAGTCTCTGTTCATAATCCCCTGACTTGAAAAACAAAAGTCAACGCTTACTCCGGTGCAGTCTGTTTTTACAAGAATATGACATGTATATCAGACACATAAAGGTAGGGATAATGTTATTCCTGATGCTTTGTCTAGAGTCTAACTTGTAAATAGTTAAAATTTGTCTTCGTGTATAATGTACATGTATATTCGTGTGCAGTTAAGTGTAATTATATGTTTTATATTCTAATAAAAGAAAGTTTTGAATATAAGTCCTCACAGTTAGCATTGGTAAATAATAATTTTAGAGAATCCCCGGCGAATCATGATCTAAACTTTCACTCTTATACCGGAAGAAAAGTTAGTTTCCACAATGACCCTTGGCTAATCATGCTTTTTTACTCCATTTAATTTTGAGCCAATATTAGTATCAGCTTGTACAGTCATTCAGGACCAGTGATAACCTTAATTTTCACATTTTCACATTTGTCTGGACGAATATCACTCCAAGCTTTCAATTATCTGAGATAAAAAAAAAGCTTCAACAATTGTAAAAAGCTCAAAAGTAAACTTATTTTCCAAGAAATTCTAGGCTAATAATAATCTAGCAAACTTTTGTTTAAATAATTTTGGAACGGATTTTCAGTTAAATTTAATATGAAGTTTTCATTTGAATCAAGCACGTACATACTATGATTAAACAAGGATTAAAAGATTTACTAATAAGTTATGACCGTTAGGAGAATTTTCACGTGACACAACAACAGCAACAATAGCCGATATTTGAAGAAATTCCCCGGCTTAAGGTAAGAAAATCTTCAATAATTCTGTCAATACGTGACCGATTGGAATTTGATTTGAAGCAGAGAAGGCGGAAAAACTACAGGGATTTGCTGTATGTGGTACATCTTTTGAACAACTCCTGATAAAAAAAGTTATTGAGGAGCAAAGTTTTACCCTGGATAACTTTCATTTGGAAAATAAATAAAACACACAAACCGACTACTTTTCGTTTTTTAGTGCATTTATTGAACCAGTTTATTGTGTTCCCGTATGCAGAAAATGTGGACAGCATGAATGAAATGTCTTGTCACTATCAATATTCTTTATTAGAATACGATTTTCTAGGTAAATGACGTTATTTTCAAAATTGATATAATTCACGTCAGGAATTTTTTTATGATAACATTCACGTCATGAGTAGCATTTCATATTAGGATAGTTTTGTTATGAATACTGGTGTGATTTGAAAGGAGAGAGAGGGAGATTATATCTATTACTTTCTTTTTAAGAGGGGGTAAGATAATGCTGATCAGACTGTGAATTGTCTCGCTACGCAATTCTGATCTTAATCTACACTGTCTGCAATAGATCCCTGCACCAGCTTCAGAAGCTGTGAGGGTGTAACAGTCAAGTTAATGTATTTGAACTTTGCCTCCCTTTCGTAAAATTTCCAAAATCATGTATACAAAATTTAACTAGACTATATGCTAGATTTGTGTATTGTTTCCAATAAATCTTTATCAACTATATGGAATCTGTAATACTAATAAAGAAAAGAACTAATATTTCGTCCTGTTCTTTACACAAGAAACTAAAAGTATATCTATCAAAATTTTTTTTGAGAATATAGTAAAACATTGCAGAAAAAGGAGAAACTACTGGTTACCAGTATTTTTCACTTTTGCACGAAGATTTTAAAAAGCGTTTTCTCACGATGCTTTCACTGGCTTTCTTTCTCTACGTCAGATGATTTCGTGTTTTGTTTCAGAAAGTGTAGGTTATAATAAAATATATTGAGTACACATTAAGAATGTCTTGTGTGTTCGTAAAAACATAGATGTTTCCCCTGTTAATAAATACGGTATTAGTTCCCTTGTTTCACTCGTCGAGCAGGTTGATTTGTAAAAATTTCCTGTAATATACAAAATAAATCTTATTGAAATTTAAAATTGTACTAATAAATAATCAATAAAACAAGTATTAATAGTCATTTACTCATTGTATTTTTAGCTGAAACGCTCTGATGAGGAAATTCTCCCATGGCATGCCGAAACTACGTAATCTCCCGATCGCCGTGTGTAAAGAAAGACAAATTTTACAGTAATTATGAAATATTTCGCTTTAGATTGAACTACAGTAGAAATGTAACAGATTGACAAAATCATGATAAATTTTTGTCCTTTTCAATTGATGTATTATTGCTCTGGCGAGCACAGTTTCATATCTCATACTTATGTCATAAGAGTTGTCTCCCTTTGATATTTATCACAATTTCAAAGGCAAATATCTTGCAAAGTATGAATTTTCTATCTATGAAACGTTAATATGTGTAAAATGCATATATCAATTTATTTTGCTAGTCAATATATTATTTCACTTCTATGGAACAGCTGAGGCGTGCAAAAACTCTCATGGCGTACCCATGGTGTATAAATTCTCCATGGCGTATTTTAGTAGAACCCCAGCCCGTAACCAGTACTAAATAAGAATACATTTTGTACATGCTTTAAACAGCTACATACGATATGTAAAACATTTAAATATGGCTAAAATCAAGACAATTTCGTAACTTTAAGTATGCATGAACATGAAATTCAAACAACATGACGCAACTAAGATGATGAAATATGTATATTCTATATTCTACTTATTAAATGAACGTTGTCATAAAAATTTCCTGACGTGAACTACAACATGTATATCATTTTAGAAAATAACGTTGTTTATCTAGAAAATCGTATTCAAATAAAAAAGTATTGATAGCGACTAGACTTTTTATTCAATCGCCCCACATTTTATGCATACGGGAACACAAGCACTAAAAGAAGAAATGTAGCCTGTTTGTGTCTTTCATTTATTTTCGACCTGAACGTTAACAAGGGGAAAAAATTGTTTGCTCGTCAATAACTTTTTTTATCACGCATTGTTAAAAGATCTACCTCAAAACAGAAATCCTCGGCGTCTTCCAGCCTTCTCTGCTTCAAACCAAATTCAAATCGGTCACGTATTAACGGAATTATTGAAGATTTTCTTACCTGAAGCGGGGGAATTTCTTTAAATGTCCGCCATTGTTGTTGTTATTGTGTCACGTGATTCCCCGCCGTGAAATTTTGTCTGAGCTACATGTATTTCTGATAAACTATTGAATGGATTTCAATCAAGCTCCATAGAAAGTTTGAGTGAGAAGCTAAGATGAGCAATATGCGTAGAAAGATTTGCCAATGAGTTATTGCACTTTGATTAATTTTCTTATCATTCTTTATCCAAGCTATTTCTCCAGAACTGAAGGAATGATTTCAATCAAACTTCAGTGCCAACCAAAACAACCAAAGGTGTGCATATTACACTTTTTACACCTGTTACTAGCCAAGTGTAACGAAATAAGAAAACAAGCAACACGCCTTTAACAACTAACAATATTTTGTAACTAATTAAGACAAAAGAGTTTAAGAAGAGTTAAGTTTAAATGAAATTTTGACAAATTTTTACCTTAGAACTAGAAATAGAATAAGTCGGTCAAAATTAAGAATTAGGTTCAGACTACGAAAAGTTCCTGGTTCTCAAAACCTAAATTAAAAATAGTTTTAATTTTGTAAATAGATACGAGTAACCTGTATAAGAAATGAACAATTCCAACTTATAGATCTGTATTCCAGCTTAATTCCAACTCTTTCCACTTCTTCTGTACCCCCCAAACCACAAGTCTAAGTTCAAGTCCAAAATCATCAAGTAAGTTACTCTTATTCATATTAGCTTTGAAAATTTTAGATTAGTCTTTTATAGAAAGATGACAACATGGATTGGTAAACAGCTTGTTTACTAACTATCTATTTCTAATGTCAGATACATACTGAAGTAAATTTAAAGAAGGAAAGAAATATTTCTTTTAAAAGGTCCACGAACTGTGTGGCTAAAACAAGCTAAAAAGGACTAAAACCTAGAGATCCCTGTACAGACTCCCTTACTGCAAAGAGTAAAAGATGTATACCTTGATCCCAATTCTTTTGTGATTCAAGGCAATAGTACCTTGCCATATTTTTTAAGGTCTGGTGTAAACGTTCAAGGACACCTTGACTCTCAGGACGATATGCAGATGACATTTATTGTTTAATTCCCAAATCGTGCATCACTTGTAGGAATGAAACTTCTTGATGGTTGATAAGTAGGGATTTAAATACTGATGTAATACTTTTTCACATTTTTAACCGACCAGAAATTCCTTTGATGTCTATCTGAAAATATTTTTGATACTTTTGTTAGTTTCCAGAATAGGAAGTAATTATTATCTCCCTTTGTAATGAGAATACAGTTAAAGTAGGAGACCCGTAATAGAAAACAACTATTTTCACCATTATATTATCCTACAAAATTTGCTATGATTTCAAATGAGTATTATAGTACTACTTATACAAAGCCACTTTTTACTCTTTGTCCTTTTTAGAATCATAATTCATAAATCTAAAACGATTATATAGGTACATATAATGTTATCGTATAACAAATATATCTAATTCGGCTGTGAGAATCAATAATTATCTCTCCGAGACTCAACAATTATCCGCTCACCCAGCATAGTTTGATATTTTTGTAACAGGACAACACTGTGTACATTTACATTAGTTCATAATTCTCTGCAATAACTTTGGCGAATAGAAAATCTACTCTTGACGAGCAGATTTTATGTAAGCGACGAAGTGTCTACTTGAAACAATTGGTAATCATTCACGGGTGGTAAACGGTGCAACTAGCTCCATAAAGAGTCAATAGTATTTTGTTGCCTCGTAACATACGGGTATTTGCGTGCTAGTTGCATAGATAGAAAATTTGTCAACAAAGGTAGGTGTCGAATACTTTATTTTCTATTTATTTCCTTAGCGGAGACCTTTTGAAAAATCCGGCAATGCAGTGCGATATAGAAATGACTAAACTTTATTCACCGCTAGCATTTGTCATATAAGTGTGCAGCGCTTAGATAAAATCTTGGCCAAACTTTCGAACATCGAGCTGTAAAACTGTAAATCGGAGATATGAAACCACGGATTTCCTCATTGAACGTCCAATACATAGCCATTACAATACCTGATGCACTTTCCCTATTAATTTTAAGCCCAGGGAATTACAAAATAACAAAAATTGAAAATTTTAGAAGTCGTGTATGCAGAATATTAGCTGAATTTGTGTGCGGGCTAGTTGCCTAGCCCGTGGGGTAGTTGAGTAGACATGGAGGTAGTCAACCTATTTGCCCCAAATCAGCACTGTACAGGGTAATTCAACAAGTAATTTTACTTATCTAGGATTCTGAACATATTTTGAAACGCACGATTTATATATTCTTTTCATTCCAGAATTTTGAGCTTAGTAAAATTTGTAATATGCAAGTGCTTTTCACACTATCTAACATTTGGCATTCGTAAATGGATACCTATGCTATACTTGAAATAGGAATAGCGGCTAACTCGTGACCTGAAAGGTGACGAGGGTCGCAAGTTCTAGTCCCGGCCGCGCCGCTGGTCACGTGGGTATGTCTATGGAGAAGGCATTCAGGGTCCCAGCGTAGTACTGCTGATACCCAGGAAGCACACGATTTAGTGAACTTCGCCGTGATATAACTGAAAGATTCTTTGAAACGGTATGAAACCCCATTCAAATATGGTGGATGAAGCTTTTCCCGCCGCTTTTACATGTTTACTTCTTGGCGCTGTGAAGCTGCCTCATGTGATCTGACACTCTTTTTCTCGTGGCTACTTGCTTTCCACAGCAGTCGCATTGATATTTGCGAACACCCAAAAGTGCATAATCCACATGAGTTTTTAATATTGTTTTCGTGCTGAAATGTCTTTGGCATATATTAGATACTGTCGATGATGGATCCTGGTGAGCATTTTCCGAGTGTTCTTATAGTCTTGATTTGGCTGAGTAGCTCTTAGGACACTCTGAACATGTGTACCGTGAAGAATTTGGATTTTTTGACATCTTTGCTAGTTTCTGAAAAGATGTCAAATTTCACAAGTTAAAGTGCTTTAAGGGGATGTAACAGTTACATGCATGATCAGGATGCCACCCATCCCCTGCAGTTTTTCATTAGAACAACAGGCACTCGGTTTCCGATCTTTTAAGAAATTGCCAATTCTTAGGACTGTATATAAAGTAGCCTACACACGTTTTAGCTCCTGCTTTTTTTTTTTTTTTTTCAGTTTACACTGTCGTCATGTTTGGGCTGTGCCAATTTCTAATAAGGGTACCAAAGATGTCAGAAACCTTAATAGAAATGAACGCAGCCCAAATGTGATGTCAGTATAAAATTCCGTTGCTAGAAAAAATGGCAGCTGCGGAACCTTGTGTATTTTGTGTATTTGTTGATCTCAGTATTTTGTTGTCTCGGCCACTTGAAAATATTATATAAAGTATTATTTAGTCATCCGATGACCGAATGACAAATTTAGACAGATGCGAAAATATAAGCACTGGCAGACGACAAATATTACTAAGCTCAACCTGAATAAAAAGCTGGCTCCTTGTCTATTCAACTACCCCCCGAGCTAGGCAACTAGCCCGCACACAAATTCAGCTAATATTCTACATACACTACTTCTAAAATTTTCAATTTTTGTTATTTCGTAATTCCCTGGGCTTGAATTAATAGGGAAAGTGCATCAGGTATTGTAGTGGCTATGTATTGGACGTTCAATGAGGAAATCCGTGGTTTCATATCTCCGATGTACAGTTCTACCGCTCGATGTTCGAAAGTTTGGCCAAGATTTTATCTAAGCGCTGCACACTTATATGACAAATGCTAGCGGTGAATAAAGTTTAGTCATTTCTATATCGCACTGCATTGCCGGATTTTTCAAAAGGTCTCCGCTAAGGAAATGAATAGAAAATAAAGTATTCGACACCTACCTTTGTTGACAAATTTTCTATCTATGCAACTAGCACGCAAATACCCGTATGTTACGAGGCAACAAAATACTGTTGACTCTTTTTGGAGCTAGTTGCCCCGTTTACCACCCGTGTCATTGCTCAATTTATGTGACTACCATTTACAAGGACAATTTACATCTACTACGGTAAACTGGGGCCGTTAGATAGACGTGTTGGTATTGGACTGTCATGCATGTAGTTTTATCCATAAAATGTATTACTGTCAGTTGATAATTTTGCCTTTAGTGATATACACAGTATTAAAAAGTAATCACACAGCAAGTAAGATAGGCAAACGCATTGCTTCTTTACATAAACAGTGAAATGGGCATTTAGAAGAACGCAATTCCGGTTTTCTCCTGTTTATTGTGAAACCGTCAAACGCTAAAAGACCACGTTTTCATCTGAGAGTAATACACGTAGATCTACTTAAAACTTTCTCTTTATGTTATTATTTACAGATTACTTAAAGTCCATTGTTCGTCTTTCTTTAAATGTAAAGTTATATACTCTAAATATATATAAATAAACATATATAAATATATTTAAATTAACTTTAGACACCTCTTTGCACACCATAGAAAAGGGTACAGGGTACACAGCAAAAACCATACAACCATTTTTCGGTGGACCAGTTCTGAGGCCACTGTGGAAGGAGTGAAGTTTTGTTCAGCATGCAACTTTTCCATTTTGCGAAAGCTTTACATCGGCATGTTTTTTTGTTTTTGTTTTTGTTTTATTAATTTTATTAATCATTAATCATATTTAACTCGGTCTCTTTTTGTTAGCTGCAGACCTAATTATAAATATTTTTGTATGATTTCAGGTGTCGGAAATGTTCGGAATACCCCGAAACCAAGTATTTCCCATGAAGAACTACGAGAATGAAGGGTGTGTGGTCGAGGCTGTCAACATTCTGACAATGTATACTATAAAGATGATTCTAGGCCATGCTGATGCGTTCCTGTACACGCACTGCGACGAAATAATCGAGGATTATAGGAACAAATCCAAAAAGAGTTGTCGACAAACAGATTTAGAGTCTCAACAAACCGATTCTGAGTAAAGAACTGTCAAACTTAAGAGGCTGTCTTGCCGATTTCGATCGTCACTCTATACACAATGATAATATTGACATTTAGATGGACATTTAGATGGTCATTTAGAATGAGATGGTCGTTAGTGGAAAAAACACAGTTTTGAGAAAACTTGAAAAAACATTTTCGTTGCAACAATAACAGACCATTTTCAATAATGAATGTTTTATGTCTATTCTGCCTTAGAAGCAAAATTTGAATGGCCATTGATAATAAAAAAATACCTTAACTAATGTGAGAAAAATTAGGAAAAAAACTTGCAAACGTCCTTTATACGTAAGTTGTTCAAAATTGGACAAGTAAAGAAAGGTCGTAAGTGCTAGTTACAACCTTTTTGTCAAAATAGTATGTTATAAAAGGTATCGACAGAAGGTGGTAAGTGTAGCTGCATCTTCTAAGTAATCACCCGCTGCAAAGCTGGATGAGATTATAGGAATGGCCTCTGCCTATCAGTCTGTATGTTTGCCTGTCTGTCCATCTGTCCATCCATAGCTTTTTCTTGTCCGCCTCATATCTCCTGAACCATTCGAAAGATTTTCATCAAACTTTGGCTAAGCGTTTATCTAGTTAAGACGGTGTGCAGAATCCAAGATCCACATCTTCACTATGTTTGGAGTAACTGACCTTTGTTATTTTACAAATGATTTTTTGTGTGGAGCATAACTTCCAAAATATAAAAGCTATTGACTTCAGGAAGGTCACTTTAAAGGACCTTGAAAAGTTTCATTAAAATTGCTACGCGATTTTTCAAGATATTTAAAATTCAGGGGGTCCCTATGAACTGCAAACTACATGTACCTACACTGATAGACAAACCCTACTTTTTGTCTATTCATCCGTGTTGTACCTGAACTTTTTCTTCATGGCAAAAAGAGAATCTGGATATACCCCTTAAACCTTTTGCCACACAATCCCGACTTTTACTGACCCCCTAAGGAAATAGCCTTTTGAATATTTGAGGGTAAAGGATGAAATATTGTCCTTATTCCCTTATTCCCATAATGATTTATATCGTATCATTGACAAATTTTGTCATTTGAGCTACCTTTAATTTGTCATCTGCAAATGCTTTTAATCAAGACAAGTCTTGAAAATCGTCATTTGGTAAAGGGTTGAAGGATTAGAACACATAGTGGGTGAGAGAAGAAAATGGCGGTTGCAAGCATTTCCTTATTTTTCCCACAGTATTTTCAAAGGGCTTATTCTTCAGGGTCGTTTAAACTCGGGAATTTTAAATGTAAAACTAAACAACAAAGCCATGCATCTTCCGCTCAGTGGCATGTTTTCAAATATAAATGTTCGAAGAATATTGTAATAGGAATATATATAGCCGTTCTTTGTGGTAACTTTCCTTCTTAGTACATTGAAGTCCTCGATCTCTCGCAAAATCCACAATCATTAAATAACGGATGAAAATCTAAGACTTCCCGTGAGCAGACGACTGAAATTAATCGACAAAAATAAAGGGGGTAGAGTGAGACGACAGACTTAGTGAATAAGATTAAGAAATTGAAATTTAATGAATAAAAATCTATAATCAAGCTTTACTTTTGTAAATGGAGAGTTCCGATTACGTTAAATCGATATCAAAGATTTCTTAGACAATTAGAGTTCAGTGTTGTCATTTACATTTTAATCCTCTCTTTCTGGTATACGATCCTAGTCCGGTGGCTGTGTCCTGTAGTCCTTGGTCCTAATCCTATTACTGTTGTTTTAAATATTAAATAGATGTACTTTTATCACAGAAAAAAATGTAAAACTAAAGAAAGATCAGGAATTTTGTGGTAACTAAAAAGACGGAGTTTTTGATGTGTTTAGGCCGAAAATCCTAGTTGAAAAGTTAGTGTTCCTTGTGCGCTTTCCCTTTTATAATACCGCGCCCTTGACAACTCCAAAACTTCCAAATGCCTACACAGGCATTGGGTGACCAATCACAACATAGGCTTCTACAGAGTCTATATTAAGCTTGTCCAATGGTTCCGCTTTTGGAAAAATCCGAAAGATGTGTAAGTCCGCCGAACAAATTCTAGTCCATGTTCGGTAGTAAAGTAAATAAAACTGGTAGAGCGCTAGACCTCAGATATTCCAGTCACTCATAAATCCTATAATAAAGTTAGGGTAACATGTCTTTTAGTACAAGGGAGGGTAATTCTACCTTAAAAGTAAATTTCACAAGAAACAATTAGTTCCGAATCACCGGCTGGCCTTACGACCAAAAATCTAAAAAAAAAATTACAAACAGGAGCAGGTCAAATGCCACTGATTGCAAGAAATAATGCATACAAGTAAGTCGTCAATTCCTAGAGTCAATGTGATTGCATAAAATGCATTTCATGCGCTTTTCAGGCATATGGAATGACTTATATGCAATTGTAATGGGTTTTCATGAACTGTCAAATCTGAAGTTGACAATATGAGTTCTTCCTATTACCAACTTTAAACAAGGTAAAAGAATAAGTTAACGACTTCTAATGGTTATATATCTTCAGAAAAACATGTATACGATGACCATGGAATCATTACACATGTTTTCTGACTAGCAATGGTCATAGGTGTACCTCACATTACACTATGACACGCACAATGTTTTCAAAAGGCTTATTGTTCAGGTCATTTAAACCTAGGTATGTTTGGTAAAAGCTTAACTCAACAAAGGAGTCATGCGATAATCTCTAGTAGATAACAATGTTCGTTGTGTCATTTGATATGGTGTAGTTGTATGCATTATCTTCCGCCAGGTTGCATTGTTTTAAAAACAAATCTTCGAAGAATATACACTTGTAACATGCACAGACAAGAAGATACATGTTGTATATAAACCCTTTTCCTCCGGCAAGGGCACCTCCGTGACTCTTATCAAACGACAAAATTGTAGACTTATCCAACATGAACACATTTGTTGACGACAAATTAAACTTAATGGGATTTAGATACAAATGGCCTGAAAATATTGTGATTAATGGAGAAAATGCTGCTCACCAGTATTTCCTGTTTTTTTTTTTTTTTCATAATATTTTCAAAAGCATCTTTCATTTTATTTTCGTCCAAATTGACAGCATTTGAAGACAACAAAATCAATGTGACTCAGAAATTCAGACTTGTTTTTGGAAGAGAAAGAAACATTGTGGGAATGTTTTCAAAGAGTTTCTTTCTCAGGGTCGTTAAAAAATTGGGATCGTATGATAAACATTATTGTTAAGCGGTAAATAATCCAAGAAAAGTTCTATAGATTACAGAATGCAATTATTGACAATCTGCACTTTAAAGTTAACATCTTTGTTGGTATAACACAGCAGAATACTTCATCAACGGCAAGCTCTAGCTGTCCTTTACTATTGTTTGATATTTATATGGTTTGTTTAAGTTTCTTTGTGAGACACTCATACCTAACTATTTAGCATGGTCTTTAGCTCAGTTGGAATTGTAATATAGTTTTTTCTCTCTACAACAAAAAATAGACTCGTCCGTATTCAAGCAATTTGTTGCCAAAAATTTCTGATTTTTCTCTAAAACCATGTAGAACAATATAGTAGATATAAGAAATATCATCAATGTCTCCTTTTCTGTTTTTTTTTTTTTTTTTTTTTTTTTTATAAAAGCTGTCTCCCTTGGGGACACATGACATTTTTTAATTGATGGTTTCATAAGACAATCTTTCATGAATAAACTGTTATTGAATAATTGTAAAATCAATCCTGTCACAAAATAATTAATCGCCAGCTCGCTGTTTTTCAGTACTGTCATTACTTTGATTTCTTCTTAATTTGTTTCCTTGCCTCGCGCTCAAGTTTCATCTCTAGAAGAAGTTATGTCTGTTTTCTTCCTGCTTCTTTGTCATAATAACATACCTTTGAAGATAGGGTTTTCATGTTTCTTTGTGTTTGTATCAGATAATCATCTCTATAAGAGATTACTGTAAAAGGTATCCACCCAGATCATTTTGTGCAGACTGTACACTTGTCTTAACTCTTATCCTGCTGTGCGAGTTAAACGATACCCTACAGTGGATAGTAGAACCTCAAGGGTTGCTCTTTCAAAGTTAATTTTTGGGGGAGAAATATCTTCGTCTAGGACAGTGTCGATCAAAGATCAGATTGCACGTTTTGTGCTGTCTGTTCTTAATCTACATTGTCCGCAAAAGATGAGTGAGTCGCGATCAGCAGCCAAAGGGTAAACATTTTGCTGTTTGTTAATTTTCTGCCTATTCAAGGACCATTTTACCTCCAGATAAAGTTGATTGTTCGACTAAATGGATTTTATGATCCCATATTGATATGACCACTTGCTTCATTTTGCCGGATTATGTCTTAAATCGCAATTAATCATATTTAATTTTAGCAGTAACCCAAAATATTGCCTGTTTTGCAGATGCACTAATATGGAAAAAAGTGTATGAAAACATTGCGAGCAATATATGGGAATAATGGCAACAACGAGCCTTATGATAACAACGTAACCATTTTGCCTCTTTAGTCTTTTCCCATGAACATTTACAACAACTTCCCTGTACAAGTTCCACCGTTTAATACATATTTAATTTGTCGTCTGCAACTTTATTCAAAATGGACAGGTCTATATAGCTTTGTTGTTCTGTTAAAGATTTACCAGATGATAAAGTCTACACTGGTCTATTGAAAGTATATGAAGTCGACAAATTAAACCTGACTGAAATGTTGGGATCCTTGAAAGGGCAGAAAACATTGTAAGAAAAGGAGAAAGTGCTGAAGGCCAGTCTCACAATGTTTTCAAAAACTTTTAATTACAGCACTGGGCTGTATTGTGGTAGGTTAAATACCGTAAACACATAAAGCAAGGACGACGACACTAACAACAACAACCAGCTTGCAAATGATTAAATTCAGACATCTGTTAAAAACGTATCTGTAACAAAAACAACAATAAACATGACGAAAAACAGGTGAAACACAATTTTTCAGGTCAATTTAACAGTTATATAATTGATGGATATAACCTGTGCCAAATTTAACCTCAAGTTGCGCTGTTGTTTCGATATAATGTGACAGCACTTTTACTCTGTAAACCTTCTCACAGAATTTACTCTTCGAATTCTTCTTTAGACTACGAAAATAGGGTCACGCTGGTCGAATTGTAAGCATGAAAGGCTGAACTGTGGAAGTTGCCCCAACACGCATCCAACATACCCAGCCTTAAACAGACTAGTCCAAAAGGTTCGAAGTTGAGAAGACTGTTTTGCAGGGCAAGCCGAAACAGTGCGTTCGAACAGATCGGTTTGAAACACAACACCGTTTCTGGACACCTTCAGGCAAAATTAAAGTACTTTACGAAGACTTGTTTGGAATCATTTAAAACCTAACAAGACGCGGAGCGTGTTTAAATCTAATTCACAAATGACGGTTTAAAGCAACGTTTTGTTTCTGTCTGGCTTTTAACTAGGGACAGAAGTTATATCTTGGCTCTATATGTCTTGATAGAATGTATAGGAGAGATAATCTTCGAAAACTTTAGCTTGTTACTTGTACTTTTGTTTTAGTTTCGAATCAATTGAGGTAAGAGAGCCCGAGAAAAACATCTATTTATCGCCAGAACTGTACATATTCCCTGGTTAGACATCGTCACCTGAAAAAAAAAAAAACATTGTCATCATATCGTTTGAAATTCCTGATTTCAAATCTAATAACTATGTCTGTGAGCTACCAAGATTCAAGTCGGGTATGATGAAATAAGAAATAAAACAAACCTCAATTAAAGCATTAAGAAACGCAGAAAACAGCTGTCTAGTGGTAGAGCGTCGACCTCATACATCTAAGATTCGGGTTTTCTAAGCAGAGCCAACCGTTTGTACCACACGTATTTTGGCGCGAGTACTGGTCAAGATATCCAGGAGGCAATCGGCGCAACTAATTGACGGACGCTGTGAAATCTTGTTTCGCAGTCGATATAAAATAAGGTTTAAAACAAAATGTTGAAGGGAACATCATGCAATGACTATTGGAGTTCAACGCCGTTTAACAGCTTAGCTCATATTACAGCGGCAAGCGTACCTACGCATATGTTTCCTGGCTTTCTAACGCCAGTGCTCAGAAAACTTTCTGAGAGCTAAAATGAAAGCATCAGTAGAATAGAAACATAATGTTATGATTGAAACTGGTAAAGTCAAAAGCGACACATGACTTCAGTAGCTTTGAAAAGGTATGTTTGTTAGTACTGATTGGAGACACCAGAAAAATATAATTATATACACTGATTTCCATCATATTAAAGTATTTTGCATGTAATGCAGAAGTGTGAAACAGAAGTTCGAAGGGCCAACCAAAAAGAAATTGTATAATATAGGTGCCCTTTGCAGTATCGAAATGGAAAGCTGGGGTTTTCTGGTGAGTCACATCTTCATCGAAATAACAAGGCCTTGGTCGCAAAGTCAGCCGATTTCACACCTTAATCTAACATCGTCCGAATCAAGGAAGTATCCCTGGGGTACTAGTTACCGTAACATGCTCTGAAAAACATGGCGGCGCATCGAAATTCTAAATTCAGGCTGATGCAGTAATTTTATCTTACGTCTGCGAACGTAGCACTTTATAATTCAAAAGATGTATGAACAACGAACGGAAATGCTTTCAGAACAATTCCAATGAAAGGAGCGAATCGTAGATATGTGTTTTTGCTGGAGTCATATTTTAGGAGCAGTATACCTGCCTATAACCGGCAAAGATAGGCAAGGTAAGGTGTATGTGCAGATCACGCAACACATAATTGCGTCAAACACAAGGTTTTGGCTACATAGAAAATCGAATGACATTCACCATATTTGACCCTCTCCTGAACATTTATTGGTGAATCAAAGGCTCCGCTGTTTGTTTCTATCAAATATATGTATAGTGACCAACACATGAATCTAAAGAAATATCACTCAACCAGTTGAGTTTGTTGCTATTTCTAATTTAACTACCCTTGAAAAATCAGTGGAAAAATTCCTTTCCGGGAGGTTGACCATGTTCCTTTATGTAGACAAAGCCACAAATCATTTTCCCAAGAAATAACAAAGCTGCGATCAGATTCCCTTGGACAGGATGGTTTTCTTCTCATTTTTTTCTTTCCTCTGATTTAAAGCATAAGATGTTGTATGTTTACCTTAATATCGATTGTGTTTTTTTTCATAGAGTAAAATTCTCATTGACAGAACCGCATATCCGTGTGTTTTGGTCTAGATCTGCTCCAACTGTCAATCATGTTACAAACACGTACTCAAACATACAATTGATGATAAGCAAACAAAAAGTAAACTAAACTCTGTTTTTATGTATTATAAATATATCACTCATTGTTTAAAAATCGAACATTTTATAAGTGTATATGGGCCAGAGGCCTAAATACTTGAATAAAGGTATTGATTGATTGATTTCACCAAAAAAAAAACCCATCAGCTCAACACCAGAAATACATTTTAGACCTGTCCTTCTATTTTCTGCATTAAAACAGAGCAGCATCACTGCTTGCTCTCAAATTTTCATGAGAGAATACCTTTGACTACTACGATCCAAAAGGAGTTCTCAGGGTGGGCCTAGATTTCCAGGAGGCAGTTTTACGGCGGTAGTGCTCCAGAGGTCAGTTTTCCTAATATCGCTGGCTGTAAAATCTAGCCCTAACATCAAGGCAGGTTTTAAATGTTTGTATCTAAATGAGTCTTGAGTCCTCTTCGTATACACATATATGTAATCGTAATAATCCATTACCTACATAAATAGCAATCACCAATCTATCACGGTATTATGTTAAGTAATATATACAAGACTTTTCGATTGGCTGACACATAAAATCTAGCTTATCCAATGAAAGCAGTTATCACAATAACCTGTATACAGTTGTATGTACAACGGGGAGTATTTTACGCCTGATACAGCTGTGGTAATGATTAAGATTACCCGAGGTTAGCTAACTGATAGGGCAGAATTTAGATTTTTAACTTCGTTTATTCAAACATCAAAGATGGCAGAAGGAGGTAGGGTTTTCTTTTCTTGTGGGTTGGGGATTTATGCTATGAATTACACTGACTGGTCGTAAAATAAGCAATACATTTTTTGTAGGCTACCTGTTTGCTGGCAATTTATAATTTATTGTACTTCCTGCTTAACGAAACTGGTAGAGGATTAGAAATCAGAGTAGAAAAAATTTCATTGTGTTGTTTTGGTTTTTCGAAGATTAAGATCAGACTGTACAGAAGGTGCATTGGGATCTTAGCTCAACACTTTCGGAAATTACAAATTTTGAAACTATGACAACACTTATCCGAAGTGTTACTGGAATATTTTCAAAATTACCCATTTTTCCGCGACAAACCCTCTAAGTTTCTCAAATAACATCAAGCTTCTATTAATGGGGCTGGACAAACTAAACCTACTTTATCAAAAGTCAGCAAGGAGTCTCCGCACTTAGCTAAAAAAAATTAAGACACTGACAGCCCAATCTTGTATTTGTCCTTAAAGAAAACAATCAGCTTTAAATATTTGGGTCTTGAACACGAAATTTTCTGTCCTTATAAACTTTATAAATAACTACTGGGAAGTTAAGTTCTTTTCAAAAGGGTTCGGTTTATTGTCTGCTTTATTAATTAATAAACAAACTATGCCAATACATATATGTAGAAATACAGTTAATCATATTTACAATGTAAATATATTTGCCTACAGTATTATGGAAACGATTGAAATGCCACATGAGTCTTGAAAATTATGGAAAATACCTACAACATAGCATGCAGCAACCTCCGCCAAAAAATGGAAACTACAGCAGTACGGCTGCTACACTTTCGAAAACATGGTAGAAAGAAGTGTTATTGACAAAAACCTTTCCTTTGTTCAGTGTATTTTCTAAGATTTCTTTTGCATTTTGTTCTTATTTCAAACGCTGTCCCGCTGATTATAGCGCAAATAACAATGTATGATTGCAATGAGCTAATTATCCAAACATAAAATCGACACTACATGAGTCAAATTAACCGAACTAGTCTGTGACTGAAACAACTGTACATCGTGGACAAATACAGCTTATTCTCACTGGAAGAACAGTCGTATAAACTGGTTACTTGGGTCATTGTGTACAACGTTGAAGGAAGAAAGAAAGGACTTGTATTCATATCTAGTATACAACATATCGTTTCCGTTGAATTATGTTTCTCGTTGCATGAATGATTATGAGTGAGAGATATATGCATTGCTATTACAGTAAACTATTCAGTTAAAAAAAATGACAAGTTTTACTTGTGGAAAGGTTTGTATTTGGGACAATCTTCTATCCACCTCTCCATCAACGCTATAATATGTATAGTCACGCGACGTAGCTCACAGTACATCTAGCTTGGAAGTAATCGGTATTTTTCTGTTACAATAAACACCGGTGCCTGTTGCAACTTGTCCGAGCTCTATTTTGAGTGTAAATATCTTGACTCGGGCATCTGTTCCCCGTAGCCAACTTCAATTACACAGATAAAAGTGTAGAACGGAAGAAAAATGTGCCGAAAGTGAAAACGATGTAATCGGCACCTACGAGCCTAACACCATTAACCACATCCTCATGCAGCTTTACAAAAGGCTTGATGACGTATTTAAATCATAGTAGACCATGAAAAAATATTTCCAAATCACGTGATTACAGATTTGCGCCAAATATATCAAGCTGCAATGATGTTTTGAAGAATACCATCGAAGTCTCATGCATCATAGTAGTCGTCAAAAAATTATTGCAATTTGATATATTTGGCGCCAATTTGCCAAGAATTTTTGAAGAATACAATCTGTATTACATGCATCAAGCCCGGCCGGATAACTCAGTGGTTGGCGTATCTGACTCGTGATCTTGAGATTTCGGATTCGGTACTCGGTTGTGGCGAACCTCCTTTCCGATGCTATTCGCCTCTCACCATACAGGTATGTGAGAAAAGTATTCAGGGGTTTTGGAAAGAAATTTGTGTCGGTACTGGTGTGAGAAAGCCAAAAAAAACCACCTAGGTCACTGACAGCCATGATATGACCTAATCTATTAAAATGCCATCAAACTCAAAAGGTATCACATGCATCAACTTCAAAATGGCTGCAGAATAGCGAAGGTCATGTTGGGTTTCTTTGAAGCATAATTATGGGTAAAATGGAATGATATTTACTGTGACGCTAATTGGAATATTTTTTGAAAATGCTATTGTTACTTAATAGCTTTTCATGTCATACTTTAGTACCGTGAACTTATTTGTCGCAAGGCTTAATGACACAGGTTTAGACGAATTAACTAATAAGCACTGCAGTTGTCTGAGAGAACATCGAGTAACAAATGCTGACTGACATGGCAGTTATCATTTATACTTCTACAAGAAGATCAGGCGCAGGAAGGGCATAGAAATAATAGTCAATTTCGGTTTGGTGGCAAGAAAAAAACACCTGTGCTGTTTTATCTGTTCTGAGAAGAGCGTCTTTCACTTCCCCAAATGTCATTGCATCTAAACCAGAAGTGCCCGCAAATTATGTTATTTGCTTTCTGTGTTTTTTTTTGTCAATATCATCTACTAATCGAAAAACGAAATATTCAGATGTTTGTCCCAATAGCCACTCCATATTAGTTGATTATCATCCTCAATTTTTGAGATTAAGAGACCAAGGTTCACAGCAGTGATGCTCTTGCTAATTTTTTCACCAGTTTTTTTTCTTCACTTTTTTCTATCATATAAAAATGTTTTCTATTCCTTGTTACGTGTATAATCGTAAAATGTCAGAGATTGTAAGATGTGGAGAGAGATAGATCCCCGACCCTCCTACATCATTATAAGGGGACAATGAACATTAAAACAAAACTATTCCGCTTTTGATGACCAAGAGGAGGACGGCTGTTAAAAACATTGTAAAAAAATAATGCAGATAGCCATCGTTTTGTCCTTTTTCCACGAGTTTTCTTTTTTTTCTTTCGGCGATTCAGATCATCGGTTTGGCTAAATTTGGTCTACATTGGATTCGTATGCGCAAATGCTTTCGATTTGGACAAGTCGGGGCGACATGATTAACCACAGCCGTGAACAAGTTTCCAAGTCCCCTGCCACCTGACCGTACAACTAATAAAGTGCCCTGCCGTACAACTGTACAACTAATTTTCTACTCCAGGTCAAACGGATTCAACAGTATTATTCTTTTAACACTAAATTGTGCAACTGAGAGGATGCTTCCCTTGGGAACGCACGTACCCTATTCATGTGAACTGGAAAAAATATTTCATTTTATATATTGTTTATCTAAAAACACAATTGAAATGAGCAAGGCGATGGGTTGTTCATAATGTCATACCTCAAGGTATCGTAAGAGGTTTTTTTAAAATAAAAATAATGTAGTAAAATCATTGTCCTTCTTCGTAAAGGCTTCTCTTAGAAAAGTCTCGATGCAAACTAAGTGTCCTAGAGAGATTATCTGTTTACAAAATCCGTACTGGTTTATGGAAACCAGTTTATTTTTTTCTACCATTTCCCCCCATTTTATTTCTGCAAACAAAAATGATTAAGACTATGCAGTGATAGTGTCTAGGATCTTGGCCAGCCTTCATTTAGGGATGAAAAATAGCTTCTCGCCAAGAAAACGCCTGTCTTCAAGTTCTGATGAACATTTAGAGTAAACAGTGGTGGGAACGAAGAGGTAATTATATTTAAAATAGATATCATCAGGAGCAAATTGCAGTGTCATGATATTCATAAGATTCCTCCAAGACGTAAAGCGCCTACAATAAGCTAAAGTTTCGCACAGGTTTGGAAAGAAATCGTCTACCACTTATGTATCTTATCACGTGTAACATAATTATAATATTCGCCTTGAGTGGCAGCTAGATAAAAACCTTTTCATACTGATAGATTCTTATCAACTATAAATGGTCTGCAAATAAAAAGTAAATTCCGAAGGTTAAGTAAACCGTGATTCGATTAGAAAGGATACCTGGATCATCAGCCAGCGGAGAGAAAAACGTGTTCTATCACTTTAAACTGTAGCTTTCAAAAAAGTTTTAGTCTTGTTGGGTCATGTGGGGCAAAGAAGTATGTCACCGGGCAAAATCTTGGAAAAAGCATGTGAGCACTCAAAAGGCTAAATAATCGGCCCTATGCTCTTGAAAATTGGTCAGAATATAATGTCTTGATGATATCTCGGACAAGTTTAAAAATGGGTTACATTTGGTCAAAAAGTAGGTAAGAGGGCTAAATTAAGAAAGTGCTTGTGCGTCTTTCCTAGAGCCCTCATTTTCAGCTAACCGATCTTCAGCGGATCGCCAAGATCGCCACCGGTCTACTCTCTAGCACAAAGATCCATGGTGCTCTGTTCAGAACGCCATCACATCTCTACTTAATCGCTTAAATCGCTATCGAAACGCAACTTGAAGGTAAACATCGCAAATGTAGCGCTATTGGATAGCTCAAGAGCGCAAATGTTCCTCCAGTATGCCTGTCATTGCGCTTCTATGTGATCCGATAGCGACCATTACAGATGCAGTAGCGCTTCGTTGCGATCAAGTGGCGATATGATCACGCTCCGATACGATCAAGTGGCGATAGGATAGCGCTCCGTTAAGGTCAAGTTGCGATAGGATGGCTCTCCGCTACGATCAAGTAGCGATATGATGGCGCTCCAATCGCGCTTTTGGACTATATAGAAGAGTGCCTGTCTGTCAGACCGGTAATGCAGTGGTAAAACGCCGGACTTTCGATCCTGAGACCCGAGGTTCGATACCCGGCCCAACCAGGACCGTTCTGAGACACCTTGTCTTTCACAATCAGCTAGAGGTGAACTGATTTTGGAACCTAGAGGTAGCCTCGAGTGTATCAGTGGTTTACACTGGGTTAAGAAACCAAGGAGGTATATTCGAAGAAGACTTCGGGGCTTGTACCCGGATTTCCTTGTATCCGACTCTTTTTCTCTGATGGTCCGTGCCATAATGCCTCGAGGACAGAGGGACCTTAATCCTACAAAGTCATCATATCATATTTCGCATCTGGAGACCACCTGGTAAAGGAGCAATAAATTCTTTAGTAAACTACAGTATGCCACCCAGTTGGGGAAGCGAAAGGATGGTCAAAACCTCGGGTTACTAACGGACCTAAAACAGGTCGTATAAGGTCGCAATTCCTAGCGAATCTACGATAGTGACTATGTACAGTTCAGTCGCTATCGGATCTCAATGGTCGTTACTTGATCGCCGGTGGAGCCTCATCTGGTTGTTATCTGAGCGGGAGTGTCCTCATAATTACCAATTCGGTAGCGATCTGAGGCGATCTACGGCGCTCTGTATGAGCTCACAAAGCGCCATAGATCGCGGCCTTGTAGAATGGGGGTATAAAAATCTCGTGCGCACTCAACCAAGCACAATCACCATTACTATACATAATTTTTCCCAATACTCACCCTGCAACCTTCAAAAACTTCATATGACAAAGTCCTCTTCGGGTAGTTAAGCCTATTTCTTTCTGTTGGCACACAAAATAATTCCCAAGAAATAACAAACTTGCGATCTGTTTCATAACCAGAAACACATTATAGACCTGCCATTCCTTTTTCTCTTATAAAACATTGCAACAGAAGTGCTAGCTATCAAATATTTAAACCGGACTACTCTTGACAACAACGACCCGGAAGTAGTACGCAGTACAAATGCGACACCATATAAAGCTAAAATACTGATTAACAGTTTACCCGAGGATAGCAAACTGATAGGAAGCAACATGGCAGAAGCAAGTAAGAAAAAAGGGGTTTTTTTCATGGGCGAGTGAAGCAATTTATGTTTTATGTCACGAATTCTAATTTATTTATCTTAAAACACCTTATGCATTTTCTTGTATCATTTTGCATGCGATATATATTTCCAATTATTTTCTGTGGAAGTAATACTCTTATTTATTCATTTTTATTTCTATTTTCTGTGTAAGTTATACCTTTTAATACTGTCTGTGCATTCAATACATTTTGGTATTTTCTGTTGATCTCAACTGGCATTGGATAAGCAATAGAAGTGGAAACAAGAGGGCCATGATGGCCCCGTATCGCTCCGCTAGCTAATAAGTAAAACCACTACGTGCCAAACTTTACAATAGTTGGCAAATTGGTTTTGAACATGAGACCGCTAAAACAGGACTAAAATTGGTATCCTTAAGTCTTGTGGTCAGTAAAAAGATTTCCAAAGTTTTCACTATATAAGCCAATGTAAAACTTCTGACCCCTGGAATGGGATCAAATTCGACCCTTGGGTTATACTTTGAGCACTAATGGTAAGGACCCACTAGATAAAGCTACAGGTACATGCAAAATTTGGTAACCCTAGGCTTTATGACCAAGTACAGGGAGATTTCTAAAGTTTTCACCACATATACTCATGTAAAACTTGTGACCCCCGGGGCGGGCCAAATTTGTCTCCAGTGCTATAATTTGATCACTCTTGGTAGGGCCCACTAAATAAAGCCACATGCAAATTTGGTAGCCCTTGGCCGTATGGCTAAGTGCAGAGAGACTTCTAAACTTTTCTGTTTATAAGCCCATGTAAAACTTGTGACCCTAAGGTCAGGGTCAAATTTGACCCCAGAGCTATAATTTGGGCACCCTTGGTAGGGGCCCACTAGATAAAGTCACAGGTAAAGGTGGTGGCCCTATGGCTTACGGCTAGGTGCAGGGAGACTTCTACGGCTTTCTCAATATAAGCCCATGTAAAACTTGTGACCCCCGGGGCGGAGCCAATTTTGACTCCAGAGCTATACTTTGAGGAAACTTTATAGAGGTCTACTGGATAAAGCTACACACCAAATTTGGTAGCTTCAAAACCGTATGGTTTCAGACAAGAAGATCGTTAAAGATTTCCAATATATTTAAGTTTTGTTGTCATGGTAACCGATGTTTACGAAGGAATCATATTCTTTCAAGAACTTCTGAAGAGGACCATTGCAGAATCATTTTTGGGAAGTTTCATCAGAATTTGATGAGTAGTTTCAGAGAAAAAGATGCTTGAAATAGAAACGGACGGACAGACACACAACCGACACTGGACCATGACATAAGCCCGATGGCCTTTGGCCAGTGGAGCTAAAATTTGTGTTGTTTTTGGATTGTGTAGATCAAGATCAGACTGTACAGAATATGCTTTTAGATCAGCACTATCCGAAAGGGTGTTCATTTGAATTCTCAAATTTTAAGTTTTTTTTTTTTCTATCGACTTAAATTTTCATTAGATCAATCAATATTTAGGTCTTTACCAGACAGCACAGTTGAATTTCAAATTTTTACAGGCGTCAACAAACTTTGACTAAAGCATAGAAATCAACCTTTGAAAGGGTAGAAAACTTTGTTGGAAAGGGAGAAATTGCTGATTTCCCATTTTCCAACAATATTTTGTTAAGATTGGGAATTATGTGCTTAAGGGTTAAGTTTTACCAGACATAAAATTATAGACATATCCATATAGAAAACATTTGCAGACGACAAATTTAGTGTGGCTTAAATGATGGGATCTGTGTTTGAAAGGATAGAAAATACATTGGTCAAACCGAGAAATCTCGGTAAACAGCATTTTCTCCCTCAATAATTTCAAAGGTTCTCTGCCTCAAGGTCCTTAGGTGGACGAACTCTAAAAAAATATTATCGTATTTGTTATTGTCTCCTTGTCTTCAATGCGAGAAAAATATCATCGTATTTGTTATTGTCTCCTTGTCTTCAATGCGAGAAAAATATTATCGTATTTGTTATTGTCTCAGTGTCTTTAATGCGGGAAAATCTTTTCGTATTTGTTATTGTCTCAGTGTCTTCAATGCGGAAAAAAAGTATCGTAGTTGTTATAGTCTCAGTGTCTTCAATAATCTGTCAGAATATGAAGTCATTTTTTTTTTCACCCCTGCCCCATTTCAGACACTTTAATAAAATTGGCAGCATCCCTAAGGTAATATAATGCAAACATTTTCGGGGAAAAAGGTTGATTTGTATCAAATTTGGTACATAAAAACGCACTTTTTTTTTCTTTTAAAAAATACCTTTAATTTTTGTGCAATTTATAATTTGAAACAATGACGTAACTTAGACGAAGTGCTACTGAAATATTTTCAATTTAACCATATTTCCATGACAAATCCTCTTAGTTTTTCAAAATGATATCAACCATTTCTGTATGGGGCCTGGATATGTTATATCTACTTTTTCAGCTCACATGACCACAAAGTGGTCATGGTCTGCTATTAGGATGATTAATGTCCGGCGACCGTCCACACTTTGATGTTTTCAATTCTTACGAACAAAGTCCGTAACAAAGAAACAAATGAGTAAATGCATCGCAGAAATATAGGCAGCCGAGAACGCCCGGACGAAAGGTCAATGCCATAACCACTTAAGCCTCGGTCAAATATTCACGGAAGAGCACCACGGAAGAGCTACGGTCTAATCGCTCCCGGATGACTACGGAGATGACAAATTCCGTAGTCCGCTACGGTTCCAATACGGATACACAACGGTGTGAGTACGGAGTTTTACGAATCTACAGCCAAAATGTAGATCAGGGTTCCAGGAGTGATACGGACTGTTACGGTTGGACACGGTTTAATACGGAGTGACATGAATCAGGACGATTGTAGTACGGATACACTACGATTTGCTACGGTACAGGTACGGATTAGTACGAATAAGAATGATCCGATACGTAGTTGTATGAATCGTCACGGATCGATACGGACCTACCACGATTTAGCATTCCGTCCAATTGCCCTAGCCTGCTCACTTTCAAAATGCAACAAGTTCGGCCATGAGAGCCTCATACTGGCCATGGACGGGTCTTCGTAAAAGCCAATCTCTAGTCCACATATTCTCTGTCTTTTATTACCTAATTATTATAATCAAAAACCCATCACAAGTTGACAAAATTTGGCCTCCACGAAATTGGAGGTATCTGCAGACAACAAATGTAAATTTGGTACAAATGAGCTTCAGTTCTACAATAAGGTAGAAAGCATTGTGGGAAATGGAGAAATTGCCCATTTTGAGCATTTTTTTTTTTTCGATTTCCTAGAATCACAATGTTTTCTTGACTTGTCTGTTGCAGACCCATAAAAGGAAGGGATTGAATGGCAAAGGGTGCAATGAAAATATTGATCAATAATATTTCTCTTATGTCCATAAAATCTGCTGTTTATTTCACAATTACACTGATTATCGTGAATGTTTATGTTTTAAAAGTAAAGTGATTGTCTTTATAGTTAGTATCATCCATTTCGAAAGGGCCAGCCTGACACCAGGCAGGCAACCAGTAACCATACATTTAACTAGCTGGCGGTTCACCAACCAGCCATATCAGATCAAGCTCCTGGCGGGGCTCGAACCTTTGACCTCCCGTTTCGTTGGCGGTTGCCTAAACCACCAGAAGCGGTGACAGTTTTATGTACTCGTACTATTTGATCGTTTTACTTGCATGTTTAGCATCATTGTTTGGATAGAATGTCACATTATAATACTAATGTTTATTCATTTTCGTACAATGTTTTGTAAAATATGTAACCTTAAATTAAAGGTATAAGTAGTGGTACGATAAAAATATAATTATTGCATCTATGTATGTCATCAAGCTGCTGGACCAGTGCCTTGACATTTTGTGCCATACCAATATCCAATTGCAGCCAATTTATTACAAACATCATTTGTTAACGGTTCATGATTGTGAACTCAACAACAAAGCGCAATTAATTGCGTTGTATTCTACAAAGACAGAGTATTTATACCCTTGATGAAGTACATAATTTTGAATTTATCCTACCAAACAATAGTGGTCCTTACAATTCCATACTGTGTCGTGTTGCAACGTAGTAAACCTTAAAAGTCCGTGCGAATCCCTGCCTCTCCGTAGTACAACGTATTAAGATCATGACTTTCCGTGACAAATCCGTATCATAACGTAACTAAAACGTAGTGTAACCGTGCTTATACGTAGTTCTCCGTATCAAATCCTGAAAAAAAATGGCTTACGGATAAGTACGGACTGGTACGGTTTTAATACGGACCAGAACGTATCAGTACGGTCTAATACGGACTAGTAAGGATACGCTACGGTCG
Source organism: Tridacna crocea (assembly GCA_943736015.1). Taxonomy (NCBI): domain Eukaryota; kingdom Metazoa; phylum Mollusca; class Bivalvia; order Cardiida; family Cardiidae; genus Tridacna; species Tridacna crocea. The sequence goes on from OX031071.1 coordinate 7,701,800, forward strand.
TTTGATCCGTAGCGAATTTTTGTGCATGTTCAAAAATTGTCAAGGACCGCTACGGATATACAAGGACTACTACGAATGACTAGGTTACAAGGCGGAGAGCTACAGACTAGTACGAGTTGTCATGGACAATGCCGGAACGAATCCGTAGCTCTTCCTTGGCGGCCTTCCGTGACCGGGGTATTAGCTAAACAGAATTCTATCTAACTCAATTGTTAGGTATTGTATTTAAATCGGGATGGAGCCATGCATGATAGAGTGGTCTCCCGTAACACACCCACTCTTAAAGTCATCACTTATTGATGAATCGAAGCCTTATTAGGCAGAGAGTCCGTTTTTGGACAACAAATGGGATTAATGGCTCAATGGCCAATACGGGGGAGTCTCCATCTTACGAACAAAGTCCGTAACAAAGAAAATATGAACAAATGCAAGGCAGAAATACAGGGACCGGACAGGATTCGAACCGAGAACGCCCGGACGAAAGGCCAATACCATAACCACTGAGCTAATGAGAATTTTCCCTAACGCAGTTGTTAGGTAATGCATCTAAGTCCAGATGAAACCATATATGAAGGAGTGGTCTCCCGTAATACACTCCAGCGCCTATGAATATTAAACAATCAGAATCAAACTTGGTCAAAGTGTATATGGCTGCAAGATCTCCGATGAGTTCAATTGTGAGCGTAATTTAACCAAAATGCCCACATGTATCTGCCCTTAGATTTTAAAAATTGCTAAATTTAACTTAGCTTCTTCATTTTTTCACCAAACCTACTTATATTTAAATAGAATGTACATAAAACTAAGATCTTGTATGATTTTGATTTTGAGCGTGATTGAAACAGTATGTATAGATTCATCTGCCCTTGATCATGAGGAAATGCTTAATTTGACTTCGTTCACACTCAAGCTCCTTCATTTTTTCACCAAGCCTAATTATATTTTTACAGAATGCACATGACCAGACGATCTTGAATGAATTTGATTTTGAGCATGGTTAGATTAGTTTGTTTAGAGTTATCTGCCATTGAAATCGAAAAAGTTGCTTTATTTACACTCTAGCTCTTTCATTTTTTCACCAAATATAATCTATTTTGACAGAATGTACATGCCCGCAAGATCTTAGATGAGTTTAATTTTGAGTCTGATTAGACCAGTATGTTCACAGCTGTCTGCCCTTGAAATTGACAAAATACTTAGTTTAATTTCGTTTTACACTCTAGCTCCTTAATTCTTGTTTAATCAAACCTGATAATAATCTAAAGAATGTACATGATCTTAAGATCAAAAACAAAATAACAAGATAAATTTTGAGATGATCGGACAGGTATGTTTAAAGTTTCCTGCCCTTGAATTTGAAAATGCTAAACTTTACATCGTTTACACTCTAGCTTCTTCATTTTTATATCCCGACAATCGATAGTTTATGGAGGTTAACTGGAGTCACCTTGTCCGTCCGTCCGTCTTTGCCTTTGATAGTTTACATGTTGGATTTTTGTCCGGAGAATAATTCAAAAGTATAAGAATTGCTGGTTTCGAGCTGCAGCGCACAAAATCCATAACTCTGTTATATGATTTTTAAAATTTTTTGTTGAGATATTGCTCGTTGTTATCTTAAATGTTGGCTTTTTGTCTGGAGCATAACTACCAAAGTAAATAAGCCATTAACGTGAAACTTCATATCGAGATAGATCACATTTAGGAGAGGTGCATAAAAAAACTGTAACTCTTTTTCTTTTATTATTTTTTGAGTTAATACCGTTCTTTTTACACGTGGGATTTTTGTCCAGATCATAACTTCCAAAGTATATAAGATCTTCAAATTTCATATGCAGATAGATCACACTGATGAGACGTGCAGTGCATAAGGGGCTTAACTTAAATGTCATTCTTTTTGGAGTTTTTTTTTTTTGTTTTTAGTTACTTAACAATTTCTTGCCTGGGTAATAACTTTCAAGGTATGAAAACTATTAACTCCAAACTTCATTCACAGATAGAAAATTATATGACAAGCTAGTGCAGTGTTCAACATCAACAACTATGTCCCCATAATATTTGGAATTTTTGCCCTTGTCAAAACAGTCAGTATAAACAGACCATTGTTTACTATCCAATCATTGATTGCTAAAACCTCAACTAGACGACAAAATTGTAGACATGTCCAAATTGAAAGCATCTGAAGATGACATTTTAAGTTGCTAGTTGCCTTTTAAGGTTGCTTTTGTGCAGAATTTCTAAGTAAAGTGGACAATACAGATAAAAATGTACACCCTGTGCTATCTGATCTTGATCTAAACTAGCTAGGCAACTACAGCTTGTGAATGGGACCTTAAACAATTAACTCTTTACTAAATGGCTAAATTTAATACTTTTCTCAGTGTAAAGCATTAATTGCCGACAACAAAGGAAACTTCTTGACTGAAAATTCACTTGTTTTGGGAAGTTAGAAAATATTGTTAGAAAAGGAGAAAATACTGTTTATTAGTGTTTTCCCCTTCTCCTTTAGCATTCTTCCACAGAGTCGTTAAAAGTCAGGATTGTGTGGTAAAGCAAGAACAGGATATAGATGCCAGACCTGGGATCAATTACTTGAAGATGTAATTAATTACATTACCAATTACATTGAAAACACTCATTTAAAAATACAGTTATAATTACAACAAAATACAAATGTAATTAATTACGTTGCAATTACAATTACCAATTAAATTGTAGAAAAGTGATGTACATATTTGGCTACTTGCTTCCTTTAAAGGTAAGATTTTCCACATGTATCTCGTACATATATTACTGACATTTATATGAAAAAAATAAAAAATACAAATCATTAACAATGAAGAATTATAAAATTACCAAAACAATTATGGTGTTCCCCGAAAATGCTACGTAACCTCTTATGGTGTTTTTAGATTTCGCGCCAAAAATTTAAAAAAGCATTGTGGGAATGTCAAGTGACTGACTCATGACTAATGACGCATACATTCCAGAACATAACGAACATGTATTTTTTTTTTCCATAATGTCTTCTTTGAATGAAACTTCGTCTGTGTATTTCCAGTATGTAAATGAGCGAGTTGCTCATGTAAAAATAGACGGTGTTTCCCGTCGGGGTTGACCTGGGCCGCAGTAAATCTCTAATTTCTCTTGTTGTTGGATGGGTTTTGGCTATTTGGGTTTTACGAACGAAAATTAAAAGAATTTGGGAGTATAAGGATGATGTTTTTTTACTTTTGTAAAATTTTCGTCCCAAAATCTGAAGGACCACCTTCATGTCTTTCACTGCCAGATAAATGAGTTAAAGTTTCCAACGGCTACAAGTGAAGTTACATTGTAAGATAGAAATAGTTTCACAATTATCTAGAATAGGGTAGAGGACAGTGCAGATCAGAGATCAGGCAGCACGTTCTGTGCGGTTTAATTTTGATCTACACTATTCTCCCTGAATCGTCAATGGTAGGGAAAAAGCTAATGCCCTAAGGAGATGCATTAATGCCCCTTTTCCTAGGGCGCGGGTCAAACAGATTCGATTTCTAGCGTATCATGACAATGTAAAGTACATGTATAAGCTATTTAAAATTCTTTGTGTGCAAACCAGTGCTTATTTTCTGGTTATATTAAGTACTGCACTTGTACATATTGTAATCTTATCTGCGTATAAGTGCACTCATGGTGTAAAATAGTTTTTTAATTGGTCAGAATAAGGTCATGTGACGAAAAAACTGCATACCATTTTTCGATGAACGCAATGGGACTACTTTCGGTTTTTCCAAATTCTTGTGTAGTATCTAATTTTAGATTTCATGCAAACTGTTTATATAAATGGGTTATATTTAGAGTTCCATCGCTGAATCAATCAGCCGCAGAAAAATTGATTTCTTTTTCTCTAAAAAACTTGCAAAAAGGAAACTACCGAATAAACCTTGACAAAATGATGAATGTTTATCTTTATTTGCATCCTAAACATAAATAAATAAATTAAGCCAACAGTGAATCGAGAGTCTGAATGGTGGACGTCATCAGTTACATCATTCAATACGTCAGCTGTCGATTTCTATGAAGCCAAGGGCACTGAGCTAAATTTAGTGCACTGTGTAAACGGAAAATTTACTCTTGCATAAATGAATTAGATTTCTTGTTTCATGACGGAATTAGTCTTAGTTTTTTTATTGCGGGGATAAGGTAAAAAAAATGATTACTATTGACCGGAGAAAAAGTCATCATGGATTTGATGGAATGTATAGTGAAAGAACTGTTGGAGAAAGGACCGAAAGAAGTGAATACACTGTGTTAAGAATTTTAGAAATGTTGGTGTGATAGGGACAATATTTGAATCAAGCCTAGAATTGGGAAAAAATGCAGAATTATTAGCTGTGACACCCTTTTTTTTTACATTCTTATAAGTGGCGTCATTCGATTCATAGCTTACAAGAAACATAGGATAGGCCAAATCTTATATCGGCAACAGGTAGATACCCATCGAGAACAGCTCTGCCGACGGGAGGCCTACGTACGTACACCTATTCATTACAAATTATCTATAAAAAAAGTCACTCAAATAAACACATCGTCCGCTTAGCCTCAAGTTCAGATTATTGATTATATTGTTCATATACAGATTTTTTTTTTTGTTCGATGAATCATCAAAAGTATTGATTTCAAAGCTAGCAAAATGGCCGTATTCGACTTAAAAAAATATGTTGAAAAGCTAAAGATAGATTGGGTATTCATGCCCATGCTACCAAGTATCCGCCAAAGAAATTAACTCGTATTTACTGTCGTTTTTGTCCGTGATTTTTTCTCTTTATCATTTTCGAAAAATGATTTAAGGGAACAGCGAGTGCAACTATAAGGGTGGAGTGCAGATTTTTGTGTTTTCATCGAGATATAAAATGCAATTGCCTTATAACGCCTTCGGGCGTTATTTGCCATGTTATAAATGAAAGCAACTGCATTTTATATCTCGATGAAAACACACAAATCTGCATTCAACCCTATACAAACACAAAGCGAACGGATCTTAGTGCTTAAAATACTTCAACCCTTTGGCTGCTAAGCGCAATTTAAGGACCTTTTGCGGAAAGTGTAGATTCAAGATCAGACTGCACCTTCTGTGCAGTCTGATCTTGGATCTACACTGTTCGATAACGAGATATCAGTCCCCAAAAATACTCGGAAAAACAAAAACGATATGAGTTAAAAGTGGCTGAAAATGAGTATAACGGCCTCTTTAAAGCATGTGTGTAAAAGTCTTCTAGAAAGTTATGGCGTTTGTCGACAGGAAAGTAGGCCATTCTTAATACTGAAACTGAAATCGAAACAAGGACATAAGGCATTATATCAACATTCAACGCTGGAACATGTATGACGAAATGTGTTGAAAATGTCCAGGAGTCACCCTCCCCCTCCTTCCCACCAAGTGTTTTTAAATGACGCTAGCTTTAAAAAAAAAACCGACAAAACATTCTAGAAACTTCCATTATTTATTGTTCATATATCGAAGTTTGATGTATAAAACTATCTCAGGAATATACACTCAACAGAACTTCCAACCGGCTACTTTTGTTTTTCCTGTAAATTTTACACAAAGTAATTGACAGGTAAACAAAAACACTTTTAACTTAAATCTTGACTTTAGAAATAGTATTGAAGTAAAGAAGACCTTGATTTTGCCGACTGAAAGCACCTCTTATACAAAAAAAGGAAAATACATGTTTTGCGCATGCGCAGTGTCTATTAGCCAGTCCAGATTAAAGAGAGAGGCATACATTACCGAAATTTCGTCAGCACTTAGGAAAAACATAAATACTATATTCTGCAAAAAAGTATCAATCGAAAGGTGGAGCGTGAAGCTTACAAGAAAATTATATCAGATTTTTCGATGTTAAGTGAATGAATGTTGATTAAGTTCCTTCCAAAAGTACAAGTCAGAATTTTTTTTTTTTTCAAACTTAGGCTGGACTACGCTTTAAGACTGTTGCATTGTTCTCCAAAATATCAAACTTAATGAATTTCCTCTTTGCTGGACAGAGGATGCCAAAAATGGTCAACGAGGAATTCCAGTTTAAAAGTGGTGGTTTAGGAGTTCGGTTTGGTGTAGATCTAAAATTACAACAGTTGTGCAGAAAGGCTCATTACTTTCCGAACAGCCGTCGTATCTTTATTGTTTGTATAAATTTGGCATATCTCCCGCCAGATGACATTCTACAAATACTCATCTCTAATTTGGGCATTCCGGATACAGAACCGGACTACTTTCCAACGCGACAACCGTTTCTTTGAATTTCAATCTAAAATTAACGTTTACTCAATAAAACGCTACCTGGTGCGATTTATTCACATATGATCTGCAATTTAGGGGAATCTGGAGCTAAAACAGGCTGATTTTTCCTCAAACATATTGATAAAAGCAATTTTCGTCGTTGCTACTTTACGACGCGTATTACTGCAATCTCCACGATATCGAGGGAAAGTGATGCGACATATACGACAGGTCGAATCTTCGAAAAATATGATTTGTGCAGACATCGTAAGTTTGCAAAGTCTATATATGGCTGTAACATAAACTTTGGGCGTATTTGTTCTAGCAAAACCGGTTTCGGTTCAGACCAGTTTCAGAAAGCAGTCATTTTTTTCTATTGAAACTACTAGTATTAGGAAACCAGTTTCGGTTTTCTTCTTATTTTGGGAATGAAACCGAAACTGTTTAGCAAAACCATCGAAACTGCCTGATAGGGTAGTTTCGATAGTTTCGTCTGTCCGAGAAAACTTGTTTCAAACCACTTTAATTGTATATATTATCATTATTCAATATTTCCCGGTTAGTGTGTTAAAAGGCTTTTTTTCACTCACTTTCCATTTTTTTTCTTTTCTCTCTCTCTCTCTCTCTTCCCCTCTCTCTCTGTCTTTTGCAAAAGAAATTAAAAAGAAAAGAAAAAAAAAGATCAGGTCACCACACGTGGATGAACCACTTGTAGATGTCAATGGTCGGCTGCAGTTGTGTAGTTGCTCTCTTCCGCTTTTTCCCAGTCGACTTCGATGCTTACTACCTCTCTGGCCCAAGTGGCTAAAGGCAACGCGGGCCCTGAATCATCTGGTGGTCACTTTAGCCTTGACCTTTCACAGATTAAACTTGAAATAAGGATCATTTACACTCCAAGGTCACAGTGGCATTCAGCTTTGTGGTATATAGACCAAACCTTGTCCAGATGATAAGTACACACAGAATTGACGTAGGTTCTTCAAATTATGTACAGATATTCATCTTGGAGTGTAAATGATCCTTATAAATGTAAATGTAAATGATCCTTGTAAATGATCCTTATCTATTTCAAGTTTAATCTGTGAAAGGTCAAGGCTAAAGTGACCACCAGATGATCCAGGGTCCGCGTTGCTTCTCGCGACTTGGGCCATTTGCTCAAAAAGAAAAATTAAAGTGTCTCAAAAATCATCATATGTGGCTCAACTTGTGGCTCCAACATTTTATTCGCGTATTATCAGAGACGTAGTAAGCATCAAAGTCGACTGGGAAAAAGCGGAAGTCGAACGCTTGTTTTGATATCAGTTTATGAACTGTGCCACTTCCTGTGTGGCAGTAGGCGGGTCATGACTGATTTACAAACACACATCTTGTTCATACTATTGAATATAGCCATTCTCTGTGAAAAAAGGGCTTAACGCATCTAGAAAAACAAAACAAGTATGGACTCATATCAGCCTGCAGAGTCCGTGCAGGCTTACGTTAGTTACGAGGGGCAATCCAGAATTAGCGGTACTAGTCTTATAACTTTCATGTTAATCCATGAATATCAAGTAAATTTTGCAAGCATGACGTATGATTAATTATCAACCAACCCAGAAAATTTCATTAAATTCAGACATAAAAGTAGCAATATACAGTAAAACAAAGTTTACATATTACATTTATGCTGGGCAGGTATCAACGTCACGACTTCAAATAATGACGTTACTTCTGTGATGTCCAAACTCGTTATTTCTTATTATCCAGGGTAAATAAACGAGGACTGACCGACAGCTGATCTTCCTCATATTCAAATTATCTGCAAGTATCCACTGAACAGTACCACAAGTTAAGCCAGTTTCGCAAAATATATAACGATCTCGAGTAACAACGTTCCCAACAGCTTCAGTTGACGTCGCGTCAAGACTGCTCCTCCGGCTGTTCCATTTACTCATCTTCCAGTGATGCTCCGCGTTCTTATAGGATACAAAACCAAACAAACATACAGTTTGTGATGTAAAATGTTTTGTGGGTGTCTCTTGAGGGACCTTGTAAGTTTCGGTTGGTGAATATCCACGCTGCACACAAAACTTAATAACTGCGCGAGTTTCAATACTTCCAATTGACATCATGGCTGACACTCACTAGGGAAGTAAATCGGCCAGTTGAGTTTACAAAAAAACCGAAAATGACATTGAAATTTCAACTGTTGGTTGATATGATGTCAAAAGTGACATCCACAACGTTGCGGAAAAAATGGGGCGTTCGAAAGGTTGGAAAACTCGTACTGGAGTTTAATAGATTTATAACCGTACATCGGTTGCTATGGTCACCCATTAGGTACTGACGTGATTGAAAGACCGCATTGATTTTTTCTACATCATATCAAATACATTTGAAACTTGAATTGAGCCAAATCTTAGAACAAAATTCAAATAAGTTTTTTTTTTTATTTAGAGCATCAGTACTGCTAATTCTTGATTGCCCCACGTACGTTAGTTACATTGCAAGATAGAAATACTTTCGCAATTATCTAGAATAGGATAGAGGACAGTGCAGATCAGAGATCAGACAGCACGTTCTGTGCAGTCTGATCTTGATATACACTATCCTCCCTGAGTCCTCAATGGTAGAGAGACAGCTAATGCCCCAAGGAGATGCATTAAGGCCCCCCTTTTTCCAGGGCGTGGGTCAAACAGGTTTGATGTCTAACGTGTTATGACGAAGTAAAGTATAAACTATTTCAAATTCTTTGTGTGCAAACCAGCGTTTAGTTTCTGATTAAGATGGTGTAATCTTGCATGCGTCAAACACAAAGCGAACGGATCTTATTGCTTAAAATACTTCAACCCTTTGGCTGCTAAGCGCAATTTAAGGACCTTTTGCGGACAGTATAGATCCAAGATCAGACTGCACGTTCGATAACGAGATATCCGTCCCCAATCTTGATTTTTACTTGCGGCTTGAAAGTTCCTTTCACTTATCTAGAAGGATAAGGGTTAAAACTGTGCAAGATAACTATACAAAAAGCGTATTTGTTGTACCGAAACTAGTTTTGGTTTCAGGTTTTGCAATGGTTTTGACAAAACCAGGTCTGGTTTGATAAAAAATCGAGCAGTTTTACTGCTAAAGTTTCAAAATGGTGGCCTGTTTTGCCCTTGTTCGAGAAAGTCTATAAAGCGATTAGGTCTAATTAATAAACTTGTTTCTGTCATTCTAATAAGACATACAAGGCCGAGGATTGAGAACTAATTTTGGATAATTATGGTATTGTAAAGTACAGCATTGATGACTTCAAGCGTGGGTTTTGCATGAACAGAGCTACATTTGACCATCAACTTGCAGTGGTTCGTCGGGGCTAACATACGGCGCCTAGCCTTCTGTAACCATGTTTCAGACTTTTTCCTAAAAGCTGAACATTATGTAAATTTATAAATGCATACTGTTCGCTGTCTGATTTGCTGACACTGCAACTGTCGTTTCTGATTGGCTTTAAACAACACACCCTTCAAAACTGCTTAACACCATGCAAGTTATTCATCCGTGATGTGAAATAGAGATAGTGTCTACATATACCAAGAAAGTGCCAAAGACAGTAATATTAATGTGACAGTAATTAATTGTATAAATGAAATTCCGAAAAAAAGCTATTGATGGGATAAACAAGCTGAAAAATTCACAAAAATCTGATCACAAATAAATACCTTACCAAGTAAACAAGCAATGAAATTGTTCAACTTGAAATTACTACTTTTCCCATACTGTTTGTTGGATGTTTTTCAAAATCAATAGGATTTAAGCTATTCATGATGTAAACAAGCTATGCAAATTTGATGAAAATCTGACCTCAAATGCAGACTTTATCGCATGAACAAGAAATGAAAGTTTTCAACTTGAAATGGCTACTTTTCCATACTGTTTGTTAGGGTTTTTTTTTCAAAATCTATAGGGTTGGAGCTATTGATAAGATAAACAAACTCTGCAAGTTTCATGGAAATCTGACAACAAATACAGACTTTATCCCGTAAATAAGAAAAGGAAATTTTAAACTTGAAATGACTACTTTTCCCAAACTGTTTGTCAGATGTTTTTGAAAATCAATAGGGTTAAAGCTATTAATGAGATAAACAAACTATGTAAGTTTCACGAAAATCTGACTAAAAATGAAGACTTTATCGCGTAAATAAGAAATGAAGGTTTTCAACTTGAAATGGCTACTTTTCCCATACTGTTTGTTGGATTTTTTTTCAAAATCAATAGGGTTGAATCTATTGATAAGATAAAGAAACTGTGCAAGTTTCATGGAAATCTGACCTCAAATACAGACTTTATCGCGTAAACAAAAAATGGAAATTTTAAACCTGAAATGGCTACTTTTCCCAAACTGTTAGTTGGATTTTTTTTTTCAAAATCAATAGGGTTAAAGCTATTGATTAGATAAACAAACTGTGTACATTTCACGAAAATCTGACCAAAAATGAAGACTTTATCGCGTAAACAAGAAAAAGACGGACGGACGGACGACGGAAACCACGCCATGACATAAGCTCTGCTGTCTGAAAGCCAGTAGAGCTAAACAAGAGGGCCAAGATGGCCCTGGATCGCTCACCCGAATTTTTGAGAGAACCATAGCCTTTTTTTTTAAGGTATTGAAACAATGGAAACAAAATAATTATTTTGCCAAGCAATTTTTAAAAGGTCACCTGTAAAAGTCCTTTCAAAATCTGACCAGCACTTTCAGAAAAGAAGAATTTTTAGGAGTTTCTTAATTTCTGTACAGTGCAAGTAGCCCCCATTCACCAGAGCCATGTTTCTTGACCTTTCAAAATTTCGCGAACAAATTTTGAAAAAGGTCATTCAAGGAATATTTCCGTGAAACAATTTTCAAATCTGACCAGCCGTTTCAGAGAAGAAGAATTTTCAAGAATTTCTTCATTTCAATATAGTGCAAGTAGCCCCCATTCACGAGAGCAATGTTTCTCGACGAATCAAACTTTCACGAACAATTTTTGAAAAAGGTCACCCAAGGAAAATCTCTGTGAAAATTTTCCAAAATCTGACCAGCCGTTTCAGAGAAGAAGAATTCTTAAGAATTTCTTCATTGTCCTATAGTGCAAGTAGCCCCAATTCACCAGAGCCATGCTTCTCGACGAATCAAAATTTCACGAACAATTTTTGAAAAGGGTCACCCAAGGAACATCTCTGTGAAATTATTTCAAAATCTGACCGGCTGTTCGAGAGAAGAAGAATTTTTAAGAATTTCTTCATTTCTGTATAGTGCAAGAAGCCCCCATTCACTAGAGCCATGTTTCTTGACGGACAAAAAATTCACGAACAGATTTTGAAAAGGGTCATCCAAGGAACATCTCTGTGAAATTATTTCAAAATCTGACCACCGGTTTCAGAGAAGAAGAATTTTTAAGAATTTCTTCATTTCTGTAAAGTGCAAGAAGCTCCCATTCACCAGAGCCATGTTTCTTGACGGATCAAAATTTCACGAACAATTTTTGAAAAGGGTCACCCAAGGAACATCTCTGTGAAATTATTTCAAAATCTGACCGGCTGTTCGAGAGAAGAAGAATTTTTAAGAATTTCTTCATTTCTGTATAGTGCAAGAAGCCCCCATTCACTAGAGCCATGTTTCTTGACGGACAAAAAATTCACGAACAGATTTTGAAAAGGGTCATCCAAGGAACATCTCTGTGAAATTATTTCAAAATCTGACCACCGGTTTCAGAGAAGAAGAATTTTTAAGAATTTCTTCATTTCTGTAAAGTGCAAGAAGCTCCCATTCACCAGAGCCATGTTTCTTGACGGATCAAAATTTTACGAACAATTTTTGAAAAGGGTCACCCAAGGAACATCATTTGAAATTATTTCAAAATCTGGCCAGCGATTTCATAGAAGAAGATTTTTAAAGAATTTCCTAAAAAATTCCATTTCGTTGCCATAGCAACCAGAGTTTAAAGAGGACCTGCCAAGGAACATTTCAGCCAAGTTTGGTCCAAATTTGCCCAGCGGTTTAGGAGGGGTTGATGTTTAAAGAATTGTTGACGACGCACGACGCACGATGGACACCGGGTGATCCTAAAAGCTCCCCTTGAGCACGTTGTGCTCAGGTGAGCTAAAAACCGTTTTAGTTTGAAAAAAGAACTTGACAAAGTGCAAGTTTTTATTCTGTGGAATAGCTTTTATCTCTAGACCCCCTCTTTTCAAGGAAAACATTAAGACATTTCCATAGCACTTGCGTCGTCTGCATTGTCTGTGTTGTCGTGCAAAAATTTCGACGTTTTAAAATATCTCTCCGTCATTATTGAAGATATTCATATCAAACTCGGATTGGAGTTAACTATCAAAATGGAAAGCCGTACAACAAGGACAGGAATCAAGGAAAGTATTTTTGAAACAGTTATAAATGCCCTTTTTGACTTTAAAAGTACAGATATTTTGACACTTTATAATACCCAGAGTTCCCGATCACGCAAAATCGTGCGTGAAACACGTATAAATGAAATAAAATACATACAAAATTGCAAACCTATACGTGAAATCACGCACAAAAATAAAGAAGAAGATCGAACAAAAATCAAGCAGGAAACGCTTGCATAGAACGGCTCACGTAAGTGCGATTTTCGGAAAATATAAATCATCAGAAAAATTTTGGATTTCCAGCTTTCTATTTTTAGAACATTTACATGGTCGGCGTACTCGGTCTTTATCATCGCGATCAATTATATTGCAGACTGGGACCCGTTTGTTTCCAAAAAAGTCCTTAATTCAGCTCCCCTCTGTTTAACGCAGTCGGTAAAAAGCCTTTTGTCGACGTCAACGTCTTTCGTCTGTAAACCCACATATTGGGAATAGCTCGGAAATATTCTGTAGACGCTTTCAGGTTTCAGAATTCGGGTTCCCGTAAGCAAGCAAGGTACACTAGTTGTAGAACCATTCAAAATCTAGTAAGGAGAGTTCATTTATTGCAGAAATACTTATCCATAGTTAAACGGACACGAAAAAATGATCGGTCCAAAAAACGCGGAAACCCATGACACAACAAAATGCTCCTTTTTACATTGTCCGATCACAGTCACTTCATATTGTTTTTTCAGCTTTTAATGGGTGTAAGCTGTAAATTTCCACAAATATCTGGATATAACAAACTTTTTTGGTGCAAATCATCAGTATGGATTGCTTTGAGAATCATTATTGTCATACCCTCAAATATGAAATCTAGCTGCCCCCCTTCCGGGTTTACAACTTAAGGGGTAAGTGTACCCCAGAAATAAAAAGGTAGTAGAAACACTGCATATTGAATACAGCAGTTTTCAGTCAGAATTCGACAATGATTAATGCAGATAAGGCATGTGGAAAGATGAGCATATAAACTACTAGTTTGCCAAACATTTTTTTAAGTGTCAGTTACATTTAAAAATGTTCATTTACATACTAGATCTATATGATTGTTCTGCATTGGATCGAAAATGAGGCATTAAGTAAACAATTTAGAATTGAGGGCATACTAGTTTCACTCTGAATTTGTACCCCCATTTTTTTTCTTATACCCCCATTTTTCAATTGTAGGGGGTACAAAACCCCCAAATAAAATTTTCAGTGGGAACACTGATACCTCTGTCATTAATGAGATATTTACTTCAAACTTAGAGTAGTTGTGAATCACCAAGTTAACTTCAAACTTGATCCAGATTAGTAGTTATCATACGGAGAGCAACTGCAGCCAAACATTGACATCTACAAGTGACTCATCCACATATGGTGCCCTGGTCTTTTTTTTTTAATTCTTTTGCGAAAGACAGTCAGAGAGAGACAGAGAGAGAGAGAGAGAAAGAGAGAGGGAGAAAAGAAAAAAAAAGGAAAGTGAGAGGGAAAAAAAAAAGAAACTTTTAACACACGAACCTTGAAATATTGAATAATGATAATATATACAATTAAAGTGGTTTGAAACATTTTTTTTCCTTGAAATGGGTGGGGGCGGGGGTTGTCACACAGAATCTGGTTCACATAAAATGTCTTTCAAAACTACTTTAGTATTGATTGTTAATTTTGATCGAAGTACGGCAGTTTCGTTTGTAGAACTTCCATTTTGTTTTGAGTACGTTAAATTACTCCGTCTAAATACAGGACGAAATAGACGGCAAAACAATTTGAGCAGGCTCAAGGTTCTGGGGCACTCTTCACGTCCTCACCCGTCCATTAAGTTCGTAAACAGATCGTGAAAGGCTGCTAATTCGTGAGCTCCGTAAGGCGGCCAGCACTCAAACGAATATGTTTCCTCGTTTCCTCACACCAGTACTAACACAACTTTCTTTCCAAGCTATTGGCTGCTTTTCTCATGTGTATCAGAGATGAGGAGCGAAATCGCCGGAAATTGGTTTGCCGCAGCCGTTTATCGAACAAAAAACACCAGGTCATGAGTCAGGCATGCTAATGACTTAGCTACCCGGCCTGTCTGAGACAATGAGAGCTAAAATGGACGCATCTGTAGAATAGAAATTCTAATGTGTGAAGATCTGAATAAAGGACAATCATTATGTTTAGTTTAAAACTGTGGTAAATTAAAAGTGACGCATGACACATGACTTCAGTAGCTTGGAAAGTGTCTGTTAGTACTGATTGGAAACACTGGAAAGACATAATTCGATACACTGGATGTCTTCATATGGAAATATTTTTCGTGTCGTGGAGAGGTTTCAAAAGGAACTTCGAAACAGCAACCAAACAAGAAAAGGTGTAATATGCGGATTATTGAATCGAAATCAAGAGCTGAGGTTTTCTGTAGAGTCGCGTCTTCATCGAACTAACAAGGCCTTTGATCTGCAATCGTCACACCTCTGTCAATTCCGTCACTTCATCTAAAATTGTCCCAATCGAGGAAGTATCAATAGGTACTACTAGCAGTCCTATGCTCTGACAAGCATAGTGGTGCACTTTAAATTCTCACACGTTCCGATTCGGCCGATTCCGTAATTTTATATAACATCTCTGAGCACTGTAAATCGCATAAATATGTAAAAGTCCTTTTCGGGTAGTAGACCCTGTTCTTTTTTGTTGGCATTGACACAAAATAGTTCCCAAGAAATTACAAACGATCTGTTTCAAAACCAGAAACACATTATATTATAGATCTGCCCTCCAATTTTCACTGATAAACACTTGCAACAGAAGTGCTAGCTGTCAAATTTTTAAACGGGACTACTCTTGACAACTACTACTTGTAAGTAGTGCGCAATAATGCGACACTATATAAAGTTAAAATACTGATTACAGTTTACCCGAGAATAGCTAACTGATAGAAAGCAATCTAGACTCCGGTTATACAAACATCAGACATGGCAGAAGCAAGTAAGAAAACTTTTTTTTCTGGGGGGGGGGGGGGGGCGGGGGCGGGGGCGGGGGTTGCAATTTATGGTTTTTGCCATAAATTCTAATTCACTTGTCGTAAAACAACTAATGCATTGTCTTGTAACTTTTTTCATATAATTTGTACTTTTTAATATTTTCTGTGTAATCAATACTTTCTTTTTTTTTTGTATTTTCTGTGTAATTTATATTTTTAATACATTTTGGTATTTTCGGTTTATCTTAACTGGCATTGGATAAGCCATAGAAGTGAAATAAGGCTAAGTGTGTTGTTTGTGAATTGTGTGGATCAAGATAAGACTACAGAATATGCTTTTAGATCAGCACTATCGGAAACGGTGAGCAAATTTTTAGTTTTTTTTCTTCTATCGGCTAAAATTTTCACTATATCAATCAATCGGTTTGCTGGTTTCTCATTTTCCCACAATATTTAGTAGTTAAGATTCAGAATTATGTGGTTAAGGTTTACCAGACATAAAATTATAGACATATCCATAGAGAAAACATTTGCAGAAGACAAATTTAGTGTGGCTTAAATGATGGGATTTGTCTTTGAAAGGATAGAAAATACCTTGGTCAAAGAGGGAAATCTTGGTAAACAGCATTTTCTCCCTCTATAATTTCAAAGGTTCTCTGCCTCAAGGTTCTCAGCTGGACAAACTCTAAAAAAATATTATCATATTTGTTATTGTCTCCTTGTCTTCAATGCAGAAAACTTTTATCTTATTTCTTGTCTCAGTGTCTTCAACGCGGAAAAAGTATTATCGTATTTGTTATTGTCTCAGTGTCTTCAACGCGGAAAAAATATTATCGTATTTTGTTATTCTCTCCTTGTCTTCAATGCGGCAAAAATATCGTACTTGTTATTGTCTCAGTGTCTTCAATGCGGGAAAATATTATCGTATTTGTTATTGTCTCCTTGTCTTCAATGCAGAAAACTTTTATCGTATTTGTTATTGTCTCAGTGTCTTCAACGCGGAAAAAATATTGTCATATTTTGTTATTGTCTCCTTGTCTTCAATGCGGCAAAAATATCGTACTTGTTATTGTCTCAGTGTCTTCAATGCGGGAAAATATTATCGTATTTGTTATTGTCTCAGTGTCTACTATGTGGAAAAATATCGTATTTGTTATTGTCTCCTAGTCTTCAAAGCGGAATAATATTATCTGTCAAAATATGAAGTCATACAATACTTTTCACCATTTCAGTCACTTTAATAAAATTGGCAGCACCACTAGGGTAACATAATGCAAACATTTTTTTTGGGGAAAAAAGGTTGATTTGTATTAAATTTGGTACAAAAAAAAAACCTCTTTAAAAAAAAAAAAAATTGTAAAATAATAATTTGAAACAATGATAAAACTTAGATGAAGTGTTACTGGAATATTATCAATTTAACCATATTTCCATGACGAATCCTCTTAGTTTTTCAAAATGATATCAGTGATCTCTGTATGGGGTCTGTTATATCTACTTTTTTTAGCTCACATGACCACTTCGTGGTCTGCTGTTAAGATGATTAATGTCCGGCGTCCGTCCACACTTTGATGTTTTCACTTCTTACGAACAAAGAAACAAATGAGTAAATGCATCGCAGAAATATAGGGAGCAGGTAGGATTCGAACCGAGAACGTCCGAACGAAAGGTCAATGCCATAACCACTTAGCTAAAAAGAATTCTACCAAACTCAGTTGTTAGGTATTGTATTTAAATCGGGATGAAGCCATGCATGAAGGAGTGGTCTCCCGTAACACACCCACTCTTAATATCATCACTTATTGATGACTCGAAGTCTTATTAGGCAGACAGTCCGTTTTTGGGATAACAAATGGGATTAATGGCTCAATGGCCAATCCTGGACGAGTCCCCATCTTACGAACAAAGTCCGTAACAAAGCAACAAATGAACAAATGCATGGCAGAAATACAGGGACCGGATAGGATTCGAACCGAGAACGCCCGGACGAAAGGCCAACACCATAACCACTGAGCTAATGAGAATTTTCCCTAACGCGCTTGTTACGTATTGTATTAAATCAAGATGAAACCATGTATGAAGGAGTGGTCTCCCGTCTCACTCTAGCGTCTGTAAATAGTAAGCGATCAAAATGAAACCTTGTCAAAGTGTATATGGCTGCAAGCTCTCCGATGACTTCAATTATGAGCGTAATTTAACCAAAATGCCCACAGTTGCATGTGCATGTATCTGCCCTTAGATTTTAAAAATTGCTAAATGTAACTTTATTTAGCTTCTTCATTTTTTCTCAAAACCTAATTATACTTTCATAGAATATACATGGACATTAAGATCTTGTATGAGTTTGATTTTGAGCGTGATTAGAACAGTATGTATATATTATTTGCCCTTGAACTGGAAAAAATGCTTAAGTTGACTTCGTTCAAACTCAAGCTCCTTTATTTTTATACGCCAGTCAAAGACGGGACGTATTATGGGATCACCCGCGGACGGGCGGGCGTCCGGGCGAGCGGGCGAGCGGGCGGCGTCCAGTTCTTTGTCCGGAGCATATCTCCAAAACTATACAAGCTAGAGTTATGAAATTTCATGGGTAGATAGATCTCACCGAGGGGAAGTGCAGTGCACAGGAACCATAACTCTTGCTTGCTTAATTTTTGAGTTATTGCCCTTTGTTGTTTTTCATTCTTGAATTTTGTCCGGTGCATGCCCCAGCTTTACAACTTGGGGTAAGACGGGGGTATCTTGCGACAATTTGCCGCTCTTGTTTCACCAAGCCTAATTATATTTTTACAGAATGTACATGACCAGACGATCTTTAATAAATTTGATTTTGAGCGTGGTTAGATTATTTTGTTCAGAGTTATCTGCCCTTGAAATCGAAAAGAATGCTTTGTTTACACACTAGCTCTTTCATTATTTCACCAAATATAATCTATTTGGACAGAATGTACACGCCCTTAAGATCTTAGATGAATTTAATTTTGAGTGTGATTCGACCAGTATGTTCAGAGCGTTCTGCCCTTGAAATTGACAAAATACTTAATTTGATTTATTTTGCACTCTAGCTCCTTCATTCTTGTTTGATCAAACCTGATAATTATATAAAGAATGTACATGATCGTAAGATCAATAACGAAATAACAAGATAAATTTTGAGATGATCGGACAAGTATGTTTAGAGTTACCTGCCCTTGAATTTAAGAAATGCTAAACTTTACTTCGTTTAAACTCTAGCTTCTTCATTTTTATATCCCGACAATTGATAATTAACGGAATTATTGCAGCACAGAAAATCCATAACTGTATTACATGTATATGATTTTTTTTTAGCTATTGCTTTTTGTTATTTTTAATGTTGGACTTTTGTCTGGAGCATAACTTCCAAAGTAAATAAGCCATTAACGTGAAACTTCATATCGAGATAGATCACATTTAGGAGAGGTGCAGTTTAAAAAAAAAAACGAAAAAAACTGTAACTCTCTTGTTGTTATTTTTGATATAATGCCGTTCTTTGTACATGTTGGATTTTTGTCCATTCCAAAGTATATAAAATCTTGGCTTCAAATTTCATATGCAGATGCAAATGAGACGTGCAGTGCATAAAAGGCATAACTCACATGTCATAACTTTTGGAGCCATTAATTTTTTTTGTTTCTAGTTACTTTACAAAATAATTCTTATGTGCGGAATAACTTCCAAGGTATGAAAGCTATTGACTCTAAAATTCATTTGCAGACAGAAAATAATATGACAAGTGCATTGTTCAACATCAATAACTACGTCCCCATTATATTTGGAGTTTTTGCCCTTGTCAAAACAGTCAGTATAACAGACCATTGTTTACTATCCAATCATTGATTACTAAACTCTCAACCAGACGACAAAATTGTAGACATGTCCAAACTGAAAGCATCTGAAGATGACATTTTTTGTTGCTAATTGCCTTTTCAAGGTTGCATTTGAGCATAATTTCTACGTAAAATGGACAATACAGATCAAAGATTATATCGTACAATCTGTCCTTTCTGATCTTGATCTAAACTAGCCACAGAGGCAACTACAGCTTGTGAATTGGGCCTTGAATTTAAACAATTAACTCTTTACCAAATGACTAAATTGAAGACTTTTCTCAGTTAAAAGCATTAATTGCAGACAACAAAGGAAACGTGACTGAAAATTCACTTGTTTTGGGAGATTAGAAAATATTGTTAGAATACTGTTTGTGTTTTCTCCTTCTCCTTCATTTCTTTTCAAAAGCATGCTTCCACGGGGTCTTTAAAAGTCAGGATTGTGTGGTAAAGAATGAACAGGATATAGATGCCAGACCTGGAGTCATTTACGTGATGATGTAATTAATTACATTACAAATTACATTGAAACACTCAATGACATTACAATTATAATTAGAACAAAATACAAATGTAATGACTTACATTGCAATTACATTATCAATGTAATTAATTACAATGACCAATTAAAATGTAGAAAAGTGATGTACGTATAGGTAATCAGTCAAGATTAGAAACAGATTAGAAAAGGTTTAATAGAATTATTGTCATTCAATTTCATTTTCAATGACCAATCCAAGACCACTTTGGAAAATGACCAAATCAGTTTTGTTCTGTGAATATGTGTACATGTAAGAGTTTAAATGTGTTCATAGAACAAGTATATCATTCATTTACAAGTGAAAAAATGGTTTAGTCTCACTGGACAATAGGCTTATCCCCTCACTTTCACACCAAGTTCCTACCTGTGTAATTCAAGCTGTACCAGCCCTAGGACAGTAATCCCATTGATACCAAATTACTAACGAGAGGGCCTTGATGGCCATTAAGTCGATCACTTGAGCTTTTTCACCAAACATGACCAATTTCTTCCGAGATATTATGACAAAATAGATTTAAGCTTTTATGAGTATTTTATTGATATTTAGCTTATAGTGTGTATAGTTTTACTATAATTTGTACCAGTAAACTACTTTTTAACCCAACATAGCCAATTTAGCAAGGTGTTGCAGCTATTATCAAAACAAAGATTCTGACCTGCTTTCATGACTATTTGACAGTTAAACGTGGCTTCCAGAGTGAACACAAGGTGTTTTTTTCATGATTTGACCTGACCACCTTCTTTCTGACCCAGTTTGACCATTTCCAATATCATTGATTATCAAGAAAAATTTTCTCATAAGTATTTGTCAAGAAAACTATTTTCATAAGTATTTTACAGAGAAGATGATTTTTTGAGCGTACATAAGATATTCAGCAGATTTTACCGAGTGAACTATTTTGACTTGATGCATCTCATTTTCAATTTCATTTGAGGTATAATCAAGAAAGACATTGTGACCAACTTCCATGAGCATTGGAATGAAAATGTGGTAAAAAACAAATTTAAAGGATTTGCGAACGGGACATACAGCATTTGTTACTGAAATAATGCTTTGATTGTCCGGTATCACGTGATACTACTGGTGCGCCGCTTACGATAAAATGGAAATATCGCTTATGGTCTATTGATTGTAATGTTGGAAATTGAATGTAAAAGGCTAGAGATATTTCAAAATTATAGTTTTCAGGAACAAACTTAATTTTGTTCGATATATCAACAGGATTTTTTTCTCTATTCGTCATGCATATTACTGTAAAAGGGACGTTACTCCTGCTTCTTCCTCATGATCAAAAGGAGACCACTTATACAAAAATAAACAAAACTTTATCATGAATACTCTCCCTTCAATCGAAAAGGTATTCATTTGCTTAGTGGGTTGACTTTTAAGCCAATATCTGAACAACATGTCTCTGTTTCTTTCAAACTATTAATTCCACACAATGGGTTTCCTTGACAAATACCACTTCAGCGTTTTCAACGCTTTGGTTACGGTATCGAGATGTGTGTGCCAGTATGTTTATAGTAATGAATAATGAGTGACTCCTCGGAACGAGTATTTTTTTTCTCTCCATTTTGTACTGATAAATGGTTTATACTCGACCTATGTTTTTATTTCAAGTAGCTGGCATCAAGTGTGGATTACTTTTTTTTTTTAATTCTGTAGCCTATTGATAACTTGTGTCTGCATTTCGTCTAACTACATTCATTCTGAAGACCTATAGGTTTGCAGACGACAATTTGAAGTTGTTTCAGATAGCTAACTTGTTTTTGACATGGTGGAAAGCATTGTTGGGTGGGGAGTGAGTGCTAGTTGCCGGTGTAATGCAGAAAAATTATCCCCATTACAAAATGACCCCCGGGTCATTTCTCGACGTAGTGGAATGACCCATGGGTCATTTTTCTACGTCGAGAAATGACGCATGAGTCATTTCTCGACGTAGAATAATGACCCGGGTCATTTTTCTACGTCGAAAAATGACCCATGGGTCATTCCTCTACGTCGAGAAATGACCCGGGGGTCATTTTGTAATGGGGGTCATTTTTCTGCATTACACCGGCATTTCCTTCTTTCCCTCCAACGTTTCAAATAGGCAGTGTGCTTATGATTTGCATTTTTCCTGGTTTAGAAAATGCTTGTATAATTATTGTTATTTTGTTGTGGCTTAGATTATTTATAGTCTCGTCTGATTTATTTTTAGACCCTTACCATATGACAAAAATGTAGATTTGTCCAGTATATATGGATTTGCGGCCGTCAATATGAATGTGTTTCCATAGCCGAAGTTACAGTAACCCTTTCCCAAACAAGCCCTTGTTTTTACGTGTCTGCAGTACAAATCTTTTGAAAGCACTGTGGGAAAAGGAGAAATTGCTGGTAACGAGCAATTTCTCCCTTTCCCTCAGTGTTTTCTGCCTGTTTGGATAATTTTCTGCCAATGTTATGAAAGTTAAAATTGTCGTATGCAAACTCTTTCAGGTCGGAAGAGCCTAAGTTTGTCGTTCGGGAAAGGGTTAACCCTTTCCCAAACAATTCCTGGTTTTCACGGGTCTGGAATAGTAGCCATTTGAGGGCATTGTGGGAAAGGGAAAAAATGCTGGTAACCAGTGTGCTGACTAACGGTATTTTCTCCTTTTCCTAACACAGTATTCAAAATCCTTTCAAGCTGTCGATCAAGCGTGGAATACTAATTGAAGGGTTAATTCCATCTATTGTTACTTTTCTCTTACCCAAAAAATGCTTTTATAATAACAGTTATGTATTGTCTGTCATTTAGTTGTAACTTAGATTACCAGTATTTTCCTTTTAACCCCCTTAACCCTACGTCAAATATGCTGGATTGTTTTAAGTGAGAGCATTTGCAGATGATAATAGAAAGTGGATCGGCTGTGATTCTCAGCATAGTGTCCTTTTCCTATAATGCTAAGCCCCATTTACCAATTTGACGACAAAAACAGACTTGTTCGTATCCGGACCACTTGCAGATGATAATTGAAATGTGGCATTATATAAACGGGAAGTAAGTAGGTCCTGGCATATTCTCCTTTTCCTGCTATGTTTTTCCTGCTAGGCTTATTTTTCAATACCGATAAAAGTCGGTGTTGTGTGTAGTGTTGTAAATATGTAATTTGTTCCTTTTTCGTCTTGCATGTATATAAGTAACGTAAGTGTTAGTGTTGTAAATATGTAATTTGTTCCTTTTTCGTCTTGCATGTATATAAGTAACGTAAGTGTTAGTGTTGTAAATATGTAATTTGTTCCTTTTTCGTCTTACATGTATATAAGTAACATTGTATAGTCTTACTTTGTCTCTTATTTTGTAGTGCCTTGGACAACTATTTTATTTCGTCTGTCTTCTAAAATGAAAAATGTAGACTTGTTCGTATTAAAAACAGTTCCAGATGAAAATCCAAAGGTGTCTCGGAAGGTTGAATTTGATTTTGACAGATTGGAGGATATTGTTGGACTGAAAGAGGGTGCTGCTTGTCGGTATTTTCTCTTTTTCCATCAATGATTTCAAATAGGCTTGTTCCTTGATATCGCTGAAATTTAGAGTAGTGTGGGGAGGGTTGTGAATATAATTTTGCAGACTTTTTGTTTTCTAATTTAAGAAATAATTGTATAATTATTCTAGTACTTTTGTTGTGCCTTGTATTATTATGTCGTTTGTGCATCTCCACCCAAACCTTTACGACAAAAAATGCAGAATTATCCAAGTTCTACGGGTTTGTAAACAGCTACCTAAATGTGGTTGATTGGCGGAATTTGAGTTTGACATTGGCTGGAGAGGCAGTGTGGGGTGGGGATGAAATGTCGGTTACCGGTATTTTTTCCTTCCCCCACAGTGTTTTCAAAGTCTCCTGCCTTAAAGTTATTACGCTCGGATTTATGTTTGGGGAGTTGAAAATATATAATTTGCTACTTTTTCGTGTCTTTATCCAAAATGCTTGTATAGTTACCTATTGCTTGTTATTTTGTTGTGCCTTGGATCATTATGGCATTTCGTCTGTTTTCTTTTCATCCTTTACCGCACGTCAAAAAGCAGACGTGTCCATATTGAAGGCATTTATGTACGACAATTAATTTTGTCTCAATTGGTTGAATTTGGTATGAAAGTGTATAGTGAATTTCTTGGTAGGGAGAGGATGCTGGTTGCGGGCATTTTCTCCTTTTCCCATAATGTTTGCAAAGTGGTTTCTTCCTCGATGTGGTGGGGGTAGAAAATTGAAGGTTAATGTGTGTGTAAGTATGGGTGTTTTATTTATGTTAGTCTGATGGGATTTTATTCCTGATCTAAAAATGCAAGTACATTTATCCCTTTTTGCAGTATTATCCAGTCTGAGAAGGTGATATTTATTCTATGAATAAAGGAGCTGTACTCTTATAAGAAAATTAACTAATATTATTCAAGTGAAGTTGTGACAGACTACACTTCCATAGTTTATAAAAACTTTTCCTTATAACTCACGAAAGATGATAATAAGCGAACCTCAAACCACTTGTAAAATAATATATGACTGTTGTCATTTGTCTTGTATCTTTTTACTACATATTTTTCTTTCGAGTTGTCACATCCACTTCTTCTTCTTCTCCTTCTTATCATTCTTCTTTTTCTTCTTCCCCTCTTTCTTAATGGAGGACATACACGGTATATTTCTAGCGGTTTGCTACAACCTTGACTTAACCTGTATAGTTGTTTTTATGTATACTCTCCTTAACGCAGGTGGGTCCTACCTTGTTCTTTCATTTACTTTTACAAGTACAGGCATGGCTAAGAGAATTAAATTGAATTATGAGATAGGACCCAACTTCTGTTTCAAATTTCGATATCGTTTTCTTGTAATCATGTTAAGTTTTCTGATTATACATATTTCCCTTATGTTTTCATTTTCCATATGGCTTACAGTGAAGAAAACTAAGATTTCAATACGTTCCGATTTCGGATATAAATATATTATGAGCGTTAATGTGCGGTCGAACTTCATATATACTCATCGCCTTTTAAAGATTTTTTTTCGCACACTTACTATAATTTGTATCATATGGCTAATTACTCTCTTGCTCAGTTCGGGAGATGTTCATCCTAATCCAGGTCCTTCAGACTTTGATGTCTTATCAAATCATACAAGTACCAGCTCAACTTCGTATGACTTGTACAACTTTTTAAATTTTCCTAACCATTTATCTACTGTACACTATAATGTGCAAGTATAAGGTTTAAAATAGATATTCTAATGACAGAGTTCTCACAGTTTGATATAATATCTTTTACTGAAACATGGCTGTCCTACTAGTGATTTATTATTTCCATCTTTTTACGCCTCGGAGAGGAAGGATCGTTCTTCAGATAGATACGGGGGTGTAATGGTGTATGTTAAAGATTCTACTTCTTATGTCAGAAAGAATGATTTAGAAATTACTGGGGTTGAATGTATCTGGATTAAAATTAAACTGTGTAATAAAAGAAACATCTTATTTGGTGTATTTTATAGGCCGCCAAATTCAAATTCTGCATATTATTCATTAATTGAAGATTCTATTGGACTTGCTATGGATTCCAATATTTCGTATATAATTATTTCTGGCGACTTTAATATTAATCAACTGAATTCTACTTCATATAGAAAAATTAACTCGCTTTGTGGTCAATTCAATTTGTTTCAGCTTATTGAAGAGCCAACGCAATGTACGGAAAATTCCTCTTCTCTAATTGATCTTTTATTTGTGTCTAACAAAGAATCAGTGTTGGCCTCTGGAGTAGGAGAGCCTTGTTTTGACAACAGTATACGTTATCATTGTCCTATCGTTGGGGTTTTTAACATAGAAAGAAAGAAAGAAATCTTTAAAAAATCTTCTTCTGACAAACTGTAATAGCTAGAGCATTCATATTTGGTAAGCAGCATTATCTGATGTAGTCCAACTGTAATAGGCAATATTTCAAATGAAAAAAAATACATATTACCTTATTTGTTATTGTATTGGTGTCTTAAATATGAAAAATCAGAAACATTGCCCTGTAAAAAGTAAAGTTATATGATATTTTCAAACTCCACCACCATTTCGGACTCCGCAACAAAATTGACGCCACCCCTAAGACATAAAATGCGAATATTTTTTTCAAATTTATAGTGTTTTGTATTAAATTTGGTACTAAAAGACTCAGCAAATAATGTTCTTTCAAAAAATAATAACAATGGTCTTGTAAAACTATAAAAATCAAAGTAAAATATGACAAAACTAACACAAAGTATAACAGGATTTTCTTTATTTTTTCCATTTTCTGAGACACACCCTCCAACTTATTTTCAAAAAATATCACACTTTAACGAATGGGGCATGGATAAACCATACTCAGGTTTTTTCTAAAACCTATTTGAAAGAACATATATGGCTTTCAGCATCTTTCACCACACGTAACTGAAAAAAATTGATTTTGAACATACACACCCCCATTTTGACGTTTCCATAAACATACACCCCCCCCCCCATTTTGACGTTTCCATAAAAATATACAAAAGCTGTTACCTAAAATCAATCATCTTCAATTCTTTAGTTCAAAACACACCACTACCTATCTCTGAAGTAATTTTTGATAAATTAATCTTAATTAATGCTTACAGATTTAGATTTACAATTTAAACCAGTTAAATGACAAGATTTTGTTCATTTTACTGCGGTACACGAGCATGTCGGACAAGAAAGATGCATACTGAAATCCCTCTGAAGAAATACATAGTAAAATGTTTTTTGAACCTTTTAACAATAAAAGTCTTCATGCATAATATCAACAGCCCTGCAGAAAGCTTTTGACAAGATACCTATGCAAGGCTGATTTGATTTCCTTGCATACATGGTAGGCAAAAGTAAATATGGGTAGATAACTCAACTGAGAAAAATATTTTTACTTGTAAATGACAGGCTGAACGTTCCCAGTGATAATATGGCACAGAGAAATAAAAAACTGACAAAGAGCAGAAACTGGCCTTTAGATTAACATAAAGATGAAACAAACATTTTTTTCACACCCAGAGGTCAAAATATCAAGAGTCTCATCAAGGCTGTTGTTCAACCGTTTGGGTTTTTTCAAATGACTTTGTATAAATGTTCATAATGAAAATGTTGTATACAAACACGGGGACTTGCTACTGTAGCTTAAAATTACCACACAATAAGAATTTTTGAAAACATTGTGGACGGGGACTTGCTACTGTAGCTTAAAATTACCACACAATAAGAATTTTTGAAAACATTGTGGGAAGAGGAGAAATGCAGGTAACCACATTTTCTATTTTTCCCACCATGTTTTGTTAACTTTCGGGCTCTAATCATTCAACAACAAAAGTGGGGCATACCAATATGAAAAATAACCATGATTACTGCAGTCTCAGTATTGTTTCAAATGGGTTATTTCATATGACAACAAGAGCGGCAAATTGTCGCAAGATACGCCTGTCTTACCCCAAGTTGTAAAGCTGGGGCATGCACTGGACAAAATTCAAGTATGAAAAACAAAAATAAAGCGAGCAAGAGTTATGATTCCTGTGCACTGCACTCCCCCTCAATGAGATCTATCCACCCATGAAATTTCATAACCCTAGGTAGTATAGTTTTGGAGATATGCTCCGGACAAAATTCAAGTATGAAAAACAACAAAGGGCAATAACTAAAAAATTAAGCAAGCTAGAGTTATGATTCCTGCGCACTGCGTTCCCCTCGATGAGATCTATTTACCCATGAAATTTCATAACCCTAGCTAGTATAGTTTTTGAGATATGCTCCGGACAAAAATCAAGTATGAAAAACAACAAAGGGCAATAACTCAAAAATTAAGCAAGCTAGAGTTATGATTCCTGCACACTGCACTCCCCCTTGATGAAATCTATCCAGCCATGAAATTTCATAACCCTAGCTAGTATAGTTTTGGAGATATGCTCCGGACAAAATTCAAGTATGAAAAAGAACAAAGGGCAATAACTCAAAAATTAAGCAAGCTAGAGTTATGATTCCTGCACACTGCACTCCCCCTTGATGAGATCTATTCACCCATAAAATTTCATAACCCTAGCTAGTATAGTTTTGGAGATATGCTCCGGACAAAATTCAAGTATGAAAAAGAACAAAGGGCAATAACTCAAAAATTAAGCAAGCAAGAGTTATGATTCCTGCGCACTGCACTCCCCCTCGATGAGATCTATCCACCCATGAAATTTCATAACCCTAGCTAGAATAGTTTTGGAGATATGCTCCGGACAAAGAACTGGACGCCGCCCGCCCGCCCGGATGCCCGCCCGCCACGGGTGATCCCATAATACGTCCCGTCTTCGACGGGCGTATAAAAATGAAAAAAAAAACGTTTAAGAATAAGGATAGTATCATCTATAAATATTTATAAAACACTACTCCATGAAAAGCATTTCGAACATCTTTTTAGTTTGATCCTGGTATGATGTTTCTAGTCTGATCCTGTTTCTATACCATTTCACCCTTTTCCAAACAAACAGGTACATGTATTTCAACAGCTCTGTAGCAGTTAACGTTTCAAAAAGACTGAGGGAAAAGGATAACTGCCCAGTGCCTGCACTTTTTACCTTTTTTCAAATGTTTTCAAGCCTATCCAATAGTAAATGAAGTTATGCCTATCTATTTCAGGAATATCTAAAAATACTTATGACAAAATGATTTTTACATCACAAGAAACATATAAACATTGTCAGAAAAAAAAAAATTCAACAGGTACAGTTTATCAACGCACAAAGAACTGTTTCTTCTAAAACTGGATTTCCAGATAAATGGTTTGAATTCGCCATGTTGAATAGCAGCTGGAATCTGTTTGGCATCCACATGTTGTACATAACCAATACCTGTGCATATGTAAAAAGAAATTCAGCCTTTCTCTGTGAAAAGGTAGCTGCATCTGTAAAATGAATCTACCCAGGTCAGCCTGTGCAGTCAGCCCAGGCTTACATGTGCCCAAAGTGTTTGCCGTTTGAAGATTTTCTGTATGTCCATGGACCAGTCTACCTCATGATTCTGTTGGTTGTTAGACAAAATGGAGTTTACAGACCCATAATTATATGATGCCTTACTTGGTATAATAGATCAGAGAAATATTTTTCGCACAGCTTATGCTAATCAACCCTTTATCTACTGGATAATAGTTGTTGATTGAAAACTTTCCAGTCAATAGTTTAAAAAAAAAGGAAATATTGCAACTTCAAAGTTATTTCTGGGAGAAAAATCTCCTCATTGAAACAGAACAGTAAAGATAGAGGTTATGTCCCTAGTTGCATAGAATCATTGTCTTTTAGCATACCTGATATAAATTATTTTCAAAAAATGTGGAAAAAGCAGAAATTGCTCTGCTACTTTTCCCACAATACTTTAATACCATGAAAGGTAAAATCATCAGCCTATGGCATTTCAAAACTGATTCATATGTCCTACGGATATTTCCAATTCACAAGAACCTATAATTTCAAGTTGCTAATAAATGAACAATTTTCTTGCTCAGACTGCAAAACTTATTTTCCACATGTTCAGACAAAATGTTACCTGGTATATAGCAGCACCAATAGTTGACGCAACATTATGCAAAATTTACCTTATATAAGCCATATCTGTATTGTCGTCTGCAAATGCTTTCAATTTGGATAAGAAAACATTTTTATTGTGTGTTAAATACTCAAGAATCAAAATATAGACACATATTCAAAGGTGAAACTGGATGTTTTTCAAAACACATAGCAAGATAAGGAAAAAAATGTGCCCCTGCCATCAGTCAATATTCAACTCTGTACCAGATGATAAGTTCTTTGCATTTTCCAAATTCAAAGTATTTGCAGACAAAAAATATTAATCCGGCTAAAATGACAATTTGCTTTCAAGTGGGTAAAAACCATTGTGGAAAAAAGGAGAAAATGCTGGTAACAAGCATCTTCTCCCTTTACCATAGCGCTTTCAAAAGGCTTCTTCCTCTAGGTCCCTAAAATATGGAAATGTGTGGTAAAGGGTTAAAATATGCAGCATGCTCCTAATTACACCATTCAAGGATTTAAACTAGAGGCACTTGAGCGCCTGTATCGCTCCACAGGCTTGATTTTTCTGTAACGGTGAAGAGAACTTTTTAACAATTACCATTCATTCCTGCTTTTTAGGTCACTAAAGAAAAAAAGCTATGAAAAACATTTTGAGAAAAGAAGAAAATAATAGTAACCTGCAATTTCTTAGTTTAACACAATAATTTCTACCCTTTTTGATACATTAATTTTACTAATTTGATGATTTATCATGTTGTCTGCAACATCTTTCAATTATGACCAGTAATAAAAATTTTGTCTTCTGGTTATAGTTAACTCATTACCAAATGACAACATTTTAGGGTTGTCCAAATGGAAAGCATTTGCAGATGAAAGAATAAAAGTGACTGAAAATTTGAAAGTTTTGTGATTACCAACATTTTCTCCTTTTCCCACAATGTTTTCTAAAGTCTTCTTTGTCAGGGACGTCAAAAGTAGGGACTGTGTGGTAATGGGTTAAAAAGGGTCTTTTTACAAACCATTTTGGGTGGGGAAACATCAAAATATAGAAAATATGTATTGTGGCAACTGTTTTATTGAAGTTGCAGGTTCAGTTTGATTGGATATCAAAATGCCTTATCACAACAGTAAAGCCCTGTCCCTCTTTTTACTAGGTCACCAGTAGGTCAACAAACCCTTACCAGAACTAATCAAAGTGCAGAGGTTCTCTTGTTTTATATGAAAAGGATTATAGATTATGTAAAGCAACCATCTTTAACTCTTTACCAAACGACAAAATCTGGGATGTGACCAAACTGAAAGCATTTGCAGACAACAAATTAAACATTGATGAAATGATGATTTCTCTCTTTGATAGAGTAGAAAACATTGAGGGAAAAGGAGAAAATGCCGATTACCAGCATTTTCTCCTTTTCCAAGACTGTTTTCCAAAGATTTCTTCTTTAGGGTCGTTTAAAGTCAGGATTGTATGGTGAAGACTTACCACCATAGGAATTAACCTGCAATACAACAATGAAATCAAAACGAATAGTTTGAGAGAAGAATTTTTTTCAAAGACTTTACTTTATACCATAAAAGGAAAATGAGTCTCCCATAAAAGCCATGTTTTTAGATGGATCTTTTTTTTTTTTAAAGAAATTCTGTAGACCTCTATCTAAGGAACATTCCTGCAAAAAAATAATGCTATCCAATTAGCGGTTTGGGAGGAGAAGATTTTTAAAGGTTTTTTACTTTGGTTGCCATGGCAACCAGAATTATTCATGGAACACAATTATTTGAAGGAATTTGAAAGAGAACCACCTAAGGAACATTCCTGTGAAATTTGGTAAAAATCCAGTCAATAGTTTCTGAGGAGAAGTTTTTTAAAGAAAAAGTTTACGGATGCACGCACGGACGAACGAACGGACGGACGCACGACGGACACAACGCCATGACAATAGCTCGCTGGCCTTCGGCCAGTGGAGCTAAAAAATTAACCTCATAGATCCTTGTAGCCAAAAAATCAAGGCATAGCATTAGCTGATCATTTTGCATTTCAATTTCATCTAGCCTCCTTATCTGAGAGCATTAATTATTATTTTCATGCAAAAAAAAAAAAAAAACCTACTGTATGTTTGCTACGTATGCCTGCTTAGCAGCTAGTTGGGTGGTTTCCTTAGCCAGTGATTCAATTGCCTCTCCTGATCACTCTTAATACTCTGTAGATTTGCATCACTCATTGGCTTCAAAAAGCCGCCAGGAAGTTGTTCACACTGTAAGGTCCAACCAGGCTATCAGTCATAACTGTAAAAAAATATTTTATAG
The DNA here is from genome assembly GCA_943736015.1 of Tridacna crocea. Taxonomy (NCBI): domain Eukaryota; kingdom Metazoa; phylum Mollusca; class Bivalvia; order Cardiida; family Cardiidae; genus Tridacna; species Tridacna crocea. The sequence goes on from OX031071.1 coordinate 7,733,620, forward strand.
GAATTAGTCCATTGCATTACCATGTATTAACCAATTACCAAACGACAATATTTTTAGACTGGTCCAAATCGACAGCATTTGCAGACAACAAAATAAAAGTGACTGAAAATTTGAAATTTGTTTTGTGAAGGGTAGAAAACATTGTGGAAAAAGGAGAAAATGCTGGTTACCAGCATTTTCTCTGTTTCCCACAATGTTTTCTAAAGGCTTCTTTCTCTGGGGCGTCAAAAACAGGGATTGTGTGATAATGGGTTAAAGTTACCTACTGTATGCTGAAAAATTTAAATTTCACATTCTCTGGCCATAAAAATGATGAAAACAGAAATTCTTTAATTCTTTACCAAATGACAAAGTTTTAGACTAGTCCAAATAATAGGCATTTGCAGACGACAAATTAAACTAGGCCAAGTGATGATTTGAATCTTTTACAGGGAAGAAAAATTTGTCGAAAAAGGAGAAAATGCTGGTTTAGGTTACGATCATTTTCTTCTTTTCCCACTATATTTTCTAAAGGCTTCTTCCTTGGGGTCTTTAAACATTGGGATTGTGTGGTAAGGAGTTAATTATACCAATGTTGCATCCCCAACTTTCAGCTGCAGGTCGAGCAAGAGTTACTCTCCTTTGAACTTATCGATTATCTGGTCCGAAAGGATTTCCGATAACGGCCTGTCATATAAAATTCAGAAAGGAAAATTTTTTGATCGACTAAAACACATTTTTCTTCTAAAATGATTAAAATCTATAACGTCTTGAAGTATTCTTTAATATCTCTATTTTACTTCAATATAATTTTAATTCCTGTAGCAAAATGGGAAGTTGCGTCCATTTTGACCCATTCTCCTTCTTATTTCTATAGAAAGGTTTAAGAAATTTGCTCTTGCGCCGTTTTTGACGCTAAATAACATAAAAATGAATTGCAAGAAAAAAAATCTATAACGTCTTAGAGTATTATGATCAAAGTATTCGTTTACATTTGTTAAATGGAGAACTTGCGTCCATTTCAGTTTAAAAACGACACTATCGTTAATTTTTGTATAAAAAATACTGTACCGAGCTAAGTGAGATTTTAAGACTGGGTGAAATGATTTAGCAACGGATAAAGGGAAGGTAAGAACTGATGACATGATAACCTTGTCTATATTGTTTTGTTAAACCTGGATCCTGTTTTTACACATTGTCCAAATATATAATGACTGTATTTATCATTTTTTATACATATACGTGTATTATTATTTGCATCAGTGAAAACTTTTAAGAGATTTGTGAAAACCATTATCTTCCCAGTATCGTCTTTTTTAATTCTTTCTCGGAAAATAATTTCAATTTAGTTAGCATAAATTTCTTTAAATTGCATTTTCTTTTTTTTTTTTAGTCTTTATTTCTAAAGAAGATTGAATCTGTTGTACTATTGGATCATTATAATAATTATGCAGTCAATAGACCAGTAACAAACTGTACAAAACAAGCAGTCTGATCCTGGGCCGAATCGGTTTTATTTTATGTGTCGAAATTCTTTTGACTCAAAAAAATTGACGTTGCAATATCAATATGTGACTGAAATCAGCAGAAAACAATTTGCGTTTTGGGAGTATTGATGTGACCCGTACAGCACACTCCCGAATTTTAACGGTCCTGCATAAAACCTTTTGTAAACATTGTGAGAAAAGGAGAACTACCAATATCCAGTATTGTTTCCTTTTCCAACAATGTTTTCTAATCTTTTAAAGTTAAGAATATCAATTGAGCTACATTTGATTTATTTTCTGAAATTGCTTTTTTTTAAAGTTGGTGAAGTCAAAAAGTTCTCCATATCATGGGAAAAGGTTTTAAATTATTGACTTTTGAAAACACATGAGAGGGAGATGATACATGTGATCAGATTGAAAATAGCGAGAAAATTTGAATATGTGAGCTGTCGCCATAAAATACTTTTGAAAATGCATTAATCCTCACACATTTGCAAGTAAAAAGCTAAAGAGAGAAGGCGGCAAATTGGACTTCCTTATACAAAATCTTGTTAAACTTGACTTTAAATCCTTATAAATAATCTCATAAAAAATGTATGATCTTAGTTTAAACATTTAGTTTTAATTTATTCAATATAATAACATCATTCATTTACAACAACATATTGCAAAAAGGATTGAAACGAAAGCATCAAAGCTGATATAATAGTCCTCTCCCTAAAGAAGTCTGATTTTTTTCCTGATACTTTCTTTCCGATTACCCCGTATTAATGTATCAATGCATACCATTACGTAATTCCAATCAAGATAACCGATAGGCGTCTTATCTAACAGTGAGACTCGGTCATCATCGGAGAACTCTGGAACAATGCAAACGATCAGGGAAAAAGAAAAAAAAAAATACGATCGTTGCTTTAAAAAAGTGTAAAAAGGGCTAAAAATGTATTTTCTAAATGATTGAAAACTACGCCATATTAAAGAACAATAAATAAGCTTTCTGACTTCCCTGAAGATAATTTTGATTTTCCAACACAATGTGCAGGCTGATTTATGTTTACAGTGTGCTCACAAAACCACTGACTTCTAAGAAATGACGAAGTTATTTTAAACAGAACTGACCTACTGAACATAAAGGTTAAAAAGTACCTTAACCACTTTGCTACAGAGAATTCTCCCTAATGCAGTCGTTAGGTGTTGTATTTAAATCGGGATGAAGCCATGCATGAAGGAGTGGTCTCCCGTAACACACCCCTCATAAAGTCATCATTTATTGATGACTTAAAGTCTTATTAGGCAGAGAGTCCGTTTTTGGACAACAAATGGGATTAATGGCTCAATGGCCAATCTCGGACGAGTCCCCATCTTAGGAACAAAGTCCGTAACAAAGAAACAAATGAACAAATGCATAGCAGAAATACAGTGATCGGGCAAGATTCGAAACCAGAACGCCCGGACGAAAGACCAATACCGTAACCACTGAGCTAAAGAGAATTCTCTCTAATGCAGTTGTTAGGTGTTGTATTTGAATCGGGATGAAGCCATGCATGAAGGAGTGGTCTCCCGTAACACCGTATTCTTGTTTGATTTTAGTACACATTTCCACAAGAAACGAACTTTTTATAGTCCGGTCTGTTAGCTCAAAAATGTTTACCAGCCGGACGAAAGTATGAAAATTTTATATGATGTAAACGATACGTTTCTAAAACGAAAAAAAGGGGTGTGCCCGATTTTAAGGCCCTAGATCAATTTTTATTGCGATTTGAAATTCGGATAACTGTACTGTCCGAATACTCTTCCTTTGTAGAACAGTAAGTTGGTTGTTTCCCGTTAAGTCACATTGTATGATCGACAAAAAATGGTGTTTCAGAAGTATTTTGCCATTTTAAAGGCACAGCTGGATTTACGGATTGATTTTATGAATATTCTATATGTCTTTCGTATCTGTGTGTTTATCTGTCCGTCCATTTGCCTGTCATTTCCTTGCACTTTACATACTTAAAAAGAACTGACTTTGAATTTCGCGTATAGGATTCCTTGGAATTTGGCCGATCGGCAGGACAAATCAAATTGCCTTCAGATTTCCGCATACAGTGCAATAGACGATTTGCGATTACTTTTGATATAACGGATATTTTCTTTTTATCCAAAGCATTTTTTTTTCAAGGACAAATGCTGTATCTCCCGTTTGCAAACCCTTTAAATTTGGACAAAATCACAACTGAGAAGAAAATGACATAGCAAAAAATCTAGAGGAAATCAATCTAACACAATTTAATAATATTTCTTGATATTACTTTTGAAAAAAAAAAACAATCATGAATAGACAAAATATGCATTTTATGAGATCGTATTGAAATAAAGAGCATATAGAGACTAAGAATGAACCCTCAGTAACCTGTGTATAATTCAAAATCCCACCCATAATGATCGCCACACGGGTGCATTAATATGAAACAAAAGATACAAAGAGTCAGTTTAATGTGACACATGTGTGGAAATCTGTAAGAAGACAGTACATTACAACCCTTCTATAGGTCACCCATCCTGCAGTGCCATACCGAGATCAAAAGAATACCAAGTTAACCCTTTACCCATTTTTCACATCTTTAAATGCTCAAAATGAAGTTTGAATAAATATTTTGTGAAAACGGTATGGAAGGTTTGAAATTTGATCTGAAGCCACGTTTCTTTTGTCCATGATCTATAACATGAAGTTATTCGTCAGTAGGAACTAGGAACATGCCTGAAAACGCAACAAAGACGGTTTTAAGATAATAGTGCTGTAATATCAGTAAATGGACTGTCCCTGTCTCTCTGAATACATTGGAACGCTATTTTACCTTTTACCAAAGTATTTCGTGTTTTGGCGACCCGGAAAAAAAGGGGCAGACGTGCTGATTTGTCCCACTTTCTGTTTTTTTTGTCTCACATCCTCAACCTCAACACCGCCCCCACCCCCCCCACCCCCCGCAAAAAAAAAGTAATTAATATATAGTTCAAAAACATCTGTGAAAAATGAATTTTCAAAGTGTGAGAGAAAATATTGGGAAAAAAAGGAATCTTTCTCCAGCTTCAACAATATGTTTTACTTTTTCAAGGACAATTACAACCATTTGAACCACCTTTATTCTATCGTCTCCATATGCTGGGTGTAGGACAAAAACCGAATGGGACAAAAGCCCACTGGACAAAAGCCCACTAGGACAAAAGCCCACTGGGACAATAGTCCAATAGAACTTTTAGTTCTGTCAGATCATGTATGGAACTAATAAGTTTCGTATATATTATGTGAATTGTCTCTACAAAAAGTAGAAAACATTATGTGAAAAGCAGAAAATGCCGATAAGCAGAATTTTCTTCTTCTTTCACATGGTTGCTATTAGAATGGGAAATGTTGCAGAGAATTAAACATTGAGAAGAGAGAAAAAGCAATTTGATCATTCTGATCATTAAATCTTTGTGCTTTTTTTCCCCCTACAAAAATGATTAAAAAATTATTTTTTATACTCTTTTTTTTATAAGCAGTGGGCATTTGTCCTCCCTGTCAAAATTAGCAGTGAGCTTTTGCCCAGTGGGCTTTTGTCCAGCCGGGACTTTTGTCCGTCCCCCCATATGTTAAGTATATGGACGTCGTCGGGTGAAAACATTCACTGTAACTGTTTAAAACCCTATCCCGCATAACACAAGCTTTTCACGACCCTGAGAAATATAGTTTTCCGAAATGTTGTAGAAAAGTGATAAAGTTCTGGTAACCACCTTTTTTCTCCTTTTCCATTTGCTATGCTTCTTACAAACAATTTCATTTTTTCAAGTGTGTGAAACACTAAACTAAGTGTGAAACACTAGTTTAGGTTGATTATGTATATTTGTGTACGTTTATATGTATTTGAATTAGATATTGTATATAATTTATTATGCCAATACAAGTATAGATTGTATTATTTTCGGAATTTTTAAGTTGTCTGCTGAATTCTTTACCTGCAATTCTCATATACGATTTAATACTTTTGACGAACTGCATATTTGTTTCATATTTGTTTTATTAACAACACATTAATTCCATTTTATCTCCATTTATGTCTGCATGAACTTTTCACTCTGAGTGAACGGGCATGCATATATAGATGGAAATTGAAAATTGAAATTGAATTTTAAAACCTCCGATTTGATTTTACTTCCGTAGATCAAACCAAATTTTTCTTTCCTTTCAAAAATTATTATGCCATTGTTGCATGTATGCTTCTTTGTTATTTGTATATAACGATGAACTGCTATGTAGTTCAAGTTGAAACAATAAAGTTCTGTTCTGTTCTGTTCATTTTTTCAAGTCTCATTCAAATTTTTGCCTGCAAAGGCTTGCAATTTGGGCAAGTCTCAAATTTTTGTTTTGTAAAGAGTTAATGAAGATTCAGTATTGTAAGAAATTGGGGAAAAGGGAGAAAAATAACATTAATATAACTGCAATAGACCTTTCCTATTTTTATGTCTGATTGATCAACTAATGTTTGCCGAATTCCGTGGCTAAGTTTTTTAACGTACTGGCTCGAAATCCAGGAATCGGTGGTTAGATTTATTTAAACTATTAAAGTATTAATTTTTGTTTTTTAAAAAAAAGTTCCAGTACCTGCAACTAGACAGAGACGGTTTATTTACCAAAAACTGGGATATCATACATTTTCAATTTACAGCGAAAATCCTGATTTTGAAATAATATCTAAAATCTCTATAGTTGCATTTTTGTCATGTTCCTGTTTGAACTACCTTATAAATTAACCATCGTAATAACAAAATTCAATTCAAATCTCAAACCTCCCATGCCTTCTAGAAAAAACAGAAGTTCGAGCACCGACTAACACACAAGTGTCATAATTAAGTGTTTATCCCGTTCAGCATTACGATGATATCACTTGTAAAGGGTTGAAATGGTTAAAATCTGTTACAGAGGATAAGTCTGTTCTAATTACTGGCCCTAAAAGATGCATTTCTCTGCCCGAACACTTTTTTTTGTTTTGTTTTCAAATGCATTATTATGTAAGCTGATTTAACCGGTCCCAGTTTAACTGTATATTTGCACTTATTTTTTTCGGAATGGGCGGGGGGGGGGGGGGTTGTTTTTCAAATTATTAAACCTTATCCTACTAATTAAATGACACTTTAAAGCCGATCGTAAAATCCCAAATGTTATTTCAGAGGAATATCGCAAGGAAAAATATCTCCGTATCGGACAGTGTAGATGATCTAGGATCAGACTGCACATTCTTCGTAGTCTGATCTTAGTCTACATTGTCTGCAAAAGATCATTTAGTCGCGCTTGGCAGCTTAAAGGTTAACGCATACAAAAAGTTCTATCAACACGGTCGACAGAAGATGGCGCTTATGGTACTGCTTTACTCTCTGAAGTTTACCGAAAGATTGATAAAACGACATTTCTTTTTTTGTGTGTGTGTATCTTCGAAAAAGGTGATTAATAAAACTACCGGCACAGCCGTTTTAGGTTTATTGCACCTTTCAAAAATTTCGAAACTTAATATAAACGTGAAAAAATTACTAAAAATGCCCATTCTGGGTATCATTTCGGATTCATTCACATCTATATTACTGAAAATGAACCAAAATCCACCTACAAAGTAAATAAAAAACAAATTTTCGATAAAAACATGAAGTTCTCTTAAATTTGAAAGCGTTTTGATCGACCCTCCTTGGTCAAACATTGTGAGATACAAATATATGCGTTCTGATAAAGTACAAAGGAAGAGTATTCGGACACTACATCTATCCGAATATATAATAGGCTGTAATTAATGAACTAGGCCACTAAAATCGGGCACACCAGGCGCAAATGGGTCGGAATGATGGCTATTAACTGTATGCAAAATTTGTTGCTTTCGTCCGGAGTGTAAACATTTTGCTAAAAAATCGAGTTAACAGACCGGACTATAAGAGAAAGTTTTTAAACGCGATTTTTAAAGGTGAGTATTTAGAATTTTCACATCTAACCAAATTAAAAAATATACATATCACTGAAATTTATACGAAAAAACAATACAAATGACCAATAATTAAGAACCATGAAATTACCCCCAAAATTGATTTTTGATGGTATTCCCTTAAAAGGCTACGTAGCCTCTTAAGGTATTTTTAGATTTCGCGCCGAAAATAAAGAGAAGCATTGTGGGAATGTAAAGTGACTGGCACGTGACTAATGACGCTTAAATTCCATAACATACCAAATAGGTAATTATTTTCCATAATTTCTTCTTCGGACGCTATGTTTGAAGCGTCATTTGTGTATTTTCAGTATGTAAATGAGCAAGTTGCTCATCTAAAAATAGACCGTGGTTCCCGTCGGTGTCGACGTGGGCCGTAGTAAATCTCTAATGTCTCTTGTTGATGGATGGTTTTCGACTACTGGGGTTTAATGAATGAAAATTAAAAGGCATTGAGAGTATAAGGATGATTTTTTTGTATTTTTGTATAAATTTCGTCCCAAAATCTTAAGGGCCACCTTTAATCCATCTTTCAAGGTGTTTCTGTAAAGTTTTGGATAAATATCATCCATATGTATTCATTTTGAAGTAGATGGGTGAGTACTAAAGGAGTATAGCGAAGTTGAAAAATTTTGTTACCATAGTCTGTATTCTTGTTTGATTAATTTTATGTTTCCATAAGAAACGGCTTTATAAATAAAGTGTTGAAATGCGATTTTTTCCATTTTTCATGATGTTTCTGTAAAGTTTTGGATGAAATCATCTACAGTATATTTATCCATTTTGAAGTACTTGTGTGAATTCTTATGGAATATACTTGTTTGATTTTATTACATCTTTCCATAAGAAACGGCATTTTGAAATGAACTTTTCAAAGCAATTTTTTACATCTTTTGTGTCATTTCTGTAAAGTTTTGGATAAAAGTCATCCACCTGTATTTATTTTGAAGTAGATGAGTGAATACTAAAGGACTATAGCGAAGAAGAAAATTTTGTTACAAAAATCCATATTATTCCATATTTCCTTTGTGCGCACTTATTAAAACTTTTTATGTTCGTATTTTATATCAACGGATATTCGTTTACTTGTTTTTTGTGCATTTCCTATGGAGATACGTATGGGTCTATAATAGCTATTTTTTCCTCTTGTTTTTAAACAACCGACTCAATCATGAAGTAGACTGTCCTTGGTCATACAGAAAATTGACCAATGGCAAAGGGTTTCGGCTCGGATCGGTCCACGCAAGGAGTCCTGGTCCACACTTCTAGCCCTTTTTGTCAGACCTTAGCTTAGGGTGCTTTCGCCCAGGCACGTTCTGCTTCATTTTCATTGATTTGTATTAAATAATGATTTACAGTCGCTGTGACCTACTTGGGTTAGACTATGTAGGTCAGTCAGTATGATCAAAGCTAACTTCTCTTTTGTGCATATTCCTAAAGCTATGGTCACATTGACGGTCATTGCTCGTAGTTGTCCATACTTAATTTAAAACGTAGTCTGCCGTACTGCTGCTACGGTCAACAACGTTAAAGTACACCCAAAGTAGGTTTAAACTTGCCGAGACAGAAAGTCTAAGTAGGTTGAACTACGGTAAGTACGCTAAACTACACATAAGCTATGTCTTGAGTACGCACAACTACGGTAAATTAAGGCCAACTGTGTAAAGCTACGGTGAAACATTGTGTTTGTGTAGGTCAGTACGGGTAGGCTGCAGTCATTGTACTGTTATCTACTGTCACATCCAAACCTTGGTCAAATTACAATATAATTCAATTAATTCTAATAAATTATTGCCTTTCTGTTATTTTATAGTAACTGGTAATTTATGTGAAAAAGATCTACTTCGCTCCTTAATTATTTGCCAAACTAACAAAATTTAGAATCTAACAAACTAAAAGTACATGCAGATGATAGATCTAATTGAGCTCGAATGAAAATTTCTCTTTGATAAGGTTGAAAATATTGCAAGGAATGGGGAAAATGCCGGTAACCAGCATTTTTTCCTTACCTTGCATTGTTCTCTGAGGCTTTAACTTTCAGGATCATTAAAGCTTGGGCTTGTGTGAGACCTAGCAGGTTGAAGTTTCATACTCTGTTTATAAATATAATGCCAATGATAAAAAAAAGAGGGAGAAAAAAGGAGAAAAAAATATTATGTATAGTTTAATTGAAACATCTTTATTTTAATGGTAATTCAATAATTACTTTTAAAAGTAAATGAATCTAAGTCTGGACACATTTTATGTATTTGACCGTATTAGGAAATTACCGTAGTTAACCGTAGTTGAATGTATCAAACACACTACAATTAAGTAAGGTCAATTACGGTTAACTACGGTTAACTACTTTCAAACTACTGTCACAGTACAGTCACAACAACGTAGTTAACCGTAACGAATTTTTGAACATGTTCAAAAATTTTGCGCTTAGAACAGGCAAACCGTAAGTTCAAATTACATTCATTACTACGTTCAACTACGGTTAACTATGTGTAACAACGTTCAACTACGTCCGATACGTTTAACTACGGCCATTTACAGCCATTCCCCACTATGGTCAACTACGTAAGGTGTGACCATAGCTTTAATTTCAACACTACGGTCAACTACGTTGAAATACGTTTAAAGAAGGTTTAAACTTGGCGATATATAAAGTCTAAGTACGTTGAACTACGTGTAAGTATGGTTAACTACGTTCAAACTATGGTCACTGTACGGTCACAAAAACGTAGTTAACCGTAACAAATATTTGAACATGTTAAAAAACTTTGCGCTTATGGCCGTGTCACACAGCCGTTGACATATAAAAATTTCACACGATTTACGCATAAAAATTGAAAAATCCGGATTTATATGCGGCGATAATAGAAAAGTTGGTGGTTATACGTGAAATTTTGACGGATTAATCACGCAAGTACATCGCAGAAACTATGTATAAACTACGCATGAAACACTAATAAACTGCGCAAAAAACATGCATATCCACGGAAAAGCCAATTTTCTAGATAATGAAACACGCATAATCACGAAAGAAATTTGTATGATTTACGCATGATTCCCGCAAAGCACAAATGAATAGTGCATGCTCCGCATACAGATTGCGTATGTATCGTGCATGAATTGCGCATGTTCCATGCATGCTCCGCTGGGTATTTCTATCGCATCTGCAACTTGAGTATAAATTTGCCACCTCTGCTTTATTTCTTCACAAACCATTGAAAACCGCTGACGAGTGAACATCTACATTGTATCAGGATTCTTTCAAGAAGGCGTGATTATGCCGGCGAAGAAACGTCGAGTTCAAGCCCAGGGAAGGCAGGGAGGAAGAAGAAGGCCCAAGTTCCTGTGGCAAGATCTTCAACCTCCTCTCCCGATGATCTTCCCGAAGCTACTGGTGGTGGTCAAGGCACCGATGGTGATGCTGTCCCACAAGCTTCTGCTGGTGTTGATGCACACCCAAAGCTCTTGCTTGTATTGATGCTGCCCCACAAGCATCTGCTGGTGTTGATGCTCCTCCACAAGCTCCTGCTGATGTTGATGCTACCCCACAAGCTCCTGATGCTGATAGTGATCCTCCCCAACAAGCTCCTGATGCTGATGGTGATGCTCTTCAACAGGATCCTGGTGCTGATGGTGATGCTCCCAAACAAGATCCTGCCGATGATGCTGGACCCTCCCAACCAACCAGAGCCAAGGGCAAGGGTGTTTCAGCTGCTGAATGCCTGGGAAGCAGTCTCTCACAAGAGCAAGAAGAGGACCTCGTGGAGTGGATAAGGGAGAACGATGCTGTTTGGCGACGTGGGCATCACATGTATAAGGCAAAGAAGCAGCTGTGGACCATAGGTTGCATCTGCATGAAGTTATGGATCTTGATTTCTCATCTCCACCATCAATCTGTCGTAGATCCCCAGTTCGAATCTCCTTACCCAGGCGTCTCTGTATCTTCTCCCATGCCTTCTTGTCCTCTGGTTCAGGATCTACTGGAGCTGGACCAGTTGGTTGTTGTACTGCCGAAGGAGGAAGGCAAAAACATCTCTGCATTGGGGGTTCATGGTCTCCTCTCTTTGTCATACGACAGAGATGTGAACTCATGGACGGCTTGATGGAGAATGATGCAGCGGTCCGAAATCGGCCGGTTTATATACCCTGTCCCGATACGCATTTCTTGCATGAAGCATGCGTGATTACAGCGTAAATCTAGCGTATTTCATCTGTTTTTACAAGTGATGCATGCGTAATGTGCGTAGATCTTAGCGGTATGCGCGAAATACAAATGATTACATCTGCGATACATGAGTGTTATATCCGTGAAAGGTTCGTTAAACATATGCGGACATAAGTGGGACGATCGTGGAAATTGCCAACTTTGCGAAACAATCTCATATGTATTGCACACATACACATATGAATTACGCACGAATTACGTAAGAACTGCGTAAATTATGCATAGATTTCATAAATCCAACAGTCGAAAAATTTTGTGCAGCTAAAATTCAGTTTCGTATATTTCCACGTATGCTCACCCTGGACTCCACTCACTGCGCTTAGAGACAAATGAATTGCGCATGAAAAACGTATGAATTATGTATATCGCGCATGTATTATGTATCTCCGCGTTTGCCTCAAAGTTTAAACGTAGTTTATGCGTAATTTATGCATAAGTGCTGTGTGACACGGCCATTAGTATGGGCAAACCGTAAGTTCAAACTACGTTTATTACTACGTTTAACTATGGTTAACTACGTGTAACTATGTTCAGCTACCTTAGCTACGTTTAACTACGACCATCTACGGTCATTTCCCACTATGTTCAACTACGTATAGTGTGACTATAACTTCAAAACAAGCCACTGCGTGTGCTTTAAATCCGCCCCAGTTCTAAGCTATTTTTGTTTTACTTTGATTACCAGAGAGCTCTCTTGTCTACCAAAAACATTTCTTCTTCTTCTTTCAACAAATAGTAGCTGGTTATTTGCTTATTCACTAAGATCGCACTTCTGAGAATCCTATAACCAGTGATCATCAGTTACCCTTTCTTGATATTATGGTCATCAAAAAATATTTCTTTATCCACCGACATATATATTTCAAGTTTACAGACTCTAAGCAGTATTTATATTTCAAGTCATGCCATCCAAAACATGCTAAAATCAATATCCTATTTACCTCAGCTCGTAGAATATGCATCATTGTTTCAGATACAATTGTCAGTAATTCCCGTCTAAAAGAATTGGCTCCTTCATTGATTGACAGGAACTATCCAATGCAAGTGATAAAAACAGGATTTATAAAAGCATTACAAATTCAAAAGACAGTCTTTTAACAGTGAAAGAAAAGACTGGAAAACCTGTTTTACCATTTGTATCCACCCACAATCCTAAAAACAGTGAACTACTCAGATTACTAAGATCTAACTTGACTATTGTAAGAAGGAATGAAAAAATGAATGGTATAATCACAGACACTTAAATCATAAAATGTAAAAAACAGCTTTCTTATCTTAAACGTCTAATTACGCGGTCGCAGTTCAGTCAAGATACAGCCGTTTGTATCGCCCGTCAACAATTTCTTTAAAAATCTTCTTCTCCTAACCCACTGGGCCAATCTTGATGAAACTTGGCAGGGATGTTCCTTGGGTGAAGCTTTACCAAAGTTGCTCAAAGAATTGAATTTCACTCATAAGCTATAGTCTAAGGTGAACGTTCCAGGGCCAATGGCCCTCTTGTTTTGTTGGTTGTTTTTCTAACTTCACAATTTCCTTCATTATTGTCTAAGATTAAGAGAATTTATACTGAAAATAGCCTTAATTGAACTTTGGATATACATTGTATACTTAGCAAAACTTATTTAAAAAAAAAATGCTATTTTAAAAAGTATGATTTCTCCATGCAATTGTAATCACTCAATCAACTGTGACAAGTCATAACATATCTTGATCAAATGCTTAATTCTATAGCCCTGAAACCTTGTTGAAAAACATTTAAAACGAAGCAAGCAATCACATAAGTGTCTATTGATTTTACTCACTGGTATCGCCGTTATTCTTTAAAATAGGCAATGGCACTTAATAAGTTTTGCTTAGGTATAAATACAAAAGTTCTGGCTATAGATTACAGAATGCAAATTATTCACACTCTGTGCCTTAACGTCTTTGTTGATATAACAAAACAGAATACTTCCTCAAATGCAAGCCCTAGCTATTTTTTATTATTGTTTGATTATTATGTTTTGTTAAATGTGTCCTTTATATATTAAACACTTTTCATGTTGTTCATTTCTGTCAATATATATTGCTGCAACTAACCTGCTTTCTTGTGTACAACTGTCTGAATGTCCTTGTGTAAGTCAAAAACAGTGAATGATACCGCTTGCGATTGCCCAAAAAGTCACATTATAGTCCGTATTTAATACACTTGCAGGCGGAAATTGTTACCAAATGTTCTGATATTTCTCTGAAACAGTTAAGAACAATATATATAAAAAATGAAAAAATAAATGTCAGCTATTTTTCCTTTTTTGCAGATTTTTTTCAAAAGCTGTCGGACTAGGAGCTACAGGAATATGAAAATTTCTGATGGATGGTAAAAAGACACTCTTTCCTGAATGAATTATCGTATAAAAACTGTGTGTCTTTCCTGAATGAATTATCGTATAAAAACTGTCTCAAAACAATTTATCGTTGGCTCGCTTTTTCTCAGTACTGTCAGGACTTTGATTTGTTTTTGTAATATCATACAAATTACAGGAGGAACAATGTTTGCGGGGGAGGGGGGGAAAGAGAGAAATTCTATAAAGGGGCAGATTTCCGAGAGGGGGGATCTGCTGCTTTTCAGAGGGGGAGTTTTTCCACACGGGGTGGGGGATGTCGGGGGCAGAAGAAGGTGTTCGTACAAAGTAGAAAATATTGGAAAAAGTTGAAAAAAATACTCTATTATGATTTGAGAACATTAATATGTAAGATACGTTGGTTAAACTTTAAGCTGCTTAGCGCGACTGGAGGACGGTTTGCGAGTTGATGATATATTTCTCATCAAAATAACTTGAAAATACATGTAGCAAATTTTGCTTTTCACTTTCGGCTTCATTTGACTTATTTACCAGGTTTAGGCTTAAAATCATGAAATGCAGTTTCTTTTTCCATTCATATGACCAGGTCCCCAAAGCGAAATGCCACGGGAATACGAAGAACGGCTGATCCACTTCATAGGACAAGGAAACAAGAGATTTAAACTACTCTACAGTGCTATGAAGGAAGAATTTTCAGTAGAAAATTTTCATAGCAAATGCGATGATAAAGGACCGACTGTAACAGTCCTGTATAACAGGAAAGATGACGTTTTGGGTGGTTATACGTCTAAGAGCTGGGCAGAGGTTGAAAGAGGGTACGTGCCGGACCCCACGGCATTCCTCTTTCTTCTGAAAAAAAAAGACGAGTCTCGGAGATTCTACAAATTTCCTTGCAATGACACAAACTATGCCATTTTCTGCGATCCGAAGAAAGCCGCTGTTTTCGGAAAAAGTCCTTACTTTCAATCGGAGAATAGGCCTGCACCTTGGGATGATTCAGGTACTCTCCCGTCGGGCGTAGCAATCAATATCAACAGTTACAACATGGAAGACAAGGAGGACGTAGACAAGGAGGACGTAGATTCGGCATTGGCATTATTTTGTAATGATGTGACGAAAATTGAAGTTCGCAAGGTAGAAGGTAAATCATTTTGCATTAATTTGATTACTTATTAATGATTTTTCATTACCAGCCGATTGGGCATCGACTTCCTTTATTTTCAGATAGCACCATAAACTGGAAATCTTTTTTCTGTTAGCCTGTACTGACCTTTTTACGTACGTCTGTTATGAAATCAACATGCCGTGTTGCTCAATTCAATTCAAAATACTTTATTTGCTCACATCTTCAGGTTAAAAGATATATGAGCAATTAACAATATATAATATTTCATTGTAATAGCGAGAAATTTCTTTTCGACAGTGGGGGAAGTTTGAATATACAGATAGAATAAAGTTATTCTAAGAGATATTAATTTTTAAAAACATTTTAAATCTTTACTCATCATCCCATATTACATAGGGTGGACTAAAGATGCAAAATGCTCTTGAGAAAGTCCCTCGTTACATGGCCTTGACATTGTCGGTAGCCGATTTGTCGCTTATATCTTTTTAATAAGATAATTAACACCGGTACACCTGAATTTGGATACCTTGCTCAGGTTTTGCGAAAAAACAGTGATTTGTGTGCAATAATTGCGTTATATCTCCATGAAAAACATAAAATAAGTATATATATTTACCGGTAACAATATTTACCGGAAACAATGTAATAGATTGGCAAGAAAATTAGGTTTGTTTGAACAACTATGTTTTTCTGCTTCACATCTGCAAATGTTTATAATCATCACTGTGTTTTATCGGATTTAGATCGCAGTGCAGGTAAGGATCCGACAGCATGATAAGTGTTGTCTGATCCCAACCTGCAGTGCTGATAATGAAGAAGTAATGCTTAGTTTTTTAAAAAAGCTTGTTATTATGTGTATTAATTACACAAGTTTTTCAAGTGCTTAACTGATTTGCAATTCATTAACTGCTGGAACTTAGTAATGTTTGGCCTTCTGTAGTAATACTTTTTTATGAGTGAAGCTCGGCTTGTGTTAAAGAATGGACATTTCGAAAGATAATGCATTTCATCACCAGTGTCATTTTGGACACAAAGTTGACATTTTCTTTCACTTACATGGATTTTGATCCATCTACCTGTTTCAATAGGTAAGTAATGATTAGTTGTCCTAAATTTTGCCAAAGTTAGGTAGTCTTTTTTTTTGGTAAAGAAGTAAGATAATTTTCGAACTCTATTTTATGTTATAGGATATTGACTGAGTACGAGGTCTTTCCGTGTAAGAACGACCTGGGCACGAGCTTCACGAAACACCGAGAGCGCGAAGCGCTCGAGGTGTTTTGTGAAGCTCTTGCCCTGGTCGTTCTTATACGGAAAGGCCGATGTACGAGGTCGATATCCGACTTACATACCGGCCACCATCAGTATTGACCAGACGACTTGACAGCCATTTCGAAAAGAACAGATACGTTTGATTACAAAAGGAAGCGTAAAACATGTTTTATATTTTTTTTAAAGTTTTGGGTATTTCTTTTTCATTTACTTATCAGTTTTATTTACTCGCTTGAACGTCAATGAATCTTTTAGGTGAGCATCAACCTCAATTTTTTTCTTTTTTTTTTAACTTTGGTAGGTTTGTTGATGCTGCATGACTGAGTTCATTGCTCAGTTTAGGTTCCAATTGATTGAAATATTCATGGATTTCAGCTTTTGCCGGTAACACTTGTGTTTCATTTCTACGGTCTACCCATTTGCACTGATTATTCCAGTTGTGTAAAGCCATTGGTCATTAGTCATTGATTGATTGAATGAATGGCGTTTCCCACCCCTTTCAGTCATACAAAGTCACTTCCAAAGAGGCTCAAGCCTGGGACCTAGGGTCGAGGTTCTAGGACAGCTGGTCTCAAAGCGATTCTGATCATTCGACTATGGGAGTGATCGGACCCTTAAATTGCTTTCTTGAAGCTAGCTGTGCCGGGTCAGTCATAGAAGGACAGTGCTCCTGTGTCAGTTTTTCTTTCTCACAATAAGAAAAATAACACGAGAGGGCTTTTTCGCTCCAGAGGCTATATAAACTTCGCTAATGCGGACAAATCAATAGTCGGTCTCACAGGAAGTAGGGTGCATAAGAACCAAAATACAACAATATTGTAGACATGTTTTAGAACATGCGTCCGTCATTAACTTTTTGTCACTTTTGCGATTTAACTTAGATGAGAACTAGCAGAAAACAAAATAAGTTGGTAATATAAGAAGTATATTTACAAGATTTTTCCTGTTATTTACAAATTCATAGAAACCAGTATCGCCCCAGTACCAATGTCCTTCACGAAGCTGTCTGCATGCACGGCTCAAGATCCATCAATTGCACGTGGACAGGTCTTTCTCGCACGGGAGCAGGTCTTTCCAGCACGTGAGCAGGTTTTCTATCTACGGAACAACCTGCGCACGTGCAGGGATAGACCTGCTCTCGTGCATTCTATTGTTAAAACGGGTCGTTCTGAAAAAATATAGACCTGGTCCAAACAAAGGAGCCGGTATGTAACCTTGAATAAGCCATAGCTAGTACCTTTAGAAGACTTTTGTAAATTGTTGTGCCATTGTTGTTGGTATTGATCAATTAATATTTTTTTCACTATCTTATGTGTATCATCATTCATATATGTAGACTGATTTATCCAAATGTCAGACCGCCCTATTCCATTTAGTATACTTTTTATATATTCAATCCATTTGGAATTAAAATCAGTGGTGTGGGTCATGATTTGATATATTTTATATGCAATTTTGCTCTGATTTCCTGTAACTAATCTACTCCAATAAGCTATCATTCTTATTTTTATCATTATTTCTAAAGGGCACCTACCTGTTTCTGCATATAACATATAATGCGGAGTGCTCTGTTTTAAGTGTAACACTTTTCTAAGGAATGCACAATGTAAATTTTCAAGGAATTTATGATCTTCATATCCCTTACTTCCGAGGAGAATAATAAAATTGGTGAAATAGTATGGTCAAATAACTTAAACACAAGATCAAGAGGTAAATTCAATTTGTTAACTCTTCTGTAAAAGTAGTAGAGTGCCTTTGTTGCTTGTTGTACAAGATATTTTCTATTTGTTAAGAAACTTCCAGTAGAAGTAAAATAAATACTACTGATGGTTGTTACCCGATTACCTTGTGACCAGAGACGCTTGGTGTTTAGAGTCAATTTTAAGTTTTATTTTTCTCACATATTTCTGGGCCCGAACGGAAAAGATCAATATTTTTTTTTCATTGTGCTTTGCGATAATTCACAGAGACAGGTACCTATTCATTAATATGTAGAGGGTGTAATTCAGGTAGAATCTTTTGAAGTTAACAAGGTAACATATTTTGAAGCAGGAAAGTGTTCTTTTCAAACCCTAAGATGTAAATCATAATACCGCTGTTAATATATTGAACGAGGCCAGTTGATGATAGATCAATGAAAATCCAATGTCAGCTTTGAAATAACGGCATGCTACTTAAATAATCAATAACATTTTACCCATGTAATAATTGCTCAAAACTATCCTTTGCATCAAGTTGTTATTTTAAAACAGATTTTCAAACCTTTCAAATCTTACTAATCATTTAGATTTTATTAATATATTTACTGCTTGATTAAAATGTGGGTAGTGGCAAACTCGTCCATTCCAAATTTTTACCTGAAATTACTCGCTCAATATATATCCGTTCCATTCCAAGACTACTATTCGTAGAACGCGATAAACGTAATACAAAAGCCTACAACGGTAAGAAAATGAAATCAGAAATAGATAATATCGAGAACTTAAGATATGTCACAACGAAAAAATAATCGTATACGCAAACAATATGGTAATAATATAATTAAAAGTCGCACAAACGTTGGTCTGGAGGAAAAATTCGTAGTAACATGTATCGAAAACTCGCAATCGACATGTTTTAATGAGGGCCATTCTTCAGTTATTTCCCTTGATTCTTCTCCAGTACTACATTGGTCCTGATAAGAGGATTACTTGGATTTTATCCTTGATTTTCTTGCACTGACCAGCTATGTTCTTGAGATAATATTGCAAATAAATCTAGTTCGATTATTTCACAAATCAATGTATGCATAGTTCCAGATGATTAAGAACAGCATTTGAATTGAATTACATGCCCACCTTACACAAACATAATAAAACATAGTTATAATTGTAACAACATCCGCAAGGGAACCAAGGATAAAAACAAAGGAATACAGGTAAAGGGACCAATCTGTTATTTGGATACCTTTAGTGTTTATCTGGCAAGGGAGATAATTTAATTTCCAAGAATGGCCCCCATTAACTCCTATGTACATTATGATTGAGTTCAGCGACATTCCGTGGAATCTTCCAATACAGATTTGGTATTTGGACGGTGCTTTACGCCGCTTTTAATCCACGATGAAACAATACATGGATCAGTGATAATCGATCATTGACCACTCAGATCATCGCATTTATTTTACCCGATGTGCAGCCTTGCTGTCTGCTATTTCGGCTCTCAAATAAACGACTTTCAACGTAGGAGGGGTGCGATAGTATTTGCTTATTTTTATGTTTTAAACGCTTGAATTTAAGAAAAACTTTATCCCCGTGGGGTCCCGGGGTTTTTTTACTTTATAGAATAGGACCTCGGCCTTTCTCTATGGCATGTCGTAAAAGGCGACTAAAATTAGAGACAAACGGCTGCTTTCCTCGTAATTCGTAGGATTGCAGCAGGCTGGGTAGTTCTTATTCCAAATCCTATATTTTTTTTCTTGATGTAAATAGGGTTTGGAATGGGAATCAATTGGCCTGTGGGACCCCGTGTGGTTTAATCGGGGGTATAAGAATAAACCACTGCAGTCTCGCGATCGTCACATCTGCCATTTCATCTGGCGGAACAAAAGTGACAGCATGCATGTCGTAAAAGGCGACAAAAGGGGCATCATTTTGTGTTTCATCCATTCCTCATTTATCATGTTTGTCTTACGTTGTTGCACATGTATGTTATTTTCACCTCACATTATTGTTTACTAAGTAAGTGCGCCCAATATGACCTAAGTTGTCGACGGGCCATAAAACACTATTCATTCATTAAGAAAAACTTTAACATATGTGCTTTGCGAACATATGATACACGCAGAGGCTACATGTTTGCATCATGATAATGAATGACAATAGGACATATGCAAAAAGTTCTGATCAGCGCCACATTACACATTGGATTAATTAATGCTATAAGTTGTACCCCTTTGAAAGATGCTGAAAGAGACACAAAATGTTTTTAAAAGTAAAACAAAGGTAAAATTAGATCTACATGAAATTCTGATAAAAAGAAAATACGTTTACTTGAATATCTGTTCTTGTTTAACAACCTCTGCACATCAAAAAACTGGCACTTGTCATAAATGTTTCAGCTTGACGTTCATCTAAACTCTTGGTGCGTGAAGAATATGCTGGATATGAAGATACAGATCAGATTGCAAATGACATGCTATATAATCTTTGATTTAAACTATCTGCTTTTTACAGTAAGGATATTGAAGTTTATTCCTCACTGTATTCCTCACCAAAAGTAGATTTCAATTATGATTAAGTCTAACTTCTGTTCTGCTCAAAGGGCAACTTATATTAATCAACTGTTTACAACACAACTCCGAGTTTTAACGACCGTGAAGTAACAGTCTTTTGAAGACATGGTGGGAAAAGGAGAAAATGCTGGTAAACAGCGTTTTCTTCTTTTCCCACAATGTTTTCTATCCTATCAGAGATCTATAGCTTATTCGTACCAAATCTCTCCCCTGCAGTTTATTTCAATGTGAGACAGTACAACTCTAGTTTGAGGGTAAGTTAAATACATGGGTGTTAAAACGAGCCATTCCATCGTCAGGTAAACAAATTTTGAAGTGTCCAATCAAATACATTGTTGATAACGTTACAATGAAATCCTATTGGTCGTTTGAGGCAACTAACGGTCGTTGTAGTTTTGCCGAAAAATCATTTAATCAGTTAATTGAGGTTGACAGATGTGACAAATTCAACGTAAAAACTTTGTATAGTTTTGAAGACAAGACTCCAAACATGAAAAAGTGTACTTAAGTGTAACTTAAGTGAAACTTAAAGTCGCTCTCAGTCGGCCATTTTGCATCGAATCAAAACAACAAAAAAAGTGTCTCGGGAGAATGGGTTACTGTACACATGTATAAAGTTTCACGAAATTCCGTCCAATGGTATTGGAGATATTTGCCGGGACGGACACACGGACGGACGGACGGACGGAAGGACGGACGGATAACGCTAAAACTATATCCCTCCGCCTTCGGCGGGGGATAATAAAGCAGAATCATTGATGTACCTTATTTCTTTCTCAAGGCCATCCAAAGCAGCTTTTTCTCTTAGTAATCTGCAATATCTGCCTTGTTTGGAATGTATGGTACATGTAGCTTTCTTCTATGAGATAGGCTGCATGTTTTGGGTTGACAGAACTACTATCGATTATTTACTTATCTTCCGTCACTTACAAACACCATCAATTATAGCCGGTCCGACGAATCACTGAAATACCGAAATACCACCGAAACACCGAAATACCCCTAATTTTTTATTACTTTTGAAGTTCAACAGATTTGCCCTTTTTTGTGGAATTTGACCCAAATAATGTCAATAGAGATGAAGGGCTGTTAGTTAAAAGGTGGCCCTTCAGATTTTGGGACGAACATTTTACAAAAATACAAAAAAAATCATCCTTATACTCCCAAAGCCTTTTAATTTGCGTTTGTAAAACCCCAGTAGTCGAAAACCATCCAATGACACGAGAAATTGGAGATTTATTACGGACCAGGTTGACACCAACGGGAGACACGTTCTATTTTTAGATTATCAATTCTCTCATTTAAATACAGGAAAACATTGACGAAGTTTCAAACATCCGTCCAAAGAAGACATTATGGAAAATAACTATTACATGTTTGTTATGTAATGGAATTTAAGCGTTATTAGTCACGTGCCAATCACTTGACATTCCCACAATGCTTTATTGATTTTTGGCGCAAAATCTAAAAATACCTTTAGAGGCTACGTAGCCTTTTAAGGAAATACCATCAAAAAAAATTTTGTTGGAATTCTATGATTCTTAATTATTGATGATTTGTATTGTTTTTTCATATAAAATTCAATGATATATATATTTTTTAATTTGGTGTGATGTGAAAATTGATGTGGTGTGATGGTATTTTTAAGGAAATACCATCAAAAAAAATTTTGTTGGAATTCTATGATTCTTAATTATTGATGATTTGTATTGTTTTTTCATATAAATTTCAATGATATATATATTTTTTAATTTGGTGTGATGTGAAAATTCTGAGCACCCACCTTTAAATCATAATGACAAAATAACAACGTATCATTGAGGTCCGGCGTAAACAGTGCACCGAGATATGTAAGTCCACCGAAATACCCGTTCGACGTTGTAAATATTTGTTGATTTTGGTATTGAACCTTTGCAAGATTTGGCTCTTTTTCGCATAAACACGATTAATTATAGAAATGATCACTATAGAGAAGATTAATGTTGAAGAAAAATGTAGTTAGTATACGTTGATCATTGATTCACGTGGAAAACAATCACCGAAATACTCGCGTGTCAAGTCCTGACACACCGAAACACCTGACCTTTTTTACACAAAATACAGACACAAAATACAGACTTGGGAGTTATCAGATGGAATTATCACCTACATGTATATAAATCATAAACACAAATATGTACTCCACAGAGTATGCAAGTGCATTTCATTTGCGAACGAAGTACCTAAATTAAGCATTGTGTGAAGTATCCGTCGCATTTGACGACATTTTCTGCTTTTTCCACTTTGTTTACGGAACTATAGGGTGAACTGCAATTATATCTATATTATGTAGATCTAAATCGATATTTGATTTATCGTCAGTAGATATGGAATCTAGACAAGTTTACAAATTAAGGCCGGGTAACATGTTTACCCGATTCAAAATGGTGGCCAGTTGTCTTTCTAGATCCATTAATTTTTAATTTCATTCTCCAAATATCACGAAAGAAAACCATTTTTTGCGAGCATATTTGTGGATATAGATCAGACTATGGTAGAAACGTAAATTCCCTGAACCGATGCATTTTATTACGTCGTGTGTGTATTTCGGTGGAGAACTTGTAACGCTATTTCGGTGAACATCCATTACGTACGGCGGACGTCAATGGTATGCTGTTATTTTGTCATTTTGTATCAAACTAACCACCTTTCATCAATATAAACATAAGTTTGTGTTAAAAAAAAGGACAAATTGTTCGCACTTTTATTAGTTATTTGACTTAATTTAAAAAAAAAATGGGGTATTTCTGTCTTTCGGTGGTATTTCGGTGATTCGTCGGAACCATCATAGCTAGATAAAAATATGGAAAACAATTAATGTTTTGTGACATACTTAATGTGCACTTTTACAAATTTATCTCTAGATAGTACACTTCCTGGTAGCCTCCATAGAAAACTTTGTGAGAAGTGGGGAAATTGCCTGTCATAAGCAAGTTCACCTTTTTCCACAATGTTTTTCACCACATTAGTTTGTTTGATTTACAGTTATGTACACTTTTAATATGCTTCTGCAGATTCTTATTATTTGGGTTCATCTCAAAAAAGGTCCGATAGGGAATGAATCAATTCATGAGCTTAAACTTAACAAATGTAAGCAGTAGGGATAAGGAATTTGCCTAAGGAATGGTTGAAACAATTAGCTCTTTACCAAACAACAAATTTATGGACTGATCCAAATTGAAAGCATTTGCAGACGACAAAATAAATGTGACTGAAAGATCAAATTTGATTTGGGGAGGTTAGAAAACATTCTGGGAAAAGGAGAAAATGCTGGTTACCAGCATTTTCTCCTTTTCCCACAATATTTTCAAAATGCTTTTTTCTTAGGGTTGTTAAAAGTCAGGATTGAATCGTAAAGAGTTAAAACTGAACAAATGTAAGCAGTAGGGACAAGGAATTCGGCTGAGGAATGGTTGAAACAATTAACTCTTTACCAAACAACAAATTTATGGACTGGTCCAAATTGAAAACATTTGCAGACGACAAAATAAAAGTGACTGAAAAAAATTAAATTTGATTTAGGAAGGTTAGAAAACATTGTGGGAAAAGGAGAAAATGCTGGTTACCAGCATTTTCTCCTTTTCCCACAATGTTTTCAAAGGCTTTTTTCTCAAGGTCGTTAAAAGTCAGGACTGAGTGGTAAAGAGTTAAGACTGATTCCATTCATGAAAACCCTTTAGACATTTTTTCTCCTATCATACATTATCAATAAACCCGGTTGTTAGCGTATAGATCTGACTTTTGATCTGGTGGATGCCGGTTTAATACCCAGATCGGCAAACTTTCTTCTCTGTGATTTATTGCCTCTGACCTCTGATGAATGCAAGATAGTAGCCTGGTTTGGAAAGAAAGTTGTGTCAGTATTGGTTACTGGTGTGAGAAAGCCAAGAAACACATGCATAGATGCACTGGCAGCTGTTACATGGCCTTAGCTATTTAAATTGCATTAAATTTTAATTAACTATACTGAAAGAAGCCATTTGCAGATAAAAATTTAAACATGGCTCAAATAACAGCATACATCTTTGATAGGGTAGAAAATAATTGTTGGAAAAGGAGAAAATACTGCTTACCAGCATTTTCTCCCATTCCCACAATGCTTGTAAAAAGTAAAGTTCTAAGGGTCGTTAAAACTTGGGATTGTGTTGTACAAATAAATCACATAATTACCATTTATAACTACTTTTAATTTTTTACCACACAATGCAGACTTCTAACAACCCTGAGAAAGAAGCCTTGTGAAAACAATGTGGGAAAGGAGAAAATGCTTGAAACCATCACTTTCTCCATTTTCCACAATGTTTTCTACCCTATAAAATCAAAATTGATCATCACTGAAATTGTTGTCTGCTAGTGCTTTCAATTTGGACACAGCTGAAATTTTGTCGTCTGGTAAATGCTTAATCACACTGCAGATGACTTTCTCTCACAGGGATAGTATTGTAAATAATTAACATATTTAACAGTTTTAATTATCATCTTTTACCACACAATGCCGACTTTTAATGATCCTGAAAAAAAAAAGCTTTTGAAAACATTGCGGGCAATGGTGAAAATGTTTGTAACCAACATTTTTTTTTTCCAAAAATGTTTTCTATTTTTTCACAACAAATTTAAAATTTTCAATCAAATTTGTTTTGTTGTCTGCAAAAGCTTTCAATTTGGACAAGTCCAAAATTTTGTTCATCCCACTGCAGATGATAACTTGTGAAGACATTGTAGAATGAAAATAAAAGAAATCATTCCTCATGAACACTTTCTCCCCTTCCAGTTCTCCTCATGCAGGCAGGTAAAAAAAAGATAGGAAGAGGGTTAAACAAATTAAATTCTGTAAAACAATATAACATTTAAAACACCTACCCACACCAGCATAGTTTGATGTCGGCTGCGAAATACGACATTCCATTACCCCTCCGTTTGCGTCTCCGTCTGAGTTCGGTAAATCGCCTTACATCTAAGGCATACAGAGGGCCTACATTTAAATTTCAAATCATCGCTTTCCAAGCCGATTGTTGAAATTAAAGTTGCACTACTTCAATGTACAAATAGGACTTCGCCGCACTTTCAATTCGTAGTCTAATCTATTCTGCTGTCGCATGTTAATCCAAGTTTAGCTTCGTAACACCCAGTTTTACTGTTTTGAAGCGTCCACGGTGATTTCGCGACGCCATTTTGGACATTATATGGTAACCCCATTTTCAATAGTAATGTAAATCGAAGCGGGGAAGCCGATCGACAACGGGTCCGAATCCGTAGGACTTTGGCGATGAAAGGCACACGAATCCCATAAGGGTGCCCTATGCTCAAAATTCATCATGCAAACAAACAACTATAGAAACATTTGCTCTGAAAATATTTTATTTTGCACTTTCTTGGTCTATGTAGATACCGACACCCTCATTCCATTACCATTACGGGTAAACTCGTAATTGTAAGGCGGACATAGAGGGTGTCGTCGAGTAGCGCGTATTTATTCATGGTGTTAGAGTGGTTGCAGATTTTGTGCAAATGTTTAATATGTGGTTACTTAGGCTAAGCGCCGTTGGCCCCTAGCAAAAATCAGCCAGTGATAAATAAAACAATACCTAACAAATCTTTTATTTTTAAGTTATTTACAGCTTCGCACAGTAATATTGCTCCATTTGGATATTCATGGAGGAACTATTTAGTCACATGTAGGAATCAAGTTTTGTTTATCTCGCGTATCCAGGAAAAAGCTGCTGGATGCAAGAATTCTCGACCTAGATAAATGTCATAGGCTTTGAAAATCAGTTATTCATACCTGAGAACTATGACACCCGCTGCCATAAAATGAATACGTCTTTACTTGAAGACTTGGATGCATCTTTAAAGGATTCGAATTGCTGCTTTCATTACAAACACTTTAAACCTCAGTTAAACCTTAAAAGATACTTAATGTCGGAACTACCTCATAGATACAGAGCTGTACTTGCTAGATTCAGATGCTTTGCTCATTAATTTGAAACTGAGACTAAAATGGGGTAAAAAGTAAAAGAATGTAAACATCGTATATTTTTTCAGTTGTTCTAAACATGACGAGATGAAAAATCAATATATTTACAGCTGGTATAAATCTGGTACATGTACACGGAGCTTGTATCATCTAATGCAAACAGAAAATCATTAAAAATTAAATTATGCAGCATTATTTGTTCATGAGCTTTTAAAAGTTAAATATAAACCACTCTATGTGTGTGTATATCTAAGTGTACATATGAATGTCATGAACTAGTATTACGGCCGGGAGGCCTTTATATTTTGCACAGTCTAGTTATTGTCACTGTCATTGCCTCACGAAATTAGTAATGTTAGAAAAGACTAACTAAATCTACAAACCTTGACTGATAACTGAACGTCATGTAGACTACATAAACAAGAGGAGTTTTACAAACTGATATGTTTTATTGTTTTTTATATACCTAGCGGTGAAATCCTGGAATTTCCCAGTTTAATAGATTTTGATATCATCACTAGTGACGATATCAACTTTCACTTTCACTTCCTGCGGTAATTTAGGAACTACTACTTTTTTCGACTACATTTTTTTCGACTTTCAAATGAAATATTAAAAATAATATTAATAAGGTATATAATAAATAGAATAATCAACTGGTTATTTTTGATGTGAAAAATATCTCACTCGGATGCGTCGTAAGGCGTTAAAAAAAACTCGTGCTGCGCAGTCGTTTTTTTCAACGCCTAACAACGCATCCTCGTGAGATATTTTTCATATCAAAAATAACCAGTTGATTATCCTCTATATCTATGTGCAAATTATAAAAAGATATGTGCATAAAATACACTGAATATCTCTTGAAATTCCGTATTTCACCGTAAGTGACTTTGATTATTAGCTCCACTGGCCGAAAACCAGCGGGCTTATGTCATGGTCCGGTGTCCGTCGTGCGTCCGAACATATTCTTCTCTGAAACTACCCATCCAATTTTAATGAAAATTCACAGGAATGATCCTGCCATGGTCCTCTTCAGAATTCCTTGAAAGAATTTTAGTCCTCAAAAACTCTGGTTGCCATGGCATCAAAACTGAAAAATGTTGAAAATTTTGAAAAATCTTCTTTGAAACCATAAGCTTAAGGCTACCAAATTTGACATGTAGCTTTATCTAGAGGACCTCTACCAAGTTCCTTCAAATAATAGCCCTTTGGTCAAAATTGGTCCCGCCGCGGGGGTCACAAGTTTTATATGGGCTTATATAGGGAAAATTTTAAAATCCTTTTGGTACCCAGCCATTGGTCCTTGGGCTATTAAATTCGGCATGTATCTTTAATCAAGTGGTTGTCTACCAAGACTGCCCAATGATAGACCAGGGGTCAAATTTGGCCCCGCCCCGGGGGATCACAAGTTTCATATGGGCTTATATAGGGAAAACCTTAAAAATCTTCTCGTACCAAGCCATAAGGCCTAGGGCTACTCAATTTTGCATCCAGCTTTATCAAATGGTTGTCCACCAAAGGTGCCCAAATTATAGCCCTGTGATTAAATTTGGCCCCGCCATGGGAGACACAAGTTTTACATGGGCTCATATTGGGAATTTTTTTAAAAATCTACTTGTACCTAGCCATAAAGCCTAGGGCTACCAAATTTTGCATGTAGCTTTATCTAGTGGGCCTCTACCAGGAGGGCCCAAATTATAGCCTTGGAGTCGAGTTTGTCCACACACCAGGGGTCACAAGTTTTACATGGGCTTTTGTGGTGAAAACTTTCTAAGTCATCTTGTTACTAACCATAATAAAGATTAGGGCTACTAAATTTAGCCCTGTCTCATGGGTTTCATGTTTTACAGGGCCTTTTATTGAGAAAACTTTGAAAATCTTCTTGTTTATAATCACACATTCTAGACCTATATTATTTGGTATGGGGCTTCATCTTGTGGACCTCCACCAGGATTCAAATAACTATAGCTTTGCGGTCAAAATTGGCTTTGTCTGGGGGGTCACAACTGTCTTGTAGGATTTTATAGAAAAAAAAAATTGTTTGTCCTCAAGTTTGAAACCAACTGGCCAAATATTGTAATGTTTGGCTTGTAGTGTTTTTACTTGTTGGCCAGTAGAGCGATACAGGGCCATGATGCGAGTTTTGATCAATTTGTTTTGGGGTCTTGAAAGAAGTTGCAATAACCATCAAATACGCCACTTGAGGTACTGGAAGATCGGGCTCCGAGCCTCTCCACCAATATACAAATTGAACGTGACATATATAGCCCGCCTGTTATTCTTGCAGGTGGTCAATAAGTCGTCAATATGATAACTTAGAGAGTCTTACAAAAAGGGCATCTCTTCAATTCAGGAGATAAAGATGATAGGTGAACAATTACTCTTGTATCTTCCAAGAACAGTTTTCTGAAAAAAAAAAAAAAAAAAAAAAAAAAAAAAAAAAACGTTATATAAGATAATGAACTGCAGTTTAGTTTTCTTTTTCTATTGATCTCATTAGATACCAAACATTCCGGCCGATTATCATTTGAAAAAGAACACAATCTGGCAAAACACATTGGTGAAGAAGAGAAGATATTTAAACTACTCTACAGCGCTACAAAGGATACATGTTCACCAGAGGCTTTTCATCGCCAATGTGATGGTAAAGAACCGACTGTAACAGTTCTATATAGAAAGGGAAAACCCGATTTCGGTGGTTATACGTCTATGAGCTGGGCAAAGGCTAAAAGAGGGTATGTGTCGGACCCCACTGCATTCCTCTTTCAGCTGAAACAGGATGGAGTATCTTTTACGAAGTTTCCTTGCAAAGACGAAAACCACGCCATTTTCTGCGATCCGAGTAAAGCCGCTGTTTTCGGAGAAGGACCTGATCTCCATCTGATGAATGGGCCTATAACTTGGAAGGAGTCGGGTACTTTCAAATTGGATGGAAAAATCAAGTTCAGCAGTTACGACATGCAGGGTGTAGATGGGGCCGAATTTTGTAATGAAGCCTTGGAAGTGGAGGAAATAGAAGTTTACAGCGTTACAGGTAAACTATTTCTCTTATATTTAGTCCCCTACCGGCGAAGCCAGGGGGGACTTAAGGTTTGCACTGCGCCTGTCCGTCAGTCCGGCAAATCAGTTTTCTGGACTTTTTTTCCAAACGTTGGCAGATATTGAGTTTTTTTTTTTGTGTGTAAATCAAACACCATGAGTTACGGATCAAGTTCGAGTTTCGTTCTGGACCACTCTAACTAAGAAATTTTCAAGGTGTTATGTACATACCCAGTTATTCCTAGCTTTGTTCATGTGTGTATCTATTTTTGAATGGTTTTCCCCAGTTGCTATTTTTAGAACTGAACTCTCTCTTGTGGAATATTGTTCTGGAAGTTTCCGGGCCTTTTTACAATCTGATTACTAGAAATTATGCAACTGATTTTAACATGAATTTTCTGGAAGTTTCTCTGTTATTATAAAAGGAAAAGCTCTTTACATCTCAGTGTTCACTAGTTAATACATGATTGCCAGACTACAGTGGGGATTATTGTGTGTTTGTGTCAAATAATTAGTGCTTGGATTACATTCAGTTTGGGTTCGGATCAGACTAGACTAAAGTGAGGATTATTTTGTGTGCTTGGATTACATTCAGTTTGGATCAAGACTGGAATAGTTTGTCTTTTGAATTTAACGTCTAAGGTATTGTTTTGTACTATTGTAATATTGTCACTGTTTATTTGATATTTTTGTTAATAAATTCTGTTAATTGTTATCGTTTGTTGCTGGCTTCTACTTTCTAGTTACGCCTGGTTCGTAACAGAAATTGGGGGCTCGTCCGGGATTGGAAAATAGACTAGTTGTTAACGCATTCGTTTTCCTTTTGGGATTAACCATCGATTGGAAAATAGACTAACGCATTCATTTTCCTTTTGGGATTAACCATCGATTGGAAAATAAGACATAGACGTTTGCTTTTTACAATTTGAATAAAATCTAATACACCCTGTTAGTCAAAATTTCTTACAGACAGTCTAGTTTTCACTTATTGAAAATTTTTCCTTACATTTTTACTAATCAGTAATTATAATAATTTTGTACTTGAATCCAGCAACAAACAAACATGTCTTTTGACTTAGATAAATTTACGGCTGAACCGTCTGTGGAGTTATTGAATTTAGGTAAAAAGACTGATTTGCTTAATCTTGCTAAACACTATAAATTGTCTGAAATAAAATCTTCAATGCGTAAACATGAAATTAAGAACATTTTGGTACAATATTTTGTTGATGAGGAGATTTTTAATGAAAATGCTCTTTCCCTGATAGTTGACGTTCAGTCGGTTTCAAGTTCGAAAGAACTTGAACTAAAATTGCAGATCAGACAATTAGAAATTCAGGAAAGAGAAAGGGAAAGACATAGAGAAGAAAGAGTAGAGAGAGAGAGAAGGAAAGAGAAAGGGAAAGAGAAAGCGAGAGAGAAGAAAGAGAAGAGAGAGAGAAGGAAAGGGAAAGAGAAAGGGAAAGAGAAGAAAGAGAAAAGAGAGAGAAAGAAAAAGAAAGGGAAGAAAGAGAGAAGGAGAGAGAATTTCAATTAAGAATGAGGGAAATAGAAATGCAAGAAAGAGCAAATCAGCCGAAGCAAAAGATTGAATACAATTTCGATGTTGCAAGACATATTAGGCTTGTTCCTCCATTTCAAGAAAAAGAAGTTGATAAATACTTCCTACACTTTGAAAAAGTTGCAGAAAACTTAAATTGGCCAAAAGAACACTGAACTTTGCTTCTGCAAAGTGTTTTGATAGGCAAAGCTCGTGAAATTTATACACAACTAGGTGTTGAACAATGTCATCATTATGAGACTGTTAAAGAACTTATTCTGAAAGGTTATGAGCTGGTCCCAGAAGCATATAGACAAAAATTTTAGAAATTGTAAAAAAGATTCTAACCAGACTCATGTTGAATTCGCTAGAAACAAAGAACAGTTATTTGATAGATGGTGCTGTTCTAAGAAAATAGACCAAAATTATGATAAACTAAGACAACTTATGTTAGTTGAAGAATTCAAACGTTGTATTCAATCTGATGTTAAGACATTCTTAGACGAAAAACAAGTTGAAACTTTAGAAGAAGCAGCTTGTCTGGCTGATAATTACTACCTTACACATAAAGTTTCTTTTATTGCTAAACCAAAACCTACTTCCTCACATCCCCAAAATAAATTTATGTCTGATAATTCATCTGGCATGCCCAGTCAATCCAATACACCCAAACCCAATTCTACTAGTGAAACCAAAAGTCAATATCCCTTATCTCGACCCACTTGTAACTATTGTAAGAAACCTCGTCACCTTGTTTCTGAATGTTTGAAATTAAAAAGGAAGTTAGAAAGTGATGAAGCCAAACCAACAGGGCTCACCACTCTTAGACCAAGGCCACAGTCTTGTATTAAAACCAATACAATTGACATAGTCACAAAACCCAAGTCTGATTCTACTATGGAGATTTTTGAACCATTTATGTTGAATGGTTTTGTATCACTTTCAGGTGATAATTGCCCACCTACCCCTATTAAAATTTTAAGAGACACAGGAGCTTCTCAATCTCTTATTTTAGCAGATATACTGCCTTTTTCTGAGAAGACTTCTTCCGGTACTAGTGTCCTTATTCAGGGTGTAGAGTGTGGAACTGTTAATATCCCTCTCCATCATGTTAATTTGTCACCAGATTTGGTTACTGGGCCTGTGGTTATTGGTATTAAACCTTCCTTACCATTTAAAGGTGTCCATTTACTGCTAGGCAATGACTTAGCAGGAGATAAGGTTGTGGTTAATCCACTTGTAACTGACACACCAAATATAGGTCAAACAGATGATCCTATCGAGCAGTAAATTCCTATCTTGTATCCTTCTTGTGCAGTTACCCGAGCTATGGCTAAAAAGGCCATTTTGAAAAACTCAAACTCTGACATTGACTTGACGGACACTTTTATCGGTCAATATTTTAATAATGAGATTAAAAAGTCTCTTGATCCCAGTTTGTCTGATACTCAGACAGACTCGTCAATGTCTTGTCATTCACCACCACGGTCTATTGACCAAGGTCACGACACACTGTCAAAGTCACAGCTTATCCAGGAACAGCAAACTGATCCTGAGATTTCAAACTTAATTTTTAGGGCTTTACCTGAAGATGAAATTTCAGAGGTCCCAATGTGTTACTATATAAAGAATGGGATTCTTATGAGAAAATGGCGACCATTTGATGTCCCAGCTGATGCTGAATGGGCTGTTTACCACCAAATTGTGGTTCCAAAGTCATATCGTCATGAAATACTAAGTATAGCCCATGAAAGTCCTATGTCAGGTCATCTAGGTATAAACAAGACCTATAATAAAATTATTAATCATTTTTATTGGCCTGGTCTCAAATCAGATGTCTCTAAATATTGTAAAACTTGCCATACATGTCAGATGGTAGGTAAACCCAACCAAACCATTCCCAAAGCTCAATTACAACCTATTCCTGCTTTTGATGAACCTTTCAGTAGGATACTTATAGATTGTGTTGGTCCTTTACCTCGAACCAAGTCAGGAAATGAGTATCTCTTAACAATTATGTGTACTTCTACACGTTTTCCTGAAGCTATTCCTTTAAGGAACATAAAAACAAAGTCAATAGTCAAAGCTCTTATAAAATTTTTCACATTTGTTGGTCTTCCAAAATTAGTTCAGTCTGATCAAGGGTCAAATTTTATGTCTGGTATATTCCAACAGGTTATGCATGAATTAGGGATCAAGCAATACAGGTCATCCGCTTATCACACTGAAAGTCAAGGTGCTTTAGAAAGATTTCACCAGACATTAAAAAATATGATAAGGTCATATTGCTTTGACACTGAAAAAGATTGGGATGAGGGCATCCATTTGTTACTATTTGCAGTCAGAGAATCTGTACAAGAATCTCTTGGTTTCAGCACTTTTGAATTAGTTTTTGGCCATTCTGTTCGTGGACCTTTAAAACTTTTGAAAGAGAAATTTCTTTCAAATGATGAAACGTATTTGAATTTACTACAGTATGTTTCTGACTTCAGAAATAGACTGTCTAGGGCATGTGAGGTTGCTAGGTCTAATCTTAAAACGTCTCAGGGCAAAATGAAAGCAAGATATGACAACTATGTTATTGATAGAAAATTTAAACCAGGTGACAAAGTCTTTGCTCTTTTGCCAAAACCTGGCAGACCTCTACAGGCAAGATATTTTGGACCCTACACTATTGACAAGAAAACAAGTTATTTAAACTATATAATTAATACTCTAGGAAGGCGTAAAAACAAACGAATGTGTCATGTAAATATGTTAAAGGAATACTTTGACAGAGATAGCTCTATTTCAAAACCAATTACAGTTGTAAACACTGTCCCACAAGAATCAAATGTATTTGAACTTGAAGTAAATTCTGACTGTGTTGATAAATCTGATCCTGGTCCATCTAAACTTGAGAATTCGGATATTTTGAGAAACCTTAACAACAAACTTTCTCACTTGGAACCATCACAACAGGAAGAGCTGAAACAGTTGATACATGACTATGAACATTTATTTCCTGATATCCCCACAAGAACTGATAAAATCTATCATGATGTCATTGTGGAAGATTCTAAACCAATAAAGCAACATCCATATAGAATGAATCCTTTGAAACAGAAATACCTCTAAGATGAAGTAAAATACTTACTGGAAAATGACTTTATTGAACCTAGCCAGAGTAATTACAGTTCACCATGTATATTAGTACCCAAATCAAATGGAACTTATAGAATGTGTACTGATTATCGTAAAGTGAACTCTGTGACAAAAACAGACTCTTTTCCAATACCAAGAATTGATGACTGTATTGACAAAGTTGGAAATTCTAAATATGTCACCAAATTTGACCTGCTAAAAGGATTCTGGCAAGTTCCACTGACAGACAAAGCAAAAGAAGTATCAGCCTTTGCTACTCCAAACGGTCTGTACCAATACAAAGTTATGCCGTTTGGGATGAAAAATTCTCCTGCAACGTTTCAGCGACTTGTAAACAACGTTATATGTGGATTAGATGGCTGTGATGCATATATTGACGACGTCATCATCTACTCAGACAGTTTGAGTGACCACCTTCAAAGAATCAGGAAGTTCTTCGACAGACTCAGTAAAGCGAAACTGACTGTAAATCTTGCAAAAACTGAATTTCGTCATGCTACTGTAACATTTTTAGGACATCTTGTGGGACAGGGTCAAGTTAAACCTTTAGAAGCTAAAGTCAATGCTATCTCTGAGTTTCCTGTGCCTAAATGTAAAAGACAGCTGATGCGATTTCTTGGTATGGCTGGCTACTATAGGAAATTCTGTAAAAATTTCTCAGGTATTGCTGAACCTTTAACAAATTTACTTAAGAAAAGCGCAAAGTTCAAATGGAATGACAAATGTCAAGATGCATTTGATCGTCTAAAAGCCATACTAAAGATTACACCAGTTCTCTTGGCACCTGATTTTGACAAATGTTTCAAATTAGCTGTTGATGCAAGTGATGTTGGTATTGGTGCTGTTCTTTTACAGGAAGATAATAATGGTATTGATCACCCAGTTTGTTACTTTTCTAAGAAGTTTAACAAACATCAGAGAAATTACTCTACCATAGAAAAAGAGTGTCTTGCCTTAATTCTGGCAATCCAGCAGTTTGAAGTTTATTTAACCTCTTCAACTTCACCAATTGTTGTTTTCAGTGATCATAACCCTTTAAGTTCTCTACACAAACTTAAGAATAAGAATCAAAGATTACTGAGGTGGAGTTTATTGCTTCAAGAGTTTAATCTTGACATAAGACACATAAAAGGGAAAGATAACATTATACCAGATGCTCTTTCAAGAGTTTGAAATTTTAATAGTTATTTTCCCTATATCAAGTTCAAACTGGATTTTAAAATTGTACTTTCATTACCTTGACTATTTTCATTAGTCTGAAATAATTAATAATTGAGTTTGTCATTTCCTATGTAATACTTCAGTTAAAGTGCTATATACATGTATATAAATAATATTGCAAAAAAGAAAGATTTATTTCATAAACCTTTCTTTTTCTTCTCAAGGGGGGAAGTGTTATGTACATACCCAGTTATTCCTAGCTTTGTTCATGTGTGTATCTATTTTTGAATGGTTTTCCCCTGTTGCTATTTTTAGAACTGAACTCTCTCTTGTGGAATATTATTCTGGAAGTTTCCGGGCCTTTTTACAATCTGATTACTAGAAATTATGCAACTGATTTTAACATGAATTTTCTGGAAGTTTCTCTGTTATTATAAAAGGAAAAGCTCTTTACATCTCAGTGTTCACTAGTTAATACATGATTGCCAGACTACAGTGGGGATTATTCTGTGTTTGTGTCATATAATTAGTGCTTGGATTACATTCAGTTTGGATTCGGATCAGACCAGACTAAAGTGAGGATTACATGTATTTCGTGTGCTTGGATTACATTCAGTTTGGATCAGGATCAGACTGGAATTAAGACTGGAATAGTTTGTCTTCTGTATTTAACGTCTTAGGTATTGTTTTGTACTATTGTAATATTGTCACTGTTTTTTTGATATTTTTGTTAATAAATTCTGTTAATTGTTATCGTTTGTTGCTGGCTTCTACTTTCTAGTTACGCCTGGTTCGTAACAAAGGAAATAACAGTTTTCTGGACTTTTTTTCTAAACGCTGGTAGATATTGAGCTTATTTTTGACAAAACTATTTGCCTTTGACTAAATAAATTTTCAAGGAAATAACAGTTTTTTTTTAAATCAAAACGCTGGTAGATACTGAGCTGTTTTTTGGCGTGCAAGCCAACAACCTTGAGTTACAGATCAAGTTCGAGTTTTGTTCCGATCCACCATTTTTTTACGAAATTATTGGCCTTGGACTTAGAAATTGAAACGGAAAAAAAGTTTCCTAGACTTTTTTTTCAAAACGCTGGCAGAATTTGAGTTGATATTTCTAGTGTAAGTGTGAGTTAATATCAAGTTTGAGTTTTGTTCTGGTCCACTGTTTTTTTACGAAATTAAGGGCCTTGTACTAAGAAATTTCAACAGAAAAAAAAAAAAAGACAGTTTCCGTACTTTTATTTCTAAACGCTGGCAGATATTGAGCTGAGTTACAGATCAAGTTTGTTTCGTTCCGGTCCACTGATTTTTAAAGAAATTACGTGTCTTGGACATCAACGCGTTACAATGAAAGAGACCAGTATCAGAATGTACAGCATCCCGATATGAGAAATGATGAGATTGCACCTGGAACACAACAGATTGAAGCAGAAACTGCTGAAGAAGGGCCAGTAGAATCTGACACTTTCATTTACTTGAATCCAAACAGAGTTACAGAGCACAGGGAGTATGATATTGGAATTGAAATTGGTTGTACTGGCTCTACAGCTCAAGAGAGTAGTAATGCAAATATTCTTCCTGATGAATAATACAGATCACTTCTTCGTTCTCTCAATGCTAAACAGTTTTATAATATGTAATTCATTGGGTTAAAACAAACGATGCACCACTATATGCCTTTCTTTCTGGTGGAGAAGGTGTTGGTAAAAGTGTAGTTGTTAGAGCCTTATATCAAACATTGTACCGATTTTTGAATCTCAGAGAATGAAAAAACACTGATGATATAAGGATATTGCTTTGTGCATACACCGGAAAGGCAGCTTTCAATATAAATGGTTCAACAATATCCTCAGCTTTCAAACAGAACTATAAACAGGCTGATCAAACATTAACCTGTGACAATCTTAAAATATTTAGATCAAAATATAGGGAACTAAAAGTTGTAATTATAGATGAAATTTCGATGGTTAGTAACACAATGCTTAGTTTTATAGACAAAAGACTTCAAGAAATTAAAGGAACTAGAATACCATTTGGAGGTGTGAGTCTTATTACAGTTGGTGACCTTTATCAATTACGACCTGTGAGTGGAGATTGGATTTTCAATGATTTGAAAAAGGATGCTACAGCATTATCGAACAATCTGTGGAAAGATCATTTCACAATTTTTGAATTGACAGAAATAATGAGACAAAAGGATGATGTTGAATTTGCAGAATTATTGAATATACTAAGGAAAAATGCTTTAACACCTGAAGACAAGGTGAACATGAGCCAGTGTATTACAACAAAGGACTCCAAGAACTATCAAATAAATGCACCTCATCTATTTGCTGAAAACTGGTTCATGCATGCCTTCAATGATTCAGTTATAAACAACATGCAAAGAGAAAATGTAATTATAGATTGCCATGATACTGTCATTTCACTACAACTATCAAAACAAAAACAAGATGAAGCAATAAAAACACTCCCTACAGATCCAAACCAAACTGCGAATCTCCATTGCTCTTTAACAATAGTTGCTGATATGACTTATGACCTTACGGTAAACACTAACACTGAAGATGGTCTGACTAATGGTGTTTCTTGTGTAGTAAAATATATTGAATACAAACAGATAGAAACAATTCGTCCAAGCATTGTTTGGGTTGAAATGGATGATCCAAGGGTTGGAAGAGAAACAAGAAAAAATATCATACACGAGGATTCTATTATCAACTTATTGACAACAACTGGACTCCAGTATTTGATATTGAAAGATGCTTTTCATATAACAGGAAAACATTTCAAAGAGTACAGTTCCTTTTGCAACCATCTGCCGGACGGTCAGTACACAGAGCTCAGGGTGCAACATTACAAAGAGCTGTTATAGATTTATCTCAGCGTAAAGTTCGCAAGGTTCCTCACATTCATTATGTTGCACTGAGCAGAGTAACATCAATAAGAAACCTTCAGATCTTGAATTTGAATGAGCAAGCACTCGGTGTTGACGAACAAGTTCAAAATGAAACGAACAGACTTCATAAAGATGGGAAAATGAAGCTTTGTTACATTCCATTAGAATTCATTGATTCAAAGTCATTTTAAGGTTACTTTTAACAACTGCAGATCATTCCATCGACATTTCCAAGAAATTCTCCCTAATCAGGATTTAACGTCATCACATATAATTCGTAATGACCAAAGAACACAAGTTGGAGGAAGAAGACCGCCTCACGGTCTGGTTACCTATGTTAGAGAGGACGTATGTTTGACATCATATTACTCATACACCTCAAAACATTTAGAATTCACCTAACTGGACATAAGTACTCATTTCAAATGGAAAACTCAAGTTGTAATGATTTATAAAGCTTCAACAATGAATGATAGGGATTACTTGGAACTATTCAAAAAGAGCTCATTCCTCACTTGAATAAAAATAGCAGCCTAGTTATACTTGGAGACTTCAACACTGATGTATCTGTTAAAGAAAAAGACTTGATGCAAACTTTAAGCAACAAATTTGGCTGTAAGTTGCTTTTGGATGAACCAACAACTGATAACCAATCAGCTTTAGATCATGTCTTTGCTAATACCCAAGGCTTCACAGGTAACATAGAAACATACTGGTCATATCATAAAATTGTTTACTTCCATACATACATATTGAACAAAGCTGACCATTATAGAAATGTACAATTTTAGTCAAAACTTTATACCGTTTCAATATTGCCCTGATAAAAAGTCTCCATATTTTAATATTGTATTCTGTTATATTTTCCCATAAATAAAAGATTAAAGAAAGGCTACAGGGAACATCAATTCACATTTTAAAAGTAATATTTATCAGTAGCACCACTTCCACCCCTGTAAAAATCAAAACAGGTTAGGTTAAGTAAACAGTTTAAAGTTCATTTTTACATAAACATAGGGGTTAAAAAGCTATAGTCTCAGGTGAGCGCTCCATGGCAAATGGTCCTCTAGTTTAATATTGCCATATGCGTATGAACATTGTTTACACGGACTGGTCTCGTTTTCATTCAAGAAACATTCATTCATAACTTCTGCCGTCCACTGTTAAAATAAACAGGTAGACTAGATTTATGATAAAGAGTCCACAGGAACTCAGATACGTTTTACTATTTGGACATATAGATATAAATTCCCTAATATATTATTGATGACTGATATTTGAAGTACTTGTACAGAGCAAATTTAAAACATTTACCCTCTATTTCATACTATAATCTTTTTTTATGATGAACTGCTTCATATTTAAACTGAGCTAGTAATTCAAACCTTAGACTGAAAGCATGCCTATAGTTTTAAAAGTTTAATAAAGGGACACAATTCCTTTAATCCTTAAGCTGCTAAGTTGTATTCAAGGACATATTGCAGAGAGTGTAGATAGGATCAGATTCCACAGAATATGCAGTCTGATCTTGGATCTAGATACTGCCTGGTAAGGAAGTATCTCTCTCCCCCAAAAATAACTGAAATAGCAATATTTGGATTTTACAAGCGACGTGAAAGTTTCATGTTGGTTAAGTAAAAGTTAAATTTTACTTTGCTTGTCACACTATGTGTAGTTTGATCCATTTTTAGGGGAAGAAACAAAAAATCTGGAAGTCCTATGTTCTGCCAGGTCATGAATGATGGTTTAAGTTCTTTTCTTTGTACAATCAAAATTCACCCAAAACTGCATTTGCCTGTAATGAAATGTCTTTTTACCAGTGTTAATATTGAATTTCAAGTATCTCATACTGTTACATCAGTTTTTTTTTTTCTGCACATGTCCCTGAAATAGCTCAATTATGTAGTACATGTATGACTGTCAAAGTCATTCGAACATGGCTCAAAACTTCAAAAGCAAATCTACATCTATATGTTTGAAGAAAACTTACATTAAAATTTCAAACTACCATCATATACTATAACTGTTTCTTTCAATATATGTGAGACTAAAGTCTACATATTACATTGTGCTTATTCACATCTGCATGTTTTGACTGAATAGAAATAGACCTAAGAATGTGAAGTCCGAGTTTGCATATTAAATGTAGGTCTGTTGTATTTTATGTGATACTTATAAATGAATTTGAAGTTATTATAGGGTTAATTCACGTTTTTTTCGGTCGTTAACATTCGCAGAGGCCCTCAAAATGCGTTAACGCCCGAGTGCGAAGCACGAGGGTGTTTAAGTATTTTGAGGGCCTCTGCGAATGTTAACGTCCGAAAAAAACGTGAATTAACGCTATTATTGCATAAAGTAAAGGTATTTTAACAATAATTTGCATAGATAGCAAAGATATTGCCATAGAAATGCATATAAGCGAATTTCAAATATACTGTACGTACATGGGTCAAAACCGGAAGTCGGCGAAGAAGTTTTTGTTACGGTTAGGAAAGGGCCGCTAGTCCTGTATGCCAGTTTTGATTCTCTCGGTGTACATACACTTCTATCGATTTTTAATACACACTGGAGTTATTGGAATAAACTTGCACACATTTGGACAATTACAACTAGGATGAATGCGTGGGGTAAAAATTTCTGTAACTGAAGGCGACAGAGGGTTCGATAAACATCAAGCGAGCGGACCGATCACGTTAAAATGTGGGTGGGATGTAGCTGGTTTAGAGTACATTTCCCGGGTGAATTTTTGTTCAGATCTCGATTAAACTGAGATTCTGTGCAAAGGTTTGTTTGTGGTGTACTAATATCATCAAAGACATGCCATGAAAAGGATCGAATATGGTGCGAATTCCTACAGTTTGGTGGTCGGAGTCTAGGGAAAATCTGACAAGGACAAACGTTATTTACAAGGTAAGCCCGAATCGAGGATATTGATAGTACAAAGCCGGTCGTTAACAGCGCGTGAATTTACTGATTAATACACGTTTTCTCCCGTTAACCGCCCGGTTTTTACCCGTTAATACATGCTTATAACGGCCCGAAAAGGCACGTTTTATGCAATAATATCTCTTTACCACACAATCCTGACTTTTTACAACCCTGAAAACTGAAAACAATTGTTGGAAAAGGAGAAAATGCTGGCATTTTCTCCGTTTACCACAATGTTTTCTACCATTTCCAAATCGATTTTCAATTTTTGATTCACTTTTATTTTGTCGTCTGCAAATGCTTTCAATTCGGACAAGACTAAAATTTTGTCGTCTGGTAAATCTTAAACTAACAATAATGGCCAAATATAAACACAGGGGTTTTTAATGCATTTGAATTTATTTCATACCATTTAAAAGTGTGGAAATTATTATGAAGATGACTTTCTGTCATTGTACCGTCGGTCCAAGAGTAAGTCACTGACAGAGAAATTAATTTTTTAAAACTTGGTTAAAACCTGCCAGGTAGCTGTGTCTTTTGATTACTTTTGCCTGATTTTATTATTATTAT
This sequence comes from Tridacna crocea, assembly GCA_943736015.1. Lineage (NCBI taxonomy): Eukaryota > Metazoa > Mollusca > Bivalvia > Cardiida > Cardiidae > Tridacna > Tridacna crocea. Next base: position 7,775,602 of record OX031071.1, read on the forward strand.
TTTTTTCTTTTTTTTTGCCATTGACTAACATATGACCCAACCGCAAGATCACAGACTGTCATCTCCACAATATTTTCCATTCTTTAAAATCACAGTGTAGGACCGGAAGTGTGCAGTGCTTGATATTGTATGTCACTTGGGAGTCTGTACAGTGGCGAAATGTCACTTGATTCTAGAAAATTGTGTTTCCACGGTAAGTGAAGTTAATTTTTTTTCCGTTATTTTTATATTTGATTGAATTCTTTCCATCCACTTGTACTTTTGATATATATTAAACATGCCAGGAACCTGATCGTGCAATGTGCAACCTCCTTATAGCAGTAAGAATGTCTTGATCATCATGATGTGCGAAAATTGAAATGATTTTTGACTACAAAAAATAGCAGAATATACGCTTTAGCGCACACGAGTGAGTTCTTTCTACGATAAAAAGGTCTGCCGATGTGTCTGCTTTCTCTTTTCATCAACAAGTTCCAAGTTGTGACCTTAAAAGCGTTTAAAATGACGAAATTCCAGCATGTCTACCTACAGAATTTTGTACTGTCACTTGGAAAGCAATAGTTTAGATTTGTACTGTCACTTGACATGACATTGTACTGTCACTTGAATCCGTTCTCAAACTTATTTTGTTCTTAAATAAGGAATTTGGACACTATACAACAAAATTTTGTTTGTTTTGACCCCGTATGTTGACCCACATGATGGACACAGAGAAATGAAATCAACATATAAAATGTTATTGCTTTTCTGTAGTGTCCTCTGGCTGAAACTAGATTATATTTCAATTGTGGCCTCATACGCACTTGCCCAATTTACAGGATTTGTCTGTGGAAGAAAGAAAACATTGCAGAAAAGGAGAAATTGCTCCTTACAAGCAATTTCTCCTTCAACTGCAATGTTTACACATGCTTCTGCCTCAGGGCCGTAAAAATATAGCTTATCTTGTATGGGTTAAAAATGAAACAGATCCTTGATAGTGATCCTGCAACTTTAGAGGGAAATGAATCCAGGTCTTGGGTGTTTATTATACACAGTTGCGTTAGCGGGACGTCGCCTGTGTCGGGGAAAATTCTTTATAAAATATCTCGTTGTCAACCAGCTCAAAGCATGCATCTATTGCTGAATCTAGCGCTTAAAAGAGCATGACCATAGACAATTGTCCTGAAACTAGTTCAAGGACAAAATAATAGTGACGTATTACGACTCAAATATACCCTCAAATCAAAGAGGCGTTGGGAACAGAGCTTTCTGTCGTTCTTGTATGACTCTTTCTATCTATCCGTATCTGTCAGTCAATTAGAAAGTAGGACAAAGTGTAAGTTAGGTATTGATCAGTATACCGGTATTTCATTTGTATGAATTATATGATGAATAACTTATACTGGCCAAAATTTACGTAAGGTCACTGTGATACCGCGTGACGTGATCCTATCAATGTATTCAAACAAGTATGTTTCTGAAGGATTGCATAAGGCATTTTACTGCGAGTGCTTGTGGCTTTTGTGTCGTTTGTGGCATTGGACTTTTCATTCAATTGTTAGTTCACCTGAGCAAGAAGTGCTCATGGTGAGCTTTTGTGATCGTGCTGTGTCTGTCGTCCGTCATCTCTCGACCATGCGTCAACATTTACCTCGTTTGCACTCTATAGACCTCAGTGTCAGGTAGTCATAGTAGGTCATAGGACTAAATCCTAGAAAATCCTTTTGTGCACTATTTCTGAGGCCACAATTTCGGCCTGGGGCTGTTAAAAATAGGTCAGAATATCTGTCTTGATGATAGTAAAGACAATCATGAAATTTAGTATTGAGGGGTCAAAAAGTAGCTCACAGGGCTATATCTCAGCAAAAACCTTGTTTGTAGTCTCACGGGTAGGAAACTTCATGTTCAGAGCAAATAGCTCCGATTAGAAAATATGTTGGTCTTCCGTTCAGTCTGAAAATGTCAACTGAAAAACAAACAAGAGGGCCAAGATGGCCCTAGATCGCTCACCTGAATTTCTGAGAGAACCATAGCCATTTTTTTCAAAATGTACCTCGGCCTTTCTCTATGGCATGTCGTAGAAGGCGACTAAAATTAGAGACTAACGGCTGCTTTCCTCGTAATTCGTAGGATTGCAGCAGGCTAGGTAGTTCTTATTCCAAATCCTATATTTTTTTTTCTTGATGTAAATAGGGTTTGGAATGGGAATCAATTGGCCTGTGGGACCCCGTGTGGTTTAATCGGGGGTATAAGAATAAACCACTGCAGTCCCGCGATCGTCACATCTGCCATTTCATCTGGCGGAACAAAAGTGACAGCATGCATGTCGTAAAAGGCGACAAAAGGGGCATCATTTTGTGTTTCATCCATTCATCATTTATCATGTTTGTCTTATGTTGTTGCACATGTATGTTATTTTCATTCGCATTATTGTTTACTAAGCAAGTGCGCCCAATATGACCCAAGTTGTCGACGGGCCATAAAACACTATTCATTCATTCATTTTTCAAAATGTAATCAGCCATTTCAGAGAAGAAGAATTTTTAAGAATTTCTTCGTGTCTGTATAGTGTAAATAGCCCACAGCCATCACAGCCATGTTTCTTGATGGATAAAAATTTCTAGAGCAATTTTTGAAAAGGATTAGCCAAGAAGCATTTCTGTGAAATTATTTCAAATCTGATCAGCCGTTTCAGAGAAATAGAATTCCTCATGGCCAAATAGTGCAAGTAGCCCCCATTCACCAGAGCCATGTTTCTAGACAAATCAGCATTTTGCGAACAATTTTTGAAAAGGGTTACCCAAGGAACATTTCTGTGAGATTATTTCAAAATCTGATCAGCCGTTTCAGAGAAGAAGAATTTTAAAGAATTTCTTCATGGCCAAATAGTGCAAGAAGCCCACATTCACCAGAGCTATGTTTCTAGATGGATCAAAATTTCACAAACATTTTTTGGCAAGAGAATCCCTCTCAAGGGATTCCCTTGCCTTTAGCGATCGTAAGCTGCCTTTTCAGACAAAATGTTGGACGGTGTGTCCACTCTTTATCGCTGAGTTCGCCAAAACAACTAGTTTTCCAAGTATATATAGAGATTGCTTATCACACGGTGTGAATGCTTTCCTTTCCTCAAAGCTTTCATCTGCAAAACGCCATGGAATTGCAAGGGTATTACGACCCTTTAATAACTGACGAGTGTGTGTTTTTTATCCCGTTTTCGTCATTAACACTGACCTAATAAAGGGGTAACTTAGCTTTATCCGGCAGTTGTGTATTCCTACGCGCTCTATACGGTTAATATCTATAACTTTGTGTTGACATTTGAACATATGTGTCAAAAAACGCGTCTCCGCTAAAATGCGATTGTAAATAAAACAAACTACATATAGAATATTCGCCTGTGTTACGTTTATCACATTTTCTCATGTATATTGACTAAATCTAGGATACTTCAGCGCTAGAGATCGCGTGCGACTTTTATCCGAATTTGCGTATGTCCGACAAAATATCGGTCGCATAAATCGGATACCTTTCGATTCTGGAGAAGAATATCCACAGCTGTCTGACTGTGTCGCGTCCTACACCGATAAAAATCAACAAGTGCCCACTAGCCTGTCCACTTCTCTGCATAATACCCGCTGTTGCGATAGCAATTTCCGAATACTGGAGAAATCGGCCCCTGGAGAAATCGTTCCCAAACTGCTTGGGGACGATTTCTCCGGAGAAATCTGGTGAAATCGTCCCCCAAATGAAATTTTAGAGAAATCCACCCCAAGATCAAATTTCATCCATATCGTTATTCAAGTTGTCCATAAAAAATATTTTGAAAGTTCGTTGTCTTTTAGTATGTACATTATGTGTATTAGTTACCTTTATCCAAGAGTTATTTGGTAGTTTTGCCATTGTTTATACTGTCTATTTCACACTGATATGATGTATTTCACACCTTTTACACCTGACACAAATAGATTACACCTGTGTAATTCTTAAAGGTGGCCCTTCAGAATTTGGGACGAAAATTTCACAAAAATACAAAAATATCATCGTTATACTCCCAAAGCCTTATAATCATCATTCATAAAACCCCAGTAGTCGAAAACCATCCGACAACACGAGAAATTAGAGATTTACTACGGCCAATGTCCACATAAACGGGAAACACGTTCTATTTTTACATGAACAACTCGCTCACTTACATACTGGAAATATACAGACAAAGCTTCAAACATAGCGTCCGAAGAAGATATTATGAAAAATAATTTCATGTTTGTTATGTAATGGAATTTAAGCGTCATTAGTCACGTGCCAGTCACTTAACATTCCCATAATGCATTTTTTTTTTTTATTTTTGGCGTGAAATCTAAAAATAGCTTAAGAGGCTACGTAGCCTTTTAAGGGAATGCCATCAAAACAATTTTTTTGGTCATTTTATGATTCTTAATTATTGATGATTTGTACTGTTTTTTCTTATAAATTTCAGTGATATATATACATGTACCTTATGTCACTGAGAAAGCGGTGAAGCGAAAGTACATTTTTCAAATATGGCAGACGGAAGTGACGTAAAAGACTGGCACTAAGAGCATTTCTAATCTTTAATTTCTTATACTCTTCCATTATCTGTCTGAGTTACGGAAAATTCCTAATACAGAAATAAACATTACGGGAATTAATAAAGCAGCTGAACAATTTCAATTAAGCCAATAGATCAATGCTTTCAAGCTTTTTCGCGGTCTTGCTTTTGAAAAGTTTGTCCATGTTTTATTTGGACGTTCCCCCAGCCGGACGGGGGGGGTAGAATTCGCCGGCTGCCGTCCTGCAGAGTGGTAAGACCCCACCAATGGACCCGCTTGTTTGCCGTGGATGGAGACTCGTAAGCCGGAAAAGAGGGTCCTTGCAGTTGATGGGAGCCCAGGGATCTCCAGCTCTTCAACACACTGCTTCGGCCTCGGCTTCGGTGTAAACGAGAGCCTAGATGGGCCCGGTCTAGTGCAATCGGCTGGGCCCTCTTAGATTCTGGGCATTTTTTTTATTGTTATAACACTTGTGTTGAAAAAAGAAAACGCCTGTCACTGCTTGCATTACATTTTGCCCTACTGAAACTGCATGTAGTCTATTCTTCTTTATTATATACTTGTGTATATTCACACAATATCGATTTGTCCATTTTAATTGCATATTTTCGTGTCTTTTAGTCCCTGGTCTAATATAGGCTCATGGACTAATTGGGTTGTGAAGACTGATTGGGTGGGCTCTGACTTGCGTGGGTGCATCCTCACCTGGGGTTGTTGCCACGCATCTTCTTTGCCACATTGTTTGGTTTGCATTGCTCAAGTATATCATTTGGGTAACCCTGACATGAAGAGCTGGATACTCCGCTCTGTTTGCTATGTCCCCATTGTAAGACTCCATGGTGGGTGGGGGCCGCAAATGATGAATCTTAAACAATAAAACATGGAAAACCAAACTAAACAAGAGCGGCAAATTGTCGCAAGATACGCCCGTCTTACCCCAAGTCGTAAAGCTGGGGCATACTCCGGACAAAATTCAAGTATGAAAAACAACAAAGGGCAATAACTCAAAAATTAAGTGAGCAAGAGTTATGATTCCTGCGCACTGCACTCCCCCTTAAATGAGATCTATCCACCCATGAAATTTCATAACCCTAGCTAATATAGTTTTGGAGATATGCTCCGGACAAAATTCAATTATGAAAAACAACAAAGAAAACTAACTCAAAAATTAAGCGAGCAAGAGTTAAGATTCCTATGCACTGCTTTCCCCTTGATGAGATCTTTCCACCCATGAAATTTCATAACCTTAGCTAGTATAGTTTTGGAGACATTCACCGGACAAAATTCAAGTATGAAAAACGACAAAGGGCAATGACTCAAAAATTAAGCAAAAAGAGTTATGGTTCCCGTGTACTGCACTCCCCCTCGATGAGATCTATCCACCAATGAAATTTCATAACCATAGCTAGTAAAGTTTTGGAGATATGCTACGGACAAAATTCAAGTATGAAAAACAACAAAGTGCAATAACTCAAAAATTAAGCAAGCAAGAGTTATGATTTTAGCGCACAGCAATTTCCCTTGATGAGATCTATCTACCCATGAAATTTCATAACCCTAGCTAGTATAATTTTGCAGATATGCTCCTGACAAAATTCAAGTATGAAAAACAACAAAGGGCAATAACTCAAAAATTAAGCAAGCAAGAGTTATGATTCTTGTGCACTGCACTCCCCCTTGATGAAATCTATCCACCCATGAAATTTCATAACCCTAGCTAGTATAGTTTTGGAGATATTCATCTAACAAAATTCAAGTATGAAAAACGACAAAGAGCAATAACTCAAAAATTAAGCAAGCAAGAGTTATGCTTCCTATTAACTGCACTTCCCCTTGATGAGTTCTATCCACCCATGAAATTTCATAACGCTAGCTAGTAAAGTTTTGGAAATATGCTACGGATAAAATTCAAGTATGAAAAACAACAAAGGGCAATAACTCAAAAATTAAGCAAAAAAGAGTTATGGTTCCTGTGCACTGCACTCCCCCTTGATGAGATCTATCTACCCATGAAATTTCATAACCATAGCTAGCATAATTTTGGAGATATGCTCCTAACAAAATTCAAGTATGAAAAACGACAAAGGGCAATAACTCAAAAATTAAGGAAATAAGAGTTATGATTTTTGTGCACTGCACTTCCCCTTGATAAGATCTATCCACCATTGAAATTTCATAACCCTAGCTGGTATAGTTTTGGAGATATTCACTGGACAAAATTCAAGTATGAAAAACGACAAAGGGCAATAACTCAAAAATTAAGCCAGCAAGAGTTATGATTCCTATTAACTGCACTCTCCCTTGATGAGATCTATCCACCCATCAAATTTCATAACCCTAGCTAGCATACTTTTGGAGATATGCTCCGGACAAAATTCAAGTATAAAAAACAACAAAGGGCAATAACTCAAAAATTAAGAAAGCAAGAGTTATGATTCCTGTGCACTGCACTCCCCCTTGATGAGATCTATCCACCCATGAAATTTAATAACCCTAGCTAGAATAGTTTTGGAGATATGCTCCGGACAAAGAACTGGATGCCGGACGCCCGGACGCCCGCCCGCCCGCCACGGGTGATCCCATAATACGTCCCGTCTTCGACGGGCGTATAAAAACAAACACGGACAGAACTGTACGAAAACGAACAGTCAAGAGTTGAATCGACTGAACCGTTTGCACGCTTTCTGATTATTGAATCGTTGAATTTAGAAAAACCACTTTCAAAGTTGTCACCATTTGTAATGGAAAAAGTACTGGTTTCTTTGGCAGGCTCTCCCAAGTCTGTCAAAAAGCTGAAAATGGCACTTTGTTAGTTGAAGTGGAAAAGGCACAACACTCCAAAAATCTACAAGGGTTAAAAGGATTCTTTGACATTCCAGCTAAATGCACCGCACATGGAATGGAACTTAAAACTCATCAAGAGGCATTATCAGATGTCCCGATTTGGCAGGTGTTGAGGAAGAAGAAATCGTAAACGAACTAGCGGCACAGAATGTTATTGAAGCTTGGCGTATTCGTGTTTTTCGGGATGGCATTCGGAAAGACACAAATACAATAGTTCTGAAATTTAAAACGGCAATACTACCGAAAATGTTAAAAGTCGGGTACTTGAAAGTTCCTGTGGATACTTATATCCCAAACCCTCTCCAATGCTACAGGTGTTTCAAGTTCGGACACCACGAAAGGCAGTGAAATGCTGATGACCATTGCAAACAATGTGGAACTAACGAAGAAGAAACTTACCACACATACTCCTGTAACAAACCCTCCAAATGTTTAAACTGCGGTGAAGAACACTTTTCTACATCCCGGTCTTGTAAGGTTTGGAAGAGGGAAAAAGAAATCGCTACAATTAAATACCGCGAAAGCCTTTCATTCACTGAAGCACGAAAAATCGTAGATGCACGACATGCATTGGGTGCAAACGAATGACGCCTCAGTGCAAACGGATACAGTTCAACAAAATGCTCCTACAAGTACCAAGCCACAGAAATCTTTACTAAACAAGAAACCGGAGAAGCCTGTTCGAAACAAAAGCCCAAACAAATCTCTAAAAAAGGTCCTCTCAGATCGCCTTCCAAAGGGTTCTGATGACCAAATTCAACATCACAACCGCTTCCATTGTCTTGATGAAGACATGGAAGCGGAAAACGACCATGCAGAAACCAGTAAGCAAGGTCGTATTATCAAGTTAAATAACAAAAGATGAATCAATACATACGTTCAGTTTTCTATGGTATCTGCCTAATTCTCATTTTAATTATGAATAATACCATTCTGCAATGGAATTGTCGTAGCATTAAAGCTAACTTTGAGGAATTAAATGTTCAATTGAATGAAACCAAACCAGTTGCAATTTGTTTACAGGAAACATTTCCTAAAGATTCTGACAAGTTTACTTTAAAATACCACTCCTGTTACTTTAAACACTTTATTGGTCATGATAAAGCTTCAGGGGGTTGCCGTGATTGTTAACAACAGTGTTCCACACCATTCTGTAAAGCTTGATACTACTCTTCAAGCTGTCGCGGTAAACATTTCTTTAAATAAAACCTTTACTTTGTGCTCCATTTATCTTCCCCCTAGCTCACAAGTTAATGTCAAAAAACTTGGATCATATTAGATCATTTGCCGAAGCCATTTATTTCAATGGGAGATCTTAATTCCCACCACACGTTATGGGGATGCACAGACACGAATGACAAAGGTACAACTATTGAGGAATCTATCACGAAGCATGACCTTGTTCTGCTGAATGATAAATCTTTAACTTATCTTCATCCTGCTACTTGTTCTTACTCATCTTTAGACCTTACAATATGCAGCCCTGGAATTGTTCCAGATTTTGACTGGAAGGTTTGCGATGACCTTCATGGAAGTGATCACTTCCCGATAAAAGTATTGGAAGTAGGACCTTCAGTACAACAACGTCCTCAACGTTGGCAACTCCACAAAGCCAATTGGGAACAATTCAGAATTCATTGCGAACAGACAGTTCATCCCAGTGTTTTTGAAGATTGTGAAAATCCTGCTGAGCTCTTCACTTCCTTGATTTATTCGACTGCTGAAAAGTCAATTCCTCGAACTTCGACATATCCAAAGCACCCAAACAAGCCACGGTTTAATGATGATTGCAAAAAGGCTATAACAGAACGAAAATCTGTTCTCAGACAATTTTACCAGAGACCAACCCAAGAAAATCGTTCAAAGTTTAAAATTGCTCGTGCAAAAGCACGTCGGACTGTCAAGCAAAGTAAACGTGTTTCTTGGCGACAGTACGTGTCTAGATTAAATTCTAGATCGTCTGTCAAAAAGACATGAGACATGATCCGGAAAATTAACGGCAAAAACTCCTCATTAAATGCTGGACACTTAAATGTTGGTGATGATGTCGTCACCTCCAAAGCAGACATTGCAGATGTCTAAGCTGACACCTTTGCAGAGAAATCCTCTTCTTCAAATTATTCGACAGCATTTCAGAAATTTCAAAACACTAAAGAAAAAACAAAGTTAAATTTTAAGTCGAATAACAATGAACATTACAATAAAGATTTCACTATAAAAGAACTGACGAAAGCATTAAAGAAGTGTCATGATACTGCTGTTGGATGTGACGACATCCATTACCAGTTTTTGAAACATTTACCATTTCGATCCCTCGACTGTTTACTTCGAGTATTTAATCAAGTCTGGCATACTGGTATTCTCCCAGATTCCTTAAAGGAGGCCTTTGTAATTCCCATACCAAAACCGGGTAAAGACTCGACAAATCCTACCAATTATCGCCCTATAGCCTTAACAAGTTGTATTTGCAAAACCATGGAAAGGGTGGTCAATGACCGGGTTGTTTGGTTTTTAGAGAAAAACAAACTTATTGCTACCGTTCAAAGCGGTTTTCGTAAACAAAGAGGCACTCTCGACCATATAGTTCGCTTTGAAACTTTTATTCGCGAAACTTTTATTAAAAAGGAACATGCTGTTTCCGTATTTTTCGACCTCGAAAGTGCTTACGATACCACATGGAAGTATGGAATCATGAACGACCTCCATGATTTCGGTGTAAGAGGTCGCCTTGCACATTTCATTTCGGCATTTTTGAATGAAGGTCAGTTCAAAGTCCGGGTTGGAGATACTCTCTCAAACCATCATGAACAAGAAATGGGCGTTCCCCAGGGAAGCATTCTCTCTGTTACACTGTTCAGTGTCAAAATCAACAATATTGTGAAGTCTGTGCGCCCTGGCATGGAATGTTTTTTATTTGTTGACGACCTCTGTATTTCCTATAGATTCAAGCATATGCATAGAATGGAGCGGCAGTTACAGCAAATTTAAGCAAGTGGTCAAGAGAAAATGGTTTCAAATTTTCTAAAACCAAGACCAAATGCATGCATTTCTGCCAATCAAGAAAATTACACTTGGATCCTGAGCTTACATTAGATGGGATACAAATTGAAGTCGTTCCTGAATTGAAATTTTTAGGTCTTTTATTTGACTCTAAACTGTCGTTTATTCCACACATCAATTACTTAAGTAATAAATGCCAAAAAGCTCTTAATCTTTTACGAGTTGTTTCCAGCATGGACTGGGGAGCCGACAGAAAAGTCTTACTAAGACTATACAGATCACTTGTCCGATCCAAGTTAGATTACGGCTGTGTCGTATATGGCTCAGCCCGACAATCGTACCTTCGCAAGTTGGATTCTATCCACAACCAAGGTTTCCGATTAGTGCTTGGCGCTTTCAGGACATCTCCCGTCAATAGCTTATATGCTGAAGCTAATGAACCATCTCTAAATTTACGCAGGAAGAAACTCTCTTTACAATATTACTTAATCCATTACCACTCAATCCCTACTTTTGACGCCCCTGAGGAAGAAGCCTTTTGAAAACACTGTGGGAAAAGGAGAAAATGCTGGTAACCAGCATTTTCTCCTTTTCCCACAGTGTTTTCTACACTTCCATGAACAAATTTCTATTTTTCAGTCACCTTTATTTTGTCGTCTGCAAATGCTTTCAATTTGGACCAGTCCAAAATTTTCTCGTGTGGTAATGAGTTAAAGTTAAAATCAAATCCTGACAACCCAACTCATGAAATAGTATTTAAACCATTGTACAAGGATGAATTTTTAGTAAGAGAGAAAGTTATACCTCCTCTTAGTTTACGCTGTGAAGCGGATATTAATTGCATTGATTGTGATCTTGAGGATGTAACAAGCCATAGGATGTCTGAAGTTCCTTTATGGACTTCCAAAAGTCCAACTTATCTTTACAATCTTGCTTCAGATAAGAAAGCTACTACAGATCCGATAATTTTCAAAACAAAACTCCTTAAAGTCAAAGAACAATATTATACTCATGAAGAAATCTATACAGATGGTTCGAAAGATGGGGAAAAAGTTGCTTCAGCTGCCATCCTTGACGGTGAATTGTATCAGTTCCGATTACCTAATAATTCGTCTATCTTCTCTGCGGAGCTAAAAGCGATTGACCTTGCCCTCAACCATATTGAACAAGATGGCTATTGGAGATACATTATATAATAATTGTTTTGAGTTAGAACATGTCTTAGAATATCAGAGTAAAAAGATAAATTGCTAGTCGCCTGCATTCTCTTTTTTCCTCAAATGTTTTACACAGCCGAATAGTATTATTCGGTAAACGCTTAACACACCGATTGCAGCTTAAATTCCTTTCAGTATCGTTTACAGACGATGTAGATGAAGATCGTGCTGCACTGTCTCTTACGACTATATGCACTGTGAGCTATTCTAGCCGAGACAAGATTAAAATCTTTAAATTCTTTGTTATTTGTATGGTGGAGTTATTTTTGTATTATTTTAGGATAAACTAGGGTAAAGTCTGTACCAGCAATCTAGGGTTGAAAAACGTTAAAAAGAGCCCAGGTAAAAAGGTTTTGAAAACACTGTTGGGAAAGGAGAAAATTCTGTAAAGCAATATACAATCATAGTTCCACGATATTGTCTACTTTTCAAAGAGAAACATAATCATAAATATGAAACACACTAAATTTCTCGTCTGCAAATGCATACAAATTGAACATGTCTAGAAATTTATCGCCTTATTCATATGTAGGATACGGATAGCATAGGCTTCAACCTAAAGGTATGGAAAATATTCCGAGGATGACAATCTGTGTATTATGTCCGAATGCAAGTTGCAGGCAGACCAAATCATGTCAAAATCAGGCTAAAAATAAACTTAAGATACACCGACTTGCCAACTTTTAACCTAATTTTTGTATTAATTGCCAGCGACAAACACTTGGCACAACCAGGGATCTTATATACATGATCCCTGGCACAACCATGCAATAACAGATTGTCATCTTCATAATTTTCACTCTTTTAAATGCATTTTAACACCAGCTTTGTTTACTTCGGCAACCATTTTTACCTACAGCACTCGAATGCAGTCAAAACAACTGGTACTCATTTAAAGTGCCTCTTACGATTTTTACAGACATCGTGGATTGAGATCAGACAACGCATCACGCAATGTCTGATCTTTAATAGATCACTGTCCGCATACTAGTGTCAGAGTTACCCAGACAGCCTGATTCTACAATTTATTTATCTAACTCTTGCCTACGATTGATGTCGATTCCATTTGAGCCATACTCTGTGAAAAATTGGTTTGATGAGTCTACAACTCCGGTGGACCTGCGCAGACAGTACAGGTTTACCTGTGTCGAAACATTTTGCTCTTTGGTCAATTTTCAGCATGTCATTGTACCTGATGACTCGGTCGGTTGTTAAATAAAATGGATCCATGTTTTGTGATGGCTTGCTTGGCGCGTCACTGATATGCATTAGAACCATTTTTCACAGAGTATGGCTCATTCTATTTGCACTCAACGAGAAAATAACTCATTGTATTGTTGTTTTCGTAGGTCAGCCGATTACCAGTTCGAAGGGAGACGGCTTCATACGGCATATTTGATTTACTCTCTCTCTCTCCTTTCAAATCACACCAGTATTCATGATAGAACTATTTTAATATGAAAAGCTACTTATGACGTGAACGGTATCATAAAAGAATCCTGACGTGAACTATAATATTTTAGTGTAACGGTAATTTTCTCTTTAGTTGTAACAATTTCTGTTGACCTATTACTTTCATATATAGGTTATTTATTTCCAAAAATGATGATGAAATAGAAATAATATTGTGTATCCAATTGAGTTCACTCCTTTTAGTAGACATTTTAACCCATTTCCTTCTTTTTAATTGTCTGTTAGTTTAAACATATTTATTTCATATCGATTGAGAAACAAGCTAATCTCTCTCGAATCTGCCTTCTAGGAACGTGAATATAATAAAAAAGTCTTTCATATGCCTTCTGGGAACTTGAATATAATAAAAAAGTCTTTCATAATCTCAGACAGTTAAGTTCCAAGATGTGAACGCATGACGTTTTCTGATCTTGGTCTTCTCTGCAAAAGCAGCTTTATGCTGAAAGGTTTGAGATGCTGAAGAGAACCCCAGCCTCGTTTTCGAAAACTACCAAAGTGCCGAAAGTTAATCAATTACCACTCAATCCCTACTTTTGACGCTCCCGAGAAAGAAGCCTTTAGAAAACATTGTGGGAAAAGGAGAAAATGCTGCTAACCAGCATTTCCTCCTTTTCCCACAATGCTTTCTATCCTTCACAAAACAAATTTCAAATTTTCTGCCACTTTTATTTTGTCGTCTGCAAATGCTTTCGATTTGGACAAACCTCAAATTTTGTCATTTGGTAATGAGTTAAATCTGTTGCGGTATGGCGAGATACTCTAGCCAGGATAACCTTCAAGTCCAAAAGATTACACTATGTTCAGCAAAGTTGATGGGATGGGATCCGCCAATATCTAGGCCTAATGGCAGCAAAATGACGAGAGATGTAACCGTTTTTTCGGTTTAAAAATAACTTCGGTGAAAAAAAAAGAGAAAATATTCCGAACATTTTAAGCGACATATTTCTAGACATTCGCTGCTATTCGAATATTTTTTAAATTTCTTATAGAAAATTAAACAGATCTATATTTATTTTGACTTACCAAATGGACTGGTAATCCATCATCGGAATCTAAGTCGTAAATATTTAAGAAGGGTTAGATAAGGTCATAAAAAAGTGTCAGTCGGTTTAGTATGACACGTGCATATGGAACTAACAACTGGGACAGTACTTCACACTGCCGGAGTGCTATACCCAACATCAAAGGAATACCGAGTTAACCCTTGCCTCTCCTTTGTGTAAAGTTTGCATATGTTATTTTACCCTTTACCAAACGACAAAAGTTTAGACTGGTCCGAATTAAATGCACTTGCAGACGGACAAAATAAATGTTACTCAAAAATTGAAAATTGTTTCTAGCAGGGTAGAAAACATTGTGGGAAAATGAGAAAATTCTGGTTACCAGCATTTTCTCCGTAGCCCACGTTTTCAAAATGCTTCTACCTCAGGGTCTTAAAAAAATCGGGGAATGTTTTTGTAAAGGGTTAGAAGGCAATGAAAAGAGTGGGTTTTTATTTAAGATAACAAGAGGATCATTTTAGTTTAGAATGTGGACCGATGTTTTGTTATTCTGACGATCCAGCCTGCATTTTGAAAAAGCTAAATATATGTACAGTTTTATTCGTTACCCTTTGGTTTCCTTACATCCAGAGACTGAGAAAATGAGGATAAACAGTGTGATAATATACACGTACAGGGTAGTATAATCTTTAAATTGTGTTTAAGTTTTTAATTATCAACAGAATAAAAATAGAAATGGCTAATAACTGCTGTATCTGTTTCATCTAATGAAGGGTAAGAAAGAATGCGTGATGAAAATACACCTGAAGCCTGTTGTACATGAAATTTAAACTAGTGCGTTTTTTTCTAGTGTGCAGTTTCAGACCGCGGGTGTAGTTGTAAATTTTCGTTAATGCTACATTACACGGTTTTGCTCTTTAACCAATTAAACGGCATTCACAACAATAATTGCCTTTGCGACTTATATAAATTAAGTTCAGGCTGCACGACATGTGCAGTCTGATTTTGGATGTACACTTTGAGCTTTTGTAGGACGAAAACAACATGGAAAAAATGCTGCTTCTTGGATTTTTTTTCTTTCAAATTAAATTGTAGATTATGTTATGGGTTTTCGGCGCTCTATGGGTTAAGTTGTTAATTGGGATTCCAGTTGGAGTTTTTCCACTTTTAAAGTACACGCTTGTGAGTCACAAACAATCAAGAAGTAGTACAGCCATTCTCCAGAAATTAAAGCCATTTTGAATTGAGAAAAAAATTTTTTTTGACCCTCCCGAAACCCAAATGTTTTGAGTTGTTTTTAAAGAGTAATTACTTCAAACGTTATTTCTGAAGATTTTACCTGCAACATTTTTACGGTGTTCATTTTATGATCCATCAAATTAAGTATGTAAAAAAAGCATGTTACGGAACATAGAGATGACAGTGTTGTTATATTTTCAAAGGTAAAATCGATAATCCAAGATCAAAAATGAAATAAATGTGTATTATTTTGACGAGGAAGCATATCTGTCTTTATAAAAGCGTATTTTTTTGTGATTTTGTTCTTTTAATTCGTCTTATCAACAAACCATATGAAACCTTCGGAATATATAGTTTTGTCATATATGTTTGTGCTTGTTTAGTTTTCTATGAGAGACTAATATTGTCTAATACTGTTTTAAATGTTATATGTATCGTTTCTCTGATTAAAGTAGTAGTGAAAAAAACATTTACTGTTTGTGCAGAGCATTCTGAATGAATGAAACAATAAACAATAAAAATGTGGTATTTTGTTACGGAGCATATGCAAATTGTCTTGATATAAAAAACGTTCCAACAACCCACATACTTGTATACTTGTTTGATGAAATCTTAACTAATAGTTATTCTGACACTACTTGAACTGTTTTAAACCTTTACTTGAAAACAACTGACAAATAATGTCTGCAAAATGTCACAATACTTTCGAAATTGACATATAACTGATAGATAAATGAGTTAAAATGTCAGAATGTGTGGGAAAATCTCATAGAATCATTCATTAAGATATAAATAAACGCTGGTAAGCTCTACAATAGAAAAGAAAATGTCTACATGAAACTGGTTTGTAAAACATCCTTGTTATGGAACATATGTTACAGAATATAGGACTCTATGAAGTCTTTCGCAAGTTAATATGCATGAACATGAAATCAATAAATCACCAATAACTCCTGTTTTTATGAGTATCTCTGCCTTTTTTTCAATATTTGAAATGTTTGACTGCATTTACTACATGGTATTTCTGTCCATAAATGCCGGGTAAGATCTTTCTACGACTTTCTCTTCACTAGCAGATAATCTATAGATTTTCCTGCTTTTCCCGTTTCTTGCACTTCATGTAGAACAAGGAGAATATCTTCTTTGTTTACCCAAATCTCATCTTTCTGTTGAGGAAATTTAAATGCATTTCTATACTTTCCATAGGAAATGTAGTAGTTTTTGTAGTATGTGTAGTTTTTCACTGACTTCTTATTTCCAGCAGTTGATTTCATTGGGTCCAACACTGCATTACCAAACACCAATCTCTTATGTATGTCTGATCGTTTGTCCACTTTCAGACCGACCTTCTTCAGCATTAACTTTGTCTTTGATCTAGGCGTACCATCTATAACTTTTATGGATGAACCTGATGGAGTAGAACGCAAACGTTCTCTTTCTAACCTTTTCTGTAGAGTTTTCTTTCCCTTTTGTAGTTCTACACATTTATCTTGAAGCTCATAAATATCTCTATAAGCTTTCCTCAAAGCCCTTCGATATCTCTTGTTGAGTGCAGTACCTCTTGCGTTCTGTTGAAAAGGAAATCTTACTTTCAGGTTACTGGAGCTGGTATTTGATTCTCGGGTGTTCTTCCTGCTTGTTGAAGGTTCAGATACTCTTAATTTCTTTTTCTTTCTGATGTAGTGCTTCTTGAAATCTTCCCTACATTTCTTTCTTCTTTCTGTTTTCTTCTCTTCTGATAATAGGTGAGTAGGTATGTATCTGTCTTTTTTACGTGTTCTCTGTTTCTTTAGGTATTTCTGGTAGTTATTTTCTCTTTGCTTTTGTCTCCATCTACACAGTCTTTCTGCATTGCTAAGTGCCATTCTGCAAGTAAAAATAACCATAGTATTGGTACAGTACGGAATATCATGAATTCGACAATTTATGCGATCCCGTTCCAATCACTAGCGTTCCCACGCACTAGCATTAGCGTTCCCATTCCATTCCGCTCTTAGCGTTCCATGTTAATTTTGGTAAATTATTTAGCCACCAATCTCTTGTCCAAAGTTTCTTACATGAATCTCTTCCAAAAATATTGTGGGAAAAGTAGAAATTGCTCGTCACAAGCAATTTCCGCTTTTCTCACAATATTTTCTAACAATGATCCCAGAATGTTTTTCGTTCAACAATCAATCCAATTCCATAGCGCTCACGCTCCGCTCCGTTCACGTTCTACTCTTGCTGTCAAATTCATGATGTTCCGTACTGTGTTCCGTACTGTGTGTAATATTTGCTGTCTTTATTTTTTATTTATTTTAATTTGATATCAAAGTGTGTTTTAAAGTATGCTTCTGGCTTATTAAACAACATAAGTATATAATGTTGTTTAATAAGCCAGATGCACCCACAAGTAATACTATGCAATATTACCAACTTCTTTTAAAAACCTATGTTCCATAACGCTATGTTCCGTAACAGAGAAAATGTCATTTATATTTTAAATATTACTTTCAAACGTTGATTTTGTATTAGACTTCAGTAGTGTACGTATGCAGCTGGACGGAAAATAAAATGTACATTTAAATTTATAATTTTGGAATATAAAACACCAAAAACGCAAAAGGTGTCCTATGCTTCCGTAACGATTTTTTGTTGTATTCGATCATAATTTTGTAGGTAATGCTTTTTAAAAGAAGTCTCACGTTCAGGGACCACATAAACACAAATATTTTTACTAAATTGTACATTTTATTCCCAAAAACTGACACAATTTCATCCTGAACGATATTTATATGTTCCATAACGGACTGATTGTTGTGGGTAAAATATTTAGTTAACACAGACAGACGACGCGATGACGTACTCTGTATCAGACAATACTGTTTCTATGTTAAAAAGAAATATATTTGAACACCCCTACACGCGTCGGCATAAGATACATATGATTTAATCAAAGCTACTGACTTTTTCCTTACCTTTGACATGTAAAATGAGCCGAAAATCGTAAAAACACATGCGTATATGCCTAGTCATTTTCTTACACGGATTGAACCGGTGTTACAGCAAAAGGTTCCCAATTAGTTTTTACAGTTAAATTCACGCAAATTCGGATAATACAATAGTTACGGAGCATAGGTGTTACGGAAGCATAGTGACCTGCGAAGAAAAACAACGCTGGCAAACTGAATCTGCATAAAATCCGTCATAAAATAGCAGTAAAAACCTCGACTTGCATTGATCTATCATATTCAAATTTTAATTTTAAGAAGAACAATCTGGTTTTCTAGATACAGACGTTACGGAAGCATATCATTTGAAATGCGACATTTTATTTTTCAAATTCAATTGTTTCTGTGGTAACCACCGTTGACATAGTTTTTACCGAGTATGTTTTTTTGTTAAATATGACATGTTCACTATTCATTAAACATTTACAAAGTCTATTCTGCACCTTACCATGGGAAATAAGAGACAGGTTAAAATCGTTATGGGGGCATAGGATCTGATGGCGACTCGTGTATTTCAATACACGAAGGAGAAAAATAGGTAAGAAAAAGCATAATTACCTTTATCAAGTCTAAGCCCATTGTATACTGCTCCTTCTGATACCATTACTTCAGTATGAAAATGCTGGATTTTGGAAAATTACGCATGTTGCATATCGTACATCGGCTTTGCGACATGGGAAATTTGGGGGTGCGCATGTTAAATAATGATCTATAGATTTATTAAAAACCAGTTTCCTGCAACAAGAAAGGTATGTATTACTTCCGCGATGCTTCTTGTCGTATAATATGATAAATTCCTAACGTTAGAAGTATATGAAATTATGTAGTTTAATGCCTATATGCTGGCGACAGACTTTTTTCAAAATGGCTTCAATTTCTGGAGAATAGCTGAGTAACTTTGGTTTTCGGTTTTTGGAATCCAGCATGAAATTGCACTTTTAATCCGAAATTCGAAATTTCATATCGCTAACACTAAATATGGGATAGGCCTACAATTTTGTAACTTAGCGAATAGCTGATTAAAATGCGTTTTGTGGCATCTTAACTTAAAGAGGCAATAATACTCATTTTAAGCCAGTTTTAACTCATTTTGTTTTTATTTTATCAAAATATAGTCAGTCTTATATATCTATGCCAAATATTGCGCCTGACGGTTGCAAGGTTGCTTAGATTACGCCTGATAGAAAATGCATTTCGCGGACTTGCGGCCTTCAATGTAAACAGACTGGTCGTTTCCGGATTTTGAATCGAAGATTTTCGATATCCGTTATACACTCGAGTAGATTCGTATGATGATCATGCATTCTGTAACGTGACTATATTTGACCTTGGCCTTCATGCGGTAAATAAAGGAAAACGGATGTTTCTCTGTTGCAGCCTCTATTTTTAGACGGAGATCAAGGCCTATATGTAAGTTACACTGTATCCGACTCTAGGCGGAAACCAACGATAAATTTCCGAGAGTCACTGCCATTGTTTTACAGCTTCGATCGTCAAGCAGTTTTCTTCTGGCCAATTTTCGGTTTTTCACACAAACCCCCGTGTTTCTTTTTTCATTTACACGATATATGTCAGTAATTTATCCTTGTGTACACAAAGGACAGATTTCTGTACCATTCTATTTTTCTTTTCAAAATTAACAGCGTTTCTGCTCACCGGCTGTAGATAGGCATCTTTAAGTAATCCCTGTTGGCAAAGCTTATATAAGCATTTAATGGTACGAAAATGTTGTGGTCGTAATGGAAGAATAGTTTCTGGTTCCCGAAACAGTGGGGAAAGTTACAGATATTTAAGTATAAAAATTTACAGTCATCCGGGCAAATATTCCCCCGCGATCCCTCGCAATTCGCTGCGATCCACCGCGTTTACCTCCTGCTGTGAAGCTGCCCGATATTTTCTGAGGCCGCGGTGACACGTCCGTCGCGTTTCCGCGGCCGATACCTTTACAGCAGATTTGCCGCGGTCAAATTGGTCCGCCGCGTATCGCGGACTTGAGCAAAAAACGCGAGGAGTGTAATGTATTTCTTTATTTGGCATGATGTGAAAATTCTAAGTACCCACCTTTAAAAAAAATGTTTGATTGACTTTGATTTGAAACCAAATAAATGCTTATAATTTTTTTTCTGTAGGCGTTCGCTTGTCATTTTATATTCTTATAATATGCCCATTATTTTGATTTATTGTATGAAGATCTTTTTTTTTTCATTCTCTCTCTCGTATATTTTCCTGTCCTTTCCTACTTGTACATTTTCCATCACCTCAATACGAGATCCATGTCCAGCCGTAGATCGTGAAGTCACTAGTTCGATCCCATAAAAAAGTGTGTTTTATTGAATCACATCTCTGGTTACTGTATGATTTGTCTTCTGCAAATGCTTTCAACTTTTTTCCAGAAAAAAAATTGAAAAACAAAACACTTACTTACAGAGATTCAAAGGACTTAGATTTCAGAGACCTGTATGTTTAGTATGTGATGAGAGAAAATTGTACCCTATCACAATACTTATCATCAATCCTCAGAAGGAAACTGACCGAGCTTGTGGACTCTTAAAGTGTACTTCGCTACCAACTGAACTATATTCCACTGATAAAACCATCATTTTAGCAACACTTCAGTTGTCCGCAAGATGCTTTCAATGTTGATAATTCTGAAAATCAAGGGATTGGAGGCATACTGACTAGTGCAAGCTACAAATATCTTTCTAACAGCATATTCTCTCTCTCTCTCTCTCTCTCTCTCAAAATTACGTTACACCAGCCAGGCTGATTTAAATAGCGTGTTGTCCACAGAGTATCCTGATTTTGAGACAAAACAACAATGTTTTTCAAGGCTCTTTCGGCTAACATCATGTTAAATTTTACTTCTGATGAAGCACCTTAATTTATCATCTGTAACAGTTGCTTATCTCAGTTTTTAATTGTAATTATATGTTGGTCCTATAATCTCTCATGAAGTGATTTCTAATTTCATGTCAGTCATCCATGGAAACTGAATAGAGATAGTTGATTGGTAACTAAAATAGTGATAAAACATTTTTAATATACAATCTACTGTGCTACGTAATTGACAATAAAGAAACTTGTCATAACAACAAAACATGTGTTTCATTAGGATAAAATTCTGGGGATAAATATGCTACTGTTAATAGACAAGTTGTTGTCTGAGGACTTATTTCACTAACAGGTATGGGTTTTTTGTCCAACATAAGATTTATTTGTCAGCATTAGAAGTTGTTATCGATTTTACTAATTATAATTCAGTGTATTTCATCCTTAATTGCTTGCCACATGTCAAAACAAAGTATGAATATTTCGAGTTCAATTAAACACAAAAACAAATAATATTTTCTAATTAATCTACTATTACGGGAAAAAAATATGGGTCCTATCGCAATAATACACCTTTTTCTCTAACAATGAAATATACATCACAAAGTTAAACAATCAACATACCATAACATAAACAAAACTTCAAACATGCGAAAAGTTTGTTTCGATACGCTCAAGGTCAATGTCACTGTTCAAGGTCAAATGATAAAATTGACCTTGTCTGGAGCACCACTTCTACATTTATCAATTAATTTCAAAATAACTAGGCAAACTTGTTCTCCATTTTGAGTACAAGTGACATATGACATACCTGTGACCAATACCATTTAGCAGGGGCATCCGTGTCTCTGACACACCTATTTCTAGTGTTTACTAGGGCTTGTGTGCATCCGAATTTTTCTGGTCCATAACTTCTACAATTGTGGATGGATTTCAAAATAATTTGGCACAATTGACCCCCATCACGAATAGATGTGCCATTTGTTCAAGACCAAGATCACATTGAAGGATAATTTTTCGTCCGACCATAACATTTATGGATAGATTCCGATATAAATAAGCATAATGCATTGTTCTCCATCAAAAGTAGAAGTTTCATTTGAAACATTTATTAAGGTCCAGGGTCTAGGTCAAGCTTGAGGGTCAAGTGTTCGCGGGCTTGAAACAAGTTTTCCTTGGGTCCTCGGACAACGATTATGAATTAGGATTAACGTCTTTATATACGTATTATGTAGATAAAAGTATCGAAGCTCAAGTCACTATGACTGGTCCGTCAAATAGGCAAGTAAAATGGGTAAACCGAGCCTAATCGTTTTCCCAAAACAATCCAACCTTTTCACATTATTTTATTAAGAAAATATTTTGGCTAAAAGAGAATTTGCTTGTAACAAGAAATTTCTCCCGATTTCCCCAAAATCTTATTTTTCAATATACACGAAGAACTACTTTGGATTTTCATCTACAACTTCCTTCAAATATGACCAGTTCAAAATTTCGTCGACTTGTGGAAGGTAAAGACAACATGACCAACATGACCAACTGCCATATCACTCCAGTCTTTATCATTCATTACATTTTACATTGATATCTACCTTACATGTATTTCCATTGAAATCAATAAAAATAGATATGTTCTTGCGTCATAAATGTAAACAATAACGTCATTCAGGACTACAAGACATCACATGTTTCAGAAAATTTAGATAACCAAAGTTGGTATTGCACCGATTGAATAGTTCAATTTTGACTTGGGATTGTTTATAAGCACGGCAAATTACTAAGTATTCTAAGCCATTATCAAGTACCCCATAACTGTGAGCACATGCCTAGCTCTGGCTTAACCCTTTCCCAAACAATCCCTGGTTTTTACGGGTCTGGAATAGTAGCCTTTTGAAAACATTGTGGGAAAAGGAGAAAATGCTGGTAACCAGCATTTTCTCCTTTTCCCACATTGTTTTCTACCCTATCATAGAGAGAAATAATCTTTTAAGCATGAGTTGAATTGTCGTCTGCAAATGCTTTCAATTTGGTCTGGTCCAAAAGTTTGTCGTTTGGGAAAGGGTTAATTAGTTTCTGGCTGGTGCTTTCTTGTATCAGTTCAAAATTTCCTGTTAAAACCAATAATTCCAGGGGCTTAGTAAAATCTGCTTGTATCTCTGTCCGTCTACCTGTTTGTATTAATTAAAATTGACCTCTTGTGTTGTTTCGTATCCTAAATTCCCTGGCCTTTAGTACTATCAGTACTTTGATTAAAAAGGGTCATCCAAGGAACATTTCTGTGAAATTATTTCAAAATCTGACCAGCAGTTTCAGAGCAGTTGAAGAATTTTTAAGAGTTCCTTCATTTCTATATGGTGCAAGTAGCCCCCATTCACCAGAGCCACAGTTTTTGACGGATCAAAATTTTATACGAACTCTTTTTGAAAAGGGTCACCCAAGGAACATATCTGTGAAATTATTTCAAAATCTGACTGGCGGTTTCAGAGGAGAAGATTTTTAAAGAATTCCCCCTAAAATTCCATTTGGTTGCCATGGCAACCGAGTTTTGATGGAATCAAATTCTGTGAACAGTTTTTAAAGAGGACCTCCCAAGAAACATTCCAGTCAAGTTTGGTCCAAATCGGCCTAGCGGTTTAGGAGGAGTTGATGTTTAAAGAATTGTTGACGACGCACTGTAGCACGACGGACACCGGGTGATCCTAAAAGCTCTCCTTGAGCACGATGTGCTCAGGTGAGTTAACAAAACAGGGCCGTAGGAACAGGAGGTACCGGGGGGGAGGGGGAGGGGGCGGAGCGGGCCCCCAATAATTTGATCACCAATAAAAAAAAAAAAGACTCTGTCAGTGTTTGGACGAATAATGCTAGAAAATCGTCCTATATAAAGCGGATAAAACATTATTTCAGAGTAGCTTACTGACGATACGCTGATAGAAAATTTCAAACAAATTAAAAAAGTTCTAAACAAATGGCGCCGAGCCACGGAATTTTT
This sequence comes from Tridacna crocea, assembly GCA_943736015.1. Lineage (NCBI taxonomy): Eukaryota > Metazoa > Mollusca > Bivalvia > Cardiida > Cardiidae > Tridacna > Tridacna crocea. The sequence goes on from OX031071.1 coordinate 7,799,734, forward strand.
CATCAACTTTTGTTATCTGACAGACACTAAACAATTTCTGACGTCACATTTCATTCAGTGTGATTTTCTGTTTCAGTTTTTTTTTCTCCAAATCTCAGAATTCACCATATTGTTGAACCAATTTCCTTCTAATTCTGTGTCTAGTATAAGCAGATGGGTTATTTCTCACTGCATAACCAAATGCAATATATGTCAAATCGATTCCGAAACTTTTGCCCCCCCCCCCCCCCAATCCAAAATTGCTTCCTACGTGCCTGCAAAAACAGGTGAGCTTGTCATTATTTGTATCATGTGTTCTTATGTCTTTGAAACTGAAAAAAAGGAGAATGTCATACCATAATCTGGTCTTTCAACGTGTTGTCTACAGTGTAAAGTTGTAACAAATGTACGATGCTGTCTGAATCATTTGTGGCGTGGGTCGACCGTAGCCGAAATAATACGTCACGGACCTATATTCAGTCTATTATTGCCATTTAAATGGCAAAAAAGAGAGTATTGCTGTCCTAAAAGCATGAATTTATGTCTTGAAATGTTATATTCACTGCTGGTAAAGAACTGAACAGAAATAACGCAAAAAATGATAAAAATAAAGAAGGGCTCCGAATATGTAGACCGGCTCTGAAAATGTTAGTCAGAGGTGTTTTTACACACCATTAGGGTCTTGAGACCAAAGGACTGACATAATACAGATAACTGTCCCAAAAGCGATGTTACTTTATTCCTGGTCGCCTCTGGCACAGATTTTGTGCGCAACTTTGAACTCTCATAATGGCTTGAGCGTCGGGTAAAGTCAATGGATTGAACTGCATTTGAATTGAACCAGATTGGATTTAATAACCAGAATGAAACGATGGACCTGGAACGGACTCAAAAACCAAATATGACAATATTTCTTCAGTCTGGTATAAATCAACAAAGATTTACATTTACCATAGCCGCTTACTAGTTTCAAATTCGCTAGTCTGTCAGTACTTTGATTAATAGTTAAGTGTAACAAAAGTTGTTTTCTTTGAAACTGTATTATAATCTAAGTTCAGACTGCACAGAATATGAGGTCTGAACTTGAATCTACATGGCTTTATGACAGCCGTACGAAACATTTTTTGACAAATTGCAGGACTTAGCGTGGACTCCGCAAGTCTGCCGTACAAATTCACAACGCCGTAGACGTCGAAAGCTGGTTTTTCAACATGCTTATTTATTTTGCGATTTTTGGAGTTCACATGGCCTAACAGCAGCCTTGTGGTTACCCTAAGACCATCGCACATCACTCGTACGGTTTTATACTTGCATTTGTCCTGCACGATGGTCACACGAACATCTTGCGGCTGTCTTTGGGAATGCCTTGCATTTGGTGAAAGTCTGTCCTAACACTGCTGCGAAATGTACGAACAACATATAGTTTCGCACAAATGCCCTGCAAATTCCTTGCAAAAAGTTAGTGTCATCCCTCCTCTTTTAGAAAGTTTGTATGTCTTGTTCATCATCAGTCGATGTCGAGATTTCAGGAAGAGAAGTTCATGCCTCCAAAACAAAGATCTCAGAAAAGAAAGGAGTAGGCTCCGGTTGCTGAACCCCCTACTGAACCTGAGACAACCAAGGTACCATCAGCCCAGGTTTTAGATAAAGAAGGCACTTGTACAGGGGTGACAAATATGCCTTTAGCATTAAAAAAAGCGTTGTCCCGTTCTCTTCATCCGCAAGTATCCTGTTCATGACTGCAATAAGCAACCAATGTGCCCAGATAGCCAAAGTTGACTCCGTGAAGGCCTGCTACAGAATGAGGCTCTTGCCGCATACCATTATGTGTGTGTGTGTTGGTGTGTGTATGGGGGTGGGTGTGTGTGTGGGGGGGTGTGGGGGGGTCTCTCTCTCTCTCTCTCTTTCTCTCTCTCTCTCTCTCACACACACACACACACACCCACACACACACACCCACACTCACACACACACATCCTCTATATCATCTGAGGGATAAACTTTTCAAACACCCATGTGCAACAACTCTTTTTGATTAGCATTCCTATGAAGTAAAGTGACACTAGCTTCGATGCTTATTGCGATGACTGAACATTCTTAACTTTAACAGTTTGTCTGTATCAATTATTATCTCGTGTATGATTTCAGTTGCTGATTCCAACCGAGATGTCCCTGGTGGCGAAGAAAAAAACTGAAGTTTACGTAGTACAGGCTGTCAATATTCTTTATTAATATAATCTTGATAATCTGGGACTTGGTGACACTTTCTTGTCTGCGCCTTGTGATGAAACAATACAGGATCAAGGAACAGCAACAAAGAGGATCCTAGACTGAACGAATAAAATGCTGTAATTTTTCTGTTGCCATTCGTATTGTAGGAAAATGGTTACATTTTTTATCATAACTTTGAACTGTAACATTCTGATTGGTTCCTGATTGACAATATATACATGTATGTATATTCTTTTTTTAGTCTAGCCCTTTACTAGATGCTACAATTTTTAAAGTATTTGCAGACAACAAATTATATGCTGCTTAAATAATCAAAAAAATTGATTTAGGAAATACTGTTGAATAAATGAAATAATGCTGATTGTAAGCATTTTTTCTGTTCCAACAACATTTTGAATACCTTGTTCCTCAGTGAAGTTAGAACTTGGTATTTGTAAATGATTGGTGGAGATATTAACATGTTCTCCAACTATGAACTGAAATACTCTACCTTAGATCTACTCTTTTCTGTATCATGTTTTCATGTAATAGGTTCATGTGACAAAAACTAAACTAACTTCTCTGACTGAAAAGTCACTTGCCTTTGCAGTAATACATAGCGCATGAGGAAATTTAGACCTGAACCAGATAGTCCCAACTTACAACACTGAGGAAAGGGCTATAATAAGTATTGTGGAGAAAAAGAGAAAATCCTGGCTACCAGGATTTTTGCTCATTTTCCGATAGTATTTTCCAGCCTTTCAAAGAAATTTCATAAATTAAACATCAATTTTGTTGTCTGCAAATGCTGTTATTTTACACAAAGCTAACAATTTGTCATTTTTTTTTATTAAAGAGTTATTGTCATATGTACCTTCTCTATATTTTCCATAAAAATCAATACTAGCCATGGTCTGGCAGGGGGGGACTTAACTTTTTATTTGAAAACATTGTGGGAAAAGGAGAAAATGCTGGTAACCAGCATTTTCTCCTTTTCCCACAATGTTTTCTATCCTGCGGGAAACAAATTTCAATTTTTGAGTCACATTTATTTTGACGTCTGCAAATGCTTTTCATTTGGAGAAGTCTTAAAGTTTGTCGTTTGGTAAAGAGTTAATGATCCATATCACCAAGCAACCCATCACATACTCTTGGATCTACAGGGTGTTTCATAATATCTGTCCTTATTCCGAGTACAAATATTGTCCTCACGTGTGAGTTCCATTTGATATGAGCAGAGCTCTGTGAAATGGGGGCTTAATACATCTGCGAAAAGTATCGACCCAGGTCGGCCTACGCAGTCCGCGCAGGCTGACCAGGGCCGAAACTTTTTGCTATTGGTCAATATTCTGTATGTCAAAGGACCAGTCTACCTAATGATCGAGTCGGTTGTTGAAATAAGTGGCTATTTTGGATAATTATGTGATGACTTGCCCGGCATCATTTATTACAGAGGTGCATTAAGCCCCCTTTTGCCAGAGCATGGCTCATATATAATACACGGACATGGCCTATACATTCTTTGATACACTACACTTTTTCTGACGACTCAATTTCACAAAAAAGTTCCTACATAACGTCAATTCTTGGACTTAAGATGACGTCAACTTTTTGTTTAAAGATTATCTTAGGAGCGTACAAGTTTACAGGCAGCAAAACGGGTTTCGAGCTACAGAGAAATCAGCCTTTCACATTGAAAAACTACTACACAATGAGAAAATCACTTCATTGGCTGTTTTTAATGCAGACGGTAGAGTGAATCCCATGTTTTTCGCATAGGACGTGGACAATGCCAGCACAGCAAATAAGGAGTGCTGTCTGAACATTCTGAGGAAAAATTTCAACCCGAAGCCAAAGGAAAAAGGTATTAACATTTACATTGAAGACACATGTACTATTACCTACATTTGATTTTAACAAGGAGGGCCCACACAACACATGAACGGAAGCATTATTGAACGACATCCAAAATCATCCTGGCAAAGGTTGATTTCGTTTTTCGGGAATTGTTGCATTTTCTGACCATCCAGACTCTCTCATGTAAGGTGTATTTGAGATGTGCACAGCCCATTGTCATGACATAGGCTATTTAGGACTTAAAAGCTACTACCAAGAAATCAAGGGGCGGGGATGCAGTCAAACTCTTACAATAAACTCAAGTTGCTCAGAGCAGACGTCATTGTTGGAAAATGGACTCGTGAGAAAAAGTGTAGTGTATTAACTATTATTCGTATAAAAATGATATCTATGTAGTACATATTAACCCATTACCACACAATCCCTACTTTTAACAAACCTGAGAAAGAAGCCTTGAGAAAATATTATGGGAAAAGGAGAAAATGCTGGTAACCAGCATTTTCTCCTTTTCCCACAATGTTTTCTACCCTTCACAAAACAAATTTCAAATTTTCAGTCAAATTTTATTTTGTCGTCAGCAAATGCTTTCGATTTGGTCAAACCAAAATATTGTCGTTTGGTAATGAGTTAAAGGAAATTTAAATACGTTTGCAAAAAGTTGGCAGCTTTCAATTCGATTTAAAATTGAAAATAGCAGAAAATATTGACTCTAAGAATAAGGACAGAGAAAATGAAACACCCTGTATTGTATCCACTTTTTGTTTCAACCTACTGAATCACGAGGCCGACTGGTTCTTATACATACAAAAAATTGACCGATAGCGAGAAGCTTTGGCCAATGTCAGCCTGTGTGGACTGCGCAGGCTGACATGAGTCGATAAGCCCTCTTTTTGGCACAATTATTATATAAACAAGAGCTTCGCATATACACCCGAAGGGGCTTGTCAGTTAAATGGGTAAAAATCGAGAACGCCTAAAGAAATCGAGAACGCCTAAAGATATTCAAATTTTAAGTCACATGCACAACTACACATCATAGAGATTCATTGTGGTAAGTGTGAAGTTATTCCAATTGAAACTGTAGGAGTTAGCTGTAAATTAGGATTTTTTTTACCTTAATTATGCTAAACAGTCAGCTGTTGAAACAGGATTTTTTTTCTTACTTAAATTGTGCTAAACAGTTACTAATGAAAGAAGATTTTTGATAAAAAATATTAATAAAATGTTCTGTACACATGCTTGAGGATGACAATCCCTTGTATATAGATGTCAATTATTATGTTTCCTTGTTTGTAATAAAGTCACCTAATTTAAGACTTGAACACATTGAAAGCATTTGCAAAAGAAAAATAAATTAGACTCAAAATTGAAATTTGTTCTGAGAATGGAAGAAAACATTGCTGGAAACAGAGAAAATGCTGGTAACCAGCATTTTCTCCTCTTTCCCACATTGATTTCAAAAAAGTTCTTCCTCAGGGTCTTTAAAACTTGGGTTTGTTTGGTAAAGATTAACTGTTATTCATTCATCTGGATATTGTGTTTGTGGTGTGTTTTAGGAATATGTGTTTGAGTTACTTCTTTCTGATTTAGAATTTCTATGCCCTTAACTCCTTACCACACAATCCTGAGTTTTAACGAGCTTGAATAAAAAGCCCTTTAAAAACATTGCTGGAAAAGTAGAAAATGCTGATAACCAGGATTTTCTCCATTTTTCCACAGTGATTTCAAAAGGCTTCTTCCTCAGGGTCTTTAAAACTTGGGTTTGTGTGGTAAAGGGTTAAAAGAAGATTGACTGTTATTCAATTATCTGGATATTGCTTTTGTGGTGTGTTTTAGGAATATGAGTTACTTCTTTCTGATTTAGAATTTCTATGCCCTTAAACACCTTCAGTTCTATATGGCCTGCAACATCCAAAAAGGGGCATTTGGACACTTGTGTAGAGTTCAGGCTGATCCGAGATGACACTTGCGTAGAGTGCAGGCTGATCCGAAATGGCACTTGCATATCGTGCAGGCTGATCCGAGATGACATTTGCGCAGAGTGCAGGCTGATCCGAGATGACGTTTGTGCAGAGTGCAGGCTGATCCGAGATGACGTTTGCATAGAGTGCAGGCTGATCCGAGATGATTCTGTCCACTACATTCAGTTTTGGCCAACAGTCGATTTGCACAAAACAGAATAAATAAAGGAATGGAAAGTGTAGTCTCGGATTAGCCTGCATGGACAGTGCAGGTTAATCCAAGACTTCACTTTACCCAAATGTCAGAATACTTTGGCATGTTGCAGGTCAAATAGTCTAGTATAGGTAGTTCATGGGGACTCCCCGAATTTGAAATATTTTTAAAATTGTTATAGCTTTTGTAATGGAATTTTGCATAGATAATGTTTCCTTTACCAACTCTGGATGAAATTTTCTGAATTTTTGATAGCTTAGTTTAACTTTTTTGGGGCATTCAATGCAATGTTAAATATGAACAGAACTGCAGAAAAATGTTGGGAGGGGAGGAGGCTATCTTTAGTAAAGGGTTAACACACTTGTACAAACAATTCTTGAGCAATTACAATAATAGTGGTTGTCTATATCGTTTGGACAGCACAATCACCACTTTTGGAGTCCGGTCTCTCTTTTTTTCAATTGGATTTTATAAGAATGATTTGTTTGTATTGCTGTATTTCAAGATATTTCAAAACTAAGGGGGTCCCTAAGAACTGCAAACTACCTATAACAAATTTTGTACGTCACATGATTCCTACGTAGCTTAAATATTTGGTTTGGGATTTGTATGACCAGAGAAAACCAAAAGGGTCATAAATAGGATAGTCTTGTCTCAAATTTTAAAAGTAACACAACTTCTGATTGGCTATCACTATCAGTCTAGCCAACCAGAAGTTAGGTTCCTTTGAAGAAAAAGGAATTGGAATGACAAAGGTGGGTGAAAACACCCTCTAAGCTAATCTAACTTGGTTTGAAATCACCTCATTTAACTTTTTACCACATGACAAAATAATATAGTCGTCCTGATTGTAAGCATTTCTAGAGGAGAATTTAGTCAATTAGACGTGGCTAGATTTAGGCTTTCTGGCTTGGAATGGATAGAAAACACTGTGGATAAAGAAGAAAATGCTGGTTACCAGCATTTTCTTCTTTTTCCATAATGTTTTCAAAAGTTATCTTTATTGGGTAAAGGGTTAAATAGGTTCATTCAATGGATAGAAAACATTGTGGTTAAAGTAGAAAACGCTGGTTACCAGCATTTTCTTCTTTTTCCATAATGTTTTCAAAAGTTTTCTTTATTGAGGTCAATAAAGCTTGGAATTGTGTGGTAAAGGGTTAAATAGCTTAATATATAAAATGAGCCATGCTCTAGCAAAAGGGGCTTAACTCTTTACCAAACGACAAATTCAAAGCATTTGCAGACAACAAAATCAACTTGACTCAAACACTGAAACTTGACTTTGGTAGAGTAGAAAACATTATGGGAAAAGGAGAAAATGCCGGTGACTAACATTTTCTCCTTTTTTTCTACATTGTTTTCAGACAGCTTCTTCTTTGGGGTCGTTAAAACCAGGCATTGTTTGGTAAAGGGTTAATTAATCTCCCATGATGCATTGTAGAACACAACTCAATGATTCATAAAAATCAATCTGGTCTTGTTCGATCCACATGGCTGGCCATCTAAAATTACTAATAGTCTTTTGGAAGAGACGTTAAACCCAGGTGCTGTGTGCCGGTGCTATATACAGATCATGTTAAAGAACCAGTCAAAACTTAGGATGGGTTTCGTCCTGTATCTGGACTATCCCCTGTAACAATAATAACAGCCTTCAGGGGGCATTGCCCATATGGGAAACCGGTGACGAGAATAAATAAACAAAATTAAATCAATAAATTTGGTCTACAACCAACTGAATCATGAGGTAAAATGGTCCTTAGACTTGCAGAAAATTGGACAATAGCAAAAAGTTTTTACCGAAGTCAGCCTGCACAGAATGTTTAGACTGACTTGGATCGATACTTTTTGCTCATGCATTAAACCCCCTTTCACAGAGCATGGCTCAAATGTTTCATGCTGTGAGTTTTATTGTTTATTGTATGATTTCTTTTAAGTTTCGAATAATAGTGTTTATGCCATACATTGATTGTACTAACAAAAATTGTATGTAACAAAAATTCATATTTAATATTTACCCAGATATAGCTAAATAAATAAATGGACTTCTGTAACCAGGAAGAGATGAAAATACAGGTTTCTTACAGGCAGTTTTTTTTTTCTTTTTCTCCAATGTTTTTTTCGCCCTTTTCAAGACAAATCCCACTGAATTAACAATTTCTAATTGATTATGTGAAAAAATGTGCAATACAGATGACCTTGGATAAAAAGCCTTTTAAAAACTTTAAAATATTATGGGAAAAGGAGAAAATGCTGGTAACCAGCATTTTCTTTTTTTCCCACAATGTTTTCTACCCTTCCCAATACAAATTTCATTTTTTTCAGTCACGTGTAATTTGTTGCATGCAAATGCTTTCAATTTGGACCAGTCTACAATTTTTTCATGTGGTATAGAGTTAAGCACAATAATCTATCAATCAAAAAAACCAGTGTGCCTAAGGACATTTCGCCATATAACATGGATTGAATTGAATTGGAGTTTAAAACCATTTCAACCCTTTCCTAAACAACTTCTTGTTTTTACCGCCCTGACATAAAAGCCTTTTGAAAACATTATGGGAATAGGAGAAAATGCTGGTAACCAGCATTTTCTCCTTTTCCCACAATGTTTTCTATCTTGCTGGAAACAAATTTCAACTTTTGATATTCGCTTAATTTGTCGTCTGCAAGAGCTTTGAATTTGGACCAGTCTAAAATTTCATCATTTGGTAGTGAGTTAACAGCTAGGGTCATATCACAGCCATCAGTGCACCTACACAAGTTTCCTGGCATTCTCACACCAGTACTGACACAACAGTTACTGTCTTTCCAAGTCAATGACTACTTCCTCACCACATGTATCAGAAGTGAGAGGTGAAAAATCACAAGAAAGAACGTTTGCCTCAACCAGTTATCAAGTACACAACCACCTTGTCAAACGTCTGATATGCTAACCACTGAACCACCCCAGCGGATTTGTCATACATGTATATCAAGAGTGAGTGAATTTTAAGAGTTTCATTAACTCTTTTCAAGTAAAATCCCAAAACAGAAAGTAACTCTGACACAAGGAAATGGTATAGAGGTGCCAATATTGGACCACAGTTGTGTTTTCAGTGTACATTCTAACTTATAAATAAGTGGGCCATGATGGCCCTGAAATCGCTCACCTGATTTCTATTGACCAAATATGGACCATTTTCAAACTAGTGACCTAGTTTTTATTCAGATATTACCCATTATCGAACACTTTTGAGATATCAATAAGACAAACATTCTGACCAAGATTCATGAGTATTGGACTGAAAATGTGACCTCTAGAGTGTACAAAAGGTTTTTCTAAGATTTGACCAAGTGACCTAGTTTTTGACCCGACATTACCCATTATCATACTCTTTTGAGACATCACCAAAACAAATATTCTGACAAAGTTTGAAGAGTATCAGGCTGAAAATGTGGCCTCTAGAGCGTACACAAGGTTTTTCTAATTTTTTACCAAGTGATCTATATTTTGATCCCACATGACCCATTTTCAGACTCCTCCAAGGAATCACCAAGACAGACGATCTGCAAAAGTGTCAGGAGTATCAGACTGAAAATGAGTCCTCCAGAGTGTACACAAGGTTTATTTAAGTTATGATGACCAACTGACCTAGTTTTTTATTCAAACTCATCCAAGATATTATCAAGGCAAACATTCTGACCAATTTTCAAAAAGCGTTGGCCTGAAAATGTGGCATCCAGAGCATATACAAGGTTTTTCTAAGATTTGACCTGCTGACCTAGTTTTTGACCCGACATGAGCCATTTTCAAACTCGTCAGAGATATCTCAAGGCAAACATTCTGACCAACTTTCAGGAGTATTGGACAAAATATGCGGACTCTAGAGCGTAGACAAGATTTTTCTAAGATTTTACCTAGTGACCTAGTTTTTGACTCCAAATGACCCATTTTCGAACTCTTCCGAGATTTTATTGAGACAAACATTCTGACCAAGTTTCACGAGTATTGGACTGAAAATGTGGCCTCTAGAGCGTACACAAGGTAACAGTTGACGTCGGATGACGAACGACACAAGATGGATGCCAGACACAGCACGATCACAAAAGCTCACCATGTGCACTTTGTGCTCGGGTGAGCTAAAAAAAGGAGGGGTAGAAGGCATTATTGTAAAACAATAAGGGTCTCCCTGCATAATATCGGTGACCTAAAACTGGATGCACCATAATGCATCGTGATCAGTCAGCCGTATTAGGTAATGTGTTCTGAGCACAGGCAGCCTAGGTGGTCAGCCTGAGAGGTATCACTGTCGTTGCTCAGGTTATAGAACTATAAATACTGGCGCCCACAGCTAAGAAAGTCAGTAGTCTTTCACTTTTCAGTTTCCGAGTTTTTGCTGTAGTCTTTGAGCTAGTTTGAACCTCGGAAATTAAAAATGTATAACTTAAAGACTTAATTCGTTCCTTTAGAATAAGATCGCATTATTGGCCCCTATTTCATAAAAAAACATCAGTTGTATGTAAGATTGTAACTATATACAAGAGGAACTCTCAAGTGGCCATCAACTCTAGGTACCTCAATGGTGGCACAGAGATACGACACCAATTGCAGACTTACATCTGAAAGTTATGATATGGTAGCTGTAGTTTGTTGATGAAAGTTGTTCACAGCCGAAAAAACGGATGTACGTCAGATCTTAGATATGATCCAATGTACAACCATTGACAAAACAGAGCCCTGGTAAAAGAAGAATATGCTGGCTATTAGCATTTATTAGCATTTCATCTTTTCCCTACAATATTTTTCAATAGCCCTCTAACCCAGGGTCATGAAAACATGACTGTTAGATAATGTGTTAAGAAAAAAGAATGTTTAAATCATAAATCCACAGTAAGTTTTGTACAGTACTTTATTCAATCACTTTTATAATCAACTAAATTGAACTTACATTAAAAAACAACCTGCTGGAGGAGACCAACTTCATACTTCCTTAAGGTGGTCATTTAATACAGGTTTGTCTCTTTTTCCTATCTCTTGGAAACCAATCCATGCTTGCATTACCAAACAACAAAATTTCAAGTTTGTCCACATTGAAAGCATTTGCAGACAACAAAACAAAAGTGAATGAAAATTTGAAATTTGTTTTGTGAAGGGTAGAAAACATTAGAGGAAAAGGAGAAAATGTAGCATTTTCTCCTTTTCCCACAATGTTTTCTACAGGCTTTTTTCTCAGGGCCTTCAAAAGTAGGGATTGTGTGGTAAGGAGTTAATACAGACTGTTCAGTCAATAGAGGTAAACCAGGTTAAATAGAACTTAACAAAACTGTAAACTTGTCCAAATTGAAAGCACTTGCAGACGACATAATATTGAAATTTGTTTTGGGAAGGGTAGAAAACATTGTTGGATAAGGAGAAAATGCCGGTTACCAGCATTTTCTCCTTTTCCCACGATGTTTTCAGAAGGCTTCTTTCTCAAGGTCATTAAAAGGTGGGATTGTGTGGTAAAGAGTTAACACAGGCTAAGTTAAGCTTAACCCTTTACCACACAACAAATATGAGACTCTCTAAAATTCAAATTATCTGCAGACAAATTAAGTATCAATACAAGTGAGCTGAAGGTCTCTGACAGAATAGAACATATTGTGGGAAAAGGATAAAATGTGGCTTCTGGGGTGCAGAAAGTTTTTGTGACCCCCGCGGCGGCGCCAGTTTTGACCCCAGGGGCATCATGTGAACAATCTTGGTAGAGGTCCACTAGGAGATGCTACATACCAAATATCAAAGCTCTGCGCCTTCTAGTTTCAGAGAATTTATTTTTTAAAGTTTTCCTCCTTTGTTCCTAAGTTTCAAACTTGTGACCCCCGGAGCGGGGCCAGTTTTGACTCCAGGGGCATCATATGAACAATCTTAGTAGAGGTCCACTAGGAGATATTATATACCAAATACCAAAGCTCTGCGCCTTCTAGTTTCAGAGAATAAGATTTTTAAAGTTTTCCTTCTATGTTCCTATGTTTCAAACTTGTGATCCCCGGGACGGGGCCAGTTTTGACTCCAGGGGCATCATATGAACAATCTTGGTAGAAACCACTAGGAGATGCTTTAATACCAAATATCAACGCTCTTCGCCGTCTCGTTTTAGAGAAGAAGATTTTCAAAGTTTTTGCTATTTTTTTCCTTTTGGTTGCCATGGCAACCAGAATTATGGGTTGAATTATGGGTTGAATTCAATCTCTTGAGTAACTTTGCTAGATCTTTACCCAAGAAACATCCCTGCCAAGTTTCATCAAGATTAGCCCAGTGGTTCAGGAGAAGAAGATGTTTAAAGAAATTGTGGACGACAGACAACAGACGACGAACGACGGACATTGGGCGATCACAAAAGTTCACCATGAGCACTTCATGCTCAGGTGAGCTAAAAAGGAGAAAATGCTGGATAACAAATTATCCCCCTTTCCCACAATGTTTTCTACCCTTTCACACAGAAATACCGTAACTAAAACCATATTTAATTTCTCAACAGCAAAATCCAGGGCCCGTTTTAACCCCTGGGGCATCATAGGAACAAACTTGGTAGTGATCCACTAGTAGATGCTACATACCAAATACTAAAGCTCTACACCTTCTAGTTTCAGAGATGAAGAATTTTAATTTTTTCCTTTTTAGTTCCCATGTTTAAACTTGTGACCCCAGGGGTTGAACCAATTATGACCCAAGGGGCATCATATGAATAAACTTGGCAAAGGTCCACTAGAAGATGCTTTATACCAATTTTCAAAGCTCAACACCTTCTGGTTTCCGGTTTTCCTTTTTTTCCCATGTTCAAACTTGTGCCCCCAGGACAGGGCCAATTTGGAATCCAGGGGCATCATATAGACAAACTTGTTAGAGGTTTATTAGGAGATGCTTCATACCAACTATCAAACCTCTAAGCCTACCAGTTTCAGAGAAGAAGAATTTTAAAGTTTTCCTTCTTTGTTCCTATCTTCAAAATTGTGACCCCAAGGCGGGGCCAGTTTTGACCCCTGGGGCATCATATGAGCAATTTTGGTAGAGGTCCACTGGGAGATGCTACATACCAAATATCAAAGCTCTACTCTTTCCAGTTTCAGTGAAGAAGATTTTCCTTCTTTGTTCCTACGTTTTGAACTTGTGACGCAAGGGACAGCGCAAGTTTGGACCCCAGGGACATCATATGAACAAACATTGTAGAAGTCTACTAGGAGATCCTACTTATCAAATATCAAAGCTCTACATCTTCTAGTTTCAGAGAAGAAGAATTTTAAAGTTTTCCTTCTTTATTTCTATGTTTCGAACTTGTAATCCCCGCGGAGGGGCCAGTTTGACCCCAGGGACATCATATGAACAATCTTAGAAGAGGTCTACAAGGAGATGCTACATACCAAATATCAAAGCCCGGCACTTTCTAGTTTCGGAGTAGAAGAATTTTAAATGTTTCCTTCTTTGTTCCTATGTTTCAAACTTGTGACCCCCGGGGCGGGGTCTATTGTGACCCCAGGGACATCATATGAACAATCTCGGTAGAGGTCCACTAGGAGATGCTACATACCAAATATCAAAGCCCTGCACGTTCTAGTGTCAGAGATGAAGAATTTTAAAGTTTTCCTTCTTTGTTCCTATGTTTCAAATTTGTGACCCCCGGGATGGGGCCAGTTTTGACCCCGGGGACATCATATGAACAATCTTGGTAGAGGTCTACTAGGAGATGCAACATATCAAATATCAAAGCCCTGCACCTTCTAGTCTCAGAGAAGAAGAATTTTAAAGTTTTCCTTCTTTGTTCCTATGTTTCAAAATTGTGACCCCTGAGGAGGGGCCTATTGTGACCCCAGGGACATCATATGAACAATTTTGGTAGAGGTTTACTGGGAGATCTTACATACCAAATATCAAAGCCCTGCACGTTCTAGTTTCAGAGAAGAAGAATTTTAAAGTTTTCCTTCTTTGTTCCTATGTTTACAAACTTGTGATCCCCGGGGCGGGGCCAGTTTTGAACCCAGTGGCATCCTATGAACAACCTTGGTAGAAGTCCACTAGGAGATGCTACATACCAAATATCAAAGCTCTACGCCTTCTAGTTTTAGATTTTCAAAGATTTTGCTATTTTTTTCCTTTTGGTTGCCATGGCAACAACAGTTATGGGTTGAATTCAATCTTTTGAACAACTTTAGTAGAGCTTTACCCAAGGAACATCCCTGCTAAGTTTCACCAAGATTGGCCCAGTGGTTTAGGAGAAGAAGTTGTTTAAAGAAATTGTGGACGATGGACGCCGGATATTGGGTGATCACAAAAGCTCACCATGAGCACTTCGTGCTCAGAAGAGCTAAAAAAATATTTGGTAAAATATAGAAAACATTGTGGTAAAAGGAGAAAATGCTGGTTACCAGCATTTTCTCCTTTTTCCTCAATGTTTATAAAAGACTTCTTTCTCAGGGTCGTTAAAAGTAGGGATTGTATGGTAAAGAGTTAAGCCTATACTCCATAGATACTCATTTCTACGCATTGCTTGTAGGAGCCTTTGGAAAACATTGTGGCCAAAGGTGAAATTGCCCGTGACCATCAATTTCACCTTTTGCCACAATGTTTTCTACACTATCAAAAGGTGTCATATACACATAAGAAACGGCTTCATCCTTGCTGTTAATTAGGGCCAATTAGAGATACCATAGAAATGTCTTATGTTGTAAAGGGTTAACAAAGATTTATCTTCTTTTGGTCCTTTGGAAAATGATCTATACATGAGTCATGCTCTGTCAAAAGGGGTCTAAATGCATTGGTGATGTGTGATACCAATCAAATTATCACAATGGTATACACCCCTAAAAATTCAGTTTTCTTGAATCACGAGGTACACTGGTTCTTTGACATACAGGAAATTGACCAAATTGTGAAAGTATCAATCCAGACTGTGCAGACTGCGCAGGCTGATCTGAATCAATACTTTTCACAATTGCATTAAGCCCCGCCCTCCTCACAGAACATGGCCCAAATACAAAAGTCTAAAATAAAAATCATTAAAACAATGGCGAAATGTCTATTCTTCTCCCCACTTAACCCATTACCAGTCAACAAAATTTTAGGTTTGTCCAAATTGAAAGCATTTGTAGACGACAAAAGTGACTAAAAATTTGAAATTTGTTTGATGACGGGTAGAAAACATTGCGGGGAAAAGAGGAATGGTTACCAGCATTTCTCCATTTCCCACAATGTTTTCCAAAGGCTTCTTTCTCACAGTCATCAAAAGTAGGGATTGTGCGGTAATGGGTTAAAAACAAAATTTTTAGTCCACAAAAAAAGAATAACAGAACTTGAATGCAGACATGACAATGGAATTCATCTTTCAATGGACCAGAAAACAATGTGGAAAAATGTTGGTTACAAGCACATTCTCCATTTTTCAAAATGTTTTCAAGAACCTTATCTATCCTTTTGTTTAAACTTTAACCAGACAACAAAATTCAAAATCAAAAGCAAAAAAGAACAATATTTTATTCAACGTGTACACAGTACATAATCATATTTACATCATCAGTTCATAATCATATTTACATCAAAAGTCACAAATTCCAATCTCTCTCTCTCTCTCTCTCTCTCTCTCTCTCTCTCTCTCTCTCTATCTATCTATCTCTTGCATATGCTGTCTTTCTCACTATCACTCTTGCTCAAGGTATGTAAAACTTTATTGAACAACAATGCTAATTTAACATTAATACATGTAATTAGTATAAGGAAAGCAATTGCAGATGACCAGTAAGATGTTACTGAACCTCTCAACAGTTTGGATGCAACCAAAATGAAAACATAATTTTGCAGACAAATTCAATACAGCTCATTTTTTTTCGTTTTTTGAATGACAAATTTCCTGCTATAAGCATTTACCCCTTACAAAGGCAGTAAGAAATAAAGCCCTTGAAAACTTTGTGGAAATAAGAGGGCCATGATGACCCTAAAATTGACCTGAAATGAGCCACTAGCAAACATGGTCAAAGAAATCATCAAGACAAACATTCTGATCAACTTTTATAAGTATTGCACTAAAATTGTGGCCTCTAGAAAGTACAGATTTTCGAAGATTTGACATTGTGACCTTGTTTTTGACCCAACATCGTCCATTTTCAAACTTGTTCCAGGCAGACATTCTGACTAATTTTCAAGAATTTTGAATGCAAAATGTGACATCTAGAGCAGACACAAGGCTTTTAAAGTTTTCCCTGTATATGCACATATAAAACTCGTGACCCGGGGCGGGACCAATTTTGACCACAGGGCTATTATTTGAAAGAACTTGGTAGAGGTCCACTAGATAAAGCTACATGCCAAATTTGGTAGCCATAGGCCTTATGGTTTCAGAGAACAAGATTTTTGAAAATTTTCAATATTTTTCAGTTTTGTTGCCATGGCAACCAGAGTTTTTGAAGGAATAAAAACAAGAGGACCATGATGGTCCTATATCGCTCACCTGAGTATTAAGCTGTAAAATCAAAATTGTGGCCCCTGGAGCTGGGCCAGTTGGGACCCCAGGGGCTTCCTAAGAAAAAACTTGGTAGAGGTCCACTAGGAGGTGCTACTTACAAAATATCAAAGCTCTACACCTTCTAGTTTCAGAGAAGTATAATTTTAAAGCTTTCCTTCTTTGTTCCTAAGTTTCGAACTTGTGACCTCTGGGGCAGGACAAGTTTTGACCCCAGGGGAATCGTATGTAGAAACATTGTAGAAGTCCACTAAGAGATGCTACGTCAGTCATTCTATGGAAAACGTACATCTGTTGTCCCAGTCGAAAAATTAATTAATTCTTTGTTTAAACAGGATAATTTTGCATTTTTTACTTACAAAATATCAAAGCTCTACACCTTCTAGTCTCAGAGAAGTAGAATTTTAAAGCTTTTCTCCTTTGTTCCTATGTTTCGAACTTGTGACCTCTGGGGCAGGGCGAGTTTTGACCCCAGGGGCATCGTATGTAGAAACATTGTAGAAGTCCACTAAGAGATGCTACACATAAACCAAATATCAAAGCTCTACGCCTTCTAGTTTCAGAGAAGAGGAATTTTAAAGTATTCCTTCTTTGTTCCTATGTTTCGAACTTGGGACCCATGGGGCAGGGCAACTTTTGACCCCAGGGACATCATATGAACAAACATTGTAAAAGTCCACTTGGAGATCCTACTTACCAAATATCAAAGCTCTACATCTTCTAGTTTCAGAGAAAAGGAATTCTAAATTTAGTTTCTTTATTTCTATGTTTTAAATTTGTGACCCCCGGAGCAGGGCCATTTTTGACCCCAGGGACACCATATGAATAGTCTTGGTAGAGGTCCGCTAGGAGATGCTACATACCAAATATCAAAGCTGTACACCTTCTAGTTTCAGAGTAGAAGAATTTTAAAGTTTTCCTTCTTTGTTCCTATGTTTCAAACTTGTGACCCCCGGGGCGGGACCTATTGTGACCCCAGTGGCATCATATGTACAATTTTGGTAGAGGTCCACTAGGAGATGCTACATACCAAATATTAAATTTCTGCACCTTCTAGTTTCAGAGAAGAAGAATTTTAAAGTTTTCCTTCTTTATTTCTATGTTTTAAACTTGTGACCCCCGGGGCTGGGCCAGTTTTGACCCCAGGGACATTATATGAACATTCTTGGTAGAGGTCTACTAGGCGATGCTACATACCAAATATCAAAGCTCTGCACCTTCTAGTTTCAGAGAAGAAGACTTTTAAAGTTTTCCTTCTTTGTTCCTATGTTTCAAACTTATGACCCCCGGACGGGGCCAGTTTTGACCCCAGGGGCATCAAGTGAAAAATCTTGGTAGACATCTCTTAGGAGATGCTACATACCAAATATCAAAGCTCAACATCTAGTTTCAGAGTAGAAGAATTTTAAAATTTTCCTTCTTTGTCCCTATCCAGGGCGGGGCCAGTTTTGACCCCAGGGGAATCATATGAACGATCTTGGTAGAGGTCCACTAGGAGATGCTACATACCAAAATCAAAGTTCTGCACCTTCTAGTTTCAGAGAAGAAGAATTTTAAAGTTTTCCTTCTTTGTTCCAATGTTTCAAACTTGTGACCCCTGGGGCAGGACCAGTTATGACACTAGGGGCATCATATGAACAATCTTGGTAGAGGTCTACTGGGAGATGCTACATACCAAATAACAAAGCGCTGCACCTTCTAGTTTTAGAGAAGAAGAAGAATTTTAAAGTTTTCCTTCTTTGTTCCTGTTTCAAACTTGTGACCCCCGGTGCGGGGCCAGTTTTGACCCCAGGGGCATCACGTGAGAAGATTTTCAACGATTTTGCTATTTTTTTCCTTTTGGCTTTTTCCTTTTTGTTGCCATGGCAACTACAGTTATGGGTGGAATTCAATCTCTTGAACAACTTTGGTAGAGCTTTACCCAAGGAACATCCCTGCCAAGTTTCATCAAGATTGGCCGGATGGTTTAGGAGGAGAAGATGTTTAAAGAAATTGTGGATGACGCATGATGGACGCCAGACTTTTGGCGATCACAAAAGCTCACCATGAGCTAAAAAGGACCAAAGCAGGATCATTTCTGTGAAGTTTTATCAAAATTGGCTGGGTAGTTTCAGAGATGTTTGTTTCCATGCAAGCACGCATGGACGGACCAATGACGGACTCCAGGCCATGACATAAGCCCGCTGGCTTTTGGTCAGTTGAGCTAAAAAACATGAAAATCAACAGTGTTGCAGTTTGATAATAAAGGGAGGTAAGTAGTAACAAATTTTATTTTATGTTCAGGAGTTATTTCCCTTGTTTACTATTTATATTGAAGTCACTATATAAGCCCACACTTAACTTCTGACTACTGGCATATGGCCAATTTTAGTTTAGTTTAGGGCTGTAATATGTATAAATATCTTAGAGGCCCATTAATCAAAGCTACATGCAAAATTTGGTAGCACAGGGCCTTAGGGTTTCAGACAAGAAGATTTTCAATGTTTTTCTGTTTTGTTTCCATGGCAACCAGAGTTCGTGCAGGAATCAAATTCTTTCAACCGATTCTAAAAGTGAAGTTTCATCAAAATTTGGATGGGTAGATCTAGTTTCAGAGAAGATGTTTGAAATAAAAGTTCACGCATGCACAGACAGACGCACAGATGAATACATGGACAAACTCACGACTGACACCAGGCCATGACATAAACCCATTGGCTAAAGGCCAGTGAACCTAAAAATACTCTTCCTATTGAAGGAATTTTGGACTTGTCAATAATAAGAGAATTACTTCTCTACATAGATGACAAATTAGATGTGGCTGAAACGATATGATTTTTTGTCAAAGAGAAGTCAAAAACATGCAGGAAAAGGAGTAAGTGTGTGTGACATGCAGTTTCGTGGTTTTACACAATGTTTGAAAGAGCCTCTTTAACTGACCCTTGAACACACAGTCCCTACTTTTGATGACCCTGAGGTAGAAGTCTTTTGAAAACATCGTGGGAAAAGGAGAAAATGCTGGTAACCAGCATTTTCTCCTCTACCTACATTTTTTTCTACCCTTCCTAAATCAAATTTCGATTTTTCAGTCACATTTATTTTGTCCTCTGCAAATGCTTTCAATTTAGACCAGTCTATAAATTTGTCGTTTGGTAAAGAGTTATTTTATCAATAAGAGCAATGACGTGTGAAAAGCCAGCCTAATCCATCTGCAAAAGATACTGACTCATGTCAGACTGGGCCCTCTGTACAGGCTGACTTGGACCCAAAACTTCTTGCTACTGATTATACTTCTATATGCCAAAGGTCAAAGGACCATTTTACCTTCAGATCAATAAATGGACTTTATGGATCCCTACTTAACTCTTTACCACATGACAAGATTTTAGACCTGTCCAAATTGAAAACATTTGCTGATGACAGTTTCAATGTGGCTCATCAAATGAGTTTTCTTATACAGGGAAGGAAACATTCATGGAAAAAGAGAAAATGCTGGTAACCAGCATTTTCTCCTTTTCCAACAATGTTTTCAAAAGCCTTCTCTTTCAGGGGTGTCAAAATTCCTCATAGTGTGGTAAAGGGTTAACTCTTTACCAAACGAGACAATCTTACACTGGTACAAATTGAAAGCATTTACAGACGACAAAAAAAAAAGCTGACTGAAAAATTGAAATTTAGTCCGGGAAGGGTAGAAAACACTGGGATAAGGAGAAAATGCTGGTTACCAGCATTTTTTCCTTTTCCCACAATGTTTTCTAAAGCCTTCTTTCTCAGGGGTGTTAAAGTCGGGACTGAGTGTTGAACGACTTGCTTAGTGCATCACGAAGATGCTTAACTCATTACCAAACGACAATATTTTAGGCTTGTCCAAATTGAAAACATTTGCATATGCAAAATAAAAGTGACTGAAAATTTGAAATTTGTTTTGGAAGGCTAGAAAACATTGTGGGAAAAGGAGAAAATGCTGGCTACCAACATTTTCTCCTCTTTCCACAAAATTTCTATAGGCTTCTTTCTCAGGGTCGTCAACAGTAAGGATTGTGTGGTACTGGGTTAAACCCTTTATCAAACAATCCCTGGTTTTTACATGGCTGAAAAATTAAAACTTGTTTTGGAAGAGTAGAAAACATTGTAGGAAAAGGAGAAAATGCTGGTTGATAAAAGTCGGGATTGTGTGGTAAAGAGTTTAAGTGGTTGCACAAACAATATTACCTCAACACCTTAATTTCAAATTACAATCAGCAGAGCTCCAGATAGAGAGAGTGATACTGATTTCAAAATTGAAAATATTAATTATTCTCCACTAAATCTTATGTTATGCGTACTCATTGGAATCGTCTCATCGAGACGATTCTAATGAGTACCCAAAGCATAGGGTTTGGAAGAGAAATAATGGATTTAGAATAACATCACTCCCTCTTATCAATATCTGTAGCTCTGAATTGGGCTTTTAACTCTTTACCAAACCCAGAATCTAATGACATGTATAGAGAGAAAGCATTAAAATTTTGCAGATAACCAAATAAAACTTGCTCTTAAGGTGGAATTTGTCCTTAATCCTTTCCCAAACAAGCGCTGGTTTTTACATGTCTGCAGTAAAAGTCTTTTGAAAACACTGTGGGAAAAGGAGAAATTGCTCGTAATGAGCAATTTCTCCTTTTTCCCTCAGTGTTTTCTACCCTTTTTGAGAACTTTCTGCCATTTCCTCCAAATCTTAAGTATTCTGGAAACTCTTTTGGTTTGGAAGAGTCCAAAATTTGTCATTTGGGAAAGGGTTAACCCTTTACCATACAAGAAAAGTGTAGACTTAACCAAATTTAAATTGGCAGTTTAAAAGCAACTCAAATGAGGACATTTGTGTTTGATAGGGTAGAAGACATTGTGGGAAAAGTAGAAAATTTCTGGTTACCAGCATTTTCTCCTTTTCCAATTATGTTTTCAAAAGGCCTCTACCTTAGAGTCTTTAAAAGTTGAGATTGAGTGGTAAAGGGCTCGGAGAGAAGAAAACATTTGGAAAAAGGAGGAAAAGCATTTCTCCTCTACCCAAAATGTTTCTAAGGGCTTCTTTCCCAAGGTAAAATGATAGGATGCTTACTTTGAAGTAACTCATTACCAAAAGACAAAATTTTAGGTTTGTCCAAATCAAAAGCATTTGCAGACGGCAAGATAAAAGTGACTGAAAATTTGGAATTATTTTGTGAAAGGAAGAAAACAATGTGGGAAAAGGATCATTTTTTCCTTTTCCCACATTTTTTTTTTTTTCAAAGGTTTCTTACTCAGGATCGTAAAAGTAGGGATTGTGTGGTAATGGGTTAAATATTCCATTCATTAATTTGAGCATAGCTATTAGAAAAAAAATTAAATCACTTTCCTTGAAAACAAAACATTTTCTATCAAAAATATCTAAATATAACAATGCCTATATACTGTATAACATAAATCACGCACTGCTGCAGTTTGATAATCAAGGGAGGCAAATACTAATTACCATTATCTGATAACAGGAGTTATTTTCCTTGATCACTATTAAAATTAAGTCTGTATACAAGCATGTTAAACTTGTGATCCCTGGGATGCTGCCAACTGACCTTTCTGTAAACGCAAGTTTGGTATGGCCCTCTTAATAACGCACTATATTGTATGTCAAGCCTGACAAGCTAACCAGAAACTGTGTCAGACTTTTTTGTTTACATGATGCCCAATGCTGCGTTTTCTTTGGCTGATAAATTTTTGGTAGACCTGTCAATCAAAATCGGCAGAAATGTCAATTTTGACTCGCGGTTGTAATGTTCAGAAATTTGGTAGACATGTATCAGATAAAGCTACATGTACATGCCAATTTGGGTGGCCCTAGGCCTTATGGTTTCAGACTAGAAGATTTTAATTTTTGTTTCTATACCTTCCAGTTTTGAACATATTTACTTTACATCGATTGAGAAACAAGTTCTTACAACTTCTACTCACTCGATTCAGCTTCATGGGAACTACACCAGTACTCACACGAAATGGATGGGCCATTTAATGAAAAATTTCCAAGTTGCATCTGCATCTTACTCGGTCCTAATAGTTACAAGGCTGACGCTCTACCTCACAGCCATGGTCACCAAACGCTTAGGGCAACATGATTAACCCTTTTCCAAACGATAAAATTTCAGACTAGTTCTAATTGAAAGCACTTGCAGAGGACAAAATAAACATAACTCTAACACTGAAATTTGTTTCCAGCAGGGTAGTAAACATTGTGGGAAAAGGAGAAAATGCTGGTTACCAGCATTTTTACCTTTTCCCAAAATGTTTTCAAAAGGCTTCCATCTCAAGGTTGTAAAAACCAGGGATTGTTTGGTAAAGGTTTAACTACAGCCGTGAACAAGTTTCCAAGTCCCCTGCCACCTGACTGTACAACTAATACTGGACCATTGGTGTCACATCTACATTGTTACCATTTACTTTTAATTCAGTTTAGTCCAATATACGGTAACAAGGGGAGAGGACTGTGAGCCCCTGGTCAGGTTGCAATATTTTGAAGAAATTTCGGTATAGGTCCACTAAAGGAATCTGTATGTATACTAGTTTGTGTAAGCCCAAGCCCTTTTTTTTATAGAACTTTTTACCAAGCAACAAAATTATAGACTGGTCCAGACTGACCTTTCTGTAAACGTGAGTTTGGCATGCCCCCTCCCCCTTAGTAACGTGGTATTTCGGTTGTCAATCCTGTCAAGCTAACCTGAAATGTGTTAGACTTTTTTGTTTACATGACACCCAATGCTGCGTTTTCATTGGCCAACAAGACCTTAGAACACCTATCAATCAAAATCAAAGGTCAATTGGCAGCATTTGCAGATAACAAATCAAATGAGACTGAAAAATTGAAATTTCTGGTCTGGGAAGGGTAGAAAACATTGTGGGAAAAGGAGAAATGCTGGTTACCAGCTTTTTTGCTCCTTCTCCCACAATGTTTTCGAAAGGCTTTTTTCTCAAGGTCGTTAAAGTTGGGATCGTGTGGTAAAGAGTCAAGACCGATTTTGAAGATCTGCTAAATTTCTCCATGGATCAAAACAGACTTGAAATAACTCTCTGTTTTTCAAGCAGTAACAGGATAAATATTCACTATACAGTCCAACACTCCTAGCTGGAAAGATTCAGTCTGATCCCCATCTCTACATGTGTACATCACATTATCTTCCTGAAAATTGAAAAGAAAACTCACATTGATTTCAACTCTTCTTAAATTCATCACTAAATGACAAAATTTTAGACTGGTTCAAATTGAAAGCAATTGGAGACGACAAAATAAATGTGACTAAAGATCTGAATTTGTTTTAGGAACGGGAGAAAACATTGTGGGAAAAGGAGAAAATGCTGTTGACCAGCATTTTCTCCTTTTCCTACAATGTTTTCAAAAGACTTCTTTTAAAAGGGTATTAAAAGTTGGGATTGTGTGGTAAGCACTTTCTTCTTTTCCCACAATGTTTTCAAAAGACTTCTTTTAAAGGGGTATTAAACGTTGCGATTGTGTGGTAAGCATTTTCTCCTTTTCCCACAATGTTTTCAAGACTTCTTTTAAAGGGGTGTTAAAAGTTGAGATTATGTGGTAAAGAGTTCCAGAGAAAATCCGAGATCAGAACGCATGTTTAATGCACACTGACCTGAGATCTACACCACCCGTTTTGTTTTGTCCATAGATAATTTCACTATTATAGTTGCAGAGTTTCCGATCACGCAAGATCGTGCGTGAAACACATATAAATGAAAAACTACAAATACAAAATTACAAACCTATAAATGAAATCATACACAAAAAATACGGAAGAAAATCCCAGTAGTCCTCAGTCAGTCTTTGACAATGACTAGTGTAGAAAAGGCAAGTAAAAAGATTAGCATAAGACTACTAGTTAACACTTTGCCAAACAATTCTTTATCTCTCAGTTGTATTTAAAAACTGTACATTCACATAATAGATATGTATGATTTTTATGCATCTGAACGAGAAAGAGGCAGTAAAGGTAGGTATTTAGAATTTTTACATCACACCAAATTAAAAAATGTATATATCATTGAAATTTGTATGAAAAAAACAATAAAAATTATCAATAATTAAGAATCATAAAATTACACAATTTTTTTTGATGGTATTCCCTTAAAAGGCTACATAACCTCTTAGGCTATTTCAGATTTCGCGCCAAAAATCAATAAAGCATTGTTGGAATGTCAAGTGACTGACACGTGACTAATAATGCCTAAATTCCATTACATAACAAACATGTAACAATTATTTTCCATAATGTCTTCTTAGGACGGATGTTAGAAACTTCGTCTGTGTTTTCCTGTATTTAAATGAGAGAATTGGTAATTTAGAAATAGAATGTGTCTCCCGTTGATGTCAACCTCGTCCGTAATAAATCTCTAATTTCGCGTATTATCGGATGGTTTTCGACTACTTGGGTTTTAAGAACGCAAATTAAAAGGCTTTGGGAGTATATGGATGATTTTTTTTTTGCATTTTTGTAAAATTTTCATCCCAAAATCTGAAGGGCCACCTTTCAGTGAACAATTAAGAGTTGTGGACATACTGTTTTTTTTTTGTTTTTTAATTATTACCCCCACTGTTTTTCATACACCCCCATATTTCAAGTGTAGGGGTAGACAAAAAAACAAATAAATTTTTCGGTGGGAACACCAAGTTGATTTTGCATCCAGTGCAAATCCAAAATCAGATTGCATGTTTACTGCAGACTGACCTGGGATCTACACTGACCATTATACAGAGACATTCTGTCCAAAGACAAAATGGCAATTAGTTGGCTTTTTTTCCTGATGGAAAATTTCAGTTTTGCTTATTTTACAGTTTCAGGGCAATTGCATTACTGTTTACAATGAAAACATATCTGAAAGCACATAAAAATCTACTGAGAAGCAAAATATCAATGTTGTAACTGTTAGTTTTATTGACTGACATTTTACGTCCCTTTCATCATTACTTCAACTATATTACAGCAACAGTTCTATCGAATATGTCCTGGATTTCAACAGTACATTGTACTTGGTTAGGGCTCTGCAGTGTCTTTCTCAAGTACTCTCCCATGCGAACCCTACCCTACATTAACCCTGAGATAGTTAATTATAATATACCAGTGTGTACAACATCAAATCCCATACAGTGCCTGACCTATGACCAGTATTTTGTCACTATTTACTGATGTTTGAAATATCTATGCCATCCAAATGTATTTAAGAAGACAAACAGAAACCATTTTCCTAACTGCTCAGAGGTTATGATATCTTTCGGGATGATTCAATAGAAATAAGATCATTATCTACAGTTCAGCTTTTAACTCATTACCAAACGACAATATTTTAGGCTAATGTCAAGATCGAAACCATTTGCAGACAACAAGATAAAAGTGACTGAAAATTTGAAACTTGTTTTGTGAAGGGTAGAAAACACTATGGGAAAAGGAGAAAACGCTGGCTACCAGCATTTTCTTCTTTTCAAACCATGTTTTCCGGGTTGCCAAAAGTTGGGATTGTGTGGTGATGGATTAATATTTTGGTTCCAGATGACTTATGTTGTAGAACAGAACTAGATATATCCGAATGATTTTCCAATCTTATGAACAGTAACTCTAAACAATGAGTTATCTCCCTTCTACCATACATACATTACCACACAAATTGTCCACAACACATCTACAGATACCTTCAAACTATATGCCACCTGCATTCAAAATGCCAAGAGCATCAACATTACTTTTGACTATTTAGAGCGAAGTTTGTATACATACCTCTGTCCAGTGTTCATCTGTAAGCAGTCACAGATTTGTCTCCATCTGGTTTTACACCACTTTCAGCGATCAACCATTTACATCATGATAACACCTCATTAATGTTTTCTGAGGTTCATCAGGCTTAGACTAGGGCTCAGCCATGTAGTTTTCCAGGATACATTATTGAATACCAATGTGGCAAATGAGGAACAGTTCCAGAACCTCTAATTAACAAACTGGGAAAAATGTTCACCATGTCACCTGTAAGTAAATAAGATATGTGACCGATCACGCAAAAAGGGACCATATGGAAATTCTATACATCAATTAGATGAAGACAGATCAATGATAGTGTAGGTCATTTTAACTTGATAATTCAAAAATGATTGTATAACAAGGTACAATGACCACTTTTCATACAGAAAATGTCATTAGAGCGAAAAGTGTCAACACTGGTCAGACTGCACAATTCGGACAGTCTGACCAGGGTTGATACTTTTCGCAGTTCCTAGAAGGTCCTTTTTTGCATGATGAGTCACATATATATCAGTAAATAAACTCTCTCCCAGAGAAATAAAATTGTTGTTAAATGTTTTTAGGCCAGGGAATCCCTCTCAAGGGATTCCTTTGCCTATAGCGATCATAAGCTGCTGCCTTTTCAGACAAAAATGTTGGACGGTGTGTCCACTTTATATCGCTGAGTCCGCCAAAACAACTAGTTTCCCAAGTATATACAGAGATTGCTTATCACACGGTGTGAATGTTTTCCTTTCCTCAAAGCTTTCATCTGCAAAATGCCATGGACCCTTCAATAACTGATGGGTGTGTGCTTTTTATCCCGTTTTTGTCATTAACACTGACATAATAAAGGCGTAACCTAATAAACTTAGCTTTATCCGGCAGTTGTGTATTCCTACGCTCTATATACGGTTAATATCTATAACGCTCTCTCTTGCACTCCTGATCATTCACATTCATGTATGGTGAGAGTAACGAACGACAACTCTGCTCCGAGATTGTCTATAACGTTGTGTTGACATTCGAACATGTGTGTCACAAAACACATCTCTGCTAAAATGCGATTGTAAATAAAGCAAACTACATATAGAATATTGGCCCGTGTTATGTTTATCACTTTTTCTTATGTATATCGACTAAATCTAGGGTACTTCAGTGGAATTCTGGAGTAATCGGCCCCTGGAGAAATCGTCTCCAAACTGCTAGGCCCGTGTTATGTTTATCACTCTGGAGAAATCGTCCCCTAGAGACGATTTCTTTGGGGAAATCGTCCCCAAATAAAATTTTAGAAAAATCGACCCCAATATCAAATTTCATCCATATCGTTAATCAAGTTGTCTATAAAAATATTTCTGAAAGTTCGTTGTCTTTAGTATGTACATTATGTGTATTAGTTACCTTTATCCAAGAGTTATTTGGTAGTTTTATCATTGTTTATACTGCCTATTTCACACTGATAGGATGTATTTCACACCTTTTACACTTGTCACAAATAGATTACACCTGTGTGATTCTTAAAAAAATGTCTTTGATTGATTTTGATTTTAAACCAAATAAATGCTTATAAATAATTTTTTTCTGTAGTCGTTCGCTTGTTATTTAATGTATTTTTTTATCTCTCTCTCTACTAGTGTCATATGACATACCTGTGACCAATACCATTTAGCAGGGGCATCAGTGTCTCTGACACACCTATTTCTAGTGTTCACTAGGGCTTGTGTGCATCCGAATATTTCCAGTCCATAACTTCTACAATTGTGGATGGATTTCAAAATAATTTGGTACAACTGACCTCCATCACGAATAGATGTGCCATTGAAACATCTGTTCAAGTAGGTTCAAGATCAAGGCCACACTGAACGAAAATTTTTCGTCCGACCCATAACTCCTACATTTTTGGATAGATTCCGATATAAATTAGCATAATGCATTGTTCTCCATCATGAGCAGAAGTTCCCTTTGAAACATTTATTCAGGTCCAGGGTCTAGGTCAAGCTTGAGGGTCAAGTGTTCGCGGGCTTGACACAAGTTGTCCTTGGACAACGATTATAAATTAGGATTAACGTCTTTTTATATTATGTCGATAAAAGTATCGAAGTTCAAGTCACTGTGACTCGTCCGTAAAATAGGTAAACCGAGCCTAATTGTTTTCCCAAAACAATCCAACCTTTTCACAGTCTTTTATTGAGAAAATATTTTGGCTAAAAGAGAAGTTGCTTGTGACAAGCAATTCCTCCCAATTTCCCCAAAATCTTACTTTTCAATATACACGAAGAACTACTTTTGATTTTCATCTACAACATCCTTCAAATATGACCAGTTCAAAATTTCGTCGACTTGTGGAAAGTAGAGACAACATGACAAACTGCCATATCACTCCAATTTTTATTATTCATAACAGTTTACATTGATATCTATCTTACATGTATTTTCATTGAAATCAATAAAATAAATATGTTCTTGCGTCATAAATGTAAAAAATAACGTCATTCAGGACTACAAGACATCACATGTCTCAGAAAATTTAGATAACCAAAGTTGGTATTGCACCGATTGAATAGTTCAATTTTGACTTGGGATTGTTTACAAGCACAACAAATTACTAAGTATTCTAAGCCATTATCAAGCACCCCATAACTGTGAGCACATGCCTGGCTCTGGCTTAATTAGTTTCTGGCTGGTGCTTTCTAGTATCACTTCAATTCCAGAGACTTAATGGAATTCGCTTGTATCCCTGTCCATCTACCTGTTTGTATTAATTAAAATTGACCTTTTGTGTTGTTTCGTATCCTCAATTTCTTGGCCTTCAGTACTATCAGTACTTTGATTTTTACTCTTTACCAAACAGCAAAATTTTAGACCTGTCCAAATTGAAAGATTTGCACATGACAAAATAAATGTGACTGAAAAATTGAAATTTGTTTAGGGAAGGGTAGAAAACATTGTGGCAAAAGATGAAAATGCTCGTCTTTTTCCCATCATCTTTTCAACAGGCTTCTTTCTTCAGGGTCATTAGAAGGTGGGATTTGGTGGTAATGGGTTAAAAGCTACTCATTATCATTTCTGAAAGAAGAGAACAACACTATTTATAGGGGTAGTAGAAAATGTTGGATATTATCATAATTTTCTCCTTTTTTCATAAAGTAATTAACCCTTTACCACACAATGACAAATTTTAATGACCCTGAGGAAGAAGTCTTTTGAAAACATTGTGGGAAAAGGAGAAAATGTTGGTAATTTCGATGGATCGAAATTGTCAGAAAAATTGTAAAACATGACGGATACCTCCGGTTAAAAGGTGTCTACTGAGGACTTAAGCTAAGGCCCAGATCAAAAAAGGGCGCTATCTTAAATTTTTTTTCAATCCATCTGGTAGAAAAATTCAAATGGTACAGTGAGTTAGGATAGCCTATTAGAGTCACTTTAAGAATGGATGCCAGATCTGAAAGTGGTGCAGATTTTTTTTATATATGGTAATAAACGCGCCTACCCCAAATTTGCCTATAACAAAAAATAAACTTTTCCTATGTTCACAATAATGAAAAAAAAAAAAAAAAAAAAACAATGAAACAATGCAATCTTTCCGACAAATCTTTTGAATTTAAGATGCTCATAAAAATCCACATTTACATGTATGTAAGACTTGTATTAAATCAAGT
Source organism: Tridacna crocea (assembly GCA_943736015.1). Lineage (NCBI taxonomy): Eukaryota > Metazoa > Mollusca > Bivalvia > Cardiida > Cardiidae > Tridacna > Tridacna crocea. The sequence continues at coordinate 7,829,842 of OX031071.1, forward strand.
CTGACCAATTCCACATACTGTAAAAAAACCTAATAATTGTTCCTAGCAGAATGATTTGAAAACAATCTCTGATTTTCAGTTTTCACATTGAATGTGTAAACATTTCTGGCTAGATTTTTTCACAGTTTTGGCCAGAGCTACTAGGACAGACATAGAGGACCAGAATTGAGAACAGTTATGGAGATTAAGCATTTAGCACCTCAAAAATCATCTATTTATGAGTGCAACAGTATAATATGTTGTTGCACACTAACCTTTGATTTCGTTATTTCATTATATATTCACAACTGTATCCATAAATATGCCAACACTAAGATTTGGCTATTTTCATTACTTAAGCTGCTTTATTTCCTTTGTTATTCTTACTCTCCTTCTCTGTTAACCTATTTCACTGATGCAAAAGGGGATATGACTTGAAACAAGAGGGTCATGATGGCCTTGTATCGCTCCACTGGCTAATAAGTGAAAACACTACAAGCCAAAACTTACAACTCCAGCCAAATGGTTTCAAACTTGAAGATATACAATAGGCTAAGGCCCAGGTCAAAAAAGGGCCCTATTTTTTCATCCATCTGTTTCTCTAGTTCACTGATGCAATAGGGGATATAACTTAAAACATGAGGGCCATGACGACCCTGTTTCGTGCCACTGGCTAATAAGTGAAAACACTACAAGCCAAATATTACTTCTCTGGGCTACTGGTTTTAAAATTGAAGAAATACATTTTTTTTCTATAAAATCCTACGAGAAAGTTATGACCCCTTGACCCCTGGGCAAAGCCATTATTGACCACAAAGCTATAATTACTTGAATCCTGGTGAAGGTCCACAAGATAAACCCCCGTACCAAATAATACAGTCTAGAATGTTGAGTTATAAACAAGAAGATTTTCAAAGTTTCCTAAAAGAAAAAAAGGCCATGTAAAACATGAGACTTATGAAACAGGGCTAAATTTGGTAGCCCTAGGCTTTATTATGGTTAGTAAAAAGATCATTTATAAAGTTTTCACCACAAAAGCTAAGGTAAAACTTGTGACCCCTGGTGTGGGGACAAACTTAACCCCAAGGCTATAGTTCGAGCCATTCTGGTAGAGGCCCATTAGATAAAGCTACTTTCAAATTTGGTTGTCCTAGGCCTTTGCGGCTATGTACAGGTAGATTTTTAAGGGCTTTCCCAATATAAGCCCATGTCAAACTTGTGACCCCGGGGCCGGGCCAAATTTGGCCCCAGGGCTATAAGTTGGGCACTCTTCGTAGACGCCCAGTTGATAAAGACACATGCCAAATTTGCTAGCCCAAGTCCCTAAAGAAGGATTTTAAAGTTTTCCCTGTATAATCCCATATAAAACTTGTGACCCTCGGGGCAGGGCCAATTTCGACTCCAGGGCTATTATTTGAAGGAACTTGGTAGAGGTTCAATACATAAAGCTACATGCCAAGTTTTGTAGCCCTAGGCCTAACTTTCAGATAAGAAGATTTTAAAAGATTTCAATATTTTTCAGTTTTTTTGCCATGGCAAACAGAGTTTTTGAAGGAATCGGATTCTTTCAAGAATTCTGAAGAAAGCCATGGAAGAATTATTTCTGTGAAGTTTCATCAAGTTCGGATGAGTAGTGTCAGAGGCGATGTTTGAAATATAAGTTAATGCACATACGGACAGACACACGACGGACGACGGGCCATGAAGTAAGCCCGCTGGCCTTCGACCAGTGGAGCTAAAATTCTCTTGATGACTTAAAATTAACAAATGCGCTGTTCTTTCAGCGAAATTGTGACGTGTGATCAATCATCAGTTTCTTTGTTTGCTGCATTGACAGTACAGCTGCGTTGTGTGTATGTGTATGTGTGGGTGTGTGTGGTTGTGGATGTGGGTGTTTTCTTTTTTTTTTAGCTCACCTTAGCACAAAGTGCTAAAGGTGAGCTATTGTGATCGTACTATGTCCGGCGTCCAGCGTCTGTCGTCCGTCAACAGTTTCTTTAAACATCTTTTCCTAAATCACTGGGCAAATCTTGATGATACTTGGCAGGGATGTTCCTTGGGTAAAGCTCTAGCAAAATTGTTCAAAGAATAGAATTCCACTCATAATTCTTGTTGCCATGGACGCAAAAAGAAAAAAAAATCTTTGAAATATCTTCTTCTCTGAAAGTAGAAGGCATAGCGCTTATATATTTCGTATGTGGCAATCTCCCAGTGGACCTTTACCAAGTTTGTTCAAATAGTGCCCTTGGGGTCAAAACTGGCCTCACCCCGGAGGTCACATGTATGAGCATAGGAAAAAAGAAGGAAAACTTTAAAAATCCTCTCTGAAAATTGAAGGCGTAGAGCTTTGATATTTAGTATGTAGCATCTTCTAGTGGACCTCTACCAAGTTTGTTCACAAGATTCCTCTGGGGTCAAAATTGGCCCTGCCCAGGGGGTTACAAGTTCAAACATAGGAACAAATAATGAAAACTTTAATATTCTTCTCACAAAGTAAAAGGCATAGAGCTTTGATATTTGGAATGAAACATCTCCTAATGGACCTCTACCAAGTTTGTTCATATAATGCCCTTGGGTTCAAAAATGGCCCTGCCCCGGGGGATCATAAGCTCAAACACAGGAACAAAGAAGGAAAACTTAAAAAAAAATTTCTTTTCTGAAACTTGATTGCGTAGAGCTTTGATATTTGGTATGTAGCATCTTCTAGTGGACCTCTACCAAGTTTGTTCATATGGTGCCCCTGGGGACATAACTGGCCCTGCCCTGAGGGTCACAAGTTCAAACATAGGAACAAAGAGAGAAAATTATAAAATTCTTCTTCTCTAAAACTAGAAGGCATAGAGCTTTGATATTTGGCATGTAGCAATACCTAGTGGACCTCTCCCAAGTTTGTTCATTTTATGCCCTTGGGGTCAAAACTGGCCCTGCCCCTGGGGTCACAGATTAGTTTAAAGTTCATCACATAAACATGAGAGAAATAAAGCTATAGTTCCGGGTGAGCACTCCAAGGCCAATGTCCTTCTTGTTAAAATGTCACGATGTAACGGATTTATTTCCTAACTAACAATGATATTTTTAATGCATATAGCATGAATATAGTTAATAGTGGGTACAGAAAAGTAATTGAAATAACTTAAATGTAATTGTAATAACATTTAAAGCCTTAACTTGTCAACAAGATAGTATTTTTGGTGCAAATGACTTTTCTTCATATTACGTGAAACTATTCAATTATTGCTTCGGTTAATTGTTCTCAAATAAAGGTACTAAGTACAAGTCTTTTTTTGATACTTATGTGTATCTGCGCTGTAACATTTTGTGTCATTGCTGTAAAACATGAGTCGTTTACATAACAATGATAAAAAAAGTTCATGAAAGGAAACCGCGACGTTTAATTTAATAAAAACAAAACGGAAAATATAGTTACATTTTTAGTACAAACCGCTAGGAATCATTTACTAGATCTATATAACTTTTTCAAGAAATTAAAATAGTTGCAAAACACTCATCTTCTCTGACATATAACATGCCAAAATTTTGTTCCAAAATACTCAATTAATATAAAACAAATATGTGTTATACAGATGATTCGTAGTGAAATATTATAATCTGAATCAGAAAATATTTATTTTTCTAAATTAGAATGGAATTTCTTTTATTTTACAATTTTGTTACATGAAGGACATGTCGATGTGTTATGACTAGCATTGCATCACAGTAGACAACATTCCAGTGTGGATATAAGGAACCTTATCAAACAAAGAAATCCAAATTAATTTTCAAAAATCGTGTCTCCTAAAATCTGCCATAATTAGATAATAGCTCATAGATGGCCGTGTGTACACATTAGTGGGGTAAAAGATAAGCAAGACCGTAACAAATATACAATGCAGCAATTTAGTACAATATTAAGCATTTAGTTCTCATCAAACCCTTTTACAAGGAGTTGAAACACAAAAATCTTAAATGATATTAAGTTGCTCATGATTTTCAAAACATATATGCAAATTTGGTGGGTGGGATAACACCAGGACACCCAATGTATTGTATCTTCTCCTGTAACTAGATTTTTTTCATTGATTATGTGCTTAACTGTCAATTAGACTTATTTGCAATCAATATACTCCTGAAGATATTGAAATTTTGTAGTTTATACACATAAGCTCAATTCAATGCATTTTCAGTGGGTGGGGGTAACAAAATGTCGTCTGAAAAAAACCTGCACCACTTTTGTTTCTGGCATCCACCCTAACTTGACTTCTATATAGCTCTACTATCACCTGGTACCAATGAAATTTTTCTACCAGACGGATTGAAAAAAAATTGAATCCAGTTTGCCAGGCCTTAGACTAAATCGGCGAATGTCGCAGGTACATTTTTGTTGTCTTTTGCTAGGCTAGAGGAACTTATGATCAATGTTTGTTTTGTGGGTGGGAAAGGCTGTTTTGTGCTGGCGCTGGCAATCGTGGCGTTGCATTCCTTGTGTTTATATTATATTGGGGAGATTTTTTTCTTTTCTCATTTTTTTCATTTATTTTGGTTTGTAGAATGTCAAATTCCTGTGGATTGAACTAATCACACATTCAAACATCTTTCATTTGGTTGGCTGTATTGGGGTTTAATGCAACTTTAACAGCTAAGGTCATACCACAGGAATTTGACATTCTATAACCAAAATAAATGATAAAACATGAAAAAAAAATCTCCCCTAAATGATATAAACACAAGGAATGCAACGTCTCGATTGCTGGCGCTAGCACTAGAGAATCTTTAGTATCATGTGACGTCCATAAGTATCTTAAAAACGAAAAATATAATAGTAATAAGTAATACAAAAATACGCTTCCTGGCTCTTTTTGTGACGTCAGCGAATGGAGTCTCGGACGAATCAAAATTTTCGGATAGAGTTGTAAAACATGACGGATATCTCCGGTTGAAAAGTGTCTACTGAGGTATCGCCGGATGTCGCAGGTACATTATTGTGTTCTCTATCGCTAGGCTAAATAAGATTATGATCAATGTTTGTTTCGTGGGTGATTTTGGTTAGGAAAGGCTGTCGGGTGCTAGCGCCAGCAATTGAGACGTTGCATTCCTTGTGTTTATATTATATAGGGGAGATTTTTTTCATATTTTATCATTTATTTTGGTTATAGAATGTCAAATTTCTGTGGTCATACAATGGTGGTCGGTGACGCACATGTGTTTCCTAGCCTTCTCATACCAGTACTAACACTACTTTCTTTCCAAAGCCACCGACTACTTTTCTCACATGCTTCAGCAGAGGTGATAGGCAAAAATATGCCGGAAAAAAGTTTGCCTCAACAGGGTATCGAACTCACAACCACCAGGTCATGAGTCCGACACGCTCAACACTGAGCCACCCGGGCGGGCAAACATTTTTCAAACCAGAAATAAACCGTCAATTCATTTGGATGGAATAACGTCAAACGAACAAGTAGGGGCGAAAGAGCTAATGGACGAACGAGCCTAGGAACCAACTAGTTTTAGGACGAACATGCCCAGAACCGAATCAAAAATTTAAATATTAGGGAAGAACACGCTCCTTTCTACTCCAAATGTCCTTTGTTGGTTGTCATCTTTAATTTACTGTCGATTATTTAATAATAAAACGGTTTGCATACCTCTCAGACTGTCTTTGAACATACAGACAGACCCATTTGACTTTAGAAATTTAAAAAAATATATATTTTTAAGGTTCAACCGCTGGGTTCTGCACGTGCAACTACCATGTTTACCCAGCCTTGTCACAGCTGGTGCCTCCTTCTGGAACAGACTATTTCGTCCATGACCTTGTTCGCACTTCTTCGTCCCACACCGTCTCGGAAACAGTATTGAACACATTCGATCTACATTTTTTTGTCAGCCTCATCCTAGCCCACCAAATTTCAAAGATATTGAACATTTTAAATGGATATTTTCTAAAGATGAGTTTTAGACCCATCTTTGTTACACTCATGTAGTCATTAGAGTTATAAATTAACCATGGATGATTGAGTAGCACGTAGTAATTAATCCTTTACCAAACAACAAAATTTTGGACTTGTCCAAAGTGAAAGCACTTGCTGACGACAAAATCAACATAACTTAAAAACTGACATTTGTTTCGAGCAGGGTAGAAAACATCGTGGCTGATTATCAGCATTTTCTCCTTTTCCCATAATGTTTTCAAAAGGCTTCTATCTCAGGGTCGTAAAAACCAGGGATTGTTTGGTAGAGGGTTAATCCAGAATGAGTATTATTGGAATTCTGGTTCTTAACTTGTTCATTTTCTTTTTTTGTCTCTTCATGCAAAATCTTTTCTTTACAAGGTCGCCAATTGGCAAACCCACATCTGGTCCGCGATCTACAGTAGTCATGCGTAGTATGGTAACAGCATTTGTAATAATTTATTGGATATTTTTAACGGACTTTTAGTTTAAAATTTATTGTTTATTATTATACTGATACAAATACACATGTAAAATAAAAGAAATGATACATGGCATTACAAGTTACCAAAGGTTGATAGGTAGGATTGGAAAACAAGCTATGAATAACTAAGTAAATATAATGCCGAAATTAAAGACACAAAAAATATATTGAAATGATAACCACTTCCTGTTTTTTTCTCCGTCACTTAAGAGTTCACAAAACGTAACATACAGGTGGATTTATGTTATTTGATCGTAGCAATGGAGATTGAGATGATGATAATCGACTTTTAAAAGTGTAATACGAGAAATAAATATAAAAATGATAAAAGAAAAAGTCTTTGTCATCGTGCGGCTCGAATGTTTTTCTTATTATATACTTAGATCTCTACGTCATAGCTTGCAACACGTGAAAAGGGGCATTCGGATATTTGCGTAAAGTGTCATCTCGGATCAGGCTGCGCACTTTGCGTGGCCTAATCCGAGACGAAACTTTTCGTTCTTATGTAATGTTCTGTTTTGTACAAGTCTACTGCGTGACAAAATCAAATGTTGTCGCAAAGTGCCGTCTCGGATCAGCCTGCGCTGTCCGTTCTTTTGTGATTTTCTGTTTGTGCAAGTATACTTTAACCCTTTACCACACAACATTTTTTTTTTACTAATCTATATGGGAGGAATTGACAGAAAACATTTCAAAGTTTTTCGATGATAGCAGGTTTTCCCAAATAGGTTGAAAACATTGTTGAAAAAGGAGAAAATGCTGGTCACAAGCTGATCCGCGACTACACTTTACGCATATGTCCGTATGTCCCTTTTCGCGTGTTGCAGGCCAATAATAAAAAAAACAGACTAGGGTAGGCTACGATGTGCTTCGCGGAATCGAAACAGAAAGCAGAACTTTTCCATTTTTGGCTAGGCGACAACGGAGCCTAGCCTTAGTAACCACGTTTCAGACTTTTGCATGAAAGCTGCAACCACTCTAAACATCAAGTATAAATGCGCTATGCACTGTCGCTGATTTGTTCGAATTGCATCTGTCGTTTCTGATTGGGTTGAAACGACACACCCCTCAAAACCGCCTTGTACCTTACGAGTTATTCATCCGTTATATAAAATAGAAATTGAAAGAGGGCTCGGTGTCTACATTTACCGAGAAAATGTCAAAGATAATAAGCTCAGAGTAAAAGTTTTTAATGCTTTTTGTTGACTCGATGAATTCTAAATGAGAACGCTTAAAACAGAAAGAAATTCACTCGTTATAGGCTAAGGCCCAGATAAAAAAAGGGCCCTATTTATAATTTTTTTCAACTGGCCATCTGGTAGAAAAATTCAAATGGTACAGTGAGTTAGGATAGTCTATTAGAGTCACTTTAAGCATGGATGCCAGATCTATATGTGGTGCAGGTTTTTTTATATGCTAATAAACGCACCTACCCAAAATTTGCCTATAACAAAAAATAAACTTTTCCTATGTTCACAATAATGAAAAAAAAAAAAAAAAAACAAAAACAATGAAACAATGCAATCTTTCTGACAAATCTTTTGAATTTAAGATGCTCATAAAAATCCACATTTACATGTATGTAAGACTTGTATTAAATCAAGTCTGACCAATTTCACATACCGTAAAATACCTAATAAATGTTCCTAGCAGAATGAATTAAAAACAATCTCTGATTTTCAGTTTTCACATTGAATGTGTTAATATTTCTAGCTAGATTTTTTCACAGTTTTGGCTAGAGCTACTAGGACAGACATAGAGGACCAGAATTAAGAACAGTTATGGAGTTTTAGCATTTAGCACCTCAAAAATCATCTATTTATGAGTGCTACAGTATCATTTGTTGTTGCACACTAACCTTTGATTTCGTTATTTCATTATATATTTACAACTGTAGCCATAAGTATGCCAACACTAAGATTTGGCTATTTTCATTACTTAAGTTGCTTTATTTCCTTTGTTATTCTTACTCTCCTACTCTGTTAACCTATTTCACTGATGCAAAAGGGGATATGACTTGAAACAAGAGGGTCATGAAAGCCCTGTATCGCTCCACTGGCTAATAAGTGAAAACACTACAAGCCAAATATTACAACTCCAGCCAAATGGTTTCAAACTTGAAGACATACAGTAGGCTTAGGCCCAGGTCAAAAAAGGCCCTATTTTTTTCATCCATCTGTTTCTCTAGTTCACTGATGCAATAGGGGATATAACTTAAAACAAGAGGGCCGTGACGACCCTGTATCGTGCCACTGGCTAATAAGTGAAAACACTACAAGCCAAATATTTCTTCTCTGGGCTACTGGTTTTAAACTTGAAGACATACATTTTTTTCCATAAAATCCTACGAGAAAGTTATGACCCCTTGACCCCTGAGCAAAGCCATTAGTGACCACAAAGCTATAATTACTTGTATCCTGGTGGAGGTCCATAAGATAAACCCCAGTACCAAATAATACAGTCTAGAATGTTGAATTATAAACAAGAAGATTTTCAAAGTTTCCTAAAAGAAAAAAAGGCCATGTAAAACATGAGACCCATGAAACAGGGCTAAATTTGGTAGCCCTAGGCTTTATCATGGTTAGTAAAAAGATCATTTATAAAGTTTTCACCACAAAAGCCAAGGTAAATCCTGTGACCCCTGGTGTGGGGACAAACTTAACCCCAAGGCTATAATTTGAGCCCGTCTGGTAGAGGCCCACTAGATAAAGCTACATTCAAAATCTGGTAGTCCTAGGCCTTGCGGTTATGTACAAGTAGATTTTTAAAGGCTTTCCCAATATAAGCCCATGTCAAACTTGTGACCCCGGGGCCGGGCCAAATTTGGCCCCAGGGCTATAATTTGGACACTCGTGGTAGACGCCCAGTTGATAAAGATACATGCCAAATTTGCTAGCCCAAGGTCCTAAAGAAGGATTTTAAAGTTTTCCGTATATAATCCCGTATAAAACTTGTGACCCTCGGGGCAGGGCCAATTTCGACTCCAGGGCTATTATTTGAAGGAACTTGGTAGAGGTTCACGACGTAAAGCTACATGCCAAGTTTTATAGCCCTAGGCCTAACTTTCAGATCAGAAGATTTTCAAAGATTTCAATATTTTGCAGTTTTGTTGCCATGGCAAACAGAGTTTTTGAAGGAATCAGATTCTTTCAAAAATTTCTTAAGAAAGCCATGGAAGGACCATTTCTGTGAAGTTTCATCAAGTTTGAATGGGTAATGTCAGAGGAGATGTTTGAAATATAAGTTAATGCACGTACGGACAGACACACGACGGACAGCGTGCCATGAAGTAAGCCCGCTGGCCTTCGACCAGTGGAGGTAAAATCCTCTTGATGACTTAAAATTAACAAATGCGCTGTTCACTCAGCGTAATTGTGACGTGTGATCAATCATCGTTTCTTTGTTTGCTGCATTGACAGTACAGCTGCGTTGTGTGTGTGTGTGGATGTGTATGGGTGTGTGGGTGTATTTGTGGGTGTGGATGTGAGTGTTTTTCTGGGTTCTTGTTTTTAGTTCCCTAAGCACAAAGTGCTAAAGGTGAGCTATTATGATCGTCCTATGTCCGGCGTCCAGCGTCTGTCGTCCGTCAACAGTTTCTTTAAACATCTTCTCCTAAACCACTGGGAAAATCTTGATGAAACTTGGCAGGGATGTTCCTTGGGAAAAGCTCTACCAAAATTGTTCAAATAATAGAATTCCACTCATAATTCTGGTGGCCATGGCCGCAAAAAGGAAAAAAAATATTTGAAATATCTTGTCTGAAACTAAAGGGCATAGAACTTTGATATTTGGTATGTGGCAATCTCCCAGTGGACCTTTACCAAGTTTGTTCAAATAATGCCCCTGGGGTCAAAACTGGCCCCATCCCGGCAGTCACATGTTTGAGCATAGGAACAAAGAAGGAAAACTTTAAAAATCTTCTCTGAAAATTGAAGACGTAGAGTTTTGATATTTAGTATGTAGCATCTCCTAGTGGACCTCTACCAGGTTTGTTCACATGATGCCCCTGGGGTCAAAACTGGCCCTGCCCAGGAGGTTACAAGTTCAAACATAGGAACAAAGAATGAAAACTTTAATATTCTTCTTTTCACAAAGTAAAAGGCATAGAGCTTTGATATTTGGAATGTAACATCTCCCAATGGACCTCCACCAAGTTTGTTCATATGATGCCCTTGGGTTCAAAAGTGGCCCTGCCCCGGGTGTCATAAGTTCGAACACAGGAACAAAGAAGGAAAACTTTAAAGATTTTCTTCTCTGAAACTTGATTGCGTAGAGCTTTGATATTTGGTATGTAGCATCTTCTAGTGGACCTCCACCAAGTTTATTCATATGGTGCCCCTTGGGACATAACTGGCCCTGCCCTGGGGGTCACAAGTTCAAACATAGGAACAAAGACAGAAAATTATAAAATTCTTCTTCTCTAAAACTAGAAGGCATAGAGCTTTGATATTTGGCATGTAGCAATTGCTAGTGGACCTCTCCCAAGTTTGTTCATTTTATGCCCTTGGGGTCAAAACTGCCCCTGCCCCTGGGGTCACACATTAGTTTAAAGTTCATCACATAAACATGAGGGAAATAAAACTATAGTCTTACGTGAGCAATTTAGGGCCAATGTCCTTCTTGTTGAAATGTCATGATGTAACGGATTTATTTCCTACATAACAATGATATTTTTAATGCATATAGCATGAATGTATTGTATAGTGGGTACAGAAAAGTAATTGAAACAACTTAAATGTAATTGTAATAACATTTAAAGCCTTAACTTATTAACAAGATAGTGTTTTTTGTGCAAATGACTTTTCTTCATTTCATGTGAAACTATTCAATTATTGTTTCGTTTGATTTTTCTCAAATTAAGGCACTAAATACAAACTTTTTTTTGATACTTATATCTGTCTGCGCTGTAACATTTTGTGTCATTGCTGTAAAACATGAGTCGTTTATATAACAATAATAAAAAATGTTCATGAAAAGAAGCTGCGACGTTTGATTTAATAAAAACAATTTTTGGGAAAAAAACGGAAAATATAGTTAAGTTTTCAGTACAAACAGCTAGGAATCATTTACTAGATCTATATAACTTTTTAAAGAAATTAAAATAGTTGCAAAACACTCATCTTCTCTGACATATAACGTGCCAAATTTTTGTTCCAAATACTCAATTTATATAAAACAAATGTGTGTTATACAGATGATTCGAAGTGAAATATTATAATCTGAACCAGAAAATATTTATTTTTCTAAATTAGAATGGAATTTCTTTTACTTTACAATTTTGTTACATGAAGGACATGTAGGTGTGTTATGACTAGCATTGCATCACAGTAGACAATATTCCAGCGTGGATATAAGGAACCTTATCTAACAAAGAAATCCAACTTAATTTTCAAAAATCGTGTCTCCTAAAATTTGCCATAATTATATATTAGCTACCTCACAGATGGCCTTGTATATACATTAGTGGGTGGGGTTAAAGATAAGCAAGACCGTAACAAATAATACAATGCAAGAATTTAGTACAATAGTAAGCATTTAGTTCTCATCAAACTCTTTCACAAGAAGTTGAAACACAAAAGTCTTAAATGATATTAAGTTGCTCATGATTTTCAAAAAAATGTATGCAAATTTGGTGGGTGGGGTAACATCTGGACACCCAATGTATTTTATCTTCTCCTGTAACTGGATTTTTTTCATTGCTTATGTGCTTAACTGTCAATTAGACTGATTTGCAATCAATATACTCCAAAAGATATTGAAATTTTGTGGTTTATACACATAAGCTCAATTCAATGCATTTTCAGTGGGTGAGGTAACACAATGTCGTCTGAAAACAATCTGCACCACTTTTGTTTCTGGCATTCACCCTAATTTGACTTCTATATAGCTCTACTATCACCTGGTACAAATGAAATTTTCTACCAGACGGATTGAAAAAAAAATTGAATCCAGCTTGCCAGGCCTTAGACTATTAATTACACCAAATACTTTTGCAGAGCATGACACAACCAACACCCGTGTTCACCTTGGGATCGTGTACACTTTTGGATGCAGATGGAACTTGAAAACTTGAACATGCTCATGTAAGGGAAAATAGAAGTTTTCAAGAGACAAGGCTATAATATCGCTTTCATTACTGAAGATATTTACTTCAAACTGGGACTGGTTTTCTCTATCAAAAGGGAACCCATACAGAGTAATTTCAAACATTTATAAACACCCCTTTTTGACTTTGAATGTTTTGATATTTTATAATATTTTTGTCATTATTGTCATTTCTGAAGACAGTTACTTTAGGCTTGAAAAAGTGGCTAACCATCATATACACGTATTTCAATCTTGGGCTGGTTGTTAACTATTATAAAGGAACCCATAAATCAGGGGCAGGTAGACATCTAAATATTTTTACACAGTAATGCCCGACTTTTCGACTTGCAATTTTCACTTAAAGCAACTGCAGCCGAACATTGCCACTATCCGCATTACCCATAGCCATCAATGCTTATCAGCGCTTAGATTTTCTCTTCCTGGTGTAAATTAGTTGAGGAATCTTTAAATTACTTACCGAGAATTTATCCTTGGCAAAAACATATAACTAAAATATTTTTTTCCAGAATTGTATTGAGAGAAACAGCCATGACAGCACGATTTAAGTAGCCTATCTGCTATACTGTATTGACTACATTGACTATGGTTGTTTGGGGCCCTTGGCAACAGTAACCAAGGAAGTCGGTTCATCTCATCCACAAGGATCCATGTGTTACCCAAGCATGTAGAGGCTGTTTTAATAGATAGTCGATGCATAGGTTACATGTTAGCCGATTATTGCTGGATGAATCGCACCAAGTAGCATTTTATTGAGTAAAAAGTTTATTTCATTTTAAAATTCAAAGTAACGGTTATTTTTAAAAATTAGTCCTCCTAACATGTCCAGATTAGATAGATGTGTATCTGTAGAATGCCATCTAGCGGGAGATAATGTTATTGATTTTTGGCTAGGGGCGAACGGCGCCTAGCGTTAGTAACTACGTTTCAGACTTTTGCATGAAAGCTGCAACCACTCTAAACATCATGTATAAATGCGCGCTATTCGCTCTGTCTAATTTGCTGGAACTGCAGCTGCCGTTTCTTATTGGCTTGAAACGACACACCCTTCAAAACTGCCTCACACCTCACGACTTCTTCATCCGTGATGTAAAATAGAAATTGAGAGAGAGGCTCGTATCTACATTTACCGAGAAAATGCCAAAGGAAATATATTCAAAGCAAGAGTTTTTAATGTCGTTTGTTGGCGTGATGAATTTTAAATGCTTTTTGTTGACTCGATGAATTCTAAATGAGAACGCTTAAAACAGAAAGAAATTCTCAAGTTTATTTCACTAAATACCCAGGCAGAGCATGACACAACCAACACCCCTGTTAACCTCGGGTCGTTGCTGTGTGCACACCTTTGGATGTATATGGAACGTGGCGAAATTGACATTTGATTGATAAGGCTTGTACAGTGTATGGTGGTTATCCATTTGCTTTACACATATTTTACCTCAGCAGCAAAAACAAACAATGAGACAAAAATCTTCTCTGATGGCGCCGCCGAGCCCCGGTAGTTTAGTCCGTAGTGTACAGGACATGAGAACGGAGGATTGCTGGTTCGATCCCAGGCTCGGCTAATTTTTTTCCGATGACTGTTAATAGTATTTGCGAGAGGCTTAATTTCCCTCACATCGCTGACGACTGTTATGTGGGAAAGCAGCCAGTGGCTTCGAAAGAACATTGTGCAGAGCACTGGTAAACGAAACTCCTGGAAAGCATGGATATGTGGTCTGGCCACCTGTACATCTGAAATAATGCTGAAAACGGTGTTAAATCCCATATAAAACGCGCAATATACTTATTTGGTTTGTGGTGGCAGTTTAAAGCCACCGTAGTTATCTGGTTGTGTGTCCTTTACTAAGATACGCTAAACTGAAAGATTATACATTTTTCCTTGAATACGTCAATATAAATATTCGGGCCACTCGCCCTTGTCAGTAAGGTTAATGGGCATTGTGTTTAATGTCCTTTTAAACATTATTTCAGTTATATCGTGGCAGCTAGTGCACCTATTCATGCTCTCCTGGAGTTTCTTTTATCAGCACTCTGCACAGTATTCCTTCCAAGCCACTGGCTGCTTCCCACGTAATCATCGTCTGAACAATGATCAGCGATGAGAGAGGAATGAATCCTGACACCATGAATATCAGCAATCCACGGAAAGAAATTAACCGAGCCGGGGATCGAACCAGAGAGCCCCTTTTCTTCAGTTCAGTAAACTACCGACTGCTTTACCGCCGCAAGGCTTTGTGAGTAAGGCCATGACGACATACATGTAAGTAAACGTGATGAAAGAAAATGTATTTTTTTCCCAAGAATTACTGGAAACCCCCCAAAATCCCCTATTAATTTTGCGAAAATATCCGACATGTACTTTCGAATTTGTATTTTTAGGAATCCTGAAAAGAAAGTAGGTCTTTGAATGCACTTTTCCATTAATCAGTCGATATAAAACCCGTGTGTGATACCCGATAGTTTCATTAAATTGTGATCGTGTAACACAATTCAACTCTATCCCACACGACAAACTTTTAGACCAGTCCAAATTAAAGCATTTGCAGACGACAGAACAAATGTGACTCAAAAATTTAAGATTTGATTTGGGACGTTCAGAAAAATTTTTTGCTGCTACTATAACGTTCTCCTTTTTTCCCAACATGTCTTCAAAAGCTTTCTTCTTTAGGACAGTTAAAAATTCGGACAATTTTGTAAAGGGTTTACTGAAAAATGAGCCCTGTTCTGAAAAAAGGAGGCTTAAAATAGATCTCCGTGATGTATTATACCAACCAAGTCAAAATTCATAAGATGCCTCATTTCTAACAGTCGACTGGATCTGGTTGTTGAATGGCCCTAAGAGACGCAGAAAATCGATCAGTGGCAAAAACTTTCGACCCCATATCAGCCTGCTCTGATTGCACAGGCTGACAAGGGTCGATTCTTTCTTGCAAATGCATAAAGCCATATTTTCATAGAATATTTTGATATTTTATGAATACCCCATTTTATTTCATGCTTTTCGGTAGGATATCGAGAAATAACAGTGAAAATATTTTTCTTTATTACACGGGTACGACCAGTGAAAATACCGATTTTCATGTTCTTGTTGCCTAGGTCAATTGCTCGTGCCTCACAAGCAGATGAAAATATGACGTCATTTACCTTATATTTCTCGCGCTTGACGTAATAGTGCAATGCGTTGCTTTGCGGGAAGGGTACGCCACAGGGAATAACAGAAAAGAGCTGTGCTGGATTTTGATAAAGCTCCTCCCAGAAAGGGTTAAAACCATGAAATACATAGAGGATATTTCTTTTTTCGGTGAAAGATCGAAATTCATTTCATCTCGTGAACACCATCGGTAATATTTTAACGCGCAGCCAGTCGTGAAAATATTACCGATGGTGTTCAGGAGATGAAATAAATTTCGATCTTTCACCGAAGAAAAACCCCTAAATAGCCTCTATTTATTACATAACTCCCCTATTTTCAATGTAATACAGCCACTACGAATTTTCTTGTTTCACACGTCTGAGATAAGAAAATAGTGCTGTATTTAGTCAACATTCTATAATCATATACGCTTCATTTCTAAAACATTGCCGACCTACGTTCCTGAAAGAAATTAATTGTCAAAATTCTTAATCGTGATAAAGTTGTTCATTTAATCATGTTAAGATTCAAACCAAAATCAATTCATGTAAGTTTCTTCGGTACTATTTTTCGTTTGTAATATAAACCCGTCAAAGAAGTGCATAGGCTTAATGTTAATTTCACTACATGTTATACATGTATGCCTCTGTTTTAACACATTATGGACTATAATTCTTGTTACAAAGTTATGTGATAAAAAGAGTCTGACATGCGATGGCTTTTGAGGTAAAACTTAATTAAACTCATCCACACACGAAAAATGTTATCAAGCTCGCCAAAGGCTCCCTTAATAATATTTTTTGAAGACTCGTTAAATAAATTTTTTATCTCAAAAACCAAATAATGTCAGATCCTATATCTCCCGTATCTTCGGTATAAGCCCTACTTTTCCCAAGTATATGAGATGGGTGATGCGTCACAGCAGACAGGCCTAATCTTCGAAGAATATGACATGCACAGACAACGTTCAAATACGATTTCCAGCCTTCAAACCGCTTTCATTGTGTCGTCTGCAAATGCTTTCAATTTGAAGAAGACTAAAGTTTTCTCGTCTGGTTTAAGGTGGCCCTTCAGAATTTAGGCCGAAAATTTTACAAAAATCCAAAAAAATCATCCTTATACTCCCAAAGCCTTATAATTTCACGCCAGTCGTCTTATTAACCTATGAAAATTAATAATGATTATTATTATTTACAGCAATTTTCTGGTTGTGAGTGTTGATTGAGATCATACTACAAACAGAGAGTGCCGCCTGATCCTCGAACCACATCGACCACCTTAAGATTTATACCTTAGCTGTATAAGATTACAGGCACGTTGTCATGCGTATCAATAGTCCGAACTGACAGAATTTTAATTATAAATTTATGTAGTCTCTCTTGGTATTATGTTACTATTTCTCTCTTTTTATGCCCCACACCGAAGTGAGGGAGAGGGGTATACTGGAATCGCTATGGCTGTCTGTCCGTTCTTCCGTCCGTCGTTCGTAGACACAAATTTGTCGCGAGCAATACTTCAACACATTTTTAAGGTACTGAAGTCAAATTTACACACAGTATTCCTATATATGAAGTTGTGCATGTGCAATTTTCATGACACTGCTGAGATTTGATGCGGCATTATCTCCTCTTTAACTTTTTTCAACTCTTACTTTTTTACTAAACAATTCTCCATTATGTGACAAAGACCTGTTTTTGTGACAAGGAGCTGGTGGGTGTATAATCACGTTTAGTGACAGCTCTAGTTATTCTCGTGAGCTTAAATCTTTACCACACCCCCACTTCCACCTCCCCCCCACACCAACCCATCCATGCCCACACTCACATCCATACTCACACCCATGACCCCCCCCCACACACACACACACACACACACAAAATACTGGTCCGAATTGAAACCATTTCCAGGGAATAAAACAAATGTTGTTCAGATGATATGTCTTAGAAACGGTGTTACAAAAATGGCTGCCAGCATTTCCTTCTTTTTCCTCGATATTTTCAAAGTGAATATTTTTTTTTCAGGATTATCACAAGCCGGGTTTGGGCTATATAATAACAGTAAGACGTTCTCTGGCTAAAGGGGGCTTAATGCATTTCCCTGATGCATGTTACCAAGTAATCCATAATAGTCACATTTTTAAACAACCGACTTAATTATGAGGTAGACTGGTCCCTGGACATACAGAAAATCGACAAATAGTGAAACGTTTCGGCCCAGGTCAGCCTGCGCGGACTGCGCAGGCTGACCTGGGTCGATACTTTTCGCAGATGCCTTAAGCCCCCTTTTCACAGGGCATGGCTCTGGGTCTTGATTAAACGCTTCATATGGACAGAACAGAACGTCGTTTACTTGACAAAAACTGTACATTATTCATACTAGTAGTCAAACATATTGAATATGAGCCACTCTCTCTGAAAAAAAGGGCTTAACAACATCTAGAAAAACGAAATGAAGCATGGACTCATGTCAGCCTCCACAGCCCGCGCAGGCTTACGTTAGTCACGTTAGTTACATTGCAAGATAGAAATAGTTTACCAATTATTTAGAATGGGGTAGAGGACAGTGCAGATCAGAGATCAGGCAGCACGTCCCTGCAGTCTGATCTTGATCCACATTAACCTCCTTGAGTCTTCAATGGTAGGGAAAAAGCTAATGCCCTAAGGAGATGCATTTAGGCCCCTTTTCCCAGGGCGCGTGTCAAACAGATTCGATTTCTAGCGTATCATGACAATGTAAACTATAAGCTATTTCTTATACTAATATAAAATTACTTATATTTTCAAAATTCTTTGTGTGCAAACCAGTGTTTATTTTCTGCTTATATTAAGTCCTGCACTTGTACATGTTGTAATCTTATCTGCGTCAAACACAAAGCGAAGGGATATTATGGCTTAAAATACTTCAACCCTTTGGCTGCTAAGCGAAATTTAAGGACCTTATGCGGACAGTGTAGATCCGAGATCAGACTGCACGGAACGTGCAGTCTGATCTTGATTCTACATTGTTCGATAACGAGAATCCGTCCCCAAAAATACTTTTGAAATGGAACAATCTTGGTTTTTACTTGCGGCTTGAAAAGTTCCCTTTCACGTATTTAGTAGGATAGAGTTAAAACTGTGTAAGATAACTATACAAAGTGTCTGTTACAGCCATATATAGCTGCAAATTTATACAAACATTAAAGATACGAGAGTTGTTCGGAAAGTAATGAGCCTAGTTCGCATAACTTTTGTAATTTTGAATCTACATCAAACCGAACTCCTAAACGACCACTTTTAAGCTGGAAATCCCCGTTGACCGTTTCTTGGCATCCTCTGTCCAGAAAAGAGAAAATTCATTAAGTTTGATACGTTGGAGAACAATGCAACAGTCTAAAAGTATAGTCCAGCCTAAGTTTGAAAAGAATTTTTTCCGACTTGTTCTTTTGAAAGGAATTTATTTATCATTCATTCACTTAACATCGAAAAATCTGATATAATTTTCTTGTAAACTTCACGCTCCTTCTTTCGATTTATACTTTTTTGCAGAATATAAGACATGTTTTTCCTAATTGCTGACGAAATTTCGGTAATGTATGCTTCTCTCATCAATCTAGTCTGGCTAATAGACACTGCGCATGCGCAAACCACGTGTTTCCCTTTTTTGTACAAGAGGTGCTTTCAGCCGGCAAAATTAAGGTTTTCTGTACTTCAATACCATGTCTACAGTTAAGATTTAACTTATAAGTGTTTTTGTTTACCTGTCAATTACTTTGTCAAATTTACAGGAAAAACAAAAGTGGCCGGTTGGAAGTTCTGTTGAGTGTATTCCTGAGACAGTTTTATACATCAAACTTCAACACATGAACAACAAATAATGGAAGTTTCTAGACTGTTTCGTCGTTTTTTTAAAGCTAGCGTCATTTAAAAACACTTAGTAAGAAAAAAAAGTGGGGGGGGGGTCCGCTGACGTTCATCTCGTGCATAACCTTCGTGACTTTCTGGACATTTTCAACACATACTGATCTGAACCACATCTCCTTTAATGTCGATGCAGTAGCTTTACTAGTTGTACGGTCAGGTGGCAGGGGACTTGGAAACTTGTTCACGGCTGTGGTTAATCATGTCGCCCCGAGCCGAAGGTTTTGTTCACCTGTTATAGACGGGCATCTTTAATTGGTATTGGTGATGCATCTAGTTTCAAAGTGACAATATCTGTAGGTGACTTGTCTCTGGATCGAATAACCAATGTTCGATTCATAGTAATAATTTTGTATAGGATATGATCGCCTAAGCGATATCAGCTCTCATTTATAGCTTCAGAGCTTCTGTGAGTCTGTAATTTCTTTTCATCTGACAAAAAAACGAGCTCGAACTCTCGAAATATTCAAGTCTGTTCTTAATACTTTCTACACAAGCCCGCAGCTGCTCTATATCTCATTTGAAATCTCTTAAATCGGAACGTGTCGATCCTCTTCAAGTAAATCCTCAATAGACGTCAATATAAACGTTGTGTCACTTTCATCTGTCTGTGGCGACCATTGTCATCAAAATTGCTTTCTCTTCCGTCTCTGAAGATGTTGTGATAGTAGAAAAAGAGGACTCAAGATGGATGTTTTCTGAAATTAACACCGCTCATTTTCTCTTGCCATTACGTTTAAAAAAATTGTGTTTTTCTGATGTGCTCCGCGCTATCAAAAACGACCCATTTTAATGTCAGGTTTTTCTACCAACTTGTGAATTTCCTATTCAGATTTTCAGCGATGATTAATTAGTTAATGGCAAGGACTTTTGGGGTATTCAACCCGACACAGACCTTTAAAAAGTTATGGAAAAAGTCTCACAAGTTTCAGAGCAGTTCAGTGTTGTTTAATATGTTATGTGTTTAGTCCTTGAATGGACTAAGAAATTGCAAGATCACAGTAAATTGTGATTGTTGTTGTAGCAGGATGGACCCTTTAACGGGTTTCACTCGGAAATTAAAAAAAAAAAAAAGCAAAATTTAAACACAATCGAAAACCTTCAACTGATAGCATATACAGGGACTTAATACTGGCAAGATTGGCTAGCACAATCTTTAAATGATCTAGCATCGCTTTTCTAAACAAATTGTTAAAAAATACAGAACTGAAACACTCGCGAAAATGTGTTTCTAAAATCACGTTTCTTCTCGTTTGCAAGCAATTTGGAAGCACGAGATTTCTTTCGAGAATCCATAGAAGCTGGCAAAAAAACCTAAAATGTCTTGATGATGTTGATCATTCGATAGTTGACGCTAGGTCAAATAAATAAATAAATAAATAAAACAGTAATGAGACTGGAAGAACGAGTTTCGAGTAAAACAAATCCTACAAGGACTGCATACAGCTGACAAAAACTTTGCGAATTACAGATTATGGACATTTTCCTTACCGAAATGTTTGCGAACTCAAAGGATTCATCATTTGTTGGTATACTTGGTATATTTGTAGTAAAATATGCAATTATGCGTTATAGTGATTTTAATCTGAATACAATGAATGAAAATCAATTTCGTAAGGTCGAAGCTTTATGTTATCAGATTAATTTAGTTCAGTGTATTGACGAACCAACTTATTTCACCGAAAATTCCATGTCTACTATTGACCTTCTTTTTGTTACAAATCAAAACTTAATTCTAACAACTGGCGTTCGCGAGCCTTGTCTTGGTCTTTCAGTGCGTTATCACTGTCCTGTCTTTGGTGTATTTTATTTCTGTAAACGTAGGTTAAAAGCTATTTAACCTACGATTTGGAAATACGATCAAGGCGATTATAATCAGTTAAGAGGCTATCTTGCCGATTTCGATTGTCACTCTATACATAATGATAATATTGACATATATGCTGAAAATCTTGCAATTGTCATCACGGATAAAAGTCGTATGTCTATTCCAAGCAAAACTGTCAGGATTAATCCCCAGGAACCACCGTAGATGACCCGTTTTATTATAAGGAAAATTAGCTATCGCAAGAGATTGTATAAAAAAGCTTAGGCATCAAATAAAGCTAGTCACTGTACAAAATTTAAATCCGTTAGAAATGAAGTTATATCACTAATATTCAACAAACCAAAGAAAATTACTACGATCGCTTATCCTCAAGATTAAAATCTGGTACACTATCTCCACGTGTTTGGTGGAAAACTTTAAAGTCACTTATGTCTTCAAGTTCTTCATCGTCAGTCCCTCCTCTCTTTGATTTTTTCTTGCGATTCAATGGTAATTGACGACGATGAGAAAGATAGAATACTAAACTCTTATTTTGCAAATCAATCACATATAGATGATTCTTTAAGTACTCTTCCGGAAGCGAATTACCCACTGACTCGAACTTCTTTAGATACATTTAATATTATGCCATTTGAAGTACTGGATGCTCTAAAATCACTGAGACGGAAAGCCTAAGGGTATTAATAACAGGATTCTTATTAAGTAGCTGGACAGATTGCACCTCATTTATGTGATTTGTTCAATTACTCATCAAATACTTATACAGTTCCATCTTCATGGAAAATATGCAATGTATGTTTAATATCAAAATCCGCTGACCCTTCTCTTCCATCAAACTACAGACCCGTCTCTTTATTGAATAGCACATATCGAAAACGTATTCGAACGTATTATATTCAAGCATGTTTATAACCATCTGAAGGACATCAATTATTTTACACCCTTCCAGTCCGGCTTCATGCCTGGCGACTATACAGTTAATCAAGTAACTGGTCTTTATAATGAAATATGCAAAGCTCTAGACGACGGGCTTGAATTTAGAGCTGTGTTTTTTGACATAAGTAAAGCGTTTGACAAAGTTTGGCATAAAGGCTTACTTAGTAAGTTGATAGAGTGGGGATCCATGGTAGACTATTATCTTGATTTCTAATTATCTTTCGTGTCGTTTCAAGAGAGTTATCTTACCAGGGGTAGCTTCATCCTTGTGTCATATGCAGGCCGGTGTCCCTCAAGGATCCCTTCTATTACATTTACTATTTCTAGTCTATATAAATGACATAGTTGATGATATTCAGGCAAATATCAATCTTTTTGCAGACGACACAAGCTTGTCAATGACTATAAGCGATCCGGCTGATGTAAGAATTATTTTACAATCTGGCATCGATAAAATTACAGATTGGGCACAAAAGTGGCTGTTCAAGTTTAACCTTGCAAAGTCCGAGTCGCTGGTAGTCTCTTTATGTCAAATATTGAAATTCCATCAGTTACAAGTCACAAACACTTAGGTATTTTTTCTTTCTAAAGACGGATCTTGGGACATCCGTATCGATAAATCAATTGAAAAAGCATGGAAAAAATTGGGGTTATGTGGCATCTGGAAATTACACGACCTGACGACTGTCACTTCAGACCATTTACTTTTCATTTAAAAGGCCTATTTTGGAGTATGGTGATGTCATATCTGATCAATCTTTCGCATGAGTTAAAGGATCAGCTAGACGAAGTTCAAAATGAAGCTGCACGTATAGTTACAGGCTGTACTAAACTCGTTGCTATTGCTGATCTTATTCAGGAATCTGGTAGGGAAACTTTAAGTGAAAGAAGGCGAAAAGAAAACATAAGCTGATTCGTATCTACAAAACGGTAAATGGACTCTCTCGAAATTATTTTAATGTTCTCGTCCCTCCAACTATTGGTAATTCTACAGCTTATGATCTGCGTAGACCTAATAATTTGAGAACCATTGCTTGCAGAACTAGCTTGTATAACATTTCATTTCTACCGTCTGTAATTAATGTTTGGAATATTCTGCTGCAGGAACTGTGTTACGAGTCAGGCGTAACTAGAAAGAAGAAGCCAGCAACAAACGATAACAATTAACAGAATTTATTAACAAAAATATCAAATAAACAGTTACAATAGTACAAAACAATACCTTAGACTTTAAATTCAGAAGACAAACTATTCCAGTCTTAATTCCAATGTGATCCTGATCCAAACTGAATGTAATCTAAGCACACAAAGTAATCCTCACTTTAGTCTAGTCTGATCCAAATCCAAACTGAATATAATCCAAGCACTAATTATAGGACACAAACACAAGATAATCCCCACTGTAGTCTGGCAATCATGTATTAACTAGTGAACACTGAGATGTAAAAAGCTTTTCCTTTTATAATAACAGGGAAACTTCCAGAAAATTCATGTTAAAATCAGTTGCATAATTTCTAGTAATCAGATTGTGAAAAGGCCTGGAAACTTCCAGCACAATATTCCACAAGAGAGAATCCAGTTCTAAAAATAGCAACAGGGGAAAACCATTCAAAAATAGATACGCACATGAACAAAGCTAATAATAACTGGGCATGTACATAACACTTCCCCCCTTGAAAAGAAAAAGAAAGGTTTATGAAATAAATCTTTCTTTTTTGCAATATTATTTATATACACGTATATGACACTTTAACTGAAGTATTACAAAGGAAATAACAAACACAAATATTAATTATTTAAGACTAATGAAAATAATCAAGGTAATGAAAGTACAATTTAAAAATTGAGTTTGAACATGATTTAGGGAAAATGACTATTTGAATTTCAAACTCTTGAAAGAGCATCTGGTATAATGTTATCTTTCCCTTTTATGTGTCTTATGTCAAGATTAAACTCTTGAAGCAATAAACTCCACCTCAGTAATCTTTGATTCTTATTCTTAAGTTTGTGTAGAAAACTTAAAGGGTTATGATCACTGAATACAACAATTGGTGAAGTTGAAGAGGTTAAATAAACTTCAAACTGCTGGATTGCCAGAATTAAGGCAAGACACTCTTTTTCTATGGTAGAGTAATTTTTCTGATGTTTGTTAAATTTCTTAGAAAAGTAACAAACTGGGTGATCAATACCATTATTATCTTCTTGTAAAAGAACAGCACCAATACAACATCACTTGCATCAACAGCTAATTTGAAACACTTGTCAAAATCAGGTGCCAAGAGAACTGGTGCGCTCTTTAGTATGGCTTTCAGATGATCAAATGCATCTTGACATTTGTCATTCCATTTGAACTTTGTGCTTTTCTTAAGTAAATTTGTTAAAGGTTCAGCAATACCCGAGAAATTTTTACAGAATTTCCTATAGTAGCCAGCCATACCAAGAAATCGCATCAGCTGTCTTTTACATTTAGGCACAGGAAACTCAGAGATAGCATTGACTTTAGCTTCTAAAGGTTTAACTTGACCCTGTCCCACAAGATGTCCTAGAAATGTTACAGTAGCATGACAAACTTCAGTTTTTGCAAGATTCACAGTCAGTTTCGCTTTACTGAGTCTGTCGAAGAACTTCCTGATTCTTTGAAGGTGGTCACTCCAACTGTCTGAGTAGATGATGACGTCGTCAATATATGCATCACAGCCATCTAATCCACATATAACATTGTTTATAAGCCGCTGAAACGTTGCAGGAGAATTTTTCATCCCAAACGGCATAACTTTGTATTGGTACAGACCGTTTGGAGTAGCAAAGGCTGATACTTCTTTTGCTCTATCAGTCAGTGGAACTTGCCAGAATCCTTTTAGCAGGTCGAATTTGGTGACATATTTAGAATTTCCAACTTTGTCAATACAGTCATCAATTCTTGGTATTGGAAAAGAGTCTGTTTTTGTCACAGAGTTCACTTTACGATAGTCAGTACACATTCTATAAGTTCCATTTGATTTAGGTACTAATATACATGGTGAACTGTAATTACTCTGGCTAGGTTCAATAAAGTCATTTTCCAGTAAGTATTTTACTTCATCCTGGAGGTATTTCTGTTTCAAAGGATTCATCCTATATGGATGTTGCTTTATTGGTTTAGAATCTTCCACAATGACATCATGATAGATTTTATCAGTTCTTGTGGGGATATCAGGAAATAAATGTTCATATTCATGTATCAACTGTTTCAGCTCTTCCTGCTGTGATGGTTCCAAGTGAGAAAGTTTGTTGTCAAGGTTTCTCAAAATATCAGAATTTTCAAGTTTAGATGGACCAGGATCAGATTTATCAATAAAGTTCGAATTTACTTCAAGATCAGATACATTTGATTCTTGTGGGACAGTGTTTACAACTGTAATTGGTTTTGAAATAGAGCTATCTCTGTCAAAGTATTCTTTTAACATATTTACATGACACATTTGTTTGTTTTTACGCCTTCCTGGAGTATTAATTATATAGTTTAAATCACTTGTTTTCTTGTCAATAGTGTAGGGTCCAAAATATCTTGCCTGTAAAGGTCTGCCAGGTATTGGCAAAAGAGCAAGGACTTTGTCACCTGGTTTAAATTTTCTATCTATAACATGGGTGTCATATCTTGCTTTCATTTTGCCCTGAGACATTTTAAGATTAGACCTAGCAACCTCACATGCCCTAGACAGTCTATTTCTGAAGTCAGAAACATACTGCAGTAAATTCAAAGGTGTTTCATCATTTGAGAGAAATTTCTCTTTCAAAAGTTTTAAAGGTCCACGAACAGAATGGCCAAAAACTAATTCAAAAGGACTGAAACCAAGAGATTCTTGTACAGATTCTCTGGCTGCAAATAGCAACAAATGGATGCCCTCATCCCAATCTTTTTCAGTGTCAAAGCAATATGACCTTATCATATTTTTTAATGTCTGGTGAAATCTTTCTAAAGCACCTTGACTTTCAGGGTGATAGGCGGATGACCTGTATTGCTTGATCCCTAATTCATGCATAACCTGTTGGAAAATACCAGACATAAAATTTGACCCTTGATCAGACTGAACTGATTTTGGAAGACCAACAAATGTGAAAAATTTTATAAGAGCTTTGACTATTGACTTTGTTTTGATGTTCCTTAAAGGAATAGCTTCAGGAAAACGTGTAGAAGTACACATAATTGTTAAGAGATACTCATTTCCTGACTTGCTTCGAGGTAAAGGACCAACACAATCTATAAGTATCCTACTGAAAGGTTCATCAAAAGCAGGAATAGGTTGTAATTGAGCTTTGGGAATGGTTTGGTTGGGTTTACCTACCATTTGACATGTATGGCAAGTTTTACAATATTTAGAGACATCTGATTTGAGACCAGGCCAATAAAAATGAGTAATAATTTTGTGATAGGTCTTGTTTATACCTAGATGACCTGACATAGGACTTTCATGGCCTATACTTAGTATTTCATGACGATATGACTTTGGAACCACAATTTGGTGGTAAACAGCCCATTCATCATCAGCTGGGACATCAAATGGTCGCCATTTTCTCATAAGAATCCCATTCTTTATATAGTAACACATTGGGACCTCTGAAATTTCATCTTCAGGTAAAGCCCAAAAAATTAATTTTGAAATCTCAGGATCAGTTTGCTGTTCCTGGATAAGCTGTGACTTTGACAGCGTGTCGTGACCTTGGTCAATAGACCGTGGTGATGAATGACAAGATATTGACGAGTCTATCTGAGTATCAGACAAACTGGGATCAAGAGACTTTTTAATCTCATTATTGAAATATTGACCGATAAAAGTATCTGTCAAGTCAATGTCAGAGTTTGAGTTTTTCAAAATGGCCTTTTTAGCCATAGCTCGGGTAACTGCACAAGAAGGATACAAGTCGGGAATTTCCTGCTCGATAGGGTCATCTGTTTGACCTATATTTGGTGTGTCAGTTACAAGTGGATTAACCACAACCTTATCTCCAGCTAAGTCATTGCCTAGCAGTAAATGGACGCCTTTAAATGGTAAGGAAGGTTTAATACCAATAACCACAGGCCCAGTAACCAAATCTGATGACAAATTAACATGATGGAGAGGGATATTAACAGTTCCACACTCTACACCCTGAATAAGGACACTAGTACCGGAAGAAGTCTTCTCAGAAAAAGGCAGTATATCTGCTAAAATAAGAGATTGAGAAGCTCCTGTGTCTCTTAAAATTTTAATAGGGTTAGGTGGGCAATTATCACCTGAAAGTGATACAAAACCATTCAACATAAATGGTTCAAAAATCTCCATAGTAGAATCAGACTTGGGTTTTGTGACTATGTCAATTGTATTGGTTTTAATAGAAGACTGTGGCCTTGGTCTAAGAGTGGTGAGCCCTGTTGGTTTGGCTTCATCACTTTCTAACTTCCTTTTTAATTTCAAACATTCAGAAACAAGGTGACCAGGTTTCTTACAATAGTTACAAGTGGGTCGAGATAAGGGGTATTGACTTTTGGTTTCACTAGTAGAATTGGGTTTGGGTGTATTGGATTGACTGGGCATGCCAGATGAATTACCAGACATAAATTTATTTTGGGGATGTGAGGAAGTAGGTTTTGCTTTAGCAATAAAAGAAACTTTATGTGTAAGGTAGTAATCATCAGCCAGACGAGCTGCTTCTTCTAAAGTTTCAACTTGTTTTTCGTCTAAGAATGTCTTAACATCAAATTGAATACAACGTTTGAATTCTTCAACTAACATAAGTTGTCTGAGTTTATCAAAATTTTGGTCTATTTTCTTAGAACAGCACCATCTATCAAATAACTGTTCTTTGTTTCTAGCAAATTCAACATGAGTCTGGTTAGAATCTTTTTTACAATTTCTAAATTTTTGTCTATATGCTTCCGGGACCAGCTCATAACCTTTGAGAATAAGTTCTTTAACAGTCTCATAATGATGACATTGTTCAACACCTAGTTGTGTATAAATTTCACGAGCTTTGCCTATCAAAACACTTTGCAGAAGCAAAGTCCAGTGCTCT
This sequence comes from Tridacna crocea, assembly GCA_943736015.1. Taxonomy (NCBI): domain Eukaryota; kingdom Metazoa; phylum Mollusca; class Bivalvia; order Cardiida; family Cardiidae; genus Tridacna; species Tridacna crocea. The sequence goes on from OX031071.1 coordinate 7,858,190, forward strand.
CTTGGCCAATTTAAGTTTTCTGCAACTTTTTCAAAGTGTAGGAAGTATTTATCAACTTCTTTTTCTTGAAATGGAGGAACAAGCCTAATATGTTTTGTAACATCAAAATTGTATTCAATCTTTTGCTTCGGCTGATTTGCTCTTTCTTGCATTTCAATTTCCCTCATTCTTAATTGAAATTCTCTCTCCTTCTCTCTCTCTTCCCTTTCCCTTTCTCTTTCCTTCTCTCTCTCTTCCCTTTCTCTTTCTTCTCTTTCCCTTTCTCTTTCCCTTTCTCTTTCTTCTCTCTCCCTTTCTCTTTCCCTTTCTCTTTCCTTCTCTCTCTCTTCCCATTCTCTTTCCTTCTCTCTTTCCTGAATTTCTAATTGTCTGATCTGAAGTTTTAATTCAAGTTCTTTCGAACTTGAAACTGATTGAACGTCAACTATCAGGGAAAGAGCATTTTCATTAAAAATTTCCTCATCAACAAAATATTGTACCAAAATGTTCTTAATTTCATGTTTACGCATTGAAGATTTTATTTCAGACAATTTATAGTGCTTAGCAAGATTAAGCAAATCAGTCTTTTTACCCAAATTCAATAACTCCACAGATGGTTCAGCCATAAATTTATCTAAGTCAAAAGACATGTTTGTTTGTTGCTGGATTCAAGTACAAAATTATTATAATTACTGATTAGTAATTTAGACTAACAGGATGCATTAGATTTTTTTAAATTGTGAAAAGCAAACGTCTATGTCCTATTTTCCAATCGATGGTTAATCCCAAAAGGAAAACGAATGCGTTAGTCTATTTTCCAATCCCGGACGAGCCCCCAATTTCTGTTACGAGTCAGGCGTAACTAGAAAGAAGAAGCCAGCAACAAACGATAACAATTAACAGAATTTATTAACAAAAATATCAAATAAACAGTTACAATAGTACAAAACAATACCTTAGACTTTAAATTCAGAAGACAAACTATTCCAGTCTTAATTCCAATGTGATCCTGATCCAAACTGAATGTAATCTAAGCACACAAAGTAATCCTCACTTTACTCACCAGACTTCAGTCTAGTCTGATCCAAATCCAAACTGAATATAATCCAAGCACTAATTATAGGACACAAACACAAGATAATCCCCACTGTAGTCTGGCAATCATGTATTAACTAGTGAACACTGAGATGTAAAAAGCTTTTCCTTTTATAATAACAGGGAAACTTCCAGAAAATTCATGTTAAAATCAGTTGCATAATTTCTAGTAACCAGATTGTGAAAAGGCCTGGAAACTTCCAGCACAATATTCCACAAGAGAGAATCCAGTTCTAAAAATAGCAACAGGGGAAAACCATTCAAAAATAGATACACACATGAACAAAGCTAATAATAACTGTGCATGTACATAACAACTGGCAGAGGACACTCGTGGTGTAGCATTCTTTTCTTCGTCTTTATAAACTGTAATAATAAACTCTTACGTAGTAGTGACAGTTAGGTTGTAATGCCTTTATTGTCTCTATATATATCTCTTATAGATGGAATCTTCACCATCAGGTCTTGAAAACACTCCATACCTATTTGCACACCCTCTACTTTGCCCATATTTTTCCTTTTTTCAATGTTCTTTCTCCTTAACCTTAAAATATAATATTTTATACATGTAATAACCGGAAATTTGAGAGGAACTCTTGTAAGCTTCGCTTCCCTTCCGACCCATTTTTGCAGGATTATTTTTGCCAATTTAATGCATTGTGTTTTTTCATGTACATAAACTGAACCAAAACAAGAAACTTCCTCTGTGTTTAGGTGCAAATGCAATGTTTTAAAAGAGATCAAAATGTCAAATAACCTACATATATTCGGGCGAACGATTATGTGTCCGATAAAACAAATTTTAACTCGATTGAAAGCATTTTGCTGAAGAAACCCGCTGAAAGCGATTTTCATGTGCATGCACGGACCAGTATAATTCGTGTATATTTTTTAAAACATTTCAGTCTAATTTTATAGACTTTTATGTCAATAAGAAAAATACGTTGGAAAAAATTTTTTTTTACTTTTCTTTATTTTGACATGCCTAGAATTCCGCAAAATTTACGCGAACGTGCCATTGCCATGCTTAATGCTGGTATGACAATGAATGCTGTTGCAATGAATATTGGATGTTCTACTCGTGCTATTCGACACCTTCGGCAACGTTTTCAAGGAACAGGGCGTATGAGAGATCGACCACGTAGTGTACGTCGCTGCGTCACGACGGCAAGACCACTATATTTGGAACACCCAGCTGCGCCGCAATCGCTTACAAACTGCCACAGCCACTGCTGCTAACACCCCTGGTACATATAACAAACGTATATCTGCCCAAACTGTGCGCAATCGCTTGCGCGAGGGTGGGCTACGTGGACGTCACCCATACGTTGGTGGTGTTTTGACGCGACGTATCCGCGTAAATCGTGTTAATCAGGCACGTATGTACGCACCAACACTGGCTTAGACAACAAGTCGAGGTTTTCCATTCATCGCGGTGATGGCAGGGTTCGAGTATACCGTAGGAGAAAGGAACGTTATGCTTACTGTTGCGTACTTGAACGAGATCGTTTTATTGGTGGGGGTTCTGTCTTGGTCTGGGCGGGTATTGCACATGGCTTTCGCACTAATCTCGTCGTTATCGAAGGGAATTTGAATGCCCAACGCTACCGAGATGAAATTCTTGCGAGGCACGTTATCCCACTGTTTCAAAATGATTAAAATATCACTCTTAGCACGATAATGCCACAAGTCATATAGCTGGGGACAATATGAATTTTCTCAGGGCGAATAACATTGCATTTAATAATGACTGGCCTGCCAAAAGCCCTGATCTGAATCCCATTGAACACCTTTTGGGATAATTTGGACCAGCGTGTTAGACGTCGCCCTATTCCAAGGTCAAACGTCATTCAGCTAAGACAAGCCTTAATTCAGGAATGGAACAACATTCCACAAGCCGAAATCAATAAACTTATCCGTTCTCTGCGCCAACGATGCCAGGCAATCCTTCATGCTGTAGGTGGTCATACCCGGTAGTAATTTGTTATTTTGGTGGGCGACCCCTTCCGCATTTTAACTACCATTTCACTAATTTTGGATAAAGCCTCAGCAATATTTTTTTTCACCCAAAGTCGCAATAAAATACTCTTTTAATGCATATAAATCTAGTGTAACCCTGATTTTCATATTTATGTATACCTGCACTTAAACACAGGGAAAGTTTCTTTTTTGGTTCAGTATATATATTGTATTTCTGTGGAATAAAATATGTTAAATTTATGATATACGAACAGAAAAGTTTACGAATTTTTCAAATTCGGGAAATTGCAAAAATTTCCTCATCGAAAAAGTTTCCACTTATACAGTAATTCTTTCTGTAAACCAATCGATCTTTAATATGTTCAGTTGATGGGCCTGTCAGTTAGAGAGTCGAACACACTGGATATTAGTACAACTGAGGAATCTCATCGGAATCCGCCTTGTCGGCATCACATTATTCAATTACTGATATAAGAGGCATAAATTTATAGTAAACAAGCAATTTCGTTGAAATGATATCCCCCGCCGAAAAAGACCTTTTTTGATACAAACGTATAAGAGGTATTGTGTTTTGCATGTACATGTGGCCTTTTTGTTATTGGTCCATGATGAAATTATACATTAAGCTCCCTTGTTCCATGGCACAGGATTTCATTACATAAAAAATATAAAAGAGGTCCATAACAGGATTATACATTAAGTACCCTTTTTGCAGAACTCTGCATTTGATAAAAAAAAAACCTTTTCCATGACATGTCATATATTATGACATGTCAGGGAAAAAGGGGGGTTTATGTATATTTCCTTTATTTGTTTTCATTTCAGAATTTCATATTTGCGGGAAAAAAATGTATCAACGGACTATCCAATGGAAAACATGCATGAAGTTTCATCAAATTTTGTCAAACACCTTAACCCATTACCACTCAATCCCTACTTTTGACGCCCCTGAGAAAGAAGCCTTTTGAAAACACTGTGGGAAAAGGAGAAAATGCTGGTAACCAGCATTTTCTCCTTTTCCCTAGGTGTTTTCTACCCTTCCCAGAACAAATTTCAATTTTTCAGTCACCTTTATTTTGTCGTCTGCAAATGCTTTCAATTTGGACCGGTCTAAAATTTTCTTGTGTGGTAAAGAGTTAAAAGATAATCCCCTTCACAATATAAGCCGCCACACTGCTGCCATTTCAAGCAGGTAGCTAGAGACTAAAGTGTTGAAATTTGTAGCACCTGCCTGGGTAGCTGAATGGATACATGGTACTACTTGTGATCTAAAAGGTTTACGAACAGACTGGTGCATGGAGAGACGAATGCACAATTGACTCATTGGTCACTGGCTTTGATCAACCACTAAAAATATGAAGTTCTTAGAAAATATGTGCAAAAGTTGGAGATACACTGATAAAAAATTAAATTTGACATGAAGTCCCCTTTTTCCATGATACAGTGATAAATTGCAAAACCCTGACAACATGTGCTAGGTCGCATGATCTGTGAAAATCTCATCCAAATGTGTTGAGATATGTCCAGTAATTGAAGAGATTCTGGTGAAAAATGAAATTATAACATGAAGCCCCCTTATTCCATGATGCAGCTGCAAATCCCAAAACTTTGACAATATGCCGTCACATGATCATGTGAAAAATCCATCTAAATCTGCCAAGAAATGTGGGAGGCGTTGTGTTAGGTCACATGATAATGTGAAAATTCCATTCAAATCTGCCAATGTGGGAGGAGTTGCCTTCACAAGACTAGAATGAAATAAAACCTGAAGCCCTTTTTTTCATGACGCAGCTACAAATCGTAAAACCTTGAGAATATGCGATAGGTCAGATGATGAGAAACATTCTGTGAAAATTCTTTTCAATTCTGTCAAGAAATATGGGACAAGTTGCATTCACAAGAAATAAAATGAAGTAAAACATGAAGCCCCCTTTTTTCATGACGCAGCTACAAATCGCAAAATGTTGACAATATGCAATAGGTCACATGACAAGAAATATTCTGTCAAAATTCTATTCAATTCCTTCAAGAAATGTGGAAGGAGTTGCCTTCACAAGAAATGGAATGAAATATAACATGAAACCCTCTTTTTCCATGACACCTTATTACAAAAACAAGGGCAAATAACTGTGGTGTTGCATGGTCAATGTAGGTGAAACTTTTTTTTCCTGCATTTCCTAATGGAGGTTGACAGATGTGACAAGTTCAATGTAAAAACTTTGTATAGTTTTGAAGACAAGGCTCCAAACATCAAAAGTGTACTTAAGTGTAACTTAAGTGAAACTTAAAATCGCTCTCAGTCGGCCATTTTGCATCGAATCAAAAACACAAAAAAAAGCGTCTCGGGAGAATGGATCATTGTACATGTGTATAAAGTTTCACGAAATTCCGTCCAATGGTATTGGAGATATTTGCCGGGACGGACGGACGCACGGACGGACGGAAGGACGGACGGACAACGCTAAAACTATATCCCTCCGCCTACGGTGGGGGATAAAAAAAGTATCTTAAAAATTCAGTAGATAAAAACCGTCCACACACAAAAGACGTCATGGAACAATAATATTCCTACATATGGGCATTTAACATAGTTCAGAACTGTGTGACGAAGATAGTAATTTCTCTTGTATCGATAGAAAACGTTAAAGTGATATTACTGGTGACAATAAACTGCAGGTTTTTGTGGCGCCGCTTGAGCGGCGCCACTATATTTTTATTCGGTTTTGTAAATTGCCTATGGAGGCAGCCATATTGAACTGGTTCCATGCTTTGTTTTAACATCCGTCTATATCTATTGTACTTTGATTACCAGATCGGGGTCCATATTAACTTTTCATTTATTTGTGAGATTTTTTTTAATATATAATATTATTGTACTTTCATTGTTAGATGGATAAAAACCCGGATCGTAGACATATCAACATTTTCCTTTCGAAAAATAATAATAAAGATCCATTTCGAAAAATAACTCACGTGATAAAAATTCATCTGTCACAAATTTTCGAAGCCACCATTTTAAATATCTTACCCTGGAAAAAGGTTAAGAGGTATTTTCAAACTCTTTGACCCTAGAGCACGCTATGTGGTACCTGTGACCTCCGTTATATTTTTGTTCTAGTGTTGTATGGATTGTAGAAATATTGTTTTCCTATCGCGATCGTGTTTTTAAGACCAGCTAACTGTAACTAGCGCCTGACACGACTGGTATCATACCACCCCTCTAGTTTATGACATGACTGGTATCATACCACCCCTCAAGTCTATATAGATATAATAAGAACAGATTTAACACAATCCGATAACAGACTTTTTCTTTTGTTAATGTATGGTACATTCATTGCCAACAAATGTTTGTTTGTGTAGACAAAATCTTACAAGGGCGACGATTTTCTCCACATATGCAAATACTGGATGTTAAACGTGACAAAATGAGTCACGTGATCAACAATGTGATTCCTACTGAGCTGTGAACCCATTACCACACAATCCCTACTTTTGACGCCCCTGAGGAAGAAGCCTTTAGAAAACATTGTGGAAAAAGGAGAAAATGCTGGTAACCAGCATTTTCTCCTTTTCCCACAATGTTTTCTACCCTTCACAAGACAAATTTCAATTTTTCAGTCACTTTTATTTTGTCGTCTGCAAATGCTTTCGATTTGGACAGTCCTAAAATTTTGTCATTTGATAATGAGTTAAACGATCAGTGATTTTCATAAACGGTTTAACGCGGCCCAATGCATTGTGCCCTGTTACAGAAATAAGTGGTTTGCGGCGCCATTGATTTTCAGCATCAATATTTTCTTGTTTTATTGATATAATTAGGTGCCAGGCCATTCAATGGACGCTTGTCAAGGGGACAACAAGATCAGCTGGTCTTCTTCATAGATCAAGGACGCAAGAATTTTTCGACTGCTGTACAGTGCCCGACGGGATACATGCTCACCTGATGCTTTTCATCGCCATTGCGATTACAAAGGAACGTTTGTAACTGTTCTGTACAATCCGAACGATACCGTTTATGGTGGTTATACGTCTATGAGCTGGACTCAAGCTGCAGGAGTGTACGTGTCGGACCCCTCGGCATTCCTCTTTCAGCTGCATGGCCAACTTTATCATGCAAATCAAACCCGGTAACTGGTATTTGACCGCTATGTAAGCCAATTAAATTATGAGAGTTTGATCCCTTTTGGCCGTGAAATCGATCACATACGGAATTATACCTTGACTGGCGATCTCTGCAAACCCTTTGCACTTATAGCCCGAATTTCTTGCTTCGAGTGTAGAGGGTTTCAATTTATTGGAAAACAACTCTGCGGGATATCTGGGGTTGTAAATTACTGGGGTACCAAAACTTGTAGGATTTGTTTTCCTTTCAGGTCTTACAATTTGATCTGCCCCAAATTTTACCGACAGCACGCGTTTGAAAACTTATGGTCAGCGATAGAAATGCTGGTGACCAGCATTTGCTCTTTTTCAAGCAATGTTGTCATGACTTAATTGATACAAATTCAATAATTTGAGCCATGTTTATTGTGTTGTCTACAATTGCTTTTAAATATTGGAGCAATCATATATTACCAGTTCCTGAAGAGTTAAAAAAAATACTTGCAGGACAAGTTTCTTATGATGGGACAAAAGCCGGGGGAGGAGCGCGCCACGAACGCTCGAAATGTAAAAGTATGCACATGATTATGTTTACTGCATCTTTGGAATTTTATCCCTGATTTTTTCATCATTATTTTAAATTTAGTCTCTGATATTTTTATTGATTTGTCAATAAAAATGGTACAATAGTAAAAATGCTTCGGCTGGATACATTTCTGAATAGCTACCCACAAAGTTAGGGATAGTATGAAGAGGTGTCTCTTGTTACAATGTTATTGAAAAAAAAATATCTCCAACGTGTAGCACAGAGCTATTACATAGTCAGCAGACGGTATTTTATTGTAATTGTTTTGTATAGCATCGTCGCAAATACGTATATTAGGCTGGAAAAGTGTGATGGTAGATCAGACCACACGGGTATCGTCTGTCCTATCATAAACAAAACAATCGAATACTAATTGTACTTTTTAACCTTTCTGTTCAATAGGTCAGTTCTGCTTAAAATAATTTCGTCATTTTTTTTTAGAAAAAGTCAGTGTGTTTTGTGAGCATACGGTAAACAGAAATCAGCATGCACATTGTGTTGGAAAATCAAAATTACTTATCTTTAGTGAAGTCAGAAAGCTTATTTATTGTTTTTTAATATGGCGTAGTTTTCATTCATTTAGAAAATACATTTTTAGCCCTTTTTACACTTTTTTACAGCAGCTATCATATTTTTTTTATTTTTCCCTGATCATTCGCATTGTGCCGAGTTCTCCGATGATGACCGAATCTCAATGTTAGATAAGACGCCTATCGGGTATCTTGATTGGTGTTACATAATGGTATACATTGACACATGGACCCCGTGCTATGTTCGTTTAGATATACAAGTACCTACATAGTAATGGACTGAAGTTTATAGCCTGGTTATTTGATCAGCATCCTAGTGAAATATGAATCAAGTATCGTATAGATCTGATATAAGATCAGACTTTTTTTGAGATTATTTAAAGTCAAGTTTAACAAGATTTTGTATAAGGAATTCCAAGGTAAACGGTCAAAAGCCCCTCCTGTCATTATCCCCTACCCCCAAAACAGGTTAAGGCGGTCTAAAGCCCCTTTGCGATTTTGCAAGGGCGGTCATTATCTCCTTCACAAAATTTTAAAGGCGGTCAAAAGCCTCTCCGCGATTTCGCATAGGCGGTCATTATCCCCTTCATCAAATTTTGAAGGCGGTCAAAACCCCCATTATCGGTAGCAGACAATAGTCCATATGAGTGGTAACCATGCCGTTTTTAAACTGAAATGGACGCAAGTTATCAATGTAACAAATGTAAACGAATACTTTGATCGTAATCAAAACAAAACAGAATACTTCAAGACGTTATAGATTTCTCACAATGTTTACAAACGCAAATTGTTTTCTGCTGGTTTCAGTCACATATTGATATTGCAACGTCTATTTTTTTAAAAAGAATTTCGACCCATAAAATGAAACCGATTCGGCCCAAGATCAGACTGATTGTATTGGTCTATTGACTGCATTTCTTGTGTAGTTTACTTTTGGTCAATTATTATGATCCAATAGTACAACAATCTCAATCTTCTTTAGAAATAAAGAATTTAAAAAAAAATCATTATATATTTGGACAATGTGTAAAAACAGGACCCAAGTTAAACAAAACAATAGACAAGGTTATCATGTCATCAGTTCTTTTCTTCCCTTTATCCGTTGCTTAATCTTTTCACCCAGTCTTAAAATCTCACCTAGTTTGATACAGCATTTTCATACAAAAATGAACGATAGTGTCGTTCTTAAACTGAAATGGACGCAAGATCTCAACGTAACAAATGTAAACGAATACTTTGATCGTAATCACAACAAAACAGAGAATAGTTCAAGACGTTATGGATTTTTTTCTTACCGTTTATTTTTATGTTGTTTCGCGTCAAAAACGGCGCAAGAGCAAAGTTCTTAAACATTTCTATAGAAATAAGAAGGAGAATGGGTCAGTAACTTTAAATCAAAATGGACGGAACTTCCCATTTTTCTACAGAAATTAAAATTATATTGAAGTGAAGTAGAGATATTACAGAATACTTTAAGACGTTATGGATTTTAATCATTTTAGAAGAAAACGTGTTTTAGTCGATCAAAAAACTTTCCCTTCTGAAATTCTATATGACAGTCTGTTATCGGATATCCTTGGGGACCAGATTATCGATAAATTCCGAGGGGAGTAATTCTTGCTCGACCTGCAGCATAAAGTTGGGGATGAAGAAAGATGGCATATCTTCGGTAAAGGTGTTCCGTTGCAAAGACACAAACAGAGCCAATTACTGTAGTTCTAAGTTTGGCGCTATTTTTGGAGCTGGATATGATCTTCATCTTATGACGGCACCTAAAACTTTGAACAATTCAGATGCTTACACATTAAATGGACAGATTAATTTTAGCAGCTACAACATGCAGGGTGTAGACAAGGCCGGGTTTTGTAATAATACCTTAGGCGTAATAGAAACAGACGTTTACAGCATTACAGGTAAACTGTTTTGCAGAAATGTGAATTACTTATCCATTATTTTTGCGGTATTTGTCGAAGACAATACCACCGTGAGTTCAACATTGAATTTTGAAGACCATGTATCGTATTTTGTGCGAAGCCGAAGGAAATAAACCCAAACAAACTCATTTTTTTCTCAGGCAAATGAGTTTTTCAGTAACACTATATAATTGGAAATGGCATGTTAAAATAAACTGTGTGAGGCCATCGGTCGTGGAAATACTTTTTGATTGAAAATAGCTTCATTCGCTCATACCTTTCCATAAGCGCAATGATACAAAATATCTCTACCGATCACTTGGTCTTGGGCTTTTTCGTTCCATAACCAGTTCGTCCCATGGCTTTTTCATCCCGTGATTGCGTGCTTCTCAATTTGATTGGGCATTGATATTTACAAATCGAAATAATTGATTGCAATGTTGGGAATTTAATGTTAACGGCCAAAGTTATTTCAAAATCAGAGTTTTCAGGTATTAACTTAATTTTATTCGATATATTTACATGGTTTCTCTCTCTACCCATCATGCATCCTACTGTCAACGGACGTTACACCTGACTCCTCCTTTGTGACCAAAGGAAGACCACCAATGCACAAATAATCCTTACTTTGTCAGGAGTACTTTCTCGTTTTTACCAAAAAGGATATTCACTTGCTTCGTAGGTTGACTTCTAAACCAATATTTGAATAACATTTCTCTTTTTCTTTCAAATTATTAATTCCACAGATGGCTTCTTTGACAAATACCACTTCAGTGTTCTCAACCCTTTGATTTACATAAAGCTGTTGGGCATCGATCTTAATACATTTTCAAATTTTAGTTTGCAGGCCTGCTCTGGTCTATTTATGACACAGATAGGTACGTACAAGGTGTTGTTTACCTATCTACCGTGAAGCAAATTCACATCTTATAGGAATGACACAAGCATCTGCAGTTTTCCTTCAGTGCTTTACAGTGTCCCCATTCACTCGGACACTTAAGTGGTTTTACTCTAACAAACAAGCACGCATGTACTTTTTGCAATGAATCAATATCATTCTCAATTATCACAGGTAAAAGAAAAACTAACAAAAGCATCTCTTTGTTGCCATCATTTTGAAGAACAATCGTAATCTAAGTCCTCAGTTATAAACTAAAAGTAACCCTAATCAACCCCAAACTACAGAAATAGACGAGAAGAAAATACTTTCACTGAGGGATAAATATGCGGGGCGAATAAATAGACTTAACGGCAGGAAACCCATTTATATTTGGTCTTATAAACGGCGACCACAAACAAATCTGCAGAGTAAACATTTTTTTTTAATAATTAGCATTATGCTGCTTAATTAAATTATTTAAATGTTATATTCATGTTGTTATAAAGTTGATTGTTTACTATGCATAGCTATGTGCGAGATAAACCATTACATGTGAGTTCGTGAGTTTAGATCCATAACAAAATAAATTGTTTAGTGAGACAGTGCAGGAGGAAATCGCATTTACGAAACAAGTTTAGAAATATTGCAATCTAGTTTTAGGTAAATTATCAAGTTGAGAACTTAATCTCGTACAGTTTCGTCCAAATGGAATTCACAGAAACGAACGGACCTGTGTTATCTGTATAAAAAGACAACATATTACTTTTGTAAAAGTCCAAGTACCATTAAACTGCAAAATATTGCAGTCTAGTTTTAAGTAAATCATCAATTTGGGAACTTCATCTCGTACAGTTTTGTCCAAATGGAATTCACAGAAACGAACGGACCTCTGTTATCTGTATAAAAAGACAACATATTACTTTTACAAAAGTCCAAGTACCATTAAACTGCTAATAGTTCTGTGATCGAAAAATAAAAGTGAGTAGTAGATCCTGAATGTCTTTTTTATTTAATTGAATTTTTTACTTGAATTTACTCAACGAATTGATAAAGTTCACTTATAATTACTGCTTTATATAAATATTAGTTAAGGTTTACTGCGAAAATTTTTGTTTTTCTATTTTGAGATAGGTTCTCGACATGCTTCCACTACAATGTTTACGCTCAAGAGCGCAAATGTTCCTCCAGTATGCCTGTCATTGCGCATCTATGTGATCCGATAGCGACCATTAAAGATGCAGTAGCGCTTCGTTGCGATCAAGTGGCGATATGATCGGGCTCCCATACGATCAAGTGGTGATAGGATAGCGCTCTGTTACGATTAAGTGGCGATATAATGGCGCTCCGTTACGATCAAGTGGCGATATGATCTCGCTCCCATACGATCATGTGGCGATAGGATAGCGCTACGTTACGATTAAGTGGCGATATGATGGCGCTCCAATCGCGCTTTTGGAGGACTATATAAAAGAGTGCCTGTCTCTCAGACCGGTAGTGCAGAGGTAAAACGCCGGACTTTCAATCCTGAGGACCGTTCTGAGACACCTTGTGTTTCCCACTCAGCTAGAGGTGAACTGGTTTGGAACTCAGAGGTAGCCTCGCGTGTGTCGGTGCTTTACACTGGGCACGTTAAGGAACGAAAGAGTTATATTCGAAGAAGACCTCGGGGCTTGTACCCGGATATCCTTGTGTCAAATTCTTTTTCTCTAATGGTTCATGCCATATATGCCTCGAGCACAGAGGGACCTTAATCCTACAAAGTCATCATATCATCATTTCGCATTTGAAGAGCACCTGGTGAAGGTACAATACAACATTCTTTAGTCAACTACAATATTCCACCCAGGGAAAGGATCGAAAGGAGGGTCAAAACCTCGGGTCGCTAACGGACCGAAAACAGGTCGTATAAGGTCGCAATTCCTAGCGAGGCTACGATAGTGACTATGTACAGTTCAATCGCTATCGGGTCTCAATGGTAGTTACTTGATCGCCAGCGGAGCGTCATCTGGTTGTTATCTGAGCGGGAGTGTCCTCATAATCACCAATTCGGCAGCGATCTGAGGCGGTTTATGGCGCTCTGTATGAGGTCACGCGGCCTAGTGGAATGGGGGTATAAAAATCTGGTGCGCACTCAACCAAGCACAATCACTAATACTATACATAATTTTCCCTATACTCACCCTGCAACCAAAAACTTAATGTGACAAAGTCCTTTTCGGGTAGTAAACCCGTTCCTTTTTGTTGGCGTTGACACAAAATAGTTCCCAAGAAATAACAAACTTGCGATCTTTTTCAAAACCAGAAACACATTATAGACCTGCCCTTCCATTTTCCCTTATAAAACATTGCAACAGAAGTGCTAGCTGTCAAATATTTAAACCGGACTACTCTTGACAACAACGACCAGGAAGTACTACGCAGTACAAATGCGACACCGTATAAAGATGAAATACTGATTAACAGTTTACCCGAGGAGATCCAACTATAGATAGCAATCTGGACTCCGTTTATTCGGACATAAAACAAGACACAAGCAAGTAAGAAAAATTTTCTTTTTGGCGGGCGAAGGAAGCAATTTATGTTTTAGGTCATGAATTCTAATTTACTTATCTTAAAACAAATAATGCATTTTCTTGTGTCATTTTGCATATAAGGTATATTTTTCAATATTTTCTGTGGAAGTAATGCTTTTATTTATCAATTTCTATTTTCTGTGTAAGTTATACCTTTTAATGTTGTCTGTGCATTCAATACATTTTGGTATTTTCTGTTTATCTCAAATGGCATTGGATAAGCAATAGAAGTGGAAACAAAAGGGCCATGGTGGCCCTGTATCGCTCCACTGGCTAATAAGTAAAACCACTACATGCCAAACTTTAAAACAGTTGGCAAATTGGTTTCGAACAGGAGACCCCTGAAACAGGACACAAATTGGTATCCCTAAGTCTTATTGTCAGTAAAAAGATTTCCAAAGTTTTCACTGTATAAGGCCATCTAAAACTTCCCTGGAGTGGGATCAAATTCGAACCTAGGGCTCTAATTTGTGCACTCTTGGTAAGGACCCACTAGATATAGCTAGATGCAACATTTTGTAACCCTAGGCTTTATGACCAAGCACAGGGAGATTTCTAAAGTTTTCACCATATATGCCCATGTAAAACTTGTGACCCCCGGGACGGGCCAAATTTGACTCCAGAGCTATAATTTGAGCACGCTTGGTAGGGGCCCACTAAATAAAGCCACATGCAAATTTGGTAGCCCTAGGCCTTATGGCTAAGTGCAGAGGGACTTCTTAACTTTTCTCTATATAAGTCCATGTAAAACTTGTGACCCCAAGATCGGGGTCAACTTTGACCCAAATGCTATATTTTGGGCAGCCTTGGTAGGGGCCCACTAGATAAAGTCACATATAAAATCTGGTAGCCCTATGCCTTATGGCTAGGTGCAAGGAGGCTTCTATAGCTTTCTCAATATAAGGCCATATAAAACTTGTGACCCCCGGGCCGGAGCCAATTTTGACCCCAGAGCTATAATTTGAAGAAACTTGATAGGTCTACTAGATAAAGTTACATACCAATTTGGTAGCATTTGGCCGTATGGTTTCAGACAAGAAGATTTTCAAAGATTTCAAATGTTTTTAAGTTTTGTTATCATGGCAACCGGAGTTTCTGAAGGAATCAAATTCTTTCAGGAGGTTCTGAAGAGGACCATTGCAGGATCATTTTTGTGAAGTTTCATCAAAATTGGATGAGTAGTTTCAGAGAAAAAGATATTTGAAATAAAAATTTACGCACGGACGGACGGACGCACGACGGACACTGGGCCATGACATAAGCCCGCTGGCCTTCGGCCAGTGGAGCTAAAAAGTGTATTGTTTTTGGATTGTGTAGATGAAGATCAGACTGTACATTATATGATTTTAGATCAGCACTATCCGAAAGGGT
This sequence comes from Tridacna crocea, assembly GCA_943736015.1. Taxonomy (NCBI): domain Eukaryota; kingdom Metazoa; phylum Mollusca; class Bivalvia; order Cardiida; family Cardiidae; genus Tridacna; species Tridacna crocea. The sequence continues at coordinate 7,873,201 of OX031071.1, forward strand.
GGTCATTTGAATTCTCAAATTTTAAGTTTTTTTTTTTCTATCGACTTAAATTTTCATTATATCAGTCAATGTTAAAGTCTTTACCAGACAGCACAGTTGAATTTCAAATTTTTACCGGCGTCAACAAACTATGACTAAAGCATAGGAATCAGCCTTTGAAAGGGTAGAAAACTTTGTTGGAAAGGGAGAAATTGCTGATTTCCCATTTTACAACAATATTTTAGTTGTTAAGATTCGGAATTATGTGGTTATGGGTTAAGTTTTACCAGACATAATATTATAGACATATCCATAGAGAAAACATTTGCAGACGACAAATTTAGTGTGGCTTAAATGATGGGATTCGTCTTTGAAAGGTTTGAAAATATCTTGGTCAAAGAGGGAAATCTCGGTAAACAGCATTTTCTCCCTCTATAATTTCAAAGGTTGTCTGCATCAAGTGTCTTAGGTGGACAAACTCTTAAAGAAATTTCATCGTATTTGTTATTGTCTCCTTGTCTTCAATGCGGAAAAAAATAATATTGTATTTGTTACTGTATCCTTGTCTTCAATGCGGGAAAATATCATATACATTTAAAATATGAAGTCATATAATTTTTTTTAACCACTGCCCCATTTCAGACACTTTAATAAAATTGGCAGCACCCCTTAGGTAATATAATGCAAACATTTTCGGGGAAAAGGGTTGATTTGTATCAAATTTGAAACAAGAAAACCCTCTATTTTTTCTTTTAAAAAATACCTTTAATTTTTGTGTAAAAATAATAATTTGAAACAATGACAAAACTTAGACGAAGTGTTACTGGAATATTTTCAATTTAACCATATTTCCATGAGAAATCCTCTTATTTTTCCAAAATGATATCAACCATCTCTGTTCGGGACCTGGATATGTTAAATCTACCTCTTTTAGCTCAAATGACCACGAAATGGTCATGGTCTCCTATTAGTATGATTAATGTCCGGCGTCCGTCCACACTTTGATGTTTTCATTTCTTACGAACAAGGTCTGTAACAAAGAAACAAATGAGTAAATGCATCACAGAAATATAGGGAGCTGATGTAATGCAGAGAAATGACCCTCCCATACAAAATGACCCGGGTCATTTTTCTACGTAGAGAAAGAAGTCATTTTACTACGTAGAGGGGTCATTTCTCTATGTAGAAAAATGACTTGGGCCATTTCTCTACGAAGAGAAATGACCCATGGGTCATTTTGTAGGGGAGGGTCATTTCTCTGCATTACACCGACAGGATTCGAACCGAGAACGCCTGGACGAAAGGTCAATGCCATAACCATTTAGTTAAAAAGAATTCTTCCAAACGTAGTTGTTAGGTATTGTATTTAAATCGGGATGAAGTCATGCATGAAGGAGTGGTCTCCCGTAACACACCCACTCTTAAAGTCATCACTTATTGATGACTGGAAGCCATTTTAGGCAGAGAGTCCGTTTTTGGACAACAAATTTGATTAATGGCTCAATGGCCGATCCCGGAGGAGTCCCCATCTTACGAACAAAGTCCGTAACACAGAAACAAATGAACAAATGCATGGCGGAAATACAGGGACTGGACAGGATTCGAACCTAGAACTCCCGGACGAAAGGCCAAAGAGAATTCTCCCTAACGCAGTCGTTAGGTATTGTATTTAAGTCCAGATGAAGCCATGCATGAAGGAGTGGTCTCCCGTAATACACTCCAGCGCCTATAAATATTAAGCAATCAACAAGATAAATTTTGAGATGATCGGATAGGTATGTTTAGAGTTACATGCCATTGAATTTGAAAAATGCTAAACTTTACATCGTTTACACTCTACCTTCTTCATTTTTATATACCGACAATCGCACAAAATCCATAACTCTACTGTATGGTATTTTTTAGGTATTGCTCTTTGTTATCTAAAATGTTGGACTCTAGTCTGGAGCATAACTACCAAAGTGAATAAGCCATTAACATGAAACTTCATATGTAGATAGATCACATTTGGGAGAGGTGGATTGTAAAAAACTGTAACTCTCTTGTTATTATCTTTTTAGTTAATGCTATTCTTTTTACATGTTGGATTTTTGTCCAGATCCTAACTTCCAAATTATATAAAATCTTGACTTCAAAATTCATATGCAGATGCAGATGCAGATGAGACGTGCAATGCATAAGGGGCATAACTCACATGTCGTTATTTTTGGAGTCATTTTTTGTTTTTAGTTACTTTACAAAATAATTCCTTGTCTGGGGAATTTTTCCAAGGTATGAAACCTATTGACTCCAAACTTCATTTACAGACAGAAAATAATATGACAAGAGCATTGTTCAACATCAATAACTACGTCCCTATTATATTTGGAATTTTTACCCTTTTCAAAACAGTCAGTATAACAGACCATTGTTTATTATCCAATCATTGATTGCTAAACCCGTAACCAGAAGACAAAATTGTCGACATGTCCAAACTGAAAGCATCTGGAGATGACATTTTTAGTTGCTAATTGCCTTTTCAAGGTAGCCTTTGTGCATGATTTCTAAGTAAAATGGGCAATACAGATCAAAGATCATATCGTACACTCTTGATCTAAACTAGCCACAAAGGCAACTACAGCTTGTGAATGGGGCCTTGAAGGTTAAACAATTAACTCTTTACAAATGGCTTTACTCTTTACCAAATGGCTAAATTTAAGACTTTTCTCAGTTAACAGCATTAATCGCAGACAACAAAGGAAACGTGACTGAAAAGTCACTTGTTTTGGGAGGTAGAAATATTGTTAGAAAAGGAGAAAATACATATACATGTACTGTTTATTTGTGTTTTCTCCTTCACCTTCATTCTTTTCAAAAGCATACTTCCATGGGGTCGTTAAAAGTCAGGATTGTGTGGTAAATAATGGACAGGATTTAGATGCCAGACCTGGAGTCATTTACGTGATGATGTAATTAATTACATCACAAATTACATTGGAAACACTCAATTACAATTATAATTATAATAACAACAAAATACATATGTAGTTACTTACATTGAAATTACATTATAAATGTAATTAATTACAATGACCAATTAAAACGTAGAGAAGTGATGTACATATAGGTAATCAGTCAAGATTAAAATCAGATTAGAAAAGGTTTAATAGAATTATCGTTATTCAATTTCATTTTCAATGATCAGTCCATGACCACTTTGGAAAATGACCAAATCATTTTTGTTCTATGAATAAATGTACATGTAAGAGTTTAAATGTGTTCACAAAACAATTATCCTATTCATTTACAAGTGAAAAAATGGTTTAGTCTCACTGGACAATTGGCTTATCCCCTCACTTTCACACCAAGTTCTGTGTAATTCAAGCTATACCAGGCCTAGGACAGTAATCCCATTGACACCAAATTCCTAACAAGAGGGCCTTGATGGCCCTTAAGTCGATCACTTGAGCCTTTTCACCAAACATGACCAATTTCTTCCGAGATATTATTACAAAAATATTTTAAGCTTTTATGAGTATTTAACTGAAATTTAGCCTATAGTGTGTATCAAAGATTTTACTATAATTTGTCCCAGTAACCTACTTTTTAACCCAACATAGCCAATTTAGCAAGGTGTTGCAGATATTATCAAAACAAAGATCCTGACCTGCTTTAATAAGTATTTATCAAGAAAATGTTCTTTTGAGCGCACACAAGATATTTAGCAGATTTTGCCGAGTGAACCATTTCGACTTGATGCAACCCATTTTCAATTTCATTTGAGATATAATCAAGAAAGACATTGAAGACAAGAGAAGAAAATAGTCAAGAGCGTCGGGTAAAGTCAATGGATTGAACTGCATTTGAGTTGAACCAGATTGGATTTAATAACCAGAATGAACCAATGGGCCTGGAATGGCCTCAAAACCAAATTTGACAATATTTCTTCAGTCTGGTATAAATCATCAAATATTTACATTTACCATAGCCACTTACTAGTTTCAAATTCGCTAGTCTATCAGACTTTCAGTAGTTTGATTATATGTTTTGTTTAAATGTGTACACTGAATATCAAATACTTCTCATGTTGTTCTGTTCTGCCAAAACTGTATTACTGTAACTGAACTGCTTTCTTGCTTACAACTGTCTGGACGTCCTTGTTTGAGTTTGTTGTCGGTACTCGACCATCCGTGCCTTTCCCTACGTTGTAGGATTGCTCTACGTTATTTTGGCTGGGCGTATGTGGTGGGTTCGATCGATGACGACAGATATGAAAGTTGAAGATGACATTTAATGGTGATGTTGCAGACAATGTACACGGATATTCACACACATGGATGTAGACTATACAAGAACAACGTAATCTGAAAACAAAACATAACAATAATAAGCATTCTCTCCATTATAACAAGGAGACTAGTTTGCATTAATTTACGCGGTCTTAGATCGCATCACGAAAATTCGTGTAAACAGTTTAAATAACCCATTCTAGGCAAACAATTATCACAATACAACATACAGACTGTAATTCAAAACATGTTGGTGACAAAAAGAATGAAGTCGCAATGTGTAGAAGAAGAGTATCCCGGCTAGGTTATTCAAACAAAGATTAGTAAAATGTTAGAATTACCCACCTGTGAACCATAAGTGAAACTTACTAACTATGGTGCACATTAACGGCCATAATAATTGGTAAAGAAGTAAAACAAATTCGCAATCTTTTCCAAGAACATTTTATTTCAACCAATTTCCGCCCTGTGGCAAGTTAGTGATAAACCTTGATATTCCCTAAAAAGTCACTTCAGACGACGTTTTGGTCTATGTGCAAGGCATATTATGTTTAAGATAATACCTGTGTAATGCACTTCCGCTGAACATGGGTAAAAAATTCTAATTGGTTGATAAATAAGGATAAATAAGGATTTATGCAGGAATAATATTTTTGCACATTTCTAACGGATCAGAATTTCCGTTTATGTCTATCTTCAAATTATTTTATGATACTTTTGTTTGTTTTCTGAAAAGAGAGGTAATTATTATCTCTTTTTGAATTGAGAATATAGTGGTTTTAGATTTATAAATGATAATTCAAAGAAGGAAAAAACGGAAAAAATAAAAAGGTGAAAGTAGTTCAATAATTCTCATTTTTAATTATAGCTAATTTTGCAGGAAGATGTTTTAGTGGAAATAGCTATTTTCCATTACACAGGTCTTACCTTAACAGTTTAAGTAAATAATATTGAATGAAAAATGTTGCCTGTCTTTCTCTTTCTGAATGAGCATCAAGTGTGCAGCAACATCGAAACATATTTTCCAACATCTCAAAAAATATCGTTGCAAAATTACTTGCTAGATACCTGTTTCCTTTGTAAGATATTCACACCTGACTGTTTAGCATGGTCTTTAGTAGAAATTGAAATTGAATTATTTCTCTATAACAGAAAATAGACTCGTCTGTATTCAAACACTAGCAGGTGAATATCGTTGCCCAAAATTTCTGATTATTATTGTAAACCGTTAAAGAACTCTATATAATGATAAGAAATATCCTGTTCTGATTTTTTTTTCGAAAGCAGTCTTGGGCTAAAATAATATGAAAGTTCCAAAGCCGAAAGGGTCATTACTGTGTCAATTTTTTAATATTATCTCGCCCTATTAATTCAGTTTTAGTTGGGATATTTAACACCTAGTTAAAGTTTGATTTTAATATCTTCTGTAATAACAAAAATATTATAGCTGTCAATATTTTGAAACTTTTCAGCCGACAGAGGGGCTTGACTATGTCGAAGAAAATTTGATGATTGACTCTGTTGTATGAATTATATTTAGTACAAGTTTGAAGTAAGCGTCAGTGGCATTGAATTTGCCAAAAAGATGTTCACAAAACGACTGATTCTATTCTACCTTGGAGCATTTGATATTATCAAAACTAAACTAATATTTATATCGTTTTGATATACGATGTCAGGTAAATTGATACGTCTTTCGTTTCAAAGTAGCTACATTCCAAAAAATAATTATTTTCAGTACACGCCCCATCTAATGTGCACAGGACATCTCGTCTTCAGGAATAGTTCCATCGTATCAACCTGTGTCAAATGGTAAGTAGTCCTTTTAAAAAAAAATATTTATAAGTTATTTTCAATAGACTTGCTTTGTATAAAACTTAAATAAATTTTGCCTTTGTTAGTATTTTGCAATTGTTCGAGTCAATTTTGTTTATACTGATCGATTAATGTTTGCTTGACCAGTTTATCGATAACTTACGGTAATTGGTTAGATAAAACTAATTTTCCCAGAGAAGAGGCCTCCCAACAAGACTAGAATCTCCTTAAGTGTAATTTGCCATTTGAAATCATTTTCATAGATATTCATGATATAGTCATGAATTTTGAAAGATAGTGTTTCTTCTTTAACTGTCATATGACGATTTTCCAAAATGAAATCATGCGGCTTTTAATGGTTACTGAAATAGAATATCTGCCAAGTTCAACATTCAGGAATTACAACGGTGTTGATTTCCTTCCCTTGATTATTTTACTTGAAGAGTTACTCTGCATTTACTCCTAGTGAATACTCCGAGTTAAAAAGGGGCATAACATTGTCAACTTTTTAAGATAACCTCCTACTTTTATTTCAGTTTTAGTTGTGATATTTAACTACTAGTTAAAGTTTGATGTTAATATCTTCTTTCAGTATCCCCCCCATCTAATATGCACACAGGACATCTCCAGTCATCAGGAGTTCCATCGTATCAACCTGTGTCAAACAGTAAGTAAAAATATATTTATAAGTTATTTTCAAATGAATGGCTTTGTTTTAAAGTAAAGTAATTTTGCCTTTGTTTGTATTTTGCAATTGTTTGTGCCAAATTTGTTCATACTGATCGATTAATATTTACTTGACCAGTTTATGGATAACTTCATTGGGTAGATAAAACTGATTTTCCCTGAGATCAGGCCTCTCAACGAGACTAGAATCTCCTTAAGTGTATTTTGCCAATTGAAATCATTTTCATAGATACTCATGATGTAGTTATGAATTTTGAAAGAAAGTGTTTCTCCTTTTACTGTCATATGACGATTCCAAAATTGAAATCATGCGACTTAATGGTTACTGAATAAGGATATCTGCCAAGTTCAATATTCAGGAATTTCAACGGTGTTGATTTCCTTCCCTTGATTATTTTTCTTGAAAAGTTACACTGCATTTGCTTCTAGTAAACATTTCGAGTCAAAAAGGGACATAACATTGTCATTTTTTAAAGAAAACCTCATACTATTAATTCAGTTTTAGTTGTGATATTTAACTACTAGTTTAAGTTTGATGCTGATATCTTCTGTAATAACAGAAATATTATACATGTCAATTTTTTGAAACTTTTTAGCCGACAAAGGGGCTTGAGTCTGTGGAAGAAAATTTGATGATTTACTCTGTTCTATGAATTACAATTAGTACAAGTTTGAAGTAAGCGTCAGTGGCATTGAATTTGCCAAATTGATGTTCACAAAACGACTGATTCTATTCTACTTCAAAGCATTTTATATTATCAAAACTAAACCAATACTTATATCGTTTTGAAATACGATGTCAGGTAAATTGATACGTCTTTCGTTTCAAAGTAGCTACATTCCAATAAATAATTACTTTCAGTGCCCGCCCCATCTAATGTACACACAGGACATCTCCAGTTATCAGGGGCAGTTCCATCATATCAACCTGTGTCAAACGGTAAGTACTCCTTTTTTAAGAAAATACTTATAGGTTATTTTCAAATGAATGGCTTTGTTTAAAACTAAAGGAAACTTTGCCTTTGTTAGTATTTTGCAATTGTTCGTGCCAATTTTGTTTATACTGATCGATTAATGTTTACTTGACCAGTTTATGGATAACTTCATTGGTTTGATAAAACTGATTTTCCCAGAGATCAGGCCTCCCAACCAGAATAAAAGTGTATTTTGCCATTTGAAATCATTTTCAAGATACTCATGATGTAGTTATGAATTTTGAAAGAAAGTTTTTCTCCTTTAACTGTCATATGACGATCTAAAATGAATCATGCGACTTTTAATGGTCACTAAAATAGGATATCTGTCAAGTTCGACATTCAGGAATTTCAACGTTGTTGATGTCCTTCCCTTGAATTTTTTTTCTTGAAAAGTTACTCTACATTTGCTTCTAGTGAAAATTCCGGGTCAAAAAGGGGCACAACGTTGTCAAATTTTTAAGATAACCTCCTACTATTGTTTCAGTTTTAGTTGTGATATTTAACTACTAGTTAAAGTTTGATGTTAACATCTTCTGTAATAACAGAAATATTATCAATGTCAATATTTTGTAACCTTTCTTCCGACAAAGGGGCTTGACTATGTCGAAGAAAATTTTATCATTGACTCTGTTCTATGAATTACAGTTAGTACAAGTTTGAAGTAAGCGTCTGTGGCATTGAATATGCCAAAATAATGTTCACAAAACGACTGATTTTATTCTACTTCAAAGCATTTGTTATCGTCAAAACTAAACCAATACTTATATCGTTTTGAAATACGATGTCAGGTAAATTAATACGTCTTTCGTTTCAAAGTAGCTACATTCCAATAAATAATGACTTTCAGTACCCGCCCCATCTAATGTGCACACAGAACATTTCCAGCTATCAGGGGTTCCATTGTATCAACATGCCTCAAGCGGTAAGTTGTCCTTTAAAAAACATATTTATAGGTTATATTCAAAAGAATGGCTTTGTTTAAAGCTTAAGGAAATTTTACCTTTGTTAGTATTTTGCAATTGTTCGTGTCAGTTTTGTTTATACTGATCGATTAATGTTTGCTTGACCAGTTTATGGATAACTTCATTGGTTAGATAAAAACTAATTTTCCAAGAGTTCAGGCCTCCAAACAAGACTAGAATCTCCTTAAGGGTATTTTGTCTTTTGAAATCATTTTCATAGATATTTATGATGTAGTTATGAATTTTGAAAGAAAGTGTTTCTCCTTTTACTGTCATATGACGATTCCAAAATGAAATTATGCAACGTTCAATGGTTACTGAATAAGGATATCTGCCAAGTTCAAAATTCAGGAATTTCAACGTTGCTGATGTCTTTCGGTTGATTATTTTTCTTGAAAAGTTACTCTGCATTTGCTTCTAGTGAAGATTCCGTGTCAAAAAGGGGCATAACATTGTGTATTTTCTAAGATACATGTAACCTCCTACTATTATTTCAGTTTTAGTTGTGATATTTAACTACTAGTTTAGGTTTGATGTTAATATCTTCTGTAATAACAGAAATATTATAAATGTCAATATTTTGAAACCTTTCTTCCGACAAAGGGGCTTGACTATGTCGAAGAAAATTTGATCATTGACTCTGTTCTATGAACTACAGTTAGTACAAGTTTGAAGTAAGCGTCTGTGGCATTGAATATGCCAAAATAATGTTCACAAAACGACTGATTTTATTCTACTTCAAAGCATTTGTTATCGTCAAAACTAAACCAGTACTTATATCGTTTTGAAATACGATGTCAGGTAAATTAATACGTCTTTTGTTTCAAAGTAGCTACATTCCAATAAATAATGACTTTCAGTACAAGTTTGAAGTAAGATTCCGTGGCATTAAATTTGCCAAATTGATGTTCACAAAACGACTGATTTTATTCTACTTCAAAGCATTTGTTATCGTCAAAACTAAACCAATACTTATATCGTTTTGAAATACGATGTCAGGTAAATTAATACGTCTTTCGTTTCAAAGTAGCTACATTCCAATAAATAATGATTTTCAGTACCCGCCCCATCTAATGTGCACACAGAACATTTCCAGCTATCAGCGGTACCATTGTATCAACATGCCTCAAGCGGTAAGTAGTCCTTTAAAAAAAATATTTATAGGTTATTTTCAAAAGAATGGCTTTATTTTAAAACTTAAGTAAATATTGCCTTTGTTAGTATTTTGCATTTGTTCATACCAATTTTGTTTATACTGATCGATTAATGTTTGCTTGACCAGTTTATGGATAACTTCATTGGTTAGATATATCTGATTTTCCAAGAGATCAGGCCTCCCAACAAGACAAGAATCAGTAGTGCTATTTACGGGCCAGCCGCCTGACCCGCTGTTGGCTGCGCAACGTTTGCGCCCGGAAACCTGTCCATTAATCATCGTACGCTATTTTCTCTACGTTGATGGATGGTTTTGAACCGCCCAAATTACTGTAGTGTCGTGAGCAGTATCGTTTGACCTCATTTATTTGTTTTTAAAAAGGTTATCGTCGATTTATCACAACCTGAATGATTTACGTCAGTTGAGGCCAACTCTTGTTTCAAAACGTGCACTGCCAATGTTGTGAAAGATTAGAACGTAGATTACGTCCAAGAAAGTTCGAAGTCGGTTTCTCACAAAACTAAATGCTTCACGACGGTTGAATAAATGTTGTGGAAGATTAGAACGTAGAAGATTACGTCCAGTTAAAAGCAATCGTTCCACTTTCCCCTCGCTCCAGTAACATTAGACTAGTTATATCGTAGAAGAAAGTTCGAAGTCGGTTTCTCACAAAACTGTAATCTTCACGACGGTTGAGGCAAACACCTGTACCGTCCGGGTCGTCAAAGTGTCCGGTATTCAAAATGTAATGAATTGGATCGTTGTTGCATAAATGTTGAGGAAGATAAGAACGTAGAAGACTACGTCCATTCAATCGTTAAATGCACTCGTTCCAGTTTTCCCTCGCCCCAGTAACACATGACTAATTTCAAGCTGAAGGGTTTAAAGGGGGGTATTTAGAATTTTCACATTACATCATATTAAAAAATATATATGTTACTGAAATTTATAGGAAAAATCAAAACAAGTTATCAGTAATTAAGAATCATAAAATTGCAAAAAAAAAATGTTGTGGTGGTATTCCCTTAAGAGGCTACGTAGCCTCTTAAGCTATTTTTAGATTTCCCGCCAAAATCAAAAAGCATTGTGGGAATGTTAAGTGACTTGCACGTGACTTATGACTATTAAATTCCATGACATAACAAACATTTAATTATTTTCCATAATGTCTAGAACTTTGGATGCGATGTTTGAAGCTTCGTCTGTATATTTCCGGTATGTAAATGAGCGAGTTGCTCATGTAAAAATAGACCGTGTTTCCCTTCAGTGTCGACATGAGCTGTAGTAAATCTCTAATTCATCTAGCTGTCAGATGGTTTTTGACTACTGGGTTTAATGAATGAAAATTATAAGGCTTTGGGAGTACAATGATGATTTTTTTTTTTTTGGTATTTTTTGTAAAATTTTGTCCCAAAATCTGAAGGGCCATCTTTAACGAGACCATTATCATAAGTCATACAGAAGAAATGAGTGACAGAAAGAGGTAATAGGTAACTGAACATATGCATTCCTTTTTTTTTCCACTCTAGAAGATGTATAACCCGTTGAAGTAGAAACAAGAAAAAAAGAAGACGCAAGGGCTTCAAGGTCGCCCGAAAATGATTGTTTTTCCATTATTAAACTGAGAAATATATAGACAACAGAATTGATCTGACTCCAATTTTTTCAGTTATTTTTCATTTGTGATAAAAATAGCTAGATCTTTTGTTTTCCAATGAAATTGACATGACAATAGTAACCTAAAATGTCATAAAATTTGCCATATGACCAACTGTCAAAATAAAGTATGGGCTTTCGCACTGCAAAACGTTCAAATGCCCGATTTACATTTTATTCTACTTTTATGCCAGTATTCAATTTCGCCATCTGAGAATAACAGCATAATTAAAAGAAATGCTACAAATACATTTTTTTCAGCCATGAGTACAAAAATATTGTATCTCGTTTATAATTGGAGATACATGTATACCTAATAATTGGTCAATGGTTACAAAATATACATGTGGTTACTAAATAGTTTATTTTACAACTTACATTCAAGTTATATTTCCCTTGTGAAGTTTCTTTTTCCATTGCGCCGGTCCCGTGCAATGGTAATTTAGAAGAAGTTTAATGATCTGGGTACTCAATAGGTATGGGGAAAAAAGTTTCAGCTTATTTAACTTATAACTTATCAAGTAATGTCATCTTTATTATATATATTATCAACCATAAACTCATTCTTTTTTTCAAAATGGTCAATCGTCTAGTTCCAAACTACCTTTGCCCTCTTGTCCCGCCCACTATTGGAAGTAACACGACGTACAATCTTCGTAATTCTAATGACTTGGCAAATATAGTTTGTAGAACTAGCGTTTATATGAATTCCTTTCTGCCATCAGCTGTAAGCGCATGGAGCTCTTTGCCACAAGCTACAAGAGAAACTGACTCTCTGTCGTCGTTTAAACGTTTGCTGAACATAGACAAACCCACTCCTTGTAAACTGTATTTTTATAGGGAAAGAAAAATGCAAATTATTCATACTCGACTTAGAAATACATGTAAATGTAACGATCTAAAACAACATCTCTTCTGGAAAAATATTGTGGCTTCTCCTCTTCGTTTGTCGTTGCGAGGAAGTTGAATCTAATACACACTACTTCTTTGAATGCAGATTTTATCATTCGAACAACACTCGGACAACATATTAGTGCAAAATCTGCTTTTAATATTGATACAGTTCTTTTTGGAGACAATGAACTCTCCCTTGTCGAAAACAAACAGATCTTCAATGCAGTTCATGAATACATTGATAAAAGCAAGAGATTCTCTTAGTTTTAATCAAATACATTAAAAGTCCTCTTTTTTGACAATGTAACACGTTACTGTCGAGAACTTATAAATTATATACATGTACAAGTATAATTTTGTATCTTTTGTTGCCACTCTGCTAAATCACTCAATCACCAATCACCATTCCTTTTTTCTTTTTCAGATAATGATGCCTTTTTGTTCTTTACATTCATTACTTTCTGATTTTTATGATAATCTTTTCTCTTCTTGATATTATTTGATAGTATTGGAGTATCATGTGATTTAGCTTGGGGAGGGGAACTATATAAGCAATATGCTTTCGTCCCGATCCTTTTCACATTTATTTCTTGTATTATCTATGTATAGCCAATACAAAATACAGTTTAACAAGATGAGAAAAGACAAAAATGCATGTATATCAGTAATAATTTGGAAAAAATTAGTGTGTGTCGGCATTACATGAAATACTTAATGTTTTCCGAAGGAATAATGGAAAAGATAATTACAAATTACGTTGTTTACGTTGAAAAACCAAAAACCGTTGACATACAAGAATTCAAACATCACCAAAACTATCTGCTGCTGAGCGCGCCTAAATATGGTATTGCAAATGTTGTGCATCAGGACCAGACAGCACGCAATGTGCATTCTGATCGCTAATCCACAAAGTCTGAAAATTAACGGTTCGAACTACTCAATCTTCAGCTTTTCTTTCCTGAAAAATTTTCAATTACATTCATAAATACGAGGAAAGTCTGATAACATTTCGAATATCTGAAATTTAAAAAAAAAAGATTTCATGTACAATGTACATTTATACAAATAATCAACTGCGAATGATAAAACATATACATGTATACTGATAATTGCAACCAAATTCTGTAGGTGAAGTTTCTGAGGACAGTGTAGATTAAGATCAGTCTTACAAGAAATGCTCTCTGATCCTAGATCTACACAATCCAATACACTGATCAACACGCTGAACTACGTACATATATATGAATTCATATACGGTATAACCTGACAAAATAAGTAATAATTACGGATATTGCTAAACATGTAAGCTGGCATGTAAACTGATTAATGTAACCAAAGCCAGTCAGTGAAATATCTGAGGACAGTGTAGGTCAAATTCAGACTTACCAAAATTACAATCTGATCCTAGATTCACGCAATCTAATGTATATAAGATGATACATGTAACCAAAGCCGATCAGTGAAATATCTGAAGAGGGTGTAGATCAAGATCAGACTTACCAAAATTGAAGTCTGATCCTAGATTCACGCTGTCTGATGCATATAAGCTGATATTTAAATCAAGTTATTATCCATTTTAAAATTCAGTCTGAACTTTAAGACCTGTGTTGGGTGCATTATATTGTACTTGTTCGAACTTGGTAATTTTTCCATTTCCCCTTCTGAGATTACCTGCTTAAAGAAGGAAATATTGCTACAAATATATTTTTTTAACCGTAAAAACTTTATTTTTCAATATTCCTGTTGATATACCTTAGGAAAGATATATGAGTACAAATATACACGTTTGAAATCATACATATTTACTTTATATAGTAACAAATGTATAATGTCTATTGCGTACTTTCTTTTCCATTGCGCCAGTCCCGCACAAAGGAAATTTAACCCTTTCCCAAACAATCCCTTATTTTTACGGATCTAGAATAGTAGCCTTTTGAAAACATTGTGGGAAAAGAAGAAAATGCTGGTAACCAGCATTTTCCGCTTTTCCCACAATGTTTTCTACCCTATCATAGACAGAAATCATCTTTTCAGCAAGAGTTGAAATTTCGTCTGCTAATGCTTTCAATTTGGTCTCGTCCAAAAGTTTGTCGTTTGGAAAGGGTTAAAAGGTTTTAACATTTCGCCATCTAGGAATACGTGCATAAAGGAAAAATATCATTACAAGTACATTTTTTTCAGAGGTACAAAAACATAATTTTTGGTTTTTACTTGTAAATTACCTTTAATAGGTAGAAAAAAAAACATGTTTCAAACCATTATTGTTATTCTATTTAATAAACAGGCATAATATATTTCCATGCGTATTTTCTTTTCCATTCCGTCCATTGCTCTAAAATATTTCCATTCCGCTCTTTAGGCCTACTGTTAAAGAGTCATTATCTCCCGCTAGATAGCATTCTATGAATAACTCGAATCATCGGAGAATATGACATGCGCAGACAACGGTAAAGAGTAGGAGCAGTTCTGCATTTCCATTGGTTCCTAAGATCATGTGACTGGACGAGTTCATTTGCGTTAAATATAGATGCATTCTGCACAAGAACATTAATTGTTTCACAAAATGTTGCGCAGCAGACCGTTAATAATTCTTTCACGATTCTTTATCGGTTTAAAAACAAGTAAACAACCTCAAAAAAGGTGAAGAAAACCCCACACAACAATTTCACAAACATTCACAACTATTTTACCAAATTAAACCTGGCGAATATGATGAAAGATTTCAACCGGAAGTACCTACACTCTCCATGAACATCTCTTCTGAACTATATTAAATATAAGGTCGCCGGCTTCTGCCGGGCGACCAACAAGCGAGTTAATCTTTCGGTAATTCCACTTTTACTTCTATAAAACGCGACGAAAGTGCGAAAGATAGAAAGAAATATAACTAGGGTGCTGATGTTATTAAATATAGAGGGTAAGGTACTGGTGATAAAAACAAAACGTTACATTTCACAGAGAAAAATCTTCCGGTAGAGCTTTAAAATCGTGTTCGAAATGTTTAACCCGTTTCAAAATAATTAGAAACAAAACGTGAAAATTTTTACAGAGAAGAATAAAAAAGAAAACGTTATCGTCTAGTAGAGCTAAAAAAAAATTAGGGGATACAAGAGTTTAATGACGAAGCAAAACAGTTGTGAATCCGAAACAGGTTAAAGTTCATTATGCGAGGTTGTTGTACCATTTATCTAAAGCTTGCGCTAGTTCGGGATTATACGAAAACGAACTTTTACAAATCATGGATCTGGAAAAAAAATGAATTAGTACATATTTCTATTTGTTTCTACTCCGTTTGGACGTATTATAATGAAAACGACTAACCAGTAAAAGGTTTCTTTTTTGTCTTTAATCAAACAATTTTAACGACGTAATTGGTTTAAAAAAAACCAACAAGGAGGAAATGAGCCAAATTTAGAATTACCTGTCAGAGTCACGTTTTACATGAGACGACAGACAGCATACGTCCGCATTATATTGTTCCTTTTTCAGCTGGGAAGTCGTTGTGAATGGTGCGGATTTTTATTTGGAAGATTTAAATGAACGAACACGAGCAGATTCAGCGCGACTTAGAGCCGATGTTTGGAAACGTAAATGTTTGTTTGTCATTCTATCAAAGCGTTTCTTTTTTTTTTTGCAGTGGCCTAGTGGATAAGCTTGAGACTCGTAACCTGGAGCACCGCTGGGATTGTCCTTGGACAAGACAAGTCCTAGCCTATTACCGGTGACAGATATGTAAGCTGTCGCCGTGATGAAATAATCTTTCGTGGGACATTTTTGGACTTGAGAACAGCATTGCTGGTTCTAGTCGATCATTTTGGAAGCCAAGCTTTAATTTTTTTTTTTGGCGCTAACCATTTGTTTCAACGATGGATATGCAGAAAAACAGTCAGTAATGAATGATACTGGTAAATGGAATTTTAGGAAAGCATGAATAAGTGTACTGTCTGCTGCAAAAAAAATGTAACTTAAAAGAACTTGAGGGATTCGAAAGGGATGGAGGGCCTCAGCAATTCTCCTTCTAGAACAACATTTTCCAATATCTTCCCTTGATGAGGTCGAGTTTGAATACTCAAACCGAATAATCCGAATGTTAGTATTCGTCAGTAGACAATGGGGGTAAAGGAGAAAAAAAACTGTAGGCGGCGTTTTTCCTTAAATGTATGCGAGAGTTAATTATTGGGGCTACCTACGCCTTTCACAACTCTAAACTACTTTCGGACAGGATCAGGCTGCTTAAACCTGCTGTTTGATCTTTGTTCACGCTCCTTGTATATTCTTGGCGAAGACAACTCCGACATTGCGTCTGTTCTTGACAGCTTTATTTAGCGCTCCGGTGATCGAGTCAATGTTTGCAAATAAGCCCTACTCACGTAAAAAAAGGTTTATCTCGAACATTTAATGGATGCGGATAGGATTGTTTCGCTACCACTTAAGCTACGGGGAAGAGAAGAATATGCTGGTGTCTGGCATTCAGTATGCCGGGCCAGAGGCCTAAATACTCATACAAGAGCCGAGCCGTAAAATACGTGGACATGTTCAGAGATATAACTGCAATAATGATGAAAGCGGCTTTAACCACTATTCAAAAAATACATTTTTACTTGGCTTAGCGACAAGAGGAAAAAAGAAATGTGTATGTAAATTAAATGGAAATTAATGTCACTGTCTAAACATGATGTTTTAATTCTTAACATTACGACACGATTTTGATTAAATGGAATGCACCAGCGGATGACTCATTTTTAAAACCTTCTCTCTTTGATACGTTTGGAAAACAAGATCGCGGAAAGAGGAGAAAATACTCGTTACCAACAGTTTCTTTACTTTCTACAATGTTTTCAACTTTCTTTTAGGAACGTAAAAAGTCGGAATGTGTGGTAAAGGGCTGAAGACACGGAAATAAAATCACGAGAGAGCAACGAAAATGACCCTCTAGCGCTCGATTGATCAAATTATTTTTCTTTTTGAACCCGAAAGATTATTTTGTTCACCGATTTTTTCGGAATCTGATTGTGAAAACAAATTAATGATGGAAAAAGGAGTAGTGTCCATATTTAGAAACAGGTTCTTAACTTTTTGTTCTTTCAGGTTTCTGAAAATCCAGCAAGTAAGCCTAGAGGTCATCACTGCGAGGAGTGCAACAAGTCGTATACAACGAAGTCCTCTCTCACTCGTCATATAAAAGCAGACCATTGCAACGAAAGATATTCGTGTTCAACGCGCGAGAAGCCCTTTAAATACAAAAATGATGAACAACGTCACGAAAAATCATGCATTAAAACAAGCCATTTCTGTCCTAAGTGTGACAAGCGATGTTCTTCCGCTTATGGCCTTAGACGCCATCTATCTTGGCATGAAAAACAATCCATGAAAGAAATAAGCGCAGCAACTACGTCAGAAAATAAAACGCGCTAAACACGCTCCAAATTAATTTGGAGCGTGTTTAGCGCGTTTTGTGCGGCAAGTGCGGGAAAATTTGCGTCAGCTCTATCAGTGCAAGACCCTTCTCGCATTTCGAATTTGATGACCTTCTCTATGATGCTAATTGTCATTCACCCAAGGGGTAATTTGTGTAAAAGACGACGTAATTAACGTTCGTCACTAGTACCGGTATCCATTTGGTATCTGGTCTTTGTCGCAACACTTACTCAAGAATGTCCATTCTGCGCAGACTAAGACGATTTAAATCTCCCCTTTCTGAAATGTAAAACGGACGTTGAAATATTCCATTGTTGTTGTACGGAACAAAATATCGATATAGTCCCGTTTGTCTATGCTTTAAGATTGTTCCAAAAACGGTATTGAGTCGAAATGCTCGTTGTTCTCTTCTGTAAATTTCTGTAAATTTCAGTTGCTAAATACAAAAGCTGTATCAAAGTAACGTTATTGTCTAAGGGAAAATTGTAGACTAATCGAATCGGCCCTAGGTTGTGTGGTCTGAAATCAACGAAGAATTAGCTTCGTAAATCTGACGCAGGTTATCATCTTCTCCTTCACGGTTCCACGGAGCATTGTCTTTGTTCCAGGGTCTTTGCTGCAAGGCACCTACTGTCTGGTAATGTTTCGACATACCGTGAAGGTATAACTCGTGACGAGAGTTAAAGGTGTCGAATCACTCAAATAGACTCCTATATAATTCAATGTAAATTCCGCTAATTCCACACATTGTCACATGTTCCACGACATTCGTTCATGAATAATATGCTCCAAATGTTTCAGAAACTTCACTAATCCCTTGATTTTCCAACAAATACATCCATCATGACCGATTGGATTTTTCATAAAATTAGGTCAAACATGCGTACCATGTCTTTTTCCTAACCATCAAAGGTCCAGTACGCACATCTACTTCACAATTTCCAGCATCCCTACACAAGACATAGTCCTGAAAAGAAAGATGGATTTTAGCTCATTTAGCACAAAATACCCTTTTACAAAACATCAGGTGAAAATAATGTGAGAACAGCAATCATGCAATGAAGCATGCACTATCTAAAAAAGGTTTCATTTTTTTTTCGACTCAATACCGTTTTTGGAACAATCTTAAAGCATAGAGAAACGGGACTATATCGATATTTTGTTCCGTACAACAACAATGAAATATTCCAATGTCCGTTTTACCTTTCAGAAAGGGGAGATTTAAATCGTCTTAGTCTGCGCAGAATGGACATTCTTGAGAAACTGTTGCGACAAAGACCAGATACCAAATGGATACCGGTACTAGTGACGAACGTTAATTACGTCGTCTTTTACACAAATTTCCCCTTGGGTCAATGACAATTAGCATCATAGAGAAGGCCATCAAATTCGAAATGCGAGAAGGATCTTGCACTGATAGAGCTGACGCAAAATTTCCGGCACTTGCCGCATAAAACGCGCTAAACACGCTCCAAATTAATTTGGAGCGTGTTTAGCGCGTTTTGTTTTCTGACGTAGTTGCTGCGCTTATTTCTTTTGTGGGTTGTTTTTCGTGCCAAGATAGATGGCGTCTAAGGCCATAAGCGGAAGAACATCGCTTGTCACACTTAGGACAGAAATGGCTTGTTTTAATGCATGATTTTTCGTGACGTTGTTTATCATTTTTGTATTTAAATGGCTTCTCGCGCGTTGAACACGAATATCTTTCGTTGCAATGGTCTGCTTTTATATGACGAGTGAGAGCGGACTTCGTTGTATACGACTTGTTGCACTCCTCGCAGTGATGACCTCTAGGCTTACTTGCTGGATTTTCAGAAACCTGAAAGAACAAAAAGTTAAGAGCCTGTTTCTAAATATGGACACTACTCCTTTTTTCCATCATTAATTTGTTTACACAATCAGATTCCGAAAAAATCGGTGAACAAAATAATCTTTCGGGTTCAAAAAGAAAAATAATTTGATCAATCGAGCGCTAGAGGGTCATTTTCGTTGCTCTCTCGTGATTTTATTTCCGTGTCTTCAGCCCTTTACCACACATTCCGACGTTTTACGTTCCTAAAAGAAAGTTGAAAACATTGTAGAAAGTAAAGAAACTGTTGGTAACGAGTATTTTCTCCTTTTTCCGCGATCTTGTTTTCCAAACGTATCAAAGAGAGAAGGTTTTAAAAATGAGTCATCCGCTACTGCATTCCATTTAATCAAAATCGTGTCGTAATGTTAAGAATTAAAACATCATGTTTAGACAGTGACATTAATTTCCATTTAATTTACATACACATTTCTTTTTTCCTCTTGTCGCTGAGCCAAGTAAAAAATGTATTTTAAACTCAGTATTTATTGAATGGTGGTTAAAGCCGCTTTTATCATTATTGCAGTTATATCTCTGAACATGTCCACGTATTTTACGGCTCGGCTCTTGTATGTGTATTTAGGCCTCTGGCCCGGCGTACTAAATGCCAGACACCAGCATATTCTTCTCTTCCCCGTTGCTTAAGTGGTAGTGAAACAATCCTATCTGCATATGTTCGAGATAAACCTTTTTTACGTGAGTAGGGCTTTTTTGCAAGCATTGACTCGATCACCGCAGCGCTAAATAAAGCTGTCAAAAACAGACGCAATGTCGGAGTTGTCTTCGCCAAGAACATACAAGGAGCGTGAACAAAGATCAGACAGCAGGTTTAAGCAGCCTGATCCTGTCCGAAAGTAGTTTAGAATTGTGCAAGGCGTAGGTAGCCCCAATAATTAACTCTCGCATACATTTAAAGAAAAACGCCGCCTACAATTTTTTTCTCCTTTACCCGCATTGTATACTGACGAATACTAACATTCGGATTATTCGGTTTGAGTATTCAAACTCGACCCTATCAAGGGAAGATATTGGAAAATGTTGTTCTAGAAGGAGAATTGCTGGGGCCCTCCATCCCTTTCGAATCCCTCAAGTTCTTTTAAGTTACATTTTTTTTTGCAGCAGACAGTACACTTATTCATGCTTTCCTAAAATTCAATTTACCAGTATCATTCATTACTGACTGTTTTTCTGCATATCCATCGTTGAAACAAATGGTTAGCGCTAAAAAAAGAATTAAAGCTTGGCTTCCAAAATGATCGACTAGAACCAGCAATGCTGTTCTCAAGTCCAAAAATGTCCCACGAAAGATTATTTCATCACGGCGACAGCTTACATATATGTCACCGGTAATAGGCCAGGACTTGTCTTGTCCAAGGACAATCCCAGCGGTGCTCCAGGTTACGAGTCTAAAGCTTATCCACTAGGCCACTGCAAAGAAAAAAAAGAAACGCTTTGATAGAATGACAAACAAATACTTACGTTTCCAAACATCGGCTCTAAGTCGCGCTGAATCTACTCGTGTTCGTTCATTTAAATCTACCAAATAAAAATCCGCACCATTCACAATGACTTCCCGGCTGAAAAAGGAACAATATAATGCGGACGTATGCTGTCTGTCGTCTCATGTAAAACGTGACTCTGACAGGTAATTCTAAATTTGGCTCATTTCCTTCTTGTTGGTGTTTTTTTTTTAAACCAATTTTAGACCACGTTTGTAGGGACTTGACCAATCAGCGTTCAGTATTTCCGTTGTATATATCGAAGATAAAACTCCCGCAGTTGTATATCTAGATATAATATGCTAGTATATCCCACACGTGATTCCCGACAATTTTTGTTTGCAATGTCGAGTCGGGGCAAAATGTAGCCTTTGCGGTAACACAATTTGAAGTATTATTTGAAATGGGTATAACGTTTTCATGTGTGAGTGTAATACTATTCCAAGCAATGTACAATCAATTAACACAGTATTGCCCGCAAATAACGATTAGCTACAGCAACCTCTTGAATGGAGTGTGCTTTAGGCGGTAGAAAAATAAGGCTCCAGTCTGGTTAAAAGTGTAATGTTCACATTTTTGCTTTAAAGGTGGCCCTTCAGAATTTGGGACGAAAATTTTACAAAAATACAAAACTATCATCCTTATACTCCCCAAGCCCTTATAATCGTCATTCATAAATCCAAAGTAGTCAAAAACCATCCAATAACACGAGAAATTAGACATTTACTACGGAAAAGTTCGACATCGACGGGAAACACGTTCTATTTTTACATGAACAACTTGCTCATTTACATACCGGAAATACACAGACGAAGCTTCAAACATAGCGACCGAAGAAGATATTATGAAAAATAATTACATGTTTGTTATGTAATGGAATTTAAGCGTCATTGATCACATGCCAGTCACATTACATTCCCACAATGCATTTCTTTTAGTTTTGGCGCGAAATCTAAAAATAGCTTAAGAGGCTACGTAGCCTTTTAAGGGAATACCATCAAAACAATCTTTTTTGGTAATTCTATGATTCTTAATTATTGATGATTTATATTGTTTTTTCATATAAATTTCAGTGAAATATTTATTTTTTGATTTGGTGTGATGTGAAAATTCTAAGTACCCACCTTTAAACATGCAATTGCCTTTACAACCATTTTTCTAAAACATCAATCTGAGAAGGATTAAACACTTGTTTTCGCTAAGAAATTACAACACATTCGACAGCTCTTAAGTTTGCATTGGCGTTACACGTGCCAGTGCACCTACACATGAATAGGTTGGTTTAGTAATGTTTAACCCTTAACCTGCTTAATAAGTGAAATGAAACCTTCAACCCAATAATAAAAGCCCAAATTTGGCTATTTCAAAGATAATTAGGGGAAAATATCGCCTTATCGGAAAGTGTACATCCAAGTTCAGATTGTACACGTTCTATGCTTTCTGTTCTGTATCCACATTGTCCACTAAAGGTTCTTGAGTCGCGTTTAGCAGCCTACAGGTTAAGCTCAATGGCTCTTTGTATAAAGTTTCCAAGGTTTTCATGTACGGCATTGACATTGCTAACAAAAATTGCTCGAAATTTACGTATTGAACATAATTGCAAAAGAAAACTGAACAATATTTCGCAAGAATATTCCATGGTAAGTTCTAAACGATGAACGTCCCTATTGTCTTTGACAATCTACATCAATCGAAACATAACATTTTCAAAACTTTGCCCTTTCATTAAAATCATAATGAATAATTTAGCATTTTGATATAAATCAGTACCTTAATTATGCCTCTTTTGAACTAGATGCAAAACCTTCATTTTAACTCCATTTTGTAACAAGCTTTTTACCTACTATAAATAGACATTTATGAATGGAGATGGATGTGGAGATGGACAACGGAATACAGGTTTCAATAAGGGGTTTTCTCAAAGTAACTATTCCATTATGTATATAGGCCAAAGAAAAAGACATCATGGTTTAAGGTCTACATCATCAAATCCCCCCCCCCCCCACAATATTAAAGAAGAAGTTGCCGAGATTGGATGAATTGCCTTTAGGGATCGTAATCCTTAACTACACTTTTATTCAGTGCTTCTGATAGATCTCGATGATCAAACTTTTAAATAAGCATCAACAATTTCAGAACTGCTTCTTATGCCTAGTTCTCTCATTGTTTTTGGCCTTCTCATTTTCCACACAAAATTGCAACATTGTTGCTCTGTAGAAACATAGTGCTTCTGTTGTTCATGTGGTTGGCATCATTTTCCAAAATAGTTTCTTTAACTGTGTTGTTTTATGTTAGTATCTCTACAGAAAGAAATATGATAAATGCATTGATGTCTGGTCTTTACGACACTTTCCAACGGTATTTAGGTTTGTATGTGATTGCATAATGGTCGACCCGATAGGGAAACTTAAATAAAATTGGGATGGTTATCAGTGCAATGGATAGAACGAGTCAAAAATAAGTAGACCTGCTAAAATTCAATCATAAATAGTTTTACTTTTTTAGTTTTACCTCTGTTCCTGTAGGTCAACTCATCACAACTCGACTGATTCCCTACCTATATCGAATTTGTTGGCTCATATCACCCGAGCTATGCCGAATGCATGTAGGCCTATACCCAGGTTGTCATAAACAATACTGAAATGGTTTGGTAGACGGAAACTTGATTAAAGGTCATCAGAATGATACCCAGCAATTCATACTGATGCACAAATTTGACAACAGTTACCATTTCATGTTGGTTGCGTATTGGTCGTGGATAAAATACGATATATCCAATTAGATCTCTAGTCAAGACCTTCTATAATGCACATTTGAGTCGGAGAGTGGGAGATAAACATCAACATGCATGTTGATTGAAGCAATATATTTCATGTTATAGGATGAAGGTTGAAGACATAAACGCAGAACTTATAAGTCATCAATTGCGGCGTCATAGACAATTCCTATCGTTAACTTTTCGAATCATTGCAAAAATAGTATATCGTTGTAAATCAGTAGGATCGATTCGATGAAAAGTTATGTTTCTAATAATGCTATTAACTTGATTATCAAGTTTTCTTGGCTTGGGTACAGTCGCTTGACCTTTTAGTGGAAATACAAAGTCGAGCAAGTGGTATAACTGTTTCAAAAATACTTTCATGGTTATCTGCCCTCGTTGTATCGGTTCCCCATGTGACATTGAACAAGCTGTCCAAGTTTCAGGTGACTATCTTCCGTCATGACAAGAGATATCATAAAATGTCATATTTTTATAATGTCAAAGTTTTTACCCAAAGAAAACGCAGACGATGGCGCAGACGACGCCAGGGTAACGAGAATACCTTGATGTTTTCTTCATAAACAATCGAGCTAAAAACGATTATTATAAAAGATTTCAATAATATTTTTAATACGGCCTTAACGATCATTTTGATACATGTGACCCGTCACGCAAAAAGAGTCCATCATTGAATCCGTAAATCAAATAATTGATGAGCAGATTGAAGCCAGTTCAGGTTGATCCGGGTAGATATGTTTAAACAACTATGTAGTAAGGTTGAATGGTCTTTTATGTTATAGAACATCTTGCAAAAGCATTAAGTTTTGACCCTGGCCAGACTGTGTAGTCGGCGTAGTCTGACCAGGTCGATATTTTTTGCAGTTCTCAGATGGTTCCTTTATGCGTGACGCGTCACAAATGAATCTGTTGAGACAATCCCCGAGTTTTCTCTGCTTTCTGTTCTCCATCTCCATATCCGTCTCCATTCATAAATGCCTAATAAGAGCATATGACGTAAAAAGCATGAATGAATAGTCACGTGGTCTAAGTAAAATAGAAAATCTCGTGTATATTTCCCATATACCACGGCACTCGTTTTCTATCCCATACACGTCGTTAAAATTGTTTGATTAATGAGTGTTTATTACTTAATGATCAACTACCTTTTTTTTATCTTGCATAAATATATTAAACGAAAAAGAAACCTTTTACTGATTAGTCGTTTTTATCATAATACGTCCAAACGGAGTAGAAACAAATAGAAATATGTACTAATTCATTTTTTTTTCCAGATCCATGATTTGTAAAAGTTCGTTTTCGTATAATCACGAACTAGCGCATGCTTTAGATAAATGGTACAACAACCTCGCATAATGAACTTTAACCTGTTTCGGATTCACGACTGTTTCACTCCGTCATTAGTGATCGACCTAATGTTTTGTCCAATCAGAGAGGAGTATTTGTGGAAATTTTTCTACCTCTTAAAAGTCCATAAAAATTTTATCTGCTTGAAATAAAGACAGCCGTTCCGCACGTATGAATTCTACTGGCTCCTCCCACATCTACGTAAAATTAATTCACGCTCCTCCCAACCATTTAAAGCACGATTTGAACTTGTTACAACACAACCTAAACCCTTTACCAAGTAATCCTGTATGTTATCGGTGAAAGTTTGAATTTAGAAAATATTGCAGAAAAAGGGGAAATTGCAATAAAGGACTTGAGAAATAAAACAAAATCTGATTTTTTCTTCTCTATATTTTTACCCCCAATAAATTTTACACCCAAATGGACGACCCAAGTAGCTTTTGCGAACTTTAACGATCAATCTGTAGAGAACGTGTAGTCTGATCATGAATTGAAACATTGTGCTAAACAGCGCAATATTAAAATTTATGGACTGATTGCACGTTATCCGTTCTGTATCATGACAAAAATTTGACAACAAAGAAATAACATTTGAAAATCTCGAAAGTAAAAAGGTTTATCTACAGCAAGAGCCAACTGATTAGCTTTTTTTTTGTTGAAAAGTTCAAGTTGTCCTTTTGTTTTCTTTAAAATATAACCCTATCCCCGTGGGGTCCCGGGGGTTTTTTACTTTATAGAATAGGACCTCGGCCTTTCTCTATGGCATGTCGTAGAAGGCGACTAAAATTAGAGACAAACGGCTGCTTTCCTCGTAATTCGTAGGATTGCAGCAGGCTGGGTAGTTCTTATTCCAAATCCTGTATTTTTTTTTCTTGATGTAAATAGGGTTTGGAATGGGAAGCAGTTGGCCTGTGGGACCCCGTGTGGTTTAATCGGGGGTATAAGAATAAACCACTGCAGTCCCGCGATCGTCACATCTGCCATTTCATCTGGCGGAACAAAAGTGACAGCATGCATGTCGTAAAAGGCGACAAAAGGGGCATCATTTTGTGTTTCATCCATTCCTCATTTATCATGTTTGTCTTATACATGTTGTTGCACATGTATGTTATTTTCACCTCGCATTATTGTTTACTAAGTAAGTGCGCCCAATATGACCTAAGTTGTCGACGGGCCATAAAACACTGTTCATTCATTAAAAATAACCCTAAAAAAGATGGTATTTAGCAAGTACAGGTATAAAGGAAAGTCCGGAAATGCTTGCCATGCACTCTTTACAAGATGCCAAAACTTTAGGCTCCAGCATATTTAAAGCAGCCCAGCCACGTATGGTTAGTGTATCTGACTCGTAACCTGGAGGTTACGGGTTCGATACCTGGTTGCGCCGAACTCTCTTTCCGGTCAACTTTTGCATCTCACTTCTGATGCCTGAGAGAAAATTAGTCAGTGGCGTTGGAAAGAAAGTTGTGTCAGTACTGGTGTGAAAAAGGCAGGAAACAGAAGCGGTGTAAAAATAACAATCATCTATAAATTAACCAATTATTCATAATTCAATCTCTTAAAATGTCGACGTCATTTGATAACAATTGATAAGGAGGAACAACAACAATTGAGATGGTAGATCGTTTACTAATGTCATACCTAGATTATCTTATATATCCAAGGACAACGCATTTATAAATGAGAAGTGGATACATTTGTGATACCTACATGTAAAATGTTGACATTGAAAAATCAACATATTTTTAAATTTATAGTTTTTTGCATGTACCTAAAGAACGAAATCTATTGATAAACATGTGAACTTGTATTTTTTGAAAAAAAAAAGGACTGCAATCATAAATCATATCAGTTACCTGTTTTTACAAGTTCTTGTGTGGGCAATTGCAACAATTGCAAACATGATATATCATCCTTGAAAATTTCGTCGAAGTCATTTCCTAAGAAAAGGTCAAAATTTGGTTTGGCTTCCGCCATTGTAAAGACAGCAATACCATGCACTTTTCTTTCGCAAAATTTGGGCTTGGAGACACGCATAACATGAGGGTACTGAGCATGAGGAAATACACGTGATAGTGTTGTTTTCTCGTGTTTCGGGCGTGTCTTTACAATAAAACAAAACAATGAAATTTGCTGAAAGTCATGTTTCTTGATATACTTATGTCATGTGGGCGTGTTTATAGGGACATGCGGTAATGAAGGCATGTCTTTGCATAATATCTAGGACAAACGTTATAGAGAATGCAGTCTCTATAAAAATGATTTATATAAAAACCCAGTCTATCAATAAGTTGGTTAGAGCACAAAAAAGAGAATTCTTCGAGAAAATAAAAGCTACGGCGCAGAGCGCCTTCGCTTTTATTTTCTCGAAGAATTCTCTTTTTTGTGCTCTAACCATTACTTAAACACTTGTATCCCCTAATTTTTTTTAGCTCTACGTAATGGTTAGAGCACAAAAAAGAGAATTCTTCGAGAAAATAAAAGCGAAGGCGCTCTGCGCCGTAGCTTTTATTTTCTCGAAGAATTCTCTTTTTTGTGCTCTAACCAACTTAGTGATCGAATGGGTTTTTATATAAATCATTTTATAGACACTGCATTCTCTATAAAGTTTGTCCTAGATATTATGCAAAGACATGCCTTCATTACCGCATGACCCTATAAACACGCCCACATGACATAAGTATATCAAGAAACATGACTTTCATCAAATTTCATTGTTTTGTTTTATTGTAAAGACACGCCCGAAACACGAGAAAACAACACTATCACGTGTATTTCCTCACGTACAGTACCCTCATGTTATGCGTGTCTCCAAGCCCAAATTTTGCGAAAGAAAAGTGCATGGCATTGCTGTCTTTACAATGGCGGAAGCCAAACCAAATTTTGACCTTTTCTTAGGAAATGAATTAGACGAAATTTGTATGGGATAGAAAACGAGGGCCGTGGTATATGGGAAATATACACGAGCGTTAGCGAGTGTATATTTCCCATATATCACGGCACGAGATTTTCTATCTTACTTAGACCACGTGACTATTTATTTATGGTTTTTACGTCATATGCTCATATTTGTAGTAGATAAAAAGCTTGTTACAAAACTGAGTCATTGTAATCATTAAAATGAAAGTTTTGCATCTAGTTCAAAAGAGGATTAAGTAAGGTACTTATTTATCAAAATGCTTAATTATTCATTATGATTTTAATGAAAGTTAACCTATCTGTGGATTGTTAAGATAGAAATTGTATTTGCCGGTGTAATCCAGAGAAATGACCCCCATTACAAAATGACCCGAGGTCATTTCTCGACGTTGAGGAATGACCCGGGGGTCATTTGGTAATGGGGGTCATTTTTCTGCATTACACCGGCAAAATTTTGAAAACGTTATGTTTCGATTGTAGATTATCAAAGACAATAGGGATGTTCATCGTTTAGAACTTACTATGTGTCTCTTGTAATTAGACAGTACTAGTCTATTTTATTACGAAACACATGGAATGGCGTTGAGAAATATTGTTCAGTTTTCTTTTGCAATTAATATGTTCGATACGTAAATTTCGAGCATTTTTTGTAAGCAATGTCAAGGCCGTACACGAAAACCTTGTAAACTTTGTGGAGCCATTCAGCTTAACCTGTAGGCTGCTAAACGCGACTCAAGGACCTTTAGTGGACAATGTAGATACAGATCAGAAAGTATAGAACGTGTACAATCTGATCATGGATGTACACTTTCCGATAAGGCGATATTTTCCCCTAAATATCTTTGAAATAGCCAAATTTGGGCTTTTATTATTGGCTTGAAGGTTTCATTTCACTTATCAAGCAGGTTAAGGGTTAAACATTACTTATTACAGATTGATGTTTCAGAAAAAATGGTTGTAAAGGAAATTGCATGTTTAAAGCCAAAATATGAACATTACACTTTTAACCAGACTGGAGCCTTATTTTTCTACCGCCTAAAGCACATTCCTTTCAAGAGGTTGCTGTAGTTAATCGCTATTTGAGGGCAATACTGTGTTAATTGATTGTACATTGTAAAGACTTAGAATAGTATTGCACTCACACATGAAAATGTTATACCCAGTTCAAATCATACTTCAGAATTGTGTTACTGCAAAGGGTACATTTTGCCCCGACTCGACATTGCAAACAAAAATTGTCGGAATTCACGTGCGGGATATTCTAGCATAGTATATCCAGATATACAACTGCGGGAGTTGTATCTTCGATATATACAACGGAAATACTGAACACTAATTGGTCAAGTCCCTACAAACGTGGTCTAATCAAGGATATATCATGTACACAATTGTTGCAATTGCCCACACAAGAACTTGTAAAAACAGGTAACTAATATGATTTATGATTGCAGTCCCCTTTTCTTTTTTCAAATAATACAAGTTCACATGTTTATCAGTAAATTTCGTTCTTTAGGGTACATGCAGAACACTATTAATTTTAGTATATGTTGATTTTTCAATGTCAACATTTTAGGTACCACAAATGTATCCACTTTTCATTTATAAATGCGTTCTCCTTGGATATTTAAGATAATTTAGGTATGGAATTTGTAAACAATCTACCATCTCAATTGTTGTTGTTCCTCGTTATAAATTGTTATCACATGAGGTCGACATTTTAAGAGATTGAATAATTGGTTAATTTTCTCACATGTAACAGAGGTGAGATGCAAAAGTTTACCGTAAAGATAGTTCGCCGCAACCAGGTATCGAACCAGTGACCTCCAGGTTACGAGTCAGATACACTAATCATTGTACGTGCTGCTTTTAATATGCTAGAGCCTCAAGTCTAGGCATCTTGTAAAGAGTGCATGGCAAGCATTTTCGGACTTTCCTTTAAACCTGTACTTGCTAAATACTATCTTTTTTAGGGTTATTTTTAAAAGAAAACAAAAGGACAAGTTGAACTTTTCTAAAAACTAATCAGTTGGCTCTTGCTGTAGATAATCTTTTTTACTTTCGAGATTTTCAAATGTCATTTCTTTGTTGTCAAATTTTTATCATGAAACAGAACGGACAACGTGCAATCAGTCCATAAATTTTAACATTGCGCTGTTTAGCACAATGTTTCAATTCATGATCAGACTACACGTTCTCTGCAGATTGATCGTTAAAGTACGCAAAAGCTACTTGGGTCGTCCATTTGGGTGTAAAATTTATTGGGGTAAAAATATAGAGAAGAAAAATCAGATTTTGTTTTTTTACTCAATTCCTCTACTGCAATTTCCCCTTTTTCTGCAATAGTTTCTAAAATCAAACTTTCACCGATAACATACAGGATTACTTGGTAAAGGGTTTAGGTTGTGTTGTAACAAGTTTCAAATCGTGCTTTAAATGGTTGGGAGGAGCATGAATTAATTCTATGTAGATGAGGGAGGAGCCAATAGAATTCATACGTGCGGAACGGCTGTCTTTATTTCAAGCAGACAAAATTTTATGGACTTTTAAGAGGTAGAAAATTTCCGCAAATACTCCTCTCTGATTGGACAAAAAAATTAGGTCGATCACTAATAGACGATAACGTTTTCTTTTTTATTCTTCTCTGTAAAAATGTTCACGTTTTGTTTCTAATTATTTTGAAACGGGTTAAACATTTTGAACACGATTTTAAAGCTCTACCGGAAGATTTTTCTCTGTAAAATGTAACGTTTTGTTTTTATCACCAGTACCTTACC
The DNA here is from genome assembly GCA_943736015.1 of Tridacna crocea. NCBI lineage: Eukaryota > Metazoa > Mollusca > Bivalvia > Cardiida > Cardiidae > Tridacna > Tridacna crocea. The sequence goes on from OX031071.1 coordinate 7,904,183, forward strand.
CTCTATATTTAATAACATCAGCACACTAGTTATATTTCTTTCTACCTTTCGCACTTTCGTCGCGTTTTATAGAAATAAAAGTGGAATTACCGAAAGATTAACTCGCTTGTTTCTACTACAACGGGTTATACAACTTCTAGAGTGGAAAAAAAAGGAATGCATATATTCAGTTACCTATTACCTCTTTCTGTCACTCATTTCTTCTGTATGACTTATGATAATGGTCTCGTTAAAGATGGCCCTTCAGATTTTGGGACAAAATTTTACAAAAAATACAAAAAAAAATCATCATTGTAGTCCCAAAGCCTTATAATTTTCATTCATTAAACCCAGTAGTCAAAAACCATCCGACAGCTAGATAAATTAGAGATTTACTACAGCTCATGTCGACACTGAAGGGAAACACGGTCTCTTTTTACATGAGCAACTCGCTCATTTACATACCGGAAATATACAGACGATGCTTCAAACATCGCATCCGAAGTTCTAGACATTATGGAAAATAATTAAATGTTTGTTATGTTATGGAATTTAATAGTCATAAGTCACGTACAAGTCACTTAACATTCCCACAATGCTTTTTTGATTTTGGCGGGAAATCTAAAAATAGCTTAAGAGGCTACGTAGCCTCTTGAGGGAATACCACCAAAACATTTTTTTCTTGTAGTTTTATGATTCTTAATTACTGATAATTTGTTTTGATTTTTCATATAAATTTCAGTAACATATATTTTTTAATTTGATGTAATGTGAAAATTCTAAATACCCACCTTTAAACCCTTCAGCTTGAAATTGATTTTGGCGGGAAATCTAAAAATAGCTTAAGAGGCTACGTAGCCTCTTAAGGGAATACCACCAAAACATTTTTTTTTTGCAATTTTATGATTCTTAATTACTGATAACTTGTTTTGATTTTTCCTATAAATTTCAGTAACATATATATTTTTTAATATGATGTAATGTGAAAATTCTAAATACCTACCTTTATACCCTTCAGCTTGAAATTAGTCATGTGTTACTGGGGCGAGGGAAAACTGGAACGAGTGCATTTAACGATTGAATGGACGTAGTCTTCTACGTTCTTATCTTCCTCAACATTTATTCAACAACGATCCAATTCATTACATTTTGAATACCGGACACTTTGACGACCCGGACGGTACAGGTGTTTGCCTCAACCGTCGTGAAGATTACAGTTTTGTGAGAAACCGACTTCGAACTTTCTTCTACGAATATAACTAGTCTAATGTTACTGGAGCGAGGGGAAACTGGAACGATTGCTTTTAACTGGACGTAATCTTCTACGTTCTAATCTTCCACAACATTTATTCAACCGTCTTGAAGCATTTAGTTTTGTGAGAAAACGACTTCGAACTTTCTTGGACGTAATCTACGTTCTAATCTTTCACAACATTGTCAGTGCACGTTTTGAAACAAGAGTTGGCCTCAACTGACGTAAATCATTCAGGTTGTGATAAATCGACTATAACCTTTTTAAAAACAAATAAATGAGGTCAAACGATACTGCTCACGACACTACAGTAATTTGGGCGGTTCAAAACTATCTATCAACGTAGAGAAAATAGCGTACGATGATTAATGGACAGGTTTTCCGGGCGCAAACCTTGCGCAGCCAACAGCGGGTCAGGCGGCTGGCCCGTAAATAGCACTACTAGAATCTCCTTAAGTGTATTTTGCCATTAGAAATCATTTTGATCAATATTCATGATGTAGTTATGAATTTTGACAGAAAGTGTTTCTCCTTTTACTGTCATATGACGATTCCAAAATGAAATCATGCGACTTAATGGTTACTGAATAAGGATATCTGCCAAGTTCAACATTCAGGAATTTCAACGGTGTTGATGTCCTTCCCTTGATTATTTTTCTTGAAAAGTTACTCTGCATTTGCTTCTAGTAAAAATTCCGGGTCAAACAGGGGCATAACGTTGTCAATTTTTTACGATAACCTCTTACTATCAATTCAGTTTTAGTTGTGATATTTAACTACTTCTTTAAGTTTGATGTTATTATCTTCTGTAATAACAGAAATATTATAAATGTCAATATTTTGAAACTTTTTAGCCGACAAAAGGGCTCAAGCCTGTCGAAGAAAATTTGATGATTGATTCTGTTGTATGGATTACAATTAGTACAAGTTTGAAGTAAGCGTCAGTGGCATTGAATTTGCCAAACTGATGTTCACAAAACAATTAATTCTATTCTACTTTGGAGCATTTGATATTATCAAAACTAAACCAATATTTATATCGTTTTGATATACGATGTCAGGTAAATTAATACGTCTTTCGTTTCAAAGTAGCTACATTACATATAGATAATGACTTTCAGTACAAGTTTGAAGTAAGCTTCCGTGGCATTAAATTTGCCAAATTGATGTTCACAAAACGACTGATTTTATTCTACTTCAAAGCATTTGTTATCGTCAAAACTAAACCAATACTTATATCGGGGTATCGTTTTGATATACGATGTCAGGTAAATGATTACGTCTTCTGTTTCAAAGTAGCTACATTCCAATAAATAATGACTTTCAGTACCCGCCCTATCTAATGTGAACACAGGACATCTCCAGTCATCAGGAAGAGTTCCATCGTATACACATGCGTCAAACGGTAGGTAGTCCTTTTAAAAAAAAATATTTATAGGTTATTTTCAAAAGAATGGCTTTATTTAAAACTTAAGTAAATTTTGCCTTTGTTTGTTTTTTGCAATTGTTCGTGTCAATTTTGTTTATACTGATCGATTAATGTTCGCTTGACCAGTTTATGGATAACTTCATTGGTTAGATATATCTGATTTTCCCAGAGATCAGGCCCACCAACGAGACTAGAATCTCTTTAATTGAATTTTGCCATTTGAAATCATTTTCAAAGATGTTCATGATGTAGTTATGAATTTTGAAAGAAAGTATTTCTCCTTTAACTGTCATATGACGATTCCAAAATGAAATCATGCGACTTTTAATGGTTACTGAAATTGGTATCTCACACTTGGTATATTGTGTTTGATGCAATAATACAGAGTGCAGTCTGAAAGAAACATAAGACTACCTCATACTGTTTATGAGTTATTTCCCTTTGACCATCATTTTTACAGCATTTCCTGCTTGTCCAGAAAATAATTTTTGTCATCTCTAGCCTGAACATCTTCAGATTTTGTATGCATGTCCGTCCGTCCGTAAACAATTACTTAAACATTTTCTCCTCTGAAACCGCCAATCAGATTTCAATGAAACTCACAGAAATGATCCTTAGGTAATGCACTTTCAGACTACTTCAAAGGTTTGAATTCTATAAAAAAAATAAATAAAAAACACTGGTTGCCATGGCAACCAGAAGGAAAAACTTTAAAAAATTTTCTTGTCCAAAACCATAAGGGCTAGAGCTTACATGTAGCATCATCTGGTGGCCCTCTACCAAAATACTTCGAATTATGGCCATAGTGTTGAAAATGGCCCTATGCTGTGGGTCTCGGATTTCATATAGAGATGAAAAAGGAAATTTTAAAAAAATCTTCTTATCCCAAACTGTAAGGGCTAGAGCTTGCATATTTGGCATATTTGGTTCTTAGATTTCACATAGAGAAAAAGAAGGATTAAAAAAAAAAACTCTTCTTGTCCCAAACCTTAAGGGCTAGAGCTTTCATATTTGTCATGTAGCATCATCTAGTGGCCCTCTACCAAAAGACTTCAAATTATAGTCATAGAGTTGAAAATGGCCCTATGTTGTGTGTTCTTGGATTTCACAAAGAGATAAAGAAGGAAATCTTTAAAAATCTTCTTGTCCCAAACCGTAAGGGCTAGAGCTTTCATAATTGGCATGTAGCATCATCTAGTGGCCCTCTACCAAAATACTTCACATTATGGCCCTGGTATGAAAATTAGCCCTATATTGTTGGTCTCGGATTTCACATAAGAGATTTTGCACTTGTATGAGGAAAAATTGCTATATTTGACTTTGTTTACACTCTAGCATCTACAAGTATCAACCAATCAGCACCAAACTCGGTCAGAATTTGTATGACTATCAGATCTCGGATGACTTTGATAATGGGAATAATCACGATTGGAGTTATTTGCCCTTGAATTATAGAAACTACTATATTTGACATTGTTTACACTCTAGCATCTATCAAGATCAACCAATCAGCACCAAACTTGGTGAAAATATATATGACCATAAGATCTCAGATTAATCTGCATCTAATCAGACCAGAATGACAAGAGTTACTTGCCCTTGAATGAGAAAGTACTATAGAATAGTTCCTTGTCCTGAGCATAACTTTGTCATCTCCAGTCCGATTGACTTAAAACTTGATATACTGTGTTTGATGCAATGATACAGAGTGCAGTCTGAAAGAACCATAACTCTACCTCATACTGCTTATGAGTTATTTCCCTTTGACCATCATTTTTACAGCATTTTCTGCTTGTTCAGAATATAATTTTTGTCATCTCTAGCCTGAACATCTTCAGATTTTGTATGCATGATTTATGAATTACGGAGTGCAGTGCACAAGAACCATAACCCTTCCTATCATAAATTTTGAGTTATTCGCCATATGAACTTCATTTTTATTGCATTTCTTGCTTGTCCGGAGCAAAACCTTGTCATCTTAAGTAGGAATGACTTGAACTATGGTATGCTTATTTGTTACAATATGTGGAAGTGCACTGCACAAGAAATGTAACTCTACCTCATTCTGTATTTGATTTATTTCCCTTTGATTGTCAGTTTTACAGTGTTAAGTGCTTGTCCGGAATATAACATTGTCATCTTGAGCCAGAAGGACTTCAAACTTGGTATGCAATATTTGTTGCAATATTACCCAGTTCGTTGCGCAAGAACAATAACTCTACCTGAGCGATATTTGAGTAATCCCCTTTTATCTTCATTTTTACTATATTGTTTGCTTATCCGAAATGAAACTTTGAAACCTCAAGTCAATTGATTAGAGACTTGATAAACAGGTTTCTTGTATTACCTTTGCATTGCCCTTTGGAATTATCCTGATTCCTACCTCTTCGACCACTGGCAGTGGGATGGGCATATCTTGCGACAATTTGCCACTCTTGTTTCATTATCAGTTGGCCTTGAACCTCAATATTTTGATATTTATCTTCATCATAGACCTTTTTGTTTAGTACTCAGGTGAGCGATATAGGACCATCATAGTCTTTGTGTCCTATAACATTGTCTTTTAAAACGGGCAGGAGGCGTGGAAGAGGGTGTCAAAGTTTCTCCGATTTTATTGCTGACCTTGTGTTATGATATAACGGCATTGCATCAGTGTGCTTTTCTTAGGAACAGCGTCAAGTGACAGAATAATGAAAACTTCTGTGTCCAATGATAGACCAGTGGCATTCCACTGACCTATTCCAATACAAAGGTCAAAAAGAAATTAAAATATAAGCACAAAGTATAATATTTCGAATGCCGTTTCATTGAAATTGATGATAACTGGGTATGAACGTGCATAAAAATGTATATTTACCACATATTTATGAATCTTCCACACATCACACGGACATGTCCCAAAACTGTTGCCGATTTACCAAATAAACCATGAAACAAATAAACCGCACCAAAAACTACATTGTTCTAGATGGTTCATGCACCCGGTGCCATCACACATAATTTATATTCGAGATAGACTTACAGATAAATCATTGACAAAGCAGGTTTAGAGTATGTGCACCGATTCTCCATTTTTCACCAGCTCCGGTGTGCAATCGAGTAAACTTTAGTGCAGTACATTAACCTCAGGTGCATTATATTGACATCATTTTGCAAGGACAGTTGTAAATAGAACGCATGCGTTTGAGGTGTTCGTCGGGAAAAAAAGTGTATTGGGTACGAAGTAACAAACGTTCAATACGTGTGAATTTCTTAAACCTGTAAGCGCTGAACCCGCTGAAACTGCATTGGACTTTCATATATCTTTTGATAGAAATATTCTCATAATCTGCTTCGTACTGGCTACAGACATACCAGGTCTGAGCACAGCAAAATCGGTAATTCTACGGTTAAGTGATTGGAATTTCTGTACGCTTCGGTAACAAATATGAAGTCAAAACTCTGTACGCTTCGGTGAAAATGATTAAGGGAGGAAAAAAGGAAATGTACGAACAACCTACATGGGTCATTTACTTGATGTTTTTATGTTGAACTCAAAGAAAAGTGATGCATAAATCCGCAACTTGGTACACTAAAATGGCTCGTTACTGAGAAGTGCTTAGCAACATGAACAAAAGCATCTTGTATACATGTAAATATATATGTGCCTTTAACATAAAAATGATAAACTTAAGCTTTTTGTCTTGGTCTGACACCAAAAATGTAGAAGCCATCCATAGTATAAACTTCAAAGACGCATTATGTGAAAAGCGAAATATAGAACCGCACCTCCTCTATTATCATTTATTTATCAGGGGTCCTCCGTTGCGAAGTAAGTAATGTAGATTTTTAGTAACTTTTTGTGGATGTTGTCGGTTAGAATTCCACAAAGGACTCTGGTTATGTTTGTATGTCTGTTGGCGATGCATTCTAGAGCCCAAGCCCAGTACTGGTGAACACATGAAGCACTTTCAGAGAAAAACTTTGCGTTGATCGCACCAAAACCAGTTGGAAAGCCATATAAAGCCCAAATCAAACAATGACACATCTCTGAGCTTTGGCTTGACTTTTCAAACACTAAGAACCGGCAGTGAAAAATGCAATACAAAAACTCCTTTGTGCACTGCTTTATAGCTATGGCTCATTTTTAATTTACACTGATATCGCCTAAGTGATCATTTGTTATTTTTTTTACCTTAAGAGACCTTTTAAAAAAGATAATCGTATGCCTTTTGTTAAATTCACACTTAAGAGCTTTGCTTTAGCATAAATTATGCGTTTTGTCATTAATTGAAACCGTCAATTTTCATACATTGATAGAACTGAGAAATTCAGCCGAGAAGAACCATGGCTCTCTTTTCATTTAGGGGGAAAACCCACTAATTTCGACCTTAATTTTCAAAGTATCAAATCATTTGACTAGAAACTCTGGATGATTATACAACATTCAGGCAACTCTGTCTTCAGTACATCGTTTTCTGAGTTACGTCCCCTTTCTATCATCCTTTTGTAAGCTTTTTCCTAGGGACATTTTCCATATTCCGTAGCTTTCATTTTAAAACTTTTTTAAACTCCCAATTTTATGTTTCAGCTACACGGATGAGGAACTACTTTAGTGATTTTTTTTTCTTCTGCTTTCAGTGTTCTACTATAGAATTATATACATGGAACTTATTTTCTTTTTTTTTGTTACATTCTGTTAATAATATTTAATGTTATTTTGTTACACTACGGTATTTAGTTTACCTGAATAAAAGGTCTTTATCGAGGTCATCTGAATACGTTGATACATTGTAGTTTTATCTGGGAATAAGTTTTTTTTCAATTCAAACTAATTTTAAACACTATTTTAAACTGACTCGCACTTTTTCTTTAGAAAATAGGAATAACAAAGAATTCTCTATCAAATCCTTAAAAGCCAGGATACCGTGGCGTTACTCATTTTTGAGGCATTATACAGTTTTAACATAACACACAAGATATAGAGTAAATGACACAAATTGGTTTCATGTACTTGTATACGGAATTCTCGCTGTGGGGGAAATACATATAACAAGTAGACTGTTCTAGATAGCATTTTTCTCCTTTAATCATTTTCACCGAAGCGTACAGATTTTTGACTTCATATTTGTTACCGAAGCGTACAGAAATTCCAATCACCCAATCCTACAGTAGTTTAGTTTCGGTTTGCACCGAAGAGTACACCATGCAAAATTCCAAAACTTTATAACAGCTAAATCAGTAACTATATGCGAAGTATTTTGGTACAGTTGTAAGAGGATGACATTTCCCCACCGACCGAGGTACATTCTTTTATCATTAGCTTTCTATTCGATGAAATAAAGCCAATTTCCTTCCAGTCTCCCGCTTAGTTTTTCAACTTTATCAACACATCATGTTCAGCGCGGGATTACGGACAAGAGCCACTCCCGTTTTCTCATAAACTACTATCGCTTGATTTTTCTATCAAAGCTCTTTAGATTGGTACCTTACTGGTTGTAGGGGTTGGAATTTGAAACAAGTTTGGACCAAAATTAAACGACACTTACTTTGTCAATAACACGTGTCCGCCATCTAGAATTCACCGAAGAAATTTCCCGTACAGAGATTCCATACAGTGACAACGTTAAAGGGAGACTTTCAGATTTAAAACAATGAGTAAAATAAAATGCTGAATTGGACAATTTATCAATCGTCTTCTTTTTAAAAACTACCTACTAATCATCAGCAATTAAATAGAAATTTACCATTCAAAATAATCTCAATTATTTTAAACTACGAACATCACAAAATTAAGAAGAAATATGAGTATTTACCTGTAAGAAATGTGTATTCTATACGTAATAATGACCTAGGTTGTTTTGACTTTTACGCTGGCTAACCAGTACTAAGGTAGTTCGTGCTGTGATTTTAATCCCTAGCGAGGATAGCCTACATTATCTATCCCTGTAACGAATATATTCAGATATCTTCTACCCAATTATAAGCTCCATATCCCCGTTTATTGTCAAAAGTTATACTTGCTTTTGTATATAAGTGTCGATCTGTTAGAACTTTTGTATTGTTCTAGTGTATTCATCACTACCTGAATCAAAGGACTGATAGTCCTGAGAGTCGCCTGTTGAAATCTATTAAAAGCATCCAAGATACAAAATAATTTAACCACAAGACAGTATTACATTGTATATGCAAGCATATTTCTGAGTTGTCATCCTAAAATTCAAAATATCCGTATTAAAATTTACATTTAAAAAAATGTGGTGGAAATTAAAATTTAGGCACCAGGACCAGCTTTAATGAGTTCAACGTTTGTAATTCACAGACAACAACCCTTTACAAATAAAGACCAGATTATCTTCTGATATAGGATCTAGTGACCTACTTTTAGACAAAAAATGCCCTTTTGCAACTCGCTCATATCTAATCTTAGCAGTCTGACAAAGTTTCATAAGTATTACACTGAACATAAATAGATTCTACAGCTCTATTACGGTTTCGTCTGATTTGACCTAATGACAACCTTAAGGCTTTTTCTTTTAACCCCAGGTTACCTATTTTCAGTTTTGTCAAAGAAATTATTGAGACAAACAGCCGGGCAATTTCATGATCATTGGACTGAACTGTAGCCTTTGGAGCACAAACAAATCTTTGACTCAGTGATCTACCTGTACTTTGGAAATAATTTGTTTTTGCTGTTGTCCAGGTTGAGGTTTTGACCAGCAATAGACTCTATGAATGTGGCTGCTACAACTCAATAAAATCTATATAACCCAACAGCATGATCATCAGCCTTTAACATTTGTCTGCGTTTTATAACGTCCCAGGGATTATAGTGATTCTACACCAATCGAAAATTGTCTACATGTATATTGCTTTGGTGTAAATTAAATGTTTGCGATTCGCTTTATTACCCTTTATAAAAACCCTTCATAAGATTTCAAACACTCCAATAAAGAACTTGTTGTTCGAGCGGGTAAACACTGATCTGTTCTATTATATTTGAATTATAGCGGAAAAAGTCAATTTCTCAGATTGCTGGTTGTTAGAACTGCGTAGTGTAAATTCAGATTTTGGCAGTTACAAAAGCACCTTTGCGTTCTAACACCCGCACTAATAAATTGTTGTTTAATAAATACTAGATCTAAGTTAATCGCTCATTGAAAAAAAGATACCGGACTTTAACAAATTTGGCCGTCTTTATGAACGAAAACCAATTAAATATAATAAATTTCCAATCCTTTCTCTACATAGGTCCGTGCACGCTGAAAGTAAAGGCCGGTTCAGCGACTGATTCATAAATATGTAAATTCATAAAGATTTCCGTGGTGCAAATGACGTTTATACGTCACGTGATTACAAAATCTATTTTGTCGCAAAGCTACATTCCAGAAAACACCTGCAAAGCGATAACTTGGTAGAGCCTAGAACCGTGTACATTGCATACGCTATGTACGATCTCTGGTGCACCTAGAATATGGGTGTGCAAAGTATCTAAAGTCTAGATTAAAAAGCTGGGAAGAAGCAACGTGTAAGAATGTCTAAGAAGGCAATGCAACCATTCCATGTCGTTAAAAATTCGTTAAAAAAAATTAGCCTACTGTTTACATGTGAACTCGGCATCGCCTTTCTCTGTCCAATCATAGGCTGAGCGCTGAATTGAATTAAGGCTTGCAGTTAGGATTGTAAGATTGTAAGAGTTAGAGTGTACTTCTAATAGGTAATTATCAAACAATTTTCACTGACAATTGTCCTTAAATAGAAGCAGAAAAGATGCTTGTAGTTGAAGATTTCTCAGCGTGTCCGCGGACTTGTTTAGTTCACGGCAGCTATTTTTACATAATATACGTAATGCGCTATTTTTAGAGATGATGTCTTACACAGACATAAGGCTAATTGAGTCGCCTGTTTGCGTAGCAAACAGGCTCTCATTGTTATCGTCCTGATCTATGGGGTGACGTAAGCATACCTCCGGCCTTGTACTGCTTCCTGTCCCAAGTTCCGGTTTACGAGATAAAACAGTTTTCTAATTATTCGGTGAAGAACTTAGTTTTTTTTTTTGTTGTAAATAATTTACAATTGTGCCTTTGTGATAATGAATATGTCTAAAAAGACTGAGGTGTTTAACGGTTCAAACCTTTGAAACAATCATTTCGTCCGCGAGGGTACACACATTAGCCTGATGTCTGTGTAAGACATCATCTCTAAAAATAGCGCATTACGTATATATATGTAAGCATGAATAGCTGCCGCGAACTTAATAAGTCAGCGGACACGCTGAGAAATCTTTTCTGCTTCTATTTGTGGACAGTTGTCAGTGAAAGTTGTTTGATAATTACCTATTAGAAGTACACTCTCTTACAATCTTACAATCCTAACTGCAAGCCTTATTTCAATTCAACGCTCAACCTATGATTGTTCAGAGAAAGGCGATGCCTTCAATTGCTTTTTTTCTCAACAGTAGGCTAATTCTTTTAACAATTTATAACGACTTGGAATGGTTGCATTGCCTTCTTAGACATTATTACACGTGGCTTCTTCTCAGCCTTTTAATCTAGACTTTAGATACTTTGCACACCCATATTCTCGCACCAGAGACGAGTACATAGCGTATGCAATGTACACGGTTATAGGCTGTACCAAGTTATCGCTTTGCAGGTGCTTTCTGGAATGTAGTTTTGCGACAAATATAGATCTAGTAATCACGTGACATATAAACGTCATTTGCACCACGGAAATCTTTATAAATTTACATATTTATGAGTCAGTCACTGAACTGGCCTTTACTTTTAGCGTGAACCGACCTATGTTGAGAGAGTGCTTTGAAGTTTACTATGTTTTATTGGTTTTCGTTCGTAAAGACGGCCAAATTTGTTCAAGTCTGCTGTTTTTTTTTCAGTGAACGATTAACCTAGATCTAGTATTTATTACACAACAGTTTATTACAGTGCAGGTGTTAGAATGCAAGGTGCTTTTGTAACTGCCAAAATCTGAATTTACACTACGCAGTTCTAACAACCAGCAATCTGAGAAATTGACTTTTTACTCCGCTATAATTTAATATTATAGAACATATCAGTGTTTACCCGCTCGAACAACAAGTTCTTTATTGGAGTGTTTGTAATCTTGTGAAGGGTTTTTGTAAAGGGTAATAGAGCGAATCGCAAACATTTAATTTACACCAAAGCAATATACATCAGGCCCGTAGGAACGCGGGGAGTGGGGGGGGGGGGGGGGGGTGGGTGGCCCAATAATTTTGAAAATCATAGTAACTAAAATATGAGTTCTAAGGACAATGCAAAAACCACGCAAAAAATCTCAGTATCTCGGAGTTAGCCTTCCCCTCCCTCCCTCCCCAATCTTGAAATGCGTCCTACTTTGCTGTACATGTAGACAATTTTCGATCGGTGTGGAAACACTATAATCCCTGGGACGTTATAAAACGCAGACAAATATTAAAGGGTGATGATCATGCTGTTGGGTTATAGATTTTATTGAGTTGTAGCAGCCACATTCAAAGAGCCCACTGCTGGTTAAAACCTCAACCTGGACAGCAAGAAAAACAAATTATTTCCAAAGGACAGGTAGATTACTGAGTAAAAAAATGTGTTTGTGCTCCAAAGGCTACAGTTCAGTCCAATGATCATGAAATTGCTCAATGATATTTTTGACAAAACTGAATTTAGGTCACCTGGGTTTAAAAGAAAAAGCCTAAAGGTTGTCATTAGGTCAAATCAGACGAACCTTAATAGAGCTGTAGAATCCATTTATGTTCAGTGTAATACTTATGAAACTTTGTCAGACTGCTAAGATTAGATATGAGCGAGTTGCAAAGGGGCTTTTTTGGTCTAAAAGTATGTCACTAGATCCTTTACCAGAAGATAATCTAGTCTTTATTTGTAAAGGGTTGTTGTCTTTGAGTAAAAAACTTTGAACTTATTAAAGCTGGTCCTGGTGCCTAAATTTTAATTTCCACCACGATTTTTTAAATATAAATTTGAATACGGATATTTTGAATTTTAGGATGACAACTCAGAAATATGCTTGCATATAATACTTTTTATTGGTTAAGTTATTTTGTATCTTGAATGCTTTTAATAGATTTGAACAAAAAAGGGTGAAAACTTCCAACCCATTACCCTACAGGCGACTCTCAGGACTATCAGTCCTTTGATGTGTACCCTTGTGGACGAAATGATTGTTTCAAAGGTTTGAACCATTAAACAGCTCAGTCTTTATAGACATATTCATTATCACAAAGGCACAATTGTAAATTCTTTACAACAGAAAAAAACCTGGCTGTTCACCGAATTATTAGAAAACTGTTTTATCTCGTAAACCGGAACTTGGGACAGGAAGCAGTACAAGGCCGGAGGTATGCTTACGTCACCCCTTAGATCAAGACGATAACAATGAGAGCCTGTTTGCGTATAGAGCCTGTTTGCTACGCAAACAGGCGACTCAAAAATGGCTGAATGCTATTTTTCAAATGTGGATAAATACCGCTGTCCTAAATATGCCACTGAATCACTATCCAGCCCTTAATTTCACTTTCATAGATATTGTCAAGAGTCTAAGTCATTTTTCAAGTAATACACATTAATAAGGAATATTATAAATTGAATTTAACCGAACACTAGTAATAATATCAAATACCAGATTTCAATCCAATTGTTAATTGTACATTAGACAAAATGAACATTAAAGAATAACTTTCCTTTATTGTCACACACATATTCTCAATATTCTCAATATTTCCACCGTTTATAATTCGAAAATATATTAGATTATCCATCACAACACATATATAAGATCGGAAAAAAATCAAATGAGACAGTTACTGTAATGATAACATACGTGAGCGAAAATGCATGGAGAAGCCCGTCGATTTCACGGACACGCTATTGATCGAGACAACCTCCGTTATCGTTCGTGTATTGTAGTCTGCGCATGTCATATTCTTCGAAGATTCGACCTGTCTGCTATGACGCATAACCCATTCCCTTATACCTGGGAAAAGTAGGGCTTATATCGAAGCTAAACCGAAGCCTATAGGGACTGTTTTAATAAATGACCGGTGCAGAGGTTACCTTCTATGTGATCATAACTGAATGAATCGCATCAGGTAGGGTTTTATTGAGTAAACGTTTATTTTATTTTGAAATTTAAAGTAACGGTTGTACACGTAGTTTTGAAAAAAATAGTCCGCTTACGTACCCAAAATGTCCATATCAGATAGATTTGTATTTGTAGAATGCCATCTAGCGGGAGATAATGGTTCGTGTATATTCGAACTAGGTCTTCGAGAACGTCACGTGATAACATTGCATCTCATTAGTGCTATGACTTAGTAGACAGGACTATTGTTTACAATTCCAACATTATGTGATCGGCGAGCAGATTGCTCATTCTGAACCTCTTTTCTTATTTAGATGTAATAAACTCTTCCAGTGTTAATGATAAATGAATAAGCGATGATCAGCCTGTGTCGATGTTTCTGTTTACATTTCAATAAGCTTACGTTTTCAAACCTAGAATGGCGACAAAACGAACAATTGAATGAAGGGTTTGTTTCGACGCTTTGAATGATCACGTGATGTTTACGTCACTAAAACGTCACAGCGGACATTTACGACGAAAAGTCGGCTAATCGTCGGCGATCATCCATGTAAATAAACAGATAATGTGGCATGGCAGGATCTGTTCTAGCCTCAGTATTCTTTTCGCTGCCACTGACTGGAACTTTTGCGAACTACATACCTCTACCTATCGTGAAAGTCATGGTAATTGCCATGTTTTTACGCAGTAAAAATGAAATTCATTTTACACACAGGTTGTTTATTCAGTTGGACGCTACTGAGACTTTAATGTATACATAGGAAATTAACATTCCTACTGTCTTAAAAGTCATTCCACTGCATTCTCCATATATTGTCTACATCTTTGAGCAAATTGCTGTTGGGTTCTTGTGACATAGATTGTTGCAACAGTATACCTGTGTAGTCTTTCTCAACTCAACTCCCTTGCCATCTACGTGAGTATGAAAAGGAATGGTCATACACAGTCACGTGATAAACACCATGCAGTATGCTCGACTAAACGAATGGATAGGAACCAAGTCCAAAACTACTTTTGCTGTCTGTCGTAATCTAAGCAATCTCGCTACCGCCCGAAGAAATATATGTCATGGAGCCCACAAGAATTATTATAGTTTGATAAAATATCGACGTAATTGGTTATATTTGGCTAAAAATGAGTAAACAGACCTATATCTTTTAGACTAGAAAATCTGATTTCGAGACTACACACAACCTTGGACTTGTATATAGCCTACTGTCGGTTCTTTCTGTAAGGCCAATTGGTCGTAAATATGGTCACTCATTCGGACTGTCAGTAATTCTAATATTCATACGTTTTGACATTACAGTTTTCAAGTTGGTTCATTGCATCACTTATATAGGTTGTCATTTTTTTCTTTTAATTCGACGGAAATCGTCAGCTCTCAAAGAAAAGACCTTATGTTCGTATTCAATTTTATCTACATGCAGTATAATTTAGATCATAGTAATATGATTTTAGGTAACAGCTAAACAGTAACAATTCTACCAATCCAGAAAATGACACTGTTTAAGACAATAAGCTGCAGGTTTTAAGCTCTATGGCCGACGGTCAGTAGAGTTTACTTCGTGGGTGGTTTCCGTCACATAAGTCCTTCTACTTGCTAGTCTTTTCCTTTCTTGATAATGCAATAAAGTCCAGATTTTAGTAGGACTTCCATGAGACATGCTGTTTGTTCAGATCAACATCGAAGCCTATTGATTTTGAAGTATATCCGACAACTGCTAAGAGAAATGTAGTTAATTGAAGTGGAAAAGTTACATCTCATGTTTACGCCTTTAGATCCGCATTTGAGCTCGCTAGGCAAAGGTCAAATATTTTCTAACGGTTAATATTCGTGTCTGGCCATTATTTTTCAATAATTGAAAATGAATTTCGGTAAACTCTACAGAATTTTCAAGCACATATAGACGATGTGTCGTGCACAAGAACATTTCTATATGTCTGGGTCAGGCAAGTTCAAATAAGTCTAAAAGATAAAGTTTGAAGTCCCATGTTCGTGTCGGGCACGGAACTTTTCTTTTGTTCATGCAGGCTTGTAACTTTTCTTAATTTCGAATAAATTTCAGTGTAACTGTGCGGAATAGTCAAACACAAAAAACGCGTGCCTTACGCAAAAAACCATATCAAAATGTCCATTCGACCAGAAAAAGAATGGAAAGGAGAAGGGGTGTATTTCGTTTCATGTCTGCCACTTTTTCACCTTTTTTACATACTTAATTAAACCTTCTCTTTCCAAAGTTTGTGGAAGAAGGAGGGTCTCACAATCTTTTCTTTCCAAAGTTTGTGGAAGAAGGAGGATCCCATAAGTCTATGCTTCTATATACATGAACTCGTCATACCTGTCTTTTCAGTTGGCTCTCTTTGACTGTTTTTAATTACAACTCACTGGTAGTACTACATGTAGAGCTATTCTGGCCGACATTGCCGTTTTGTTTTTCTATTGATATGATCAGGTAATAGCTTATACAATGGACGGCTGTCAGAGGAACAACAAGATCAGCTGGCCTCCTTCATAGGTAAAGGACCCAAGGATTTTCATCTACTCTACAGCGCTCAGCGGGATACATGTTCACCTGATGCTTTTCATCGCCATTGCGATTATGAAGGACCGACTGTAACTGTCCTATACAATCCGAAAGGTACCGTTTATGGAGGTTATACGTCTATGAGCTGGTTTCAAGCTGAAGGAGTGTACGTGTTGGACCCCTCGGCATTCCTGTTTCAGCCGAAGAAAAATGGAAATTCCTCTTTCAAGAAATTCCCTTGCACTGACCCGATCAACGCCATTTCCTGTGATACGAATAAAGCTGCTGTTTTCGGAAATGGACCAGATCTTCATCTGATGAATGGGCCTATAACTCGGACCAATTTGGGATTTTTTCCATTAGATGGGGAAATCAATTGCGGCAGTTACAACATGCAGGGTGTAGATAAAGCCGGCTTTTGCGATGATACCCTGGAAGTGACGGAAATAGAAGTTTACCACATTACAGGTAAACTGATTTAGTTATTCCATAGTTTTAATAACTATTGGGTATCGACTGCCCTTTATTTTCAGACAGCCCCAGTAACTGGAAATGTTTTATTCTGTTGGCCTGTGTCTTATTTTTAAAGCCAATATACAATGTCTTGCTACTATCAGTTGTTACTTGATTACCCCGTGACCACAGGTACCTGGTCTTTGATAAAATCCACCATATTCATATAATACTAAATGATACTGAAAAAATGTATTTGATTCATTACTTTTATGGAAAACAAATAACTATAATCATAATTCACTTGAAATATATCTGATTTAAATGTAAGTATTAATTAGTCACTTTTCAAAATAATTGAATCCAAGTCTGGTCACATTTTATGTAGTTGACCGTTTTAGGAAATATCCGTAGGTGACCGTAGTTGAACGCATTAAACACACAACGGTCAATTACGGTTCACTACGGTCAACAACGTTCAAACTAGGATCACAGTACGGTCACAATAACGTAGTAAACCGTAACAAATCTTTGAACATGTTCGAAAGTTTTGCGCTTAGTACGGGCAAACCGGAAGCTCAAACTACATTTATTACTACGTTGAACTACGGTTTACTACGTGTAACCACGTTCAACTATGTTCGATACGTTTAACTACGGCCATCTACGGTCATTCCCCACTACGGTCAACTACGGAAGGTGTGACCATAGCTATAGAAATGATTATGATGAAGAAGTAGTAGTAGTTGTAGTAGTTATAGTAGTAGTGGTAGTCGTAGACGTAGTAGCAGCAGAAGTAGTAGTAGTCGACATAGTAGTGGAAACAGTGGAAGTAGAAGCAGTTGCAGCAGAGCTGTAGTAGTAGTAGCAGTAGTAATGGAGACATCAGCAGCATTAGCAGCATCAGCAGAGACAACGTTACAGCAAAACGGTGGTAGTAGAAGTACTAGTAATAGTAGTATAAGTAGAAGTAATTGTAGTAGTATCAGCATCAGCAGCAACAATGTTACAGGGGAAATACAGGGGGGTCATTTCTCTACGGGGGTCCTTTCTTTTCACGAGAGGTTATTCTACTATAACTAGAGGGAAGTCCTTTCTCTACGGTCTGGGGTCATTTCTGTACGTAGAATAACGACCCGGGCCATTCCTCTACGTAGTGAAATGACCCATAGGTCAACTTGTAGGGAAGGGTCATTTCTCTGCATTATACCGGCACTGCATGATTTGTTAGCCCCCAAATAACCGAGGGTCAGCGGCTTATGTTATGGCCCGGTGTCAGTCATGCGTGCGGGCGTGCGTGGGTGTGTTAGCATTTATTTCAAACATCATCTTCTCCAAAACTACCTATCCAGTTGTAATGAAACTGCACAGAAACTGCACAGAAATTATCCTGTCATGGTTATTTTTATGCCCCCCTTTCGAAGAAATGGGGGTATATTGCTTTGCACTTGTCGGTCGGTCCGTCTGGTCGGTTGGTCGGTCCGTCGGTCCATCGGTCGGTCGGTCCCTAGACCACATGTTTGTCCGGAGCATAACTCAAAAAGCATTCCAGGTATCATCTTGAAACTTCATAGGTGAATAGATCTCATTAAGGAGAAGTGCAGTGCACAAGAACCATAAATTTGCCCATCATATTTTTGGAGTTATTGCCCTTTGTTGATTTTCATACTTAATTTTTGTCCGGAGCATAACTCAAAAACTATTTCAGGTATCATCTTCAAACTACATAGGTGGATAGATCTCATTAAGGAGAAGTGCAGTGTACAAGAACTATAACTCTGCCCATCATATTTTTGGAGTTATTGTCCTTTGTTGATTTTTATACTTAATTTTTGTCCGGAGCATAACTCAAAAAGTATTTTAGGTATCACCTTGAATCTTCATAGGTGAATAGATCTCATGAAGGAGAAGTGCAGTGCACAAGTACCATAACTCTACCCATCATTTTTTTGGAGTTATTGCCCTTTGTTGATTTTCATAGTTAATTTTTGTCCGGGGCATAACTCTAAAAGTATTTCAGGTATCACCTTGAAGCCTCATATGTGAATAGATCTCATTCAGGAGAAGTGCAGTGCACAAGAACCATAACTCTGCCTATCATATTTTTGGAGTTATTGCTCTTTGTTGATTTTCAGACTTAATTTTTTTCCGGAGCATAACTCAAAAACTATTTCAGGTATCATCTTGAAACTATATAGGTGGATAGATCTCATTAAGGAAAAGTGCAGTGCACAAGAACAACAACTCTGCCCATCATATTTATGGAGTTATTGCCCTTTGTTGATTTTCATACTTAATTTTTGTCCGGAGCATAACTCTAAAAGTATTTCAGGTATCATCTTAAAACCTCATAGGTGGATAGATCTCACTAAGGAAAAGTGCAGTGCACAAGTACCATAACTCTGCCCATCATATTTTTGGAGTTATTGCCCTTTGTTGATTTTCATGGTTAATTTTTGTCTGGGGCATAACTCAAAAAGTATTTCAGGTATCACCTTGAAACCTCATAGGTGGATTAACCTTATTAAGGAGAAGTGCAGTGCACAAGAACAATAACTCTGCCAATTATATTTTTGGAGTTTTTGCCCTTTGTTGATTTTCATACTTAATTTTTGTCAAGAGCATAACTCAAGAGGTTTTTCAGGTATCATCTTGAAACTTTATACGTGGATAGATCTTATTCAGGAGAAGTGCACTGCACAAGAACCATAACTCTGCCCATTATATTTTTGCTATTACTGCCCTTTGTTAATTTTTGTACTTATTTTTTTTCCGGAGCATAACTCAAAAAGTATGTGAGGTAAAATCATGAAACTTTAAAAGTTGATAGTTCACATAAATGGGAAGTGCAGTGCCCAAGAATTGTTAATTTATCATTAATGATTTTTGAGTAATTACCCTTTGTTCGTTTTTACATTTTGAACGTAAGAGTTTATAATCACATTGGATCCCATTAGGGGGGCATACATGTTTTACAAACATCTCTTGTTTGAAATAATTTCCATTCCTGTTTAGACCTCTACCAAGTTTTTTTTTTTCAGATAATTATAGCCCTTGAGTTAAAAGGGCTTAAAGTGAAAACTTTAGAAATCTTCTAGTACCTAGCCATGAGGCCTAGAGCTACCAAATTGTGCATGTAGCTTTATCTTGTGGACTTCTACCAAGGGTAGCCAATTAATAGCCCTAAATAAAATTCGGCCCCGCCCTTGGGGTCACAAGTTTTACATAGGCTTTCAAAGGGAAGACTTTTAAACTCTTCTTATTCCGAGCCATTAGGCAATGGGCTACCAAATGACCAAAGGTTACAGCTCTAGGATCTTATTTGGCCTCGCCCAAGTGGTCACAAGTTTTACATAGGCCTATATAGTGAAAATGTGAGAAATCTGCTCGTTCCTAACCCTAACACCTTGTGCTACCAAATTTTGCTTGTATACTTACCTTACGGACCTTTACCTAGATTTTAAATTATACCCATGTCGCGAGCTCGAGTGTGTAGATCTTTTGCGACAGTTACTGATACAGACCAAAGTAGGACTCCGAAATAAAAATTAAACTAAAGCCGAGTCCAAAAAAAAATAACAAAACCCAAATGAGGAAAATTACAGGAAGGTTTGAATAAACGCAATAAGGCAGGAGTAAGGTTAAATTAATATATTTAACTGAACACAGTCTATCTAAAGTATGTACTTGAAAATAATTTCTTTTACCAAATTGCAGAGTTTCATAGATCTAGGTATAGCCTTCTACAAGTTTTCATAAGGTTTGGTAGAGTGGTGGGGGATGATTGACAGTGGTAAGTCAACAAAAAAATAGAACAAAGTTGAATTCTTGAATCAACAAAAAATATCTAATCAAAGTTAAGAAAATTCTAAGTCAAAATGCATGTTAAAATTCTCAAAGTTCTTCTACAATTGTAAAGTTTTAAATCTCAATCCTAAACCTCAGCTTTCTTTTTCACAAATCCTTGCATTCTAATTCATGTCTGTCTGCCTTATTTCAACAATGACAATTTAAATAAAAATAAATAAAAATAAAGAAAACAAAAATGCAGAAATAATGCAAATGTTTACCAGGTGAAGTTTCAGAATGGAGTCCTCGAATCTCAAGAAAACAGCGGTTTTTATACTGTTGTTCCCGCAGAACGCTCTGCGAGAATTCCAGCATCAAAACCGCCGGGAAGATTGCACGCGCTTTTCGGGAAAGCAAAGTGTAAACAAATGTTATTTCTACAACCATCCCTATACTTGAATGAAAAGTTACCGAGAAACATTGCATACGGCAACTGAATTGACTTATCAATAATACCTATCGGTAAACGATTCAAATGAAAAGCTTTTTCTAGCTAAAAGATGAAAAATTATGCAATGAATTACAAAAAACAAAACTAACAAGAGATATTCCGAACGACAGTTGAGCTGCATTCACGCGAGACCGTATCTTAGCAACTTAATCCCGTCATGCTTCGCAACAACAACAATCAATATGGCCGCCTCCAATAAACAAATCACATTATCGAAGAAAGTAAAGACAGTTTCGAATAATAATAACCACAAACAATAATAACAGCGGCTTAAATACGAAGTTAGCAACAAATCGGATACATCGTTGATGTAAAATTACAATCTGAAATGAATTCGCAGCTAAACGAGAGGAAATTCACGTAATGCAGATCAAAGTACTATCCACATCAAGAGAATTTCGTACTGAGACGACTAAGATTTGCAAGCTTAATCGCATTTATGTGTATGCTGGCATGCATTATTCACTACGTCAGCTACATATATAAGTGCTTACGCTAGCATTACCATCATAACATCAACAGACATGAAATATGTTTCACACACAGAGGAAACAGGTTCCTAATGTAGTAACTGTACTGACAAGGTTAGATTTTCAGTCTATTGCATTTGCATCAAAGACAAAAACAATCGCAGATGACATAATGCCTATGGAAATGAGATGGAAACTAAAAAATAACCGATCAGGTCGATTTTAAAGATCCCAAAATGCTTCCATTAAGAGTAATAACTAATAATGACACTCACATTTATGGGGCATAATATTACCCCCCTCTTAGGTTGGCTAAACTGCTGTTGCCAACAACAACACAAATAAGTAAAACCTAATGTCCATTTTAGGACAAATTACTAAAATATACTTTAACACTAGTGATACAATCACTGCCTAAGGTTTAAATGTTTATCACTAAAATAAGTGTTCACTGTTCACATTGCACTAGTAAATTGTCACACATAAGTAGCAATAATTCACATATACTTAAAGTCACTTAGATATATATCACTAAATGCAGAATGAATAAAGACCTATTTTCATGTATCTGTGATTGTCGTAGTCTTGCGTTGTACCATATCCTACCCACAAAATGCTCGTCTGAGTGGAAAAAGCAAAATGTTGGCTCACTACTGCCTTCATAGTGAACGACTTCTCCGCACAAAACTGGCCCTGGAAGTAATGTGCGGACCTGCCATAAAGACAGGCGACCCAATTTCCATAAAAGATCTGGAGCGTAATATAAACAGATTACACTGTACAAGGTTATATCTTACTTTCGGTTGATCTGGCTTAAAGTTACCAGGTTTAAAACTTAGTTTAACTTGAGTAAGGGTCTAGTAGTGGTACTATGTAGGTTCAGACCCTTGCATCTGCAGTTATTGCGTCTTGGTTGTAAGTCTTGGTCCTGTATTGACATCTCCATATTAGTAAATTGGTTGGTCTTATTTTCTCTAGGATATTATTTCTCGGGGTTTAAGTTAACATTATCTCAGCTAGGCCTTCATCTTTTGTCTTTCTTATCTCCTCTACTGTAGCTGTCTGTTCTCTTGTAATTGAGCCGGTGATCATGAGGCCTTCTTTCTCCTGACTTTCTTCTCTCCTTCCTGTCCTTTGCTGTATCTCTGTTCTCCTTCATCACTCTTAAACTTTGCGAAATTGGCTTTTGGTCTTTCTCATTTGTGGTCTTCTGTCTTATTGCGCTGGTTAGCTCTTTCACTGCCATAGATAGGTCTTTCACACTCTCCTTCAAGCTATGCAGGGTCTTGGTGTTGTCTGTTATCCTCTCCTGCAGATTCATGACCCCTGACCTCACCGCATCAGCTATCTGCTTGGTAGTTATTTCCACTGGAGATGGAGATCTTGACCTGGACCTTTTCTCTCTAATAGAATGAGCTGGTGAATCAGCCTTTCGTTTTCTGCTAGTATTCTCGTTCTCCTTTGGCAGCAGCTGCTCTAACAGTTCTTCCTGGTCATGCTGTTTTCTTTTCCTGTTAACTCTTATTCTTCTGCCTTGCGCTGGGCCAAGCTGTCAGTTGTTTCTTCCTTGCCTAGGTCATTCCCTGATCCGAGTTGCTGGTCGTTCTCTCTATGTTCCTTAAGTAGGTCACACAGTATGTCGGGTTGAACCAAGCTCGACAGCTGAGACAAGACTGGGGTCAGCACTTGTCTCAAGTCATACTGAAAGAGCTACAAATTCTGGTGTCGGGGTGGTACTTGTCTGGGTTAGTGCCACAGTGCTTCCTGCTAAAGGTGGTTGCCTAGGGGTAGTGGGCTGCCCATGTGCACCTACTGTAGTCTGATCTTCAATGCATGGAGAACTCGGGGTGCCTACAGTTGAGAAAGGAGTAACCTCCCTTGAAATAGACTGGTTTGCATTCATTCTCACACTGACGTTTTCTTCGCCTGTCCCAAAGTCACCAAGGGCCTCCTCCACAATCTGGGCCAGGTAGTCTGGTCCTGAAACAGGTGGCATCTGCCTCTTCTGGATGGTGGACTTCCAGTAGTTGTAGGACTCTTCCTTGTCGTACTACAAGTGGTCCCGCGGTCCTATTTTGTAACTGTTGCTGTTGGCCTTCAAACACGTAGTATCAAGTGGGTCCACTCCTGCCTGCTGGGCCAACACCTGGTGTTTCTTGTAGTGGCCAAGGTGCTGTACAAGGTCCTCATGTCGTGTACAACGGAACTGACATAAAGAGCAGTAAAACTGTACCTCGTCACGGCGAAGGTAATCCTTCATAATGTGCTGTTCCATACGGTACTTGACATCGACGTACTCCTTCTGGCTTCTGTGTAAGCATCGCAAGTAGAGGTATGCTCTCCCTTTTTTCCTCGCTGCCTTCTCCACCTCCTCGTCTCCCCTAACTGTACTAGCAGTGTTGTAAGCTTCCATTATTCGTGATTCCTGCCAAATAGACAAATGAACCTTCATAAGTAACAATTTCTGGCTGCTTCTAAAAAAAACACTGCCAATCAAAGTTTGGGACTGGGAAGGGGCGGATTATTTCTGCAGGCAATCGTAAAAACTTTTTTCCTCTTATTTACTACCTTTTATTGTGTTGAACGTGGACGCTTTCGGGTTATTCGCATACTTTTTAATTCGACTCGGTTTTTTTTTATGCGGCACTTATATGTGTAACATGCTGTGGAAAAGAAGAACAATTTACTCCATCTTCTTTGATAAATTATATAGTCTGTTTATTTGAAAACCTCTTTAATGCCTCAGTTTATTAAATACTACAAACAACTGTGGACTTTGCCCCCAAAACTCATCTCTATCTTAATCAGGGATTTTCTTACATCTAACTTTCACCACTCTAAGAGACTCGACATTCTACTGTCGACAGGTTTACACTCTCAATCGCCTTTCTTCTCTTGCAGCAGTAAACGGACTTCTCATTTTCCTCTTCACCTCATATACCTGTGCACTGCCATAAGGCTCGTCATGTCTGGCCCCTAATCTCTCATGGTAATCTCGGGTAGTATCTTTCCTCCATGGTCACACCTAGACCGGCCACTAACCATCTAGACCAATTACTCCTGGGTCAACCCATGAGCTCTCGACCTTACTTCGTACACCACTAACATCAGCCTGTTCTGTCAACCTAAGTCTCTGATTACCCTTGCAAACCTTAAACGTTCACCCTAAACATCAACCTGTCTCACGAATCTCTCTTTTAGCTAATATTGCCTTGTGTCTCTCTGCAAAAACCCATTTTTTTCTTCTCCCTATCATTTTCTCTCTTGTTGTCCTAACCTTGAGAAATAACCCTTCCACTCTTGGTCAAAATTTGCTACACAATATTACCAAATTACAACGAAATTTGTCAAATAGAGAGAAAGCTTCTCTCTTTCAGAAAACAACCTCGTACATGAAAATTCTTCAACACATAGACTACTCTTTATAAAGAAAGGAAAACTAATTCCCGTTAATAACCATTACAAACTACATGTATATATGATAAATAACAACGTTAAAAAACAAGTTTACAGTGTAAACATTTAATTGCTTCAGAATTAAGCAATTTATGCATCATTTTTCAAAATTTTTCTCTTTGCACCAATGACCCATTTTCGTGGATTAACACCCACATACGGCTTGATCTTATCATGGTGGACTAGCTTATCTTTCCCCGTTCTATCTAGTTGAATTACAAAATTGATGTTATTCATATTCTGTTTCACCAGATAAGGTCCTTCGTATGTTCTCTTAAGCTTATCTGCTATCCCAACCTTACGGTTTTCAGAGAGTAGCCAAACCACATCGCCAGCCTTGTAGCTATTGTTTGCCACTCGCGTATCATAGATAGCTTTGTTCCTTTTGTCTGCTTTACTTAAATGGGTCCTTGCTACACCGTGAGCATGCTGCATTCTTGACCTCAAGACATCAACATCTTCGCCATATGAAGCTACATCTTCATTGTTGTAGAGGGTCGAACTTCCAAAGACTAGTTCTGAAGGCAACCTCACTTCTCTTCCCATAGTGAGTTGGTGTTAACCCTGTACTTTCATTTGGGGTCGATCTGTATGCACCTGCCACACAACCAAGATGTAAATCCCATTCATCTTGCTCTTGGCAGAAATAGGCCTTTATCATACGTACTAGGGTACGGCTTAACCTCTCTGTTTGTCCATTGCAATTTTGGATTCCTTGGACTAGTTCTCAACTTTTTAACTTCCAACATGTGGCATAGCTCTTTGAAGATGTTACTTTCATAGTTTCTTCCTTGATCATTCAAAATGGACAAGGGACATCCCCACCGGGAAATAAAGTCATATAGAATCCCGATGGCGCATGTCTCTGCAGTCTGATCTGGGAAAGCTATAACTTCAACATATTTGCTGAAGAGATCAGTTAGCACCAAATATATCTATTACCCCTTTTTGTGACAGATGAGGGACTTATGTAGTCTGTAGCCACTACATCCCATGGTGCTCCAGTCTTCACAGAGCCTAGTGGGGCTATAGGTTTCTTGTTCGGGACCTTATTTGCAGCACATACATCACACTGTTTGATGTGGAGGTTAACGTCAATTTTCATTTCAAACCAATAAAAACGTTGTAAAATTTTGCCATATGTCTTCTTGCATCCCAGATGACCTGATAGCACTGAGTCATGGAATTGAGTCAAAATTTCCTTCTTCATACTGTGGGGTACAATATACTATAATTATTATATGGCTTCCACAATCATTTTTCTTGACATAGTTTTTAAACAGGAGGCCATCTTTCACAGCCAGTACATTCCATTGAACCCAGTAATGTCTAGTGGCTGGACTTGAATTGGCCATGTCAGTTGAGCTTGGCTTCATGTCAGCACTTTTTGCCTTCAGTATTGGTGATATGTCAGGGTCAACTTCCTGAAGCTTCTTCACGTCCTCCAAAGATTGGCCACAGGCCCAAGAAGGCATAACATGGTGACTCTTTTTATGTTGCTTATCATTTTGACCAGAAGTTGACCGTCCTGGCTTGGGATCAGATACTGCACGGATGTCTATTGCAGGCAATACAGGGTTACTGTCGCAGAGGGGCAAGCCGCAATAAGCTGTAAGTCCCTTTGGCTCTGAAAGTCAGGGTGTTGCATATCTTGAGCTCTTTTCACACACTTTTTACATGGTCCACATTTAAGTGGCTCTTCCATATCATGCAGTGGACAGTCACAGTCTTTCGGATTTTCACATCACAGTGACCTTGTCTCTTCCCTGGTCGGTATTCTATGGCGAAATCATAATGAGATAGAATCTCTATCCACCTGGCTATTTTGCCTCTGGGTTCTTTCATCTTGAAGAGCCATATCAGTGCTTGATGGTCACTTCTGACTACAAATCTTCTCCCCAATAACTACTCCCTGAAATACTCTATAAAGTATCGAATGGCCAAAAGTTCTTTTTCCGTGATGCAATAGTTCTTTTCAGCTTTGTTTAGTGCCCTGCTTGCATAAGATATAACTTTCTCTTTACCACTTTGAATTTGATGCAAGACACCACCAATTCCCACGTCTGATGCATCTACGTCTAGGATGAAATTTCCTCCGCTTTCGAGCGGGTAGCCCATGACTTCTGTTCCTGTAAGATGTCTCTTTAACTGTTCAAAGGAGTCCTGACATGCTTTACTCCATATGAATTCTTTACCTTTCTTTGTTAGTTCCAACATTGGACGAGCAATTCTGGCGAAATCTTTTACAAAGCGCCTGTAATACGAACCTAATGCTACAAATTGTTTAACTTGCTTTGCAGAAGCCGGAACAGGCTATGATGCAACTTTAGCTATATTACCCGGATTTGGTCTAACCCCTGAACTTGAGACCACGTGTCCCAGAAAGGTAACCTCCTCCTGGAGCATCTCACACTTTTCAGGCTTCAGCTTTAACCCGGCTGCTTCTAGACGGGCAAGAACCTGTTTTACTCTACACATTAAAGTCTGACCCAAAAACTATAATGTCATCGATGTAAATCAGACACGTCTCCCACTGTAAACCCTGCAACGCAAGCTCCAACGTGTGCTGGAACGTACTTGCTGCGTTGTTGAGACCAAAAGGCATACGTAACATCTCGAAATGCCCAAATTTGCATACAAAAGCGCTCTTTGGAATATTGCTTTCCTTCAGTGGTATCTGAAAATAACCACTTGTAAGGTCGAATGTGCTAAATAATCTGGATCCGGCAACGGCGTCAAGGCAATCTTGAATTCTAGGTAGTGGGAAACCATTAGGTTTTACCAGTGACTTTACTCGCCTGTAATCTACACAAGGTCTGATACTTCCATTTTTCTTCTTTACTAAGACTATCGGGCTAGCCCATGGAGATGTGCTTTTACTAATTACTCCCTTGGACAAGAGATCTTCAATAGCCTGTTTCTCTTCCTTGGCAAAAGCTAAAGGAACTCTTCTAGGGGGCTGTTTAATGGGTTGGGCATATCCAGTGTTGATTGGATGTATAGCCAGGTTTGTCAGGCCCTAGGCCCACTCATTCTTTGAGGTGTTTTGAAAATTATGCAAAAGTTCGGCCAGAGCTCTCTTCTCATCGTCACTGCAGTGAAGGGTTGATCTGTTATATACCACTTGTAAATGCTCAGGTACCTCTTGGGGTTTGTTTATTTGGTGTCTCAGTACCTTTGGTGCTTTGATTTCTGTCTTTTTCAATTCAACTCTCCTAACAGAAGCATTACTATGTTCATTTCCACTATCTTCTTCTTCTGTTACTGTAGAATGTATTTTCTCTATCTTCGTTGCTTGAGCTATTACAGCATCCTGGTTGATGGACACTGCAGTGGGAAAGGGGTTTAGTACCCTTACTTTGTTTGTCACACAGCTATTAATATCTACCAGTGTAGAAGCCATTTTTAACGGATATGTCTCATTAAAATGTTCTGTAGGTTCAATGATAAAATCTGAAACACAGCTGGTATCGTCTGCTTCCATGCGCATGATATAAACATCTAGTACAGCTTCAGTCTGCTGCTGATACTTTCCTAATCTTATTTGTAACTCCAGCTTGTATACATGGGATTTCCTGAGGATGAGGAGAGACTTGCTCAGAAGGATATCTGCTGGTCCCTTCTCATCATCACGGAGTATATCGATACCCAATAATCCTTCATCTTGTATGTCCGCAACAATCAGCTCTTTCTCCAGCTCTATAGGTCCTATGCTTTACCATGTTCATCTAAAGGATAGCCGCCAGCACCTTTTAAACAAGCTGACTTCATGAGTTTTGGCCTCTCCTCCTTTGGAATGCTGTTATAAACTTTCTCAGAAATAATTGTTTTGGTTGCTCCAGTATCTGTGGTAAAAATTAGGTTTGTGCCTTCAATAGAGCTTTTCACATATAACCCATCACTGTATGGTTTTCGTCTGCGGATGATGTTCTCTGTTACCCCATTTATGAAACTTTCATTTATTTGGCCACTTTTTACAATTACTGGGGCCTTGCCTTGGCCTTCAGGCTCAGCCCATTGGTGTTTAAAGCTTCTTTTCCCATAGTAGAAGTTTGAGTTATCTCCCTTGCCGTATTAACTTGCTTGTTGTCTGGGCAGTCTCTTGCAAAATGGCCAATCTTGTGGCAATTATAGCATTCCCTCCCTTGTTTTCTGACTGGTCTAGCTTGGGATAAGTTCTTGAGTTGGTCTAAAATAAGTTTGAGAACGTCAGTTGAATCTTGCTCTTTACCTTCTTGTGTCTGATCTTAAATCTTGCTTCCACCTTTAGTGTCTACCTGTTTGGGCTGGGTTTTCCTGTTTGATCGCACTTGGTAAGCGTATTCCTCATCTTCTTCACTGTCAGTATCACACACTGTTTCGGCACTCCTTATGAATTTCTTCATTTTCTTTTCATTGTAAGGGTTACACCTGTGTTTTTGTCTAGTCTGTATCAAGTTTACTACATGGTAGAAAGCCTCGTCAATGTCACTTGGGTCTTTAACATATTCAACTTCGCTGCCAATTTCTTCATCTTTAAGACCATCAAGGAATCTTCTCACTAAATCTTCTCTTCATGTTTGGTAGTCTCTACCCCTGTGAGCTTTATCATAAAGATGCTTTAGTTCTGCTGCATATTCTTCTGCTGTCTCATTCTGTTTTTGATCTCGGTGACTGAACTGTGCTGCAAAAGTCTTTGGCGTCTCAATTACCCTAAACCTGCAATCAAACTCAGAAATTAAAGCATTATAATCAGTCAAAACATTTTGTCTAAGTTGGGTAAACACAAGTTCCCGTGCACTCCCTTGTAATTTTGGCAATATTTCATCTAAGTTCTCTTCATTGTCCCACCCTTGGCGGTGTGCAACTGCTTCGAAGCGGTTAATCCACACTTTCCAGTCATCTTTGCCGTGAAAAGCTAGCATCTTCATCGAACTAGAATGGACTGGTGTGACCCGTCTTCCTGCACTTCTCATATGTGATGAAAAATAGCTATCAATTTGAGGTAGGTGCTGTTGTTCAGGGAAATCATACCGTCTCTGTCTGAAAAATCTCGGTCTCTGCAAGTCTGTTTCACTCTGGTGTCTTCTTTCACCATTATGGCAGTATCTATGTGGCATGATGTGGGGCTGCACTATCTCATCTACTCTTTGACGGTTCTTATTTTGGTTAAAGTTGACCTGGTACTGGTCTGTGTTCATTGAATGGCTACCATTTATCCTGGAAAGTGCATCTGTTACCTCTTTTAGCATACCGGACATCCTGGACTGCATGTCAACCATCTGCTGGACTGCCTCACCTATGTTGTGGGTACTCACATTAGAGTGTCTGTGGTCTTGTACTTGAACACTTGGGGTGCCAGCTGCCTCATCATTACCTTGTGGGCTGCTGTCTTGCTGGAAACTACTCAAGGGGCTGGTGTTCATTGGTCTACTAACTGCTGCCTGATCTTGATCTACACTGGAAGGCGACTTGAAAAATACTTCTGTTCCTTGCTCTGAATCTATTTCTGATATTCTGCTGGAGGGTTTCTATCTCTAGGGATGTTTAATCCCGCACCTCTTTCACCATAAAGTATGTCGCGAGCTCGAGTGTGTAGATCTTTTGCGACAGTTACTGATACAGACCAAAGTAGGACTCCGAAATAAAAATTAAACTAAAGCCGAGTCCAAACAAAAATAACAAAACCCAAATGAGGAAAATTACAGGAAGGTTTGAATAAACGCAATAAGGCAGGAGTAAAGTTAAATTAATTTATTTGACTGAACACAGTCTATCTAAAGTATGTACTTGAACATAATTTCTTTTACCAAACTGCAGAGTTTCATAGATCTAGGTATAGCTTTCTACAAGTTTTCATAAGGTTTGGTAGAGTGGTGGGGGATGATTGACAGTGGTAAGTCAACAAAAAAATAGAACAAAGTTGAATTCTTGAATCAACAAAAATTATCTAATCAAAGTTAAGAAAATTCTAAGTCAGAATGCATGTTAAAATTCTCAAAGTTCTTCTACAATAGTAAAGTTAAAAATCTCAATCCTAAACCTCAGCTTTCTTTTTCACAAATCCTTGCATTCTAATTCATGTCTGTCTGCCTTATTTCAACAAATGACAATTTAAATAAAAATAAATGAAAATAAAAATAAAGAAAACAAAAATGCAGAAATAATGCAAATGTTTACCAGGTGAAGTTTCAGAATGGAGTCCTCGAATCTCAAGAAAACAGCGGTTTTTATACTGTTGTTCCCGCAGAACGCTCTGCGAGAATTTCAGCATCAAAACCGTCGGGAAGATTGCCCGCTCTTTTCGGGAAAGCAAAATGTAAACAAATGTTATTTCTACAACCATCCCTATACTTGAATGAAAAGTTACCGAGAAACATTGCATACAACAACTGAATTGACTTATCAATAATACCTATCGGTAAACGATTCAAATGAAAAGCTTTTTCTAGCTAAAAGATGAAAAATTATGCAATGAATTACAAAAACAAAACTAACAAGAGATATTCCGAACGACAGTTGAGCTGCATTCACGCAAGACCGTATCTTAGCAACTTAATCCCGTCATGCTTCGCAACAACAACAATCAATATGGCCGCCTCTAATAAACAAATCACATTATCGAAGAAAGTAAAGACAGTTTCGACTAATAATAACCACAAACAATAATGACAGCGGCTTAAATACGAAGTTAACAACAAATCTGATACATCAGTGATGTAAAATTACAATCTGAAATGAATTCGCAGCTAAACGAGAGGAAATTCACGTAATGCAGATCAAAGTACTATCCACATCAAGAGAATTTCGTACTGAGACGACTAAGATTTGCAAGCTTAATCGCATTTATGTGTATGCTGGCATGCATTAATCACTACGTCAGCTACATATTTAAGTGCTTACGCTAGCATTACCATCATAACATCAACAGACAAGAAATATGTTTCACACACAGAGGAAACAGGTTCCTAATGTAGTAACTGTACTGTCAAGGTTAGATTTTCAGTCTATTGCCTTTGCATCAAAGACAAAAACAATCGCAGATGACATAATGCCTATGGAAATAAGATGGAAACTTAAAAATAACCGATCAGGTCGATTTTAAAGATCCCAAAATGCTTCCATTAAGAGTAATAACTAATAATGACACTCACATTTATGGGGCATAACACCCCTTATGTCTTAACTCTTTACCAATGATAAAATTTTAGAATGGTCAAAATTGAAAGCTCTTGCAGACGACATAAAACAAGGTAACTCAAATTTGTTTCCAGCAGGGTAGAAAACATTGTGGGAAGATGAGCAAATTACTAGCATTTTTCTCCTTTCCCATAATGTTTTCAAACGGTTTCTATCTCGGGGTTTCAAAAACCAGGGATTGTTTGGGACAGGGTTAATTGGCCTAGCTCCGCAAGTCATAAGTTTTATATTTACGTATACAGTGAAAACTTTAAAAATCTGCTTGTTTCTGAACGTGGGCTTTTGATGTGATATTTTGTGAGTGTTATCATCTCGCAGGCTTCTTTAAAACAATTTCCCTGCCCCATTAGTCAGTGCCTATAGAAAGAAAATTCTAAAAATATTCTTGCTCCCAGGGCTACCAAATTTGGCAAGTAGCTTCATATATTTTATTTAAAAAGGATACTAAAGGGGAATAGTTTTCATGTTCATGTTGCCATTATTTTCATGAAATATGAATATCAGCATAACAGTGCTGAAATATTGATCAACCACATAACCGTATCCAGAGGATTTATCGTGTGCAAGAACTATTTACGTTATGGCAGGGTCTGAAGTATATGTAGGGGTTGCGTGCATCGCCAGTGTTCATGTTCACAGCCCGCTGAAGAGGTTTATATTACTCTTGGGGTATCACTCACTTTTTCTCTCCGTTGTTCTCCTTGTTGGAATTTGAACCTTTTCTCTCCAAAATTTATGAAAATAAGAGGGTCTGACAAGTCTATGTATCTTTATGCAGGAAATCGTCATACCTATTTTTTGGATCTGCTTTCTTTAAATGCTAAAAAAGAAATTTTCATATACGGCTCATTGGCCAGTTACTGCAAGTAGAGTAGTTCAGGCCAAATAGCCGTCCTGTTTTTTAATTGACATTATCAGGTAACTACTCATACAATGGACGCTTGTCAGGGGATCAAAGAGAAAAGCTGGTCTCCTTCATAGGTAAAGGACCCAAGGATTTTGAACCACTCTACAGTGCACGATTGGATACGTATTCACCTGATGCTTTTTATCGCCATTGCGATTATAAAGGACCGACTGTAACTGTCCTATACAATCCGTACGATACTGTTTACGGTGGTTATGAATCCATGAGCTGGATTCAAGCTGGAGGAGTGTATGTGTCGGACCCGTCGGCATTCCTCTTTCAGCTGAAGAAAAATGGAAAATCCTCTTTCAAGAAATTCCCTTGCATTGACCCGATGAACGCCATTTTCTGTGATACGAATAAAGCTGCTGTATTCGGAAATGGACAAGATCTTCATCTGATGAATGAGCCTATAACTCGGACCAATTTCGGCAGTTACAACATGAACGGTGTAGATAAAGCCGGCTTTTGCGATGATACCCTGGACGTGATTGAAATAGAAGTTTACAGCCTTACAGGTAAACTATTTCTCTTATATTTAAATTAGTTATTCCAGAGTTTTTATTATCTAACTATTATGCAACGACTACCCTTTATTTTCAGATAGCTCCAATAACCAGCTATGCTTTATTCTGTTGGCATGTGCCTCATTATTATTTATTATCATTATTAAACGTGTTGCTTTTGTCAGTTGGTACAACCTTATAAACAAGACATCGAGTCGAAATGAAT
This sequence comes from Tridacna crocea, assembly GCA_943736015.1. Lineage (NCBI taxonomy): Eukaryota > Metazoa > Mollusca > Bivalvia > Cardiida > Cardiidae > Tridacna > Tridacna crocea. The sequence continues at coordinate 7,937,962 of OX031071.1, forward strand.
TTCCCACAGTTCACGACCCAGAGTGAATTTTTAGTATTTTTCACAAATTTATGTTTCGAATAAAAAAACCGTTATTCATTAATGTGTTTTACGATAATTTATCTGCTGTCTCATACAAGTGGTGCAAATAGATTAATATTAAGGAAGTATCAAAGACGAAACTTTGGAATCGGACAAACTTACATATACGCTTCCCACCTTAACATGGAAATTCTAATAACGGTATTGAAAATATTAAACGAATCTAGCTGATCATTTTTTTTCTCATTTTTTCTGTATTGGAGTTTAACACCATTTAAACAGCTACCGTCATATCAATGTGGTCCTTGCACCTACCCTTGCCTTTTCTGGCTTTCTCACACAAGTGCTGACACAACTAACTTCTGTTCTCTCAAGCGTCAGAGATGGGAAGCGAAAAATTGCCGAAAAGAAAGTTTGCTTCGACCAACTGGTCAAGAGTTAGATACAGCAACCACTGAGCTAATGTTCGGGCCAATGAAATATGAATATCAGCTTTGAAATTGGTTTTGACCAATCACGAAACTATTATTACTATGGAACCGTTATTTTTCAAAGATGCACTTGCATCAACTTGGCTCATTGTACTCATTTATAGATGAAATAAACCCCTTGAAAATGATCCCTTTTCCAAGATCGATTTTTCAACAGGTAATTGTTTTCTTATTGAAGTATATGTATAGAAGGAAGTTTTTTTTCTAAGTGTGGAATCATTCATTGAACATCAAGGACCGGTTGCATAACAAAAAGGTTTACTTGACTTGAACAAAGCCTAATCCAGGTCTCGGTAGACTATGATTTTACCCCGGTTTGTATTAAACTTGTGTAGCGTGAGTTTACCAAGCCCCAATCTATCCAGACAATGTAACTTGATGATGCCGTTCTTATGGTAGGACTTAAAAATGGGTAGACTTTGACAAGCGCAGCGCTGCACATTGTTTACGGAACAAGATGTATCTGCATGTGATTATACACGCCGAATTCTGTGTGTTTAGATTGACTTTAGTGGGCTGCAATCGGAGACTACCGCTGTTTAAGAAATAATCTCCTTTCAATCTTGGTTTACTGTTCAATAAACCACGGCTGTGAGTTATGAGGCACAATAAATAAACCACGAGGGGAATAGCCTCCGGAGTCTCCAGGTTACAAGTACTACACTTTGCTTTTGAGTCATGGAGCACTACCGATTGATCTGTTAGAAGAAAAGTTAGATGCAAAGAACTTAGGATCTTTCCTACACATTAATACGATTTTTTGTTCTTAAGATAAATCATCCAAAGCCAATGTTTTCCAATCATACTGCATCTGTCATGCTGGGCCTAAAATTGAAAATTGCCCACCATCTACTCTGTTTAAAGTGAAAGAAGTTATGATATTTATATGTACTAATGCTGAAAACATCCCTCTGCGCTTTTACTTTTGACGTTTTAGATAATTCTCACATGTGGTTAAGCTAAATGAAAATAAAGAAAATTTCCAGGGTTAGCTGTTAGCCCGGATCTTAGTAAACTATGTTAACGACGTATATCACAAATTGTTCCAGCGGACAGATTTTTATTTTAAATTTTGCACATACAAAGATTATCATGTCTCTAGGAAATTACAGTGAAAAAAGTTATGGGTCACAGCTCGTTTTTGAGAAATTTTTTTTTGAAAAGGCTATATACAAGTACAAAATTCAGCTTATATTGAATTTATGAAACTTTTTTTTTTTAATAGTCAGTTAAACAGGAGAATAACCATAAGGAAATACAAGTATATCATTTATTTCAGTCATACCACGACATTAGCTCACATCATCAAACTCATCATTCATGGTCATCATGAATTTAACCGATTTATGATCGGGCTCTCAAATGTCTTACCAAAGGAAACTCGCAGGAGATCAGAACAACTTAGGGTCGGTATCGAACTCTTTACTTACAAGCCATGCGGGTCCCTATCTCTTTTAAAGACAAGAAAAGGTTTTCATTTCAATCTCTAAAAGTATTGTCAGACTGAGTTTGCTTCAATAATGAGGTCTCTAGATGGGTATCTCAAATTCAAAATTCAGTTCAAAATTCAAATTGATTGTTTAGAATACATAAGGCCACCGGCCCAAAATACAAAAATCAGAAATGTCATATATTTAGAGTGACTTCTAGATAATAACATAATATGCACTGTAACTTTAGAGTATCGATGGTTGTTAAATATTGTCTGATGTCAGGGGATAGCTTGTGTAAGTTGTCTAAATATTTAAAGATCCTATTTAATATGATTATAACAACACTTACTTGATTATGGCATTGATTCGAACAATAGGTATAGTTGTAAAAAGGGGCTTATGTAAAAGGCATAGATCAAAATCAGACCGCACAGAACCCGCATTCCGACCCCGAATAGTAGTGATGTCAGAGCACCAGCTGCCCCGATTGAGGAGGAGGAGGAGGTTGAGGTGGAAATACCTTAACCGCCGCCATTTTGAATGTCCTTCAGGTAATCAGGTGATATCAGGACTAAAAATAGAGCTGAAAACCGTCGTGTCATTACTAAAAATAGGTGTAGATGGAAACGTTTTCGTTGTGTCATTACTAAAAATGGGTCTAGTCAGAAACCCGCCATCTTGGATGACCTTGACCACCGCCATTTTGGATGTTCTTCACGTGATGTTTTGACTAAAAATAGGGGCTAAAATCGGGTCAAGGTGTGTTTTCGTCGTGTCATTACTAAACATGGATGTAGATGGAAACGGGGTAATGCATGTTTTTGCTCGAAAACGTGGGAAAAGGAGAAAAAACTGGCTACGTTGGAATGGGGTCATACGTGATTGGGTTGACACGTGTCAGTGTTAAGTAATGGTTAGAGCACAAAAAGAGAATTCTTCGAGAAAATAAAAGCGAAGGCGCTCTGCGCCGTAGCTTTTATTTTCTCGAAGAATTCTCTTTTTGTGCTCTAACCAACTTAGTGATCGACTGGGTTTTTATATAAATCATTTTATAGAGACTGCATTCTCTATAAAGTTTGTCCTAGATATTATGCAAAGACATGACTTCATTACCGCATGACCCTATAAACACGCCCACATGACATAAGTATATCAAGAAACATGACTTTCATCAAATTTCATTGTTTTGTTTTATTGTAAAGACACGCCCGAAACACGAGAAAACAACACTATCACGTGTATTTCCTTATGCACAGTCCCCTCATGTTATTCGTGTCTCCAAGCCCAAATTTTGCGAAAGAAAAGTGCATGGCATTGCTGTCTTTACAATGGCGGAAGCCAAACCAAATTTTGACCTTTTCTTAGGAAATGACTTAGACGAAATTTTCAAGGATATATCATGTACGCAATTGCCCACACAAGAACTTGTAAAAACAGGTAAGTGATATGATTTATGATTGCAGTCCCCTTTTTTTTTCAAATAATACAAGTTCACATGTTTATCAGTAAATTTCGTTCTTTAGGGTACATGCAAAACACTGTTAATTTTAGTATATGTTGATTTTTCAATGTCAACATTTTAGGTACCACAAATTTATCCACTTTTCATTTATAAATGCGTTGTCCTTGGATATATAAGATAATCTAGGTATGACATTTGTCAACTGGCCAACTAAAATTGCTAATAGTCTTTCGGATGAGACATTAACCGAGGTCCCGTGTGACGGTGCTATACTATCCTCGGATACCCCGGGGTCTCCCTATTTGCTACGCTACATCGACCCCCGGGACAATTGACTAATAAAACTTTGAATCAGCCGCCGAAAATCGATACGAAACGTCATAGTGCACAGTCCACTCGCCCATCACAAAATGATGATGGAACCAATGAAAAGCCAGCATTCGGCCAGCGGTAAAGCGAGGGAAATTCAATTAATTGTTCCAGGGGTCGATGTAGCGTAGCAAATAGGGAGACCCCGGGGTATCCGAGGATGGTGCTATACGCCAAGCACGTTAAAGAACCAGGCGAAGCTCTCAGTAGTGTCGACCTGTATCCTTGCACTATCCCCCGTAACAACTAACCGTCTTCTGGGGGCGTCGCTCAGATGGGCAACCGGTAGCGACGATAAATAAATGGAAATAACAAGCAAACAAACATTTGTAAACAATCTACCATCTCAATTGTTGTTGTTCCTCGTTATCAATTATCACATGAGGTCGACAGTTTAAGAGATTGAATAATTGGTTAATTTATTGATGATTGTTATTTTACACCGCTTCTGTTTCCTTGCTTTTTCACACCTGCACTGACAAAACTTTCTTTCCAAAGCCACTGACTAATTTTCTCACATGCATCAGAGGTAAGATGCAAAAGTTTACCGTAAAGAGAGTTCGCCGCAACCAGGTATCGAACCTTCAGGTTACGAGTCAGATACACTAACCATACGTGGCTGGGCTGCTTTAAATATGCTGGAGCCTAAAGTGTTGACATCTTGTAAAGAGTGCATGGCAAGCATTTTCGGATTTACCTTTATAACTGTACTTGCTAAATACTATCTTTTTTAATGTTATTTTTAAAAGAAAACAAAAAGACAAGTTGAACTTTTCTAAATACTAATCAGTTGGCTCTTGCTGTAGATAATCTTTTTTACTTTCGAGATTTTCAAATGTTATTTCTTTGTTTTCAATTTTTTTGTCATGATACAGAACGGACAACTTGCAATCAGTCCATAAATTTTAACATTGCGCTGTTTAGCACAATGTTTCAATTCATGATCAGACTACACGTTCTCTGCAGATTGATCGTTAAAGTACACAAAAGCAACTTGGGTCGTCCATTTGGGTGTAAAATTTATTGGGGGTAAAAATATGGAGAAGGAAAATCAGATTTTGTTTTATTACTCAATTCCTCCATTGCAATTTCCCCTTTTTCTGCAATATTTTCTAAATTCAAACTTTCACCGATAACATACAGGATTACTTGGTAAAGGGTTTAGGTTGTGTTGTAACAAGTTTCAAATCGTGCTTTAAATGGTTGGGAGGAGCATGAATTAATTTTATGTAGATGTGGGAGGAGCCAATAGAATTCATACGTGCGGAACGGCTGTCTTTATTTCAAGCAGACAAAATTTTATGGACTTTTAAGAGGTAGAAAATTTTCACAAATACTCCTCTCTGATTGGATAAAAAATTAGGTCGATCACTAAACGTCTTTTCATTTCAAATTTAGCGCTCATTCTGTATAAGCCTATATCGTGTGTACCATACCGTGACACCTATACCGTCTACCGTCCCTTTACCCGGTGTTAAATTTTCCAATAAGATGATCAAACTAACGAGCAGTAAAACGTTTTTGAAAACATTGTGGCAAAAGAAGAAAATGGTGGTGACACGATAGAAGAGAATCAAACTAAGGAACAGTAAAACGATGGGTTGTTTGATAACATTATGGCAAAAGGAGAGGAAAATTAGTGGGTTACAGGTTGTCAACAAACGCCCATTTTCGCGAAAGAAAAATTGAGGCAAAACGAGAAAAAATGACTTTTTTTCTCCTTTTTCTGTCTTTCTCACTGGTCCATCACCTCTCCCAAATGACAATAGCGTCTGCAGATGTGTGTGCGTAGAAAAAAAACGATTGCAGACAAACATTGTGGCAAAAGACTAAAATGATGAAGATGATCAAACTAACGAACGATAAAGCATTTCTTGAAAACAGTGTGACAAAACGTCAAAATTTCCGAGTGACCATCTGATCTGGTGGGTTTTTCGTGGGAGTTTCCTTGGGCAGGACACTTCTAAGCCGTACGCAATTACAAGCTTCTTGTGGTCTGTCATCTGACTCCTCGAAGCTCATCATCATCATCTACAACCTGACTTCTCTCAATTCTCCTTGTGCCTCCTCGCCACTCATTCATCATTGACATTTACTCCGCTACCCTCCTCCTTTCCTTTCTTTAACTCATTTTGATACACTTGACTACCGAAATCTAAACACTAAAAGCCGAATTTATTCTAGACAAAGAGAATTGATTGACTGAATAGCATTTTACGCCGCTTTCAATATTATTTCAGTCATATCACGACTCACATATTCATGTAACTCAGGATTTCGCCACTATTACGCTAGGGTTCTGAAGTGTGTTGCACAAGGACAATTACACAAAAGCCCCAGCGGATCAGGTGAGTATCGAATCTGTGACCTCCAGGTTTAGGACCCCACTCTTTACCACGCAGGACCCAAGAAAACGAGAGAAACAGACAGATAGATAAAGAAAAAAAGAGAGAAACAGAGAGGCAGACGAGTTAGAGAGAGAGAGAGGTCTGTCGGCCTCTCTATGCGTTCTGGACAAAGGGAATTGATTGACTGAATAGCATTTTACGCCGCTTTCAACATTATTTCAGTCATAACACATTTCATGTAACTCTGGGTTTCGCCAGTATTACGTTAAGGCTCTGAAGGATCTTGCTCAAGGACACTCGCACAAAAAACCCAGCGGATCAGGTGAGTCTCGAACCCGTGACCTCCAGGTTTAGGACTCCACGCTTTACCACTGAGCCACGCAGGACCCGAGAAAAAGAGAGAAACAGAAAGGCAGACGAGTCAGCGAGAGAGAGGGGTCTGTCTCTCTCTTTTCTCGGATCCTGCGCCTGAGATGCCAACGACATAGGGAAAATGGTAGTTCGACATGACCCCCTTTTTGCAACCATGTTTAATCAGACGGATACCAACAACAATGGTTTTCGTATATCCCAGTGCTAATATACAACGCTACATGTATGTCGTCTGCTCGAATAATTACCTATGTTATGCATTCTTGACCCCATTGCTAAAAATAGAAATCAAAACTCCACCGAGAATAGCCTATTACACAACAGGTATGTACATGCCTTATAGTACACGCTTGATTGATTCTGAAAACTGAATGCACCGGCTTGATGGCATAGTTTACATAGAATAAAGAACAAATTCCACTACCTGAACGGACATAATTCGGCTTTCAGTGACTAAATAGCGATTTACGCCGATTTCAACATTATTTTAATCATATCACGGCTCACATATTCATGTAACTTTGGGTTTCACCAGTATTACGCTAGGATTCTGAAGTGTCTTGCTCAAGGACACTCACACAAAAAAAAAACCAGCGGATCAGGTAAGTCTTGAACCCGTGACCTCCAGGTTTAGGACTCCACGCTTTACCACGCAGGACCCGAGAAAAAGAGAGAAACTGGGAGGCAAACGAATCAGACAGACAGATAGAGAAAAAAGAGAGAATCAGATAGGCAGACGAGTCAGAGAGCTAGAGAGAGAGAGAAGTCTGTCTGCCTCTGTATGCGTTCTGGACAAAGTGAATTGGTTGACTGAATAGCATTTTACGCCGCTTTCAACATTATTTCAGTCATATCATATTTCATGTAACTCGCCAGTATTACGCTAGGGCTCTGAAGTGTCTTGCCCAAGAACACTCACTAAAAAAAGAAAAACACAGCGGATCAGGTCAGTCTTGAGCCCATGACCTCCAGGTTTAGGACTCCACGCATTACCAAGCAGGACCCGAGAAAAAGAGAGAAACAGAGAGACAGATCCCTCCCTCTGACTCGTCTTAGCTTCTCAGTTTCGCAGGACCCGAGAAAAAGAGAGAAACTGAGAGGTCAAGACGAGTCAGAGGGAGGGGTCTGTCTCTCTGTTTCTCTCTTTTTCTCAAGTCCTGCTTGGTAATGCGTGGAGTCCTAAACCTGGAGGTCACTGATCCGCTGTTTTTTTTTAGTGAGTGTCCTTGAAAGCGGCGTAAAATGCTATTCAGTCAACTTAGATTAATCCATTATCTAGCGCTGATCAGCTCTTTGCATAAGTTCAAATTTTCAGTAATCATCACAATTTAAACTTGTCTATAGCCTCTGCGTGATTTCACGTTATTGGTACACGTTCGCAAAGCACATTTTTAAAAAATTCAAACGTTAAAAACACAACATAAATAAAGAAAATTGCATTCTTCCAACGTTAACAGTCGTTTATTTGTGAGCCGAAATAGCAGAAACCAAGGCAGGACATCGGGTAGAATAAATGCGATGTCCTGATTGGTCAAATATCGATTTCCACGGATCTATGAATGGTGACTTGTCTGTAACTATTCTAATTATGAATAAATTTTAGTTTGTAACTGTGCAGAGCTGCCAACCAACCACTTAAGACAGGGGTGCGTAAACAATGTCAGTAAAACAAAGGCAAATGTCACGGCCAGATCAAATGTTTTGATTTTTTTGATAGAGGAACGGTATGTTTTTGTCCAGCCTGTATTTTTTAATCATAAATGAATTTGGCATCATGGTGCGGAAATGTCAACTCTATAAAGAAAATATGCGCTGTAAAAGAATTATGCCCGTAGGTCAAAGGTCAAGGCAAGGTCAAATGAGTAACAAAATTGAAAAGCTACGGATTCTATAAGTTTGTGTCAGACCTGTATTATTCATTTGTGAATTTAAGCATACCTGTCAAGAAATTGCAACAACATACAGACAATATGTCAACTTCAAGAGCCATTTACATAGGTGAAAATTCAGTCAAATAAGTTTAAAAGGTTAAATTTCAGGACTGTATGTTTATGTCCGGATTATCTAATGCCATTTTATTCTAAATTAATTTCAACATCATGAGCAGAAAGATCAACCAAGTGTATAGCCACAAACAGATGATGTATCACGGTCATGAATCATAAGCGTAGGTTTATGCTACTGAAATTCTATTGAAAACGTTAACGTTTTCTTAGCTTTAATAACAGTTATATGTCATCTATGATTTAAGGTGCCGGAGAGGATCAGACCAACTCAGAATCAGGTATTTCTCGTGACGAATAACGAAGCTGAAGAGTGCTTAGCAGAGGCTGTCAATATTCTAGCAATCAATATTCCTTAGGCCGATGATATTTACGCGACAGTCGTGTACACACTGAAGAAAAAATCATACTGCGAGGCCGACTGTCGTGTACTCAATGAAGGAAAACTCGTTGGGTGCCCGACGGTCGTGTCCGGACTGATGAAATATCGTATTGGGGGCATGAGTACGTGCCCGCTATTTCCGATTTTTTCATTCAGTACACGATGCGGTCGTGTCCCCACTGAAGAATCGGACTCTAACCTACACGTGTAAATGGGTTGGGCCAAAACGCAGACTGTTACGTAAACCGGCACGGCGTAGACGGTCTCATTGGAGCACACGGCAATAGTCATTTATACAGCGTGTTACAGAACAAATGCACAAGCGTAGCTGGCATACTTTTTATACGTCCGAAGGCTCGTATTACCTTATACTGTACACTCGGTCGTCCGTCCGTCCGTTTGAAATTTCTTGTGTGCCCAACTCCTCCTACAGTTTCCATCGGAATTAGATCTATTTGAAATTTGCCACAATGGTATCCAGTCGTTTCGGCACCCGGTCATTTCGACACTTTTTCATGTAAATGAAGGTCGGACTGCACAAACTTGAGATCTGATATTGGATCCACTTTTACCGATAGAGAAATATCTTTTCCCCAAAAATATCTTTGAAATATCAAAACGACTGGATACCTTTGTGACAAATTTCAAATAGATATAATTCCGATGGAAACTTTAGGAGGAGTTGCAGGAGCGTTAGGGGACTGAACTCATTTCATAGCCATCCACAGCTGAAGAAAGCAAGATGGCCGTTTTTCATATGCACAGCACTTTTCCATAATTTGTTCTATCAGTGTATGTAGTTTCTAGTAAATACCTTTAAAGGTTCCAGGCTTTTTCGTCACCACCTTTTCAGTCTTATTGGAACAAAATCTCTATGTGCCCTCTAAAATGAATTATTTTATGCGTAAAAAATACTTTGAATAAAACTTGTTTATGCTTGTTTTCTCTTTCGAAGTCGTATCTTAAACAGAACAGAAACTTTGTTAATGATTCAAGAAATGAACACAGTTTGTCTCGGCACCACCTGTTGCCTAGGCTAGCGGCCTTTCAACGCAAAATACATTGAAAATCCGTATCAAATCTGGCTTGATTCCAAGCAATTAGATCTAGTTTTGATAAATTGCACTTCTTTTTTTTTTTTTTTTTTCACTGTTTTTCATGATGATGCTTATGTAGTCTTAGTGGATTCAACTTTTTGCATCATAAATTCATAATGCATGCTAGCAAAAAAAGCCAAATTCCTGCCAATAGAGTAATTTCAGACCCTCAGGGGCCTCTAGTTGGATAAATGGATTGAGGGATGGATGTATGAATTTATGGTATTTAACACTGTCTTTAACATAGTTTCAATTACACCAGTATTTTTACGAGAAACTCGAATGTTTTCTGCAGAAGTTTTCAGTTTGGAAGAGAGTAGAATATGTCGTTTGGAAGAGTGCTACTGCCAGCTAAAATTTGCCGGGCAGTGTCAAGTAAACATATCTGCACAGATTTGTTGTTGTACGGATTATGATTGAATATATCTGAGGGAAAAAATCCTTTTCGCCCGTTTCTATAATTTGCCTATTTTCATATTATCTTCAACATTTGAAATAGATTACCTTTGAAAGCTTAGTAATGGTGAAAATTCCTAACACATCACCCACCACGCCACTCTCAGGACTATCAGTCCTTTGATTTTGATAGCTTGGAAGTTATGGCCTGAACAGAAATCCAAAGTGAGAAGTTAGCTATTCCAGAAGTCAAGGGTAGATAATTTCAGAATACAAACACCGATGCAAATTTTGAGAGTCACATGCACAATTGGACATCATGGAGATTCATTGTGGCAAGTTTGAAGTAGATCTAATTCCGATGGAAATTGTAGGAGGAGTTGCGCACACAACTAATTGCTAACGGACGGACGGACGACCGGGTGTATAACATAATACGACCCTTCGGGCATGACACCCTGTATAAATGACTATTGCTCCACTGAGACGCACTCTCTTACACTCCGGATCATTCACATTCACCTCTGTAGTGGGTTCAGAAAGTAGTCCGTCATTACGTGATACTTTGATATTTAATGGATGAAATCGACGTAAAGTTTGAAAGAGATTATTTCTCTGTATTGCGTATTGCGTACATCTGAAGAAATAATGTTCACATGACCAGAACTCAAAATGACGACACAAACGCCGGTGAAAGAAAGACCAATATCAATTACTTTGTGTGCTGTTGAAACAGCATACGGCCAATTAGACTAAGTGGTAGAAAATGTGAAAAAGATGGATTTTCTGAAAAGCTTAAATGTCTTTTAAAGGACCATAACTTGTTTTTTAATCTTATAACATAAGATTTATCGGTGTGTCAAAACTGTTGTCATCATTTATGGTCGCAGCCATTTTTGTTAAACTTGGCATAAGATTCTGATCAGTAAAGAGGCTCGAAAAAAATAGTTCCATTTTATACAGGTAAATTCATCAGTTTGAACGCACCTATAATGTATCCAGAATCATATTTCCTTTGTCTACCTTATAATTTTACACATGAAACAGTTAAACAGTAACAAAACATCTTTTCCTCGGTTTGACAAGATTCTTGTCATTTAGCCCATCGCAGAGATGTATGTGAGAGTAACGAACGACAACTCTGCTCGGAGATTGCACTGAGACGGTCTGCGCCGTGCCGGTTCACATCAGTCTGCGTTTAGGTCCAACCCATTAACACGTGTATGTAAGATCCCGTTTCTTCAGCGCGGACACGACCGCATCATGTGCTGAACGAAGAAATCGGAAATAGCGTGCATGTAATCGTGCTTCCAAGACGATATTTCATCAGTCCGGGCACGACAGTCGGGCACCCAACGAGTTTTCCTTCATTGAGTACACGACAGTCGGGCACCCAAGAAGTTTTCCTTCATTGAGTAAACGACAGTTGTCCTCGCAATATGAATTTTCTTCAGTGTGTACACGACGGTCGGGTAAATAGTCACTTTGTATACTTTATAATAATACTGGGACTTGCTGACACTTTCTTGCGCACGCCTTGTGATGAAACAATGAAGGAACAAGAACAAAGGGGATCCTGGACTGTGAATAAGTAAAGAACATATTTTACTGTTTATTTCCACTTGTAATGTAGGAAATTATTTTTTTTAAATAGTACCTTTAAACTGTAACATCCCGACTGGTTCCTGATTGATAAAATATAGGCATAATACCGTAAAACGCCCCTCTGCTATACAGCCAATGCTTACATGTGGCATTGTTTTTTCAGTTAAAAGAAGAAATTTAATGAAATTTTCAACTTCATTCCGTTGAAAAATATTGTATTTGATGTATACGAAATGAATCCATAAACCAGTTGCAATTTTTTGACACATAATTTTGATTTTCATGGGTTTTCGCGATTTATGGCGGGGCGTTTTACGGTATTATGCCTTAAGATTTGTAAATAATTAATGGATATATGTAGATTAATTTCCAGCTATGAACTGACATATTCTACCTTGGATCTACTCCTTTCCGTCTCATGTTGTTATCTAATAAGTTCACGTGACAAAAAGTAAACCAACTTCTATGACTGAAAAGTCACTTGCTTTCGCAGTAATACATGGTGCATAGGGAAATTTAGCCCAAAACCAAGTCCCAACTTACAACAACACTGATGGAAGGGCTTTCATAAGTATTGTGGAAAAAAGACAAAATCCTGGCTACCAGGATTTTTGCTCCTTTTCCCATAGTATTTTCCACCCTTTCAAAGAAATTTCATAAATTAAACGATATCAAATTTGTCGTCTGCAAATGCTGTTATTTTACAGAAAGCTTACACTTTGTCGTCTTTTTTTTATTAAAGAGTTATTGTGATATGTACCTTCTCTATATTTTTCATAATAATCAATAATAGCCATGGTCTTGCAGGGGGCTTAATCACCAAGCAAGCCATCACATACTCTTGGATCTACAGGGTGTTTCATAATATCTGTCCTTATTCCAAGTATGAATATTGTCCTCACATGCGAGTCGAAAATTTATGGAAAACTACCACCCTTTTGCAGACAAAAATCCATTTGATATGAGCAGTGCACTGTGATGAGGGGGCTTAAGGCATCTACAAAAAGTACTGAACCAGGTCAGCAAGTCCGCACAGGCTCACCAGGGCCGAAACCTTTTGCTATTGGTCAATTTTCAATTATGCTAAACAATCAGTTGTTGAAACAGGAATTTTCTTCTTACTTTACTTGTGCAAAACAGTTACTAATGAAAAAAAATTTTTGATAAAAAATATTATTAAAATGTTCTGTTCACATGCTTGAGGATGACAATCCCTTGTATATAGAAGTCAATTAATATGATTTCTTGTTTGTAATAAAGTCACCCAATTTAAGACTTGTACACATTGAAAGCATTTGCAGAAGAAAAATAAATTGGGCTCAAAATTGAAATTTGTTCTGAGAATGGAAGAAAACATTGCTGGAAAAAGAGAAAATGCTGGTAACCAGCATTTTCTCCTTTTTCCCACAGTGATTTCAAAAGACTTCTTCCTCAGGGTCTTTAAAACTTGGGTTTGTGTGGTAAAGATTGATTGTTATTTAATTATCTGGATATTGCGTTTGTGGTGTGTTTTAGGAATATGTGTTTGAGTTACTTCTTTTTGATTTAGAATTTCTATGCCCTTAACTCCTTACCACACAATCCCGAGTTTTAACGAGCTTGAATAAAAAGCCCTTTAAAAAACTTGCTGGAAAAGGAGAAAATGCTGATAACCAGGATTTTCTCCATTTTTCCACAATGATTTCAAAAGGCTTCTTCCTCAGGGTTTGTGTGGTAAAGGGTTAAAAGAAGATTGACTGTTATTCAGTTATCTGGATATTGCTTTTGTGTTGTGTTTTAGGAATATGAGTTCTTTATGATTTAGAATTTCTATGCCCTTAAACACCTTCAGTTCTATATGGCCTGCAACATCCAAAAAGGGGCATTTGGACACTTGTGTAGAGTTCAGGCTGATCCGAAATGACACTTGCATATAGTGCAGGCTGATCCGAGATGACGTTTGCACAGAGTGCAGGCTGATCCGAGATGACATTTGCATAGAGTGCAGGCTGATCCGAGATGATTCTGTCCACTACATTCAGTTTTGGCCAACAGTCGATTTTGGCACAAAACAGAATAAATAAAGGAATGGAAAGTGTAGTCTCGGATTAGCCTGCATGGACAGTGCAGGTTAATCCAAGATTTCACTTTACCCAAATATCTGAATACTTTGGCATGTTGCAGGTCAAATAGTCTAGTATAGGTAGTTCATGGAGACTCCCCGAATTTGAAATATTTTTAAAATTGCTATAGCTTTTGTAATGAAATTTTGCATAGATAATGTTTCTTTTACCAACTCTAGGTGAAATTTTCTGAATTTTTGATAGCTTAGTTTAACTTTTTTTGGTCATTCAATGCAATGTTAAATATGAACAGAACTGCAGAAAAATGTTGGGAGGGGAGGAGGCTGTCTTTAGTAAAGGGTTAACACACTTGTACAAACAATTCTTGAGCAATTACAATAATAGTGGTTGTCTATGTCGTTTGGACAGCACAATCTCCACCTTTTGAGTCCGGTCTCTCTTTTTTTCAATTGGATTTTATAAGAATGGTTTGTTTGTATTGCTGTATTTCAAGATATTTCAAAACTAAGGGGATCCCTATGAACTGCAAACTACCTATAACAAATTTTGTACGTCACATGATTCCTACGTAGCTTAAATATTGGTTTGGGATTTGTATGACCAGAGAAAACCAAAAAGGGCATAAATAGGGTTCTCTTGTCCCAAATTTTAAAAGTAACACTTCTGATTGGCTATCATTATTTGTCTTATCAGAAATTCGGTTCCTTTGAAGTTTGGATGTCAAAGAAATAAGAATTGGGATGACAAAGGTGGGTGAAACCACCCTCTGAGCTAATCTAACTGGCTTGAAATCACCTCATTTAACTTTTTACCACATGACAAAATAATGTAGTTGTCCTGATTGTAAACATCTCTAGAGGAGAATTTAGTCTATTAGATGTGGCTAGATTTAGGCTTTCTGGCTTGGAATGGATAGAAAACACTGTGGATAAAGAAGAAAATGCTGCTTTCCATGATGTTTTCAAAAGTTATCTTTATTGGGTAAAGGGTTAAATAGGTTTATTCAATGGATAGAAAACATTGTGGTTAAAGAAGAAAATGCTGGTTGCCAGCATTTTCTTCTTTTTCCATAATGTTTTCAAAAGTTTTCTTTATTGGGATCAATAAAGCGTGGAATTGTGTGGTAAAGGGTTAAATAGCTTAATTCAATGCATAAAATGAGCCATGCTCTAGCAAAAGGGGCTTAACTCTTTACCAAACGACAAAATCTTAGACCGGTCCAAATTCAAAGCATTTGCAGACAACAACATCAACTTGACTCAAACATTGAAACTTGACTTTGGTAGAGTAGAAAACATTATGGGAAAAGGAGAAAATGCTGGTGACCAGCATTTTCTCCCTTTTTTTCTACATTGTTTTCAGACAGCTTCTTCTTTGGAGTCATTAAAACCAGGGATTGTTTGGTAAAGTGTTAATTAATCTCCCATGATGCATTATAGAAGGGAACTCAATATATTCATAAAAATCAATCTGGTCTTGTTCGATCCCCACTGCTGGCCATCTAAAATTACTAATAGTCTTTCAGATGAGATGTTTAACCAAGGTCCTATGTGACTGTGCTATAAACACAGCATGTTAACCCTAAAAGCGCTGGAACTGACTGCACTTGTTTTTTGTGGACAGTGTAGATCAAGATCAGACTGCACAGAATGTGCAGTCTGATCTTAGATCTACACAGTCCACTATTTTGTTACATATCCTGGCTAAAAAAAACTTAAGTACAGCAATATTTCAGATGTTTTTCCTATTTAAAAATGTCTCTTGTTTTAATTCAGCACATTAAGGGTTAAAGAACCAGGAGAAACTTAGGATGGGTTTTGTCCTGTATTTCCCACAACAATACTAACAGCCTTCAGTGGGCGTTGCCCATATGGGAAACCAGTGGCGAGAATAGATTAACAAAATTAAATCAATAAATTTGTTCTAACAACCAACTGAATCATGAGGTAGAATGGTCCTTAGACTTGCAGAAAATTGATTAATGCACAGAATGTTTAGACTGACTTGGATAGATACTTTTTGCTGATGCATTATGGTCCTTAGACTTGCAGAAAATTGGACAATAGCAAAAAGTCTTGACCCAATGTTTAGGCACAGAATGTTTAGGCTGACTTGGATCGATACTTTTTGCAGATGCATTAAACCCCTTTCACAGAGCATGGCTCAAATATTTCGTGCTGTGGGTTTTATTGTTTATTGAATGATTTCTTTTAAGTTTCGAATAATAGTGTTTATGCCATACATTGATTGTACTAACAAAAATTGTATGTAACAAAAATTTATATTTAATATTTACCCAGATATAGCTAAATAAATAAATGGACTTCTGTAACCAGGAAGAGATGAAAATACAAGTGTCTTACAGGCAGTTTTTTTTCTTTTTCTCCAATGTTTTTTTTCGCCCTTTTCAAGACAAAATCCCACTGAATTAACAATTTCTGATTATGTGAAAAAATATGCAATACGGATGACCTTGGAGAAAAAGCCTTTTAAAAACTTTGTAGGAAAAAGAGAAAATTCTGGTGACGAGATTTTCTCTTTTTCCAACAATGTTTTCTACCCTTCCCAATACAAATTTCATTTTCTTCAGTCACATATAATTTGGTGTATGCAAATGCTTTCAATTTGGACCAGTCTAAACCTTTGTTGTGGCACAATAATCAATCAATCATAAAACCTAGTATGCCTAAAGACATTTCGCCATATAACATTGATTGAATTGAATTGGAGTTTAACACCATTTTAACCCTTTCCCAAACAATCCCTTGTTTTTATGGACCTGAGATAGAAGCCTTTCGAAAACATTGGGGGAATAGGAGAAAATGCTGGTAACCAGCATTGTCTTCTTTTCCTACAATGTTTTCTATCTTGCTGGAAACAAATTTCAACTTTTGGGTTGTGCTGCAAGAGCTTTTAATTTGGACTAGTCTAAAATTTTGTCGTTTGGTAGTGAGTTAACAGCTAAGGTCATATCACAGCCATTAGTGCACCTACACATGTTTCCTGGCTTTCTCACACCAGTACTGACACAACTATCTTTCCAAGTCATTGTCTACTTTCTCACGTGTATTAGAAGTGAAAGGCAAAAAATCACAGGAAAGAAAGTTTGCCTCAACCAGTTATCAAGTACACAACCACCAGACAAAAAGTCTGATATGCTAACCACTGAACCACCCCAGCGGACTCGTCATATATCAAGAGTGAGTGAATTTTAAGATTTTCATTAACTCTTTTCAAGTAAAAACCCAAAATAGAAAGTAACTTTGACAACAAGGAAATGGTATGCACGTGCCAGCATTGGACCACAGTTGTGTTTTCAGTGTACATTCTAACTTGTAAACAAGTGGGCCAGGATGGCCCTGAAATCGCTCACCTGATTTCTATTGACCAAACATGGACTATTTTCAAACTAGTGACCTAGTGACCTAGTTTTTCATCAGACATTACCCATTATCGAACATTTTTGAGATATCAATAAGACAAACATTCTGACCAAGATTCATGAGTATTGGACTGAAAATGTGACCTCTAGAGTGTACAAAAGGTTTTTCTAAGATTTGACCAAGTGACCTAGTTTTTGACCCGACATTACCCATTGTCATACTCTTTTGACACATCACCAAAACAAATATTCTGACCAAGTTTGAAGAGTATCAGGCTGAAAATGTGGCCTCTAGAGTGTACACAAGGTTTTTCTAATTTTTGACCAAGTGATCTATATTTTGATCCCACATGACCCATTTTCAGACTCCTTCAAGGAATCACCAAGACAGACATTCTGCACAAGTTTCAGGAGTATCAGACTGAAAATGAGTCCTCCAGAGTGTACACAAGGTTTTTTTTAAGTTATGATGACCAACTGACCTAGTTTTTGATTCAAACTCATCCAAGATATTATCAAGGCAAACATTCTGACCAAGTTTCAAAAGCGTTGGCCTGAAAATGTGGCATCCAGAGCATATACAAGGTTTTTCTAAGATCTGACCTGCTGACCTAGTTTTTGACCTGACATTACCCATTTTCAAACACGTCTGATATATCATCAAGACATATATTCCGACCAACTTTCAAGGACTTGTTGGACTGAAAATGTGGCCTCTAGAGCATACACAAGATTTTTCTAAGATCTGACCTGGTGACCTAGTTTTTGACCTGACATGACCCATTTTCAAACTCGTCAGAGATATCTCAAGGCAAACATTCTGACCAAGTTTCACGAGTATTGGACAAAATATGCGGACTCTAGAGCGTAGACAAGATTTTTCTAAGATTTTACCTAGTGACCTAGTTTTTGACTCCAAATGACCCATTTTCGAACTCGTCCGAGATTTTATTGAGACAAACATTCTGACCAAGTTTCACGAGTATTGGACTGAAAATGTGGCCTCTAGAGCGTACACAAGGTAACAGTTGACGTCGGATGACGAACGACAAAAGATGGATGCCAGCACGATCACAAAAGCTCACCATGTGCACTTTGTGCTCGGGTGAGCTAAAAAAAGGAGGGGTAGAAGGCATTATTGTAAAACAATAAGGGTCTCCCTGCATAATATCGGTGACCTAGAACTGGATGCACCATAATGCTGCGTGATCAGTCAGCTGTATTTGGTAATGTGTTCTGAGCACGGGCAGCCTAGGTGGTCAGCCAGAGAGGTATCACTGTCGTTGCTCAGGTTACAGAACTATAAATACTGGCGCCAACAGCTAAGAAAGTCAGTAGTCTTTCACTTTTCAGTTTCCGAGTTTTTGCTGTAGTCTTTGAGCTAGTTTGAACCTGGGAAATTAAAAATGTATAACTTAAAGACTTAATTCGTTCCTTTAGAATAAGATCGCATTATTGGCCCCTATTTCATCAAAAACATCAGTTGTATGTAAGATTGTAACTATATACAAGAGGAACTCTCAAGTGGCCATCAACTCTAGGTACCTCAATGGTGGCACAGAGATACGACACCAATTGCAGACTTACATCTGAAAGTTATGATATGGTAGCTGTAGTTTGTTGATGAAAATTGTTCACAGCCGCAAATACGGATGTACATCAGATCTTAGATATGATCCAATGTACAACTATTGACAAAACAGAGCCCTGGTAGAAGAAGAATATGGTGGTTATTAGCATTTATTAGCATTTCATTTTTTCCCTACAATATTTTCAATAGCCCTCTACCCCAGGATCATGAAAACATGACTGTTAGATAATGTGTTAAGAAAAAAAGAATGTTTAAATCATAAATCCACAGTAAGTTTTGTACAGTACTTTATTCAATCACTTTTATAATCAACTTAATTGAATTTACATTACAAGACAACCTGCTGTAGGAGACCAACTTTTTTTATACTTCCTTAAGGTGGTCATTTAATACAGGTTTGTCTCTTTTTCCCATCTCTTGGAAACCAATCCATGCTTGCTTAACTCATTACCAAACAACAAAATTTCAGGTTTGTCCAAATTGAAAGCATTTGCAGACAACAAAATAAAAGTGAATGAAAATTTGAAATTTGTTTTGTGAAGGGTAGAAAACATTGAAGGAAAAGGAGAAAATGTAGCATTTTCTCCTTTTCCCACCATGTTTTCTATAGGCTTTTTTCTAAGGGCCTTCAAAAGCAAGGATTGTGTGGTAATGGGTTAATAGAGGTAAAACAGGTTAGATAGAACTTAAAGCTGTAGACTTGTCCAAATTGAAAGCACTTGCAGACGACATAATATTGAAATTTGTTTAAGGAAGGGTAGAAAACATTGTTGGAAAAGGAGAAAATGCTGGTTAACAGCATTTTCTCCTTTTCCCACAATGTTTTCAGAAGGCTTCTTTCTCAGGGTCATTAAGAGTTAACACAGGCTAAATTAAGCTTAACCCTTTACCACACAACAAATTTAAAATTCTAAAATTCAAATTATCTACAGACAAATTAAGAATCAATACAAATGAGCTGAAGGTCTCTGACAGAATAGAAAACATGGTGGAAAAAGTATATAATGTGGCTTCTGGGGTGCAGAAATGTTTTTTTTCCCCCAAGATTTGACCTAGTTTTTGACCAAACAGGCACCATTTTCAACCTCTTCTGGGATATCATCAAGACAAATAATCTGACCAAATTTCATGAGTAGCAGACAAAAATGTGGCATCTATAGCATACACAAAGTAAAAGATGATGATGCATGATACATGACAGACACAGCACGATCACTGAAGCTCACCATTAGCTGAAAAGGGGTTACTGTTTCGTCAAAAATGTCTTGCTGGTTAGCTGCTCTCTAGTATGTGTTCCCGCTACGATTTTCAACAAATACTTCAAATTTAAAGTAATTATCTGCAGTAAAAACTCAGATTTAAGACAGTGTGAAAAGTTTTAGCACAATGACACACACAAAGACAAGGCTTGGACAGCACCTCTTTCCTTTGAAAAAAAGCCAAGTTTAAACTCATTCAGAAGCTTTCATTGGTATAGTTAATCCACATCATTCTACGACGGACACCACTTTAGCCTTGGCTGAAGCTACCGATGGTTTACTGTTTGATTCCTGTTTACTGAACAGTTTTCTATTCTTCTCCCTGCAAGACAAAAATAAGACGACATGTACTTAGTTTAACCCTTTACCACACAATCCCGACTTTAAACGACCCTGTGAAAAAAAAAACTTTTGAAAACATTGCAGGAAAAGGAGGAAATGCTGGTATCCAGCATTTTCTCCTTTTCCCACAATGTTTTCTATCCTATAAATAAACAATTGTGTCATTTGAGCTATAATGAGATTGCCGTCTGTAAAAGCTTTCAATATGGGCAGTTTCAAAATTTTTTCGACTGGTAAAGGGTTAACTGTTCATAGTTTTTATTTATAATCAAGAGGATGAATGCTTTTGAAAATATTCTGGCAAAGGATTATCTAATTCCTGTTTACTGAACGATCATCTATTCTGCTCCTTAGAAGAAAAAAAAAATTCCTTGCCAAACAACAAACATTTGGAATCTTCAAAACTAAAATATTTGCAGACATTTTAAACATGGCTGGAATTATTATATTTGGCTGTGGAAGCAAAAACAAGAGGGCCATGATGGCCCTGTATCGTCCACTGGCTATTAAGTCAAATTACTACAAGACAAATTGGCCAATTGGTTTTAAACTAGAAGATATACAAATTTTTCTGCTATAAAATTCTCCTAGAAAGTTATGACCCTAGGGAAAAGCCTTTTATGGCCACAAAGCTACAGTTACTTGAATTCTGGTGGAGGTCTACAAGATATAGGCCCATACCAAATAAAACAGGTCTAAAATGTGTGGTTATAAACAAGAAGATTTTAAAAGTTTGTTCAATAAAAGGCCCTGTAAAACATGAGGCCCATGAGACAGGTTAGCCCCAGGTCTTTGGTTAGTCATTAAAAAAAAACAAGTTTTCACTAAAGAAGCCCAAGTAAACCTTGTGACCCCTGGATGGGGGGGGGAAGGGCAAACTTGACCCCCCAAAGTTATAAATTGGGTCGTCTTGGTAGCGGCCTACTAGATAAAGCTACAACATGCAGAATTGGTAGCCCTAGGCCTTATGGCTACGAACGAGTAGATTTTTAAATTTTACCTACATAAGCCCATGTAAAAATTGTGATCCCGGGGCCAAACTGTCCGATTATACAAAATAGAAAAAGTATTTCTAATTATTCTTTCTATTGAGGTCAATTTCAGGTCAAATTGTTTAACCCTTTACAGCGAGAGAAAAAATTAGATTTGTCCAACTTGAAAACATTTGCAGATGACAATATAAATTTTGCCCATAAGATGGAATTTTCTTTGATATAGTAGAAAACATTGTTACATATGGAGAAAATGCTGGTTACCAGCATTTTCTCCTTTTCTCATAATGCTTTCAATGGAGTCGTAACAAGTTGGGATTGTGTGGTAAAAGGTTAAGTAGTAAGTCTTATTATGTACTGTCTCTCTTAGGACACTGGACAGCAATTTAACCTTTTACCAAAGTATTTCGAGTTTTGGCTACCCGGAAAAAAAAGGGGACAGACGAGCTATTTCAGTTATTTGTCTCACTTCCTCAACCTTCAACCCCCCCCCCCCCCCCCCCAAAGAAAAAAAAGTCATCAATATATAGTTCAGAAACATCTGTGTAAAACGAATTTTCAAAGTGTGAGAGGAAATATTGGGGACAAAAAGGAAGGGCTTGCAACAAGCATTTTCTCCTGTTTCAACAATATATTTTCTTCACTTTCAAAAACAAGTACAACCATTTGATCAACGTTTAATATTATTGGTGTTGTAGGTTATCGGCCAACAAAATAATGAAACAGTTTATGAACATCGTTTTCTTATTATGTGGTCACTTAATATACAATTTTACACTCGGAATTTGATACGATAATTCTCGTAGTAATTTCTAAAAGTAATTTTGTGAACTAGGAGGTTTTAACTTTTCGAAGAGCTGATTGTTTTTGAAAATGTTAATTTGAGATTATATGAATGTGTCGGTAGGTAGGTAGGGAGAGGTAGGTTTTAAGGGAAGGTAAGTTTTCAATGTATGTAATGAAAGTAGATGAGTGACCAACAGGATAATTTGTCTTTTTTATGTAGACAGCCTCGCATGATTCCCACCTCTATTACACTGGAATGTACATTACTATTTCATATTTTTGCTCTTAATTACTGCTTTGTGTACCTGTTAGAACTGCTCATAGAGGCTGTTTCAGTCTACACGCTAAAACTTCATGTACAGATAAAAATAAACTAGAAATTTGTCACTTTTAGAGCTGTAAAATCGCTGTATATTGCATAGACGTCTTATTGTAATGTATATTTGTACTAGTTTGTCCTAGTAAGAGGTACAAATCTGGTTTCCATTGATAAAATTTTACACGAGATTCAACCAAATCCTGTGTTATTGGCACCTATTAAAATCATCTTGACGAGACGATTATAGTGAGTACCAAATCATAGGTTGTAGCTTCTTATGAAATGGTTTTTCAACGACAACAATTTTTGTCGAGCCCGTTTGTAAATAAAATATTTCTTACCTTCGATAAAAAGGCGTGCGAGTGTCCATATGTGCGTGCGTCCGTCCGTCCGGACCATAACTTCTACTACAACTGTGGATGGATTTCAAAATAATTTGACACAAATGTTCTCCATCACGTGTGTATGTGCCATTTAAAACATTCGTTCAAGTAGGCCCATGGACAAGGTCACACTTGAAGGACAAATTTTTGTCCAGACCATAACTCTTACAATTTTGAATGGATTCCAATATAAATTTGCACAATTGTTCTCCATCATGAGTAAATGTGCCATTTGAAAATGTTTTCACGTAGGCCCAAGGTCGCGCGGGTTCGACATGTTTTCCCTGGACAACCGTGTAGATATAGTGAAGAGTTTTATGCTTTTGAAAGAGGAAATTTAGTGCTGGTCGCCTAATAAAGGTGGTCGCTAGGGAAAAATGGTTCACTGTGAATTAAACGTCCAATAGAAATTTTTCATTGCGAATGTGTGTCCGTTGAAAGGGAGAAACATATTTTATTTACACTATCTTCATTTATATCTGACTTTAAAAGACTTGCATGGCTGGTGATTTGGAAGAATAATGCAGAACTACAAATCAGATCAACTCTGACCCTGAACAAACCATGCAAATTATGTTTGATTTCTTTACCGAAATTTCGCCGTAACTAAAACAATCTAAATCTGAAATGTTAAATAATGAAACAATATGTTGTTCTTATTCTTTTCAAAATGTAGCGTACGAACATTGTTTACACTGCCCTCGTTTTCATTCAAGAACTTCCATTCAAAACTTGTATCGTCCACTGCCAAATAAACGAGGAGATTAAGCATTTTTCCTCGATGAAATTACATTTTCAACTATGTCTTATATCAAAAATCTTTCACTGTTCAGAAAGCTAGCTAGAATTTGGCCATAAACTAATTTAAAGCACTTCGATAACAAATATACAGAAGCCATAAAGTCGACCTAGAACTTTACCACCACGATTAACGCTGTCGATGAATTTCCGAATTATTTGAAACATTTTTGAAGAACGTTCGATAGAATGGAGATCGTGCAGTCTATCAAAAAATAATGTTTGATTTATGCATCCTGGATTGGAAAAGCTTGGAACTAATATTTGTCTCTTTTTATCTAAGGTAAGAAATATTTTATTTACAAACGGCCTGATCAAGTACGAAACCGCGACACGAATTTAATTGAAGGATTTTGATCGATGGAAAATCGTGTCCCTCTCAGTGAACTAGACATCCACTAACCTTAAGCTTAAAGGACTCAGACAGGCTTACAATTTGTCTATAAGATGTAAAACTCCATTTATAGTCCTTCTGATACCACAGGAATGCATCCATACGTCTTTCTTTTCAGACATATAGATTTGACATCTTTGATATATTTTTTATCCTGTGAATTAGAAGTGCATGTATAGAGCAAGTTGTAGACTAAAATTTTTTTTTAACTTATAAATTTTTATTATGAACTGCTGCTCAACCCATATTTAAGACGGTAACTGTGTTAAATGTAATTCAAACCTTAAGGTGAAAGTATCACTATATACTTATAGTTTTTAAACGTTTATAGAGTGACCCAATGCTATTAACCCTTAGGCTGCTAAGTGCTATTCAAGGACCTTTTGCAGACAATGTTGATTAAGATCAGATTGTACAGAAAGTGCAGTCTGATCTTTGATCCATACTGCCTGGTAAGAAAATATTTTTCCCCTAAGAATAACTTCAAAATAGCAATAATTGGATTTGGGCTTGGATTCACACATACAAAAAAAAGGACTATGTTCTGCCAGGTTATGTGTGATAATTTTAATTCTTTTCTTTAGACCATGAAAATGGATTTACTAAAAATGCATTGGATGTAATCAATAGCCTTTATACCTGTGTAAATATTAATTTCAAGTATCTCATAATGCTACATCAGGTATTTTTTGCACATATCCCTGCAATCATTTAGTTATATAGTTTGCAAGGTTGGCAAAGA
This sequence comes from Tridacna crocea, assembly GCA_943736015.1. Lineage (NCBI taxonomy): Eukaryota > Metazoa > Mollusca > Bivalvia > Cardiida > Cardiidae > Tridacna > Tridacna crocea. The sequence continues at coordinate 7,962,992 of OX031071.1, forward strand.
GCAGGGAAATATGAGTATTGACCAGGCTGACAGCTCTAACCGGTTATAAACGGTCAATACTGGTTACAAGTGGTGAATTGGTGGTCGATTGCTGTGGTTGATTTCGTTGATTAAATCACTGGCTAACATACCCGTCTAGTTTTTAAATTAATATCAAAAGCTGTCATCATACAGGTCGATTCTTTTTTTAAGCAAAATCTTTTTGTCTATCATCATTCCTTACAGGTATGATAATGTTTATAGTGCTACACACATACTCTCTCTCTCTCTCTCTCTCTCTCTCTCTCTCTCCTCCACCTCTCATGTTAAATTGCGGAAAAGAAACAGCCTTTCATAGGCAAACATGTGATATATACAGGTCTGTCATTAATATATAGGAATATTGAGGCACACATGAAGAAGGCACTAACTGATTAAATAAACAATAGTTAAGGATACATCAATGTCTTTGAAGTGCATGTAAGTGTCTACCTACATCTATAAATTGTTGTCAAAACAGTTAAAGGTTTGAAAGTTGGCCCTTTTTACCTCAGTTGGGTGTGGCTTAACTCTTTATCACACAATCCCGACTTTAAATGACCCTAAGTAAGAAGCCTTTTGAAAACATTGTGGAATAAGGAGAAAATGCATTTTCTCCTTTTCCCACAATGTTTTCTACCCATCCCGAAACAAATTGCAATTTTTCAGTCACATTTATTTTCCCGTCTGCAAATGATTGAAATTTGAACCAGTCTAAAATTTTTTCATTGGGTAAAGAGTTAAATCAAATTACCAAAGGGACAAATCAAGTGTCTCTATTTGGGGTATTATCCTTGACACCAGGCTTTATTCCCAAAGCGTAAAATAATGACTTATATGTAGTCATGATAACATCTTATGATCAAGAAATTACTTAAGGTGTCAAACATGAAACCTAAAGACCTTATGAGGAATAGGAACTTCTAAACAGTTTGGAAAAGTGGCAAAGGCCAGCTGGTGAGTACCCTTGGCAGGAACAAAACTGTTTTTCAACTCCTCTCTTTCACATTGATGAAATCTGAGGGGAAAAATCCACACAACAAAATCATCCACAGATTAGCATAACGGCCGTTTTAAAACTCATCTGACCATTAAAATTTCCAAATGACCTCTACAAGTCGACCACTATCAACCAGTATTGACCACTTATGGATTATCACAGGTTCTATCCACTACTAGATGCTAGGATTTTGTAGAATGCACATAGACATGACACTGCAGAGAACCAGCCTAGCCCTAGTAAAACCCAAAGGTACACAAATAGATGAAGTGTTGTAACTGTAAGACTGAAACAATGTTGACACTAATGTAAACACCAGAAAATAGTCACCATCAAAAGATTCTTGAAGGTTTTAAATTCATATGTTGTGGCACTGCATGAGTTGACTTTACTTCCTGTCGTAAAATCATTATTTTCTTGACTTGTTTCTGTATAAAGATATAAGGTAAATTTTCATTATCTTAAAGAAGAAAGGTACTTTCAATATTCTATGCTGTCTGTTTACAGTTTTCTTATTCTTGCTTTTCTCTCTACTCCTCTTGTCTCAATTGTTTAGTACTTTGCAAGGGGAGACAGCTCATGTTAAAAAAAGATACTTAACTTGGATTGTCTCTCTTGGTCAATTTTGTCGAGAGTGGTTTCCCTTGAGCTGGGAAAATTACACGTTTAATGCACAGGACGGCATGGTCGGTAACATTGCTGTTTGAGTCTGAAATGTCCTTCAATGATTTACAAATTTGTGTTAAGTTCTTGCGTTAAGTCCTACAGTCTATAGAGTAGTTTTTATGTTGTATTTTGATGCATGAAATGCTAAAAGTGATTAATCTGTAAAGCAAGGTCAAGGTCACCTGCACTTTGTCAGCTTGTAAGAGCTAGAATGAAGCCCGTTTAGTTTTCACCAAGTTTCTGTGCTTGCACCCTGGGTTTGTTCATTGACAGCATTGAATGTTTAATGTGCAGAAGCAGTGCGCAAGCTCCCTCTTATCATTTTCTTGTCGTATTTTATGTGAAATTAGTAAGTTTCGTCTTCTATAGAAGCGTTCTAAAAATAGAAAAGCGAAATGAAGAGTGCAGCATGTTCAACTAGTCTGAGTTCTGTGCAGACAATTCATCAGTATTTCTTTTCTTTTCCTGTTATAATTTTCTAAACTTTTCAAATACAAACCACATAATCTGAGCCATATTTATTGAATTGTTATGTAATTCTCTTAATATGGAATTATTTAGTTTTTATATCACTAATCAATTTTTTTTTGTAAAAGGCAAATAAATACTATCAGAAACCTATTCAATTTTCATAAAATTTATACTTAAATTCAGTAAAATGATACAATTTTGGGCGTTTGATAATGAAATTGTACTTTAACAATAGGTCATTCTTTTTATTTTTATTGCACCAGATATAACATCTTAATACTCATTTGAATATGAATCCTTATCAACCGTGCATGCTGTTGATATGAAATTTAATAATACCCATGTAGCTCATTCAGGAAATACAAATTAAGATACTTTTTCTAAATCTTATCTTAGTTTTTTAACAACAATTTTCCAGCTATAAATAAGTGGTAAGTCATTTTTAGCTCCACTGGCCGAAGGCCAGCGAGCTCTTGTCATGGCGTTGTGTCCGTCGTGTGTCCGTCCGTTCGTCCGTCCGTCCGTTCGTTCGTCCGTGCGTGCGGCCGTAAACTTTTCCTTTAAAAAACGTCTCCTCAGAAACTATTGACTGGATTTTTAGAGAATTTCACTGGAATGTTCCTTAGGTAGTCCTCTTTCAAATTCCTTCAAATAATTGTGTTCCATGAATAATTCTGGTTGCCATGGCAACCAAAGTAAAAAACCTTTAAAAATCTTCTCCCAAACTGCTAATTGGATAACATTATTATTTTGCAGGAATGTTACTTAGGTAGAGGTCTACAGAATTCCTTATAAAAAAAAGGATCCGTAAAAAAACATGGCTTTTATGGGAGACTCATTTTCCTTTTATGGTATAAAGTACAATCTTTGAAAAATTTCTTCTCTCAAACTATTCGTTGGATGTCATTGTTGTATTGCAGGTTAGTTCCTATGTTGGTAAGTCTTTACCATACAATCCTGACTTTTAACATCCCTAAAGAAGAAGTCTTTGGAAAACACTCTTGGAAAAGGAGAAAATGCTGGTAATCAGCATTTTCTCCTTTTCTCTCAGTGTTTTCATCAAAGAGAGAAATCATCATTTCAATGTTTAATTTGTTGTCTGCAAATGCTTTCAGTTTGGTCACATCCCAAATTTTGTCGTTTGGTAAAGAGTTAAAGATTGCTGCTTTACATAATCTATAATCCCTTTCATATAAAACAAGAAAACCTCTGCACTTTTATTAGTTCTGGTTTGTTGACCTACTGGTGACCTAGTACAAAGAGGGACAGGGCTTTACTGTTGTGATAAGGCATTTTGTTATCCAATCAAACTGATCCTGCAACTTCAATAAAACAATTGCCACAATGCATATTTTTTTCTGTATTCTCATGTTTCCCCACCCAAAATGGTTTGTAACAAGACCCTCTTTAACTATAACCAGAAGACAAAATTTTTGTAACTGGTCATAATTGAAAGATGTTGCAGACAACATAATAAATCTTCAAATTAGTAAAACTTTTATCATAAAGGGTAGATATTATTGTGTAAAACTAAGAAAATGTAGGTTACTATTATTTTCTTCTTTTCTCACAATGTTTTTCACAGCTATTTTTCTTTAGTGACCTAAAATGCAGGAATGAATGGTAATTGTTAAAAACTTCTCTTCACCGTTACAGAAAAATCAGGCCTGTGGAGCGATACAGGCGCTCAAGCGCCCCTAGTTTAATTTGGTTAGAGTATGAAAATCTGAATAGTTGCTTTTAATTTGGGACAGGCAAAAAATTTGTCCTCTTGTCAAGAGTTCAACGATAAGGTACAAACACTTCCATATTGCACACATGTGTAAGTTAATGTTAGGCAATTTATTGCACTCTTTTTTGTGTTTGTCTTCGAAAAAGATAATTGATAAAACTAGCGGCACGGCTGTTGTAGGTTTATTTTTGGTCTTATTGATCGCGTTTTGGGTGAATTCCATATAAAAGAATGTGACCCTTTCACTATTTGGGTATATTTAAGATTGGCAAATGGTCTTAATCTATTGTTTATCGGATATTTTTTATCCGACTTATTACGAGAAATAATGATAATAATAAAACAAAAAGTTTGCACGTGGAACTCGTCACCGTGCATCTTAAGCAATTTTTTCATTTGAACCTTGAATGATTTCAAGAGGATTATGCCTTAGATTGTGTGTATCGCATAGAGACTTTCCACAGGAATGTGGCCTGTGAAATACCGCTGTCTTCGTACATGTTATATTCTTCCAAGATTCGACCTGTCTGCTATTACGCATCACACCCCCAATATTTGGAGGGATTTTAGTAATACGCGCTATAAAGTAGCAAAGAAGAAAATGGCTTTTATCAATATGTTTGAGGAGAAATCAGGCCTGTTTCAGCTCTAGATTTCTCTAAACCACTGATCATAGCTGAACGAATCGCAGCAGGTAGCGTCGTATTGGGTAACGTTTGTTTTATTGTGAAATTCAAAGTAACGGTTGTTGCGTAGAAAAGTAGACCGGTTCTGTACCCAAAATGCCCAAATTAGATAGATGTATATTTATAGAATGTCATCTAGCAGGAAATAATGAGCATACAGGTCAATCTTCGAAGAATATGCCATTTGCAGTCAATGACCGATCAACTGATAAAGTGCAATCACTGGGTCACTGAATGACCCAGAACCCCTGTATCTTGAAAAAGCCCCAGTCGCCAGGTGGCAGCCTATCAGAATGTGCTCAGCCTGGATTCGTATTCACAACCATTCTTAAGAATGTTCTTTATCTTATTCTTCAAGATTGTCTAACTGTGAAAATAACAGAACTTCTGATTGGCTAAACCCATTGGTGAATATGGACCTAACAGCTAGCAGGAGACAATGGGGTGTAAGAAAATTTCTTTATGGAGGGGGTGGGGGCCATGCAAATACCCAACTGCCTAATATTCTACCATATATCGATCTCAAGACGGGGTGTAAAGAGTATCAGATCTGTTGACATGAAAAAAACCACCGGAAAGGCTTGACTAGATGTACTGGTCGCTGTCATATTGAAATGATTTATGCTCTGTGACAACGGAGTTTAACCATTATCCTGCTAAAAAACTAAAATGGAATTCAATTCGATAGTTAAAATCCAAAATTATTATTGTTATTTCAAAGTTCTGTTTTGAGAAATAACAGTGTAGATCCAAGATCAGATTGCACGTTTTGTGCAGTCTGGTCTTAATCTACACCGTCCACAAAAAGTCGCGCTTAGCAGCTTAAGGGTTAATACATCATAATACATTGAAAATATCGACCTGAGTGAGCATGCGCAGTCCAAATAGACTGATATGGGTCGATACTTATAGCCACTCGTAACTTTTCTGCTTGTTTAAGGATATTCTACCTCAAGATTCAGTCTGTCGTTAGACAAAATTATCATTTTTGGATCCATAATTAAGTGATTACTTGCTTGACGTAATGCACAATGGAGGGCAATTAACCCCCTTTTGTCATTGTGCGGCTTGAATGTTTTTTTCTTATCATATACCTAGATCTACATTTAAATTAAAAAACAACAATAGAGGGTAGGATACAATGAGCTTCGCGGAATCGGAACAGAAAGTAAAACTGTATCGGTATTTTCATTTTGTTTCTGGTGTGTCATCGATTTTTCGGAAATTAATAGACACAGATAATTTAGACTGTAATTTTTGACAAGCCCAGGCTTATCCTTTTTATCAAATATAAATAAAATGTTTTTTTATTTGCCAATAAATTTACATATAATGTTCTCCGATGAAACAGTGGAGCCGAAGTGCACCACAAATCCAAAGTGTGTCCAGTGTAATGCAGAGAAATGACCCTCCCCTACAAAATGACCCATGGGTCATTTCTCTACGTAGAGGAATGACCCATGGGTCATTTCTTGACGTAGAGGCATTACCCGGGTCATTTTTCTACGTAGAGAATTGATCCATGAGGGTCATTTCTCTACGTAGAATAACGACCCAGGTCATTTTTCTATGCAGTGAAATGACTTCTGGGGTCATTTCTCAACGTAGAATAATGACCCAGGTCATTTTGTAGGGGAGGGTCATTTCTCTGCATTATACCGGCTCGTAAAAGTCCCATATGAAAATTTGACAGCAAACGTTCATTCTGCACAGATTTATGAGTGAAAAAATGAAAGGGCAGGTCTAAAATGTGTCCCTTGTGTTGGTTTGACCCTTTACCGCATGACCCTGATGATGAAGGCTTTTGAAAACATCGTGGGAAAAGGAGAAAATGCTGGTAACCAGCATTTTCTCCTTTTCCCACTGTGTTTTCTGTCCTGCAATCAAAGTTTTTAATTTTTGAGTCACATTTATTTTGTTGACTGCTAATGACAAGTCCAAAATTCTACTGTTCGGTAAAGGGTTATCGATATTTATGGCAACAAGCGAGTACTTTGTATTTTCATTGTAAAACTATTTTTGTGCTTGTTCGATTGATTGTATGGTGTTTAACGCCGTTTTCAATTTTGTATCAGTTATATCGCGGCGGCCAGTGCACGTATCCATGCTTTCCTGGAGTTTCTTTTTCTTTTACCAGTATTTTTACAATATTCTTTCCAAGCCAAAGGCTGCTTTCCCATATAACCAGTTTATTTCATGCTTGTGACCATATTAGGAACATGGACTACAATCACGACGGGGCTTTTCCCACTGTCATTTTTATGGGTAAGTGGATCTGAAGTAGAAAGCAACAACAGCAATCAGCTGAGGTAATATGTATGAGTCACGGTCTGACAAAGAGAGTTCAATGTACAATAACGTTATCGTTACTAGTAACGATATAGTTTTAGAATGTTTGTCGGAACTACTTTTTTTCCCATATTGCTCACATTGTATAATATATGCATAAAAACACTTAAAAACGATCCCTCCCCCCCTACACACACACAAATGGTTCAAATTGAAACCATTTACTGAGGTTTAAACCAAATATTGTTCAGATTATCAGATTTATCTTAGAAAGGGTGGTACAAAAATAGCGACCACCGTTTTTCCTCTTTCCAAAATATTTTCAGTGTCCATTTTTAGGTTTGTTACTACCTGAGTGTGGGTTAAATAATATCGATGAGCCGTGTTTCTGCTATAGGAGGAGGGGGTGGGGACGACGTTATGCGATCACATAATATATTATTATACTGCAAAGTAATTTCTCGCGATCTGATTGGATAATATGCCCCAAACATATATATATCATGTACACTGGCAAAACCAACGTAAAAGTAGTTTCCCTCTCGGGAGCCCCGTATACAAAACTACACTATCAACGCAACATCCAAAAATGGCGACATCGATCAAGATTAACATCAAGATTATGCACCAAGCTGCACGTTTTAGCACGTATTACCAGGGTTTTAGTGACGTCAGTTCCCAATGACGTCAGTTTTCATTGAATTGGGGCATTCAGAAGACAAATTCTACTTCGTCAGCGTACCCAATTTTTGAAACCAAAAAACAGGTTAACGTAGTGGACCAGTAATAGAAAACAGCTATTTCCACTATTATATTATCCCACAAAATTTGCTAAGATTAAAAATGTGTATTATTGTATAACTTTAACCGAGCCACTTTTTCCTTTTTGTCTTTCCTAGAATTATCATTTATAAATCTAAAACCACTATATTTTCATTAGAAAGGGACATGATAATTACCTCCCTCTTCTGAAAACTAACAAAACTATCACCAAATGATTTCAAGATAGACATCAAAGGAATTTCTGGTCGGTCAAAAATGTGCAGAAGTATTATATCTGTATAAAACTGTCTTTATCAACTGTCAAGAAATTTTATGCCATGCTGCACCAGAAGTATTACGGGTCCACTATTTTAAAATCGCTTTACAAACGTTGGAATGGTAAAACTCTGTAGTATAATAAATTCGTTGTACGGTCAGGTGGCTGGGGACTTGGAAACTTGTTCAGGGCTGTGGTGAATCATGTCGCCACCTCGCCTTCGGCTCGGGGCGACATGATTAACCACAGCCATGAACAAGTTTCCAAGTCCACTACCACCTGACTGTACAACGAATAATGGATCCGTAATAGCCACGTTTTTTAACCTGTGACTTAATTATGGGGTAGACTGGTCCCTGTAAATCAGCCATACTCTGTGAAAAGGGGGCTCAATGCATCTGCAAAAGAGAATATATCCAAGATCATCCTGACATAAGCCGAAATATTTTGCTATTGGTCAGTTTTCTGTATGTATCTGTCAAAGGACCAGTGTATCCGAGGATTTAGTCTGTCGATAGACAAAATGGACTTTACGGATCCTTATGATTTTGTTAGGCTTCTTGCTTCGTTAAACTCTTTCACTACCAGATAAACGAGTTAAGGTCTTCGGCTCCCTAGCTCTCACATTGAAGACGAAAGCTAGCTTGATTGGCCGAAAAGCCTTTACGGCCCCTAACTCTCTTAGTAAAAGACGGAAACTGCCGAGATTTGCCGAATACCCTTTACGAAAACGTCGATGTTTACCGATGGTTTAGGGGCCGTAGATCTTAAACTTTTCAACGAAGTTACATCGCAGGATAATGAGACAGTTTCGCAATTATCTAGAATACGGTACGGAACGGTGTAGAACAAGGATCAGGCTGTACGTTTAATGCTGTCTGATCTTGATCTACACTATCCTCCCTGAGTCGTCAATGGTAAGGAAACACCTAATGCCCTAAGAAGATGCGTTAAGGCCCCTTTTTCCAGGGCGCGGGTCAAACAGGTTTGATGTCTTGCGTGTTATGACAAAGTTAAGTATAAATTATTTCAAATTCTTTGTTTGCAAACCAAAGTCTATTTTATGGCTTAATAAAGAACTGTAATCTTATCTGCGTCTAACACAAAGCGAACAGATCTTTCAAGATTGATTATACTCCTTATTGCTTACAATAATTTTACCCTTTGGCTGTTTAGCACAATTAAAGGACCTTTGCGGAACGAGTAGTCTGATCTTGTATCTACACTGTCTGATAAGGAAATCTCTGTCCCCAAAAACGCCTTTGAAATGGAACAATCTTGGTTTTTACTTGCAGCTTGAAAGTTCCTTTCACTTATACTTAATAGGATACGGGTTAAAACTGACCACGATATCTATACAGAGTTTCTCACATAGCCATTTATAGTTGCCAATACAAACATTAGGCATTCAAAATATCTACGGGAAAATACAGCCAAAAGAATGATGCTGAAAAGGTAACAAGCATTCTGATTGTATTCGATGTCTTCCCATTTGTACCACATTTCGAAAAACCAATTAAGCACTCGCTTGTATGGGTTAGGGGATGATATAAGGGTTAATGCGAATATTGTGTTTTAAACAGAGTAATCTGGAAAGCTAAAGTTTTGTACGTTTTGAAACTTTAACAAACTAATTAAGGAATACATCGCTTCATGCAAACTTTTTCGTCCATTATATACAGAATATAATATTAATGAAATAACATCCAATTAAAGGTTAACAAATTCATGACATTTATGTAATATGTTTTATAAATGAATAGGGGAAAACTTAAGATTTGATTTCTTTCAAACATAATTCGCCTATAAGTATCAGTATTGATACATACTATAGTTGTGAATTAGCCCTAGGCAAGGATTATCTGTACCCTAACCTGTACATACATATTCCCATTTGTCCCACATTCAAATTTTCCTGTAAAACCAAAATGTGGGACAAATGGGATTTAACCTACTATTCCATAGCAATACTGAGTCCCCTACCGGCCATATATATTGCTGGCAGGTATAGTTTGTGAAACACTGTGGAGGAGAAAGAATGTATTTGACCCACTTTCAGAATTACAAGCATTGTGACTATCTTCGAATGCAATGCTTTAATGAAAGCCAGATATATAAGCATTTTCCTTGTTAAAGTAATACTCCCATTCCACCAGGCCGCGATCTACGGCGCGTCTGTGCGCTTTTACAGAGCGCCGTAGATCGCCTCAGACCGCTGCCGAATGGGTGATTATGAGCACATTCCCGCTCAGATAACAACCAGATGACGCTCCGCTGGTGATCAAGTAACTACCATTGAGATCCGATAGCGATTGAACTGTACATAGTCACTATCTTAGCTTTGTTAGGTGTTGCGACCTTATACGACCTGTTTTCGCTCCGTTAGCGACCCAAGGCTTTGACCCTCCTTTCGGTCCTTCCCCTGGGTGGCATACTATAGTTGACTAAAGAATTTACACCAGGTGGTCTCCAAATGCGAAATGATGATATGATGACTTTGTAGGATGAAGGTCCCTCTGTGCTCGAGGCATATATGGCATGGACCATTAGAGAAAAAGAATTGGACACAAGGATATCCAGGTACAAGCCCCGAGGTCGTCTTCGAAAATACTTCCTTGGTTCCTTAACGGTGTGCCCAGTGTAAAGCACCGACACACACGAGGCTACCTCTGTGTTCCAAACCAGTCCACCTTGTGAAACACAAGGTGTCTGAGAAAGATCCTGGTTGGGCAGGGTATCGAACATCGGGCCTCAAGATTGAAAGTCCAGCGTTTTACCACTGCACTACAGGTGTTAGAAAGACACTCTGTTATGTAGTCCTCAAAAAGCTCGATCGGAGCGCCATCATATCGTCACTTGATCGTAACAGAGCGCCATCATATCGCCACTTGATCGTATGGGAGCGCGATCATATCACTGCTTGATTGATATGATCGCGTAGCGATATGATGGCGATATGATAGCGCTCCAATCGCGCTTTTGGAGGACTATATAGAAGAGTGCCTGTCTCTCAGACCGGTAATGCAGTGGTAAAACGCCGGACTTTCGATCCTGAGACCCGAGGTTCGATACCCGGCCCAACCAGGACCGTTCTGAGACACCTTGTCTTTCACAATCAGCTAGAGGTGAACTGGTTTTGGAACCTAGAAGTAGTCTCGAGTGTATCAGTGGTTTACACTGGGCACGCACGTTAAGGAACCAAGGAGGTATATTCGAAGAAGACTTCGGGGCTTGTACCCGGATTTCCTTGTATCCGACTCTTTTTCTCTAATGGTCCTTGCCATAATGCCTCGAGGACAGAGGGACCTTAATCCTACAAAGTCATCATATCATCATTTCGCATTTGGAGACCACCTGGTAAAGGTACAATAAATTCTTTAGTAAACTACAGTATGCCACCCAGGGGGAGGAGCGAAAGGAGGGTCAAAACCTCGGGTCACTAACGGACCGAAAACAGGTCGTATAAGGTCGCAATTCCTAGCGAGGCTACGATAGTGACTATGTACAGTTCAGTCGCTATCGGATCTCAATGGTAGTTACTTGATCGGCAGCGGAGCCTCATCTGGTTGTTATCTGAGTTGGAGTGTCCTCATAATCACCAATTCAGTAGCGATCTGAGGCGATCTACGGCCCTCTGTATGAGCTCACAGAGCGCCGTAGATCGCAGCCTAGTAGAATGGGGGTATAAAAATCTCGTGCGCACTCAACCAAGCACAATCACCAATACTATACATAATTTTCCCTATACTCACCCTGCAACCAAAAACTTCATATGACAAAGTCCTTTTGGGGTAGTAAACCCTGTTCCTTTTTGTTGGCAATAATACAAAATAGTTCCCAAGAAATAACAAACTTGCGATCTATTTCAAAATCAGAAATACATTATAGACCTGCCCTTCCATTTTCCCATATAAAACATTGCAACAGAAGCGCTAGCTGTCAAATATTTAAACCGGACTACTCTTGACAACAACGACCAGGAAGTAGTACGCAGTACAATTGCGACACCGTATAAAGCTGAAATACTGATTAACAGTTTACCCGAGGAGAGCCAACTGATAGGAAGCAATCTAGACTCCGTTTATTCAAACATCAAACATGGCACAAGCAAGTAAGAAAAACGTTTTTTGGCGGGCGAGGGAAGCAATTTATGTATTATGTCATGAATTCTTATTTACTTATCTTAACACAAATAATGCATTTTCTTGTATCATTTTGCATATAATGTATATTTTTCAATATTTTCTGTGGAAGTAATGATTTTATTCATTTATTTATTTTCTGTGTAATTTATACCTTTTAATATTGTCTGTACATTCAATACATTTTTGTATTTTCTGGGCCTTGGGAGGGGCCCACTAGATAAATTCACCTGTAAAATTTGGTAGCCCTATGCCTTACTGCTAGGAGCAGGGAGACTTCTACAGCTTTCTCAATATAAGTCCATGTAAAACTTGTAACCCCCGGGGCGAAGCCGATTTTGACCCCAGAGCTATAATTTGAAGAAACTTTATAGAGGTCTACTAGATAAAGTTACACACCAAATTTGGTAGCCCTTGACCGTATGGTTTCAGACAAGAAGATTTTCAAAGATTTCCAATATTTTGAAGTGTTGTTGTCATGGCAACCGAAGTTTATGAATGAATCAAATTCTTTCGAGAAATTCTGAAGAGGATCATTGCAGGATCATTTATGTGAAGTTTCATCAAAATTTGATGAGTAGTTTCAGAGAAAAAGATGTTTGAAATAGAAATTAACGCACGGACGGACAGACGCACGACGAACACTAGACCATGATATAAGCCCGCTGGCCTTCGGACAGTGGAGCTAAAATACATGTTGTTTTTGGATTGTGTAGATCAAGATCAGACTGTACAGAATACGCTTTTAGATCAGCACTATCCAAAAGGGTGGTCATTTGAATTCTCAAATTTCAAGGTGTTTTTTTCTATCAGCTTAAATTTTCATTGTATCAATCAATGTTTAAGTTTTTACCAGACAGCACAGTTGAATTTCAAATTTTTACATGCGTCAACAAACTTTTACTAAAGCATAGAAATCAACCTTTGAAAAGGTATAAAACTTTGTTGGAAAGGGAGAAATTGCTGATATTCCATTTTCCCACAATATTAGTTAAGATTGGAAATTATGTGTTTAAGGGTTAAGTTTTACCAGACATAAAATTATAGACATATCCATTAAGAAAACATTTGCAGACGACAAATTTAGTGTGGCGTAAATGATGGGATTTGTGTTTGAAAGGATAGAAAATACATTGGTCAAACCGAGAAATCTCGGAAAACAACATTTTCTCCCTCAATAATTTCAAAGGTTCTCTGCCTCCAGGTCCTTAGGTGGACAAACTCTTAAAAATATTATCGTATTTGTTATTGTCTCCTTGTCTTCAATGTGAGAAAAATATTATCGTGTTTGTTATTGTCTCAGTGTCTTCAATGCGGGAAAAATATTGTCGTATGTGTTATTGTCTCAGTGTCTTCAATGCGTAAAAACTATTATAGTATTTGTTATTGTCTCCTTGTCTTCAATGCGGAAAAATATTATCGTATTTGTTATTGTCTCAGTGTCTTTAATGCGGTAAAATCTTTTCGTATTTGTTATTGTCTCAGTGTCTTCAATGCGGAAAAAAAACTATCGTAGTTGTTATCGTCTCAGTGTCTTCAATGATCTGTCAGAATATGAAGTCATATTCTTTTTTTACCCCTGCCCCATTTAAGACACTTTAATAGAATTAGCAGCACCCATAAGGCAATATAATGCAAACATTTTCGAGGAAAAAAATGTTGGTACAAAAAGAACCTCTTTTTTTTCTTTTAAGATTACCTTTAACTTTTGTGTAAAATAATACTTTGAAACAATGACAAAACTTAGACGAGGTGTTGCTGGAATATTTTCAATTTAACCATATTTCCATGACAAATCTTCTTGGGCCTGGATATGTTATATCTACTTTCTAGCTCACATGACCACGAAGTGATCATTGTCTGCTATTAGGATGATGGATGTCCGGCGTCCGTCCACACTTTGATGTTTTCACTTCTTACGAACAAAGTCCATAACAAAGAAACAAATGAGTAAATGCATCGCAGGAATATAGGGAGCGGGCAGGATCCAAACCGAGAACGCTCGGACGAAAGGTCAATGCCATAAGCACTGAGCTAAAAAGAATTCTACCTAACGCAGTTGTTAGGTATTACATTTAAATCGGGATGAAGCCATGCATGAAGGAGTGGTCTCCCGTAACACACCCATTCTTAAAGTCATCACATATTGATGACTCAAAGCTCTATTAGGCATTAGGCAGAGAGTCCGTTTTTTGGACAAAAAATATGATTAATGGCTCAATGACCAATCCCAGACGAGTCCCCATCTTACGATCAAAGTCCGTAACAAAGAAACAAATGAATAAATACATAGCAGAAATACAGGGACCAGACAGGATTCGAACCGAGAACGCCCGGACGAAAAGCCAACACCATAACCACTGAACTAATGAGAATTTTCCCTAATGCGCTTGTTAGGTATTGTATTAAATCAAGATGAAACCATGTATGAAGGAGTGGTCTCCCGTCTCACTCTATCGTCTATAAATAGTAAGCAATCAAAATGAAACATTGTCAAAGTGTATATGGCTGCAAGCTCTCCGATGACTTCAATTATGAGCGTAATTTAAGCAAAATGCCCACAGTTGCATGTACATATATTTGCCCTTAGATTGTAAAAATTACTAAATTTAACTTTGTTTAGTTTCTTCATTTTTTTCACCAAGCCTGATTATATTTTAATAGAATATACATGGACATTATGATCTTGTATGAGTTTGATTTTGAGCGTGATTGGAACAGTATGTATATATTTATCTGCCGTTGAACTTTAAGAAATACCTAATTTGACTTCGTTCACACTCAAGCTCCTTCATTTTTTCACCAAGCCTAATTATACTTTTTACAGAATGTACATGACCAGATGATCTTGAATAAATTTGATTTTGAGCATGGTTAGATTAGTTGTTTAGAGTTATCTGCCATTGAAATAGAAAAAAATGCTTTGTTTACACTCTAGCTCTTTCATTAATTCACCAAATATAATCTATTTGGAAAGAAGATCTTAGATAAGTTTTATTTTGAGTGTGATTAGACCAGTGTGTTCACAGCTGTCTGCCCTTGAAATTGACAAAATACTTAATTTGATTTAGTTTTACACTCTAGGTCCTTCATTCTTTTTTTAATCAAACCTGATAATAATCTAAAGAATGTACATGATTTTATGATCTGTAACAACTTAACAAGATATATTTTGAGATGATCGGACAGGTATGTTTAGAGTTACCTGCCCTTGAATTTGAAAAATGTTAATCTTTACATCGTTTACAGTCTAGCTTCTTCATTTGTATATCCCGACAACCGATAGTTCATGGGAGTTTCAAAGGTAAAAATAATTGGTTTCGAACTGCAGCGCACAAAATCCATAACTCTATCATATGTTTTTTTTTTGAGGTATTGCTCTTTGTTATCTTTATGTTGGATTTTTGTCAGGAGCATAACTTCCAAAGTAAATAAGCTATTAACGTCTAGATAGATCACGTTTAAGAGAGGTGCAGTGTAAAAAATAAACTGTAACTCTATTGTTATTATTGTTTGAGTTAATGCCGTTCTTTTTACATGTTGGATTTTTGTCCAGATCATAACGTCCAAAGTAAATAAGCCATTAACGTGAACTTTCATATCTAGATAGATTACGTTTAGGAGAGGTGCAGTGTAAAAAAAGACCTGTAACTCTCTTGTTATTATTTTTTGAGTTAATGCCGTTCTTTTTACATGTTGGATTTTTGTCCAGATCAAAAACTCCAAAGGATATAAGATCTTGGCTTCAAATTTCATATGCAGATATACAGATGAGACGTGCAGTACATAAGGTGCATAACTCATATGTCATTATTTTGGAGTCATTTTTTTTTTTTAGTTACTTTACAAAATAATTTCTTGTCTAGGGGAGTAACTTCCAAAGTATGAAAGCTATTGACTCCAAACTTCATTTACAAACAGAAAATAATATGACAAGTGCATTGTTCAACATCAGTCCCCATTACATTTGGAATTTTTTGCCCTGTCAAAAAAGTCAGTATAACAGATCATTGTTTATCATCCAATCATTGATTGCTAAACCCTCAGCCAGACGACAAAATTGTAGACATGTCCAAATTGAAAGCATCTGAAGATGACATTTTAAGTTGCTAATTGATTTTCAAGGTTGCTTTTGTGCAGAATTTCTAAGTAAAATGGACAATACAGATAAAAATGCACACTCTGTGCTATCTGATCTTTGAGGCAACTACAGCTTGTGAGTGGGACCTTAAACGATTAACTCTTTACTAAATGGCTAAATTTAGGTTTTTTCTCAGTTTGAAGCATTAGTTACAGACAACAAAGGAAACGTGACTGAAAATTCACTTGTTTTAGGAGGTTAGAAAATATTGCTAGAAAAGGAGAAAATAGTGTTTGTTGGTAATTCTCCTTCTCCTTCATTCTTTTCAAAAGCATTTTTCCGCAGAGTCGTTAAAAGTCAGGAATTTGTGGTAATGAATGAACAGGATATAGTACAATATAGTATAGAACAATTACAGTTATAATAACAACAATATACAAATGTAAATACGTACATTGCAATTACATTATCAATGTAATTAATTACAATGACCAACTAATTTGTAGGGAAGTGATGTACATATTTGGCTACTTGCTTCGTTTAAATGTGGGTATTTAGATTTTCCACACACATACACATCCACCCCCCCTTATATATATATATATATATAGTGGTGAAAAATAGTAAAGAACATCAACGAATTTCCTTTATGACAACTGGATCCAGAGGATACATGAGCGCAAACGTTTGATTAAATATAAATGAGAAATATAATGTGCTTGAACAGTTGAAATAATAATTTTACCCGAGCGCTTTCGGCATACTGCCTTCATAAGAGGTTTTGAATTTACTGATAAGCCAAAATGGCGTTGGCATGTAAGCGTATTCATCTAAGAAAAGCTTTGTTTAAAAATAGGATATACAGCTGATTTTATTTATCGGATACGCTACAGTGTTCTGAAAGTGTAGCGTTTTGTCAGAAAAAATATTTCTTCATAGATTTCGAAAATTTGTTGAAGTTATGATAGGGATCTAATATTTGTTGTATTAAACATCGTTTTTTTGTTGATTCCCGATGGTTGAACTGTACATAGTCTCCTTATCCAATAGGTTTCACGTTCCTTTTGCTGTGAGTCAGACCATATCTCTTTGGCCTCAGTTACGCATAGTTCTACATCCTCAAAAGAGTGTCAAAACCAACAGACAAACATCAATATCTTTTACCCTCTAGTTGCCATCCAAAACATTGTATCCAAAACATACCCTATAGTATGGCTCTACGGATAAGAAGAATATGTTCTAGAGAATGTGATTTCCAAGTCCGCGCCAACAAATTGTCAAAACAGCTCCAGAACAGAGGATATAATATCACATCTATCACCAGTGCCATTTCAAAGGCAAACGCTGCCCAAAAGGAGAGAACTTCTCAAGTATAAAACAAAACCAAGTCAAATTGACAGAATTTCCTTTGTTGTCACTTACCATCCTGACATGCCAAAAACACACAAAATACTTAAACAACACTGGCCAAAAATTGAATCCTCGAGTAGATTAAAAAGAATTTTCCCAGAAAAACCATTGGTGGCTCACAGGAGACCAAAAAGCCTGAAGGACATTCTTGTGCGAGCAAAACTAAACTCCCAAGGAAATCCAAACACTGTCAGGTATTCAGGTCCGTGCAATACATCGCGCTGTCAGACTTGCAAAATTATGCGTCCTTTGCAAACATTAAACTCTATGCTTGGGGCCACGTCTTCTATCAAAGGCACTTTCAGTTGCAAAACAATGAATGCCGTTTACCTAATCACCTGCAAGGCATATAAAAAGCAGTATGTAGGTGAAACTAAACAGGCATTGAATAAGCGGATAAATCTGCACCGCTCAGGCTGGAAGACCCGCAAATTTAACAGATCTCCTGTTGCAGAACACTTTAGCGCAGCAGGACACTCTTTTGAGGATGTAGAACTATGCGTAATTGAGGCCAAAGAGACATGGTCTGACTCACAGCAAAAGGAACGTGAAACCTATTGGATAAGGAGACTATGTACAGTTCAACTGTCGGGAATCAACAAAAACGATGTTTAATACAACAAATATTAGATCCCTATCATACTTCAACAAATTTTCGAAATCTATGAAGAAATATTTTTTCTGACAAAACGCTACACTTTCAGAACACTGTAGCGCATCCGATAAATAAAATCAGCTGTATATCCTATTTTTAAACAAAGCTTTTCTTAGATAAATACGCGTACATGCCAACGCCTTTTTGGCTTATCAGTAAATTCAAAATCCCTGATGAAGGCAGTATGCCGAAAGCGCTCGGGTAAAATTATTATTTCAACTGTTGAGGCACATTATATTTCTCATATATATGATTCTTAATTGTTGATGTATTATTTTTTTTATATAAATTTCAATTATATATATATATATATATATATGTGTGTGTGTGTGTGTGTGTGTGGGTGTGTGTGTGTGTGTGTGTGTGTGTGTGTGGCGCGAAATCTAAAAGTACCATAAGAGGTTACGTAACCTTAGGAGGAAACACTTGGTAATTTTATATATATATATATATATATATATATATTGCAAATAGAAGAATAATACCGGAACAAGAAAATATACAATAAAAGAGAAATGACACTACAAATAGTTTTTAACGTGCCAACCGGTTTCGCTTTCGCTCATCAGGGCAACGCTTTAATGAAACATTGTAACTAACGTCATTTTGACGTCATAGAACAACGGTTAAATACAGTTCAATTTTGGACGAAAAATGTTTATGAAATATTTTTCCTTTGATATTCTAGCTGAAACGTCGGTTGATTTGCATTTAAAAAATGGAAAAATTGAAAATTTTGGATCTGTTTTACAACAACTATCTAAATGAGAACTCAATGGTATTTGTCTTGTTGAAGGGTCCCTAATCTGTTGATTATGTATTGTAATTCTATTTCTAAGTTTATCGCCTGTTTGACCATCTATAAAATCTATAAAATCACTAGCAGATGATTCTTCTATTATTATAAAAGAAGCTGACAAAGGAGGTGGAATAGTAATGATGAATAAATATTTTTATAAAAATAAAATCGCAGAAATGCTCTCTGATATCTCCTATTATAAACCTATTCCACATGCTAATACAACACAGATATTTGACTCTATCAAAATGTTGATTTACAAAAATAACACTATCACTAAACAAGAAGCAGATTATTTATTAAAGTTTGATTACAAGACTAGTACATTTTACGGTCTTCCAAAAATTCATAAAAGCAAAATAATTCAAAATATTTGTGACTGTATTAATGAAGAGTATATTGAAAGTTTAGATCCAATTGATCTCCAAATGAGACCAATTGTGGCAGGACCTAACTGTGAAACAAGTCGATTAAGTAGTTTTTTAGATAAACTTTTAAAACCTTTTGTAAGTAAGGTCCAAAGCTATCTCAGAGATGACATAGATTTCCTTAATTTTCTACCAGAAACAGTTCCTATTCACACTATTTTAGTGTCATTTGATGTAGTTAGTTTGTATACAAATATTCCACACAGCTTAGGATATGAAGCAATTTCTTATTGGTTGAAAAGATATCCAGATCTTATTCATAACAGATTTGACCAAACTTTCATATTGGAAGGTTTGAAAATAGTACTAGAAAATAACAATTTTTCCTTTAATTCCGCATTTTTCAATCAGTGTAAAGGAACGGCCAACATATGCAACTTTAGTTTTAGGATATTTAGAAGAGATACTATATGAAAATGTAAAAGAACTCAAAGACGAAAACTTTTCAGATTATATATGCAAACAATGGAAAAGATATCTTGATGATTGTTTTATTTTTTGGACAAAATCAGTTAATGATTTATCTGTCTTTAATGACATACTTAACTCGTTACATAAAGATATAAAATTTAAGATGGAGATGAATTCAAATAAAATGCCTTTTCTAGACGTGTTAGTGGTAAAAATGGGTTGTACAATTGTCACTGATATTCATTTTAAAATTACAGATTCTAAGCAATATTTGAATTTCAGGTCATGTCACCCAAAACATAACAAGGTCAACATTCCGTTCTCCCTAGCCCGAAGGATCTGCACAATTGTATCTGACAGAAAAATTCTACAGTTAAGATTACGTGAACTTGAAAACATTTTAATTGAAAGAAAATACCCTAAAGCAGTAATCTTAGCAGGTATCAATAAAGCTCTTAATATTCCAAGACATACTCTCTTACAGGTAAAGGTTAAACATGGTGACAATATAATGGCATATATTTCGACATTTAATCCTAAAAACAGAGAGTTATTTGGAATTATTAAGAATAATTTTGAAATTTTGGAAAATGATCGAACAATGTCACAAATACTAAGTAATACCAAATTAATTAAAGCTAAGAGACAACTTCCAAATCTTAAACAGATTTTGATTAAATCAGAATTCAAAGACAAAACTTCAAAATCTTCTGTGAAAAAATGCAATGAGTCCCGCTGTGGACTCTGTAAGCATATTATCGAAGGCAATGAATTTAAAATCAAGGATAAAACTTTTACTGTTAAAGAAGATATGGATTGCAAAGTTTCTAACTGTTTGTATCTTTTAGTATGCAATGGCTGCCAAGAGTTTTATATTGGTCAAACAGGCGATAAACTTAGAAATAGAATTACAATACATAATCAACAGATTAGGGACCCTTCAACAAGACAAATACCATTGAGTTCTCATTTAGATAGTTGTTGTAAAACAGATCCAAAATTTTCAATTTTTCCATTTTTTAAATGCAAATCAACCGACGTTTCAGCTAGAATATCAAAGGAAAAATATTTCATAAACATTTTTCGTCCAAAATTGAACTGTATTTAACCGTTGTTCTATGACGTCAAAATGACGTTAGTTACAATGTTTCATTAAAGCGTTGCCCTGATGAGCGAAAGCGAAACCGGTTGGCACGTTAAAAACTATTTGTAGTGTCATTTCTCTTTTATTATATATATATATATATATATATGAAAAAAAAAAAATATTGAAATTCATATGAAAAAAAAAACCGATTATGAAAAAACCAATGTAAATCATATATATATATAATAGATATAAAATTGAAATTCATATGAAAAAAAAAAATTGAAAAAAAAAAAAATATATATATATATATATATATATATATATATATATAACACTGAAATTTATATGAAAAAAAAAAAACAGTATAAATCATCAACAAATAAGAATTATAAAATTACCAAGTGTTTCCTCCTAAGGCTACGTAACCTCTTATTGTACTTTCAGATTTCGCGCCAAAAATAAAAAAAAAAAACATTGTGGGAATGTCAAGTGACTAGCACATGACTAATGACGCATATATTCCATAACATAACAAACATGTAGTTTTTTTTTCATATTGTCTTCTTTGAATGCTATGTTCGAAGCTTCGTCTGTGTATTTCCAGTATGTAAATGAGCGAGTTGCTTATGTAAAAATAGATCGTGTTTCCCGTCGGTTTGGACCTGGGCCGTAGTAAATCTCTTATTGTTGAATGGGTTTTGGCTACTATGGTTTTATGAATGAAAATTAAAAGGCTTTTGGAGTATAAGGATGAATTTTTGTATTTTCGTAAAATTTTAGTCCCAAAATCTATAGGGCCACCTTTATGTCTTTCACTGCAAGATAAATGAGTTAAAGTTTCCAACTCTTAGTTAAAGTTTCTCCGTGTTTCTTTTTTTTTTTTAAATTATACCATATATGTCAGTAATTTGTCCACGTTTACACAAAGGACTGATTGCTGTACCATTCTAAATTGTTTGAAATTTAACATGGTTTGGCTCACCTGTTGTAGACGGGCATCTTTAAATGGTGTTGGTGATGCATCTAGTTTTCAAACTGACAACACATGTACTTGACTTGTCTCTAGATCGAATAACCAAAGTACGATTCATAGTAATAATTCTGTCTAGGATATGATCGCCTTAGCGATATCAGCACTCATTTAGAGCTTCAGAGCTTCTGTGAGTCTATAAATCTCCATCATTTCTTTTCATCTGACAAAAGTTTCGGGACAAAACGAGCTCGAACTCTTGAAATATTCAAGTCTGTTCTTAATATTTTCTACACAAGCCCGCGACTGCTCTATATCTCATTTGAAATCTCTTAAATCGTAACGTGTCGATCCTCTTCAAGCAAATCCTCAATAGACGTCACTATAAACGTTGTCACTTTCATGTGTCTGTGGCGACCATTGTCATCAAAACTGCTTCCTCTTCCGTCCCTGAAGGTCTTATGATAGTAGAAAAAGAGGACTCCAGACGGATGCTTTCTCATATTAGCACTGTCTATAAGTTCAAGAACCTATTTTCGCGTGGACCTGAGATTTGCACAAAACTTTATGACTGAGTGCGTGTCCAGTTATTATGAAAATGTTTTTTCGTCTGCAGTGAAGAAATGCATCGGCTGTATTGAAAGATCGAATCTTGTGTGTTAACACTTAGGCTACTAAGTGCGACTCACCGACCTTTGCCGATAGTGTAGATCAAGATCAGACTGCACAGAAGTCTGAGTTGGCATCTACAATGTCCGATAAGGATATATTTTTCAAACAAAATAAGTTTGAAATAGCAATATTTGAGTTTTTACTATAGATTTGAAAGTTTCATGTTAATTATACAGCAGGATAAGGGTTAAGAATCGCCACGACGTCAAAATTTACGGTGAAATTCAAACTACGATCAAAATGAAATTGTTTCAGTGTTTATCAGTGTTTGAAAAAGCTCATTTTTTTTTTGCCAAGACGATTCTAAAAAAATGGTCTTTTTCTAATGTGCTCCGCGCTATCAAAATCGACCCATTTTAATGTCAGGTTTTTCTATCAACTTGTGAATTTCCTATTCAAATTTTCAGCAATTATTAATTAGTTAAATGGTAAGGACTTTTGAGGTATTAAACCCGAGACCGACCTTTAAAAGGTTATGGAAAAAGTCTCAATAGTTTCAGAGAAGATCAGTGTTGTTAATATGTTATGTGTTTAGTCCTTGAATGGGCTAAGCTATTGCAGGATCAGAGTAAATTTTGATTGTTGTTGTAGCAGGATGGACCTTTAAGCGGGTTTCACTCGGGAAATTAAAAGAAAAAAAAAAGCACAATTGAAAACCTTCAATTGATAGCATATACAGGGACTTAATGCTGGCAAGATTGGCTAGCACAATCTTTAATGTTCTAGCATTGCTTTTCTAAACAAATTGTTAAAAAATACAGAACTGAAACACTCGCGAAAATGTGTTTCTCAAAATCACATTTCTTCCCGTTGCCATTCCTATAATCTCCCCCAGCTTTGCAGCGGGTGATTACTTAGAAGATGCAGCTACACTTACCACCTTCTGTCAATACCTTTTATAACATACTTATTTGACAAAAAGGTTGTAACTAGGACTTACGACCTTTCTTTACTTGTCAAATTTGGAACATCTTACGTATAAAGGACGTTTGCAAGTTTTTTCCTAATTTTCTCACATTAGTTATGGTATTTAATAATTATCAATGGCCATTTAAATTTTGCTTCTAAAGTAGTATAGAATAAAACATTCATTATTGAAAATGGTCTGTTATTGTTGCAATAAAAAATGTTTTTTTCAAGTTTTCTCAAAACTGTGTTTGACCTAATTCCAAGGCATCGATATGTCAATATTATCATTGTGTATAGAGTGACAATCGAAATCGGCAAGACAACCTCTTAACTTGTTATAATCGCCTTGATCGTATTTCCAAATCGTACGTTGAATAGTTTTTAACCTAGGTTTACAGAAAGTTAATACACCAAAGACAGAACAGTGATAACGCACTGAAAGACCAAGACAAGGGTCGCTAACGCCAGTTGTTTGAATTGAGTTTTGATTTGTAACAAAAAGAAGGTCAATAGTAGACATGGAATTTTCGGTGAAATAAGTTGGTTCGTCAATACACTGAACTAAATTAAACTGATTACATAAAGCTTCGACCTTACGAAATTGATTTTCATTCACAGTATTCAGATTAAAATCACTATATCGCATAATTGCATATTTTAATACAAGTATACCAACAAATGATGAATCCTTTGAGTTCGCAAACATTTCGGTAAGGAAAATGTCCATAATATGTAATTCGCAAAGTTTTTGTCAGCTGTATACTAGTCCTTGTAGGATTTTTTTTACTCGAAACTCGATCTTCCAGTCTCATTACTTTTATTTTTGAGACCTAGTGTCAACTATTGAATGATCAACATCATTAAGTCATTTTAGTTTTTTTCATCAACTTCTAAGCATTCTCGAAAGAAATTTTGTGCTTCCATATTGCTTGCAAACGGGAAAAAAAACATAATTTTGAGAAACACATTACCGAAATTTCGTCAGCAATTAGGAAAAACATAAATATAATTTTCTGCATAAAAAGTATAAGTCGAAAGAAGGAGCCTGAAGTTTACAAGAAAATTATATCATATTTTTCGATGTTAAGTGAATTAATGTTAAATAAGTTCCTTCCTATAGAACAAGTCGGAAAAGATTATTTCCAAACTTAGGCTGGACTACGCTGGTAGAGTGTTGCATTGTTCTCCAAAATATCAAACTTAATGAATTTTCTCTTTGCTGGACAGAGGATGCCAAAAATGCTCAACGAGGAATTCCAGTTTAAAAGTGGTCGTTTCGGTGTAGATCTAAAATTACAAAAGTAGTGCAGAAAGGCTCATTACTTTCCGAACAGCCGTCGTATCTTTTATATTTGTATACATTTGGCATTATCTCCCGCTAGATGACATTCTACAAATACTCATCTAATTTGGGCATTCTGGGTACAGACCGGACTACTTTTCTACGCATCAACCGTTACTTTGAATTTCAAACTAAAATTAAAGTTTACTTAATAAAACGCTACCGGGTGTGATTCATTCAGCTATAATCAGCAGTTTAGAGAAATCTGGAGCTAAAACAGGCCTGATTTTTCCTCAAACATAGTGATAAAAGCCATTTTCTCCGTTGCCACTTTACACCGCGTATTACTACAATCTCCACGATATTTGGGAGAGTGATGCTTCATATAAAACAGGTCGAATCTTCGAAAAATATGATATGCGGAGACAACGTAAGTTTGCATTTGGAGTCTATATATGGCTGTAACAAAAACTTTTTTGGGCGTATTTGTTCTAGCGAAACCGGTTTCGGTTCCAGACCAGTTTCGCGAAACCACCAGTATTTTCTAGCCACCGAAACTGTTTAGCGAAACCATCGCTAATATTGTCTTTGGCACTTTCTTGGTATATGTAGACACTCTCCCCATTTCTATTTTACATCATGGATGAATAACTTGCAAGGTGTTAAGCAGTTTTGAAGGATGTGTTGTTTAAAATCAATCAGAAACGACAGTTGCACTGTCAGGAAATCAGACAGCGAACAGTGTGCATTTATACATAATGTTCAGCTTTCAGGAAAAAGTCTGAAACATGGTTACTAAGGCTAGGCGCCGTTAGCCCCGACGAACCACTGCAAGTTGATGGTCAAATAAAGCACTGTTCATGCAAAAGCCTTGTTTGAAGTCATCAATGCTGTTCTACAGAATCCCATAATTATCCAAAATTAGTTTTCAATCCTCGGCCTTGTATGCCTTATTTGAATGACAGAAACATGTTCAGTGTTAGTGGATGATGCCAGAATTTGTCTTTTTTGTTGTTTATTAAGCAGAAAAAATCGCCTTTCTCCGACAAGGGCAATACAGGCTACCATTTTGAAACCTTAGCAGTTAAACTGCTCGTTTTTTTTTATGAATCCAGAACTTCTTTTGGTTTTGTCAAAACCATTGCAAAACCTCAAACCGAAACGAAAACCAGTTTCAGTACAACAGATACGCCCTTTGTATAGTTATCTTACACAGTTTTAACCCTTATCCTACTAAATAAGTGAAAGGAACTTTCAAGCCGCAAGTAAAATCCAAGATTGTTCCATTTCAAAAGTATTTTTGGGGACGAATATCTCGTTATTGAGCAGTGTAGAATGAATATCAGATTGCACGCTCTGTGCAGTCTAATCTTGGATCTACACTGTCCGCAAAATGTCCTTAGCAGCCAAAGGGTTGAAGTATTTTTAAAGATAAGATCCGTTCCCTTTGTGTTTGACGCATATAAGATTACAACATGTACAAGTGCAGTACTTTATATAACCAGAAAATAAACACTGGTTTGCACACAAAGAATTTGAAATAGTTTATACTTTACTTCGTCATAACACGCTAAACATCAAACCTGTCTGAC
Organism: Tridacna crocea; assembly: GCA_943736015.1. NCBI lineage: Eukaryota > Metazoa > Mollusca > Bivalvia > Cardiida > Cardiidae > Tridacna > Tridacna crocea. Next base: position 7,989,334 of record OX031071.1, read on the forward strand.
CAGCGTCGTGGGAAAGGGGGGGGGGGGGCCTTAATGCATCTCATTAGGGCATTAGCTGTCTCCATACCATTGACGACTCAGGGAGGATAGTGTAGATCAAGATCAGACTGATCTACACTGTCCTCTACCCTATTCTAGATAATTGCGAACTTATTTCTATCTAACAATGTAACAAACGTAACTAACGTAAGCCTGCGCGGACTATGCAGGCTAACTTGCGTCCATACTTTTTAGATCACCTGAGCACGAAGTGCTCAGAGTGAGCTATTGTGATCATTCTCCGTCCTTCGGCATCCGATGTCCATCCGTCCGTCCGATCACAATTCTTTGTTTACACTCTAGCATCTACAAATATCGACCAATCAGCACCAAACTTAGTCAAAATATATATTACCATAAGATCTCGGATAAGTTCGATTATGGGTCTAATCGGACAAGAACAACTAGAGTTATTTGCACTTGAATTAGGAAAAAAAATGTTATATTTGACTTTGTTTACACTCTAGCATCTACAAATATCAACCAATCAGCACCAAACTTAGTCAATATATATATTACTATAAGATCTCGGATGAGTTCGATTATGGGTCTAATCGGAACAGAACAACTAGAGTTATTTGTCCTTGAATTAGAAAAAATGCTATATTTCACAATTTTTTTAAGTCCAGCATCTACAAATATCAACCAATCAGCACCAAACTTGGTCAAAGTATCTATGACCATAAGATCTTGGATGAGTTCGATTCTGGGTCTAATCGGGCAAGAACAACTAGAGTTATTTGCCCTTGAATTAGAAAAATCGCTATATTTCAGTTTGTTTACTCTCTAGCATCTACAAAAATATTTGGGAGTGCAGTGCACGAGAATTGGCTGTCTTGGAGTTATTTCCCTTTGAATGTCATTTTCACAGCATTTAGTGCTTGTCGGGAATATAATTTTCTTGTCTTGGAGTTATTTCCCTTTGAATGTCATTTTCACAGCATTTAGTGCTTGTCGGGAATATAATTTTGTCATCTAAAGTCAGAATGACTTCAAACTTTATATGCATGTTTGTTGCAATATTATGGAATACAGTGTGCAAGAACAATAACTCTACATAGCGCGGATTATTAGTAATCCCACTTCGATCTTCATTTTTATAGTATTTCTTGCTTGTCCTGAACGGAACTTCGAAGTCTCAAGTCAAATTGCGACAATTTGCTGCTCTTGTTTCATTATCATTTGGCCTTGAACCTTGATATTTGGTATTTATCTTTATTTTAGAACTTTGCTGCTTGGTATTCAGACGAGCGATATAGGACCATTATGGTCTTTCTAGATGTTTTAAGCCCCCTTTTTCACAGAGAATGGCTATATTCAATATGTTTGACTACTACTATGAATAAGATGTGTGTTTGTAAAACAGCCACGCCCACCCTACTGTCACACTGATACAGGAAGTGGCACAGTTCATAAACTGATATCAAAACGAGCGTTCGACTTCCGCTTTTTCCCAGTCGACTTCGATGCTTACTATGTCTCCGATAATACGCGAATAAAATGTTGTAGCCACAAGTTAAGCAACATATTATGATTTTTGAGACCCTTTAATTTTTCTTTTTTAGCAAATGGCCCAAGTGGCGAATGTCAACGCGGGCCCTGAATCATCTGGTAGTCACCGTGACTTTGACCTTTCACAGATTAAACTTAAAATCGATAAGGATCATTTACACTCCATAATGAATATCTGTACAGATACAGATACATACAGATACAGATATTTTATTGACAAGCACAGAGTACATAGTCATAGCAACATTCTAAATATGATAAAGAAAAATGTCAAACGTCAAGGTCTATAATAATTTATGGAAAACAAAAGAAAACAGAAATAGGAAACAGAACCTATGTCAATTCTGTGTGTACTTACATGTATCATCTGGACAAGGTTTTCACCATTAAGCTGAAAACCGCTGTGACCTTGTCCTTTGATGGATTAATCTCAGAATCGATAGGAATCATTTATCCTCCAAGATGAAAGTCTGTACAGAATTTGAAGGACCTAGGTCAATTCTGTGTGTAGTTAACATCTGGAGAAGGTTTGGTCTATATATCATTAATTTGAAGGCCAATGTGACCTTGACCTTTGATGGATTAATTTCAAAACCGATAGGGATCTTTTACACTCCAAGACAAATGTATGTGCCAAATCTGACGAATTTAGGTCAATTCTGTGTCTAGTTATCATCCGGACAAGGTTTGTCTAAATATTAACATGTTGACGGTCTCTGTGACCTTGACATTTGACCAATTTACCTAAAAATCGATAAGGATCATCTACACTCCAAGACGCATGTCTGTGCCAAATTTGACGAACGAACGTAAATTCTATGCTTAGTTATTATCCGGACAAGGTAAGGTCTATATATCAACATGTTTACGGTCATTGTGAACTCGACGTTTGACTGATTGACCTCAATATCAATAGTGGTGAACGTGGCTGTGAGGTGGAGCGTCGGCCTTGTAACCATAGGGTCCTGAGTTCGATACCCGGGAGCGGGTGTCAACTTCGGGATTTTTCATTGGCCCACACATTCGGCGCGAGTACTGGTGTAGTTCCCAGGAAGCAGAATCGAGAGAAATTAGTTTAAGTTGTAAGAACTTGTTTCTCAATCGATGTAAAATAAATACGTTTAAACTAAAGTCAATAGTGATCATCAACACTCCGAGACGCATGTCTGTGCCAAATTTGATGAACAAACCCAGGCCAATTCTGTGTCTTGTTATTATCCGGACAAGGTAAGGTCTACCGACTGACCGACGGACCGACAGACTGACCGAGCGACCGATGGACTGACCGACATTTGCAAAGCAATATATGTACCCCTACTTAGTTGAAGGGAGCATACTAATGTACAGTTTTTTTTTTTCAAATAAATGATGTTCTTTTCTGTTGATATAACGCGTTTAATCAAGATCCAGTCAATTTGAGCCATGCTTTGTGAAAAGGGGGTTTAAGGCATCTTCGAAAAGTGTCGAACTGCGCAGGCTGACCTGGGCCAAAACGTTTTACCTTCGGTCAGTTTTCTGTATGTCCAGGGACCAGTTTACCTCATAATTAAGTCGGTTGTTTAAAAATGTAACTATTATGAATCCATAAGTATGTTATGGATTACATGGTAACATGCATCAGGGAAATGCATTAAGCCCCCTCTGGCTGGAGCACGGTTCATTGTTATTATATCAAACCCGGCTTGTGATAATCCTGAAAAAAATCTTCACTTTGAAAATATCGTGGAAAAGGAAGAAAATGCTTGGTAGCCATTTTTGTACCAATCTTTCTAAGATAAATCTTATCATCTGAGCAATATTTGGTTTATTCCCTGCAAACCGTTTCAATTTGGACAAGTATTTTGTGTGTGAGGGCGTGGGTGTGAGAGTGGGTGTAGGTGGGTTTGGATGGGGTGGGTGTGTGAGGGGGGAAGGTAGGCGTGGGGTGTGGTAAAGACTTAATCCTTTACCCCATGAGGCATTTCTATGGTATCTCTAATTGACTCTAAATAACAGCAATATGACACCTGATGATAGTGTAGAAAACATTGTGGCAAAAGGTGAAATTGCTCGTTATGAGCAATTTCACCTTTTGCCACAATGTTTTCCAAAGGCCCCTACAAGCAATGCGTAGAAATGAGTATCTATGGAGTGAAGGGTTAAGCTCACGAAAATAAAAAGAGAAAAATAGCAACATATTATCAAGAAAGACAATTCTCGTGTCGAGTCGGACTATTATATTACACAAATCATGACAACCTGCATTTAATCTTATACAGCTATGGTATAAATCTTAAGGTGGTCGATGTGGTCCTGTAACCTTCTGTTCTCCAGAAATAAAAGGGGTCAAAGGTAAGAGGTGGGTTACATGTCCGGATTACAAATGAAAACAAGTTGGGCTGATCTCAATCTATACTTCTAATCTCTGTTAGACTCTAGCATACATGTCAAAGAACATCAACAGTACCAATCTGCATCAATCAAGCAAACGAACGACAATCTGAAATACATACATTGAACAAATACATTAGTCTTGTCATCAAACTCTAAAAGGGATGTACATGTATGTTATAGAAGATAAACTCTTTTCATGATAAATACAAATGAACTTACCAATTTATGGAATCGAAAGTCTACCAACTACACCACCAATCTCTACCAACTCTCGCAATACAACCTCTAGAGTGCTCCTGTAAAACAATGTGAATGAGTTAAAATCATGCAATTTAGTAAGATAAGTCGGTATCCGAAACAGTTGATAACATTGGACGCGGAAACCAATGAAAATACCGTGAACGGACTCTCAACACCAAACATGACAAAACATTTAACGAACAGACGGACTGACGAATAGCAACAACAAAACAGAATGTATAAGACAAATACAAACCACAACAAATGTATAACTTAGGAGAAATTTGAAGTTTATTAGTCAGTCAGTGACCTCGTGCAAACGTAAGTTTTCAACTGGCAAAGACAAAGGAAAAGGTCATGTGATCAAGAAAACCCAGGAATTTCGAAATAATAAGATTGACTGCTAAAACCCGGTAACCATCATCCGGTTGCAGTTCGAGGATCAGGCAGCACTCCCTGTTTGTAGTATGATCTTAATCAACAACTCACAACCAGTAAACAATAATATTATTAATTTTCATCGGTTACTATGACGACTGGGGTGAAGCCTGTCTTCAACTTTCGAGCCATGCTCTCTTCAAAGGGAGTTTTATGCAACTGCAAAAAGTGTCGACCCATGTCAGCCTGCGCAGATGCATTAAATAGAGTTTAATTCATCAGCTTGTGGTTAATATGGGCAAAGTTTTGGCGAAAAAGGGAAAGGCATCCGAAATAACGAGTGCAGTAAGGCACGAGTTATTTTCGCTGACCTTTCCCTTTTGAGGCAAATATTTCCCCATATTAACCACAAGCTGATGAAATAAATTATATATTATAGTTCCTCTGGTTGTTTTGTCAATGAATGCCACTTTTACAACTAGTGATCTCATGTCAATTAACCGGATTTTCGAAAGGAGGAAAATATTCACTGTGACGGGAAAATAATTCCCCCTAGCTTAAATTACGACATTTCTTTACCCATAACATTTCTAAAGATAGACACATGAAATATGATATAGCCCCTTTTCACCGAGTATGGTTTAAATAATTAGTTTACAAATCGCTTTCGTCATGTAGACCACTTAACTTTTTACCAGACGACAAAATTTTGGACTCGTCCAAATTGAAAGCATTTGCAGACGACAAAATAAACATGACTCAAAAATTGAAATTTGATTTGGAAAGGGTAGAAAACATTGTGAAAAAACAAGAAAATGATGGTTACCAGCATTTTCTTCTTTTCCCACAATGTTTTCCAAGGTTTTCTTTCTCAGGGTCTAGTACCAACAGCAAAATTTTCTACACTTCCCAAATCAAATTTCAAATTTTTGGGTTACATTTATTCTGTCGTCTGCAAATGCTTTCACTTTGGTCAAGTCTAAAATTCTGTCGTGTGGGACAGAGTTGAACTGTGTACACGATCACAGTTTACTGACATTATCGGGTATCACAGACGGGTTTTATATCGACTGATTAATGGAAAAGCGCATAAAAACTACTTTCTTTTTAGGATTCCTGAAATTAGAAATCCGAAATTACATGTCGGATATTTTCGCAAAATAAATGGGGGATGGGGAGGGGGGCGGAAGTTCGAGTAATTTTGAGGAAAAAAAAAACGTTTTCTTTTATCCGGTTTACTTATGTCGTCATGACCTTACTCACAAAGCCTTGCCCCGGTTGTGCAGTCAGTAGTTTACTGAACTGAAGAACAGGGGCTCGCTGGTTCGATCCCCGGCTCGGTTAATTTCTTTCCGTGGATTGCCGATAGTCACGGTGACAGGATTCATTCCTTTCTCACCAGTGATCATTGTATAGACGATGATTACGTGGAAAGCAGCCAGTGGCTTGGGAAAGGAAATTGTAAGGAGCACTGATATTAGAGCGACCATGAAAGCATGGATAGATGCACTGGCTTGCACGCTATAACTGAAGTTTAATGTTTATACATCTTCTAGTTTTTTTAATTATGCTACGGACCAGAAAGTGGGACGGAAGGACGGAATGACAGAATGACGGACGGCTACTACTACAAGAGGCGGCTGGGGATAGTAAATGTAACGTAAAGTTAAATAGATAAAGCACTCTAAACATGTACATTATGTATGTCAACAGTAGTATGGGCAGGAGGCTTTTATAACTTTAAAAAATATTGTCATTGCCTCGCGAAATTAGTAATATTCAGAAAATATCATCTAGACCTACAATACGTCATTGATTACTGAATACAGATAGATTGATCAGATAGATAGATTTTCTATATAAAATATATGACATCATAAAAGCACTATATATAAGATTAAATGGACATGATAATGAAATTATGACATGCTATATTTAAATACAAAGGATGACACAAAAAAGTTTGTAAGACTTTCGAGTGACATATTTGATTGCTATCGTTACAAGGTCTTTGAAAAAGTAACGATATCAAATATGCCACTTGAAAGTCTTACAAACAGTGCATTCGTGAGATTCGGGAAATATAGGTAATAGGTGAATAATTACTTTTGTACAATTCGAGTGTGAAAGGTATATTATTCAGGACAATGAACAACAGTTTTATTTTTCTTTTGATACAATTAGAAACCGAACCATTCCATGGACGCTTGTCAGGGGAACAACAAAAATGGCTGGCCTCCAACATAGGTCCAAGACCCAAGAATTTTCGACTACTATACAGCGCTCGGCGGGATAAATGTTCACCTGATGCTTTTCATAGCCATTGCGATAATAAAGGACCGACGGTAACAGTCCTATATAATTTGAATGGTACGATTTATGGTGGTTATACGTCCAAGAGCTGGACACAAGCTGATGGAGTGTACGAGCCGGACTCCCTGGCGTTCCTCTTTCAGCTGGAGAAAGATGGACAATCCTCTTTTAAGAAGATCCCTTGCATAGATACAGAGCACGCCATTTACCGTGATCAGACTAAAGCCGCTCTTTTCGGACGCGGACATGATCTTCATCTTATGAATAGGCCTACAGCACTTGGCGATTCTGGTACTTTTGCATTAGATGGAGAAATCAACTTTCTGAGTTACTTCCTGGAGGGTGTGGATAAAGCAGAATTCTGTAATAACACTTTAGATGTCACTGAAATAAAAGTTTACAGCGTTTCAGGTACACCTATTTGCTCCTCACTATATATCGCAATCTCAAGTTTTGCTTACTGTTTTCCTTTTTCCAAATCAATTATATTCCTTTGGGTTGGGATGAAAGCGAGATAAAATATTCTAAAGTAATTTGTCTGTTGCTTTTTAAATATCTTGAAATCACAAACAAGAAAGAAAAATGGGAAACATATAAATGATCGAGGTGTCAAATAACACCGAAATAGATGTTTATAGTAAAGGGAGGTGATTTATTGTGTCAAGCCCCCCCCCCCCCCCTAAAAACGCGCCTGATTTCTTAAAATTGTTCCGCTGATATATCTTTTTATATTTTTATTCTTTTATCAGATATTAGAACGTATTATTTCTTTACGAAATTTAAGAAAAATCTGTCCGCTGAGTATTTTTTCTTTTGCAGAAAATTGAACATAAATTATGATCAATTGTTGACACATTTGAGGATTTCCGTTTAGTGTCTAATTCCTTAGAATAATCCCTTTTACTATAAGCAAACATCACATTTCTAAACATATTTAAGAATCTTATTTAAGGTTTGAATTTAAAGCCTTTTCAGATCACTTGAAGAAGTAAAGCTCAGGATAAGCTAGGTGATCACTCACTATCCATCGGGGTCCGTCCGTCCGTAGTCCGACCCTCCGTCGTCCGTCCGTACACTTTTTTTTGTTTACACTCTAGCATCTACAAGTTTTTATCAATCAGCACCAAACTTGGTCAAAATGCATTTGACAATAAGATCTCGGATGAGTTCGATTATGGGTCTAATTGGACCAGAGCAACTAGATGTATTTGCCCTTGAATTAGAAAAATTGCTATATCTAACGTTGTTTACACTATAGCATCTACAAATCACAATAAATCGGCACCAAACTTGGTCAAAGTATAAATAACCATAAGAATTCGGATGAGTTCGATAATGGGTCTAATCAGACCGCAGCAACTGGTGTTATTTGTCCTTGAATAAGAAAAAATGCTTTATTTGACTACACTTTAGCATCTACATTTTTTAACAAATCAGCACCAAATTTGGTCAAAGTATATATGACTATAAGATCTCGGATGAGCTAGATAATGGATCTAATCTGATCAGAATTACTGGAGTAATTTGCCCGTGAATGAGAAATACATGTATTGCAATATATGACTTTGTTTCACTCTAGCATCTACAATTTTGAACCAATCAGCACCAAACTTGGTGCTATGTAAATAGGATATACAGTGACATGTTTTCAAAATATTCTAGAAAGATGAAGAAAATGTATGTTTTTTTCCATGTGGTTATTTTTAGAAACAAAGTGTTTACTAATCAATGATGTCATCTTTCTAGAAAAGAGTAATCTAGAATTTTCCAATCTGATATATGAATAGGAGTGACTTACTAGGTGAATTTGGATTTTGAAGTTAGAGTTGTGGCTTTGTGGATACAGAATTAGTGAAAAGTGTTGGATTTAACTTGGGATATACAACAGTCTGTAAGTTGGAATTTTCTTTTATTTTAACAGGTTGCTTATATCTACTTGCAAGTAAAACTATTGTTAATTTAGGTTTTAGGAACCAGAAATTTCATTCTTTTTGTAGTTTAAAAATAATTCTTAATTCTGAAGGACTTCTTCTATTATCTTGTTCCAGATAAAAAATTGTCAAATTTTCATTCAATCTCTTGTTTTTTTTTTTTTTTTTTCTTTTTTTGACTTATTTATTTATTTTTTGTTGTCTCATTAATAAAAAATTAATCAAAGTAGTTAAAGTACTGACAGACTAGCGAATTTTAAATAAGCGTTAATAAACAATAAGCGGCTATAGTAGAGATAAAACTTGGTCGGTTTATACAAGATTGAAGAAAATTTGTAAAATTCAGGTTTGAGTCAATTGCACATCCACCGGCTCATTCCGGTTATTAAGTTCTGTCCGAATCCAGTCAAATCCATTGATTTTACCCAACGCTCTTTACGACTAATTTGGCAAAATAAGGAAAACTATAAATACTTCTTTAACATTCAGTTGAAAACAAGTTATTTTGCTGAAATGATATCCCCTAAAAAAACTTTTTAAAAGAAACATACCAGAGGTTCCGTGTTGTGCATGTACACGTGACCTTTTTGTTATTGGTCCTTAAAAAAATATGTTAAGACCCTCTTTTTTCATAACATGGCATTTCAATAAATGTAAACAAATAATACTTGTTTGTGGCTTTTCATAAACAATATAAATATGAAAGTTCATAAAAATTCGTCCTTTAGATCTAGTTAAAGAGATATTGGTTAAAAAAGGAAATAAACATCAAGTCCCTTTTTTTCCAACATCAAACAATAAATTGACTATATCAGTGGTATATCAAGGAACACATGTACAAAGTTTAATTAATTTTCAAAAAGGATTTTATGAGATATATGTCCTGACGGACAAACAAACAGATAGCAAGTGTATATTAAGATCAGACTGCACAGACTGAATTTTTATCTTGGATTCACACTGTCCAACAAGGTTATATTTTTTTTTCTCTAAAATACAACTTTGAAATAGCAATATTTGGGTTTTTGCTATCAGCTTGAAAGTTTCTCTTTAGCAGATTAAGGGTTAAGCCTACTGGATCATACAGTTAATCAACAGCACAAGATATAATTGTGTAGTAAACTGTTAAAATCTTTACAAAACGAAAAAAAATCACTCGTCCCAGCTCAAAGCTGTACCAGATTTTAAAGGTAAATTATGGCTCAATCGATGAAAACTGATGCCAAAATGACAAAAAGCAATTCTGGAAAAGGAGGAAATACTGGTTGCCAACATTTTCTCCTTTTCTCCTATGTTTTCACAGGGCATCTTACCCAGTTTAGTTAAATTTTGTGATTGTGCGATAGAGTGTGAATATACAAGACGTAGAATAATAGTTTAACGCACCAGGTTCACCTACACAATGATCTGAATAATGAATGACTGAAGATGTGACAAGGGTTCTCTGGTCAGTGAACGTTAATGTTGTTGGGATTTGCTACAAGTTACCTTGGTGTATCTATCTTTATATTCATTGGTAATGCTACTGTGTTGTAGGAATACATGTATGTGTATGTGCCTGATTTGCATAGGTCACTTAATTTACAAAATAAGGAAACATTTTGTACCTTATCAATGCCATATTTTTTAGTCTATTACTTTTTGAAGTCGACATTTTTTTAAATCGTGATGGTAGAGATTTTGTGGTTTTTGCCAAAATCGTCATATATAATAGATTTAAGAATACTAATAGAAAGAATTATTTTTCTGAGAGACAGTATTTGGCAACTGTGTGTGTGTGTGTGTTTTTTTTTTGTTTACACTGAGTCTGGCTCATCTGGATGCCTATAGACTAGCTTCGCTTGTCTAAAAATTGTTAATTGTTAAAGGCTTCTTGCTGGTTTTCTTTCTCGTTATGCTTGTCTCGTAACACTTGGTCAAAATACATCAGACAATAAGATCTCGGATAAGTTCGATTATAAGTCTTATCGAACCAGAGTAACTAGAGTTATTGGGTCTTGATTTTGAAAAAGTTGCTATATTTGACTTTGCTTACACTCCAGCATCTACAACTATCAACCAATCAGCAACAGATTTGGTCGAGGTATATATGATTATTAGATCTCAAATGAATTCCGTAATCGGTCTAATCGGACAGAGCAACTGGAGTTATTTGCCCTTAAATTAGAAAAAATGCTATATTTGACTTTACACACTAGCATCTATAATTTATAAACAATCAGCACCAAACTTGGTCTAAATATATATGACAAAAAGATCTCGGATGAGTTCGATTATGGGCCTTATCGGAAAGGAAAAACTGGAGTTATTTGTCCTGGAATAAGAAAAATTGCCTTACTTCAATTTGTTCACACTCTAGCATCTACAATGTTTAAACAATCAGCGCCAAACTTGGTCAAAATATACATGACCATAAGATCTGGGATATTAAGTTCGATTATGGGCCTAATCGGACCAGAACAACTGGAATTCTTTGCCTTTGAATTATAAAGTTAGTTAGAATAGTTCTTTGTCCGGAGCCAAACTTTTCATCTACAGTCTGATTGACTTGAAACTTGGCACTTGTGATTTTACAATTATACGCAGTGCAGTGCCAAAGAACCATAATTCGAGCTTGTACTGTCTTTGAGTTATTTCTCTTTAATTGTCATTTTTACAGCATTTTCTGCTTGTCTGGAATATAACTTTGTCATCTCTAATCTGAACATCTTCGAATTTGGTATGGGCGGTCGTTGAAAAATTACGGAATGCACAAGAACCATAACTCTCCAAAGCAAGAATTTTTAGTTAATCTCCCTTTGTTCTTCATTTTTATAGTCTTTCGTGCTTGTCTGGAGCAAAATTTTGTGATTTTAAATAGGAATCACTTGAAATATGGTCTGCTTATTTGTTGCAATATTTGGAAGTGAAGTGCGCATGAACTGTAACTCTACTGCGTGCTGTCTTTGAGTAATTTCCCTTTATTGGTCATTTTTATAGCACTTCGTGCTTGTCAAGAATATAATTTTTCATTTTATATCAGGGCGACTTCAAACAATTTATGCATGGTTGTTGCAATATTACGGAGTACAGTGCGCAAGAACAATAACTCTACCCACAGCAGATTTTGAGTAGTTCCTCTCTGATCTTCATTTTACACTATTTCTTGCTTGTCCGGAAGGGAGCTTTGTCACCTCAAGTCAAACTGATTTGAGAATTAGTTAACATGTTTGTTGCATTACCTGCCCTTTGCGATCATTATACTTCCTCAACAACTGGCGGTGGTACGGGCGTATTTTGCAAGAATTTGCTGCTCTTACTTTATTACCATTTGACCTTGAACCTCGATATTTGGTAAATATCTACCTTTACTGCTTAGTCCTAAGATGAGCCATATAGGACCATCATGGTCCTTTTGTTGGGTATCCTGTTTGTTGAATTGAGTATTTCTTTTTAATCCTTTTACAATGCAATTCCCTGTTTTATCATCTGTAAAGAAGAGAGCTTTTTGAAACATTGTTGGAAAAAGAGGGAATACTGGTAATAAGCATTTTCTATAGGTCAAATTTGTATAGCTCTTAACCCAACGACAAAATATTAGACTAGTCCAAATTGAAAAGCATTTGCAGACAGCAAAATAAACATGGTCAAAAAATTTCAAACTGTTTTGGGAAGATTACAAAAAATTGTGAGAAAAGGACAAAATACTGGTTACCTGCATTTTTTCCTTTTCCTACAAAGCTTTCAAAAGGGTTGTTAATTTAATATTTTTTCTATTTTCATAAGCTTTAATTGCCAAGTCTATCGGTATGTGAGGGTCGTGGCCATCCCCCAACATGCCTTACATATCAATGTTAGTAAATATTTTGTTATTAGTAAAAGTTTTAAAAAATCAAAAATCTTTTCTAATTCTACAATTTCCTCATTCCAGAAATTCAAGTTAACTAATTTGTACTTGATGTGCCAAAATCATAATCATGTTGTGAGAGCAAAGCTTTCTTTTTCCGTATGTGATGAAAAAGTGTGCTGGTATGTGTGTATGTCCATGGGTGGGTGGATATGCTCGCTAAAATGGACCAAAGTAAAAGGAAAAGTGTTATGTCTTTAAATCTTACTTTTTTATCTTTTTTTTTTTTGCGTTTTCTGTGGTTTTGTTGTCGGTTATTTACTATCTCAATCGGCTCATGGAAGGTTTTGTATGATATGTTCTACAAAAGTCATGATATTTTCTCCTTTTTCAAACATTTTAGTTTTTCCTATAGATGCCATTTTAGTATTTCTATAGATTTACTAACATTTTAGTATTTCTATTCGAGGTACAAGGTAGAATGAACCTTGTGTCATATAGTAAAAATGGCACTACACGTCATGAATTTGCTTTTCATCAAAGAAAAAAGACTAATGATGTATTTCACGGACGCTGATAATTTATGTTAGTTATTGCAGTCTCGCTTGCAACTCTAATCAAATAACTGAGAGAGAGAGCTCAAAGAATTGAGAGAGAGAGAGAGTTCATTGTGGTTGGGATATGAACATTCAAATTCATTTAGGTTATTTCTGCGCATCACACTACGGAACAGTTAGGACCCAGCGCATCATGGGTTCTTTTATTTCTTCATGCGTGCTCAGGATGTGACACGTTTGTAAAAAGCATGTAGAACGTGGCAATTTCAGCATGGAGTTTTATCTGTATGAAAGAAACTATGGTCACCAGTGGGTTATATCACCGAAAAAAATATAGCTGCTCTGGAAAGATTTGTGTTCTCCTGTATTTAAAAAACTGCAGCATATGACTGTGAATGAGGCTAAAAGAAATCTTTTCCCAAAAGAGTGGACAAATTGAAACATGCATCTTTCAAATTGCACTTGAATTCAGCATATATTAAAAGGGCTGTATTTCAGGCTGCGTATGTATTGGGGCAAATGTACCATACCATACAGGAATTGCCCATTCGCTCAAATATGGGTTGGACTATGGAAGATGGTTTATGGAAGAAAAAATTCGAGCACACCTCCTGAAGTGCACAAATCCTGCAGAGAACGGATAGAATGTAACTGTAAAAACTGCGTGTTTAGCGCGGTGCAATTGTTTCAGAACCAATATGACTTGTACATTTCTGTGTTTTTGTCAGGCAGATTGTAATAGAGTATACATAGGATTTTGGTGGATTTTCTACCATGGTTTTCGATTTTCAATAGTATTCTAGTCATTTCACAGCTTTCCATGTGTACCACCATTTCAAGAACTAGACACACCGATTCTCCCTTTCTGTTCATATGAAAATAGTTCTTTTTAAACCACATCAGATGGTTATGTCGGAAATTCGAGAACAGGGTAATGAAAATTAATCATTATCAAACAATTTCGTAACCTTTCATTCTCCTTTTCATAATGAATCATGCTGCTTCCCCTGCCAATCGTCAATTGTCTATTATTTCGTTCAGCTGTCAATTATTTCTCCCAGCGGTCTATTAAAATCAGATTATTTTATACCCCCAAAACTCGGGTAGAAATTCCTTAACTAGCCAAGGTCCAGCGCTTATTGAAAAGTTTCAGTGCTCCCGCTGTTGATCCAAATGCGAAAATTGAGGAAAAAAATGTCTCCAAAATCAAAGCACTAGTAAATTCACATACGTATACATGATTTTTGAAAGATCTTATTTCCTGTATAAACAATAAATATTAAATGTGAAGGACAATCACGTAAATATCATTTGAAGCTAACCAAGCTGGTGTTTTGTTCATGAAAACGTGATATTGATATTCATCCGTTTTAGTGTAAAATGACAGAATTTGAAGTGAGTTGCTGTCCTCATTGACAAACTGATTTCAAATCATACGGAAAAAACTTATCTGATAATCAAATAACTTGAAAATTAGAATGCTGCAAAAACACGAAAACCCATGACACGACCAAATATCAGTTTGATAATGTCCGATCGGAGGCTTTTCGGGCTGTTTTTTTTTTTTAATTTTTGGTTTTAATAATGACTTTTAGCAGTAAGTCTGCATATATATCAGTGTAAAACAATAAACGGGTACTTAAACTTCTGCCTGAATAAAACAAATCGGTGATTTCATTACATACCAAACAACCTAAAAAGTAGAGCAGGAGGATGAGGATAAAGTTTTTTTTGTGTGTTAAAGTGACAGCATTTGAACAAGTCTTGACAAATGGGTGTAAGTCATTAATAAAAAAAAAAAAGATTGAAATAAGAGGCCTGTTAAATAGATTTGACCTTTATCATTTTTCCGAAAACTAAAAGTAACGACTTTTAACGACCCTGTGGAGGAAGGATTTTGAAATCCCTATGAAGAAAGGGGAAAATCCTGGTAATCAACATTTCTCCTTTTCCAACAAAATTCCAACCGGTGAATGACAATGTAATAATTCGAATTACATTTGAATTATGACATGCAAATGCTTTCAATATGAATGAGTCTACAATTCTGTTGATCAATTGGTAAACAGTTCAAAGATTGTTTATGCCCATTTATTTGCATTCCGGGATTGTAATTTAAAGATTTTAAATTCCACATCCAGGGCAGGTCCAGGTTTTTTTTCCTAGGAAGGGGAAGGGTCCGCAAAATCGAATAGATCATTATGTACATATTCAAATTTGCAAATGCATAAAATTTTTGTATTTCTAGTCGGTGTAGGTAGAATAGTATACAGGTCCGTGAACAATATGACTTGAAAACCTAAGCAAAGAAATGATCAAGAATTTACTTACAGGCTCATAATTGGTAAAGATTTCAGGCAGACGGCGGTTACTTTAATTATTCTAGAGGAGGGGGGGTGGAGAGGGGGGGGCTGACACCCTTCACCTATTGTTGACACCCCTCAAACCCCTCTCCTTTTGATACGTTAATGATATTCATATCATTCCAATAAGTCTGTGGGTAGAACAAGGAATCTTCTGGTTTAATTCAAGCCATAATCTATATTGTCTGCTATTACAGCAACTTACAGGGCCTACTTGAAAACCCGTATTTGGGTTCAAAGTTTTGTTGTATATGGATGATCGTAAATTATTTGAGCTGTCTTGCGAAAACTCCTTACTGCGTGCTTGCTTTGTACACACATTTAATGCAGGCTGCTTTAGACTTCAGATTGGAATAAGTTAAATAAAATACTACACAATCCTACAATTTAAATTGGAAGCCCAATTCCCATTTAGTGTACTGCACATAATGAAGAGTGAAGACCGATGACTGATTACAAAGAGGCTTTGAATGGGCCGGTTTCCGTCTGACACGGTTTATTTGTTTCTTCATATGATATGATTCTTTACTTTTTTACATCTTATTACCCTTGTATTTAATATAGTACCAGAAAACTGAGCATTTCATATCCGTAGAACTTGTGTAAATTTGATTACGGTCGCTTTTAAGTTCGGATGCTGTGTTCCGTGTCCAAGGCCGTCTTTATTATGCCACGGCGCATTACATATGTAAATGTATAATATGTTATTTATGTTGTTATTTGTACTTGTAGAGCACAATATTACTCTTTTGAACAAATGCATTCAAAAGAATTCTTTACATGTATGAATAGGCGAGAAAACAAAAACTGGACAAAAACTCCTACTTCTTTAAGTACCCCTTTCTGAAGACTCGGCCATATATTTAAACGCCAACATGTTTTTTGCTGAAGAAAATAACAGGTTTTATAAGTGTTGCTTTATTCATTTATGGTGAGTTTTATTCATCCTTTTTATTTTGAATTATTATTTCGTCTCTTTTGCATGTATATACAAAATATCTTTCAGAAATTTCACAGCAAAAAATGAAAATGATTCAAATTTAGATACCCCCTTTTGATCCCCCGACTTTTTCAGATCCCTTTTTCCAATCACGTGGATCTTAATCTTTTTGGATTCTTCATACATTAAACTACTTACATGCAAGTTTTGGTGCTTTCTTCCGGCAATGAGCATCTTGGCTCTATTTTGGGTCTTAACCACCTCACTAATAAGTTTGCGTTGTAGATATACTTAAAGTCTATTGTAATGTTCTCATTATAAAACAGAGGCATGGTCATTATTTCCGACAGTTTTGTAAACTTATATTTAGAGTTGAATAGCATGAATGATTTTCAAACATCTATCCAAAATTCATTCTTTATTGTGCCTAGAATTTTTTTGCAGTATAAAGTACCAAAATTAAAAACTCTCTCTGGATCAAATATGTTGGTTATAAATTTGTAACAATTATTTTTACTGTTGGCAACTATTTTCTTCATCCATCTTAATTTCATAGTAGTATTAAAATTCTTAACATCTATCATCCTTAATCCCCCCTCCACATAATCTTTGGTCATCACTGAATGTTTTATTTAAGCTTGGCCATCCCATACAAATTTATAAAGAATGTCATGTACTTTTTTTAAAAAAGTCATTAATCGGTGGTGGTTAAGAAATAAACAAATGTGTGAGAATTGGCACTAAGATACTTTTTACCACAATTCTTTTACCAATATGGGTTAGTTTTCACGTTTTCGAATATGAAATGCTAAATTTCTTATACTTTGTAATTTGGGTTCATAATTCAAGTACAACATTTTTTCCAAATCAACGTGGAATAAGATTCCAAGTAATTTAAATTGTGTTTTCCCCCATGTTAATTTCCATTTACTTTTAATCGCTCGAATGCTATATTTCATGGAACCAATCCATAATCAGTTTGGTTTTATCAAAATTGACTTTAAGACCAGAAATGTGTGAAAAATGTTCAAGCAGCACCAAAGTACTATTGAGCGTTTTTTCTGACCCGTCTATAAAGGAATTGTATCATCTGCGAGTTGAGATATTATGTATTCTTGATTTTTATCCGGTGATATTCTTATCATTCTTTATGTTGATATTTAAAATCTCAGTGCAAAGAATGAAAAGGTCTGCAGATATTGGGTCCCCTTGACGACTACCCCTCCTTATAGTAAGGTATTCTGATAAAAATCCATTTAACTGAACAGAAACTTCAGTATTATACAAAAATAATTTTAATCCATTGTTTGAATGTTTCCCCAAAATTAAAATAGGTTAACGCATTTTCAATGAAGTTAAAAGATAAGGAATCAAATGCTTTTTCAAAGTCAATTAACATCATCAATCCAGGAATATGGTGTTCTTCGCATTGTTGCATAATATCACAAACTAGTCGTGTATTTTTGCCTATAAATCTGTCTTGTAAAAAACCGGTTTGATCTCCTGATATGACGTGATTTAAAACATTTTTAATTCGCCTTGCTATACTACCAGATGCAATTTTATATAAAACACTCAAATGTGTAATCGGCCTCCAGTTTTTTTAAAATTGTTTTGGTTTATCTTCTTTTGGAATTAGTGTAATAATACCTAACTTAATATTTTTTGAGAAAGAATTAGTCAAAAATGCATAATTTCAGGCTTTTACTACGAAATGGCCAATCCTTTTCCAAAAAGCCTTGTAAAAGTTTGTAGTAAAACCATCTATACCAGGGCTTTTGTCATTTTTCATATTACTTAATGTTTCAGTTACTTCACTGTATTGTAAAAGTCCTTCGATTGCATTTTTATTTTTTTCATCTAATTCATCTGCTGCACAATGTTTCATGTACATTTCAAATTTTATGTCTATATTGGAGCTTTTTTCATTAAATAAATTTTCAAAGTATTTTTTTTTTCTTCCTCTAAAATTTGATTTTGATCATAAGTATGACTTCCACCGTCTTTTACAAGGATAGGGATATTTTTTTAAACTATATGTTGTGTTTTTCTAAGTTACAAAAATATTTTATTACTCTTTCTCCATTTTCAATCCAATTTACTCTGGCTCTGGTGAAGTAACCATTTAGTTTTTCTTGCCTCAAATTTTCCAATTGATAATGTAGTATAGTTAACCTAGCTTTATTTGTTTCATTTAAATTACTTTCCAATTGAACAATTTCATCTTCAATGTTTTTTTTTTCTCTTTGACATTTTGATATGGCTTTATGACTTGAATACGATATTGTTTCTCCGCGTATTTCCATAAGTAATGTTTCCAAAAAGAGCTGATCATTTAAGATAAACGGTATGTCTGATGGTTCCATTTTGAGCACAGTATCGATGTTGTATACCGGTAAACAATATTGTAAAATAACACTATCTAGCTTCCTATTTATACAACCAACATAGGCTTTATCATTCAGCAATGAGTTATTTAACTTCCAAAAACCTTTTCCATGATTTTGTTAAAAAAGCTGAAGTTCAAGAACAATGATTGAATGATCAGATTTATAACTTATGTCTATATCACAATTTCTGAGACAGGGAAGTAAAGTAAGAGTCATCAAAAAGAAATCAAGTCTTCCTCGCTGCAAGGGTGTTAAACGCTTCCATGTATATTTTCTAGTTTTTCAATGCAATTTTCTAAAAGGATCAATCAGATTTCTATCATTCATTTTATTCAATAAATATTTTCTTGAGTTTGCATTATGATTTGTTTGTAATTTTCATAATCAATAGAAGCGTCTGAAACAAGATTAAAATCCCCACAAAGAATAATATTCTCGCCATTATCAAAACGATTCTATTTGATTAAAAAATATCATAAAAAAAATTAGATTGTCTATATTTGGAGCATATACATTTCAAGTATTATTGATGTGTTGTTATACAGTATTTTAAGGGCTATAAATTGTCCTTCAGTATCAGTTTTGCACGACAAAACCTTAATGTCTATACCTTTTTTAAATAAAATAGCTACGCCTTTAGGATTTGAATCACCATGGCTGAAAAAGCAATTTCCTTCCCATTGTTGATAAATTGGTTTCAATTTCTGCAAAGAAATGGGTCTCTTGTAGACATAAAATGTCAACATTTTTTCCCTTAAAAAGTGAAAATAAATCGTAACATCTTTTAGTATTGTTCAGTCCACGACAATTGTAAGAACACATCTTCAAGCTACCTATTACAATTTTTAAAAGGAAATATATTTTCAACATCAAAATTCGTTCTGAAATCTCCCAAGAAACCAATCGTGATAGTATCTAAAACAGGTTTATATATATATATGAAATGTAAGTGTGTGCTGTGTATAAAATGTACAAATAAAGTGCAAAAAAAGAAGGATATGGTTGGCATACATTTAAATGGAGGAAATATATACACGATATTACTATATACAAAGAAATTGTTCCTGCGTACAGTGTAGATTGAAATCATGCTAAACACCAAAGGCATTTTGGGAAAAAACCCCATCGTTAACAAAAATAAAAAAAATAATTTTTTTTTGGAAGAAAGAATTGTCTTGAAATCCTTATATTTAATTCCTTTATTTCTACTAAAAACAGTTATTTCAATTGTTAATTGTTGTTATTGTTAATTTAATCTTAAGTCCGGATTGTGTGGTAAAGGATTAAAATAGTTCAAAGATAAATCCTATTGTTTTAGTCAGATTTCTCGTCTGCAACTGCTTAAGCTTTGATGGATTGAAATCTTTGGCATGCAGGCATCTTCGTAACTGATGATCAGAGACTTTATCCAATTTTATCCATTTTTCAGAAGTTGCTATTCTCCATCATGGAAAATTTGAAGACCCCAAAGATGGATGAATGATATTATATGTTTTATCTGAATCTTATCCCTTTCCCAAACAATCCCTGGTTTTCACGACCCTGAAATGAAGGCTTTCGAAAACATCGTGGGGAAAAGGAGAAAATGCTGGTAGCCAGCAATGTTTTCTACCCTCCCAGACAAATTTTATTTTTGGAGTCACAATTTTGTCGTCTGCAAATGCTTTCAATTTGGAGCATTCTAAAATGTTGTGGTTTGGTAAAGTGTTAATTAATTAATTAATGATTTTCTTTCTATCGTGGTTGATCGTTCAATAAACTACAGTTGTGAGTTATGAGGCACAATATATAATCTACGAGGACGAAAGCCCGAGTGGTTTATTCATTGCGCTTCACAACTCAAACCGTGGTTTATTGAACGAATACACCACGATAGAAAGAAGATTCCTTCGATCTTAACACTTCAGCAAACAATTCCTGTTTTTACGACTCAGAGGAAGAAGCCTTCTGAAAACATTGAGGGAAAAGGAGAAAATACTGGTAACCAGCATTTTCTCCTTTTTCCACAATGTTTTCTACTCTTCTCAAGTCAAGTTTCAATTTTTCCATCACGTTTATTTTGTCGTCTGCGAATGCTTTCAATTTGGATAAGTCTAAAATTTTGTTGTTTTGTAAAGAGTTAATGTAACCAACTTTTAATCAAATGAAAACAAGTTCATACTTAGAGTGAAAACGTGGATGCAGATTATTCCACTGAATAACTTACCTTGTACAGCATGACGTCGCCATATATGGAATAACGTAGATTTTACCAGGTTTTCGTTGCGCTGTGTTTAAAGAGCCGAGTTCACGTGTCATGTTAGAATAATAGTCGATTAATGCATGTAGGTTTACTGAAGAAAAAATCAAGACTCTTGAAGACCTTTGAGGACAAAAGCGTTTTGAAAACAACTGTGAGAAAAAAAGAAAATGTTGTTCTAGAAACATGCCATAATTTGAGTAGCATTTGATGTGTTATCTGAAAATGCTTGCTGTGTGGACTGGGATAACATTTTATTTTTTGGTAAAAGTTGAAATTTATCTAGCTTGATAGCAATGAAATTAGTTACATGCCATTTGAAAACAAAGTAAGAAACTGAGAATTTGGTCTTCTATAGTTGAAATTCTTTCCACACAACAAAATGTTGGACATATCCAAATTATCCCTTTCCAAACAATCACACAATAAAATATTGGACATATCCAAATCAACCGTTTCCAAACAATCTCCGGTTTTTACGACCCTGAGATAGAAACGTTTTGCAAACATTGTGGAAAAAAGAGAAAATGCTGTTAACCATACCCTGCTGGAAACATTTTTTTAACTTTTGAGTCACATTTACCTTGTCATCTGCAAATGCTTTCATTTTGGACAAGTCTAAAATGTTTGCAGACAACACGTAAAATATGGTTCAAATGCTAAATTTTCCTCTGACAAGATAAAATGTTGTGAGACAAGTAGAAAATGATTGTCACCAGTGTATCCTCCTTTTCCCACACTGTTTTCAATAGATTTCTTCTTCAGGGTAAGTTAGACTTGGGATTGTGTATTATAGGGTTAAAAGTATGATCTCAGTTATCAGTGCTTCCTGTTCATTTACGATTTATTTCATTGGTATCCACATTTGTTCTTGTTTTCACAATAATTCTACCTGTTCATCAATTGTTTCCTGTTTTTATGACGATTTACATGTTCACCACACTTTTTCTTGTTTTCACAACGATCTACCTGTTCACCACATTTTTTGTATTCAAAATGATTCTGTCACCATTTTTTTCTTGTTTTCACAATGATTTATATGTTCATCATTTTTCCTGTTTTCACAATGATTTTATCTGTTTATCACACTTTTTCTTGTTTTTCGCAATGATTCTATCAGTTTATCACATTGTTTTCTAGTTTTCGCAATGATTCTGCCTATTCACCACATATTTGACTTGTTTTCACACTGATTCTATCTGTTCGACTACATTTTTGTCTTGTTTTCAGAATGACTCTACCTGTTCACCATATTTTTGTCTTGTTTTCAAAATGATTTCATCTGTTAACCACATTTTTTTCTTGCTTTCAAAATTTCAAAATGATTCTACCTGTTCACCATATTTTGTCTTGTTTTCACAATGATTGTATCTGTTTACCACATCTTTTTTCTTGTTTTCACAATGATTCTTCCTGTTCCCATATTTTTGTCTTGTTTTCACAATTATTGTTTCTGTTCATCACAATTTTTCTTGTTTTCACAATGATTGTACCTGTTCATCACAATTTATTCTTGTTCTCATTGAAATTCTATCTTTTCGACCGCATTTTATTTTGTTGTTTTCAGAACGACTCTACCTATTCACCACATTTCTGTCTATTTCATCACAATTTTTCTTTATTTTCACATTTTGTTTTCTTTCGACTATGATCTACCACATTTTTTTCACTTTTTCACAAGGATCTACCTGTTCATCATATTTTTGTCTTGTATTCACAATGATTCTATCTGTTAACCACATTTTTTTTCTTGTTTTCACGATGATTCTACCTGTTCACCATATTTTGTCTTGTTTTCACAATGATTCTATCTGTTCATAACAAGTTTCCTTGTTTTCACAATGATTGTACTTTTCACCACATTTTTTTCTTGTTTTTACAGTGATTGTATTTTTTCGACCACATTTTATTTTGTTGTTTTCACAACGATTCTACCTATTCACCATATTTCTGTATTGTTTTCACAATTATTCTACCTGTTCACCACATTTTGTTTTCTTTTGACTATGATCTACCTGTTCACCACATTTTTTTTCTCTTTTACACAAGGATCTACCTGTTTAAAGACAATTCCATCTTTTAAACCAATATTTTTTGTCATCTGCAGCAGATTTCAAAATTTCCAATTACCTTTAGGTGAGTATTTACATGCTCAAAAAAGATATTGTATGAAAAGACAAGAGGGCCATGATGATCCTATATCGCTCACCTGAGTACTAAACAGTAAAGGTCTACAATGAAGATAAATACCAAATATTGAGGTTCAAGGCCAAATTATAATGAAACAAGAGTGGCAAATTTTCGCAAGATATGCCCATCCCACCGGCAGTTGTCGAGGAGGTATATTAATTGCAAAGGGCAGGCAATACAACGAACATGTTCACCAAGTCTCAAGTCAATTTGACTTAAGACTCCAAAGTTCCGTTCTGAACAAGCAAGAAAATAAATATCAAAGTGGAATTACTCAAAATACGTGCTAGGTACAGTTACTGTTCTTGCACACAGTACTCAGTAATATTGCAACAACCATGCATACCAAGTTTGAAGACGTTATGACTTTAGATGACAAAGTTATATTCCAGACAAGCACTAAATGCAGTCTCATGTGAGATTTTATCAAGACATACATTCTGACCAATTTTCAAGTCAGTTGAGCAAGAAAATGTGGCCTCTAGATTGCCCACAAGGTATTTCTTTAATTTAACATAGTGACCTAGTTTATGACCCAAGGTAACCCAATTTTGACCTCAGTGAACATGCTGTGCTACGAAGGGCTTACAAACTTAGAAGTTCTAAGTAGGTTTACTACATACCAAATATCAAATCTCTCCGAAGAATATAAAGTTTTCCCTTTTTGTTCCTATGTTTAGAACTTGTGAACCCTGGGGCGGGGCCAGTTTTGACCCCAGGGGTATCCTCTGAACAAACATAGTAGAGATCCGCTAGTAGATGCTACATACCAAATATCAAAGCTCTACAGCTTCTAGTTTCAGAGAAGAAGATTTTTAAAGTTTTCCTTCTTTGTTCCTATGTTTCGAACTTGTGACCCCTGGGGCGGGGCCAGTTTTGACCCAGGGGCATCATATGAACAAACTTGGTAGAGGTCTACTAGGAGATGCTATATACCAAATATCAAAGCTCTACACCTTCTAGATTCAGAGAGGAAGAATTCTAAAGTTTTCCTTCTTTGTTCTAATGTTCAAAATTGTGACCCTGGGGTGTGGCCAGTATAGACCCCAGAGGCATCATATAAAGACACTTGGCAGGGGTCTACTAGGAGATGCTACATACAAAATATCAAAGCTCTACGCCTTCCAGTTTCAGAGAAGAAGAATTTTAAAGTTTCCCTTTTTTGTTCCTCTGTTCAAACTTGTGACCCCCGGAGCAGGGCCAGTTTTGACCCCAGGGGCATCATATGAAAAAACTTAGTAGAGGTCTACCAGGAGATGCTACATACCAAATATCAAAGATCTACCCCTTCCAGTTTCAGAGAAAAAGATTTTTAAAGATATTGCTTTTTTTTTCCTTTTGGTTGCCATGGCGACAAGAGTTATGGGTGGAATTCAATCTCTTGAACAACTTTGGTTCTAAGGAACATGCCTGCCAAGTTTCATTAAGATTGGTCGAGTGGTTTAGGAGGAGAAGAATGATGTTTAAAGAAATTGTGGACCACGCACGACGGATGACAGATATTGGGCGATCACAAAAGCTCACCTTGAGCACTTCGTGCTCACGTGAGCTAAAAATAGAAATAGATGGAACTGCATGAAGGATTTAATATCTATTACAACAATACTTTACATATTATTTTCCATTTCTAAATTGTCTTTGATACATGTGGCAATGAGTGGTATATGTATATCTGATAATATATTACGGGCGGAAAGGCCGCGAAGCGACCTTGGAGCCCGTCTATAGGTAACACGTACATGTATGTGTACCAGTCTACAAAATCGCACAATCCTGGGAAAAAATCCTGAGAAGTTGCAAAAAAGTACAGGGAATACTTCGGCTTTCTAGGTGCGGTTACAATGGTACAGTCACGCGGAAATTTGTGTTGAAAAGGTGGGGGGACCGTAAACATCACTCGGGAAATATCGGCGATTTGGTTTTACACATATTGGAGGTGTTTGGGAATTCTTGCATATTCGAATATCTGTCCCCAACTTAATGTAAATTTGCGTCACAACAGTTATTTGTCATTAACAATGGATAGAGAAATTTCTTTTGCCGATTTTAATGAAGTTTTGAGTAAAGTCAATTTACAGAATAGGTACTCGAGAGATTCCGGAGAGCATATCAAATCTAAACGGTTCAGGTTACGGAAATGGCCGAGTGACGAGAGTATTTACTGATGGATAAGGGATTTCCCAGAGCTTTCCATGCATTAATATTTGAGAGCTCCCCAAACGTATTTAAGATCATTGAAATCGTTTTATTGCTGAACAGATGGTGTCATCATTTAACTGGAAAGAAGTTTTATTCCTTTAAGATATTCCGAGGACTGAAATTGCTGTTCAACAGAACAAAATTTGCGAAGCGAACAACCCCCATACCGGCATTGCTCTACAGTATCCCTTGGCCTTACATAGGTAAGGTAAGAATATCGGTGTTTTATCTATTAACTTTCTAAATGTTTATTTTGCCATCATCACTTTCAAGAATGATACGCACCAGCAAACTTGCAAATTAATATTTTATTACACGATATGTTTTTTCCTATGTTATTGCAACTACACGCTAGATTTGTGTAATTTCTGTAAGCAGAAAAAGTGTAACACGATTATTGCATTTACTGCACTGTTTGCATAGGTACTGAAGAAAGCCTAGAGTTGATGACGATATTGAAATTAGTTTTCGTGCACCATGAAACACTGCACAGGTCACCAGCATTTTCTCCTTTACCCACAATGTTTTCATAAGCCTTATCTCATAGGGTTGTTTAAAGTCAGGATTGAATGGTGAAGGGATTTAGAGATGACATCTACACCAGTCAGAATGTCTACAAGTAAAAACATAATAACATGAACAGTTACTATTTTCTCCTTTGTCACAATGTTTTCAATAGGGAAGCTGAGGCAGGGGAAAAAAAGGCAAGGCTTGAATTTTGCTAAACTCCAAATAATTTTATAACTAGCCAAGGTTGATAAAATGATCTTTCTTTATATTTTCAGTCATCCCAAACTTCAGTATCTCATGACTGATTATAGATCTAGATCTAGTATGATTTTTTTTAACAGTGTTTTATGTCATTTTCAAGATTATTAAATATAGATCTAGTATGACATTTTCAACAGTGTTCTATGCCATTTTAAACATTATTTCAGACATATAATGGAAACAGCTAACACGCATGAAAGACAAGTATGACAGAATTTATAGAATTGTATTTCCATAAAGATACATTCTTGCAGCCCAAGAGACAAAAATGCTGTTGAAAGTTGACACAGGTAAGAATGGTTCTCGAGTTATTCATGTAAACATAGATAAAACACCAATATATATTGTTATAAGGGATGAGGGATTTATTATTATTATAGGGTCGTATTATGTTATACCCCCGGTTGTCCGTCCGTTTGTCCGTCCGTCTGTCTGTCCGTCCGTCCGTTAGCAATTTCTTGTGTGCGGAACTCCTTCTACAGTTTCCATCGGAATTATTTGAAACTTGCCACAATGAATCTCCACGATGTCTAGTTGTGCACCTGACTCTTAGAATTTGGATCGCTGTCTGCGTTCTAAAATTATCAGCGCCTTGATTTCTGAAATAACATACTTTTCACTTTGAATTTTTGTTTAGGGCATAACTTCCATACTATAAAAAGTATCAACTTGAAACTAAATACATGGATAGAACACATTATGGAAAAATGCAGTGCACATAAACCATAACTCTACCCCCTTATTTTTTGAGTTACTGCCCTTTGTTAATTTTAAGTTTGAATTTTTGTCCAGGCCATAACTTCCGAACTATAAAAGCTATTAACTTGGAACTTCATACACTGATAGAACCCATTATGGAGAAGTGCAGTGCACATGAACCATAACTCTGCTTCCTTTATTTTTTGAGTTATTGCCCTTTTTTTAATTTTCAGTTTTAATTTTTGTCCAGGCTATAACTTCCAAACTGTAAAAGCTATTAACTTGGAACTTCATACACTGATAAAACCCATAATGGAGAAGTGCAGTGCGCATGAACCATAACTCTGCCACCTTTATTTTTTGAGTTATTGCCCTTTGTTAATTTCAAAGACCATAACTTCCAAACTTCAAAATCCATCATCTTGAAACTTAAAAGAATAATAGAACACATTATGAAAAAGTGCAAGAACCATAACTCTTCCATCCCTCTGTTTGAGTTATTGTCCTTTGTTAGTTTTCACTTCGAATTTTCGTCTAGGCAATAATTTCTGAATTATAAAACCTGTGATCTTGAACCTTCAAAAACTGATAGAACACATTGTGGATAAGAGCAATTCACAAAATTTGTAACTGTGCCACCCTTATTTTTTTAGTTATTGCCCTTTAATATTTTTCACATATCATGGAGAATAACTACTCTTCATTCATGGCCCATCCGTCAGTTCAACTCATTTCACTGACAAGGCCCTTCGGGCGTATATGCGCCGCACTGCGAAGCTCTTGTTTTTTATTTAAAACAAGAGATGACAGCAGTCGTTTCTTTGAAGACCGCATTATTTATTGTCAGCAAATTAATTCAATCTTGACAAATCTCAAATTTTGTCATAAATTGTAGTGAAGAATTTACTATAGAAATGATTTACAAAGGTCTGTGCGGGGATGTCACATGATTAATTTCATATGTCGACTATGTGGGATCACATTCAAATAGTTAAGAGATAGTGACGTCATTTTCTATCTCATGAAGATAGACAGATTTCACGACTGCAAAAAGACTGTCCCCTTATTCAACCTTGAATCCACAATTTGCTTCTTTGCCAAATATTGTGGAAAACAGCTTTGAAATCACAGTATAAGCAGATTTAGTTCAGATGTAGAATATCCATTTTATTTGTTTAGTATTACCAGTGTTTCACAAGTAATTCCAACATGCATTAGAAAATTTTAATTTATACCAGCATGCATTGAGCTGCTAGGTTTTGGCAGTACATGTATTTCTTATACTTTAATCATGCTGTCTGAAAAGGGGGCTTAACCCTTTACCAAACGGCAAGATCTTGGATTAGTCCAAATTGAAAGCATTTGCAAACACCAAAATAAATGTGAATCAAAAATTGAAAATTGATTTGGAAAGGGTAGAAAACATTGTTTTAAAGGAGAAAATGCTGCTTTCAGAATTTTCTCCTTTTCCCACAATGTTTTCAAAGGCTTTCTTTCTCAGAGTTGTTAAAAGTCGGGATTGTGTGATAAAGAGTTAATGCATCTGCAGAAAGTATCGACCAAGGTCAGCCTACACAGTCTATGCAGTCCGTGCAGGCGGACCTGGGTTGAAACGTTTATCAGCTAAGCTATTAGTCTGTTTTCAGCATATCAACGGACAATTCTGCCATCTGAGTTATTCAGTTGTTAGACATAATTGGTGTTATGGATCCATAATCATATGATTTGTTTGATAAAAAAGGATCATAGACAAGCATTAATCCTTCATCAAACAATCCCTGGTTTTAATGACCCTGGGGAAGAAAGTCTTTGAAGACATTGTAGGTAAAGGAGAATCGCTTATTGCAATTAATTTCTCCATACCACAACACTATCAAGGAACTTTAGCTCGTTGATATCATTTTTTAATTTGTCATCTTAAGACGCTTTCAACTTGGATATGCGAAACTTGTCACTTGTGACAGTGTTTCTTTTGCCGGAACGACACATTTATTGCAAACTATGCCCTGAAAAAATGTGCCTCAGACATTTTTATTGAGAAAATCTAGTCTAACTGGAATTTTCTTTGACCAAAGTAAAAAGAAAAATAAAGGTCAAGAAATCTTTATCTCTGAAAATAGAATATTGTTCGCTTATGTGAAATATCTAATGTATACCAGAAAAACTTTTTTTTTGTGAGCAGATAATCACAAGAAAAAGCTCACAGACAACAACAAGCTTTACACAATTACATGCTGCTTCTCTAGTATTTCAATATCTTTATTTCTTTCAGGTGCTTGCATAAAATTACAAGTTTGCAATCATTCTGGAGGCCAGAAAAGAGCTACAGTATTAGTGGCTAGATTAAGAAACAGTAAAGTACCAGAGAGTTTGAGAAGTGAAAGTGAAATGGACTAATTAGCCAGCTACCCATACCATGGACCTTCTTTTAGAACCTTAATCAAAACAGTTTGATGAATGAATGAATGAATGAATGAATGTTGTCTTATAGCGCATCGACAGCTTGGGTCATTTAGCGCGCATATCTGTGTCAAAAGATAGTAAAAGCAGAGTTGTTTAAACTGAATAAAGTTTGAAAACATTAATGACAATAAAAGAATTGAATTAAGAAATTAAGAAGTATGCATAAAAGGCATTATCGAGTTACAGGGCAATCCCTATAAACTCAAAAGTTTTAAATGATAAGATTTATGAAAGTAATAAAAAGGTTTAAAATCAATGTTGGATTGGTAAAAAAAGTTTTTTAAATGAAAAGGAAATATGTTCATTTATAATGTGCATAAAATATGATATTGAGTGGCTGGGCATTCCCTGCCTACTCAACAGTTTTAGATTAAAAGGTTAGACTGATAATATTGCCTTTTCTTGGAAATAACGTTAAAACTGGTTAAGATTGGAGCCTCCAATGGGATCAATATACTCCCAATAAAGAGGTCCTGTCTCCAATGAGATAAGATGCCCCCAAGAGGACTAATCTTCCCATTAAGGAGATGTAAACTGAATATTAAAGAAGTAAAGAATGTTGTAAAAAGATGGGTAAGAAATTTAAGAGTAAATATCACAGTTTATTGTAAATGCCAATCTCCTTTATTAAAGCGATAATAGATTCAAAAAGATTTTTCAAACTATCGACGTTGAAATATTTTGAACGAACTGGCTGAAAGTCAACGCAATCTAATAGGATATGTTTTACAGAAAAGGTTGCATTGCATGGTGTACATTTAGGCGCATCGTCTCTGGTCAAGAGCCAGGAATGTGTGATGCGTGAATGGCCAATTCGAAGTCGTGCAATTATCACTTCTTCTCGACGAACGGACCTATAAAAGGGGTACCATTCACCAAGGGATGGCTTAAGTGAATGCAGTTTATTGAAAACATCAGCATCCCACTGGGATTGTAAAGAAGATTGGATATATGTTAAAACCGAGGATTTAAAATCAGTGTGTGGAACTTTAAAATCTGAAATGGGAAGGTTAAGTGCAGATTTGGCAGACCTATCGACATTTTCATTGCCTTTGATGCGTACATGACTTGGAAGCCAGCAGAACACCAATCTATTCATAGAAGAAATTTGTGAAATCCTTTCAAGTAAACTACAGATTAAGGGATTCTTAAGTCGTTGATTTGAAAGTGCCTGTAATGTTGACAAAGAGTCCGAAAAGATAATTAAACGGTTGGAATTAGAACTTTCAGCTAGATTAAGGGCAAGATCAATTGCTTAGATTTCAGCAGAGAAGATAGAGGAGTTCTTTGGAAGGCGGCACTTTAAGCTCCTTTGTCCATAAACAGCGGCAGCTGCTACAGAATTGCTTTCTTTAGATCCATCTGTATTGGGTTTGAGGGAAAAATAATGCTCCTTTATCTCGTTGTATCTAGCATGATTTTTTTGTCAGATGCAAAGTCAAATCTGAATTCTGCACTGTTTAGTATCCATGGAGGGATTTCAGAGATTTTATAGTCGGCAATAGACTCAGTGTCCATGCCAAGGTTATCTAAAATGGGCTCCATGCTGATACCAAATGGAGGAATATCATTTGGTTTCCTTTCAGAAAGATGTTTATATTGAGGTTTAAAAACAACGTTATGAGTTGGATTAAAACGTTTCGACTTCAGTTTTAAAATATATTGAAGTGAGAGTTTTTCTCTCCTGTAAAAAAGGGAAGGTTCATTAGCCTCAACATAGAGGCTGTTGACAGGAGAAGTTCTGAAAGCTCCAAGAACAAGACGCAGACCTTCGTGGTGTATAGAATCGAGAATTTCCAGGTAGAATTTACGGGCCGATCCGTATACAACCGATCCATAGTCTAATTTGGAGCGAACTAAAGACCGATAAAGTCGCAAGAGGTCTGCTCCCCATTCAGAACGGGCCACAACCCGAATAAGATTAAGAGCCTTCTTGCACTTCTTTTTAAGTGCAGTGATGTGAGGAAGGAAGGAGAGCTTTCTGTCAAAGATGACTCCAAGAAATTTAAACTCAGAGACGACTTCAATTTTAGTTTTGTCCAAATACAGTTCAGGATATTGATGAACACCTCGTAGATTACAGAGGTGCATGCACTTAGTTTTGGACTGAAAATTCGAAGCCATTTTCATCAGACCATGTTAGCAGTTTGTTGAGACACTGTTGAAGTTGTCTCTCAATAATATTCATACTTAGAGATCTGAAGCATATAACGAAGTCATCAACATAGAGGGAAACATCTACACCAGGACAGACAGCTTTAACTATACTGTTTATTTTTACAGTGAAAAGTGTAACAGAGAGAGTACATCCTTGGGGTACACCCATCTCCGGTTCACGGGCTCCAGAGACAGTATTATTAACTCGGACACGGAAAAGACATTCGTCCAAGAAGGCTAAAATAAAAAGAGGATGACGGCCTCGAAGACCAAAATCATGCAAGTCTTTAAGAATTCCGTATTTCCACGTTGTATCGTAAGCGTTTCAAGGTAAAAATAGACAGATACTATATGCTGTCTATTAATAAAGGTTTCTCTGACAAAGGTTTCAAAGCGGACAATATGATCTATGATGCCACGCTGGCGACGAAATCAACTCTGTACATCAACGATGAGGTTGTTTCTCTCTAAAAACCAGACAAGCCTGTCGTTGACCATACGCTCAAGGGTCTTGCGGATACAACTAGCAAGAGCTGTTGGCCGATAGTTGGCCGGGTCACTAGCATCTTTGCCAGGTTTTGTGATAGGAATGACTTGTGCCTCCCTCCAGGATGCAGGAAAATCACCTGACTGCCAGATATCATTAAAAATATCAAGTAAAACAGAGAGAAGTAAAACTTAAGTGTTTTCAAAACTAGTAATGAACTTTATCTTGAGAAGGAGAAGAATCGTGAGCCTTATTCAGAGCAGATTTTAATTCTTTAAGTGAAAAGTGAAGAGTTTATTATAATGCTCTGAATTATAATAATTGAAATTAAGTTTTTTCTTTTCTTCTCTGGGCCCGCCCGGGTGGCTCAGTGGTGAGCGTGTCGGACTCTGGTGGTTGTGAGTTCGATACCTGGTTGAGGCGAACTTTCTTTCCGGCATATTTTCGCCTCTCACCTCTGCTGAAGCATGTGAGAAAAGTAGTCGGTGGCTTTGGAAAGAAAGTAGTGTAAGTACCGGTGTGAGAAAGCCAGGAAACACGTGTGCGTCACCGACCGCCATGATATGACCTTAGCTGTTAAATTGGCGTTAAACCCCAATACAACCAACAATTTCTTCTCTGGCTTTGTTCCTCTGAAGCTTTTCTGTATAGTTTGCAGAGGACGACGTTTTCCAGAAGGTGTCGGCAAGAGCATCAGCTATATCCTGGGGTGATTCCAATGAAGTGTTGTTTAGTTCAAGGTGATTAAAAGGGGGCTGACCTTTGTCACTGGTCTTTCTAGTCATATCCCAGGTTTTTTTAGTAGTAGTTCTACTATTTAGAGACATATTGTCTGCAAGCCTTGCGCTTACTTCCTCTAATGGTACGACGGACTTTTGCCCTGGTAATACGGAATAAGTTAAGATTTTCTTTGGTAGGCCTCAGGTTAAATTTTCTAATGGCCTGTTTTCCGTCTCTGACAGCCTATTTACAATTATCATTGTACCAAGGCTTGTCAGGACGTTTAGGGTTTGTCGAGGTCTGATGGACGGACTGTTTAGCTGCATCAATTAATAGGGAAGTGAAAAGTTTTGCAGGATCATCGCAATTTCCAAATTTATCATGTGTAATGGTCTGTTCACATAGGGTTTCAAATTTATACCAATTGGTTTTGGAAAGTTTCCATTTCTGCGGTCGTACACTGCTGGAGGGTTGTGTAGATGAAAAGATAGTGGGGAAGTGATCACTTCCACACAGATCCTCAGTCACTTTCCAAGTAAAATTGGGAAGTTAGATTGGGCTGCATAATGTTAAATCAATGGAAGAGTAAGGTCAAGCTGCTGGCTGCAAGTAGGTTTTGGACTTATTATTCGTGAAAGACAAAGAGTTGTTCTAAATGAAGTTCTCTAACTGTAGAGCTCTCTGGTTGGTGTCATTGCAACCCACATAACATTGTGACCATTAAAGTCCACAGAAAGAATATAGGGGGATGGCAATTGGGAAATGAGATCATTCAGATTGGTCTCATTGATAGGTGTGCTTGGGGGAAGATATAAAGAACACAGTGTAACAGCACTGTGTAAAGATAACCTGACAGCAACAGCTTGCAAGTTTGTATTTAAAGAGATAACTTTGTGCGGAATGTTGTTGTTAACAATAATAGAAACACCAGCTCCGGCTTTTTCGCCTTCGGTAAAGATCTTTTTGTAAATAGAATGATATTTGATCGTGATATCACCCTCCCATTTAAGGAAGGTTTCTTGCAGACAAACAGCAACTGGTTTGTGATCATCGTCAAAGTTTGACTTCAGACCTCGACAATTCCACTGGATTATGGTATCCATAGTGCATGAGGAAAGTATAAAAAGTAAAGTAAAAAAACGAACCAATGCATTTTAAAATAGATTGGTTAAGAGTTAATTACAGATGTTTCGGGTTTGGATGATTGCCAAGCGTCAAAATCCTACCTTCAAAGATCTTTGGAAGTGGACCACATAGAGGCTTCTGAATCTGAAGCCTTTCCTTCTAGATTTTCGACATCTGCATCCATGTCCTCTAGCTCCGAAAATCTGTTGGAGGTAGGGACAGGATCATTTACTTTGACTGTGATTTCACAAGAACCTTGGGTATCTCTAGATTGTGGTTTTGAATTTGGAAGAAGACCTTTTAGGAAGTCGGGGTGTATGATTGGGATTGTTATCCTTAGATGAGACGTTAGGTTTTGTTGTAGACTGTGAAGATGGAGGTTGTGGTTTCTTTGGAGGCTGTTGTGAAGAGGTAGATGGCTTTGAAGTTTTCCGTGAAGAATTTTGTGAAGGTGAAGATGGCTTTGAAGTTTTTTGAGAAGAACTATTTTGAGAGTTTGCGGGTTTTGAGGATGCCGAAGAGGTTGTGTTTGTTTAAGATGCAGATGGAGATTCAGGAATTAGTTTGGACACGGTGGATGGTGGAAGAAGTTCTTTCAGCTCAGAAGCTACATCAGGAAATTTTTGAAGTAGAACTTTCGCAACACTTTTACAAGTGCTGCAGTCATCTTTTTCAGTTGATGAGCCAACTACACCTGCATAACTAGGACCAGAAGAGGTTTTCTTGCTTTGATCGAATATTTTCCTTGCCTCTGGAATATTGTTATATTTAATTGAAAGAATTTCTTTAACTTCCTTACATACTGGTCACTCTCTTGAAAAAGTAGAGTGTGGAGATTTGCAATCAATGCAGAGAGGTGGTTTTGAACAAGTAGTACTGTCATGGTCAGGTCCTTGATGAGCACATTTCGAGCATGTTTCTTGGTTTGGACATTTACTGATGTGATGGCCGTACCTGTGGCATTTAAAACATCGCAAGGGGTTTGGCACATACACATCTACTTTGGCTACTTGGAAGCCTATCTTGATAGACGTTGGAAGAACAGGTGAAGAAAAAGTTAAAATGTATGTATTTGTAAGTCTCTGTTCTCCATCTCTGCGCACAGAAATCCGCTGAACATCGGATACACCTTGTTGTTTCAAGTTGTCTTTAATTTCTTGTAAGGAGTTGCAGTAAGTAAGCTCTTTGCATCTAATTACTCCTTTGCAAGAATTGAGGGAAGGATGTGGGAAAATTTTAACGTCCATGTCAAAGAATTTTGTGTTTTTCAAGAGATTCAGTGCTTGTTGATTAGTAAAACATTCAACTAGGAGAGTCTGATCTTTCAGTTTTTTAACTGATTTTGCAGTTCCAAGGATGCAAGATATTTGTTTTTCAATAATAAAAGGAGATAGTTTTGTAACAGGTTTAGAAGGATCTTTGGATTGGATGACAATAAAACGTGGTGAGTGAAAAGAAGAACTAGAAATAGGTTCCGTTTCAGATTCACTATCTGAAAGGGGGCGCTTGCTTACGTTGAGATTGGCCTTTTTTTGGGGTGCCATGTTTGTGTGTTAAGTTTCACCACCGATGCTTCCCACCCGCCATGGAGCCCTACGAGGGGACATGGTCTGGGGAAAACCCATTCGCAGACCATGACAGGGATACTCGTATACTCGGTATGAAAGGGCTAGATTGGACAGATGCATTCTCGCAGAAAGTCCTACCAAGCTTAGACGATCATTGAGAGGTTACAAATGTCAGCCAAATACAAAAAAAAACTTTCACCCGATTGACCCATGAGCCACCGCCTTTTAGGGCTTAACAAGAAATATAACATCTGAAAGAGTGTAATATTATAATTATGTGGATTTAGAAGATGGTAAATTTAATTAAGAGAAGGATGTTAAAGAAAAAGTAAATCAGATGCCCCAAGGCAAGGCTTGACCAGCCGATTGATCAGGACGGGCCTTCCCGACCTCTTGTCTAGTTCAGTTCAGGGCCAAAGCGGTGTGTTGTGTAAACAGAGCTATCTAAGGGCCGAGCCCTGAATCCACTCAACCACCCGGATCCCGTCATCGAACGACACGAGTTGCATCCCACGGCAAACAGGCAGGCACAGTTGGGGGGGGTCTTACCCCTGCTACAGTGCGACAGCTGAGCTATTTCTATCCCCCCCCGCCCAGCTGGGGGTACAAAAAAGTTTGATAAAAGAAGCATTTGCTTGAATATACATTAAAAAAGAGCACACTGTAGTCACTTTTGTCACAAATACTTTTATTAGCTGTGTTGCAAATCACTCTTGCAAGATGCTTTATTTCACAATTACAGCCTAACTTTTTACAATATGAAAATTATAGTCTTGTTCAAATTGAAACCAACTGCAAACATCAAAATAAATTAAACTCAACAACTGGGATTTGTTTTGGGAAGGGCAGAGAACATTGTAAGAAAAGGAGAAAATGCTGATTACCAGTATTTTCTTCTTTTCCCACAATGTTTTCAAGAGCCATCTTCCTTAGGGATTAAGCTAAAGGGTTAATAGACTTCAAGCATAGAACATGGAAAAAATGCTGCAAAAGGAGGTACTATAATGTATTTGTCAACGTTTATGCAAATAGAATCATTGCAGATTATTTTTCACATGTGCTAAAAAAATCTAGTTTGTGATGCATCTTAGCCTATTGTGAGTGGTAGCTCTGTATTTCACCTGTACAGTGCATACAGTACTGAGTTAAACTGTAATAACTGGAAACGAATTGGTCTGCATAATTCTTTGTATTATTTAAGAAAAAAAATTGCAATCTATGAGAGATAAAGAAAACTGGCTAATAAATTTTTATCTTAAACATGTCCTATTACTTTTTTCAACCTTGCCCTTGCCTGTTTGACTCAAAGTCTCATGTAGGCACAACCCTTTAGGGATCTGAAAACATTGTGTCCTGGTTTAAAAGTAAATTACTTTAGAAGGCACATATATAAGGATGGTCAAAAAGACAAATTTATAATATTGCCATCATGTGAATCTGAATCTAAAACCAAACGGATTTGTCATAACCCAAATACAGTTTTAGATGACCACAGCTACTTATGTATCAAAAACAGAAAATTATCATGAGTGGTGCATTTAATTTCTGTTCTGCAGACCTTCGCAATTTGGTTTAGTCCAAAATTTTGTTGTTTGGGAAAGGGTTAAACAGTGCTTTTCCTTTTCTAACAGTGTTTTCTACTGCATCAGTATCAAATAATTGGAGCCATTTAACTGTTAATGCTTTCGGTTTTGACCTGTCTAACATTTAGTTATTTTGTAAAAGGTTAGTGTGGAGTTTGTTTTTATTTTCATTAGTAAATGAATTGTAAAGCAGCAGGGGTTTGAAGTACCATAAGATATCATAGTGATCTATTCAAATAATTGTTTTTGAATAAATGTAAATCCTAAATATAAATTCCATGCAAATTGATTTCATTTTGCAAAATGGAAGTTATTTTCAGTTTGCAACATGGACCTTTTTTGTCAGTATCATGATTTATAATAATTTAGTGTTACTAGCTTCAAGTCATCTCTATAACATATATATTTTTGTGATACAGTATTTTAATTTTAAAAAATGCTGTTAAACTTAAAATGTAGAATCTAAAAAGATAATTTTGCTTTGCCTTTCCGCACGTATTTAGGCTTTGCCTATTTTCATATTATCCTATTTAACTCTGTAACACTTAACTAAAATTTGTACTGGTCCAAATTGAAAGGGTTTGCGGAAGACAATTTACATGTTGTTAAAATGATGTACTTTATCTTTGCTAGAGTAGAAAACTGTGGAAAAAGGAGAAAATGCTGGTTACCAGCATTTTTTTCTTTTCCCTTAATGTTTTAAAAAAGCTTCTTCCTAAGGTTTGTTTTATCCAGGGATAGTGAAGGGATTGTACGGTAAAGGATTGATATTGGATGACCTCTTTACAAAACGACAATGTTTTGGACTTGTCTGTTTGGACAGCATTTGCAGACGACAAATTGAATGTGACTCTAACAGATGGAAAACATCCTGGGAAAAATGTTGGTTATCAGTATTCATTCCTTATCTCCTAATGTTTTCAACAGCTGTCTTTCTCATTGTTGTAAAAAAACATACTATTTCCATTTTGCAAGCATGTGCATACGACATTTTGAGTATGACTTAAATAGTGGAATTTTGTGTAAAAGGACTGAAAACATCGTTTGAAAAAGGAGAAAATTCTCGCTACCACCATATTTAGCTTGTCTGAGCACAACGTTCTCAAGGGGAGCACTTAGGATCACGTTGTGTCTGTTGTCCGTCGTGCGGGTCCCAATTCTTTAAACATGTTCTCCTAATAAAGCGTTCGGCTAATTTGGACCAAACTCTTCTGGAATCTTCCTTTGGAGTCCTCTATAAAACTTGTGCACAGAATTTGATTACATCAAAAACTCTGGTTGCCAAGGCAACCAAATAGAACTTTCTAAGAAATTCTTTAAAAATCTTCTCCTCTGAAACCACTGGTCAGATTATAAAATCATTTCTCAGAAATGTTCCTTGGATGATCCTTTTCATAATTGGGTTCGTGAAATTTTGATCCGTATAAAAACATGGCCAATTTGGTGGAGAAATTCTTTAGAATTCTTCTTCTCTGAAAGCACTGGTCAGACTTGGAAATAATTTCACAAAAAATGATCCCTTGGGGACCTTTTAATATTCATCTAAAGACTATAGGTATTTTGATGAACAGGGCTATTGCAGACGTTAATCTATTGGTATACCAAGTGAGTGCGCTGGTGAGAAATGCTGATCAATATGCACACTTTCTACTTGATGTATTTGATAGCTGTGTATTGCAAGAGGTAAAATAAACTGTTATCTTTGGAATACATGCATAATATTTCACCTGTTATCAAAATTGCCTCTATCTGGGTATTAAACGGGTTGTTGTTCACCATTTCTGTACTTTATGATGGATTGTTTTCTGAATTCCATACAAACTTTATATGCTGAATTCTGATTCATCAAAAACATGGCTCTGGTGATGATTGTAGAAGTGCTGACTGATTTTGAAATGGTTTTTACAGGTAACCCTTTCAAAATTGCTTGGCAAAATAATGCTTTTGTCTTCAAAATTTCAATACTTCAAAAAAATGGCTTTTGTCCGCTCAAAACTCCAGTTGCGCGATCCAGGGCCATCTTGGCCCTCTTGTTTCTGTAATTTGATCAGGAATTATCTTCTCTGAAGAATTGTAGCTTTGCTCCGTAACATATGATTTGTGTTTCCATTTTTTACTTTGCATAAATCATTTTGTCATCTGATGAAAAAAAAAAACTGTCCGTGAAAAAAATACCCACATACAAAATTGAGGGATATGTTCTTGAATTTGAATGAGTAATTCATGGGCTTTCACTATCTAAATATTGGCACAGACCCTCCTTTTCTTTTCAGTGACCAGAAATATTCAGTCCATTGGCCTTCTATATGCTTTCTTCTAAAGTCTCACATTGATACTTATCATTTTATTGTTCGAATTATACTCAGGACTAAATTCAAGTAAGAAAAATAACAAAAGACGATAACTCCTAAATTATGCAGTAAAGTCTCCTTCAGCTTGGAAAGAATTAAAAGCCTTATAATCGTATCCTCTCTTTAACGTTCACGAACAACATTAAATCCAACACACATCCTGAATTTGCTGTTAAAGTTATATATATATATATTTTTTACTTGATCTTCAATTATTTTCCTGCGTGCTTTTTTTTTTAACAATTTCAACTGTGTTTCTTTTATCCACAACAACGTTAAAAGATTGTCTGAATTGCCTCCTGCCTTCCTGTCCTCCATATCATGCAGTAAACATTTTTGATCGTCTGCAAAATACTGGGTCAGTCCATTTCCGAAATTCTGACGCATGTAAGGCGTACAATTTAAAACGAAATACCAACGTGAACAAAAATTGTTTAACTGTCTTCTCCCGTGTTTCTCCCTGTAATTACATGTATGTCCGAGATAATAGAGAATGACCATGAAAATGCAGCGTAAATTAAAAATTTCTAACTACGTACAAACTTTACACAAAATTTTAGAGCGCCAATCTTTTATTTTGAGAAAAAAATTGTGTGTTCCAAAAGGGTTAATTCGGTGCCTCTTTGGTGATGGTATCACATTGTTGTGATCTGACATATTTATTTACCCGGCTTGCAGCTTGATATTAACAAGCACTTGTCATAAACATGTCATGTACACGTACAAAGTTACTCTTGTTTTCACGACCATATTGACCCCTTTTAGTAAATGATGTAAATGGAATTTGGAATTTTACACAGGTTAAATGGGTAAGTCGACCTCATAACTTTTGTGCTTTCCTCGTTCATACGATCTTAAATAAATGAAAAATAATAGTAATAATAATAATGATAATCATAATAATAATAAAACGCATAGTCTGCTTGTGGAATTTCCTTTCTAACTACTCTCTCCCTCTCTCTCCCTCTCTCATTAAAGAGACGGATAATCAACAGCTACTTTACCATTTATTTTTTGCTTCATTTGAATTTTTCTAGGGCCCCAAGGCTGCTGAGCGCGAGTCAGTGACCTTTTGCGAACGTGCAATCTGATCTTATGTACAGTTTCCAAAAACTAGCACTATTCAAAATTTTGCAATCGGCATGAAGGTTTGTTTAACCTTTTGAGGATTAATGGTAGATCTGATATTAAGCCACGTTTTGTTTAAACATATTTCATTGCCATACATATGCACATGTCAACAAAAGCAATATATAAACACAATTTCTAGTACATGGAATGACACATGTACATTGGCAAAGGTGTCTGGCCACAAGTTCCCACAACTTAGATTCGGCCATTCCACCCTCCAATTACATGTTTGAAAAACAACAGTCATAATCGCAGCACTGAAAACTTTTCAGTAGTTAGGGATAATAAAGAAAAACAGATAATGAAAGTGTTCCATAGAGATATTGCGGAATAAACGATTTCGCAAAGATTTCAGTACAGCGGGCCAATGTTTCAATACCTAGGGAATTTCGATGGGAATATACTGTACTGTTTCCATGAGTTGATGGGAACAGTTGACATAAAAAGTCTGGAACTTGACCATTGATGATTTTAAATGTGAGAATAAGTTTCTGGTATTTACGTCTGTCGGACAAGCTCAGCCAGCCTATCTCAGTATACAAATTTATATGAGAATTAGATCTCGTAAGTCCTGTAACTATTCCTGCGGCTTTGTGTTGAGTTTTTTTTTCAAGAGAGTCTCTTTCACTAAAAGTACAGTTATCCCAGGCGACAGAAGCATACTCAAGAATAGGACGTAAAAATGATATGTAGAGTTGGTTTAAAGAATTTCGGCTTATTGTGAATTTTACCGCCCTCATCATTCTAAGGATTTTAGAAGCCGACTCAGTCAATTGCCTTATATGTTTATGCCAGTTTCCGGTCGCAGAAAGGATTAAACCTAGGTGTTTATGGTGTTCAACAAAATTTATTTGGACATTACCGAATACCAAATTAGGGCTGGGAACGGTTTTTGCAGAGAAGATTATTGCTACAGTTTTTTGGGGATTGGACGTAACCAGCCATTGCTTTGCCCAGTACGAAATCATGATTAAGTATACCCTGAACATCCTGAACTGCTGCAGCTGAACAAGCTAATAATGTGTCATCAGCACATAAACGTGAAATGCTAAGCAGGTTTTCAGAATTATCATTAACACAAATCAGAAATAGAAGAGGGCCGAGAACTGAGCCTTGTGGATTGCCCGCCTTAACATTCATTAATTTTGACTTTGCAGTACCAACAAATGCTGCTTGTTGTCTATTTGAAAGATAGCTTTTAATCCGATTTAGCAAACAACCATTCCATTTTGTTGCAATTTGAAAAGGAGACCCTTATGCCATACTCTATCAAAAGCTTTCGAAATATCACAAAAAACAATACAAGTAATCTGGTTAGAGTCCAAAGAAGAAACAACTTAATGATAGATAACAATCAGCTGATGAACAGTAGAATGACCCTTTAGAAAACCAGACTGCTTTTCGTATATTATGTCACTTGAAACAAAGAAATTGTACATGTACTTGTAGACACACTTTTCCAAAACAACTTAGTAAAGATATGGGACGGTAGTTGTTAACGCAAGATTTGTCTCCTTTTTTGAACAGGGGTATGACAATAGACTGTTTCCAACTTTGGGGAAAAGTTTCTTGATCAAGAGATTCATTGAAGATCCTAAGCAAAAGCTTTGAAATACTGTGTTTTGTAGCCTTAAGTAGCTTGCGACTTATTTGATCCGGTCCAATTGCTTTATTTATGTCTAATGTTCCAACAGTACTTTCAACATCAGCAACAGAAATCTGAATGGTTGAAAGAGTCTCTAGTGTTTTACGAACAAAGTTTGGTAAATTGGCATTTGAGTCATCTAAAAATGATATGGAAGTAAAATACTCGTTGAGACAGCTGACTTTATCTTCGTCAGTATTTTTTTAAAGTCATTATTCAATGTTTTCAAAACTGGAATCGAATTGATGCTGGTATTGTTACTGACCAAACTGCGAAGATACTTCCAGTACAACTTTGGATTTTCAAAACGTGATGAGGATAGACGTTCATCAAGATTACTGTTATAGCGTTGTTCAGCGTGTTTCTTTAGGTTTTTTACTTTATTGCGCATATTCTTGTATTTTTTCCAATCGTTTATACCTTCGGATTTCGTAGATATAGTCGTTAGTCTCGTTGTCTACTTCTTCCTCTTATCTCCAAATTGTGCCCTGGTCTGTCGTTAGGTCTTACCGTAATTTCTCTACAAGGAATACGCTTGTTCATCAAATTCATTGAAATACAGCTAAAGCGGTTACATGCATAATTTATGTTAAAGTTGTCTATGAAATCCCAGTTCCCATTATCAATCAACAAGTTAAGCTGATTAAAGTCAGCTCTGTCGTAGCGCCATACCTTAGATTTTGAATAAGGCCTCAGAGGTTGACAGATATTTCTCACGACTAGAGTTGATTTGTAATCACTTATAAAACTATCTACATCCAAGGTATCGGAATGAAGGGCATGAACAGTGTTAGAAATTAAAATTGGATCGAGAAGAGTTGCAGAAGTCTCTGAAATGCGGGAAGGTTTTGTGATGACATCAGTAAAATCGTTTAAAGAGATTATATAACTTAGGTAATGTTCGTTTGTATTTAGGAGATCCTCTTTAAGGTCGCCAAGCAATAGTATATATGGGCAACACTCAAGTGCCTTTTCAATATTGATACTAAAATTTTCCCAAAATGCTACAGGTGTACCTGGAGGACGATATATTGTAAAAGAAGAATGACTTGAAGCATAAATATTTGAAACATATAGCAAGAGTACACCAGAATGAGATGTAAGGTCGCGCCTATAGACAGTAGAATCATGAGTTTCGATCTCTAAGTCCTCATATTTTACAGTTACATCAAGATGTGTTTCTGTAAAACTTAATACATCAGAACCAGACAAATGATCCGCAATACAATTAAGCTTATTTTCAATGCTGCGTATATTCAAATGCACACAAGACAGAGTGCCGTTGTCGTCGCATGGTAAACAAGAGCGGCAAATTGTCGCAAGATACGCCCGTATTACCCAAATGTGTAAAGTCGGCGCATGCTCCGGGTAAAATTCAAGTATGAAAAACAACAAAGGGCAATAACTAAAAAATAGAGCAAGCAAGAGTTATGATTCCTGTGCACTGCACTCCACCTCGATAAGATCTATCCACCTATAAAATTTCATAACCCTAGCTAGTATAGTTTTGGAGATATGCTCCGGACAAAATTCAAGTATGAAAAACAACAAAGGGCAATAACTCAAAAATTAAGCAAGCAAAAGTTATGATTTCTGTGCACTCCTTGATGATATCTATCCACCCATGACATTTCATAACCGTAGCTAGTATAGTTTTGGAGATATTCACCGGACAAAAATCAAGTATGAAAAACAACAAAGGGCACTAACTCAAAAATTAAGCAAGCAAGAGTTGTGATTCCTGTGCACTGCACTCCCCTTCGATGAGATCTATCCACCCATGAAATTTCATAACCCTAGCTAGTATAGTTTTGGAGATATGCTCCGGACAAAATTCAAGTTTGAAAAACAACAAAGGGCAATAACTCAAAAATTAAAAAGAGCAAGAGTTATGATTCCTGTGCACTGCACTCCCCCTGGGTGAGATCTATCCACCAATGAAATTTCATAACCCTAGCTAGTATAGTTTTGGAGATATACTCCGGACAAAATTCAAGTATGAAAAACATCAAGGGTAATAACTCAAAAATTAAGAGAGCAAGAGTTATGATTTCTGTGCACTGCACTCCCCCTCGATGACATCTATCCAACCATGAAATTCCATAACCCAAGCTAGTATAGTTTTGGAGATATGCTCCGGACAAAATTCAAGTATGAAAAACAACAAAGAGCAATAACTCAAAAGTTAAGCGAGCAAGAGTTATGACTCCTGTGCACTGCACTACCCCTAGGTGAAATCTATCCACCCATGAATTTCATAACCCTAGCTAGTATAGTTTTGGAGATATGCTCCGGACAAAATTCAAGTATGAAAAACAACAAAGAGCAATAACTCAAAAATTAAGAAAGC
Organism: Tridacna crocea; assembly: GCA_943736015.1. Lineage (NCBI taxonomy): Eukaryota > Metazoa > Mollusca > Bivalvia > Cardiida > Cardiidae > Tridacna > Tridacna crocea. The sequence continues at coordinate 8,033,874 of OX031071.1, forward strand.
AAGAGTTATGATTTCTGTGCACTGCACTTCCCCTCGATGAGATCTATCCACCCATGAAATTTCATAACCCTAGCTAGTATAGTTTTGAAGATATGCTCCGGACAAAGAACTGGACGCTTCCCGCCCGCCCGCCCACCAGGACGCCCGGACGCCCGCCCGCCACGGGTGATCCCATAATACGTCCTGTCTTCGATGGGCGTATAAAAAGTAAAGGGACCTGGATTCAGTTCTATATCTCCCGAAAGTAGAAGTAGTACCGAAGCGAGAAACCAAAGATGAATTCGAAATTTCAAATATAAGATACAAAAGAATGGAAAACGTGTAATCGACCTGAAGGAAGGTTAAAAAAGTTTATTCGTTGTCGAAAATAACTTTTTGCCAACCCTGCTTGTTTTAGCACAGAACAAAGCTATAGCCGCGCGCCAAATTGCAATAAATGTACCTATGGCGCATCAGTTATATCAAAATCTATGAACAAGTCCGCACGTGAATATAGGATCTTGAGTCGACATACAAGTGTGATAGATATACACCAACCCGAATCCCACCTAAATTTAAAGAACAAAAAGAGGAAATGTACAAAAATGTAGAAAAAATAAGAATGAAAAAGAGGAAAACGAAAGATGATTCCAGGAAAAAATCAGAGTCCATTGAGAGGATTAGTGACGTTTTGGATATGACAGGAACATCGAACAATATTTTACGTAGCAATACCTTTAGAGTCAGTAATAAGTGACAAAAAATGAGACTTACACCGTGTGAAAGTAGAAAGGTTGAGGGCTTTATCAAAGGGATTACAGTAGATATGTGAATGTAAAGCTCTTGAGTAAAATATCTATATAAAACAAGGAAGAGCGATTTTTATGATGGAAATAAAATATTTCGCTAAAAAATCTCAACAGAACTCTATGTCGGAGTAAAGGTTACTATTTCTTGATAAAATTGTCATGATTAGTGTACCGTTCAATTACGAATAGTAATAGACAGGCTGTACGGAGAGAAAGAGAGAGAGAGAGAGAGACAGGCAAACAAGCCTTCAGGTGCTTTTCCTACCAATGTAAGAAATAAACGTAAATTTTGAACATCTATATTGTAAAATTGTCATACTAAGACTATTGATAGAGAGCAAGACCCGAGAGAGAGAAAGAGAGAGAGAGAGAGGAGGACTGGGAATGGGGGGCCGAGCTATCTATTAATTTGGTGACGTGGTAATGATTTATACTAAACGTAAATTTTGAGCTTCAACATTATAAAAATTGACATACTATTAATATTGTGGAAAAACAACTATGTGAATGTGTAGAGCGCATATATGTGCGAAGGTGGCTGTGTGTGAGTGCGTGTTTGTGGGTGTGTGTGTGTGTGTGTGAGAGAGAGAGAGAGAGAGTGAGTGATGGCATGCTGATTCTACATGTAATGCCTTACCGAGAGAAAGATATGCTGTGCAGTCATAATTATACACTTGTAGATGCATGTATTGGACAGACGGGCAAAAACTTGATTTCTTTATATACTGTATGTATACGAGGGGTAAAAAAAGCAACTATGGCCAAATTGGAATGGCCGATCTACAAAACAGGGAGAGGCGGTAGATAGCGCGACGAAAAGAGGGTTCAAGACCTTGAAAATAAAACTGGTATCAAGGGAACGCGATAACCGTGGCCTTTGTTTACAATAGAACGTTCTATTTTTGTATTCGGGAAGAACGGGTAAATTATCCCATAAGTTTTGCTAAAATGTACATTAAGAAGGGTTAAAACTTTTACAAGCTGTCAATTCTACTAGGAGAGCAGTGGTGTAATGGATATAGTCCCTGCCTCTCCATCTGGCTTTCTTGGTTCCAGCTGTTAGACCCACCTTTTTCAGAAGAAAGTTATATATTTTTTCGTTTTTCCCTTTTCTTTTTTTTTTCTCCCTGTTTGATTCCTTTCGTGTATGTGTGTGTGTGTGTTTTTTTTTTTGACGTGTACATCTTTTTGTCATTAATATTCGTTTTGTTTTAATTACATTTTATTTCAATTCATTTTTATTCTTCTTGTTTCAAAGTACATTTCTATACGCATAATTCTGATTTGCTCCGGGGGTACAAGTACTTGCTTTATTTTCACCGGCCGTAACGGTACGCCAAAGCCTCTTAACATTCAGTAACGGTTTATTCGTCGCTGACCTTCTTGAAATGACATGTCTGCTTAAAAGAAATATTTATTTTACAAAGACCGCACGTCTGCAGTTACTTTTCAACTCAGATCGCTTTAGTTCTCAAGCCGAGCTTCCGAGATGATCAAGTTCCCAACTGCAGTGAAAAGTGAATAGACATATCTCTTTTTTCAAAGCTATGAAATAGGAAGAAAAGTAGTTGCCAGAAATTCGTGGCTGTAGTCACCTTAGATATCTAAAACACAAAGCTATTTCTAGCATCAATACTGTACAAAAAATGTCTTGGCTCATTTTTCCAAAATTTCACAAGGATCAATGTGCAATCTCGTTTGATATCAATAAAAAATGAATGAGACTACTAAACAGAAGTACAAATATTCACTATCATATCATAAAAAAATAATGTAATCATTGGCTCAGTTTAAAAAAATGCTTGCCTTAAAAGGAGAAAAAAAGAACGTCCTGTGATTCGAACCCATTGCGCATGAGCGGTAGCATAGTCGCTATGACCACTGTACCACGGTTCTACTTTGAATTTACTAATACATAACTCCTTCGTCCCTGATATACCTATTTGAATGTTTTGAAGTGATCCATTGTTTGTAAACAAAGGCCACAGTTATCGCGTTTTGTTAGTAGTTAATCGAAGACAGAGACAACAGCCGTGACACTTATATGCAATCTCATTTGCAGATCTTCAAATTCTCATTTAATATTGGAGAGGAAAAAAATCATGAACAGTCTTTTATATCAAGTACAGTTGGCTAATGAAATAAAGTTTATATAAAGTTGATAACGAGTAGGAGTAATGTATTTTCTGCCTATTCATAGACAGACAGACAAACTTATCCTGCCTTTTCACAGACAAACAGACAGACAGATCTATAAACAGACACACACACACATACACAAACTTAGAGACATATGACTGATAATAGCTTACATCGAAATTGAACCTTCGCTTCCCGTAGTGATCAAGTTCAGTACAACCTAGAGTATAGATTTCTTTACGCAATGTTACATACATATTGACAAACAACAGCCAATATATACGATATACCGTTTCAGTGAGTACAAAGTGTAGGCATGATAGTCCCGTAATACTTATAGTGCAGCATGGCATAAAATTTCTTGACAGTTGATGAAGTCAGATTTATAGATATAATACCTTTGCACATTTTTAACCGACCAGAAATTCTTTTGATGTCTATCTTGAAATTATTTGTTGATACTTTCGTTAGTTTACAGAAAAGGGGAGTAATTATCATATCCATTTGTATTGAGAATATACTCGTAGTGGTTTTAGATTTATAAATAAATATTATAGGAAGGACAAAAAGGCTCCGTGAAAGTAGTACAATAATACTCAATTTTATTCTTAACAACTTTTGTAGGATAATATTTCAGTGGAAATAGCTGTTTTCTGTTACGGGTCCACTACGTTAACCAACGAATAAAACTTAAATGTCTCAATTTTCCCATGCAAAGGAGAACTATGCACGAACTTTTCTAGCGTTCGGCAAAATGTAGACTTTAAATCAGACTGCAAACTTTTGTTTACAATTAAAAAGCTATCGATAAGCAGTAGACGACAAAATACCAAAATAACCCTGCAGAGTAGAACTTTCGGTTGAAATTCATCAACATAACAATCGAGAGAAATGAAAACAATTTATAAAATAAATTGTGAGAAAAAAAAAACTATTGAAAAACTCATAAAAAGAGCCTCTGCCTGCATGCCGCTTTTCTTACAATAAATATCTGTCTCCTATATACTAGTCAAACATCACCTAACCCTCAATCTGCCAAATAACAATAGAAAAAAAATCAATTCGATAGTAAATACCTAATAGTTTTGACTCAGAAATAGCCTATGCATACATAAAACATGAGACGGACCTTTATTGTAGATAAAAATATAATTAGTTGTGATTTGGTGTAAATCGAAAATCAGACTGCACACTTTACAGTCAGATCCCTATTCGTAATTTTAAGCTTAGCTACCCGAATCATAGTAAGTAACACAATATTATAACGTTTAAACGGCATTACGTGATATTTTCGTCACATGACCATAACTCAAAATGGCGACACAAACGCCGATGAAAGAAAGACCAGTATCTCCCGCTAGATGGCATTCTATAAATACTCATCTATCTAATTTGGGCATTCTGGGTACAGAACCAAACCACTTTCCTACGCGACAACCGTTACTTAGAATTTCAAACTAAAATAAACATTTACTCAATAAAACGCTACCTCGTGCAATTCACTCAGCTATGATCAGCAGCTTAGAGAAACCTGAAGCTAAAATAGGTCTCATTTCTCCTCAAAAGTATTGATAAAAGCTATTTTCTACATTGCTACTTTATAGAGCGTAATTCTACAGTTTCCCGATATTGGGGCTAGTGATGCGTCATATAAGACAGGTCGAATCTTCGAAGAATATGACATGCTCAGACAACGAAGAAAGACCAATATATCGATTCTTTTGTGTGCTGTTCAAACAGCATACGGCCAATCAGACTTACTGCTAGAAAATGTGAAAAAGAGGGATTTTCTGAAAAGCTTAAATGTCTTTTATAGGACGATAACTTGTTTTTTATTCTTGAAAACTTAGATCCATCGGCGTATCCAAACTTTTGTCATCTTTTATGGGCACAGCCATTTTTGTTGAAATTGGCGTAAGATTCTGATCAATAAAGAAGCTCGAAAAAAGTAGTTCCATTGTATACAGGTAAATTCATCAGTTTGAATGCACCTATAATGTATCCAGAATCATATTTCCTTTGTCTACTTTATAATGTTACACATGAAACAGTTAAACAGTAACAAATTATGTTTACCTCGGTTTGACAAGATCCTTGTCATTTAGCCCATTGGAGAGATGTATAGTGAGAGTAACGAAGGACAACTCTGCTCGGAGATTGGCCATTTAAATCAAAACTACCGAATTCATTGTTACGAACCAGGCGTAACTAGAAAGTAGAAGCCAGCAACAAACGATAACAATTAACAGAATTTATTAACAAAAATATCAAATAATCAGTGACAATATTACAATAGTACAAAACAAAACCTTAGACGTTACATACAGAAGACAAATTATTCCAGTCTTAATTCCAGTCTGATCCTGATCCAAACTGAATGTAATCCAAGCACACAAAATAATCCTTACTTTAGTCTAGTCTGATCCGAATCCAAATGTAATCCAAGCACTAATTATGACACAAACACAAAATAATCCCCACTGTAGTCTGGCAATCATGTATTAACTAGTGAACGCTGAGATGTAAAGAGCTTTTTCTTTTATAATAACAGAGAAACTTCCAGAAAATTCATGTTAAAATCAGTTGTATAATTTCTATTAATCAGACTGTAAAAAGGCCCGGAAACTTCCAGAACAATATTCCACAAGAGAGAATCCAGTTCTAAAAATAGCAACAGGGGAAAACCATTCAACAATAGATAAACACATGAACAAAGCTAGGAATAACTGGGTATGGACATAACACTTCCCCCCTTGGTAAGAAAAAGAAAGGTTTATGAAATGAATCTTTCTTTTTTTTGCAATATTATTTATATACATGTATATGACACTTTAACTCAAGTATTACAGAGGAAATAACAAACTCAAATATTAATTATTTCAGACTAATGAAAATAGTCAAGGTAATGAAAGTACAATTTGAAAATCCAGTTTGAACATGGTTAAGGGAAAATGACTATTGGAATTTCAAACTCTTGAAAGAGCATCTGGTATAATGTTCTCTTTCCCTTTTATGTGTCTTATGTCAAGATTAAACTCTTGAAGCAATAAACTCCACCTCAGTAATCTTTGATTCTTATTCTTAAGTTTGTGTAGAAAACTTAAAGGGTTATGATCACAGAATACAACAATTGGTGAAGTTGAAGAGGTTAAAAAAACTTCGAACTGCTGGATTGCCAGAATTAAAGCAAGACACTCTTTTTCTATTGTAGAATAATTTTTCTGATGTTTGTTAAACTTCTTAGAAAAGTAACAAACAGGATGATCAATACCATTATTATCTTCTTGTAAAAGAACAGCACCAATACCAACATCACTTGCATCAACAGCTAATTTGAAACATTTGTGAAAATCAGGTGCCAAGAGAACTGGTGCGCTCTTTAGTATGGCTTTTAGATGATCAAATGCATCTTGACATTTGTCATTCCATTTGAACTTTGTGCTTTTCTTAAGTAAATTTGTTAAAGGTTCAGCAATACCCGAGAAATTTTTACAGAATTTCCTATAGTAGCCAGCCATACCAAGAAATCGCATCACCTGTCTTTTACATTTAGGCACAGGAAACTCTGAGATAGCATTGACCTTAGCTTCTAAAGGTTTAACTTTACCCTGCCCCACAAGATGTCCTAGAAATGTTACAGTAGCATGACAAAATTCACTTTTTGCAAGATTCACAGTCAGTTTCGCTTTACTGAGTCGGTCGAAGATTCTTTGAAAGTGGTCACTCCAACTGTCTGAGTAGATGATGACGTTGTCAATATATGCTTCACAGCCATCTAATCCACATATAACGTTGTTTACAAGTCGCTGAAACGTTGCAGGAGAATTTTTCATCCCAAACGGCATAACTTTGTACTGGTACAGACAGTTTGGAGTAGCAAAGGCTGATACTTCTTTTGCTCTATCAGTCAGTGGAACTTGCCAGAATCCTTTTAGCAGGTCAAATTTGGTGACATATTTCGAATTTCCAACTTTGTCAATACAGTCATCAATTCTTGGTATTGGAAAAGAGTCTGTTTTTGTCACAGAGTTCACCTTACGATAGTCAGTACACATTCTATAAGTTCCATTTGATTTGGGTACTAATATACATGTTGAACTGTAATTACTCTGGCTAGGTTCAATAAAGTCATTTTCCAGCAAGTATTTTATTTCATCTTGGAGGTATTTCTGTTTCAAAGGATTCATTCTATATGAATGTTACTTTATTGGTTTAGAATCTTCCACAATGACATCATGATAGATTTTATCAGTTCTTGTGGGGATATCAGGAAATAAATGTTCATATTCATGTATCAACTGTTTCAGCTCTTCCTGTTGTGATGGTTCCAAGTGAGAAAGTTTGTTGTCAAGGTTTCTCAAAATATCAGAATTCTCGAGTTTAGATGGACCAGGATCAGATTTATCAATAAAGTCAGAATTTACTTCAAGTTCAAATACATTTGATTCATGTGGGACAGTGTTTACAATTGTTATTGGTTTTGAAATAGAGCTATCTCTGTCAATGTATTCCTTTAACATATTTACATGACACATTTGTTTGTTTTTACGCCTTCCTGGAGTATTAATTATATAATTTAAATGACTTGTTTTCTTGTCAATATTGTAGGTTCCAAAATATCTTGCCTGTAGAGGTCTGCCAGGTATTGGCAAAAGAGCAAGGACTTTGTCACCTGGTTTAAATTTTCTATCAATAACATGGTTGTCATATTTTGCTTTCATTTTGCCCTGAGACGTTTTAAGATTAGCCCTAGCAACCTCACATGCCCTAGAGAGTCTATTTCTGAAGTCAGAAACATACTGTAGTAAATTCAAAGGTGTTTCATCATTTGAGAGAAATTTCTCTTTCAAAAGTTTTAAAGGTCCACGAACAGAATGGCCAAAAACAAATTCAAAAGGACTGAAACCAAGAGATTCTTCTACATATTCTCTGACTGCAAATAGTAACAAATGGATGCCCTCATCCCAATCTTTTTCAGTGTCAAATCAATATGACCTTATCATATTTTTTAATGTCTGGTGAAATCTTTCTAAAGCACATTGACTTTCAGGGTGATAGGCGGATGACCTGTTTTGCTTGATCCCTAATTCATGCATAACCTGTTGGAATATACCAGACATAAAATTTGACCCTTGATCAGACTGAACTGATTTTGGAAGACCAACAAATGTGAAAAATTTTATAAGAGCTTTGACTATTGACTTTGTTTTGATGTTCCTTAAAGGAATAGCTCCAGGAAAACGTGTAGAAGTACACATAATCGTTAAGAGATACTCATTTCCTGACTTGGTTCGAGGTAAAGGACCAACACAATCTATAAGTATCCTACTGAAAGGTTCATCAAAAACAGGAATAGGTTGTAATTGAGCTCTGGGAATGGTTTGGTTGGGTTTACCTACCATTTGACATGTATGGCAAGTTTTACAATATTTAGAGACATCTGATTTGAGACCAGGCCAATAAAAATGGTTAATAATTTTGTGATAGGTTTTGTTTATACCTAGATGACCTGACATAGGACTTTCATGGGCTATACTTAGTATTTCATGACGATATGACTTTGGAACCACAATTTGGTGGTAAACAGCCCATTCATCATCAGCTGGGACATCAAATGGTCGCCATTTTCTCATAAGAATCCCATTCTTTATATAGTAACACATTGGGACTTGTGAAATTTCATCTTCAGGTAAAGCCCTAAAAAATAATTTTGAAATCTCAGGATCAGTTTGCTGTTCCTGGATAAGCTGTGACTTTGACAGTGTGTCGTGACCTTGGTCAATAGACCGTGGTGGTGAATGACAAGACATTGACGAGTCTGTCTGATTATCAGACAAACTGGGTTCAAGAGACTTTTTAATCTCATTATTAAAATATTGACCGATAAAAGTATCTGTCAAGTCAATGTCAGAGGTTAAGTTTTTCAAAATGGCCTTTTTAGCCATAGCTCGGGTAACTGCACAAGAAGGATACAAGTCAGGAATTTCCTGCTCGATAGGGTCATCTGTTTGACCTATATTTGGTGTGTCAGTTACAAGTGGATTAACCACAACCTTATCTCCAGCTAAGTCATTGCCTAGCAGTAAATGGACACCTTTAAATGGTAAGGAAGGTTTAATACCAATAACTACAGGCCCAGTAACCAAATCTGATGACAAATTAACATGATGGAGAGGGATATTAACAGTTCCACACTCTACACCCTGAATAAGGACACTAGTACCGGAAACAGTCTTCTCAGGAAAAGGTAGTATATCTGCTAAAATAAGAGATTGAGAAGCTCCTGTGTCTCTTAAAATTTTAATAGGGGTAGGTGGGCAATTATCACCTGAAAGTGATACAAAACCATTCAACATAAATGGCTCAAAAATCTCCATAGTAGAATCTGATTTGGGTTTTGTGACTATGTCAATTGTATTGGCTTTAATAGAAGACTGTGGCCTTGGTCTAAGAGTGGTGAGCCCTGTTGGTTTGGTCTCATCACTTTCTAACTTCCTTTTTAATTTCAAACATTCAGAAACAAGGTGACCAGGTTTCTTACAATAGTTACAAGTGGGTCGAGATAAGGGGTATTGACTTTTGGTTTCACTAGTAGAATTGGGTTTGGGTGTATTGGATTGACTGGGCATGCCAGATGAATTACCAGACATAGATTTATTTTGGGGATGGGAGGAAGTAGGTTTTGGTTTAGCAATAAAAGAAACTTTATGTGTAGTAATTAAGGTAGTAATTATCAGCCAGACGAGCTGCTTCCTCTAAAGTTTCAACTTGTTTTTCGTCTAAGAATGTCTTAACATCAGATTGAATACAACGTTTGAATTCTTCAACTAACATAAGTTGTCTTAGTTTATCATAATTTTGGTCTATTTTCTTAGAACAGCACCATCTATCAAATAACTGTTCTTTGTTTCTAGCAAATTCAACATAAGTCTGGTTAGAATCTTTTTTACAATTTCTAAATTTTTGTCTATATGCTTCTGGGACCAGCTCATAACCTTTGAGAATAAGTTCTTTAACAGTCTCATAATGATGACTTTGTTCAACACCTAGTTGTGTATAAATTTCACGAGCTTTGCCTATCAAAACACTTTGCAGAAGTAAGGTCCAGTGCTCTTTTGGCCAATTTAAGTTTTCTGCAACTTTTTCAAAGTGTAGGAAGTATTTATCAACTTCTTTTTCTTGAAATGGAGGTACAAGCCTAATATGTTTTGTAATATCGAAATTGTATTCAATCTTTTGCTTCGGCTGATTTGCTCTTTCTTGCATTTCTATTTCCCTCATTCTTAATTGAAATTCTCTCTCCTTCTCTCTCTCTCTTCCTTTTCTCTTTCTTTCTCTCTCTCTTCTCTTTCTTCTCTCTCCCTTTCTCTTTCTTCTCTCTCCCTTTCTCTTTCCCTTTCTCTTTCTTCTCTCTCCCTTTCTCTTTCTCTCTCCTTTTCTCTCTCTACTCTTTCTTCTCTCTGTCTTTCTCTTTCCCTTTCCTTCTCTCTTTTATGAATTTCTAATTGTCTGATCTGAAATTTTAAATCAAGTTCTTTCGAACTTGAAACTGACTGAACGTCAACTATCAGGGAAAGAGCATTTTCATTGAAAATCTCCTCATCAACAAAATATTGTACCAAAATGTTCTTAATTTCATGTTTACGCATTGAAGATTTTATTTCAGACAATTTAGAGTGCTTAGCAAGATTAAGCAAATCAATCTTTTTACCTAAATTCAATAACTCCACAGACGGTTCAGCCGTAAATTTATCTAAGTCAAAAGACATGTTTGTTTGTTGCTGGATTCAAGTACAAAATTGTATTATAATTACTGATTAGTAAAAATGTAGGAAAAAAAATTCAATAAGTGAAAACTAGACTGTCTGTAAGAAATTTTGACTAACAGGATGTATTTAAGATTTTATTCAAATTGTGAAAAGCAAACGTCTATGTCTTATTTTCCAATCGATGGTTAATCCCTAAAGGAAAACGAATGCGTTAGTCTATTTTCGAATCCCGGACGAGCCCCCAATTTCTGTCACGAGTCAGTCGTAATTAGAAAGTAGAAGTCAGCAACAAACGATAACAATTAACAGAATTTATTAACAAAAATATCAAATAATCAGTGACAATATTACAATAGTACAAAACAAAACCTTAGACGTTACATACAGAAGACAAATTATTCCAGTCTTAATTCCAGTCTAATCCTGATCCAAACTGAATGTAATCCAAGCACACCAAATGATCCTCACTTTAGTCTTGTCTGATCCGAATCCAAATGTAATCCAAGCACTTATTATGACACAAACACAAAATAATCCCCACTGTAGTCTGGCAATCATGTATTAACTAGTGAACGCCGAGATGTAAAGAGCTTTTTCTTTTATAATAACAGAGAAACTTCCAGAAAAATCATGTTAAAATCAGTTGCATAATTTCTAGTAATCAGACTGTAAAAAGGCCCGGAAACTTCCAGAACAATATTCCACAAGAGAGAATCCAGTTCTAAAAATAGCAACAGGGGAAAACCATTCAACAATAGATAAACACATGAACAAAGCTAGGAATAACTGGGTATGTACATAACATCATCCAAATGATGAATTTTCTATTTATAGATATCGAGAAACGGATAAAAACTATCGCAATAATTTTATCTCGCATGTCAACTTCGAGCACGGTGGAGAAATTTTGCGATAAAATATTAAGTTTATCGTGATATTTTTATCATGAATCTTTTCACGATCTTGATAAGATTTCTTAGAAACTTTTAATTTATCGCGATAATATACTAAAATTAGCATGAAAGCTATCTCGTATCTCGTGGCAGAAATCATCATGAAAGCTATCTCGTATCTCGTGTGCAAAAAACATATGAACTTTCATTAAAATGATGTATATTTGCATATATTTCCTGTTATTTTTCTGTTTAACTAACTGTTTATGGCTTGTTAATTCCATAACCTGAGCTGAATTTAGGAACTTTGTCTACCTTTTTCAAAGGCAAATTGTTCAGAAACGAGCGTGGTGTAAAATCCTAAAGACATGATGAGCTTTGAATGTGCAAAGTTAAAAAAAAATCTGTCCGGTGGAAAGAATTGTGATAAACGTCGTTAAAAACGTGGACATGTTTGCTCTGCGAACCTCTACGTGCCTACTTTCAAACGAGTTTGTTACAACGATATGACACCGTTACTATTTCTAACTGCTGCTCTTTGACTCATTACTATTTATCTATATATGTGTTTTCAGACGCACCAATATCAACTGTTTCTGAAGAGAAGGTGCCAGTTAGCAGTACAAAAGAAGAAGGAGAAGACGACGACATTGCTGGTGATGTTACTTTTAATTGTCCCTCTTCATATTGAACCACCAAAGGCTCTCAGTGTTACTATTCCCGTACCCCTAATGAAGTTTATTCTTTCTTCCTTTCTTCTTAAAGATATCTCTAGATTAGAAAAAATCACATATAATACATATGCAAACATTGGCCATCTCGATGAGTCAGATCATTTTCTGATACACAACAGGTGATCGCTAACAGCCGGTTGCTTAACAAAGGTTTATTTAAGATTGGAACAAGACCTAACTAAAGTCTGTGTATACTTGGATTTTAAGACGGTTTCCATAAAAAGTGATTAAGAGCGAGTCAACCTAGCCCTAGTCTATTCAGTATACTTTCAGACGATTTGTTACAACGATATGCCAGCGTTGTTTCCGCTACTTTTTTCAAGCGTTGCCCTTTGACTAATTACTATTCATCTATATGTGTTTACAGGCGAATATATCATTGATGTAGAAGAGAAGATGAAAACTAGCGATCCAAAAGTGAAAGGAAAAGACTTCCCTACAGCTGGTAATACTACTTTTAATTGTTCCTCTTCATATTGAACCACCAAAGGATCTCAGTGTTCATATTCCTGTACCCCTAATGAAGTCTATTCTGTCTGTCTTTCTTTCTTTCTTCTTAAAATTATTTCTAGTTTAGAATTAATCCCATATAATACTCTCTATCCTTTTATCAACTTTGATGCTGGCAAAACGTCTTCTTGAAATTCTCTTATGTTCATGACAGTCGTGATTCCTTGTGAACTCACCCATATGACAATAACAGCCCGTCATTCTATATAGAAATCTTCTTCAAAGGGTAAAGAAAATTTGATCACATCATTTATCCACGAATACAGAAAAACCTCTCCTCAAGATCCCGACTATACGAGCAACCCGATATTACGAAAGATTTTTGACAGAACGGATTTTTTTCTTCTTAAAGATCAATTATCATAAACCCGGGAATATAAGCAACCCACTATTCCGAAATTACAACCACCACGCTATTCCGAAATTACGACCACCATTTTCAGTACCAATACGAATTTACCCGTGGATTTTAACCCTGTGAAACGACCGCTCGATTTCAATAACTTCTTTACATGCAGCTAATTTTAACGCTTCCGTATTTGCAAACCATAGACTGTGCCACAGGTACGAATATTCTTGGGACCGATGGAATTGACAACCAATTATCGGTCTCTTGTATGTATATTGACCAATGATTGTAACATGATTGTGTTAATTAATTAGGATGTTACGAAACACAATCAAATGACCTGTGAATTGACATTTTTAAACCATCGATTTGGCCTTCACGCGGCAATCAAGCGTTTATTACGCGTTGCTGGACAAACATGTCTATATCCGGGTGACCAGGGTTCATTGTTTATCGCCGACTGATATAATTTAAGACGCTTTGGTTTAGTGGTGATCGAGATGGGATTATTTCTTTTTTGGCACTTCACATTACTGTTATCATACAGTAACGAATATGCATTCGTTAAAAGGTGACCACGAAGACTGTGAGGTCGACGATCAGCAGGGCTGTCCGAATAATCAACTCGGATGAAAATTAAAATAACAAAAGGGGATCCGTAGACGTCAAATGTTCAAAGATCGGCATGTATTCGAAAATCTTTCTTTTAGAATGAAATTCGGCACTTGGAGTACGAGTTCTTAAGACTACACAAATTGAAAAAGCAGATCATAAATGAAAGTATAACGAGTTCCATCAGTATCTAACATTAGATCATTTAGCTTTTAGATTGATTTAGTTATGTACATACCTGGTTATGATTGTTTTAAGTAGGCAATTATGAATTGACATGCTTTTACAGGTGGATTTATTTAACAAATTCAAGAAACATACAACGTGAAATTGTCGTTGGCATTTGTGTATACAGGCTTCCCTAAATGAAATGCATTTACTATTCACATCTGAATTAATTTCTTTTACCTTGCAGATAGAATTATATTCTATTTTAGCTCAACGTAGCACAAAGTGCTAAAGAGACCTGTATCATTTATGTGGACTCCGATATCGGACGTGGACTTCGGGCAAGAAGGGGCCATCTCAAAGTTAATTTTCGTTTACCCGAGAAGTTCAGACTGAGCAATCTAAATCCCCTTAATTCAAAGATAGCCATTCAAGTCATTTCAAATCGTTAAGTATAAATTAAAGTTTTAACTCTTCACCAGACAAAAAAAATCTTAGTTTGTGTTTGAAGCATCTTCAAGCAACATGCTAAGTGATGTTAAATTTGTGCAGGATCTGTCTTTGAAAGAGTAAGACAAGTAAGCGCACGTGCGTCAAGAAGAAACTACTGCTTTCCAGTATTTTCTTCTTTTCCCACAGCATTGTTCCTCAGGATCTTGGTATTGTTGTTATTGTTGTGAGGATGACAATCTGTCATTGAACTGTCGGTCCAGGAGTTAGTCGCTGGCAGAGAAATTGATAACAAAACTCGGTTAAAACCTGCCAGGTAGCTGTGTCGTTTGTTTACATTTTGTCTGATTTTATTTTATTTTTGTTCCCAGCGATTAACATATGGTTTGACTACGTGAGAACAAATGTCATCTCCACAATACTTTGTATACCTTTAAATGGTTCGATTTAGATTTAATTGTATTCTGACACCTGCTTTGATGATTTGACCTAAACTGCACCTTTAAGGTTTGATATATCAATATACTTGAAAAGATCGTAACAAAGGAGACCTTGCTCGTCATAATTTACTTTTCCTTTTTCCACAATTTTCTGTCAAAAGTGGACATGAAAGCCACTGTGGCAGGTAAGAAATAAAGAAGGAAATTGCAGTAACTTAGAAAAAATCTTTGAATGCGTCTGACGTCTTACAAGGGATAATTAAATTTCCAATACGTTAGAGTATCGGTTGGTCCAATAACCCATTTGGTAAGCCACCGATCCTAATATCAAAGGCTGTGGATTCGAGTACCACCAAAGATTTCGTCAGCATTTTGCCCCATCTCCCCCCTTCCCTCATACTGGACCTGGCCGATCTACTCGCTTAGGTTCATTCCCTCTGCAGAAGTAGACCGGTCGGGATAAATGGATAAATCGGTTGCAATAATTATCCATTCTATCTCGGGTTCGTTCTTTCGGTTACTGTACATCTATATTTGCCTTTGCTGCGGTCTGACATGGGGCATCCCTAAATCTCTCACCGATTAAACAACAGCTATCAATCTGAGATACAGACTATGTATTATGATATCTATAATATCTATAACATCAATTTGAAATGATTTGCAAGAGTAATCAGCACAGTCCTGCCATTCTCCACCACATCATATATATGTATTATACGTATACACACTTTTTTTTTTTTACAAATTAACAAGCTTTATTGTGTAGACATTGTTTTGATATAGCTTTTAGGTATATATGGTGCGTTCCATCCCAATGGAAACCATAATAGTTTAAATGGGTTACAGATAATTCTTTTGGGACACCCCGTATATGTTTTAAATATAACTGTGATTATTTGACGAGTAGGTTTGTGCTTATTTCCCCCGATTAAATCCGCATTTGGTTATATCTATCAGCACGTATAATTTCTTCGTTCTTGGTTTTGCATCAGAAATATGGGGAAGCCACGATGCAAAAGACATAGAAGCTCTGCATACTAATTTTATTCCTAGAATCTTAAATGTTCGAAGATCTACACTTCTAGTAACCCTATATGGTGAAACAAGTCGAATGCCACTTATTGTAAGTAGAAAGATCGACATGTTAAGGTACTGGACCCATATTCTCAAACAGCCAGAAAACTCCCTTGTAAAAACGGTCTACTTCTCACTGCTAAATGATTGTGAAAATGGTTATACGTATAGTGGGTGTAACTGGGCTTACATAATCAAAGATATCTTACAAAGAAACGGTTTAGGTTATATGTGGTTCTATCAAAACAACATATATCAATTTACAAGAAATAAAACGGCGATTGTTTGATTCTTATATACAGGCTTGGTCGACCAATCTAAACTTCTCTACAAGGTTAAAAACATACAAAATTTTTAAAGATACATTACAGCTAGAACCCTATCTTGAACCACAATACGAGCCTAAATATAAATTTGCACTTACCAGATTCAGAACATCGTCCCATGATCTAAATATTGAAAGGGGTAGGTTCGATAATATCCCTTGTGAAGAACGTCTTTGTACGAATTGTAATATGAGAATGGTCGAAAACGAGTACTATTTTGTATTAGTTTGCCCAAAGTACATTCAAATACGTCGAAAATATCTTGGCAAAAAATACTGCAGATGGCCTTCTATAGGAAAGTTCTATTCGTTAATGATGTCTAAATCGAAAAAAGCGATCATAAGCCTTTCTAAGTTTATATATTTCGCAAATAAATTAAGAAGCAGTTCGTAGTTCTATGAAATGCACTGGTTTAACTTTCATTATTGTTATTTACTTAGCGGTACGCTGTTAAGCGCTACCATGTACATGTGGGCAGTGCGGATCAAAATTAGACTGCATAGAACATGCGGTCCGATTTTGAACCTGCACTATCCATCAGGAAACAAGTCTGTTAATCCTTTGGCTGCTAATCGCGACTCACTGACCTTTAGCGGGCAGTGTAGATCAGGATCAGACTGCACAAACGTGCAGTCTGATTTTTGATCTACACTGTCCGCGAAGGAGATATTTCTCCCATAAAAAAATAATTTTGAAATTGCAACTCTTGAGTTTCTACTTTCCACATTAAGATATCGTTTAACTTACACAGCAAGATAAGGGTTAAACATATAAACATGTCTGGGCTGATTGTAGTATGTCTGATGTTAATTTCAAACTAGATGACTTTTTTGTATCGACCTTTGTAAAATATATCTGTTACATCATGTATATATTGTTACGGCTAGAAACGCTGTAAGTGTTTAAAGCTTCAATAAAGATTATAGTTTAGTATAGTAATTTGAAGTTTTGGTCAAAAGAAGAATACATGAAGTAAATAAGTGTACGAATGTATAATTTTGAAATTGTTTGTACACCAAAAACTATTGCATATTGCATACGATTTTAAATTCACTTTATTCCCTGGGATAGATATATTTCGTTGAAATGTTATTCCCAACATAAAAGGACTTTTTTGATAGAACCATATAAGTGGTATTGTGTTTTGCATGTATACGTTGCCTTTCTGTTATTGGTCCATAATGAAATTATACACTTAACCCATTTTTTCCATGATATGGTATTTCATTAAATAAAAACAATAATTATGCTGATTTCGTTGAAACGATACCCCTGCCAAAAAGACCTTTTCAAAAATTTACGCGACCGCGTCACTCAAAATCGCTTCCAGTCGGCTATTATGCATCAAATTAAAAAAAAATGTACCGGCGGAATAGGTTATTGTATACACGTATAAATTTTCGCAAAATTCCGTGCGATCGTAAATATTATCCCGGATGGACACACGGCCAAACACGGATAGACGGACGGACAACTCTGAAACTTTATTCGTCTGCCTACTGCAGGCGATTTAAAAAAAAAAAAACTTTAACCGCAAACTGTAACAAAGAACACATGATAAACAATGTGAATGAAGTTTCATAGAATCTTGTCCTGTAGTTAAAGAGATATTGGCTCCATAATGGAAATATACATTAAACCCCCTTTTTCATGGCACAGCGTCAAATAAAACAAAACAAAAAGTATGTCGGCGGACTATCGGCGGAATATCATTAAGGAACATATGTATGAAGTTTCATAAATTTTTGTCAAGGATTTTAAAAGATATTTGTCCGGACGGACGGACAGTCTGACGGACAACGCGAAAATTTATCCCCTCGCCCTCAGTGAAAGATAAATGTAAGAAAATATCTCATAACAAGTTAATGTGTTACGTTTATCGATGGTAACGATGCATGAGCATAGTTTGCCAAACTCAGCACTACTCTGTTGATTTGTTCTTGTGTTCAACGTTTCAGACTGAACTCACAAAACTAATGAATTTGTCAGTTAACTGTGTCTTAACTGAAGTCTGTTTATTTTTGAGATGATTCTGAACAGTCTGCCAACTCAAGATTTGAAAATTAAAAAAAAAACCCGGCCTGGTAACTCAGTGGTTAGTGTATCTGAATTGGTTGCGTGTTCGATACCCGCTCGAGGCAAACTTTCTGGTGGCAATTTAATACTCTCACCTCTAATGCATTGGAAAAAAGTAGCCAGAAGGTCAGAAAGAAAGTTTTGTCAGTACTCGTATAAGAAAGACAGGAAACACATGCGTAGGTGCACTGACCGCCGTGAAAAAAACGAACAAACAAACAGATAGGATATTAGTATATCACTTAAACCCGTTATGCTTCTTGAAATTCTTTTCAAATAACGAACCTTCTTTAAGGAGGGAAAATAACGTTTTATATTTTGAGCAAATTGGACGCTGAAGTTTGTCCGTGAAATCGCGGAATGGAGATAAAATAAGACTTAACTTTTGTAGATTTTGCATCCCTTTCGTGCAGGTGAAAGATCATAATTTATGAACTAAACTAAGGTTATGTTGTAGAAAAGAGGAAATAAAGATCGTCTGTAACCCTCGAAGTCCTTTCTTTTCACATGCGTATTCCTACTCAGGTAAATGAATACTAATTTTGAGATTTTCCCCCGTTTAAACCGAAGTCCACATCGGATATCGGTACTCCACATAAATGATACAGGTCTAAGGTGAGCTTTTGTAATCGCCCTATGGCCGTCGTCCATCAACAATTTCTTTAAACATCTTCTCCTAAACCACCGGGCCAATTTTGATGAAACTTGGCAGGGATGTTCCTTGGGTAAAGCTCTACCAAAAGTGTTCAAAGAATTGAATTCCACCCATAACACTGGTTGCCATGGCAACAAAAAAGAAAAAATATACAAAACCTTTGAAAATCATCTTCTCTGAAACTAGAAGGCGTAGAGCTTTGATATTTTGGTATGTGACATCTCCTAGTGGACCAAATTATGCCCCTGGGGCCAAAACTGGCCCCACTCCGGGGGTCACAAGTTTGAGCATAGGAACAAAAAGGGAAAAGTTTAAAAATGTTCTCCTCTGAAACTTGAAGACGTAGAGCTTTGATATTTAGTATTTAGCATCTCCTATTGGACCTCTACCAAGTTTGTTCAACTTATGCCCCTGGGGTCAAAACTAGAAGGCGTAGAGCTTTGATATTTTGGTATGTGACATCTCCTAGTGGACCAAATTATGCCCCTGGGGCCAAAACTGGCCCCACTCCGGGGGTCACAAGTTTGAGCATAGGAACAAAAAGGGAAAAGTTTAAAAATGTTCTCCTCTGAAACTTGAAGACGTAGAGCTTTGATATTTAGTATTTAGCATCTCCTATTGGACCTCTACCAAGTTTGTTCAACTTATGCCCCTGGGGTCAAAACTGGCCCCATCCCGGGGGACAAAAATTGGAGCAAATATTTGGTCTGTGGCATCTCCTAGTAGACCTCTACAAAGTTTCTTCAAATTATGCCCCTGGGGCCAAAACTGGTCCCATCCTGGGGGTCATAAGTTTGAGCATAGGAACAAAGAAGGAAAAGTTTAAAAATGTTCTCCTCTGAAACTTGATGGCGTGAGCTTTGATATTTAGTATTTAGCATCTCCTATTGGATCTTTACCAAGTTTGTCCAAATTATGCCCCTGGAGTCAAAACTGGCCCCATCCCGGGGGACACAAATTTGTGCAAATTTGTGACCGGGGGTCACAAGTTTAAACATAGGAATAAAGAAGGAAAATTTTGAAAATGGTCTTCTCTGAAACTAGAAAGCGTAGAGCTTTGATATTTGGTCTGTGGCATCTCTAGTGGACCTCTACCAAGTTTCTTCACATGATGACCCTGAGGTCAAAACTGGCCCCGCCCCGGGGTTACAAATTCAAACATAGGAACAAAGAATGAAAACTGTGATATTATTCTCCTCAAAAACTAAAAAGCATAGAGCTTTGATATTTGGTGTGTAGCATCTCGTAGTTGACCCCTACCTAGTTTGTTCATATGATGACCTTGGGTCAAAACTGGCCCCGCCCCGGGGTAATAAGTTTGAACATAGGAACAAAGAAGGAAAACTTTAAGAAATTTCTTCTCTGAAACTTGATAGTGTATAGCTTTGATAATTGGTATGTAGCATCTTCTGGTGGACCTCTACCAAGTTTGTTCATATGATGCTCCTGGGATCAAAACTGAACCTGCCCCGGGGGTGATTCACAAGTTCGAACATAAGAACAAAGAAAGAAAATTTTAAAATTCTTCTTCTCTAAAACTAGAAGGCATAGAGCTTTGATATTTGGCATGTAGCAATTCCTAGTGGACCTCTATCAAGTTTGTTCATATTATGCCCTTGGGGTCAAAACTGGCCCCCTGCCCCGGGGGTCAAAGGTTCGAACATAGCAATAAAGAATGTAAACTTTAAAAATCTTCTCAGAAACTTAAAGGTGCAGAGCTTTGATATTTGGTATGCAGAGTCCTCTAGTGGATCTCTACCAAGTTTAGTCATATGATGTCCCTGGCATCAAAACAGGCCCTGCCCCGGAGGTCACAATTTGGAACAAAGGAACAAAGAAGGAAAACTTTAAATTTCCTTTTCTCCAACAATGAATGATAGGGATTACTTGAGAACTATTCAAAAAGAGCTCATTCCTCACTTGAATAAAAATAGCAGCTTAGTTATACTTGGAGAATTCAACATTGATGTATCTGATAAAGAAAAAGACTTGATACAAACTTTAAGCAACAAATTTGGCTGTAAGTTGCTTTTAGATCAACCAACAACTGACAACCAATCCGCTTTAGATTTTGTTTTTGCTACTACCCAAGGCTCAACAGGTACCATAGAAACATACTGGTCAGATCATAAAATTGTTTACTGCCATACTTAAATATTGAACAAAGCAGACCATTATAGAAATGTACTATATTAGTCAAAACTTTATACCGTTTCAATATTTTCTTAATAAAAAAATTCCCTATTTTAATATTGTATTCTGTTATATTTTACCATAAATAAAGGATTAAAGAAATGCTAGAGGGAACACCAATTCACATTTTAAAAGTAACATTTATCAGAAGCAAAAGAATATATGAACCTCACCAACCCCATTCCCTGTCAAAGTCAAGACATTGGAGTAAGGTTAGGCTAAGTAGACAGTTTAAAGTTCATCACATTAACATAACAAAAATAAAACTATAGTCTCAGGTGAGCGCTCCAGGGTCAATGGCCTTCTTACTTTATTTTGACCTTGGTTTTCAATTCAGCGGTTCTTTTTTCACCTCGTCCTGTCCTTACAGAACTAACTTATCAGTTGTTCTGGGCGAAGTTTCTACGTGACTCATTGAACTGACACTAACAGTAGCTCTCGAGCGAGGCCTTGAATTTCAGATTCATTTTGGGACTTGCACGGGGAACATACAGCTTCTGCATATGTTAGAGTAGTTTGTCTAGTTGCTCTGGTCGTCCTTGACTCTTCACTGGCGTTACAGGTACCAGGGTTCGTTTTGACATCAATGCCCAAGGTCACCAAAACGGAGAAAAATATTGCCAATCGAAGAATTTTACTTACAGTCTTTTTTGACACACTGAGCGTTTGCAGAGCTGTTACTACCTTAATGAGGATATTAAATAAACCTATTCTACATCTATACACAGCAGTATCCATCCCCATAGTGTTCTCCTAATGTTTCTATAAAATTTCCTATACCCGTGCTTAAAATGTGTCCGCTATTACCAAGGGCCATAACCACCATCTGGCCGTTGTCCTACATTCCCTTTAATGCACATTCTAAAAATAGCACAGATTTGTGTGTATAGAAAGAAGAAAATGTATTTAATTGTACTTAACCTTTCATTCTTGTACTCCCGTGAGCTATGTAGGACCATCGTGAATGTTTCTTTTTTTTCCACAATGTTTTCAACTGCTCTAGGACAAAGTCAACCACTCACGGCACATTTCATTTGTTGTCCAATCATTGATTGCTAAACTCTCATAAGATAAAAAAAAATGTACACATGTCAAAATTGAAAGCATCTGCTGACGACAAACTCAGTATTGCTCAAATGATAGGGGTTTTAATTGAATGAACGTAAGACATTGTAGATAAAGGAGAAAATGGTGCTTACCAGCATTATGTCCCTTTCCCACAGTATTTCCAAAACAAAAAAACAAAAGAGTAGATTTGTTCAGATTAAAAGCATTTGCAGATAACAGCCTCGTTATGGTATGACTCATCTTTTGAAAGCAAAAAAGAACAACAATAGGAGGGCCGAGATGACCCTGGATCGCTCACCTGAGTTTTTTGAGAGGACCATCGCCATTCTTTAGAGGTATTGAAATTTCCAAGCGATTTTGAAAAGGTCACCTGTAAAAGTCATTTCAAAATCTGTCACCACCCCTACTATAATCACCACAGGATGCTTTTGATGAATCAGAATTTTGCAAATAAATTTTTGAATATATCACCTAAGGGCAGTTTCCTGAGGAAGAGCACATGCTCGACAGTGACTAAAAACAAAAGTCAAACAAGACCACCTCATGCAGGTGCCAACAAATGGCTGTTGTTTTTCGAAGGATCAAAATTTCACGAACAGCTTTTGAAAAGGGTCATTCAAGGATCATTTCAGAGAAATTATTTTAAAATCTGAATAGAGGTTTCATAGAAAAAAGAATTGTTTAGAGTTTCTTCGTTTCTTTATAGTGGAAGTAGCCCCCAGTCACTACATCCATGATTGGGATCAAAATTTCGCAAACAATCTCTGGACAGGGTCACGCAAGGATTATCTCTGTGAAATTATTTCAAAATCTGGCAAGCCATTTCGGAGAAGAAGAATTTTCAAGAATATCTTTATTTCTGTTTAGTGTAAGCAGCCCCCATTCACTAGAGTCATGTTCCTTGACGGATCAAAATTTCTTCGCGAACATTTTTTTGAAAAGGGTTACCCAAGGAACATCTCTGTGAAATTATTTTAAATTCTGAAGAGCGGTTTCAGAGAAGAATTTTTAAGAATTTCTTCATGTCCGTATGGTGCAAGTAGCCCCCATTCACCAGAGGCATGTTAAATGACAGATCAAAATTTCGCGAACAGTTTTTGAAAAGGGTCACCCAGGGAACATCTCTGTGAAGTAATTTCAAAATCTGACCAGCGGTTTCAGAGGAGAAGAATTTTTAGGAATGTCTTCATTTCTGTATAGTGCAAGTAGCCCCCATTCACCAGAGCCATGTTTATTCATGGATCAAAATTTCGCGTACAATGTTTGAAAAGGGTCACCGAAGGAATATCTGTGTGAAATTATTTCAAAATCTAAACAGTGGTTTCAGAGAAGAATTTTTAAGAATCTCTTCCTGTCCGTTTGGTGCAAGTAGCCACCCATTCACCAGAGCCATGTTTCTTGACGGATCAAAAATTACGAACAATTTATAAGAAGGGTCACCCAAGGAACATCTCTGTAAAATTATTTCAAAATCTGACCAGCGATTTCAGAGAAGACGATTTTTAAAGATTTCCCAGAAATTTCCATGGAAAATGCTCTAAGATATATTTTTGAAGAGAAATAAAGAAATCTGTCGTCTCCAAACGGCCCCAATTAAGTACGAATCCATGACCTCAATTTACACTGAGGATTTTATATAGGAAATCGTGTCCACAAGAAACGGCATTTTGAAATAGTTTTTCAAATGCGACCTTTTCACCTTTCATGATGTTTCTGTAAAGTTTTAGATAAGAAATCATCCATATGTAACCATTTTGAAGTAGACAGGTTCATACTACAGGAAAAAAGCAAAGTTGACTTGCTAAATTTTATTACATCTTTCCATCAGAAACGGCCTATGGAAACAAAGTTTTCAAATGCGATTTTTTTTTTCATTCTTTCGTGAAGTTTCTGTAAAGTTCTGGGTGAAAATTATCCATTTGTATTTATTCTGAAGTAAGTGGGTAATCCTAAAGATTTTTTTTTTTTTTTACAAATATCCGATTTCTTGTTTAATTTCATTACATATTTCCACAAGAAACGGCCTTTTGAAACAAAGTTTTCAAATGCGATTTTTTTCATCTTTTATGATTTTTTTTTTATAAAGTTTGGGATAAAATTTATCTATATGTATCCGTTTTGAAGTATACGGGAAAATACTACCGGAATGAAGCGAAACTGACTTGCTTAATTCTAATTACATCCATAGGAAACGACCTTTTGAAATGAAGTATTCAAATGCGATTTTTTACATAGTTCATGGTTTTTCCGTAAAGTTTTGGGTAAAAGTACCCATTTCGAAGTACATGTACATGGCTAAATATAAAAGGAATTTAGTGAAGTTGAAAATTTTATTACAAATATTCGGTCTTACGAACAAAGTCCTTAACAAAGAAACAAATGAACAATGCATAGCAGAAATACAGTGACGGGGCGGGATTCGAACCTAGAAAGCCTGGAGGAAAGGCCATTACCATAAGCACTGAGCTGAAGAGAATTCTTCCTAACGCAGTTGTTAGGTTTTGAATTTAAATCGGGATGAAGCCATGCATGAAGGAGTGGTCTCCCGTAACACCGTATTCTTGTTTGATTTTATTACACATTTCCATAAGAAACGACCTTTAAGATAAAGTTTTTAAATGCGATTTTTTCTTCATCTTTCATGATGTTTCTTTAAAGTGTTGGATAAATATCATCCATATGCCTTCATTTTGAAGTAGATGGCTGAATAAAAAAGGAGTATAGCGAAGTTGAAAATTTCGTTACAAAAGTCTGTATTCTTGTTTAATTTTATGTTTCCATAAGAAACGGCCTTTTCAAATAATGTTTTGAAATGCGATTTTTCCCCATTTTTCGTGATGTTTCTGTAAAGTTTTGAATGAAATAATCTACATGTATATTTATCCATTTTGAAGTACTTGCCTGAATTCTTAAGGATTATAGTAAAGCTGACTTGTTTAATTTTATTACATACACGACTTTCCATAAGAAACGGCCTTTTGAAATGAACTTTTCAAGGCGATTTTTTACATCTTTCGTGTCGTTTCTGTAACGGTTTGGATAAAAGGCATCCATATGTATTCATTTTGAAGTAGATGAGTGAATACTAAATGACTATAGCGAAGTTAAAAATCCATATTCTTCCATATTTCCTCCGTGCGCACTTATTTAAATGTTTTATGTCCGTATTTTATATCAACGGATTCGCTTTTACTTGGTTTTTTTTGTTCATTACCTATGGAGATACTTATGGGTCTATAATAGTTATTCTTCCCTTTGTCTTTAAATAACTGAGTCAATCATGAAGTAGACTTGTCCTTGGTCATACATAAAATTGACCAATAGCAAAGGGTTTCGGCTCGGATCGGTCCACGCAAGGAGTCCTTGGTCCACACTTCTCGCAGATGCATTAATCCCTTTTTCTCAGACCTTAGCTTAGGGTGCTTTCGTCCAGGCACGCTCTGCTTCATTTTCATTGATTTGTATAAATAATAACTTAGAGTCATTGTGACCTACTATGCACGACTGTTGGGTCAGACTATGCATGTCAGTATGTCAAAGCTGACTTCTCTTTTGTGCATTTTCCTAAAGCAAGCCAATACGTGTCCTTTAAATTCGCCCCAGTTCTAAGCTATTTCTATCTTACTTTGAATCTAAGAGAGCTCTCTTGTCTACCAAAAACATTTTATTCTTCTTCTTCTTTCAACACGTAGTTGCTGGTTATTTGCTTCTGAGAATCCTGTAACCAGTTATCATCACTTACCCTTTGTTGATGTTATGGTAATCAAAATGAATACTTCTATACCCACCGACATATATATTTAAAGTCTACAGACTTTACGTAGTATTTATATTTCAAGTCATGCCATCCAAAACATACTAAAATCAACATCCTATTTTCCTTGGCTCGTAGAATATGCACCATTGTTTCTGATATAAGTGTTCGTAATTCCAATCTATAAGAATTAGCTTCTTTATTGATTGACATGAACTATCCAATGCAAGTGATAACAACAGGATCAATAAAAGCATTACAAAGAAACAGTCTTTCAACAGTGAAAGAAAAGACTGAAACCCCTATTTTACCATTTGTATCCACCCACAATCCTACAAACAGTGAACTAACTATGCAGATTACTAAGCTTTAACTTGACTATTCTAAGCGGGGATGGAAAGATGAGAAAGATGAATAATATCATCACAGACACTAAAATCATAAAATGCAAAAGACAGCTCCCTAATCCTAAACGCCTCATTACGCGGTCGGAGTTCAGTCAAAGGGTAAAGACGACTAATGATGATTATGCACTTCAATAGCTCTACATATCATGCTTTTCTATATGTTTCAGACCTAGGTAAATTCATGTTAGTGACAACCTATGGCTGAGACAGAATGAATATTACTTCTTCTCTCAAGTCTTAAGACTGGTTACAATCATTTTCATACAGCTTTATATCATAATTTTATTTTGGTTTCCTGGTCATTTCGTGTAATATCAGTTGAAACAATAGCAATCGAGACGCTTTTAATAACAGTGAAAAAGTGCAGCATTATCCTTAGAGCGGAATAAGATAAGTTACTCAAAATTCTAATTTTTCTTCTGTAATGCCATTTACTCATAGTGTCGACCATGGCCATGCGGAAAAGCAGCTAATAGCTTAGGAAGGTTTTAATACAAAATGATGGTATTAGGAACTCAGGGAAAGGTGCACTGATTGTTGCAATACAACTGCAATAATTTTGATTATGCCGTTTAAACACCATGTAACTAGATAAGATACCTTGTTCAAGTACCAGTGTATCATCTTTGAAGGACAGTAACAAAACTGTAAGAATGAAGTTCAAGAGTCATGTACATTAATTTTTGTTTCCGATGTAATATTCTTTACGATGCAACATTGCTTTATGAAACAGAGGCCAATACCATTTAAATAGGAATATCATATACATGTGTATGTCGAAAGTAAAGTAAACATAGAATGTTAATAGATTCGATGGTTTTTAAATAGAATGTCTACTTATTGTTTTAGGTATTATATACCTCAAGCCTTAGCTGACTGAAATAGATCAATCTAACAAGCAAGTAAATATATTTAATCTCTCAAATAGAAAACTCAACGATAATGAAACCAGTCTACTGTGAGAAGGCTTCAAATTTAACCCAACTCCAACCAAACCCAATTATCACGAATTAGATTCCGATATTGCCGAATTTCATAGAAAACTTAAACTTAAGGACTTTTTTCAAGACAAAAACTCTGTAGAAGATAATTCACTGGTTAGAAATAAAAGCGACTTTCGTCTACAAAAGGGAAGAAACTTAGCTCTGGATACCTTTATCAACTTCACTACAATCATACCAGTCAACAAACATTTCGTTAAACCCAATATTTCGAGGAAGGAATGCGAGGCTTTTAAATCTTTACGTGACGAGCAGGATATTGTGATTAAAGAGGCAGACAAAGGTGGTGGTGTTGTCATAATGAACAGAGAATTTTTATAAAAATCGGATCGTAGACATGCTACAAGATAAAAATTTCTATGAAGAAGTGCCACACGATTGTTCTAAAATAACGATGAAGAAAATACGAAATGTAATTGGACTTACCCATGAAATAACTCAAAATGAAACCGATTATTGGTTGAATTTTGAATTAAAAACAAGTGCACTTTATGGCCTTCCTAAAATTCACAAAAGTAATCTAATCAAGAATGCATGTTCCGAGAAACCTGACAAAGATGTTGAAATAATTAATCCCGAAGATTTAACATTCAGACCTATAGTAAAAGGACCAGTGTGTGAAACACATAGGTTAAGTACTCTCGTGGACATATTACTGAAACCGTTTCTCAAATACGTCAAAATTTACGTGAGAAATGACAGTATATTCCCAAAACGATCAGTGAAGAAACAGTTTTAGTATCATTCGAAGTGATAAGTC
This sequence comes from Tridacna crocea, assembly GCA_943736015.1. Classification (NCBI taxonomy): domain Eukaryota; kingdom Metazoa; phylum Mollusca; class Bivalvia; order Cardiida; family Cardiidae; genus Tridacna; species Tridacna crocea. Next base: position 8,062,043 of record OX031071.1, read on the forward strand.
TATATACCAACATAGCACATGAGCTTGGGGGGTAGAAGCACTGGCATTTTGGCTTGAAAAATATTCTAAGTTAATCAACAGAAGGTTCACAAAAGAGTTCTTGGTAGAAAGTATTAAAATTATACTAGAGAATAATAATTTTGTCTTTAATGACCAGTTCTATAACCAAAAAAAGAGGCACAGCTATGGGAACTAAGTTTGCACGAACATACACAACTTTAGTCTTAGGTATCTTGAGGGAAAATTGTATTGTCGAGCAGGGGAAATGTTTAAAAACGGTTTTGGCGAGATGCTTAAAACTGACTGGAAAAGATTTCTTGGTGACTGCTTTGTCTTTTGGAAAAAATCCCGGAAAGATTTAAACCTCTTTTTTGAACTTCTGAGTGATCTTCACCAAGACATTAAATTCACCATGGAAATAAATGAAAAATCCCTCTCATTCTTAGATTCTTCATAATAAAAGAAGGTACTGAAATAATTACAGATATATATTTTAAAGAAACAGACATGAAACAATATCTAAACTATTTTTCCCGTCATCCTAAACACACAAAGAACAGTATTCCGTCGAATTTAGCACATAGAATATCCACAATTGTTTCTAAGTCAGATATTAGTATCAAACAACTAGAAGAACTCAAGCATACACTTATCACAAGAAAATATCCTTTATCGCTAACTGAATCAGGTATAAATAAAGCTCAAAGTATCCCAGAGATGCCCTAATACAAGTTAAGACCCACTCCAAAGAAAACATAATCCCTTATGTTTCAACTTTCAACCCAAATAATGCAGAAATGTTTGGCATATTCACAAATAACTTGCACATACTTTATTCTGATGAAAAAATGAAAAAGGTTTTAAATGGAACAAAATTAATCAAAAGTAAGAGACAACCACCTACTTTAAAGAACTTACTAACACGTTCAAAATTCACGGAAAGTAACAGAAATCAAAGAAAAGTTACGGACTGTGGTCGTCCAAATTGCAGTCTATGTTTATATATGCCCACTGGCACTTCATACAACTTCAATGGAAAAGTCTTCCAGGTAAATGCAGATATGACCTGTAATGTCAAGAATGTTATATATGTTATCACGTGCAATGGATGTGGAGAATACCATATTAGGCAAACAGGAGACAAGGTTAATAGCGTTGCTAACGTCATGTAATTATCCTTCTTCCGATTACATGACGTCACTGCATAGTTACTTTACCCACTGATGAGGCGTTAGCCGAAACATGTTCGGTTTTATTTAGAATTTATCAAATGTTATGTACATACCCAATTATTCCTAGCTTTGTACATGTGTGTATTTATTTTAAATGGTTTTCCCCTGTGGCTATTTTTAGAACTGGATTCTCTCTTGTGGAATATTGTTCTGGAAGTTTCCGGGCCTTTTTACAATCTGATTACTAGAAATTATGCAACTAATTTTAACATGAATTTTCTGGAAGTTTCTCTGTTATTATAAAAGGAAAAGCTCTGTAAATCTCGGCGTTCACTAGTTAATACATGATTGCCAGACTAAAGTGGGGATTATTTTGTGCTTGGATTACATTCAGTTTGGATCAGGATCAGACTAGAGTAAAGTGGGGATTATTTTGTGTTTGTATCATATAATTAGTGCTTGGATTACATTCAGTTTGGATCAGGATCAGACTGGAATCAAGACTGGAATTATATGTCTTTCGAATTTAACGTCTAAGGTATTGTTTTGTACTATTGTAATATTGTCACTGATTATTTGATATTATTGTTAATAAATTCTGTTAATTGTTATCGTTTGTTGCTGGCTTGTACTTTCTAGTTACGCCTGCCTCGTAACAGAAATTGGGGGCTCGTCCGGGATTGGAAAATAAGACTAACGCATTCGTTTTCCTTTTGGGATTAACCATCGATCTGAATATAAGACATAGACGTTTGTTTTTCACAATTTGAATAGAAATCTAATACATCCTGTTCGTTAAAAATTTCTTACAGACAGTCTAGTTTTCACTTATTGAATTTTTTTCCCTACATTTTTACTAATCAGTAATTGTAATACAATTTTGTACTTGAATCCAGCAACAAACAAATATGTCTTTTGACTTGGATAAATTTACGGCTGAACCGTCTGTGGAGTTATTGAATTTAGGTAAAAAGACTGATTTGCTTAATCTTGCTAAGCACTATAAATTGTCTGAAATAAAATCTTCAATGCATAAACATGAAATTAAGAACATTTTGGTACAATATTCTGTTGATGAGGAGATTTTCAATGAAAATGCTCTTTCCCTGATAGTTCACGTTCAGTCAGTTTCAAGTTCGAAAGAACTTGAATTAAAATTTCAGATCAGACAATTAGAAATTCAGGAAAGAGAGAAGGAAAGAGAAAGGGAAAGAGATAGGGAGAGAAGTAAGAGTAGAGAGAGAGAAGGAAAGAGAAAGAGAATAGGAGAGAGAGAGAGAAGAAAGAGAAAGTGAAGAGAGAGAGAGGAGAGATAATTCCATTTAAGAATAGAAATGCAAGAAAGAGCAAATCAGCCGAAGCAAAAGATTAAATACAATTTCGATGTTACAAAACATATTAGGTTTGTTCCTCCATTTCAAGAAAAAGAAGTTGATAAATACTTTCTACACTTTGAAGAAGTTGCAGAAAACTTAAATTGGCCAAAAGAGCACTGGACCTTACTTCTGCAAAGTATTTTAATTGGCAAAGCTCGTGAAATTTATACACAACTAGGTGTTGAACAAAGTCATCATGATGAGACTGTTGAAGAACTTATTCTCAAAGGTTATGAGCTGGTCCCAGAAGCATATAGACAAAAATTTAGAAATTGTAAAAAAGATTCTAACCAGACTCATGTTGAATTTGCTAGAAACAAAGAACAGTTATTTGATAGATGGTGCTGTTCTAAGAAAATAGACCAAAATTATGATAAACTAAGACAACTTATGTTAGTTGAAGAATTCAAACGTTGTATTCAATCTGATGTTAAGACATTCTTAGACGAAAAACAAGTTGAAACTTTAGAGGAAGCAGCTCGTCTGGCTGATAATTACTACCTTAATTACTACGCATAAAGTTTCTTTTATTGCTAAACCAAAACCTACTTCCTCCCATCCCCAAAATAAATCTATGTCTGGTAATTCATCTGGCATGCCCAGTCAATCCAATACACCCAAACCCAATTCTACTAGTGAAACCAAAAGTCAATACCCCTTATCTCGACCCACTTGTAACTATTGTAAGAAACCTGGTCATCTTGTTTCTGAATGTTTGAAATTAAAAAGGAAGTTAGAAAGTGATGAGACCAAACCAACAGGGCTCACCACTCTTAGACCAAGGCCACAGTCTTCTATTAAAGCCAATACAATTGACATAGTCACAAAACCCAAATCAGATTCTACTATGGAGATTTTTGAGCCATTTATGTTGAATGGTTTTGTATCACTTTCAGATGATAATTGCCCACCTACCCCTATTAAAATTTTAAGAGACACAGGAGCTTCTCAATCTCTTATTTTAGCAGATATACTACCTTTTCCTGAGAAGACTGTTTCCGGTACTAGTGTCCTTATTCAGGGTGTAGAGTGTGGAACTGTTAATATCCCTCTCCATCATGTTAATTTGTCATCAGATTTGGTTACTGGGCCTGTAGTTATTGGTATTAAACCTTCCTTACCATTTAAAGGTGTCCATTTACTGCTAGGCAATGACTTAGCTGGAGATAAGGTTGTGGTTAATCCACTTGTAACTGACACACCAAATATAGGTCAAACAGATGACCCTATCGAGCAGGAAATTCCTGACTTGTATCCTTCTTGTGCAGTTACCCGAGCTATGGCTAAAAAGGCCATTTTGAAAAACTTAACCTCTGACATTGACTTGACAGATACTTTTATCGGTCAATATTTTAATAATGAGATTAAAAAGTCTCTTGAACCCAGTTTGTCTGATAATCAGACAGACTCGTCAATGTCTTGTCATTCACCACCACGGTCTATTGACCAAGGTCACGACACACTGTCAAAGTCACAGCTTATCCAGGAACAGCAAACTGATCCTGAGATTTCAAAATTATTTTTTAGGGCTTTACCTGAAGATGAAATTTCACAAGTCCCAATGTGTTACTATATAAAGAATGGGATTCTTATGAGAAAATGGCGACCATTTGATGTCCCAGCTGATGATGAATGGGCTGTTTACCACCAAATTGTGGTTCCAAAGTCATATCGTCATGAAATACTAAGTATAGCCCATGAAAGTCCTATGTCAGGTCATCTAGGTATAAACAAAACCTATCACAAAATTATTAACCATTTTTATTGGCCTGGTCTCAAATCAGATGTCTCTAAATATTGTAAAACTTGCCATACATGTCAAATGGTAGGTAAACCCAACCAAACCATTCCCAGAGCTCAATTACAACCTATTCCTGTTTTTGATGAACCTTTCAGTAGGATACTTATAGATTGTGTTGGTCCTTTACCTCGAACCAAGTCAGGAAATGAGTATCTCTTAACGATTATGTGTACTTCTACACGTTTTCCTGGAGCTATTCCTTTAAGGAACATCAAAACAAAGTCAATAGTCAAAGCTCTTATAAAATTTTTCACATTTGTTGGTCTTCCAAAATCAGTTCAGTCTGATCAAGGGTCAAATTTTATGTCTGGTATATTCCAACAGGTTATGCATGAATTAGGGATCAAGCAAAACAGGTCATCCGCCTATCACCCTGAAAGTCAATGTGCTTTAGAAAGATTTCACCAGACATTAAAAAATATGATAAGGTCATATTGATTTGACACTGAAAAAGATTGGGATGAGGGCATCCATTTGTTACTATTTGCAGTCAGAGAATATGTAGAAGAACCTCTTGGTTTCAGTCCTTTTGAATTTGTTTTTGGCCATTCTGTTCGTGGACCTTTAAAACTTTTGAAAGAGAAATTTCTCTCAAATGATGAAACACCTTTGAATTTACTACAGTATGTTTCTGACTTCAGAAATAGACTCTCTAGGGCATGTGAGGTTGCTAGGGCTAATCTTAAAACGTCTCAGGGCAAAATGAAAGCAAAATATGACAACCATGTTATTGATAGAAAATTTAAACCAGGTGACAAAGTCCTTGCTCTTTTGCCAATACCTGGCAGACCTCTACAGGCAAGATATTTTGGAACCTACAATATTGACAAGAAAACAAGTCATTTAAATTATATAATTAATACTCCAGGAAGGCGTAAAAACAAACAAATGTGTCATGTAAATATGTTAAAGGAATACATTGACAGAGATAGCTCTATTTCAAAACCAATAACAATTGTAAACACTGTCCCACATGAATCAAATGTATTTGAACTTGAAGTAAATTCTGACTTTATTGATAAATCTGATCCTGGTCCATCTAAACTCGAGAATTCTGATATTTTGAGAAACCTTGACAACAAACTTTCTCACTTGGAACCATCACAACAGGAAGAGCTGAAACAGTTGATACATGAATATGAACATTTATTTCCTGATATCCCCACAAGAACTGATAAAATCTATCATGATGTCATTGTGGAAGATTCTAAACCAATAAAGCAACATCCATATAGAATGAATCCTTTGAAACAGAAATACCTCCAAGATGAAATAAAATACTTGCTGGAAAATGACTTTATTGTAGTCAGTACTGACTATCGTAAGGTGAACTCTGTGACAAAAACAGACTCTTTTCCAATACCAAGAATTGATGACTGTATTGACAAAGTTGGAAATTCGAAATATGTCACCAAATTTGACCTGCTAAAAGGATTCTGGCAAGTTCCACTGACTGATAGAGCAAAAGAAGTATCAGCCTTTGCTACTCCAAACTGTCTGTACCAGTACAAAGTTATGCCGTTTGGGATGAAAAATTCTCCTGCAACGTTTCAGCGACTTGTAAACAACGTTATATGTGGATTAGATGGCTGTGAAGCATATATTGACAACGTCATCATCTACTCAGACAGTTGGAGTGACCACTTTCAAAGAATCTTCGACCGACTCAGTAAAGCGAAACTGACTGTGAATCTTGCAAAAAGTGAATTTTGTCATGCTACTGTAACATTTCTAGGACATCTTGTGGGGCAGGGTAAAGTTAAACCTTTAGAAGCTAAGGTCAATGCTATCTCAGAGTTTCCTGTGCCTAAATGTAAAAGACAGGTGTTGCGATTTCTTGGTATGGCTGGCTACTATAGGAAATTCTGTAAAAATTTCTCGGGTATTGCTGAACCTTTAACAAATTTACTTAAGAAAAGCACAAAGTTCAAATGGAATGACAAATGTCAAGATGCATTTGATCATCTAAAAGCCATACTAAAGAGCGCACCAGTTCTCTTGGCACCTGATTTTCACAAATGTTTCAAATTAGCTGTTGATGCAAGTGATGTTGGTATTGGTGCTGTTCTTTTACAAGAAGATAATAATGGTATTGATCATCCAGTTTGTTACTTTTCTAAGAAGTTTAACAAACATCAGAAAAATTATTCTACAATAGAAAAAGAGTGTCTTGCTTTAATTCTAGCAATCCAGTAGTTCGAAGTTAATTTAACCTCTTCAACTTCACCAATTTTTGTATTCACTGATCATAACCCTTTAAGTTTTCTACACAAACTTAAGAATAAGAATCAAAGATTACTGAGGTGGAGTTTATTGCTTCAAGAGTTTAATCTTGACATAAGACACATAAAAGGGAAAGATAACATTATACCAGATGCTTTTTCAAGAGTTTGAAAATGCCAAATTTGGTAGCCCTAGGCCCTATGGCTAGGTAGAAGAGGAATTTTAAAGTTCTCCGTAAATAAGCCCATGTAAAACTTGTGACCTCCCGGGGCGGGGCCAATTTTGACCCCAGGGCTATACTTTGAACAAAAACTTGGTAGAGATCTACTAGATAAAGCTACATGCCAAATTTGGTAGCCCTAGGCCTTACGGTTTCAGACGAAAAGATTTTCAAAATTTTTCAGTTTTGTTGCCATGGAAACCAGAGTTTTTGAAGGAATTAAATTCTTTCAAGAAATTCTGAAGAGGACCATGGCAGGATCATTTCTGTGAAGTTTCATCAAAATTGGATGGGTAGTTTCAGAGAAGAATATGTTTTTAAAAAAAAGTTGACGCACGGACGCACGGACACACGACGGACAACGGGCCATGACATAAGCCCGCTGGCCTTCGACCAGTGGAGCTCAAAAAGACAGTCAGCCGTATAGCAGACAGAGTCAGGAACGTCATTGAAGGGGATCGGCTAATGGCTGTGCGAGAGATTGCGGAAACTGTCGGAATCAGCAAGTCATCTGTTTGATAATCTGTCCACACTTTATACCTATTTCCATTTCATTAATAAAAGGAAATTGCTTCCAAATAATTTGTCCATTCAAACTTTTTTTAATCAAAATTATCGTTTACATAGCATCTGCAGTTTGAGCTCGTTTTAACTTTCCATTCATCAGACGAGACCTATTGCGTGTCACTGTGATTCGAAAAACAAAGCGACCGATTCTTATTGACAGCTTGGAAAATATTACCTTCCACCAGGATAACGTTCCGTGTCACACTTCTAAACACACACTATTGGAAATGGATCTTTTGGTTTTTCAAAGACTTGAGCATGCCCCTCATAGCCCTGACCTAACCCGGCTAGATTTTGCCGTCTTTCCCTATCATAAGTCACAGTCACGAGGACATAGGTTTGAAAACTTACATACATCCCCAAGTTTCAGCTGCAGGTCGAGCAAGAATTACACCCCTTTGAATTTATCGATAATCTGGTCAAAAAGGATTTCCGATAACGGCTTGTCATATAGAATTTCAGAAGGGAAATTTTTTGATCGACTAAAACACCTTTTTCTTCTAAAATGATTAAAATCTATAACGTCTTGAAGTATTCCGTAATATCTCTACGTCACTTCAATATAATTTTAATTTCTGTAGCAAAATTGGAAGTTGCGTCCATTTTGATTTAAAGTTACTTACACATTCTCCTTCTTACTTCAATAGAAAGGTTTAAGAAATTTGCTCTTGCGCCGTTTTTGACGCTCAATAACATAAAAATAAATATCAAGAAAAAAATCTATAACGTCATGAAGTATTCTCTATTTTGTTGTGATTACGATCAAAGTATTTGTTTACATTTGTTACATTGAGAACTTGTGTCCATTCCAGTTTAAAAACGACACTATTGTTAATTTTTGTATAAAAAATGCTGTCTCGAGCTAAGTGAGACTGGGTGAAAAGATTAAGCAACGGACAAAGGGAAGAAAAGAACAGATGACATGATAACCTTGTCTATTGTTTTGTTAAACTTGGGTCCTTTTTCCACACATTGTCCAAATACATAATGATTGTGTTTATCATTTTTATACAAGTACGTGTATATGGTGTGCGGTAAAAAAGCCAGAGGCAAACAGCCATAGGTAAAAAGGCCATAAGTAAACAAACCAGAAGTAAAACGGTAAAAAAGCCATAGGTAATAAAGCCACAGGTAAACAAGAGGACCGTGATGATCCTATATCGCTCACCTGAGTACCAAGCTGTAAAATCAAACTTGTGACCCCTCGTCTGGGCAAGTGTTGACCCCAGGGACAACCTAAGAAAAAACTTGGTAGTGGTCCACTAGGAGATACTACTTACAAAATATCAAAGCTCTACAGCTTCTAGTTTAAGAGAAGTAGAATTTTAAAGTTTTCCTTCTTTGTTCCTATGTTTTGAACTTGTGACCCCTGGGGCAGGCACGTTTTGACCCCAGGGGCATAGTATGAAGAAATTTTGTAGAATTCCACTAAGAGATGCTACATACCAAATTTCAAAGCTCTACGCCTTCTAGTTTCAGAGAGTAAGAAATTTAAAGTTTTCCTTCTTTGTTCCTATGTTTCAAACTTGTGACCCCTGGGGCGGGACCAGTTTTGACCCAAGGGGCATCATATGAACAATCTTCGTAGAGGTTCACTAGGAGATGCTACATACCAAATATCAAAGCTCTGCACCTTCTAGTTTCAGACAAGAAGAATTTTAAAGTTTTCCTTCTTTATTTCTATAATTTCAAACTTGTGACCCCTGGGGCGGGACCAGTTTTGACCCTAAGGACATCATATGGACACTCTTGGTAGAGGTCTACTAGAGAGACGCTACATACCAAATATCAAAGCTCTACACCACCCAGTTTCAGAGAAGAATTTCAAAGTTTTTTTTTCTTTGTTCCTTTGATTCAAAATTGTGACCTCCGGAACCGGGCCAGTTTTGACCCAAGGGACATCATATGAACAATCTTGGCAGAGGTCCACTAGGAGATGCTACATACCAAATATCAAAGCTCTGCACTGTCTAATTTCAGAGAAGATTATTTTTAAAGTTTTCCTTCTTTGTTCCTATGTTTCAAATTTGTGACCCCCAGGGAGGGGCCAGTTTTGAGCCCAGGGACGTCATATGAAGAATCTTGGTAGAGGTCCACTAGGAGATGCTGCATACCAAATATCAAAGCTCTGCACCTTCTAGTTTCAGAGAATAAGACATTTAAAGTTTTCCTTCTTTGTTCCTATGTTTCAAACTTGTGACCCCCGGGGCGGGACCAGTTTTAACCCCAGGGGAATTATATGTACATCTTGGTAGACGTCTAATAGGACATGCTACATACCAAAAATCAAAGCTCAACGCCTTCTAGTTTCAGAGAAGAACAATTTTGAAATTTTCCTTCTTTGTTCCTATGTTTCAAACTTGTGACCTCCGGGGCGGGACCAGTTTTGACCCCAGGGGCATCATATGAAAAATCTTGGTAGAAGTCTACTAGAAGATGCTATATACCAAATATCTAAGCTCTGCACCTTCTAGTTTCAGAGGAGAAGATTTTTAAAGTTTTCCTTCTTTGTTCCTAAGTTTTAAACTTGTGACACCCGATGCGGGGCCAGTTTTGACCCCAGGGGCATGAAATGAACAATACTGGTAGACGTCCTCAAGGAGATGCTACATACCAAATATCAAAGCTCTGCGCCTTCTAGTTTCAGAGAAGAAGATTTTTAAAGTTTTCCTTCTTTGTTCCTAAGTTTTAAATTTGTGACCCCCGGGGCGGGGCCAGTTTAAACCCCAGGGGCATCATATGAACATTCTTGGTAGAAGTCTACTAGGAGATGCCACATACCAAATATCAAAGCTCTACGCCTTCTAATTTCAGAGAAGAAGATTTTCAAAGATTTTGATATTTTTTTCCTTTTGGTTGCCATGGCAACCAGTATTATGGCTGGAATTCAATCTCTTGAACAACTTTGGTAGAGCTTTACCCAAGGAACATCCCTGCCAAGTTTCATCAAGATTGGTCCAATGGTTTAGGAGGAGAAGATGTTTAAAGAAATTGTGGACGATGCACGACGCACGATGCTCGACATTGGGCGATCACAAAAGCTCACCATGAGCACTTCGTACTCAGGTGAGCTAAAAGCCAGAGCTAATTTAGTAGTATATGGTGTAGAGAAAACTTTTTATTTCAGAAAATCTTTAGAAGTATTTTAGGGAAAAGTAGAAGCCAATTTTTCCTCTTCCTACAATGCTTTATATCCTATCTTGAAGTGTTGTAAGCAGATTATTTCAATATGTAAGAGTAGCTGTTTAATAAGGGGAACTGGTCGAAATTAAAACTTCTCCAGTCTTCAGCTGCTTTCTTATGAAAACATTTTAAGAAAAGGAGAAACTGTCGATAACAAACAATTTCTCCTTTTCCAACATTTCCCTATATTGATGTGTTGTATGCAGATTCTTTCAATATTTAACCCTTTCCTATACAAAATAATTTTAGACAGGTCTCCTTTTACTTTTCTTGCTCATAACAAACAATTTCTCCTTTTCCAACAATGTTTTATATCCTATCTTGATATGTTTTATGCATGCTCTTTCAATATGAAAGAATCTAAATTCAGTTGTTTGATAAGTAAAACTGGTCATACTAAACACTTTCGCAAATGCAGCTGATGACTTTAGAAAACATTTCGGGAAAAGGAGAAACTGCTCAAAGCAAGCTATTTCTCTATTTCCCACAATGTTATATACAGACTTTCAATACAAAAATAAACAAATTACAAACATGCAAACTGTTATTTTACAAGTCAAGTCAAGTCAAAGTCAAATCCTTTTTTTGGCCAAAAACATTGTGTTTTATTGCCTTAGAACATGAATATGCATGGTATATTATCAATTACGAGAAAAGTATAAAGTACATTTGGAAAAAGAAGAAAAAAGGTAATTGTATTATTCCAAATATGTTAAATAAATCAATTTATGGTCTGACGTAGATCAAAAGCAATATAAACAAATTTAGCCAGTTTGTTAAGCAATACAGTCGATGAACTGGTTAATAAACGAATAAATTTTTTTTGTAGGCCATCTACAGTAATACTTTGATAATATTTCCAATCTAAGTTGTCGATAAAACGGACAACCTACAACAAAGTGATGCTCGTCCTCAACAACATTTATATTACTTTTTGTACATATTCTTTCTTTACATGGAATACCATGACGACGTCCAACCTCTATTGCTAAATTGTGATCTGAGCATCTCAATTAACATAACGCCTGTCTATGTTTTGAATTTGAAACACATGCTAAATAGTGTTCAAATAGAAAATCATTTTTAAAAAGTAAATATGAATCAAGTTTGCTGGACGCTTGGATTTCACCAAAATGCTGTTGTAAATATTGGTCATATATTCGCTGTGTTACAGCGGATATATGTGCATTATTTACATCAGTGTTGCGCCACAAGTATTGAAAACCGAGATTGTACAGAAATTGCTTAATATTACCAGCCCATGTTTTACAGAAATTTGTATCATTATCATTAGTACACCCAATCAAAATCTTAGACATTAAACTGTCTGGAGACTGGGTAACTTTAAACCAGTAAGTTATAATTCTAACTTTACGCATAACATATAAAGGAAAACGGCCCAATTCTCCATAAATAGCCGCAGTTGAAACACTACGGTTTAGCCGAAGAATGTTTCTCATAAATTTCAAATACATTTTTTCTATGTCAGGTGACTTATGAAAACCCCACACCTCAGAACTATAAAACAATATAGGGCTTATCATAGAATCAAACAACTTAAGTTTATCCTTAATATCAACGTCTACTTTGTTAAAAAGAGCATACAAAGAAAAAAATGCTCTATTGGTTTGTTCTGATAAAGACTTTTGTGCTTGATAACAACTACCATTGCTCGATAAGGTTACGCCTAAATATGAAAATTTGGAAACATTATTCAAGCGTTTACCGTTATAATAAAACTGTATATTTCCTTGTCGAGGTCCCGTTTTAAATATCATAACTACCGTTTTCTCAACATTGACGCTAATGCCCCATTTAACGCAATAACTATGTAATTGATTTAAAGGACTTTGTAAACCTTCTGGGGTATATGATAACTAAACTGTATCATCAGCAAATAGCAGTATAAAAATCTTTAAGTCCTCTATGGTAAATGCATCATTATCTTGTATCACGATATTTTCATACATGTCGTTTATGAATAAAATGAACGGAAATGGTGATAAGGGTTCGCCTTGCTTGACACCTGAATTACTCGCGAAGAATTCTGAATATGTACCATTCGACCGTACGCAAGACTCTACTGTGTGATAAATAGCCCTTAACATCTTCACAATTTTGGTAGATGCGCCGTAAGTAAGTAGTTTTTGCCAAATGCCGTTTCTGTAAACTAAGTCAAATGCCTTCTGAAAATCGACAAAAGAGCAATACAGCTTTCTCCTCTCCTGATTAGTTACTTTCTTTACAATTGAACTAAGAATGAAAACGAGATCAACTGTACTACGCTTTTGACGAAAGCCGTATTGACAATCATGAATGATATCATTAGATTCTGCCCATTTTCGTAAACGGTTATCAAGCATTATAGAAAATATTTTTGAAAAGATACTGGTTAAAGTTATACCTCTAAAATTATTTGCATCACTCAAATCTCCCTTTTTAGGAAGGGGAGCGATGATACCCTTAGTCCAGCTTACTGGATATAAACTGTTTGTATATATGAAATTGAATAAATTGCACAAAATAGGATTCATGAATGTTTTACACTCGATAAACATTTTCCGGTAATAAATAATCGCTTTTTCTCTTTTTTAAAGAATTAATGGCTGACGTTACTTCTTCCTGGGTAAAATTATTATCAAGCGCCGGAACACTAATAGTTTTAGAGTTACTGTCATTTAAGAAAGATTCAGTGGAAGAGTTCGTGAAAAAGTTGTCGTTAGAAAATAAGTTTTCAAAGTGTTGATACATAGACGAAATGTCGGCTTTTGGACTTATGTCGCGAGATCTCATTTTCTTAATTTCGATCCAAAATTTTTGTGGACTTTCGCGTGACAAATTATGCAAGGTACGCTTCTTTTCATAATTGTATTTACGTTTTGCAATCTTTTTAACATTACGATAATTATTGCGACAAGTTAACATCACTTCTCTATTCCGAGAGGATTTATATTTTTTTGTAAGCACGACATGAAAAACGAAGTTCGCGGCGAGCTATTTCACAAGCCCCGTTAAACCACGGGCTATTGAGTTTTCGACTGTTTATAGAGGGGCCAGTACCGCCCTTTTTACCAAATATGGTAAATACGCAATTATAGATAAGATTAGACAGCTCATCGATACCCTTATCTACAATCAGCTCCTCACGAGTATTTTTTTTTTCAACAATGGAGTTAACGTCACATACTTGTGAAAATAAGAGATTGTAATAATCTTGAGCAAGTTCGGGCTTCCATTTTATACCTTTGTAATCGCACTGCGAATAGTTATGGGCGCTAGAATTGACGCTATTGTTCTCAATATGGTAAACATTTAAAATTAATTTTATAGGTGTATGAGATGAACAAGATTGGAAATCATGCACAATGAAATAACTGATACATGGAAATAAGTCACAAGGGAATACAACATAGTCGATTAGGCTAACCCAAAGTAGACATATATGTCTAATTGCCTACGGCCAAGTCGTCCCCTACGCGACCGTTAACTATTCTCAAATTAGTGTTTTTACACAAATGTAAAAGTTTTATACCCGACGCGTTTACTGTTTTATCTAAACGATATCTATGAAGTTTGTCATTGGGTAACGAACGAGTTTCATTGTTTTCAAAATATCCCTCCAAAACGGTCAAATCCTCTAAATAGTCTGATCTTTCGCCACAACGTGCGTTTAAATCGCCAATAATGCAAAAATTGCCGTAGTCAGAATACCTTAGGTATTTTTCCTCAAGAATCTGAAAATAATCTGTGTCATTCAAATCAAAATAACGTGAACTGCCCGGGGGAACATAAGCAAAACAAATATACATATTGTCAGTAATACTGAAAAAGTCATGCTTTAGCTGCACAATAATCAGACCCTTCTCATCCTTTTCCACAATGTTTATCCCTTCCTGTAATGAAGACTTATAAAAAAGACCTACACCACCATGGCCTCGTTTCACAATGTTTACTAAACTTTCGGGTCTAGGAACGAGGACACTTTCATAACCCTGTAAACAAAAATCATCATAACCCTTTTCCCAGGTTTCAGAACAGAAAATAAGATCATTATAATTTTGAACAACATTCAGGAAATCCGAATCGTTCAGACAGTTAGATAACCCTTCTACATTCCATGAAATAATACTCAGTTTATACTTTTCTCCATTTTGCTAATCACGGTTACTGTTATCTTTCGCAACATACAGTTTATTGTCGATGTAAAGTTTGTCGTGCACCAAAACTGATCTGCTACCCTTGTTACGAGCCGCAGTCAATACAGGGAAAAGTTCCTTACAAGTCAAAGTTTTAATAATAATTATGCAATTTGTCTATAACAGTTTGAAATAATACTGTAAATTATGTATAAGGGCATATCCTGCACCCATTATTGGTTTTAATTAATTTATCAGCAAGTACTTGTAATAAATAAACAAATATAATTTTTATTGATTACCAATTATTTTGTTGTCCATCCTTTTTGATAATAAATCTTTATTTTGATACCACATATGCTATACACAGAGTATGATTAATTCTTTTAATTTACATGATACATGTAAATGTAAATTGTATATATTTTTATATTTTCTTTCGTCTTAATATCCATTACACACACACACACAAACCCACACACACACACACACACACACACACACACACACACCCACGCCCCCACACCCACCCACACACACACACACACACACACACACACCCACACACACACACACACACACATATATATATATATATAACACACCGGTATTTTTTTTTTAATAAACCATATATATTAAATTAGCTCTGGTTTTTTAATAAACCATATATATATATATATATATATATATATATATATTAGCTCTGGTTTTTTTACCTATGGCTTTATTACCGTTTTACTTCTGGCTTTTTAACCTATGGCCTTTTCACCTATGGCCTTTTTACCTATGGCCTTCTTACCTATGGCTTTTTTACCTCTGGCCATTTTACCTAGATTCCGTGTATTTTATCTGCAACAGTGAAAACATTTAAGAAATTTGTAAGAAACGTTATCTTCCCAGTATCGTCTTTTTTCAGAAAGTAATTTCATTCTTTTTGTGGTTTGTTAGCATAAATTTGCTTAAATTGGATTTTTTTTCTTTTTTTTTTTTTTTTTTTTTTTTTTTTTATTCTTTATTTCTAAAGAAGTTTAAGATTGTTTTACTATTGGATTATTAAAATAATTATGATAATAGACCAAAAGTAAACTGCACAAGAAATACAGTCAATAGACCAATAACAAAACAAGCAGTCTGATCCTGAGCCGAATCGGTTTTATCTTATGTGTCGAAATCCTTTTGGTTTACAAAAAAAATGACGTTGCAATATCAATATGTGACTGAAATCAGTAGAAAACAACTTGCGTTTTGGGAGTATCGATGCGACCCGTACAGCACATTCTGGAATTTTAACGGTCCTGAATAAAAGCTTATTAGACAGTGTGAAAAAGGCAGACATTCCAATAGCCAGCATTGTTTCCCTTTCCTACAATGCTTTCTGCTCTTTTAAAGCGAAGAATATCAATTAAGTTACATTTGATTTATTTTCTGAAACTACTTTTTTCAAAAGTTGGTGAAGTCAAAAAGTTCTCTATGTAGGAAAAAGATTTGAATTACTGATTTTATGAAAACACATGAAAGGGAGAAAATACATGTGATCAGCTTGAAAATAGCGAGGAAACATAAATATGTGAGCTGTCGCCATAAAATACTTTTGAAATGGCATTAATCATCACACATTTGAAAGTAAAAAGCTTAATAGTGTTAAACTGGACTTTAAATCCTTAGAAATAATTTCATAAAAAAGTCTGATCTTATATCGGATCTACACGATACTTGATGCATTTTTCACTTGGATGCTGTCATGATCAAATAACCAGGCCATAAACTTCAGTCCATTACTATGTAGGTACTTGTATATTGTTACGGGAGACCACTCCTTCCTGCATGGCATACTCCCGATTTAAATACAATACCTGGCTACTGCGTCAGGGAGATATCTCTTTGGCTCAGTGGTTAGGGTATTGGCTTTGCGTCCGGGAGTTCGGAGTTCGAATCCCGCTCCGATCCTTATTTCTGCCATGCATTTATTCATTTGTTTCTTTGTTACGGACTTCGTTCGTAAGAATATCTAAACGAATATAGCATGGGGTCCGTGTGTCAATGTATACCATTTCGTAACACCAATCAAGATACCCGATAGGCGTCTTATCTAACAGTGACACTCGGTCATGATTGGGGAACTCCGGCACAATGCGAACGATCAGGAAAAAAGAAAAAAATATGATAGCTGCTTTAAATAACTTTAAAAAAAAGATAAAAATGTATTTTCTAACTGACTGAAAACTACGCCATATTACAGATCAATAAATAAGCTTTCTGACTTCAAATGAAGATAATTTTGATTTTCCAACACAATGTGCAGGCTGATTTCCGTTTACTGTGTGCTCACAAAACACACTGACTTCTTTTTTTAAGAAAATGACGAAATTATTTTAAACAGAACTGACCTATTGAAGATAAAGATTAAAAAGTACAATTTGTATTCGGTTGTTTTGTTTATGATAGATCAGACGATACCCGTGTGGTCTGATCTACCATCACACTTTTCCCATGTACGTATTTATGACGATGCTATACGAAACAATTACAATAAAATGCAATCTGCTGACTATGTAATAGCTCTGTGCTACAGCAGTTACCGGGTTTGATTTGCAAGATAAAGTTGACCATGAGCTTAAACAAGAAACAATTAGGGAGTTTCGCAGACTGCAGACCAGCTTGTTTACCAACGTATACGACAAGTGGGTTGTGCGACGTCAAAATTGCATCGATCACCACGGCAGGTATTTCGAAAAGGAGTAACGGTAATGACGTTGATGTCTTAATTATTATGAAAGTGTGGGCTGGGGTTATATGATTGGTGCAATTTAAATTTCTCTGTGCTGGTTATATCTTAAGCTAGTACGTTGAAATTTCACATTGTCACAAACCTTTGTTCGTATGCTATTCAGAGCGTTTGTCCCTAATATTATAATAAACAATTTTATTAGAAGAGTCCACGCTACTTTGGGACAGCCCTTGTAGCTTCTGATTTTAGCTCACCTGAGCACAAAGTGCTCAAGGGGAGCTTTTAGGATCACCGGGTGTCCGTCGTCCGTCATGAGTCATCAACAATTCTTTAAACATCAACTCCTCCTAAACCGCTAAGCCAATTTGGACCAAACTTGTCTGGAATGTTCCTTTGGAGTTAACAGAATTTGATTCCGTCAAAAACTCCGGTTGCCATGGCAACACAACGGAATTTTTTGAGAAATTTTTTTAAAATCTTCTCTGAAACCGCTGGCCAGATTTTAAAATAATTTCACAGAGATGTTCCTTGGGTGACCCTTTTCAAAATTGTTTTCGAAATTTTGATCCGTCAAGAAACATGGCTCTGGTGAATGGGGGCTACTTGCACTTTAGGGAAATGAAGAAATTCTTAAAAAGTCTTCTTCTCTAAAACCGCTGGTCAGATTTTGAAATAATTTCTCAGGGATGTTCTTTGGGTGACCCTTCTCAAAATATGTTCGCGAAATTTTGATTGGTCAAAAAACATGGCTCTGGTGAATGGGGGCTACTTGCATTATAGGGAAATGAAGAAATTCTTGAAAATCCTTCTTCTCTGAAAGGGCTGGACAGATTGTAAAATAATTTCACAGAAATCTGATCTACAAACAGTGTTTCTACAAAATAGGAGATAAAAAGCGGGGGTCACCAGCTTTGGGAAAATTCTATGTATATTAATTTTGTTTCCGTACACCCTACATTGCAGCAGTTCCGGATGAAATTTCACCTATGAAAAATAAATCTGTGTATATTTCTTTTAAATGACAAGAGTTATAAGCAAGTTTTATGTCATTGCATTGGTGAAACATCAAATGTAATGAAAAAAGAATTTAGAGTATACTGTGTATGAATTTTTAAAGAAAAAACCCTTAACGTATGGCTAAAACACATTCATTTTAGGAAAAACAAAAACAAAAACAAAAAAATAAATAAAGAGTATCATTTATTTTTTTTTTTCAAATGTTCTAACATCCAGATTGTTCTTTTTATTTTATAAATGATATTCAGAGACTAAACTAAAAGAATCAGGCTTAAAACAAATAGGTCACCAGCCTTAGTTTTTTCAGAAAACGCATTTTAAAATTGTGGGTGGGGCACTAACTATTGAGTAAATGTAGGGTTTGTACAACACAAAGATATTATATGAAGTGAATTATCTCAATGATTTCAATAATACAAGGATATTTATAAAAATCAGATTTGTTGGTCATAATTAACCAGTTCATAGCTTAAAATGTAATACAGATATTAGCATTTAACCCATTTCCAGACGACTAATTTTAGACTATTTTAAATTTGACGCGTTTGCAGACACTAAACTAAAACCTGTTATTCATGTATCACAGTCCTTTGATGGGTCAGAAATCTTTGTGAGAAAAAGAGGAATCAATTATTAGGAGAAGTTTCTC
Source organism: Tridacna crocea (assembly GCA_943736015.1). Taxonomy (NCBI): domain Eukaryota; kingdom Metazoa; phylum Mollusca; class Bivalvia; order Cardiida; family Cardiidae; genus Tridacna; species Tridacna crocea. Next base: position 8,081,115 of record OX031071.1, read on the forward strand.
CTTTTTACATTAGTGTTTTCTAATGTTGTCTGCTACAGACTCATAAGGCTAAGGGCAACATGGTAAAGGAGAAAGAGTTATATGGAGACCCTCGTTTTCTGCAGGATTTACAGAGTGACATAATTTTGGACTAGACCAAACTGAAAGCATCTGCCTCTAAAATGATGTTTCAGCTCGACGATACGTCTGCCAAATAGAGCTCTGGTAGTAGCATCTGTATCCATAATACATTGTTAGGTGACGTATTTAGGTGCTTCACTTTGACTTTAAGTCAGATCTTTTGAAAGCATGATTTTGGATTCGTGTCTCGCATATAATCATTTGGCTTCATAAAAATACTTTTTTCTTCCTTTAGCTGACATGAAACGACCCATTTTAGTTCTTGGTTTATCCACTCTGCAGACATTGACGAGTGTGGCAGGATCAATTGTGTTAGGTGTTAGGTACTCACCGTTTTTAAAGTAAAAGGTGAGCGTGATAGTTACACGAAGCTTGAAAATAGAAACTGTCGCGAACGTCTTTAAGTCAAAAACAGTGAATGATACCGCTTGCAATTTCCTAAAAAGTCACATTGGACTACAATTTGTGTATTCGCAAAAGAAACTGTTTTAAAACATTATTTAGATAAAATGAGATAAAAAAGGTCGATTCTTTTTCTCTCTTTTTCTAAATGAGCATCTGCAGGTGTGCAGCATCATTCCGACACGTTTTACTTCATCTCTAAATATTGTTGCAATGTTACTGGCTAGATATGTGTTTTCTTTGTCAGGTATACATAGCTGTTTAGTATGGTCTTTTGTTCAGTTTGGATCAACATAGAATTCTTGAAATTACTATAAACCCCTTAAAAACATTCCTGTATCTTCTGGAAAATCTTTTTATTATCAATATTGCATTATAACATAAGAAGCGTAAAAAATAAGTTAAACTTTATCAATGATGAATTTTTAGATTATAACATATTGTGCTTTACAGAAACCCATCTTAATAATATAATTAAAGATGACTTCTTATGTTTGTCAGACTCATTTGACAAACCCTATAGAAAAGACAGAACCAGCCATGGAGGTAGTATTCTCGTCTACATGAATGAGGATCTTGTTCATTCAAGAGTTGCTGATCTCGAGGTGTATTGCAATGAATCAGTCTGGGTGAAAGTTATTATAAACAAGAGGGCCAAGATGGCCCTGGGTCGCTCACCTGGATTTCTGAGAGAACCATAGCCATTTTTTTCAAAATCTAAACAGCCATTTCAGAGAAGGAGAATTTTTAAGAATTTCTTCATGTCTGTGAAGTGTAAATAGCCCACAGCCATCAGAGCCATGTTTCTTGATGGATCAAAATTTCTCGAGCAGTTTTTGAAAAAGGTTACCAAAGGAACATTTCTGTGAGATTATTTCAAAATTTGATCAGCCGTTTCAGAGAAGAAGAATTTTAAAGAATTTCTTCATGGCAATATAGTGCAAAAAGCCCCCATTCACCAGAGCCATGTTTCTTGATGGATCAAAATTTTGTAAACAATTTTTGAAAAGGGTCGTCCAAGGAACATTTCCGTGAAATTATTTCATAATCTGACCAGTGGTTTCATAGAGGAAGAATTTTTAAGAATGTCTTCATTTCCCTATAGTGCAAGTAGCCCCCATTCACCAGAGCCATGTTTCTTGACGGATCAAAATTTCGCGAACAGTGTTTGAAAAGGGTCACCCAAAGAACATCTCTGTGAAATAATTTCAAAATCTGACCAGCGGTTTCATAGAAGAAGAATTTTTAGGAATGTCTTCATTTCCCTATAGTGCAAGTAGCCCCCCATTCACCAGAGCCACATTTTTTGACGGATCAAGATTTCACGAAGATATTTTGAAAAGGGTCACCCAAGGAACATGTCTGTGAAATTATTTCAAAATCCAACCAGCGGTTTCAGAGGAGAAGATTTTGAAAGAATTCCTTCATTTCTGTATAGTGCAAGTAGCCCCCATTCACCAGAGCCACATTTTTTTACGCTTCAAAATTTCACGAACAACGTTTGAATATGGTCACCCAAGGAACATATCTGTGAAATTATTTCAAAATCCGACCAGCGGTTTCAGAAGAGAAGATTTTTAAAGAATTTGCTAAAAAATTCCATTTGATTGCCATGGCAACCAGACTTTTTGATGGAATCGAATCAAATTCTGAGAACAACTTTCAAAGAGGACCTCCCAAGAAACATCCCAGCCAACTTTGGTCAAAATTGGCCCAGCGGTTTAGGAGGAGTTGATATTTAAAGAATTGTTGACGACGCACTGACGCACGACGGACGACGGATACCGGGTGATCCTAAAAGCTCCCATTGAGCACGTTGTGCTCAGGTGAGCTAAAAAGAGCTATATTTAATTGGTCCCTTTTACAGTCCCAGAACGGCCGATGTTGATTTTTTTAGAAATCTCAATCTTAATATTGAAGCAGCATTTAATATCTCGAAAAATGTTATTATACTAGGTGTTTTAAACGAAGACTTGCTGAACGTCAATTTCCATAACCTAAGAGATACTCATATTCTTAATTCTATGATTAATGTTATTAATAACTAGACAAAATGCTATTCTTGACCTTATTCTAGTCCCAAACGATATGGAAGTTTCAGACTCGGGCATTATTGTATTACCACAAGAAATAAGTGACCATTCCGCCACTTATGTGTCAATACCTTTTTCCTATGAAGTTCAAGAAAGTCATGAAAGAACTATTTGGTTATTTAAAAAAGCACATTTTGAAACGTTAAATCAAAAGATTTTTAATTATGATTGGAATATTTTGCTCAATGGTTCTGTTGACGAATTATGTGAATTTTTTACTGAAATCTTTATTGAAATAGTTAAACAATGTATTCCTTGTAAAAAAAAGTATGTGTTCGACCGGACGATCAGCCATGGTATGATAATTATGCAATTAGAAGACTTTCCCGAAAAAGAGATCGAACAAAATGCTTAGGCAAAGCTTCAGAAAAACCCGCTCTTTGGTAAAATACAAAAACATATGAAATACAGTTAACAATATGAAAAGATCCGCCAAAGAAAACTGTTTTAAAAATTTAGAAAATAATTTAACGGAGCTCAATTGCAATGATATAAAGGGGCTTTGGAAAATTATTAAACACTTTGTCAAAAAGCACAGTTCTGTTTCTTGTTTTCCACCTTTGAGTGAGACGCTTCCAAATGGGGACAAAATTTGGCATACTTCTCCAAAACAAAAGGTGAATTGCTTGAATAGTTACTTTGCAGAAATATCAGCCGTTGGTGATAGTAACACTGTACTGGGAAAGATTGGAGTCAAGAAGAAAAATTTTTAAATTACATTTTATGTTCAAAGTGTCAAATAATCTTGTCCCGCATTACATAGGAGAACTGATCCCTCCTTTGGTTGGTAATAGAACGCAATATGGGCTTAGAGACAGCCAAACTTTTGATAACTTATATACTCGGACAAGTTTATTGCAAAAGTCATGTATCCCTTCTTCTATTTGTCTTTGGAATACTCTCGATCAAGAAATAAGAAATAGTCCTTCGATTAGTTCTTTTAAATCCAAAATAAGTAAAAAGACGAAACCTACAAAAATTCCAAAAATCTACTGTATTGGAAATAGAAATATTTCGGTTTTACATGCACGGTTAAGCTAAAGGAAGGCCTCTATCAAAATCATTTGAGATTGGACCCTTTATGTGACTGCGGTAACGAAATTGAAAATGCAGAACATTATTTCTTTAAGTGTTCCAGCTATACAGATATCAGATCCTCGCTTTTCAGGGCAACTAGAGTTTTTCATCCTTTGAGCGTTCACAAATTACTGTTTGGAAATGCCAACTTGAGTTACGAACAAAACTGTTTACTTTTTGAGGCAGTTCACTCGGACATTAGAGATACCAAGCGTTTTGTGTAATTTTTTTTATTTGTAGCAATTCTACTTTTTACTGCTTATTAGAGCATCAATATTCTACAGTGATCACCATCTTGTTTCCGATAAACTCTCTCTCTCTCTCTCTGCCTGTGTGTGTATATGTGTGTGTGATGTGTGAGCATGTGTGTGTGGTTTTTTATGCCATTGCAGAATTAGTATTGAATGTATTGTAGGGGAAGGACTGATTCTAAGTTGAAAGAACAAGTGGTCCAACCCCATTTCTTCTTGTTGAAATAAAATATGTTTAAACTAACAAAACAATTCCTGGTTTTTAGACCCTGAGATAGGAGCCTTTTGGAAACAATGTGGGAAAAGGAGAAAATGCTGATAACCAGCATTTTCTACTTTCCCCACAATGTTTTCTACTTCCGTTTTCGCGTTACGTTTAACGCGTTGCGTATTTAATACACTTGCAGGCGAAAATTGTTGCCAAAATCTGATTTTCTCTGAAACAGTTGAGAACAATATCAAAAAGAATAATAAATGTCAGCTTTTTTGGCATATATTTTTTCGAAAGCTGTCCGTCTGGGGGCCACAGGAACATGAAAGTTTCTGATGTATGGTTTTAAGACACTCTTTCCTGAATGAGTTATGTTATAAAAACTGTCACCAAACAATTTATCGTTAGCTCGCGTTTGTTTTCAGTACCGTCAGGACTTTGACTTTGTACACATTACAGTGTAGGCGGAGCAATGTTCGGAAGGAGGGAGAAAAAATTCTATACAAGGGTAGATTTCCACGAGGGGTTGGGGATGTCGGGGCCAGTTTCCTGGAACCGGTTACTTAGCGCGTCTTACAGACTGGCACATACAGGCTATTCGTATGACTTAAAAAAATATTGAAAAACGGTAAAAAATATACTCTTTTATGATTTGAGAACATTGGTATGTAAGGCACGTTGATTAACCCTTAACTCATTACCAAACGACAATATTTTAGACTGATCTAAATTGAAAGCATTTGCAGACGACAAACTAACAATGACTGAAAATTTTAAATTTGTTGTGTGAAGGTCACAATGTTTTCAGTAGGCTTCTTTCTCAGGGGCGTCAAAAGTAGGGATTGTGTGGTAATGGGTTAAGCAGCTTAGCCCGACCGGTTTGCGAGATGATGAGGAGATATTTCCCACAAAAATAACTTGAAAATACATGTAGCAAATTTTGGATTTCACTATCGATTTGAAAGCTTCGCTTACTTTAATCAGCAGATTTAGGCTTAAGATCATGAAATGCAATTTCTTTTTCTATTCATATGATCAGGTCTCCAAAGCGAATTGCTACCGGCATACAAAAAACGGCTGACCTACTTCATTGGACTTGGAAACAAGAGATTTCAACTACTCTACAGCGCTACAAAGGATGAATTTTCAGTAAAAGAATTTCATAAAAATTGCGATAACAAAGGACCGACTGTAACAGTTCTGTCTAACGGGGAACATGACGTTTTCGGTGGTTATACGTCTAAGGGCTGGGCTGAGGTCGAAAGAGGTTACGTGTCGGACCCCACGGCATTCCTCTTTCATCTGAAAACAGATGAACAGTCCTGGAGATTCGACAAATTTCCTTGCAGTGACACAAACTATGCCATTTTCTGTGATCCGAAAAGAACGGCTGTTTTCGGAGAAAGACCTGACTTTCATTCGACGAGTATGCGTGCACACTGGAAACATTCACGTACTCTTCCGTCGGGCGTATCAATCAATATCAACAGTTACGACATGAAGAACGTAGATTTGGCATTCCTTTGTAATGCTGTGACTAAAATTGAAGTTCACAAGGTAAAAGGTAAATCATTTCGCATTAATTTGATTACTTTTTCATGATAATATATATATTAGTGATGGATAAATGTTTTAAGGTATCTGATATGCTTTTTTTCGCTAATAGCAACTTTATCTTCCTTAAGAAAGAAAGACGTGGTTTCATCACTAAGCATTTGATTGACTTCGCTATGTTATATGTTTCATTATTGGTTTTAATCATGTAAGGCACATTCAAAATAAAGAAGAGTTAAAAATGATCAATATGATGAATACGTAATTTCTATTAATTTGTAAACAAATTGAAGTTAGAAATACTATAAAAATCATGGGTACATTTTGACTACACATTGGGTACGTTTTGACTCCACTTGGGTACGTTTTGACTTCACTTGGATAAGTTTTGACTCCATTCGAGTACGTTTTGGTTTGGGTACGTTTTGGTTTGGGTACGTTTTGACTGTTATCCCCCGACAGTGCAACTGTCAATGTACGGTCGTAATTGCTGTATTTTACCTTGCGTTTCATATTCTAGGTTGTATTTACTGTATACAGAGGGGATGAAATATCCTTGTCGCCACTGTTTTAGGGTCCGAACAAAAGCAGTAATCAACATTTTAAAGGTGGCCCTTCAGATTTTGGGTCGAAAATTTTACAAAAATGCAAAAAAAAAATCATCCTTATACTACCAAAGCCTTTTAATTTTCATTCATAAAACCCCAGTAGTTGAAAACTGTCCGACAACACAAGAAATTAGACATTTACTACGGCCCAGGTTGACACCAACGGGAGACACGTTCTATTTTTAGATCATCAGTTCGTTCATTTACTTACAAGAATACACAGAAGAAGGTTCAAACATAGCGTCCGAAGAAGACATTATGGAAACTAACTATTTCATGTTTGTTATGACAGGGAATTTAAGCGTTATTAGTCACGTATCAGTCACTTGACATTCCACAATGCTTTATTGACTTTTGGCGCGAAATCTAAAAATACTTTAAGAGGCTACGTAGCCTTTTAAGGGAATACCATCAAAATTTTTTTTTTTTTTTTTTTTTGTAATTTTATGAATCTTAATTATTAATAATTTGTATTATTTTATCATATGAATTGCCGTGATATATATATTTTGAATCTTAATTAATAATAATTTGTATTATTTTATCATATGAATTGCCGTGATATATATATTTTTTTAATTTGGTGAGATGTAAAAATTCTAAATACCCACCTTTAACTTTACTGATGGTAATCGTTATGTACTTTCGGTTTCTATCCCAGTCACGTTCGCCATTTTCCTATAGTACGAGTACTTCAAACTGAAGCGGATTAAAGACCTAAAATACGAGAATTGATGGCAAAAGTTCATGGATGATTTCCATAAAATCATGTATGTAAACGTTTGCATGCAGTTTAAGATGCTAGCAAAGTTTTTTGATGTGTAATGGCATGGTTTTCGAGTGCTTTGGATTGTTTTGGGTTTTTTCGAGTGGTTTTGGGGTGTTTCATCCGAGACGTACTTTACAAACCAGGTCAAAGCTGCGGAATGAGACAAATTTTCAAATATAGAGCGAGTTCTGCGATATTTAACTCTGAAATTCATTTTTTACATGGTTTAGAAGAGCTGATCTCAAATGACGTCACTCGAGTGGAAATTCCACCCTTATACGCCAAGCTCCACCGTCTCGATACATGAATCCCAGACCGTCGTGAACGCAGTCCAAGTTAATGAATATTCATATATTTTTCTCGGAGGGGGGGGGCGGGCGGCAGGTGTCCCACCGAAAATGCACTTGTCTTCTGTGATACTTTGATTTCCGGATTTCAGCGGATGTTAGCCGTTTACAAGAAAAGTCAACGTTTCCAGTTCTAACTATGAGTTCTCCACATTTAGAACCTATTTTTTAAATTCATGTTTTTTTTTTTTTCTTTTTAATTTATGTATGTATTTTTTGACTATTTATATTAAACCTTTATTTCTTTCTCACATTTGTTGAATAGAAATGTTGCTCATGGTATACCTAATGCTAGCCAAAGATCGACTGACCTACCAGTAAACTGATAGTGTGTTGTCAGCCACTCGTATCTAAATCATACAAGATACATGATTTTAGTATTCGCCTTTTATGTTTCACCGCAAACATTTGACAGATTGTCTTTGTATCAATGCTTTTTGCATGGTTCAAATGTATAAATTATTTGTCGAAGAGATATTGACTCATGCTGTATTTACAAACGCATTCGTTTTAACTGACTTTTGCATACAAATGGCGGAAATCTCAATTGAAGTTTCAATAACGTAATTTTGTAACGCTGTATTTTTGATACGATCTTAATTAAGACATGAGAAAACCTGGTCGGATCTTTGTGCTTTTGAATTATTACCGATACAGATTTACATGTATTTTGTAAAAGCCGTGTGATCATTTTACAAGTGCATAGTATTGCTACATATCTGCTTTTATATTTACATGTACACAACCTGGCACTCTATTTATTCAAAATTATTGCCTTAAGGACTAGATCTATTAAGGATTAAAATAAATGCCTATTTTAATTCCAGACGACGCTATCCACACATTTAATCATGACTTTTACATAAATTTTACATAAATGCTGTGCAATATCAAACCAGTCCTATACACGAATCCGATAACCACATTTTTGCCAAAATTCCAGGGGGTGGGGGGGGTCCGGATACCCTTCTCTGGATCCGCCCATGTTATAAGATCACAGTATTTACAATACAGACCTCGAGAGTTGATTGACCATTAAGATAAGCTAATTATAAAGCCATATTAATCCGCAATCCCTTTTTTAAACTCACGTTAAGCACTGATGGGGGAGACACCTAAGCTGAATTGTGTTTTATTTACCCATCCAAACAAAGATGGATGTTAAATTTTTACAGATGTACAAAATAACCGCAAAACTTTTAAATTTTAAATTTGAGTCACTTTCTCCTTTTTCTAGCGTAGGTATATCAATAATATGAGTTAACGGGTCCAGTCCCAAGATAAAGAGCAAATTCCAGACATACCAAAGAAAAAGTAGTTCTACAGCGATTGGGTTAAAAGCAGAGTAACTGCACCTCTTTTATGAAGTATATACGACGTTTTTGATCCAATTTTTAGCATGATTCTTCAACCCACTATAGACAGCCCCAACTCATCCTGAGCTCCTTGAGCTCATCGCAAAAAGTCGAACGTTTTGACAAACGTGCGACTTAAAAATTGACTTTTATTCCTCACTGTATTCCTCACCAAAAGTAGATTTCAATTATGATTAAATCTAACTTCTGTTCTGATCAAAAGGCAAATTATGTTAATTAACTGTTTACCACACAATTCCGAGTTTTAACGACCGTGAGGTAACAGCCTTTTAAAGACGTGGTGGGAAAAGGAGAAAATACTGGTAAACAGCATTTTCTTCTTTTCCCACAATGTTTTCTATCCTATCAGAGATCTACAGCTTATTCGTACCAAATCTCTCCCCTGCAGTTTATTTCAATGTGAGACAGTCTATAACTTTTGTTTAGGAGTGAGTTAAGTACACGTTTGACTTAGTCGTATTAAAATGGATTAGCACATCTGCCGTTTCAAAGGGTATGTCGGTAAACTTTTCTAACCTAGTCTCCATAATGAACCGGTTACGGTGCTTCTTTCCTACTTACTGTATCCCTCACAGCCTCAAGTCCGCCGTCGATTTTTCGGTAGGAAAGCTACATGCTGTACTGACTTTCTGATTCGGCGATTTAATCTGTTCTGCAGCTACATGCATATAGGTTTCAATGAGACACATGGGCAGGTATAGATTATTAAAAGTACGATTACCTAAAGTGGTTGTAGAAGTCGTTTATAACATGTAAATCTCGGGGGGGAAAAACTTCCGAAACTTTTCATATTTTGATGGCAACGTTGCGTCTACTTTGGGGTGAGTAGACATGTCGAGTGACCGATTACTTATTGTTTTCTTATCAAATTGAAAATAGTTGTATATGAATTTAAGAATTATTGAATATGCGAGCAGCAGGTATTTTCAAATTCTACATTTGATGTCAATTTTGTGAAACATGACAGTTATATCATGTGCACGAAATTTGTCTGGAGGTTTCAACTTTTTTTCTGTCCGTTGTCTCTGTACCCAGAGGCAACCAGTCAAAAAGTATAACAAGAAAATATTGATGCTGAACATCAATGGCGCCGCAATCCACTTATTTCTGTAACAGGGCACAATACATTGGGCCGCGTGAAACAGTTCATGAAAATCACGTGATCGTTTAACAGCTCAGTAGGAATCACACTGTTGATCACGTGACTCATTTTGTCACGTTAAACATCCAATATTTGCATATGTGGAGAAAATCGTCGCTCTTGTAAGATTTTGTCTATACAAACAAACATTTGCCGGCAATGAAACACCATACATTAACGAAAGAAAAAGTCTGTTATCGGATTGTGCTAAATCTGACACTCTAATACATATGTCTGGTATCATACAATCCCTCTTTATGTATATAATAAAGACTTCAATGAAGTTCTCATTATATCTATAAAGACTAGAGGGATGGTATGATACCAGTCATGTCAGGCGCTCCAACATTGACCTAGTTGCAGTTAGCTGGTCTTAAAAACACGATCGCGATAGGAAAACAATATTTCTACAATCCATACAACACTAAAACAAAAATATAACTGGGGTCACAAGTACCACATAGGGTGCCCTAGGGTCAAAGAGCTTGAAAATACCTCTTAACCTTTTCCAGGGTAAGATATTTAAAATGGCGGCTTCGAAAATTTGAGACAGATAATTTTTTATTACGAGACTTATTTTTCGAAATGGATCTTTATTTATTATTATTTTTCCGAAGGAAAATGTTTAGAAGTAGTACTGTCTGCACAGTTGGGGAGACTGCCTGCAGCCCTGCAGCCCCTGCAGCGTCACACATAACTGCCCAAAAACAATAGGGGTATTGTTCCAAGAGCAAAGGAATCATTCACGCGTGATTACACATGAACAATGGGGTATTATTCCGGAGAACAATGGGTATACAAGACCGGAACTGCCAATGCCAATCCTTGATGCCGTTATATCACGGAACGATAGATTGGGGATTTTGGGTGCCATTCCCCGTGAGTCATACCAGAAAACAATAGGATTATTATTTCGAGAACAATGGGGTAGGTATCGTGTGTCTGCCCGGAAACAGTGACGTCATACCGCAAGACTGCCAAGTACCCATTGACTCCTCCAGAAAACAATAGGATAAAGATCTGAGAATAATAGGGTAAGTATCGTAGATGTGTGCAGCCCCGTGACTCATACCACGGAACAGTAGGATTATAATTTCGAGAACAAAGGGATAGATATCGTTTTACCTACCACACCTTAATAATGTCATACCACCGAAAAAATGTGGACCGTAGGTTCGCTACCGTAACGTCCGTGATACGAATTCAATCATGTTGAAAGCGGCGTTAAACACCATTCAGAAATTTTCTCCTCGTGCCATATCGTTTTACAATTGAAAACACACCTGAATGACTTAATCCCAAACGCACGGACAATGAGTTTTCGAACAAACCCTGTAGCCTCGAGGTTGGTGGCACGGAGATGGGTATTACACAATAGTCTCGGAAAATAAGGTTGATCGGGTAGCAGTACTCTTTTACAGAATGAGACATACATCTTTCGAAACTGAAAAGTAAACCTGGTTCACGAAAAGTGGACTGGTCTCGCGTATTGTTGAACAAGAACATCAATGGAACAAGATTATGCGACATATCAATCCATCGTAAAGGATAAAACTGCATATCATCTGGCTCGTGGACGAGGTATCGATTCCAATTTGGTACACGCCTATCGACTGATTAGATCATGTTCTATTATTACTCGGTGTGAAATGATCGGGTAAGACTCCAAAGAAATCACTTAAAATTGTTGTCTTTTTTTTTTCTTACATTTAGATCAGACACTAGTCTAAAAACTCTAATAACAGGGTAACAAGCGTGATACCGAGTTACATCTGTTTAGCGTTTGACTTTTTTTTCCAGGGTAGAATGAGATCGGTGTAGATCAAGATCAGACACTCGACTAAATAACAGCACGATAAGCGTGATATCGAGTTACATCTGTTTATTGTCGATTCGATTTTATGGAGGTAGAAACAGTGACGTCATACCACAAGACTGCCAGCTGCCCCGTGACTCCTACCAGAAAACAATTAGAGAACAATTATGGCAACCTAAAATTAACAAAAATAAAATATTATACGACATAACTCACAAATATATAAAAACGTTGCTTTTATGAGGTTCACATTATTCTTATATCGCAATTCGAAGTATAGACACCACAGTCATGACGGGAGAACGCTTACAGCAGGGCGAGGATAAAAATGATACGTCGTTGCATATGATGTGCGAAGCGATCGAAACTGTGGAAGAAGAATTGATTTCCAAAGATCATCATCTTAGAAAACATTTAAAGATCGTAAAAGTGGTGGCAGTCGCGATTCTCTGTGTTGTGACATGCGCTACACCGAGTTTCGTGCTATTAGCACAAAGGTGCGAGCACGATTACACTTTTCCCGTGTCAAAAGACGTAAACGTGACTGCCTGCGTGTTTGCCAAACAGTTTTATCTACGGGAAAACGTTTATGCGACAGTATGCAATCGTGACGGATATATATTTATGGATATAAGAAAATTTGTAAACGGAACCGCGTCCATTATCGGAGTTGACCTCGGTTTAACGCAGTGGTTAAGTCTTAAACAGTACACGAAGAGCATCGACGAAGCCATCACCGAAGCTCACACCCACTGGAAACGCCTGGAATCCTACCAGGGTTAAACGACAACATGTGTTTAACGCTTTTGTACCTTTTTCACGATCTTTTACTGAGAAAACTTTTTCCGTCTTACAATCTCTACGAATCGATAGAGTCCATAAAAAGATGTATTGAGTCGTAAGATTGTGTGAAATAAAAACGTTCGAATAACGTCTCGAAACTCATTTCAACAAAAGACGCGAGATGGAACGATCCAGAATCTTTCTCAGAATACATTATCTTCTTACCTTGTGGGGCGAGACAGCCGGTCGTAGACGTTTGATGATCGAATCGATGACTCCAGCCCAAATGGAATGCATACAGATAATAGCTAAACAGATCGTTGACGGAAAAATTCCCATTTTTCATAGAGACTCGGACTATTTCCGTCGTTACAGCGCTTTACTCAGGGCACTGAAGAGTGCATTAGTGTCAGTTGTCCGTAAGAAACGTTTACTACTCATGAGGCATACACTCGTACCGAGGCTTTTGCGTCCAAGTTACCTCCGTTCCGCCATACGGAACGAAATGAGGGGCGCGGAGAACTTATGGTATAAATGACTCATGGAACAAGAATTAACATGGGACTGGGAATCATAGACAGTTTTGTGCCAGAGCTGAGACACGTTGTTCCTTGTTACACGGATCCGAACTATAACGTGGAATGCTGTCCTGATGTACACCCAAATAAGAATGTGAACATTGTTAATTACGTTCATTCTTACTCGGACAGTGAGCACGTTTGACATGACCCAAAGACAGTTCGATTTTTATGATTATCGACTACAAAAAGACGAGTTTGAACGTGTTGAAGTGACTTGCGCATTGAACGATAGATTTTCGATCGTCGTTAAACACCAAAGACATTCAGTAAAAATGTTTCTGAAAAGCGAGAGCAGACGTTCAAAAGTTCCTTTCGAGGTATTTGAAGGTCTTTGTAATTCTCATATAAGCGTAACGTATTTAAAACATTTCCTGGAAGGACACTAGAAATTATGTGCAGTGTGAATTTCTTAGAATCTTGTTTCGACTTTTACTACGCCGAGGAAATCCTATGTAAAATGCGATTCGTGTTTAAAAGGAACTGTTACGGATGTCAGTACGGACGATTATCTCAGCTCAGTCATTCGTGTTTGAACGAATACGACCAGCTAGAATTGTTTTGGGACGACATTCTCCGTGAAGTAAATGAAGAAGAGATTTTAAGAAAATGGGAATCTAGCGTTTCGATTACGGAGGATATACCACCAGAACTCGTGGATATGTACAGATTGAAGATTTATTGTCAAGACTGGAGGGAAACGGATATGAAAACGGAGGCCTGAAAGTCAAAAATGTATAGACTTATTCTCGAAATAATTCGTTTGAATGACATTGTTTAAACTATGTATGAATTGTCAATAAAACTCGTAAAAATTTAATCCCCATTTTCTTATTTAAATAACAATCTAACAACATTTACAATATTCTACATTTTATTCATTTTTTTCTTTCTTTTTCTTTTTCTTTTTACACACAAACTACATACACAAGCGAAAATTATGTCGTTAAAACACGGTCAGTATTTTTTACACAAGGCTGTACAGTTTTGACCTTTTTGCAAAACACGGTCAGTATTTTTTACACAAGGCTGTACAGTTTTGACTTTTTTCTCCTGACAAGCTGTCGGAATATGCTCGTAATACACTTCGGCATACATATGACTCATTGGCATGAGTATCGGTAGCATCGAACAACCGAACAAAATCCTCTAACGAACCACTGTTCACTGCTACACGCAGAAACATGATACAATAAAGTCCGCACACTTTGGATTCATCGCTTTGAATCTGCGTACGACTGATTCAAACCGTTTTTGCCTTTTTATTTAACCACTGCCGAAAAAAAGACACTATTTTCACCAGGTTATCATCCGTAACTGTCAAAGAATTGTATGTATCCTTGGCCATCATCATAAAACGCGCACCAGTGTTCTCCGGGTAATAAATGCGCTTGGGTGTTAGGGATAAAGCCGTAAGCTTGCCCAAACTGTTGTGTTGGAAGTTGATCCGCAGCATATACCCCTATAATTCTTTGCCGTAATGCCGGGTCACAATTGATCATACATTCGAGCTGAGACGTGTTCATTCTTAGAGCACGATTATATCCCGTTCTTGATTGATCTCGAAATAACCCGGTCCCTCGCTGTATACGAGACAACTCATCGGTTCTGAAATAAATAAATAAATAAATAATAAAATCGGCCAGCAAACAACCATCCAACCAACCAACCATTCAACCAACCAATCCAACCAGCACACCAACCAAACCACTCACACACCAATCAATCACCCACCAACCAACACACCAAGCGAATAATTAATCGAATCAGAAACGATTACATACGCTATATTTTAGAGAGAAAAAAAAAAGGACTTTCGAAATCGCTACTCACCCGATAAAGCTTCCTTAAACTGCACTTCTAATCTGACATTTCCATTCTTTACCAAGGACATATATTCCCCGTGGTGGGAGAAGTCGGGTTCCAACTGGAAGGCAAATAACGCGCTACCGCTGTTAAAGTGTTGTCTGTCTAATCCATTGCCTTCGTCTTGTCTCCATTTTCCGGCAATGATTAATAGATTGGTGTAAGCTTTTATAACTGCCGTATCGTCCGCGGTAGAAAAATCCATTTTCAGCGGATTGCCTCCGACGAGGCTGGTCAAACGAAAATCAGGGACCTCCATACCTCCATGACTCCCGAACAATACTTCGCGGAAATGTGCCACATTTTCTGCGGAAGTGGGATTTGACGATATAGGGGAGCATATGCAAGCTCATATCTGGCATTACCAGCTGTCCGACAAGCCCAGACGATTGTTAGTGGGTGGCACGAAAGCCCGCCAAATTCTCTTGGCCACACCTCTCCTGAAATGGCACTTGGATCATGGTATGAAAGTGACTAAAATATATCAAGTGATTGAGTATCGTAAGATGGCTTTCTTCGTGTCGTTCGTGCAGGATGTCAGCGATGCCAGACGGGCCGGGGATGCTTCGCCAGAGCTAGCCATTATCGCCGACACCATGAAATTGATCGGCAATAGCGGGTAATTCTTTTTTCTTTTTTTTTTTTAATTTCTTTTATTTTTACTTTTATTACAATTTTTATTTATTTTTATTTTCGTTGATGTCATCTTTTATTTTCATTTGTATTTATTTTTTTTTTAATTTCATTTTAAAAGTAATTTCGTGGAGTTGTTGTTTTTAATGTTTGTTGTTAATAAATTGGTAGGTTTTACTATATTTTTATTTCTTCCAATTCAGTATGGCTCTCTCATTATGGATAAGGCGAAGCATCGTCGATTTTTTTTTTTTCTAAATTTTCACAAAATTTTATTGTTATTATTATTTTCTAATCTTATTTTTTTATTTCCTATAATATAAACTTTTATTTTCATTTTTCTATTGTTTTTTCTTTAATTCTATTTAATTTGTCCAGCTAAATAATTTGTTTGTTTGTTTTTTTTTTTTAATTTCATTTTCAAATTAATTTCGTGGAGTTGTTGTTTTTAATGTTTGTTGTTAACATAATAAATTGGTAGGTTTTACTATATTTTTATTTCTTCCAATTCAGGTATGGCTCTCTCATTATGGATAAGACGAAGCATCGTCAATTTTTTTTTCCAAATTTTCACAAAATTTTATTATTATTATTTTCTAATCTTATTTTTTATTTTCTATAATATAATCTTTATTTCCAGCTAAATAATTTGTTTGGCTTTTTTTTTTAATTTCATTTTAAAAATAATTTCGTGGAGTTGTTGTTTTTAATGTTTGTTGTTAACATAATAATTTAGTAAGTATTTTCTTCTTCTTCTTAATTTCTTCCAATTCAGGTATGGCTCGCTCATCATGGATAAGACGAAGCATCGCCAGATCTATTACGTCGAAGGGGAAAATAGGGCGTGCTTCGAGGTCAACAAGCCCCAGTTCAGACAATCCACATGCCTGGACGAAGAGGGCCAATATTTTAAGGTAGAGGCGGTCAAACGGCGCATCAAATTCGATCTCCCCGTACAGCTGGGTTTCTTTATACTGCAGTACGCAAAATTACGCATGCTTCAATTTTATTACGACTTCTTGGATGAATATGTAGACCGTTCCGACTTTGAATATTTGGAAATGGATACGGTACGTTGACTCTTTCTATGTTTTTAAGAAACTTATTCTTTAAATGATATTTTAAGATGTTTACGCATTTAAACGATAACGAATGCTGATAAAGCTGTTTATATTTCAGGACTCCGCTTATATGGCTTTATCGGCGTTGAGTCTCAGGGAAGTCGTGAAGCCCGAGAAACTGGCGGATTACCAGCGCGGTCTCACGGGGTTATGCGACGACGAACATAGTCCCGTTGGAGACGGATGGTTCCCCAGGGTATGCTGCGAAAAGCACGCCAAATTCGACAAAAGAGTGCCCGGTCTCTTTAAAACGGAGTACGAAGGGGACGAAATGATTGGTCTGTGCTCTAAAACCTACGTAGTGAAGAACACGGACCAGGATCTAAAATTCAGTTCCAAGGGGGTCTCGAAGCGGTTGGTCAAAGACCCCCTTAACATCTTTAAAGAAGTGCTGCGGACCGGAAAACCCGCTTTCGGGGAAAATAAGGGTTTTCGTGTGAGAAACAGTGGTGTTTACAGTTACAACCAGACCCGGTGCAGATTCTCATACTTTTATTGTAAGCGCCGGGTCTTAAACGACGGTATTCTCACGGTACCTTTGGACATCGTGTTATGTCCTAAAAAGACACAACAGGAATTAGACGATGATGATATCGCGCTGGTGGACATACTGAATAATCAGTTTGACTAAAACAAAACATAGTGTCAAAGTGTAGCTCAGTGAAAACATTTGTGACACTAACAAAGTGCAGTGACAAAGTGTATTCTAGCGAAAACATTTGTGACACGAATTCTAGTGAATATCAATATTTATGAATAAAGTGAAAACATGTGTGACACTAAGTGCGCAAATATACATCTCTAAGAAATAAAATGAAAATATAACACTAAATCTA
This sequence comes from Tridacna crocea, assembly GCA_943736015.1. NCBI lineage: Eukaryota > Metazoa > Mollusca > Bivalvia > Cardiida > Cardiidae > Tridacna > Tridacna crocea. Next base: position 8,098,697 of record OX031071.1, read on the forward strand.
GCCCGAAAACATTTGTAACAAATTTAAACCATCCTATTTCTTAAATTATATGTCACCTATATATTATATGTTACGAATAAATGATACATAATGTATGAAAACGTATATATCTCTCGCGTTATTTCCCCTTACCCAAAAACTTAACCACGTTTACGCCGGCTTCATCATCAGTCATATCATGTCTATAACTGCCCTTATACAGTCATATCACGGCCATATTAGAAGAGAATAAATGAGAGGGATTTAACGTCCTCTCGCCATTTGCGAAATGTATCCCTTTCCCGAATGTACGTCTATTTCTGTGTCAGGAGCCACGTGCAGTAGCAAGACCACCTGGTTATTTCGTCTTTTACGTCATAAAGACCAAATGTTTGAGAACCCGCCCCAAAAAGTTTTGTATTGCTACGGTATTTACCAACCTTTATTCGAAGTTATGGAGCGAGATTTACCGTTTATCACTTTTCACGAGGGTTTACCCTCTGACGAAGAATTATGTAAGCTGTCGGACAAAAACGTTTGCAATCTGGTGGTTTTAGACGACTTGATGGAAATCGTGACGTCATCACAAGACATGGAAATTTTATTCGTGAAAGGTATGCACCATCGTCATTTGCGCATGATGTACTTGAATCAGAACTTGTTTTGCAAGGGCAAAAACAGTCGAATCATCAACCTGAATACTCACGTGCTGGTCCTGATGAAAAATCCCAGAGACTTGTCTCAACTCCAGTGTTTGGGACGTCAAGCTTTTTTGGGAAAAAGAGGGTTTCTAATGGACGCTTATCGCGACGCTTCTTCGAAACCGTTCGGTTATCTCGTTTTGGATTTTCTCCGACTGGTCGAGAAGAATACCGAGTAAGAACCCAAGTGTTTCCGGACGAAGACACCGTCATTTATCGCCCTAAATAAGCAGAAACAAAACATGACAAGCGTCATATCTTCGTTGACAGCGGTTGTGGCAACATGCAGAAAATGATCTTATTGCCGTACGACAGATATCAACGACTTTTGACAGTTCGCGATAGCGCAAAGGCGGAAGAGCCTTCTTTACCGTCAGAAAATCCCGAGGAAATCCTGGAGGTATCGGAAGAAGCGGGCAAATCCGTAGATGATTTACTCGCCTTTTTTTCCCAAAACTCTGAAAAGTAGGGTGAGGGCATTATTAACCTTCATTTCCCCTCGTGTAACTTGGAACCAACGCGGAGAAGCGATCATAAGAGGAGAAACAATCCCGAATTCTAATATCGTCGATCTCGTCAAGGTATACTTAAAAAACTACAAAGACCTCGATCCGGTTGGCCTCGAAAAATTTTCGCGTATATTAAGAGACATCAACGTTCCGTTTAGCTTATTATCGAGCTCTAGACGAGACCAGACGGGTCAAGGAACAAGCTCCCGAAAAGAAGAGATTCCACCTCCTCCAGGCAGTCCGGTCAAAAGACCAAAAACATCCAGTCCGGTGAAAAGACCAAAAAATAAAATAAAATGGCTCCTTCTGTAAAGTACGAAGACTATCTGAAAAGCATCTACTATAATCCGAAGCACGCGGGCGCTTACGGAGGGGTCGACAAGTTATTTCGGGCCATGAGAAAAGAGGGAAAATCGTGCTCACTAAAAAGAAAATTCAAGACTGACTACTAAAACAAGAAGATTACGCCGTGCATCGAGAAGAAAGACAAATATTTAAACGGAGACGAGTAATCGCCCCTGAGGTGGACTACCAGTGGGACGTCGACACGGCTAATATGGAATATTACAAGAAACAGAAAGATGGGTTTGCCTACTTCCTGTTAGCCGTCGACATTTTATCCAAGTACGTTTGGACCGTGGCGCTACGCGGGCGAACGGGGAAAGAAATGGTTGAAGCTTTCCGAAAGGTTTTTGCCCAAGGGAGAAAACCTACGAAACTGAGAAGCGATCCGGGCACGGAATTCGCCAACAAAGACGTGAGAGCGTTTCTAAAGCGTGAAGGGGTCAACTATTTCGTAACCCGCAATTTAGTGAAAGCTTCCTACGTGGAGAGAGCCATCAAATCGATCAAGGGCCGCATCGTGAGGTATATGATGCGTCAACAGTCGCAAAAGTGGATCCATGTTCTCGCCGATATCACCGAAAATTACAACAAAAGTTATCATCGTTCTATCAAGAAAACTCCAGAAAGCGTAAAACCCTCGGACTCCGCGATTTTGTGGCAAACTCAATACAAAAAACTTGCAAAACCACAAAGGATAAAAACTGTACCCCCGTCAGTCGCTTTAAGTTCAAAGTCGGAGACCTGGTGCGAGTGTCACGCCTGCGAAGAACCTTTCAGCGAGAATACGACGAACGCTGGTCCAGAGAATTGTTTGTTACTAACAAAAGGTTTATGACGGAGTACATTCCGTAGTATCAGTTAAAAGATTACGCGGGCGAAGAAATTTCCGGCACCTTTTATCAAAATCTACTTAAGAAAGCTTACGAAAAAGACACGTTCTTGGTGGAAAAAGTGCTAAAATCGAGAAATCGTGCTGGGCAAAAGCAGTATTTGGCGCACTGGAAAGGTTGGCCCCCGAAATACGACACGTGGATCAGCGAAGAAGATTTTAAAAGCTTAAGTTCGGTCGAAACATTTACCCTTGTTCGAATTACTCGCCGAGACTGACGATAAACAACGGATAGCTATATTAGGGACTTTAACTGAACCACAGTTAAAAGCCGTGATAGAAGCGGTGTTCAACGTATTGAAAGGTACTTGCCCCATACAGAACAAAGATAAAAAGCTACTTTTTGAGTATAAAGACGTCATTCGACGATTGGTATCCAACGACCTAAAACCCGAACAGAGGCAAAGGCTGTTGAAAAAGCATCAACATATACTCCCTATAATTTTAAAGCCGGTGATTAAACATATAAAACATGTCAATAGATAGATTTATCTACGTCAAAAGCGACGAAAGCGACGATTACTTCCCCGATAACAGTACCTATAAATTCAAAGTTCACTTAAAACTACCGTTGTACTTTTACGGCAAATGGAAAGTGGGACTTGTCCAATTTCACGCCACAGAAAAGGGGAAGTCTGCCACAAAATCGGATGAAGGGCTGTACATTTACACGGATTTGTGCAAAGAAACTATCGTATACGGACAAGAGCGCCCTTTTCTAAGAAGAGTAGAAAAAAACAGTCGAGGAAAATGAGATTATACGTTTGAAACCCCATTTTACGTCCCCTTCAAGAAACAGGAACTGCGCGAATTCGAAATCTATATAAGGCGAGAAAACGAAGTGGATGCGACACAGATGATTAATCCGGTCTATCTAACGCTTCATTTAAAACCGTATCCTTTCTTTTAAAAATGCTGAAGCTTTACGTTCCGAATCAGCAAAATTGGTTAGATTTCTTCAAACGCGTTCATAGCGGACAAATGCAGATAACGCAGAAGGAAGAGGGAGAAGGCCGCGTATTATTACGGTGGAACGATCCAATCCGTGGCCTATAAAAGCCGTCTTGCCGGCGGAACAAACCGCGGCACAAGCCAAAGCCGAATTGGAGAGAGAGGGTATAAATCCGAAAGACGTCGTCAAAGCCACTCAGTCTTCCACGGATCGGGGAAGAAAGCACAAGGCAGCAAGTGCGAATAAAGGAAAGACATAATCCAAGACGTCTGAGAAAGGAAAGAAAACGTCAAACGCGTCTAAAAAGGGAGAAAGAATTTCCAAGACATCGTCGACACAGTTTATCAAAGGCTATCACGACATTTTCCAAATAAAATAATGTCCGTCTTTAATGAGCAGGAACTTAAGGACGGACTCGCCTCAGAGTTAACCTTGTTCGATTTACCAGCGACCCAAACCAACGTTTCTGACGTGTATTACGAGGAGATTCGACCTTTATATCAAGTAACTGCTGAGGGACCGTTCGAATTTAGAATCAGCGGCCAAAATTCCATGGATTACTTGGATTTCAGAAATTCTCAAATTTACGTGAAACTGAAAGTGGTCAAAGCGGACGGAGCGACGCTGACGTCAGAAAATGTCGGCCCGGCGAATTTATTTCTACAAACACTCTTTAGCTCTTCGGAAGTAACCTTACAGAACAAAGCCAGTATGACTTGTAACTACAATCCTTACAGAGCTTACATTCAAAGATTGCTCCGTAACGTACGGGAAACTCGGTCCAGCCAAACACAAACCCAGGGCTGGCTCATGGATGATTCAGATTTTCCGGGAGTGTCGGATCCGAATGGAAATAATAACGGGTTATTCCCGAGGTATAAAAGGATCGAAAAGTCTAAAACATTAGACCTTCAGGGTCCGCTGTTTCACGATCTCTTTTCCATGGAAAGATACCTCCTGAATCAGGTAGATGTGAAGATAAAATTGTATAGAAGCGTCGATAGCTTCTCTTTACTTGCTGCCGATAATTCGACGGAATTTAAAATCGATATTCAAGACGTTTACGTCTTAGCCAAGAAAGTCCGCCTGAATCCAGCGGTGATTTACGGACACTCGAAACTCCTAGAGAAGCAAAACGCCCTTTATCCCTACACCAAAGTGGAATGCAGGTCCCAAAGCATAGCCACGGGAAGCACTTCGTTCAACTGGGAGAACTTGTTTCAAGGGAGAAAACCCGAGAAAGTGATAATAGGGTTTGTGAAAAGCAAGGCCTTGAACGGAGACTATACCACGAATCCGTTCAATTTCGAAAACTGCAGTATTAAGCATATTGCCTTATATGCAGACGGACTGCCCGTTGGAGGCAATCCGCTGAAAATGGATTTTTCTACCGCGGACGATACGGCAGTTATAAGAGCTTACACTAATCTATTAATCATTGCCGGAAAATGGAGACAAGACGAAGGCAATGGATTAGACAGACAACACTTTATCAGCGGTAGCGCGTTATTTGCCTTCCAGTTGGAACCCGACTTCTCCCACCACGGGGAATATATGTCCTTGGTAAAGAATGGAAATGTCAGATTAGAAGTGCAGTTTAAGGAAGCTTTATCGGGTGAGTAGCGATTTCGAAAGTCCTTTTTTTTTCTCTCTAAAATATAGCGTATGTAATCGTTTCTGATTCGATTAATTATTCGCTTGGTGTGTTGGTTGGTGGGTGATTGATTGGTGTGTGAGTGGTTTGGTTGGTGTGCTGGTTGGTGTGCTGGTTGGATTGGTTGGTTGAATGGTTGGTTGGTTGGATGGTTGTTTGCTGGCCGATTTTATTATTTATTTATTTGTTTATTTATTTCAGAACCGATGAGTTGTCTCGTATACAGCGAGGGACCGGGTTATTTCGAGATCAATCAAGAACGGGATATAATCGTGCTCTAAGAATGAACACGTCTCAGCTCGAATGTATGATCAATTGTGACCCGGCATTACGGCAAAGAATTATAGGGGTATATGCTGCGGATCAACTTCCAACACAACAGTTTGGGCATGCTTACGGCTTTATCGCTAACACCCAAGCGCATTTATTACCCGGAGAACACTGGTGCGCGTTTTATGATGATGGCCAAGGATACATACAATTCTTTGACAGTTACGGAAGATAACCTGGTGAAAATAGTGTCTTTTTTCGGCAGTGGTTAAATAAAAAGGCAAAAACGGTTTGATCCAGTCGTACGCAGATTCAGTTTTACCTGAAATTTGTAGACGGTATTCGTCTCTGCATCGTAGCCGTCCACGGGGTATTTGTCTAACCGAATTTCTTTGCCGTGATTACGCTGATGGATGATGTGGGTCCCTTCGTACTTATTCAAGTAATTCAGCCAGTTAAAAGCCTGCATATAATGGTCTCTATGCTCCCCTTTAAACTCATTTTCGGCTCGACGACGCACGAACATACCTTCCGGCATGGGCTGCCCTATAGCCCACAAGTAGAGGGCATTGGCGTCGTAACCCACGATCTTTTGACAAATTCTATCTCCCCTGATTTTCGTTTGGCCAGCCTCGTGGTGTCGGGTGAAAATAATGGAGGGTCCTGGAATGTAAATATCTCAAACATAAAGCAATCATTCAGAAATAATTCTAAAGGTAAATAAATAAATAAATAAATAAAACTTACCACCGACAATATTTTCTTTGATGGTAGTATAGAGGTCGGCATTGTTCTTGTCAATCAAAAAGAATTCGGCCGATTGTTTGCAGGCAGCCTGGAAAAGAAGCTGGCGAGCGATACCCGGTACGCTCATAGCCGTCTTCAATACGTTGATGCCCTTCTGGAAGTAGAAAGTTTGCAGACGTTCCACGGCTGTGACGAAGGGACCAACGTCCAAATTATTATACCATATCAGGAAGTCGCGAAACGTGGCCATGTTTTGGTCCCACCACACTTTCTGGCAGTAAGCATACTCCTCGTCAGAGATATTACTGTTATTGAGCGCGCTATAAAAGGCTTCGTGGGGAGGTAACTCGGTGTGCTCGAGTTTCATGACGTCATCGAACCATTCATAGAGGAAAAAGCCTTTGGCTTCCTCGACATTGTAGGCTCTGAGGAAACGCACATAGGACGTGCCCGGTGCCAAGAAGTGACTGAAATATAAGGAAACGTAATAAGATAGGTATATGTATATAAGAAAAATACTCGTAGATGAAAAAAAATGTGTTCGAACTTACCTGATATCGAGGAATTTCAAAGTTTCGGTCGTAATACAGGCATAGGCGTTCGATTTTTTACCACAAACCCGTGCTCCTGCTCATGCATTTTTAAATGCTTGGCCAACTTCTGTTTCACCAAGTTCAGATCGTATTTGGTACTGAAATGATAACATATACGTTTATCATACAATCATTTAAGCACTTTGACTTTTTTTTTTCAAAGAAAATTTAACCCTTCGATTTTTTTTCTTGATTTAAGGAAACTTTTACCGCTTGGATTAAGATTTTAATATTTCTTAAGAAAGATTTTTATTCTAGGAGATATGAAATTGTAATTACCTGTTAAAGCCGAGCACGGGCAAGGTGGTCATGTAGCCTTTTAATTGTCCGAATAAAGTCTTTGATTTTTCAGACTCTTTTCGTTCTTCCTCTTCATCTTCGTTTAGACACTCCTGGCGATTATTCAGGAACTCCAAGTATTTGCCCCATTTTTGTTGAGCAAGAGCACTGGCTGCACGCTGGACAAAGCCTCCACCATTCGTTCGAGCAATGAATCCATGTCGGATTGCACAAAACACGCGGGTTCGGTGTATCCGGGAACGTTGGAGCAGACGCTAACGCTGATGGGAACGTGTTGTTGGGTCCACTCCACTTTCTCAGTAGCGTTGTCCTGTAGCTTGACCAAGATGGATTCAAAGTCGAAGACGTCGAACCAGGGGTACGTTCGCTCGTCTTGCGGCACGTGGATACCGAACTCTTCCAGGTGTTCGAACACGGTCTGGCGCTCTTCTTAAAAACCGCCCGGGAAATCGAACAAGGTCTTGCTCTCACAAGTTTTTGTGTGACGAATAAATGTGCCGTGATGATCAAACATCCGGTCGCATAGTGGGCATTTAAAGGTCTTGGCAAATCGGGCGAAATCCGTTACGTACGAGCAGTGGTTTTCAAATTGGTTCACGTACATTGTATCCGTATACCGGTCCGTGGATTGAAAGACCGGCACTACGACACCGTCTTCCTTGAAGGAATACATGTGTACGTTAACCTCGAAACACTGCTCGAACTCGGGAAGATTCTTCAGTTGCAGACCTTTAAACTGCGAAATTGGGGTGACGGGAGTTGTCGTGCGACCGCCGAAAAAATCAATGTACTCTTGCTGGTTATGCAGCCTTTCCCACTGGTTATACAGGGCTACTACTTGAGCTTTGTCCACCGATCCATTTAGGTGCAAGCAAAGGCAACGAAAGACACAAAGGTGGTCTTTAAAGGGATATTTGGTGATAGGGTCTTTGTCAAGCGAAACTATAGCTTTACACCGTCTCAGATAGTCTGGTAGTGGGGTCTGTTCTTGATCTACGATGCTCAACGAGAAATTAGTGTTATACACCTTACACCGGATATTGGTGAGAAGAACAAGTCGCCATTTGGTGTCGGGACGGTTCTTGGCCATTCCTGCCATGATATCCATTGTTCTCAGCTTCTTGGGAACTTTGCCGATATCGGACCATCTGGAGATTAGGATTGGGGCGTCAAAGACGTTAACGTTGTCGTAAGGCCGAAAATATCGAAAACGCCCGGTCTCCACGTGCCTCATGATGAAGCCAAATGACAGGTTGATTTTGAAGGCGTGACGCTGTCGGTCGTAGATCCCCTGTAATGCCTGACCTATGTCAAATAAGGTCATGCCTGGATACATAGGGATGTTGTACAGAGACTCGACGGGTCCTTCCCTATACCGCTCCAAGATCAGGGATCGATTGGTTTGGTAGCAGTCCCTCGTTCACCGATCCGTCCTCGTTGATCCAGGGTTCTTGATCCCAAGAAAAAAGGTTCGGGGTGAAGTCCGGCACCCACCTGGTAGTGTTGTTGCACTTGATGAGCGTGCAACGCTTGTCGATCCAGAAATTGGGCGGGACAACGGCGGCATTTGCAGGTGCTGGGTCCCTGTACTGAACTCGGACCAGGCATGGGTCCCTCTACTGAACTCGGGCCGGGTTGCGGGCTCGCCTGACGCTGTCGTTTAGCCGGTGGTTCGTTTTCAGATTTCTCTCGTTGTCGCTTTTGGGGCTTGACTTTGTGTTTGATTTCCTGTTGGAACTCGAGTTCTCGGGCAAACTTTAAAACGATCTCGCAATGATTGCAAGGGAAGGTGACGATACCCTGACAGTTTGCCTCATGTTGACGGAGATTTCCTTGACGGTTGAAGTTTTTGTTGCATTACGAGCAGCTAAATAAAAGTTTGTTGTGCGCCGATTTGACGTGCTGTGCCATGTTTCTTTTCTGCGTAAAAATCTTGTTACACTGCTTGCACGTGAACTCCCGCGAACTACTCGTCACATTGGTATGAATTTCGTTTCTGAAAAAAGAAAGTTAAGCTAACCGCTAAGCAGTTCGTGTGGATCCACCTTTTCAAGAAAAAATACAGTGGTAGAAACTTCTGGAGGGAAAAGGTTTTTTTTTTTTAATTTCTTTTTCAAGAAGATGTTATAGGAAAGAGGAAACTTTTTTCTAGTGAAAAAAGCTTTTGTTGGAAATGAAATTATAAAGAAAAAACCTTTTATGAACAAATAATAATAGTAATAATAATGCAATAATTATAAAAAAAAAATAATGAATAAAATATCGATTCATGGAAAAAGGACAATAATGGTTTGAAGAAATACAGAAACAAAACTCTTAAGGGTGCTCGAACTGGCGACTTCAGAAATTCCAGTAGGTCGTCAGCGTCGTCAGTGGTCCATGAACAGGGACTCACTTGATTCCGACATGCTTCATTGACCAGTAAGTTATACAAGACTTCCTGGACAATTCATATCACTCATAAATGACTTTGGTATTCAAGAATACCAAAGTCATTTATGAATGATATGAATTGATCGGCTGGCACCCCTTCCTGCACCATTGAACGGATAACTCTTTCCATTTTAACAGATTTCCCTTAACTCTGGTACAGAATGAAGTACAATATATGGAAAAAGTGATCTTGAATAGAAATAAAACTCGTCTCGACCTGTATAGGTCAAAGATCGAACTGCAGGGAAAACAACAATATAATAGATATTAAGCAAATATCGACAATTTCTGTTTAATGAAACATTGGAAAGTCCTTGGACAAATAGAGATCTGACCTTGTGAAACTTAGATTAATGAATTATCATAGCGTTATGACTGAAATCATGTTGAAAGAATCGTTCAACCGTATTAGGTTATAAAAAGAATATGGTTTACCTCAGAAAATTTTATCGCATGATACTGCAATCAGAGAGAAATAAAAAGAAAAGCGAAGTCAATGAACGAAAAAACACCGTTACTCTCTGAATTTTGTGATATTCATTCAAATATTCGGAAGTTGAAACCTTTGTCGGAAAAACTGCTCTTTTCTATATAGGAATGTAAAGATAGAGAAAATACAGGAATGTCAAAGAGAAAAGTGCTACCTTGTAAGCCAGATTCTGAGCTGATTTCCTATCCTTTTTAATGCGTCTCGTTTACGGGCGTAGATTCGAACTGGTGAAGGAGATTCAAGTATCGTCGCGGAATGAAAAAGGAAAACATAAAACAGAAAGCTTTTTTCCCTACAACAATTTCGAGGGATTGTTAAACATACCAAGCCCAGTATTTGTGATACTCAGGATACCCAGTTATGACTGAAGTACCTTGATATTAATTTCTCTTTTGGGACAACATATGTCCGTGATCCTCACACCTTGGAGGTCTAACTGAAAGTGATTCGTGGACACTCCTCCCGATGTATTTCTAATTCTTTGACAATACTTAAAAATGAGTCACCACGGATTAATTACAGTCGTTAGCATTGTGTGACATAATTTATCTATTGTTTTCCGGTGAAACAAGTTTGAACTTGCAGACTGCGTCCTAAGTATACGGGTTTAACGAGGTGTAACTGATGTAACCTGATATCTTTGTAATGCATGTAGCTCAGTAAACTCGATAACGTGTCTGAATTTTATTCATCTCATTCTACTCCGTAAAATACAAAAAGAAATCGATCAATGCTTAACGCATGTAACTCGATAACACGCTTTTCGCCCCCTTTTTTTTTAGAAAACTGTCTGATCTTGATCTACACTGATCTCATTCTACCCCCGTAAAATAAAATCGACGCTTGTCACGCTGTTATTAGAGCTTTTAGACTAGTGTCTGATCTTAATCTACACCGATCTCATTCTACCCTGGAAAAAAAAAAGTCAATCGACGCTAAACAGATGTAAATCGGTATCACGCTTATTACGCTGTTATTAGAGTTTTTAGACTAGTGTCTGATCTAAATCTAAGAAAAAAAAAGACGACAATTTTAAGTGATCTCTTTGGAATCTTACCCGGTCATTTAAAACCGGAGACACAAGAGGTCATGATCTAATCAGTCGATAGGCGTGTACCAAATTGAAATCGATACCTCGTCCACGAGCCAGATGATATACACTTTTATCCTTTACTGTGGATTGATATGTCGCATATTCTTGTTCCATTGATTTTCTTGTTCAACAATACGCGAGACCATTCAAATTTTCGTGAATCAGGGTTACTTTTGGTGAATCAGGTGCCTTTCCAGTTTCTAAAAGCGTATGTCTCATTCCGTAAAAGAGTGCTGCTACCCGATTTACCTTATTCTCCGAGACTATTGTGTAATACCCATCTCCGTGCCACCAACCTCAAGGCTACAGGGTTTGTTCGAAAACTCATTGTCCGTGCGTTTGGGATTAAGTCATTCAGGTGTGTTTTCAATTGTAAAACGATATGGCACGAGGAGAAAATTTCTGAATGGTGTTTAACGCCGCTTTCAACATGATTGAATTCGTGTCACGGACGTTACGGTAGCGAACCTACGGTCCACATTTTTTCGGTGGTATGACATTATTAAGGTGTGGTAGGTAAAACGATATCTATCCTATCGTTCTCGAAATTATAATCCTATTGTTCCGTGGTATGAGTCACGGGACTGCAAGCAGACACACGATACTTACCCCATTGTTCTCGGAATAATAATCCTATTGTTTTCTGGAGGAGTTACGGGCTAGTTGGCAGTCTTGCGGTATGACGTCACTGTTTCCGGGCAGACACACGATACTTACCCCATTGTTCTCGGAATAATAATCCTATTGTTTTCTGGTATGAGTCACGGGGGATGGGAAGCAGGCATCGCAGCCTATTGTTCCGTTATATGATGTCATCAAGGATTGGCATTTCCGGTCATTGTTCTAAGGAATAATACTCCATTGTTCTCGGAATATTTTCCCATAGTTCGTGGGTATTCGCGCATGCATGATTCCATTGTTTTTGGGCATCGAAGGTACTCGGTCTGTTGTTCTTGGGCAGGTGCTACCGTGTCACTGGTGCCACCCAAATCCCCCAACCTATTGTTTCGTTATATGACGTCATCGAGGATTGGCATTTCCGGTCATTGTTCTCCGAAATAATAACCGTTGTTCGTGTGCAGTCACGCTTTATTGATTCCATTGCTCTTGGAACAATACCCCTATTGTTTTTGGGCAGTTATGTATGACGCTGCAGGGGCTGCAGGCAGTTTCCCCAACTGTGCAGACATTACTACTTTTATCTGTCTACGATCAAGGTTTTTATCCATCTAACAATGAAAGTACAATATATTATATATTTTAAAAAAAATCCCACAAATAAATAAAAAAGTTAATATGGACCCCGATCTGGTAATCAAAGTACAGTAGATATAGACGGATGTTTAAACAAAGCATGGAACCAGTTCAAAATGGCTGCCTCCATAGGTACTTTACAAAACCGAATGAAAATATAGTGCCGCCGCTCAATCGGTGCCACAATCACCAGTTATCTGTACTATTCTCCAACCTATCTTAGAAACGTCAGGGAAATACTGACAAATGATAGGGATATCATACATGGCAAAATATATAGTTGGATGGTATCAAGGTAGTTCCCTGACAAGACATTTCCCCGACACATCTTTTCGAGACAGTATCCCCGACAAATTTGAAGACAGTTCCCGGCAAGTTTCTTTCATGTCAAATAAGTTCGTTATTGACAATTATAATTGAAAATCATGAGAAATATTTGTGATGTTGTGATCGGTAGCATGAACCATATGGGAAAATGTAGTGTATTTAAAATGTTTGCTATATTACGACGAAAGGCCGTTAAACTGTTGCATAAAATAAAGCCAAGTTATAGAAAATTATAGACATTTCACGAGGCCACCACAGAAAAATACAGTAGTCATGCAACCTCACGGTGACCAAATGTACTCGTCAATCAGAGATAATAACACTTAAATCATTCACAAAGGACCTTTATTCATGAAATTCCTAATCAACCATTTTATCATGAAAAGTGTCGGGGAACTGTTTTCAATAGTGTCGGGGAACTGACTCCAAATCTGTCGGAGGACTATATCGAAAAGTTGTGTTAGGGAACTGGCTTGTCAGGGAACTCTTTTGTCAGAAATCGTCTCGTTCTTTCCCAGTTCGACACATTGTTTTACATAGAAAGTGAAGCTGGCCAAAATCCAATTGCCTTTACTCGTATCGTAAATTTCACTGTCTGTTACAAGTGTTTCGTTTTTTGTAGTGCCCGAATGTCTATGAAAACTTTATTTCATTTCTACGCTAATAAACATGTGGGTATTTAGAATTTTCAAATCACACCAAATTAAATATTGTATACTTCACTGAAATTTATATGAAAAAAAAAAAACAATACAAATCATCAGTAATTAAGAATCATAAATTTACATAAACATTTCATTTTTTGGGGGGTATTCCCTTAAAAGGCTACTTAGCCTCTTAAGCTATTTTTAGATTTCCCACCAAAATCAAAAAAGCATTGTCGACATGTTAAGTGCCTTGCACGTGACTAATGACTAATGAATGAAAATACCCCCATTCCACTAGGCCGCGATCCACGGCGCTCTGACGGAGCGCCGTAGATCGCCATGCAGAGCGCCAAGAACGCCAAGCACGCTAACAGATCTTTAACGGATCGCCAAGATCGCCTAGATCGCCACCAGTCTACTCCCTTGCACAAAGATCCGCGGCGCTCTGTTCAGAACGCCGTCACATCGCTACTCAATCGCTTAAATCGCTATCGAATCGTACCTAGAACGTAAACATCGTAAATGGAGCGCTATCGGATCGCTCAAGAGCGCAAATGTTCCTCCAGTATGCTGGTCATTGCGCTGCTATGTGATCCGATAGCGACCATCAGAGATGCAGTAGCGCTCCGTTGCGATCAAGTGGCTATATGATCGCGCTCCCATACGATCAAGTGGAGATATGATAGCGCTCTGTTACGATCAAGCGGCGATAGGATAGCGCTCCATTACAATCAAGTGGCGATATGATGGCGCTCCGATCGCGCTTTTGGAGGACCACATGACAATGTCTTTCTCTAAGACCGTTAGTGCAGTGGTAAAATGCTGGACTTTCAATCCTGAAGCCCGAAGTTTGATACCCGGCCCAACCAGGACCTTTCTGAGACACCTTGTGTTTCCCACTAGGTGGACTGGTTTGGAATCGAGAGGTAGCTTCGGGTCTGTCGGTGCTTTACAATGGGCATGTTAAGGAACCAAGGAGGTACATGTATATTCGAAGAAGAGCTCGGGGCTTGTACCCGGATTTCCTTGTATCCGATTCTTTTTCTCTAATGGTCCATACTATATATGTATATATATGTCTCGAGCACAGAGGGATCTTAATCCTACAAAGTCACCATGTCATCATTTCGCATTTGGAGACCACCTGGTGAAGGTACAATAAATTATGTAGTCAACTACAGTATGCCACCCAGGGGAAGGAGTGAAAGGAGCGTCAAAGCCTCGGGTCGCTAACGGAGCGAAAACAGGTCGCATAAGGTCGCAACACCCAGCGAGGCTACGATAGTGACTATGTACTGTTCAATCGCTATCGGATCTCAATGGTCGTTACTTGATCGCCGCTGGAGCGTCATCTGGTTGTTATCTGAGCGGGAATGTCCTCATAATCACCAATCCGGCAGCGATCTGAGGCGATCTACGGCGCTCTGTATGAGCACACAGAGCGCCGTAGATCGCGGCCTAGTGGAATGGGGGTATTAGAGATGTACAAGCCGACACCGACTAAGGGTTAAAACCCCGAGTACGGATATTTTGAGCGGGGGTCATCTCAGAAGCTAGGAGATTATCGATAAATGTAATCCGCTAATTACTGTATCCACATCTACCATTTTTCTGTCGTACCTGTATGGTTTTTACTCGCCCACGATTTCAGTCCGATCATTTTTCCCATCTTTACATTTGGACGTAAATTTATCAAAAAATGACACTGTATTATTGACAGAGTAAAGTCCGAATATGAAAGAGAAAACAATAATGACCGGGCTGGAACACAGGCTAGGTTTTTTTTACAATTAAATCTTTACTAAATTGCCTTTCTTTTACCAGACCAAATAAAAGCAATTGCAGACGACTAACTAAATGTACCTTAAGTGGAGGTTTCTGTCTTTGATAAGGTACATGTAGAAAACATTGTGGGAAAAGGTGAAAAATGTTTGTCACTAGCATTTAGTGCTTTTTCCGCAATATTTTCAAAAGCCATTCATAGATGCCTTCGAGCATCCGAGGGATAAGTATCGACCAATACGTATTATCCTTTTTTGGACTGCATAGCGTAACCTGAGTTGAAACTTTAAGCCTGTCGTAGGTTTTCTGAGTGCTAAAATGCCATCTAATCATTGTAAAACCATTGGCATGTATCTCACTGCTCAGGCGTCGACGACTCGTGTAATGGGTAAATAAGATTTTATATCGTTAAATTTCGCATAATTTGAAAAAGAATAGTCTAGGAGACTTTCGTCAATTTTCCCTCTGGCTTTTGATTTACTTCTTGGCATTAATATTGGTATGAATAAAGAGTGATTTACGGGTGCTCCAAAATGTGGCCATGTTCATGCGGCGGCTCCCTGAAAGCCGTTTTCCTGGCACATTTGTGACAAGAGTGAGCAAGCTCCTGCATATGAAACCAAAATATCATTCAGGGATGTTCTGGGAAAAGGGGGCTTAGTGCATCTGCGAAAAGCATCACGCTGACCTTGGCAGAAAATTTTGGCTATTGATCAGTTCTGTATGTCAAAGGACCACTCAACCTCATTATTAAGTAGGTTGTTAAAAAAGGTAGATGTCATGTACCCATAACTATATGATGACTTATTTGGTACCATGGATAACGGAAATGCATTAACCCCCCTTTTTTGCAGAAAATTGCGGGTTGGATACTTAGATGAAGCAAACCTTTCTCCGGCTTTTTTCACCGCTCTGGTGCATGTGAGAAAAGTAGTCAGTTACATGCAACGATATATGCAAAGAGAGTTGTGTGAGAAAGCCAGGAAAACATGAGTACCTTTAATTTGTTTCCGTGGAATATATGAAAGGGATCTACTCGCATTTACGAAAAACAAAAAGTCAACATTTAACGATTTCATGTGCGCTGGCCAACCTCTGTCAATTTTTTAAAGAAATTAGTCATTTTAACATGTTTATTTTACAGTCGTTCAACAAATATTTATTTTGTTCGCAAATTAATATAGATGTCAAATTTTATATTTATGTCAAAAAAAATATAACAAACCCATGGTAAAATGAATACCGATTTTTCTGCACTGGTTTGGGGCCAAAAAATCATAAATTTAAATCATGAAGTAGCGAGATCCTCTGAGAGACTCTAATGACTTTAATCAAAGTAGCATGTACAATTGACATGATAGAAAACGAAAGCAAATGAAAACACAGCATCATTTAAAACCTTACCACACCACAAAATTTTGGACAGGACCAAATCGAAAGAACTTGAAGACAGCAAGTTAAGTGTTACTAAATTTATGTTTCCTGCCTTTGATTGGAAAGAAAATATTATGTGGAAGGGATAAAAAGCTAGTTGCAACATTTTCTCTTTTTCCTCCACTTTGTCGATGTATAGGCCTATACAATGGTCCTCTATTGCAGAAAGGAGAGAACTGAAGGAAAAATGGCTTGAAATACATTCTGCTGTTTGGGCGATAGATGGAACAAGCCATGAAATATACCGACCAGTTCAAAACCAACAACAGTTTTATTCTGGCCATAGAAATTATCACTGCCTTCATACCCAAATTATCGTTGACAATGAGGGTATGATTAGATATATTGAGCCTGGTTTTCTTGGGCATCAGAATGATGCACCAACTTAAAGAATTATGCGTCAAGAGATGCGCAAGATCTACCTTTTCCTGTCGATTGTGTTTTTCTTGCGGGCCAAATTTACCCAAATGGATACCCAATCATAACGCCGTATAGCAAATCTCCGCAGAATACAGGGTCAAGAAAGGGTAATGTGTGAGAGGTACAACAGATACTACAGGGGGTAAAGAGTGTCTGTTGAACATGCAATCGCTCAGGTAAAGGGGTACAAAAGCTTGAGTTCAGTTTGGCATCACCCCCGACAGTTTCTCGGAGTGACTGTTTACGTAGATACTTATTTAGCTAAGATCTGTTGAGAGAATGTTAAGATCAGGACAGAATGTTGCGGTACCATCATACTGAAGTGATTAGATCTAGAATGGAGGAACAATTGACTTAACCCTTTCCCAAACGACAATTTTTTGGGCTAGACCAAATTGAAAGCATTTGCAGACGACAATTCAACTCTTGCTGAAAACATTATTTCTGTCTATGATAGGGTAGAAAACATTGTGGGAAAAGGAGAAAATGCTGTTTACCAGTATTTTCTCTTTTACCCACAATGTTTTCAAAAGGCTACTATTTCAGACCCGTAAAAACCAGGGATTGTTTGGGAAAGGGTTAAGAAACCGTGAAGGGTTTTACCAAAGGAACTGGTTCATGTTTTTAGTTAATGTTTGGGTGGTTTGGGTAGTTTACTTGTATAGGGTCCGAAAGTCTCGTCACGTGACCGCGAGAGTTCATCACTTCCGGGATCCACCGTAAATTTATCGCCTTTTCATCACAGTATGTAGAGAGATACACGAAGCAATTACGAATGACGAAGTAAGATTTAAAAAGTCCGAGCGATCTGAAAATTTCGGTAGTCGATCAGAGAACGATATGTGACTATGAATACGCCACAGTAAAGAAGAGATCGTGTTCAGCGCAGGTAAACAGGTTGATGGTTCAACCTACTTTCGGTTTCGTATTCAATAGAATCATGCTTTTTTGACAGATAAGTAAAGTTAGCTACTAGTAGCAGCTACTAGTAGCCAGCTACTTGTGTAGGTAAAGTTAGCTACTAGTACCCAGATACTTGAGCTTGTGAAATTGGTTATTTGTTGCCAGCTACCGGTAGCCACCTTTTAGAAAGCAGTCAGTTATAACAGGAAAATCTGGCAATTTGTACCCAGTGATCAATGTATAAGTAATTAAAATGGAAGCGACCAATGTATAAGTAATTAAAATGGAAGTCTTTTAGTAGTTTCCT
The DNA here is from genome assembly GCA_943736015.1 of Tridacna crocea. Classification (NCBI taxonomy): domain Eukaryota; kingdom Metazoa; phylum Mollusca; class Bivalvia; order Cardiida; family Cardiidae; genus Tridacna; species Tridacna crocea. The sequence continues at coordinate 8,116,726 of OX031071.1, forward strand.
AAAGATACAAGTAGCAGGCCAAGTAATTGTCAATGCCTTAAACGAAATGTTTTTCTTCCATCCAGAATTCTACATAAAAGTATCAGAAAAATCAATATTAAATAAATTCCTGTATTAAAGGGTCAAGCTACATGTACAAGATCTGTCGATAGTTTTTTTTTTCTTTACATTTGTTGTTGACTAGGGATCTAAAATATACAAGTAGCTGACGAGATTAAGACAAAATTTTAAAATATTTCACAGAATCACATTCACTGTACTACGAAAAAGTTCCTCAGATAACTAATATTGAAGCATTTCCAGTTATCAAAGGGGCCAGCTACTTAATATAAATTGGACAAGTACATGTAGGTGGATAGATTAAAAGTGATATTTCAAAATATTTCAGCAAGTCGTTTTGGGGACACTTAGGAGGTATTAGATACTCGTATGTCAAAATCGATACCTTCTCATCCATACAAGGGGCCAGCTATTCGTTATGAAAATTCTGATAATTTTCATTGTTACCTAGAGTGAAATCAAAAGGTACAAGTAGCTGGCGAGCCTAAGAGCGAATTTTGAAAGTAAATGCTTGTTTTGTATACCAGATACTATGAATGTATAAGAAATATCAAAATTGCATCATTTCCGGCTATTAAAGGGGCCAGCTACTTGATTTGAAATCTGGACAAATTTGCTGGGTTTTGAAGTAATGATTTTAAATGTACAAGTAGCTGATGGAGATTAAAAGATATTTTTCAAAAGATTTCAAAAAATCTTTTTCGGGACACTTATTAGAAATTGAAAATATCAAAATCAATTCATTCCGATCAATTTAAGGGGCCAGCTACTCGCCATGAAAATGGTTCAATTTTACTTAGAGTGAAATCAAAATGTACAAGTAGCTGGCGAGCTATGTCAAAATCGATACCTTCTCATCCATACAAGGGGCCAGCTATTCGTTATGAAAACTCTAATAATTTTCAGTATTACCTAGAGTGAAATCAAAATGTACAAGTAGCTGGCGAGCCTAAGAGTGAATTTTTGAATTAAATGCTTGTTTTGAAAAACAGATACTATGAATGTATAAGAAAACTCAAAATTGAATCATTTCCGGTTATTAAAGGGGCCAGCTACTTGATTTGAAAACTGGAAAACCTTGCTGTTTTTCGAAGAAATGATTTTAAATGTGAAAGTAGCTGGCTAGATTAAAAGTGATATTTCAAAATTTTTCAGCAAATCTTTTTGGGGACACTTAGGAGGTATTAGAAATGTCAAAATTGATACCTTCTCATCCATACAAGGGGCCAGGTACTCGTCATAAAAATTCTGATAATTTTCAATTTTACTTAGAGTGAAATCAAAAGGTACAATTAGCTGGCGAGCCCAAGAGCCAATTTTGAAAGTAAATGCTTGTTTTGTATACCAGATACTATGAATGTATAAGAAATCTCAAAATTGAATCATTTCCGGCTATTAAAGGGGCCAGCTACTTGATTTGATATCGGGACAAACTTGCTGGTTTTTGAAGTAATGATTTTAAATGTACAAGTAGCAGGCGAGACTAAAGGATATTTTTCAAAAGATTTCAACAAATCCTTTTTAGACACTTATTAGAAATTTAAAAATTCAAAATCAATTCATTCCGAGCAATTTAATGGGCCAGCTATTCGCCATGAAAATGCAAAAATTGTTCAATTTTACTTAGAGTGAAATCACAATGTACAAGTAGCTGGCGAGCCTAAGAGTGAATTTTTTATTTTAATGCTTGTTTTGAATAACAGATACTATGAATGTATAAGAAAACTCAAAATTGAATCATTTCCGGTTATTAAAGGGGCCAGCTACTTGATTTGAAATCTGGACAAACTCGCTGTTTTTCGAAGTACTTGTCTTAAATGTACAAGTAGCAGGCGAGATTAAAAGAGATTTTGTAAAATATTTCAACAAATCTTTTTGGGGATACTTAGGAGAAACTGAAAATAACAAAATCATTCCATTCTCATCCATTTAAGTGGGCAGCTACTAGCCATGAAAATTCGGATAATTTTAAATTTTACTTAGAGTGAAATCGAAAGGTACCAGTAGCTGGCGAGCCTAAGAGTGAATTTTGCATTTAAATGCTTGTTTTGAATAACAGATACTATGAATTTATAAGAAAACTCAAAATTGAATCACTTCCGGTTATTAAAGGGGCCAGCTACTTGATTTGAAATCTGGACAAACTCGCTGTTTTTCGAAGTACTGATCTTAAATGTACAAGTAGCTGCCGAGATTAAAAGAGGTTTTTCAAAATATTTCAACAAATCTGTTTGGGGATACTTAGGAGAAACTGAAAATACCAAAATCATTCCATTCTCACCCATTTACGTGGCCAGCTACTAGCCATGAAAATTCGGATAATTTTAAATTTCACTTAGAGTGAAATCGAAAGGTAGAAGTAGCTGGCGAGCCTAACAACGAATTTTGGATTTAAATGCTTATTTTGATTAACAGATACTATGAATGTATAAGAAAACTTAGAATTGAATCACTTCCGGTTATTAAAGGGGCCAGCTACCTGATTTGAAAACTGGACAACCTTGCTGTTTTTCGAAGAAATGATTTTAAATGTACAAGTAGCTGGCTAGATTAAAAGTGATATTTCAAAATATTTCAGCAAGTCTTTTTGGGGGCACTTAGGAGGTATTGGAAATGTCAAAATCGATACCTTCTCATCCATACAAGGGGCCAGGTACTCGTCATAAAAATTCTGATAATTTTCAATTTTACTTAGAGTGAAATCAAAGGGTACAAGTAGCTGGCGAGCCCAAGGGCGAATTTTGAAAGTAAATGCTTGTTTTGTATACCAGATACTATGAATGTGAATCACGTTTCTTTCACAAAACTACAGCTGTGTGAAGGCATAAAATGAAAGCTAAAGTACGACACAAGACGTTTTAAAGCAGATATTTATAGATCTTTTTGTAATCCGCAATTTGCCGAGGGCGATCGTGCAGCGAAATCTACGTTGAGCCGCTGTTAATTTCAGCCTTGGGTAATATTCAAGTATTTTCAAGACAGCCACTCCAGTATTATGTCTTTAAATATCAAATATAAGAGAGTTCAAATTCAAGATCAGACTGCATGTTCATTGCAGTCTGATCTAGATCGACACTTTGCTGAAAGGTATGTAATTATCTTCTTGGCACAAGACAGAATCTTTGACTGATCCAAATTAAAAGGATTTGCAGATGACAATTAATGCCGTATAGAATAAAGATCTAGTACTCAAATGATGGAAATTTATTTGAGAGGGTAGAAAATATTATTGGAAAAGGAAAAAAATACTGGTTACCAGCATTTAATCCTTTTCCTACAATGTTTTCATAAGGCTTCCTCCGGGTCTTTAAAAATCAGGATTGTGTTGTCAAGGATTAATTGTGCTTCAAAAGCCAAGGGTCATTTAAGAAAAATGCAATATGCTTGTTTCACTATGCACACTGAATATTACCTTTGTGCATAGTACTTTGGAAAGATACCCATGACCAATTGCACTAACTGGCACATGAATGAAATGTTTAACTCTTTCTGTACAGAAAACAGTTTATGAAAACAATGTGGAAATAGGAGAAAATGCTGGTAACCAGACCAGCATGTCTTATTTTTCTTAGGGTATTATCAACCGTTCCATAAATAAATTTCAACTTTTTAGCCACTCTTACATTTTTGTCTGCTAGTGCTTTCAATTTGTACAAGTCATTTACCCTAGTGCTTTCAAGGAAGAAGCCTTTTGATAACATTGTGGGTAAAGGAGAAAATGCTGGTAACCATCATTTCCTCCCTTTTCCACAATGTTTTCTACTCATTCAAAGACAAATTCCATTCTTCCAGCCCCATTTAAATTGTTGTTTCCTAATGTTTTCAATTGGAAAAGTTTAGGATCTGTCCTGTGATAAAGAATTAAGCAATTTTTGCTTTAGTGAGCTAAAAACTTGTATTAAGAAATACTATACATATATTTACAAACATCTCTTCCTAATATACTTTCAGAGCTTTCTCCTGCTAGAAGAATGACACTAAAAAGGTACCATGATTCCAAGACAACTGCATCTTACAAGGACCACATGTTATGCAATAGTGTTCTCATATATGTATAATTGGACATGCAGTCATTTAAACATTTAATTAAAGAAAAATAGTGCTGTATAGCATTAATTTTCTATGTTTACCATCTTTGCACGGCAAAGAAGTTCATGCTAGTATTTACCGGTACTGCTCAATAGTGAAAAGGGTATTAAAATCCTAACCGAGAAATGACACTAAATTAAAACAGCATTGCAGTAAACTGCTTTTGAAAATATTGTGATCAAATATGTTGCTCACAGTCAGCAATATCTATTTGCCATAATGTTTTCATCTCATTCTTTCAATTATTTTTCTCCATTTGCCTCAGATTTTATCTAGTGTTAAAAGTAAAGTTAGGTTTCATGACTTTGTTAAATAAAGGACAAGCAATATTCTTGTTTATGTTTAGAACAAAATCCTTAATGCTCCTTGAAGAGTGAAAGCAATATACATGTAGTAAAATTCAGTCATTGACATTGTGTGGAAAAAGAAATTTCGTTACATACAAGTCTTATTAGCTGCACAAAATTAATAGTCCTTTGAAAACATTGTGAGAAATGGCAAATTAAGAAACAGTTTTGCATTTTTTAACAATATTTTTTTCTGAAGCAGAAATTTGCTTCATCAAGGGACCCAAATAACATGAGAATAATGCAAAAGTGTTTTGTTACTACAAATGTAATAAAGATAAATATCTACAAAACTTTTAAGATTTCTCATGTTTATTTTGTTTAATCTTTACCAACTGATAAAACTCTGCACTTCTTCAAATTCAAAGCATTTGCAGACAATTAATTGATTTTGACTCACATTTTGCAATTTACCTATTAAAAGGTAGAAAACATTGTGTTGAAAGTAAAAATTATTAGTTGTCTTTTCACACAATGTCTCCTAAAGTATTTTTCTGCAGGGTTGTTAAAACTCAGGATTTTTTGGTAAAGACTTACAAGTCACCAAAAATAATAAAATTGCTTCTGAAACATATTTGCAGCACAAAACTTCAGAAGCATCCTTGTGAATGTGAAAAAAATTAATCAAGGAGTAAAGCTTGAGTATTCGTTAAATCATGTCAAAATTAGACATTACTTATGTTTTCAAAATTGGTCTGCTGCAAGACATAAAAAGTTATCTACAGGAGACAGACCACTGACCCCTTTATCTGCTGGTATAAAATTACTGGGCTGTCTCTGGTCCAACAACACTTGTAAGGATAAATTAAACAAGGGCTATATAAGAAGACATGCAACCATTTTAATCTTTTAACATTTAACAAAATTTTCATCATGTCTATTTTGAAAGCAAAGTTGGAGGATGAAAAATTGTAGCCTAAATGAAAGGAAACATTGTGAGAAATGTATAAAATGCTGATGACCAGCTTTTTTCTCCTCTTCCTTCAATGTTTTCAAAAGCGCTCTGCTTCAGGGTAATGAGGAACAAAATTGTTTGGTAAAGGGTTAACTCACAGAACAAAATTTCGACTGGGTCAAGCTGAGAGGATTAGCAGGTGATATGCAAATGAACTGTTGAAATTTGTCTTTGAACGGGTGCAAAATACCGCAGAAAAAATGATTTCCAATATTTTCTCTTTTTCTCATATTTATTGTCCTGGCTTCCCTCCCCCTGGCTGTTTTGACACAAGCTTTTTTGATAAAGAGCCAACAAGATGCCTATTCTTCTAAGTAGAAGAAAATGCCCTGCAAATCATATCTTGTGTAGTACATCCTGTTGCATCTGCTGTCATTTGGACAGTCATGAATTAATCTTCTGTTTTACTGGTTTGGCATTTCCAATGAGTCTAAAGTAGGTGATGTTTCATGTGGCACTGTACAGATGTTTTGGACAGTTATTGTGATTGTTAGGATTTCATGGCCTATTTGCCCTCCGGCAAAAAAAACAAAACAGGCTAAAGCAATGTATTCAAAAAGACTTTCTGCAGAATATTTCATCATTAGAAACATTACACTTGTAAAGGCTACATCAAAATAGGCAAGCACAAGTACTGATTCTGAGTATTCAAATAGTCTACAATTCTTTGTTATTGATCTCAAAGTGCCTTTGACACTTTAGTTGCTTTTGTGATCAATGTACAATCATGACTAGACTGTAGAAAGTCTGCAGTCTGATCTCTGATCTACATTGATCGCTTTACTAAGACTGTCCAGACGAGGGCAACTTCAACATTATTCTCACGATCTTATTTATAGAATGAAACGCGTCTTTGATTTATTCCGTACTCTTTAAAGGGTTAAGCTCATATACCTAGTTTTTAAACTAGAAATGATGAATTTAACTGAAAATAATTCCAGATAAGATGCCAAAATAGGTTTTGAAGCCAATAATTAACGGCCAGTTTAGAATGGCTGTCTAAGGCAATTCAATGAATGAAATGAGGCCGAATAATTCCAACTGTCATTACCGCCAACATTCAATATGGTGCAAAGGAGACTTGGGTGCGAAACTGCACTGGTGCGAAACATATCAAAACCGCAATATGTTTCTAAACGCCCCTGAAGACGCGATATGAGTGCATTTCTAGAATGAAATGCTAAAAAAACATTATTTTATTGCCATAACTAGGTTAGTTTGACCTTCTTAGATCAGAAATCGACCGAGTACATGTCCATTGCAAGGATGTACGAAAACTGGGTTACGGATTTTCGCTGATTTCCACGGGCTGTATTTAAATCACAAAATTATTTCTAAACAATATTTTAACCCTTACCAACATCTTTCATCTCCAGTTTTTCCTCTCCAAACCCATTTTTGAGAATTTGAATACTATACACATCGGTGTTGCGTCACGAATGTCGGTACATGCATAAGCAAATATAGAGGAAAAAATCTCAATATAGCGACCAGTGATTCCGGAAGTGCATTTCATCCAAACGAGACTTACAGACCCTATTGCAATAGACCAAAGAGTAGTAAACTAAAATCCACAATACGATCCAAAGAAGAGTTACGGCCAAACGTAACTCAGTGTGATATACATATGTTACAATTCCTCATAGAAATATTACAGACATCGTTTTTATTCTCTGAGAAGTGAAATTTTAGCGTGGTCCATTTAAAAGTACCTTGCAAAAGCAGACGATCGACAGCGAGCGTCTCTCAAATAGCGAATTACCTTTATCGATAGTCTCGTAGATTTTGAGACGAACCCCTTGTCTAAACTCCGTATATTTTGTCAAATGTCTGTAGTCGGTGTCGGCTTGTACATCTCTATTATAAGGCTTTGGGAGTATAGGGATGATTTTTTTGTATTTTTGTAAAATTTTTGTTCCAAAATCTGAAGGGCTACCTTTAATGCGTGTTTGGCAAGGAAAATTTAATATTCATCATCTAGACCACTCTTGATCATCATGATAACAACAAGAGGGCCAAAATGGCCCTGGATCGCTCACCTGAATTTCTGAGAGAACCATAGCCTTTTTTTTTCAAAATCTAATCAGCCATTTTAGACAAGAATAATTTTCAAGAATTTCTTCTTGTCTGTATAGTGTAAATAGCCCACAGTCATCAGAATCATGTTTCTTGATGGATCAAAATTTCTCGAGCAATTTTTGAAAAGGATCAGCCAAGAAACATTTTTGTGAAATTATTTCAAAATCTGATCAGCCGTTTCAGAGAAAAAGAATTTTAAAGACCAAATAGTGCAAGTAGCCCCCACTCACCAGAGCCATGTTTCTAGACAAATCAGCATTTTGCGAACACTTTTTAAAAAAGGTTACCAAAGGAACATTTCTGTGAGATTATTTCAAAATCTGATCAGCCGTTTCAGAGAAAAAGAATTTTAAAGACCAAATAGTGCAAAAAGCCCCCACTCACCAGAGCCATGTTTCTAGACAAATCAGCATTTTGCGAACACTTTTTGAAAAGGGTTACCAAAGAAACATTTCTGTGAGATTATTTCAAAATCTGAACAGCCGTTTTAGAGAAGAAGAATTTTAAAGAATTTCTTCATAGCCATATAGTGCAAGAAGCCCCCATTCACCAGACCCATGTTTCCTGATGGATCAAAATTTTGTAAACAGTTTTTGAAAAGGGTCATCCAAGGAACATTTCAGTGAAATTATTTCAAAATCTGACCAGAAGAATTTTTAAAAATTCTTCATTTCCTTTTGGAAAGAGTCATCAAAGGAACATTTCTCTGAAATTATTTCAAATTCTGACCAACGGTTTCAGAGAAGAAGAATTTTTAAGAATTTCTTTATTTCCGTATAGTGCAAGTAGCCCCCATTCACCAGAGCCGTGTTTCTTGATGGATCAAAATTTCGCGAACAATTTTTGAAAAGGGTCATCAAAGAACATCTCTGTGAAATTATTTCAAAATCTGACCAGCAGTTTCAGAGAGGAAGAATTTTTAAGAATTCCTTCATTTCTGTATAGTGCCAGTACCCCCCATTCACCAGAGCCACATTTTTAGACGGATCAAAATTTCACGCACAATTTTTGAAAAGGGTCACCCAAGGAAAATATCTGTGAATTTTTTTCAAAATCCGACCACCAGTTTCAGAGAAGAAGAATTTTTTAAGAATTCCTTCATTTCTGTATAGTGCAAGTAGCCCCAATTCACCAGAGCCACATTTTTTGACGGATCAAAATTTCACGAATCACTTTTGAAAAGGGTCACCCAAGAAACATATCTGTGAAATTATTTCAAAATCCGAACACCAGTTTCAGAGGAGAAGATTTTTAAAGAATTTGCTAAAAAATTCCATTTGGTTGCCACGGCAACCAGAGTTTTTAATGGAATCAAATTCTGTGAACAAGTTTTAAAAAGGACCTCCCAAGGAACACTCCAGCCAAGTTTGATCCAAATTGGCTCTGCGGTTTATGAGAAGTTAATGTTTAAAGAATTGTTGACGCACGACGCACTGACGCACGACGGACAACGGACACCGGACACCGGGTGATCCTAAAAGCTCCCTTTGAGCACGTTGTGCTCAGGTGAGCTAAAAAGGGAAAACCACCCCTTTGTAGCACTATTACAGCTGAGCAACGATGACCCTTTCACATGTAGGACTGATCAACTACCGAGGATATTAAATATCAATTTAAAGATGATTTCCTTGCTAAAGCATTAAGTATGTTTGTTAATAAGATAATTTAAGCGATGAGTGGATGATGTTATTGTAAGAGAAAAGATATGGTATACAATTAGTAAAGAGTGAATGAACATGTCTGGGCATCGATCTATGGTAGTTACTCCTTTGTGTAACGTGATACTCCTTCTAATTATCACTAATAGCTCAACTTAACAAAGGCCAGTCACCTAATGTTGTGGCCTAAGTCCGCCGTATGTCTGTCAGTCTGTCCTCTTTTGTGTAACGTTTTTATTTTAAACATCTTCTAAGATACTGCCTATCTAGTTTTGACCAAACTTCACACATTATATTGCTAAGAAATTTCTCGCGACCTGATTGGAGAACATTCCCCAAATATATAATCCTGTATACTGGCAAAATCCACGTAAACGCAGTTTCCCTCTTCGGGCGCCCCCTACACATAACTGCATGTAAAATTTCAACAAACATCCAAAATAGTGACGTCGATCGATATGAGCTGCTATGTTTCTCTTTTGGGCAAAAGTAGCTTGCACCATATTATTACTAACTTCCTCGAAGGTTGTCGTTAAAACGGAAAGATCGGACTTTTTGTTTAAAAAATAAATGAATATAGTTACATGTATTATCGTTTGATGTAATTCTAAAACAATTACACGGGGGATTAAAACGAGCCATCCCATCGTCAGGTAAGCAAATTGTGAAGTGATGAAACTAATACATTATAACGTAAAAAAGATTGTACTGGTCGTTTGAGCAACTAATGGACGTCTACTTTTGCCAAGCAACTGTTAAAATGTATAGATCTAGTTAAGTTATCTTGATGATGTTTAAATCCATGTTTAAATAAGAATATGCCGTAAGTCTCTAACAGTGACATCATCATGTTCATGCACCAAACTTCATGTTTTACCAAAGTTTCAGCGACTTTAATTCTCAGAGACGTCACTATTCATTAACCTGGGGCACAAATAAGGGAAATTCTACTTCGTCAGCGTACTCGAAACCTCGCACTTCGACTCCGGGCGACATGATTCGCCACAGCCGTTAACAGGATTCCAAGTTCCCTTCCACCTGACCATACTACTAGTATTAAATTACATTGCAAAGAAATTCCCCATGATATGATTGGGGAATAAACCCCTAACATCATGCACACTGGCAGAACCCACGTAAAAGCCGTTTCTCTTTCGGGAGCCTCGTATAAATGACTGCTTTCAACCCAACATCCAAAATGGCGGGGTCGATCGAATTCTATTTCGTCAGCATACTCTATTTCGAGATCATACAACAGGGAAATTTCGCTTAACACACATCGGAATGGCAAAACTTTGCAGTATAATAAGTTTGTTGTACGGTCAGGTGGCTAAGGACTTGCAAACTTGCCTTGGTGTGACATAATTCACCACGGCCGTAAGTAAGTTTCAAAGTACCCTGCCACCAGACCGTACAACTAATAATGTATCCTGCAATGGTGCTCTTCAAAATTTCTTTAAACAATTTTCTCCTTGCTACCATACCGTACAACTAATAATGTATCCTGCAATGGTGCTCTTCTAAATTTCTTCAAGCACTTTTCTCCTTGCTACCAGACCGTACAACTAATAATGCATTTTGTAATAGTGCTCTTCAAAATTTCTTCAAACAATGTTATCCCTGCTACCATACGGTACAACTAATAAATGTATCTTGCAATGGTACTCTTCAAAATTTCTTCAAACAATTTGACTTCCTCAAACCTCAAGTGCTAGGAAAGCAAGACTGAAAAGTGAACATATTTTATTCTCTACAGCTTTCATAAATTATATCATCCTTAGGTGGGTTTCTGTCGAGTTTCTTGTCATAACTTTGATCTTGCAATCATGCAAAGAACATTTAAATTCTGCGGGCTCGGCATAATTGTAGTCATTAACAGTCACAAACTACTCAGTAACTTGATTGGTTTTTCATTGAATCCAGTTTATTGGATAGAAAACTTTTCAGTGATAGTGATGCGTTGTTATATTAATTGTTATGCACAGATAAATTGAATCTATAACTTGATGTTAGGTGTATAAAATTCACGTTTTATCTCAGAAAACTTTACTATCCATTCTATAGGAAAACTATGTTGAAGTACCATTTGTTACAATTCATTGATATATCATCGAACCATCGTAAGTCACGATATTTCCAATTTCGCCGCCGTTCTGTTCCATAGAATCTACAGAAACAATCTTTTGATTGTAAAAGCTGGAGTATGGCTGTGTCCTTAAAGGATTGAGGTTATTAAATTTATGAAACGCAGGGTTTTCTTACTCTCTGCAATTCGAGTGCATAACAAAAATGTTACTATTTGTCGTATGCGTCATGTCCACTCTAATGACATTGTTTAAAAAAATGAATATGTCTTTACTTGAAGACTTGCATGCATCTTTAAAAGATTCGAATTGTTGCTTTCATCACAAACATTTGAAACCTCAGTTAAACTTTAAAAGATACTTGATGTCGGAACTACCTCATAGATACAGAACTGCACTTGCTAGATTCAGAAGTTTTGCTCATTATTTTGAAACTGAGACTAAAAATGGGGTAAAAAGTAAAAGAATGTAAACACCTGTATTCTTTCAATTGTTCTAAACATGAGGAGATAAATCAAAGGACTGATAGTCCTGAGAGTCGCCTGGTGGGTAATTTGTTGGAAATTTTCACCCTTATTAACTTTTCAAAGGTGATATATTGCAAACGTTCAGGATATAAGATGATTTTACCATAAGATAGTATTATGCAAGCATAATTTCTGCGTTGTGGAACGCACTAGTCCTTAAATCAATCACATAAATATGAAAATCGACATGAAAAAAATAAAAATATGTGGTGAGAATTAAAATTTATGCCAAGCAACATCTTTAAAAAGTTCAAAGACTTTATATTTGCTAGAACTGACGTACCATCCTGTTTTATTATATTTGTTTATCGCAGCTAACTGATTTTGGGCGTACACTGACGGCAGCTTCCTATTTGCAAGACTGTACGTTGGTCCATGGTGCTAATAGGTAATTATCAAAGAATTCTGACTAAGTATTCTCGACAAATAGTCTAAGCGACCAATAGAAAAGACGTTTTTAGTTGGAAGTACTGTTAAGCATGTCCGCAAACTTGTTCAGTTCACGACCACTTATCTCAGATAGGTAAATTACACTTGATTCCTGTGTGTAAAGCCCCCGTCACAACATACTTGATCTTAGAACGTTTTACCCCGTCCTAACATGATCGGAAAAAGTGTTGCGGTCGGGGTAGAACGTATCATTTTGGCCTGATTATGTCAGAATCCCCTGTCTCACCAAACCTGTTCAAAGAAAGTCTTACCCTGATCAACAAAATCGTAAAACGGGTTGCGTTCGGGATAGGACGTTAAATTTCAGTCGGTAATATGCAAACGTACTCCCATTTGTGTTCGAAATATTTGTTTCAAAGATATGAATCTGTCAAGAGATATGATGTTCATGATGATGATGATGATGGTGATGAAAATGATGAGTGGGTTTGTTTTTTAAGTGACAATGTCTTATCAGGGAATATGAACAGTTCTAGCGATACATAGAATTTTCTTCAGGCTATCTGGCGTCAATTGATTTGAAACTTAAATCACAAAAGCATCAAGGTACTGTCTTGATAGATTATCTGTCGGACGCCAAACTACTGTCTTACACAGTCTATGAAGACAAAGTGCCAAACTCAGACTTCTGTCTTTGGTTTAAACAGACGGATATGAACCTTGCTTAACCCTTTATCGCACAACAATATCTTAGGTTTGTCCAAATCGAAAGCATTTGCAGATGACAATAAAATAAACGTGACTGAAAATTTGAAATTTGTTTTGTAGAGGGTAAAAAAAATGTTGGAAAAGGAGAAAATGCTAGTTAACAGCATTTTCTCCTTTTCCCACAATGTTTTCTAAAGGCTTCCTCAGGGTCGTCAAAAGTAGGGTTACGTGGTAATGGGTTAGAACGGTCGTTCGTGACTTGGCTTCAAACACAGTCTTTGTCTTATTCAGCTTCAGACGTTTCGAACAAGTACCTTTGAAGCACTTCAAATCTGCATGAAGCTTGCAAGAAATGGTGTCATGCTGGACCGCTGTCGGTCTGTGTTTCAGACTAAGCTGTTAAACCCTGACTGTCTATGCTGGAACTGTAAGACAAAACGTCTCACCTTTGAACTGCTTGGAACGTATCCGTTTGAGGCTAGGTCTGTAATGGACGCGCTGAAGCAGCTCCCCGAGTCAATCTATCGGGCTTGGAATGAGTCTGAGCCTCTCTCAAGCTCGGCTGTTTGAAGCTGGTCCGTTCAAGAGCCTCCCCAATCCAGCCTGTTGTGTTTGGAACGAGTTTGGATCTCTTTATTTAAGCTTGTCTATTCAAATGTATACGGGCGTCGATTAATCCTTAGCATTATTGATAGGAAGACACATATGATACTGAGCCATTGTCATGTTTATTTTAAGCTGCTCCATTCTGTTCTGCCTAGATCCCCAGCGTGAAAAGGGTGGGTCCTCTGAAACAGGTTACGGAGACCTTGCTGTCACAGAATGTTGTAGCAGGACCGTAGGCGAGCCACCTAGTATGGTCCTATTAATAGTCGACCTTATATTATAAATCGAATAAAAAGGGCAAGATTTTTGCGTTTCTGAAAACGTTAATAAGATTTCTTGACCGGATAAATCTACAAGGACCGTCAACATAAAATTACAATGCACTTATTTCAAAATATAACAAAAGAAAATCGCATATACTTATAACAACAAAAACACTGATTGAAATTAAAATCCGTTATTTATTCAATATTGAAGATACGTATTCCAAAAATAACTAGAGCTATCACTAAACGTGATCATACCACCCCCCAACAGCTCCTTGTCACAAAACAGATTAATGTCACAGGAATGCAAAATAAGTGACTCAATTATACCAGAGCTATCACTGAAGGTGATGAATATCCTGCAATGGCTTCTTGAACCTGTGTTAAAAGTATTCTATCAAAAGTATAATTTATTTTCATCAATTCAGCAAGGGCACCGTCATAAAGAGTACGACAAAATAGGGCTAAGCTCTTGGAAATTTTATTTAATTAACTAAGAACAATTTATGATATGCATATCTTTGCTGAGTGCAAAGTCTATCCATGAAGTTTGAAAGAAATTTGTCCAGAATCATCAAAGGGCCATAACTCCATGAAACCTAAATAAACCATAACCAAAATAGGATGTACACATCTCTGCTTGATACTGAGTCTATTTGTGTAGTTTGGACCAAATCTGTGCAATAGTTGATGAGAAAAAGAGCGGACAAGAAATTTCATGAAAGGGCCATAACTCAGTGAAAAATCAATGAACAATAACCAACATTTCATATGCACATCTCTGCTTGATACTGAGTCTACCTGTAAAGTTTGAATAAAATTCGTCCAATAGTTTATGAGAAATAGAGCGGACAAAAAGCTACAGACCGACCGACGGACGGACAGCTGTGTTAAAAGTATTCTATCAAAAGTATAATTCATTTTCATCAATTCAGCAAGGGCACCGTCATAAAGAGAACGACAAAAAAGGGCTTAGCTCTTGGAAATTTTATTTAATTAACTAAGAACAAGTTATGATATGCATATCTTTGCTGAGTGCAAAGTCTATCCATGAAGTTTGAAAGAAATTTGTCCAGAATCATCAAAGGGCCATAACTCCATGAAACCTAAATAAACCATAACCAAAATAGGATGTACACATCTCTGCTTGATACTGAGTCTATTTGTGTAGTTTGGACCAAATCTGTGCAATAGTTGATGAGAAAAAGAGCGGACAAGAAATTTCATGAAAGGGCCATAACTCCATGAAACCTATATAAACCATAACCAAAATAGGATGTGCACATCTCTGCTTGATACCGAGTCTATTTGTGTAGTTTGAACCAAATCTTTCCAATAGTTGATAAGAAAAAGAGCGGACAAGAAATTTCATGAAAGGGCCATAACTCAGTGAAAAATCAATGAACCATAACCAACATTTCATATGCAAATTTCTACTTGATACTGAGTTAACCTGTGAAGTTTGAATAAAATTCGTCCAGTAGTTTATGAGAAATAGAGCGGACAAAAAGCTACAGACCGACCGACGGACGGACGGACCGACCGACAAGCTGACTCCTATATTCCCCCCAAACAGAGTTTTGGGTGGTATAATAATGACGCGTCAAATGATCAAAGTACCCCCGGTACTCGCAATAATAGACATGAACTGTATATACACAGACACGAACTTCTAAACGGCCACTTTTGTTTCTCCTATAAATTGGAGTAAGTAAAAAAAATGTTAAAGAAAATAAATCTTGACATATACCTGGACGTTAATCATGGTATTGTGACGAAAAGATTCTCGATTTTGCAAACAGAAGGACTCTCTTTTTCAAAAAAAGGAACACTAGTTGTTTGCGCATGCGCGGTGACTACCAGCCAAAACAGTTTAAAAAAGAGAAGCATAAAATACAGAACCTTTGTAAGCAATAAGAAAAAACATGAAAAATATTTTCTGTGAAAAAATGTAATCCGAAAAAAAAAAAGCATGCAGTTTTAATAAACTTGATTTTTTAATTTACAATTTATTTCAGAATTTGGCTCGCGTCTGTTTCCAGACCGATAAAACATTCTGTAAAAATTGAAACCAAAAAATCTCTCCCTTTTATAGGCGGCGGACGCGAGAAAAGCTGTATGGGAAATTACAGCTTAAAAGTGGCTGTTGAGAAGTTCGTTTCAATATATATACAACTTGCAGTACTGTCTGTTTCTTACAGATTATTTCTGACAGAATCGTTAGGTACTTTAGTCTTAATAGACATATTCATTGTCACAAAGGCGCAATTTATACGTTATCTTCCACAGAAAAAAAAAACCTGACGAATAATTACAAAACTACATTTTCATCTCGCACACCGAAACTTGGAACAGGAAGCAGCACAAGGCCGGAAATATGCTTACGTCACCCCATTGATCACATTCGGCATACATCGGGTGTAGGTACGGAATCGGCCGAGTTGTGACGAGTGCATTGATCAGTACGATAACAATGAGAGCCTGGTTGCTCCGCAACCAGGCGACTCAAAAATCAATATATTTACAGCTGCTATATATCTGATACAAGTACACGGAGCTTATATCATCTACTGCAAACAGAAAATCATTATAAATTAAGTTAAGCAGCATTATTTGTTAATGAGCATTTAAAAGTTAAAGATAAACCAGTCTATGTGTGTGTGTATATCTTAATGCACATATGAATGTCATTAACTGGTATGACGGCCCGGAGGCCTTTATATTTTGCATAGTTATTGTCACTGTCATTGCCTCACAAAATTAGTAATGTTAAAAATAATCATCTAAATCTACGGTTTGTACAACCGCATCTTTTTTATTGTTTTATTTATGTGCAAATTATAAAATTATAATTATAAAGATATGTGCATAAAACACACTCAATATCTCTTGAAATTCCGTACTTTACCGTAAGTGACTTTGTTTTTTTTTTTAGAAATTCTAAGACAGTGGATGCGAGTTTGGAGCGATTTGTGTTTGGGTCTTGAAATAAGTAGCAAAAACACAGTATATAAACGAACTGTACCCAAACCGGATATTGCGAGTAAATTCCATGAATCGATTGGTGAAAACAGATGGGTGCCTTTGAATAATTGTGATCGACAGGTTGTTGTGACTTTCACGCAACTTGTTAACATTTGCATCATTTAATGAATTAATGTATCTTTCAAATAAATACATCATTTACTATCTTTAGCCATGTAATTGCTGATAAAGTGCAATACTCGACTTCACTTGCTTTGTTCACTACTATACATGCTGTTTTCACAAGGCAATTTACGTATAAATCCGTCTATTTATCCGATATCCATTTGTAAACCGTTGTTTCTATATGTATGCTCTTCACAAAACTGCCAATATATGCCGACATGATTTGTTATAATTACCTAAAAATGTATGGAAAGTACGCATGGCGAACAGTTTGATACTGTACTCTTCTTGCAAATACCAAGTAAATGATCTGTACATTACTTGCGAGTTGGCTGAACGACTTCTTGCGAGTACCACACGGGGATTTCCATTGCTTTATACCTACACAAGAGCGAAGCATCCATTACGCACGTTACTAGAGTGAGTGCTCAATACAAACTTTGTTTCGCAAATTATTCCTTAGATTGTCATTTCAAAGCAGTTGTACTGCAGAATCTTTGAAATTTTGTGGCAAAAGGTGGAACTCCTCGTTACAAGCAAGTTCACCCTTTGCCACAACGCTTTCTACGCTGTATAAAATCTAATATATATATCACAAGTAAAAAATATTAGCTTTGATTATATATGAATCATTTCTAGGTATACGTTCAAAATGATACGACTTTGTCTCATTGGAAAAAAAAAACAAGAGCTTCGCACAGCAGTGCATGAAAATTATACGCCCAAAGGGGTTTGTCAGTGAAATGGGCTAAAATCTAGAACCCTACAGAGATCAGAATTTGACAAGTCACGTGCAAAACCACACATCATAGAGATTCATTGTAGTAAGTTTCAAATCATTCCGATGAAAACTGTGGGCGCATACAAAAAAATGCTAACGGTGACCGACCGTGGCCATAGCATAATACGACCCTTCCAGCGTATAAAAAAGCAAAGTGCTGTCAGCACTGTAATCGGTTGACACTGAATAATCTCTCACCTAGCCATTCGACCTCTCGTCTACCCACCATGAGTACAACCTTATCCTCGTACCACCACATATGAAATACGCTATTTTATATTATAAAAGTGGTACAATCATTTTGTTCTTTTGTCATTCTAAGTGCTATTTCTGAACACCATTTGTTGAACGTTCTGTTGAACGATTATGTGGCACAAGGACTATGTGTCACATTTTGTTGGATCTTTAGTTCTATGCAGAGTATACTGCACAGCTCTTTTATTACAGCAGGATAGGGGTGAAGCGGTATTTTATTTCCATAAGTTAGTGTTGAAATCGGTGATGAAGGCGGACCAGAATAAATGACAATATCAAATATGAAACACGGGGAGATATGTAGCAGCTGCGACAGGTCATTGAACATCTATTCTTGTGGCCGTAAACAGTAAATGAAGATCGGGTTTTTGAGAGAAAAGCAGCCAAGCATAATAGTAAAAAAGAGTCGGTTTTATTCTGTTTTCTTTTGGTGAGTTCCAGGTGGCCCCTCAGATTTTGGGACAAAACATTTACAAAAATACAAAAAAAAGAACTTTATACTCCCAGAGCCGTATAATTTTCATTCATAAAACCGTAGTAGCCGAAAACCACCCAACAGCAAGAGAAATCAGAGATTTACTACAGCCCAGGTCGACACCGACGGGAAACACTGTCTGTTTTTGCAACTTACTCATTTACATACTGGGAATACACAGACTAAGCTTCAAACATAGCGTCCGAAGAAGACATTATAGAAAATAAATACATGTTTGTTATTTTATGGAATTCAAGCGTCATTAGTCACGTGCCAGTCACTTAACATTCCCACAATGCTTTTTTTTTTGCGCAAAATCTAAAAATAGCCTAATGGGCAGCGTGGCCTTTTAAGGGAATATCACCCCCATTTTTTTCTTTCTTTTTGTGATATTATGATTCTTAATTATTGATGGTTTGTGTTGTTTTTTTATATAAATTTCAGTGATATATATGGTATTTAATTTGGTGTGGTGTGAAAAACCTATATACCCACCTTTAATGAACAGAACGAGTTCATGCAATAAAATTTCACAATTCATATTCATCTGCTAATAGATAAAAAGAGGAATTTATCTGCTTATAGATAAATAGAGGAATTACCCTTTCCTGATACGGCATCTTGGACTCATTAAATTTGGGAGCATTTAGGGGAAAATTTACATTTCTGCTTAATAAAAATATGATTTTGAAACAGAATAGAAAATGTTACGACAAGGGAAGAAATTATTCGTTCTGAGTAATTTCTCAAGTTATTACAATATTTTCCTAAGTGGTTGACTGATTACTCGTTTCTATGAGGAAAAGGAATAAACACTATAAAACAGTGCATAAAGCATTCAGATTCTTCAAAAACTTGTGAGCATCTCTCACTAGTGTCTTTCGTTAAGGGGCTTTTTTGAAATGGTGACATATAAACAAGCCTTGAAACTCACTGTCTTAATATCATCATTAGGTAGCAGAGGCCTATTCCATAGCTTTAAATCTTTTGGAATACTTTTGAAGTTTTTTTTTATATATATATACGAAATTGTTTCTCCTCTTTGTGAGTCAAATTCTGGAATTTTGATCTTGAGGTTTTTCCTGTATGGATTTCCAAATTATGATTTGTTATATCGCCAAAGCTTGTGGATGGTAGTTTGCTGTAAAGGCATCTGAATTACGCCATTTTATACATGAAAATGTACAAATTTCATCAGGCATCAGATTTGTTATCCCAAGAAACGTACAGAATATTTGAAAAAAACTTCCAAGACATTGTACAGATAGATTTCGTAAACTCGCAAGTAAGGGTAAGATTCACCAGCAAGAAACGTACAGTTGACCTATTTTACATAGAGGCTTTAATTCCTATTTTTATGTTCAAAATCGAACTTTAAAATGCCCAATGCCTCAAATGTATTTTTTAATTAATTAATTGCGCCGGTTCAGACTCAGAAAAAGTATAAAAGCTGATTTAAGATCGGGTCTAGTGCAAATGACGCTGTAGCCTCCGGTGAGTTTTGAGAATTTCAATGTTTTAAAGCTAAGAATGATTATGTGGCAGTTTATGTATTGAAAATAAAGGCTTGGGGTAAACTATACATAAAGATTCGCTTAGTTTACATTCAGCAGTATGAAAGACGCAACAATTTTATCTCCGCAGTCTCTAATGCAAAGTGGACATCACTGAAATTTACTCGCAATACCCTGTTCGGGTACAGTTCGTTTATATACTAAGAATCAAAGTACTGAAAGTACTGTTGGAAGGCGAGTTTAGAATATAGGTATAACATATTGAAATACATTTTCCTGTACTTAAATCGCCTCTCTTGATACAGCAAAGTCTATAGAGTTGGCAATGTTCCTGTGATATGAAGACCAGTTTACCGTCCTGAGTTTAAACAAACTTGAAGAGGGCTTGTGAAAATATGTTGAAAAAAATTAAAACGAATGGACTTTTCTGAAACTCCTTTCCATTTCATTTGAAGGAAAAGTTTTATGTGATGGCAAAGACTTTTAATTTGCTGTTACCCGTATATGTTTTTACATTGATTAGAAACGTAGATCTAACCCTCTATTACCCCGATAATGAGTTTAAAAGTTCTAGGAAGAAGACTTGAGAACTTTTGGTCTGAAAAGGAGAATATGGTGCTAATTGACATTTTTTCCTTTTCCTAAAATATCTTCCATCCTATTTCATACAGGTTCCATCAATGGTGCCAGATCAAAAACTTGCTACCTGAAAATGCATTCAATTTTGGAAAGTCTGAATTTTTTCTTCGTGTAAAGAGTCAAGAAAGTTTCTCCTTTTCAAAATTAAGTTTTTAAATGGCCTCTTTCTCAGGGTTGTTAAAACTGTACTTGATGGGGTATGGTAAAGGATTAAAGAATAGTTTTTGCTTGAAAATGCAATGAATTTTGATAGATCTAAAACTATAACTCTGTAATGAGATGATTAATTTCTTGAAAGTCTTTACCATTTTATTCCATGGATAATTTTATTGAGAGAGCAAAGAGTTATTAGAAAGGTACATTTATTTCAAATTTACTTCTCACAAAGACAGAATAAGGTTGCCAACAGAGGAAAGGGGTCTATCAGCGGTATGTCATTCAAAGAAGCTATCCGATTGGTTAGTTCTGGGATAGTAAATTTACATGTACGATCCCACTGGTTAGTTGTTTATGCGTTGTGAAGTGGAAGTAGGTCCGAATGACGTCATATTAGTAGCTTTCGATTGGCTTATAATAGCTATGGTTTATTTGTTGCTGTAGCAACGTGATTATATCAATGAACTGATCCAAAGTATTTTGCATTTGTCAAAAACGATGCTTTTTACGAATTCGATTTCATTCCTTCTAAAACTTGAAGTTTCTTCTTGCTGTTCTGATGAAATTTACAATGGTCTCGACACTATTTTGTTCTAATGCACTCGAGAAGTATCGAACTATTTGAAAGGCGTTTTGATAATGCTGTTCAGAGGCATTTTCAGCAAGCTGCCGAGCGTTGACATATGAAGGCGAAAATGAAAATCTCGCCTTCCAAAAACCATCAAATACGCCACTTGAGGTCCTGGATGATCGGACTCCGAGCTTCTCCACCAATAAACAAATTGAAAGTATCATGTATAGCCTGCCTGTGATTCTTGCAGATGGCCAACAAGTCATCAATATGATAACTTAGAGAGTCTTACAAAAAGGTCGTCTCTTCCATTCAGAAAATAAAGATAATAGGTGAACAATTGCTCTTGTGTCTTCCAAGAACATTAATGTGAAAAGAACGTTATTTAAGATAATGAACTACAGTTTAGTTTTTTTTTTCTTTTTCTATTGATATGATTAGATGCCAAAGATTCCGGCCGATTATCACCGGAACAAAAAATGAAGCTGGCAAAACACATCGGTAGAGAAGAGAAGATATTTGAACTACTCTACAGCGCTACAAAGTATACATGTTCACCAGAGGCTTTTCACCGCCAATGTGATGGTAAAGGACCGACTGTAACTGTTCTATATGGAAAGGGAAATTCCGTTTTCGGTGGTTATACGTCTATGAGCTGGGCAGTGGCTAAAAGAGGGTACGTGTGGGACCCCGAGGCATTCCTCTTTCAGCTGAAAAAAGATGGAACATCATTTACGACATTTAAATGCAAAGACAAAAACTACGCCATTTTCTGCGATCCGAGTAAAGCCGCTGTTTTCGGAGAAGGACCTGATCTCCATCTGATGAATGGGCCTATAACTTGGAGCGAGTCGGGTACTTTCAAATTGGATGGAAAAATAAAGTTCAGAAGTTACGACATGCAGGGTGTAGATAAGGCCGGCTTTTGTAATGCAGCCTTGGAAGTGGAGGAAATAGAAGTTTACACCATTACAGGTAAACTACTTCTCTTATATTTAGTCCCCTACCGGCACAGCCGGAGGGGACTTTAGGTTTGCACTACTTCCGTTCGTCCGTCTGTCCATCCGTCTGTCCGTCCGTCAGTTTTCTGGACTTTCTTTCTAAACGATGGCAGATATTGAGTTAATTTTTGGTGTGTAAGTCAACCACCATGAGTTACGGATCAGGTTCGAGTTTCGTTCTGGTCCGCTTTGACTAAGAAATTTGCAAGGAGATAACCGTTTTTTGCTTTTTTTTTTCAAAACTCTGGTAAATATTGAGTTTTTGTGTGTGTGTGTGTGTGTGTGTGTGTGGGTGTGGGTGGGTGGGTGTGTGTGTGTGTGTGTGTGTGCAAGTCAACAACCATGAGTTACAGATTAAGTTCGAGTTTTGTTCGGTCCACTAATCTTTTACATTACTGGCCTTGGACTTAGAAATTGAAACGGAAAAAAGAACAGTTTCAAGACTTTTTTTTTCCAAAAGGCTGGCAGAATTCGAGTTGATTTTTGTAGTGTAAGTCAACCATTATGAGTTAATATCACGTTTGAGTTTTGTTCTGGTGTACTGATTTTTTACGAAATAACGGGCATTGGACTAAAAAATTTTGATAAAAAAAAAAAAGTTTCCGGATTTTTTTTTCTAAAGGCTGGCAGATATTGAGCTGATTTTCGGTGTTTAAGTCAACCATCATGAAATACAGATCAAATTCGTTTCGTTCAAGTCAACTGATTTTTAAAGAAGTTACGGGTCATGGACATCTACGCGTTACTATGACAGAGACCAGTATCAAAATGTACGGCATCCCGATATGAGAAATTTCGGCGCCAGTCATTTTCGCCAATCGGCGTTTTCTTGCGCCATATCTAAAAATATTTCGCTAATACCGCCAAATGCAAAGCCCAGAGGGGACCCTGCTAATAAAATTTCACCGAAAAAAGAGTTTTCCAGACTTTTTTACTTACAATGCACACGTCTGGTATGCCGATACCTGTCATTGATGCACACCTGCTGATTAGAAGGTCAAGGTAATCTCACAAGATAAAGGTCATATTTCTGAAAATATGCTTTTTTGAGTGTATTTGTGTTTCACAAACACATCTAGTCTTGGTAAAAGTTCACCAGTGAACTTACCTTAAGGAGGTTTTCGATAGTAATTCCTGCACACATCACTTTGGCGATTTCAAGGGAAACAATAACAGACAGTAAGTCGTCTCAAAGAAGGTACTTGTATATCGTTCGGACAATACCTTGAATTTCGGATACGGTCTGTTTCAAAGCGAAGAATTAGTCTACAATATCGACTTAACGGACATTTTGCGAAAAAGGTTTCTAAAGGGGAAAAGATCAGAAGAATACAGGAACGTTTTCGGTGGTATCGACTTTCTCAGAGACTAGAGTCTGAACACGACAGTGCCGATCGGTCTGAGCGCCTAAACGTTTACTATGGAAACAGCCATTTTACAAAAAATCTAACACGGCAACATATCTTTTTCTTCTCATTTTTGTACTTACCATTAAATCTTACTGTATATACCAAAAAATTAGAAAATTCTATGAAAGGAATTTTTCAAAATTTTGAATTAATTGAAGACCACATGTTGATTTTGTTTATATTTTGGAGAGTCAAGAAATAGGAAACAAATTTTTTTAAAAAGAAAATTAATTCAGATTATTATAATTTCATTCATGCAGAATCAAGAAATAATATGTTGAATATGGAAAATAATCTTTGCATTGTATAATAAACTTTCTATCACTGTATTACTGCCTTTTATGAAGATATAGTCATTTTAGGTGTTTTGATACAAACGGTTACCATAGAAACAGCCATTTTGCAGAAAATGTAACTCGGCAACATACATTTTTCTTTTCATTTTTGAGTTTGCCATTGAATTTTACCCAACATATGAAAGAATTAGAAAATTCTATGAAAGGATTAAATTTTCACAAAACTGTAGAAAACGTCTTTAACGAGGAAAATGCTTATATTTCTAACTTTCAATAAAGCGTTCTATACTAAGACAGATGCTTATAATTCTGAAAATGGGTCAAATAGTCTCGTCATAATGCAAGTATGAAAAAGCCTTATAACGGGCATAAAAGTGTCACCAGAGTGGAAGATCACGTAATTTAACGAGTTATTAAATGAAGTTGTACTAAAGAAAATCGAAAGCTAGCAGAAACGTGATTTTAATTGAACTCTACTGTTATCGTCATGATTTAGTTCAGCGGCATTCCGTGGAATCTTCGAATAAAAATTTAGTATTTCGATGGTATTTTACGTGGCTTTTAATGGTCTTTCAATCACATTAAACCTATAACACTTTTATTGGCGATCTTCATTGGATTCGTTAATATAGGTTTGCAGCATTTTTACTGCGCCATACTATCAGACAGGACTAGCGGCAGCAGCAGAGGTCGAACCATTAAAGTTAATGATCCTGACCTGGAGTTAGGAAATACTGTATTCTACTGTTTAGAAATGCAAAGATAGAAATGAGAAAATATAAAAGATGAACAAGCGTTTGGAAGTAAGAATGGGTAAAAGACCTACATGATCTTTGTTTCAAAATCAAATGATGGGTCAGAAAAGAAGCTAAGACAAAGGCGAAGTAATTTCAGAGAATCAGTAGTGGATACTCTGAAGTCGATAGATTTACTTGGTCGAAATACCACGGCGCAAAAAAAATGCCATGGTTTACAGTATCTGTTGAAAATCTAAACCCAGATATATATATTTGTTCCTAGCACATGCAATTTGCATAATACGACATCAGAATTGCTCGGTTTCAGCTCCTAAGATAATAAACCCTATAAACATTCGCTATGGAAATAAAAGTTAAATTTCCAATCACGTTGAACTATATAATTCCCTATTTTCATGATAAGAAATATATTTTTGTTTAGTCATGTCACTTTGGTTTGGTGTGCATACTGCTTATTCGTTTTAGACATTTATTTGACCACTAAGGTGTTTGTACAAATACTTTTGACATTATCTATATAATTGGTACTTACGTTACCATTCTATAATGTATTTTAGCAGTAAGTTGCATCGAAAGCAAAAACAATTTTTATGCATTATAAAGGAAATTGAAATATGTTTAACCTATACCAGTCAAAATAGGAACTTAACGATGAAGTTTTTGTTATGAGCAGTAAAAGGCCATTAGTTCTATGCCAGTTTTCATCTCTCGGTATAACAGGGGTAACAACCTACGTCATAGCATACGTCATCGGAGACATTTTAAATCCGCCATCTTCGTTTTAAAAGGTAAGTTTTTCAGCTTTTACATTATTGTTTTTGAAGACCTGTCCAAACAAAGCAATGCATATGGTACCTGAAAACTTTCTTGGTTAGTATCCATTAATATTTTGTTCATTAGTTTCGTTGATTTTGCAATTACATCCGCACAATTTTCAAAGCCGGTGACACATGTGTGATTTAACAATAGATGCCGTTAAGAATAATTGTGTTGAAGTGTTTAGAGCCACAACATTGTTCCATGGAATTTTGATTTCACGAATAGGACAAATATATTTACCTTCACCAGATGAAGTAGATATTCTAAGTAAATTTTAGATACATATATCTTTTTAAAGTAATTAATCTGCACTTTGCGCACAAAATGGCGGCTATTCCGACACCTCTGCTATGACGTAGGTTGTCACCTTTGGTATAGAGTCATTCCTAATTTCCAGTTTAATACAAATTATTGCATAAAATGTGCTTTTCCGGGTCGTTATAAAGCATGAATTAACGGATAAAAACTGTGCGTTAACGGGAGAAAACGTTTATTAATCGGTAAATTGACGCGCAGTTAACGTCCGGCTTTGCCCTCTCAGTATCCTCGATCTGGGCCTACCATGTAAATAACGTTTGTTCTAGTCTGAACATCTCTGGATTCCGACCAATAAACTTTAGGAACTTGGGTACCATATTAGATGGCGTTAAAAGTGAAGAAAGACGAAGTAAGGGGTAGGAAACTGTGTTTTGTTCACAGTAATTCTAAACGTGCATCATATTATTACCGAAATAAAGATATTTCTGTTCTATTACCGTGTCAATTCAAACGCTGCGTATATACTTTTAGACATGATCCCCTTCCTTTCTGCGCCAGCGAGAAGTTAGACGTTGTCTGCGGATGTCATATACTTTGAACATAGACCAGCTATGACCCATCACTATGCTACACAGGATGAATACTAATACGCTGCGCGTAAATTGCCGCTGAAAAAACCATGAGGAAAATGGCTGTAAATAGTATATTTGGGAAAAATCAAGCCAGATTTCGCTACGTATTTCTTAAAAATATAATAATTTCAAACGTAAAATAAAGAAATGCTAATGTTTATGTCAAATCTATGTACCACTGTTTACGGAAAATCTATGCATACAGTATCCAAATAAAAAGGGGAGAAAACCGGTACTTGTCCAATAGACTGCAAACAAAAATAACGCCCTCAGCTCGCTGAGTTTATACCAGAGCTCTTTTCCAAGCTTATAGGAGGTGTGTTATAAATGACTGGTGCATGGGTTAAAATTTAGCTATGGCCAGATGAATCGTACCAGGTAGCGTTTTAGTGACTAAGCGTATAATCTATGCATACAGTATCCAAATAAAAAAGGGAGAAAACCGGTACTTGTCCAATAGACTGCAAACAAAAATAACGCCCTCAGCTCGCTGAGTTTATACCAGAGCTCTTTTCCAAGCTTATAGGAGGTGTGTTATAAATGACTGGTGCATGGGTTAAAATTTAGCTATGGCCAGATGAATCGTACCAGGTAGCGTTTTAGTGACTAAGCGTATATTTTATTTTGAAACATCAGTGCATTGTGCCATTTTGATTGGGTTGGTTGGTTGGTTGTATTGGGGTTTAACGCCACGTGCCATTTTGAAAAGTAGTCCAGTTCTGTGCCCAGAAAGCACAAATCATTGAAAAATACAATGATAGTGCAAAATAATGAGAAATCAGATTTTTTATTCATATAGATCCAAGTGGGGAGTGACGAAAACTATTAATGAAAATGCTTACGTAGACTTTATTAGCTGACGGTCAGGTGGCAGGGGACTAGGAAACTTGTTCACGGCTGTGGTGAATCATGTCGCCCCGAGCCGAAGGCGATGTGGCGATATAGTTCGACACAACCTTGAATAGGTTTCCCAGTCCCCTGCCACCTGGCCGTACAACGAATTTATCATACTGCCAAGTTTTACCCTTTCAAAATGCATTAAGCGAAATTTTCCTGTTTTCTATAATCTCGCGAATCGAGTATGCTGACGAATAGAAATTCCCTTCTGAGTGCCCCAATTCAATGAAAATTGAAGTCCCTTGAAACTGACGTCACTAAAACGTGCAGTTTTGTGCATAAACGAGAGTCTGGTGATCGATCGACGCCGCCATTTTGGATGTTGTGTTGCATGTGTAGTGATGTTTACGGGGCACTGAAAAGGGAAACTGGCTTTACGTGGTTTTTGCCAGAGTACATGATATGTATGTTCCCGGCATGTTTACCAATCAGATCACGAGAAATTTCTTTGCGGTATTATAAAGTAAAACGCACGAAGGAATTTCATAACTTTTTCGTAAGTTATAATCACTGGCGCTCGATCTTAATTTAGAATCGTTGTATGTATTTAACCTAATATTATAACATGGTAATTAAGGCAAAATGACCTCTCCCACATCGCCGTATTACTTTCGATTAAAAAACAGTCGAGTGCAAAAAATACTCGTGAGAAGAGATACACAAGTAGAAATGGTAAGTATCATTTAATTTACTTTCATTTATAGAAGAAATTGAATGTTTTTTTTTTAAGTGTGAATTTTTACTGTAAGATTCAATTGTAGTCAACTTCTGGTTTGTTCGACCTTCACCTGACTTCAACAGACTCCTTTTAAAACAGGCGATCTGATTGGACAAATAGTAAAGGTGTGTCAGGCGTAAAAACAACCATGAAATAGAACGTTAAAGGTTAAACCAATCAGATGAGCCGTATCATTTTGAAAAGGTCATACGAGGTTACTGGAAGTGAGCCAGTGGAGAAAGATAACAAGAAGATTTACTATACATTTGTGCTAGCAATATGGTATTAGTTTCCGTATCTCAACCCATGCAAATGAATCTTACATATTATTTTGGACCCAATAAATCCGATCCTAAGCCTTCTGGCAAGCAAATTTCGCCCAGACAATTATGTAAAGACAAAAGCGGTTTACTGGATCCCCCGGGTCATTTTACTGGATAGGCTACATTATTATCTGCTAAATAAGGTTAAAGCACTTGTTTATACCTCTTTATTAATGAATATTGGTCATGTATGCTATTTTTGACCGAACAGATCACACTCCGAGTCGTCTGACAAAGTCACTCAAGTGTGACAATCAATAAAGACAAGGGCGGTTTACTGGATCCACCAGGTCGTTTTACATGATCCCCTGCTTCATCATATTTTCATGCAAAGTGCATAGAACTATCCATATATCTAAACCAATGATAATGTGTCTGATATACTATTTAGGGCCAAAATAAATCACAATCTGGGTCTGCTGACAAACTCCACAAAAACATTATATAAAGATAAGAGCGTTTTACTGGATGCCCCTGGTCGTTTTACTGGATACCATGCCTTACTATCTGTTTGACAAAACTGAATACTTGTTTATACACCTAAGCTAATGCATATGTAACACATCTGCTATTTTCCACCCAATACATAATACTTCCAGTCGTCTGACAAACTAATTTAAGTTCATTGATTGATTGTATGGTGTTAACGGCCGTTTTCAACATTATTTTAGTTATATCGCAGAGGCCAGTGCGACAATGGATAAAGACAAAGGCGGTTTACGGGATCCCCCATGTCGTTTTACTGGATAACCTGCCTTACTGTCTACTTAAAGCCCCTTTCATAATTGGCGCACGATCACTTTACAACACTTTGCGATCGGAATTTTCTAGCCTCGCACGAGCTTTCGCATACGTTGCACGATGTCTCGCATTCGTTGCATATGTTTTAGTGGTCGCATCAAGTCTCATCAAAATAGTGGACATGCAAACTATTCAGACGCGACCAAATGCGATCCAAATTATCGCAATGCAACGGACGAACATTAGTACGAACGTCTTGCAGCGTTTTGTGTACCCGCAAGAATGATGCACGATATTTAAAGGTCGTAAGATGAATCGCAGCAGTCTATTCATGTATTTTGCGAACCATGAGACTGTTGCTCAACGTGTCTCTTGAATTCTTGCAATGTTTTACTATCATTGCACGATTCATCAGCTTCAATTTGCCACACTTTGCCACTAATATATATATACCCTGTATAAGCATTTCTCTTTCAAACCACAATTGACATGGATGCTGCTGCGCCAATACCTCCTCGCCGTCTGCTGAGTTTGCTGAATCTTCTCGCGCATTCAACCATGTCAACTGAAGAGCGTTGGAAACGGGCGGTATATAAACCCCCTCGCACGAGCATTTATACCACTGAACGCAAGATCGCACGAGCGCCCCACGTCCAATCGCATTGACGTACGTTCAATCGTCCGATCCGCCTGATCAATCGCACGATCCTATCACATTATCTTACAACATTCGCTTTCATTGTACAACAGTCGTATATAGAAGCAAGATATATCGCAAGATTTAATGCGTTTGCATTACATAACGACCGCTTTGGATCGTGCGAATTTTGTACGAATTTTCATATGCGATTATTTCGGCAACAGTTTACGATCCAAACAAAAATTTATCGGTCGCACGAATATTTTGTCGCTTCTGCTCGTGCGCCAATTGTGAAAGGGGCTTTACATCACTGATGTACTTGTTTATGCGTCTTTAATGCAGATGAAACCTATATTTATATATAACAGACAACACTCCCAGTCGTCTGACAAACTAATTTAAGTGCAACAATACTATTAAATGTAAATGGGCTAGACATGCTATTTCATTGCTTTACTGGACTCCCTACCGTTTCTGGTTTTAGATTTTATACCATGCAAGAGAGTCAGGTAAGATACATGAAAAGACCTTGCAGTGAATGTTTGTGAGTCTGAGAAATAACTTTTCAAGTCAAGCGTAATAAAAATGAAGAGCGATTCACGGGACACTGTTTTATTAGATCACCAACCGAACTATCCCTTTCCCGTCACTGAAGTACTTATTGATTTAGCTTTTCCAATGAACTTGAATCAGCAATGCTATTTTAGACCGCACCGTGAACTTTGCTAAGTTCCCTGACATACTGTAAAGCTCAAACAACAACAACAATAAACATGTCAAATATAGAAATACCGTCTGTTCCCAGTCATAAATACTTGGGATTCTTTCTCTCCAATGACGGTTCTTGGGACATTCACGTTAGTAAATCTATTGAAAAAGTCTGGAAAAGGATTGGGATTATGCGGCATCTTAAAACGCGTCTCGATCGTCTTTCTCTTCAAACTATTTACTTTTCATTCATCAGGCCTATTCTTGAGTAGGGTGATGTTGTACGGGACAACTTTTCTCAGGGTCTGAAAGATCAAATGGATAAAGTTCAAAATGAAGCGGCTCGCATAGTAACAGGCTGCACCAAACTAACTGCTATCCGTGATTTATACCAAGAAACTGGATGGGAAACTTTAAGCTAAAGGAGGCGAAAACACAAACTGATTATCTTTTATAAAATGTTCAACGGACTGTCTCCGAACTATCTTAATGCTCTTGTTCCTCAGACAGTTGGAGATTCATCATCTTACAATCTTTGAAGACCAAATAACTTGCGAAACATCGCTTGCAGAACCACTTTGTACAAAAATTCATTCTTGCCATTAGTGATAAATGATTGGAATTGTTTATCAGATGAAACAAAAAATGCCGGAACGTTGTTTTCTTTTAAATATCGCTTAAACATTGATAAACCGAGACCAAATAAGCTTTATTTCTTTGGAGAAAGAAAAACTCAGATTATACATGCTAGGTTACGTAACAAGTGTAGTTGTCTTAATGAACATTTGTATTTGAAAAATACAGTCCAGTCACCCCTTTGTAGATGCGGCTCTGTTGAATCAACACATCATTACTTCTTTGAATGCCCATTCTACAGAGAATTAAGAATTAGTATAAATGATGACATAAGTACATTTACGACAGTTACTCTTCAAGTCATCTTATATGGTGATGAAGATCTTGATCAACCTGATAACGAAAAACAAAATATTCGCAGCAGTTCATTCTTATATTAGTCAAAGCAGAAGATTTACTTAGAATAATTATGGCTTTTTCTTTCTTTGGATGTGTAAATCATGCTTCCAAAACTTATTTTAAATGCTTATATTTAAATAAGTAACTGCATGTTCTGTTATTGATAGCATCCAATATATATTGATATAGGATGGTCATGGAGGAGGTCAATTGTTTGCGAAAAATTCCTCCCCGTTCCCACAGTGAAACACTCCACACCAATTCAGCTTATAATTCAGCTTATTTTTTAGCTTATTTTCCTGTTCTGTTTTTCTTTCCCACGGTTTTCTTTCAATAGCAATCAAAATAGCACTATATGATTTTTTATTACGTTATCAACCTGTAACTGTGTACCTGAAATTTTGGAGAAGAATAAGCTTAGCTTAGCTTTCGTTCTGATCCATTTCGTCAGTTATTGTTTGTTAATTTGTTGATTTGTCTTTAGATCTTTGTAATTACATGTAATTGATGAATAAAATACGTTTAAACTAAACGCTCTCCAGAGGGCAAAAAGTTATAGCCCATGGATTATTACTGTATTCTTGTAGACTAGAGGCATGTGCCAGAACTGCTTACCGTCAAAACGATACAAATGAGTATTCTGTAGCATCGTCTTTTTTCCCGCTTGCCATTGTTGCTTTCAAAACACAACAACAACAACAAAATTATACCGACAACTAATATATTCACCCGAGCAATTTCTAATACATATTCATAGAAATAACGCCGGGCGGTTTACCGGACCCCATCTTCTTACTGTGGATGCGGATGTGCGAACAACAAACACAGCTTTATCGAGGTCAATTAAGTAGCCTACTAGGTTTATGCAGCTAAAACACTGAAGGGAAATGATGGCATTGTTTAATTTACTAATTACTCGCACTCACCGCAAAAAGATCTAACATTATTTTTACTTTTGTTGTACTTCAATTGATTATGGAAAACGACATAATTACATGTAATCTATTTCTCAATTACAGAACATTTTCTGAAAGTACTTTCAAGCCCCTTTTGCATCATACGGTCAAAAGGCTCAAAGTAATCACGTCGAGCAGAAATTTTAAAATTTTCGAACATTTGAAGGAGCAATAGAGCGCTATCAAAGTGCAGAAAGTGTACAGTTTTACAAAAGGGATTCTATAGGACTGTTCAAAAAGCCCAGCCACGCGTATAAAAAAAATAAATGAAAGAATAAAGTATTACGAGATATTGCTCTACTGTATTCATGGCGGCAAGAATTTCAAAGCCAGAGGGACAGGAGTGAGAGAACATAGGTCAGGGATCTGTTTATCTATCTATCTATCTATCTATCTATCTATCTATCGAATAGAATATTCTTTCCGAGGATTGGTGATAGTTATTGCGATAGGATTCATTTCTCTCTCACCGCTGTCAAATTTCTCGACAATGTTTACGTGGGAAAGCAGCCAGTGGCTTGAAAAGAATATTGTACGGAGAACTGGTTAAAAGAACCCCAGAAAAGAATGAATAAGTGCACTTGATGTCGTGATATAACTGAAGTACTGTTAAATACCATATAATCAATTTTCAGGTCATTGCTTATTGTCGAAACAATGGACAGCGGTGAGAGAGATATGAATCCTGTCGAAATGACTATCATCAATCCTCGGAAAGAATATTGACCTAGCCGGGGGTCGAACCAGCGACATCCTGTTCTCCTGTTCTACCAACTGAGCCAAGGGGCTGGGCTCGGCAAATGGTTGTAAATATTTTATAGACTTTCTGTCCGTTAGTTTTTTGCAACAAGACCTAGTCATACTTCCTCCAGCTCGTTGGTGCTTGATGGGAACTATGTATGAGACAAATATAAGATGCTAAATGAAGAAAGGGTGATTTGTGCTTCAAAATTCATACCAGTGACAAACAATATTTGACTCATACATAGGCTAATATGACAGGTCGAGTTACGAAATTAAGGATACAGATCTGCTTTTGTCAGATGGGCATTTTGAACTTCGATCAATTTCATTGCCCAATTTAGATCATAATTTCCAAATAAAACGATGCCATCATTCCCTTTGTGTTTTAGCGGCATAAAAGTAATAATCGACCTCTATAAAGCCGTATTTGTTGTTTGCGCATCAGTGTACAAATCTTAACCTTCTCCAAATAAGCGGCCCTTCTTTCTACGTTTTTTCGTTACGAGCAATTTCTCATTTTCCAACAGCGTTCTCTACCCTTATGGTTAACCTTCCGCCATACAAATTCTTTGAGTTTGGAAGAGTGTAAAATTTGTCTTTTGGGAAATGGTTAAGTAATCAAGTTCACCTAATAATCAACGCAAATATTATTTTCGCTCATCAGTGCAAACTCGCTCTCTGCAAATTGATGAGTCTGTTCTTTGATGTTGATCAATTAATACAAAGTCATACTAGTAACGATAACAATCAAAACTGAATTAGATTTATAATTTTTCACATGTATCTACAAATACCGTACCTATTGCCTATATCATAAGAATGACTAGAAATACGGTACCGTATCTTTAGACTCCGGGGCTAGAGGTACGGTACCGTATCTCGATTTAAACATGTACCGTATTTTGATTAATAACATTCAATTATGGAGCCAGTTACGCTCGTGATACAAATTACAACCGTCTGAAACGAAGTGAGTCTATTTTGTCTTGATTACCATGTTATATATTAGGTTAAATACATACAACGATTCTAAATTGAGATCGAGCGTCAGTGGTTATAATATACGAAAATTCTTACCCAAATCTTAGTAAAACAAGCCCCCTGGTCGAGATCTCGCCCAGCTCGGTAGGTCATATGATATCATACAAAGCTCGATACACGGCGATTGATAGCTTTATTAAACAGGTCAAATGTCCAGGTCACAGCAAAGTCAAACGTGGTTAAAAATGGGAATTTCAGGGATTATGTTTGTGTTTAGCCAGTATTTTTAGCTGCAAAAGGACGAACTGAGTAAAACTATGCAGAAATGTAAAACAATATAAAGAAAATGTGTCATGTGCAAGAACTATGTCCGTAGGTCAAAGGTCAAGGTAAGGTCAATATGTAAACGCGCGCACTCGCATCCACACCCACACCCCCCCCACACCCACACCCCCCCACACACACACACAGCTACACCCACCCACCCACCCCCCCCCCCCCCCCGACACACACACATCCTCTATATCATCT
This sequence comes from Tridacna crocea, assembly GCA_943736015.1. Classification (NCBI taxonomy): domain Eukaryota; kingdom Metazoa; phylum Mollusca; class Bivalvia; order Cardiida; family Cardiidae; genus Tridacna; species Tridacna crocea. Next base: position 8,151,423 of record OX031071.1, read on the forward strand.
GCGGGATAAACTTTTCAAACACCTTTGTGCAACAACTCTTTTTTGTTTACTCCTATGAAGTAAAAAGATGCTTATTGCGATGAATTACTGTTGAAAACGGCAATAGCATTCTGAACTTTAACAGTTTGTCTGTATCAAATATTATCTCGTGTATGATTTCAGATCCTGATTCCGACGAAGATGTCCCTGGTGGTGAAGAATGAAACTGAAGCTTACGTAGTAGAGGCTGCCAACATTCTTTATTAATATAATCTTAATAACCCCGGGACTGGGTGACACTTTCTTGTCTACGCCTTGTGATGAAACAATACAGGATCTAGGAGCAGGAATAAGGAGGATCCTAGACTGTGAATGAATAAAATGCTGTATTTTTTCTGTTGCCATGAAAATGGTTACGTTTTTTATCATAACTTTGAACTACTGTAACATTCCGATTGGTTCCTGATTGACTTGGTTCCTAATTGATTGACTTGAGAGAGAGAGAGAGAGAGAGAGAGAGAGTGTGTCATTTATACAAAGAATATGAGAATATATTCTTTGAAGCTGAAGCTATGAGTGTTAAATCAAAAATTGCAGCCATTTGGGAAAGAAAATTGAATTCAAGAAAATATGCTTACTGGCGAAAAGTTAGAAATAGTGGAAACTTATGTTTTTTTATGAAAAATGGATAGAAGTATCCCCTGTCATTATACCATGAAAATTCCAAAAGTTTGAAATTGGAAATGAAACAGAAGACCAAAGAGTTGTGAGAGAAAGAACTGTGATTCATGATTTCAGAATGGAAATTGAGATGGGAAGTTAAAATCTACCTTTTTTGAAGAACAAGCAAGAAGATTAGATCAAAAAATGATTGATTTAATACAATCAAAATGTTCAGGACAAGCTGCAACTTTCTAAGTGGATCTTTGGCGAAAATACGTCAAAAGAAATGGAGAAATATCACACAAAAGATGGGAAAATAATGCAAAATAGCCTCGGGAATACGAAGACAACTTCGTTAGAAATTACAATGGTTTAAATCTATTTTTCAAAAAAGGCAAAAATTATCCCGCACCAACCACGAGAAAGCAGCCATATACTTATGCAGATGCAGTAAAAACCTTTCCCAGGCGTACAAATCAAGAAGGATAATCAGGAAATACAATGGAATCATTATTACACTAAACTTTTGGCACATCTGAAAACTGAATCACGGCATCCAGAAAATACTTATAGGAATACTAGACGGAGATACAATAACAATAGAAGGACCGATACTCACAATTACCGGAGAAATACCAAATTCAACACCAACTGACGGTGGAACAATATTTCAAACAATAATAATGATATGGAGGTGGTCGATAAGGAGTCTTCTTCTGTTCTGGAGGCAGACCACAACTTTTACAGCCAGTTTTAAAAAATGAAAATCTAGTTGAAACTTAAAAATTTTACAAAAATGTACAATCTTTCAAATCGGAAATTAACAAACAATGAAAAGAATGTCTTGTTGATGGGTCTAAAATTCACACCAACACCCTTAAAAAGTAATCCCTGTGAACTTGAAATTGATTTAAATGATTTCTTCAGAAAGCTTAGATTACAAGAATACTTTTCACAAAGTGCAGAAGTTAACAATAGTTTAATGAAAAACAAATCTTCTCTTAATCCTCCTTCAGGGAGAAATAAACATCTAGTGTTACGAGCCAGGCGTAACTAGAAAGTAGAAGCCAGCAACAAACGAACAACCAAGTCATTATGTTTTAATGTTTTGAATAATATCAACCCTGTAAAACATAACATATCTCTTAATCAAAGAAAATCTATAAAATCAATGGCAGATCATTCTTCTCTTGTTATCAAAGAGGCTGACAAAGGCGGTGGAATAGTAACTGAATAAATATTTTCATAAAAATAAGATCACAGAAATGCTCTCTGATATGTTCTATTATAAACCTATTCCACATGCTAATACAACACGGATATCTGACTCTTTAAGAAGAGATACTGTATGAAGAAATAAAACAACTCAAAGACGAAAACTTCTCAGATTATATATATAAACAATGGAAAAGATTATATTGATGATTGTTTTATTTTTTGGACATATTCAATTCATGATATATCAGTTTTTAATGACAAACTTAACTCATTACATAAAGATATAAAATTTAAGTTGGATATGAAATTAAACAAAATCCCTTTTCTTGATGTGTTAGTGATGAAAAATGGTTGTACAATTGTCACTGATATATATTTCAAAATTACAGATTCTAAGCAATATTCTAATTTCAGGTCATGTCACCCAAAAAATAACAAGGTCAATATTCCGTTCTCTCTAGCGCGACAGATCTGCACAATAGTATCTGACAGAAAAGTGCTACAGTTAAGAATACGTGAACTTGAAAACATTTTAATGGAAAGAAAATACCCTAAAGCAGTAATCTTAGCAGTTATAAAGCTCTTAATATTCCAAGACATACTCTTTTACAGGTAAAGGTTAAAAATGATGACAATATCATGGCATATATGTCGACATTTAATCCTAAAAACAGAGAGTTATTTGGAATTATTAAGAATAATTTTAAAATTTTGGAAAATGATTAAACAAATGTCACAAATAGTAAGGAATGCCATATTAATTAAATGTAAAAGACAACTTCCAAATCTTAAAAAGATTTAGATTAAATCAGAATTTCAATGGAATGAGTCCCGCTGTGGACTCTGTAAACATATTATCGAAGAAAATGAATTCAAAATCAAGGATAAAACATTTATTGTCAAAGAAGATATGGATTGTAAAGTTCCTAACTGTTTGTATCTTTTAGTATGCAATGGCTGCCAAGAGTTTTATATTGGTCAAACAGGCGATAAACTTAGGAATAGAATTACAATACATAATCAACAAATAAGGAACCCTTCAACATGACAAATAACGTTGAGTTCTCATTAAGATAGTTGTTGTAAAACAGATCCAAAATTTTCAATTTTTCAATTCTTTAATCTTTAAATGCAAATCACCCGACGTTTCAGCTAGAGTAACAAAGGAAAAAAAAAAATCATAAACATTTTTCGTCCAAAATTGAACTGTATTTAACCCTTGTTCTGTGACGTGGAAATGACGTTAGTTATATATATATATATATATATGAGCGCGGATCTGGGAAAAGGTGCCTTAAGGCGTCGAGTTGTGACGTAGAGATATTGCGGTTCAAAGTTACGTCATCAATTTTGTGATCGTCACATGTTTCTCTAAAAATAGTCGATAAGAGTGTACGCGAAAAATCTTGAATTTTGATGTAAAAAGACATCTGTTTCCACTGAAAATTTATTTATTATAAGAAGTTATCGTTTGTTTGAATGACCAATGTTATAAAATTTCTTTTTGATACGAGTTATTTGCATGTGAAGCCATAGATCTGGAGAGGAAATTTATGTAAACCCCCACCTTCCGAGAAAGACATCGTTATGGAGGTAAGTTTACTCTTATCGATATAAAGCCTAAGTTGCATTTCTGATTTCAAAGATGTTTTCAAAACACAATGTTGCAAACCTAGCTTTGTTTCCATATCAGTTTATTTTTATTCTCAACCTTATATGCAGCTTCGTAGGTCTATGGCCGCATCAACAAGTGATCACTACGAAATGAAAAAAAAAAGGTAGTTATTAGAAAACAAATCCCGAAAATGTTGATGTTAGGTAGTTTAAACCCTAATATATGGAAGATGTACCTGCTATTTATGTTTTTCTTGGAAGTCTAATGTAACGAGGGCGATGTTAAGAACTGAATCATCAAAATAAACTACATGTATTTTAAACTTTACGTCATCAGATGAAGCGTGGGTAGCGCAGTCGGTTACGCTGCCTACTCAAATTCATTTTTTAAACGTAATGAGATCGGACTGTAAGATCGAGGCGCATCCATTACCAGTTACATTTTCTTCTTCTGGTCTCCTTTTTTTTCCATGTTAAAATGTTATTTACTTTTTTCCCTCGACAATATTTTGTTTGTGGTATTCTGATCCAACCCATTATTTCAACCCTGATGTTTATTCCTTCCTTCAGGACATAGAGAGGTACTTTGGATGGATAGCCTACCAATCAACACACCGTTTGGTTCCTAAGATGGCTCATTATCGTGTGCTATTGATATTTCCGATGGGGAAGATGACGAAGATTCTTACATCAAGATCAATGGACGGGTTCTACACTTTATCCAAGAATTAGGTCAATGTGATTGCACTGAGGCTAATATTGAGGACCTGAGTGACCAGAAGCCGAGCAGCGGTAACCCAGTCAGTAGCGTACAGGACCTGAGGACAGGGAGTCGTGAGTTCGACTAACGGCTTGGCCAATTTCTTTCTGTCTCAAATAATTTTGAAAACGGCGTTAAATACACTACAATCAATCAGTGAGTGACCAGGAAGATGGGAGAAATGGAGATTCAGAGAAAGGTGATCCGACTGCCAGTAACAACAGTCAAAAGATCTTAAATTTGGGTCACGATGGAGATTTTTAAATGAAGATGAGGAGTTTGAAGAGAGATAGTGTAAATGCACTTGAACCGTCCGTCAAAATTCACAAAGACAGGCATGATCGACCACATATAAAATATGCGCGAAATGGAGAAAAATGATAAAGACGTGTATGTAATGCGAACTTTGATGGATATTGATATAGAAAAACCAACTAAAGGAGAGAAAAGGAAGAGAAATAGGAAGAAGTTTATGTTTGGGGGAAATGCTTGTGTAGGACATTTTTTATGGTTGTGTTTGCCATTGGATGAAGGCAACTTAAAAATTTAATGCAGCTGAGCACATGGACAAAAATGGACCTGGTGTGCAAACACATGGAAACACTGGAAAAAGAGTCCACATCCCCATAGTGTTTGAAGACATTAGAGCATCCATTCAGTTCACTGTGAACTATGCGAACGTGTACTGATAATACTCCTCTCATGTAGTTATCTTCACTGTGAGAAAACCAGAAAGTCAGTACATAAGGAGTATGTAGATTCCCTCCCTAAAAATGCACGCTGTATTCAGTACTCCACACCTACAAAGATATGGAGGAGCTGCGTGCCACACATTCGTGTAGCAACACCAAAAGACTTAAAACACACTTTTTTCCTGTTCTCTTTGTAACTGATGCGTCCAGTTCCGTTTACAGTGTGTACTCCAGAAACAAAGGGGCGCATTAGACTAGTTTAGATAATTTATATGGCACACATACTTAACAAAATATTTAACCCTACTTCGTTTCTCGAGTTTTTCTATGCAAAATTTTGACGACCATGGGTTAGACTGTTTAAAAAAATGTAGGCAAGGGAGAAAATACTTATGACCAGTATTTTCTTCTTTTCCAACAATCTTGTATATCCTTTTAATGACAAATCTTATCATTCGGGATATATTCAGTGTGTCGTCTGAAAACGCTTTCAATTTGGTACAGTCTAAAATATTGTCACCTGATATATACATGCACTTTACAGATAAATATTTAGCAAGCTCTTTGGCCTGAATCTTCTCTAAAGACTTTTTAAAAGTTCGTATTACATGTATTTGTGTTTATTTTGATAGTTTTGACAACCGATCTTTAGATGTTCATGTTATGTAGCAGATGCTAGCTTTGAATGACCAAAAGATAGGACATCAATATTTTAGGGATGCTGATATGTTTTCTTTTTTGTGTATTTAATACATCCAGACTTTAATATACATGTATCAATCTTTATACATTTTTACGGAACACACAATAGAAGGGTTTGTTACAGAGACGATTTAACATTCTTTGATGTGCTTGAAAAAAAGATGGATTTGCGTTTTGGTTCCCATTTGTAGACCAAGATCAGGCTGCAATTATATGCATGCTATTTTCTCTACATTCTCCATGATATAATTTCATGCAAATGTGCGGCAGCAAAGGAATGACACTGTTTCACTATCTCTTTGCGCCTTCATTTCAAAAATGAGCACGGCATTCCAACAATTTTTTTCTTTTTACCGAAAGACAAAATTTCAGACTGGTTCAAAATGAAATCATTTGCTGAGGACAAATAAATAAAGACTGTCTTTGCAAGGGTAGAAAATATTGTGAGAAAAGGAAAACACGCCGGTTACTAGCATTTTCTCATTTTTTCCAGCTTCAGAAGTCTGTTCCTTTGTTGGTCGTTAAAACTAGGGGTTGTGTGGTAGAGTTTTAACAGCATTATAAATAGATCGATAAATTTATACATGTATTTTACGTGATTCAGTCTACTATAAACCTAATAGTTTTTGCTAACATTAAAGATCAAGATAAGACTTCAAAGAAAGATATATACTGTGCAATACTTTGCAAACTGTTTTAGAAAGAAAGGAATAGTTTGATCCTGTTATCTAGTATACATACTATACGCTAAGAGTTCTTGCTGAAACTGATCTTAAGAATTTGAAACTGCACCATGCTCTGGCAAAAGCGGGTCTGATGCATCTACGCTATGCATATCACGCGAATCAACACAAAATTAGGGATCTATACAGCCCATATCGTCATAGAAGTGGCTCAATAATCCTGAGGTTGAATAGTCATTGAACATGCTAAAAATTCACACACAAAAAACACCGAAAGGTCGACGTAGTTTATTTTCCACACTTCGTGCAGGTTGGTCCTAGTCGATTCTCCTTGTAGATGCATAAAACAACCTTTTACCAGAGAGCAACTTCTGTTTTTAAGTATATCTACGTTTATTATATACCAGTAATTTTTATGGATCCAGTACAAGCGTTGAATCGAATTGAATAATAACACACACGACAGAAAAAAAAAATCTACACGCAGTGAAATACGGTCCCAAATATGGTATGAGGACGTAATATTAATCCGCCATTCACGAAGACAAGAGTTACTACCATCCGCGCTGATTGATTTTCTCATTTTATCTGCCGTTTTCAAATAAAATGTCAATAACTGCAAATCTTATTGAAAGTTGTAGGTATATAAAAAGGAATATTGTGTCGTAGTAACTTTCATGGTGCTTGTGTTTACTTCTCTCAGCGTAAGAAAATTTTGACATCGCGCGACGTCAAATTTTCTTATTCTCCACGAATTAATTACAAACACAAAGAAATTCACTACAACGTTATATTCCGTATTTATTTCATGCTTTCCGGTGGGATATCGCGAAATAGCAGTGAAAATATTTTTCGATCTTACACCAGTGAAAATACCGATTTTCACGTTCTTGTTGCCTAGGTAAATTGCGCGTGCCTAACAACCAGATGGGAAATATGACGTCATATACCTTACATTTCTCGCGCTTGACGTCACGTTGCTATGCGGGAGGGGTACGCCACGGGGAAAGATGGAAAAGAATTGTACTGAATTTTGATAAAGCTCCTCCCAGAAAGGTTTTAAAGCATAAAATAAATAGAATATTTGTTTTTTTCGGTGAAAGATCGAAATTTATTTCATCTCGTGAACACCATCGGTAATATTTTCACTCGTGGCTGCGCCACTCGTGAAAATATTACCGATGGTGTCCACTCGATGAAATAAATTTCGATCTTAAACCGAAAAAAACAAATATCCTCTATGTATTCCTTTATATCACGTAAATAGTAATTGCTGTTTGGTAGTTTCTTTATTGAATATGATTTAAATCATTCCGAATGACGAATATGTCATATGAATATGCTCATTGTTTTTAACATTACATTCAGTAACAAGGAATAATTTATGTTGTTTGTTTTTTTTCTTTTCCTACTGCTTGGCAAACTGCCTAAGTAATCAGGTAGCTAAAAAGCGTCTCGTTGTCGTTTAATCCTTGGATTAAATCAAGGAACAAACTCAAGAAAAACATGTAGAGATGTGTTTTTACATTGACGTTTCACACCCACTGACAAAATGTACGCATTTTACTGCGTTTTAGAATTGACGTCGCTGACGTGACGTTCGTTAACAAAACGCATTGTGGAGGGTGCCTGTATTTAAACGTGCATATCTCCGAAACTATACATCATATCGATGAAAAATGATAAACACATCAGACAGGAATGAATCCCCTTTAATAAAATGCAAAAAAACAAAAATCGAAAATTTTGGCCATAAGGCACCTTTTCCCAGATCCGCGCTCATATATATATATATATATATATATATATGCCCTTCACTACATGCTACAATTTTGAAAGTATTTGCAGACAACAAATTATATACTGCTTAAATAATCAAAATAATTTGATTTAGGAAATACTGTTGAATAAATGAAATAATGCTGATAGTAAGCATTTCTCCTGTTCCAACAATATTTTGAATACCTTGTTCCTCAGTGAAGTTAGAACTTGATATTTGTAAATGATTGATCGAGAAATTTACATGTTCGCCAACTGTGAACTGAAATACTCTACTTTGGATCTACTCTTTTCTGTATCATGTTTTCATGTAATAGGTTCATGTGACAAAAACTAAACTAACTTCTCTGACTGAAAAGTCACTTGCTTTTGCAGTAATACATGGCGCATAGGGACATTTAAACCAGATAGTCCCATCTTACAACAGCACTGCAGAAAGGGCTTTCCAAAATATTGTGGAGAAAAAGAGAAAATCCTGGCTACCAGGATTTACGTCTTTTCCCGTAGTATTTTCTGCCCTTTCAAAGAAATTTCATAAATTGAACGACGTGAATTTTGTCGTCTGCAAATGCTGTTATTTTACACAAAGCTAACACTTTGTCATGTTTTTTTTTTATCAAAGAGTTATTGTGATATACCTTCTCTATATTTTCCATAAAAATCAATACTAGCCATGGTCTGGCAGGGGGGGACTTAACTCTTTATTTGAAAACATTGTGGGAAAAGGAGAAAATGCTGGTAACCAGCATTTTCTCCTTTTCCCACAATGTTTTCTATCCTGTGGGAAACAAATTTCAATTTTTGAGTCACATTTATTTTGACGTCTGCAAATGCTTTCATTTGGAGAAGTCTTAAAGTTTGTCGTTTGGTAAAGAGTTAATGATCCATATCACCAAGCAACCCATCGCATACTCTTGGATCTACAGGGTGTTTCATAATATCTGTCCTTATTCCGAGTACAAATATTGTCCTCACGTGTGAGTTCCATTTGATATGAGCAGAGCTCTGTGAAAAGGGGGCTTAATACATCTGCGAAAAGTATCGACCCAGGTCGGCCTGCGCAGTCTGCGCAGGCTGACCAGGGCCGAAACTTTTTGCTATTTGTCAATTTTCTGTATGTCAAAGGACCAATCTACCTAATGATCGAGTTGGTTGTTGAAATAAGTGGCTGTTTTGGATAATTATATGATGACTTGCCCGGCATCATTTATTACAGAGGTGCATTAAGTCCCCTTTTGCCAGAGCATGGCTCATATATAATACACGGACATAACCTATACATTCTTTGATACACTACAATTTTCTGACGACTCAATTTCACAAAAAAGTTCCCTACATAACGTCAATTCTTGAACTTAAGATGACGTCAACTTTTTGTTTAAAGATTATCTTAGGAGTGTACAAGTTTACAGGCAGCAAAACGGGTTTAGAGCTACAGAGAAATCAGGCTTTCATGTTGAAAAACTACTACACAATGAGAAAATCACTTCATTGGCTGTTTTCAATGCAGACAGTAGAGTGGTTCCCATGTTTTTCGCATAGGACGCGGACAATGCCAGCACAGCAAATAAGGAGTGCTGTCTGAACATTCTGAGGAAAAATTTCAATCCGAAGCCAAAGGAAAAAGGCATTAACATTTACATTGAAGACACATGTACCATTACCTGCATTTGATTTTAACAAGGAGGGCCCACACAACACATGAACGGAAGCATTATTGAATGACATCCAAAATCATCCTGGCAAAGGTTGATTTCCCTTTTCGGGAATGGTTGCATTTTCTGACCATCCAGACTCTCTCATGTAAGGTGTATTTGAGATGTGCACAGTCTGTTGTCATGACATAGGCTATTTAGGACTTTAAAGCTGCTACCAAGAAAGAAATTTATGAAAAATAGCAAGGGGCGGGGATGCAGTCAAACTCTTACAATAAACTCAAGTTGCTCAGAGCAGACGTCATTGTTGGAAAATGGACTCGTGAGAAAAAGTGTAGTGTATTAACTATTATTCGTATAAGAATGATATCTGTGTAGTACATATTAACCCATTACCACACAATCCCTACTTTTAACGGACCTGAGAAAGAAACCTTAAGAAAATATTATGGGAAAAGGAGAAAATGCTGGTAACCAGCATTTTCTCCTTTTCCCACTATGTTTTCTACCCTTCACAAAACAAATTTCAAATTTTCAGTCACTCTTATTTTGTCGTCTGCAAATGCTTTCGATTTGGAGAAGCCAAAATATTGTCGTTTGGTAATGAGTTAAAAGAAATTTAATTATGTTTGCAAAAAGTTGGCAGCTTTTAATTTGATTTAAAATTGAAAAAAGCAGAAAATATTGACTCTAAGAATAAGGTCAGATAAAATGAAACACACTTTATTATATCCACTTTTTGTTTCAACCTACTGAATCACGAGGCCAACTGGTTCTTATACATACAAAAAATTGACCGATAGCGAGAAGCTTTTACCAATGTCAGCCTGTGTGGACTGCGCAGGCTGACCTGAGTCGATAAGCCCTCTTTTTGGCACAATTATTATATAAACAAGAGCTTCGCATATACACCCGAAAGGGCTTGTCAGTGAAATGGGTAAAAATCGAGAATGCCTAAAGAAATCGAGAAGGCCTAAAGATATTCAAATCTTAAGTCACATGCACACACTACACATCATAGAGATTCATTGTGGTAAGTGTGAAGTTATTCCAATTGAAACTGTAGGAGTTAGCTGTAAATTAGGATTTTATTTTACCTTAATTATGCTAAACAGTCAGCTGTTGAAACAGGAATTTTTTTCTTACTTAAATTGTGCTAAACAGTTACTAATGAAAAAAGATTTTTGATAAAGAATATTAATAAAATGTTCTGTTCACATGCTTGAGGATGACAATCCCTTGTATATAGATGTCAATTATTATGTTTCCTTGTTTGTAATAAAGTCACCTAATTTAAGACTTGAAAACATTGAAAGCATTTGCAGAAGAAAAATAAATTAAACTCAAAATTGAAATTTGTTCTAAGAATGGAAGAAAACATTGCTGGAAAAGGAGAAAATGCTGGTAACCAGCATTTTCTCCTTTTTCCCACATTGATTTCAAAAGACTTCTTCCTCAGGGTCTTTAAAACTTGGGTCTGCGTGGTAAAGATTAACTGTTATTCATTTATCTGGATATTGCGTTTGCGGTGTGTTTTAGGAATATGTGTTTGAGTTACTTCTTTCTGATTTAGAATTTCTATGCCCTTAACTCCTTACCACACAATCCTGAGTTTTAACGAGCTTGAATAAAAAGCCCTTTAAAAACATTGCTGGAAAAGGAGAAAATGCTGATAACCAGGATTTTCTCCATTTTTCCACAGTGATTTCAAAAGGCTTCTTCCTCAGGGTCTTTAAAACTTGGGTTTGTGTGGTAAAGGGTTAAAAGAAGATTGACTGTTATTCAATTATCTGGATATTGCTTTTGTGGTGTGTTTTAGGAATATGGGTTACTTCTTTCTGATTTAGAATTTCTACGCCTTTAAAACACGTTCAGTTCTATATGGCCTGCAATATGCAAAAAGGGGCATTCGGACACTTGCGTAGAGTGCAGGCTGATCCGAGATGATGTTTGCGTAGAGTGCAGGCTGATCCGAGATGACACTTGCGTAGAGTGTAGGCTGATCCGAGGTGACATTTGCGCAGAGTGAAGGCTGATCCGAGATGACGTTTGCGCAGAGTGCAGGCTTATCCGAGATGACACTTGCATAGAGTGCAGGCTGATCCGAGATGACTCTCTCCCACTACATTCAATTTTAGCCAACAGTTGACTTTCACAAAACAGAATAAATAAAGGAATGGAAAGTGTAGACTCGGATTAGCCTGCGTGGACAGTGCATGTTAATCCAAGATTTCACTTTATCCAAATGTCTGAATATTTTGGCATGTTGCAGGTCAAATAGTCTAGTATAGGTAGTTTGCAATTCATTGGGACTCCCTGAATTTTGAAATATTTTTAAAAATGCTATAGCTTTTGTACTGAAATTTTGCATAGATAATATTACCTTTACCAACTCTGGGTGAAATTTTCTGAATTTTTGATAGCCAAGTTTGACTTTTTTTGACATTCAGTGCAATGTTAAAATATGAACAAAACTGCAGAAAAACGTTGGGTAGGGAAGAGGCTATTCAAAGTAAAGGGTTAACACACTTGTAAAAACAATTTTTGAACAATTACAGTAATAGAGGTTCTCTATATCGTTTGGCCAACAAAATCTCCACTTTTTGAGTCCAGTCTTTTTTTTTATTTGGGTTTTATAATAATGATTTGTTTGTATTGCTGTAACTCATTACCAAACCACAATATTTTAGACTGGTTTAAAATGAAAGCATTTGCAGACGACAAAATAAAAGTGACTGAAAATTTGAATTTGTTTTGTGAAGGGTAGAAAACATTGTGGGAAAAGGAGAAAATGCTGGTTATCAGCATTTTCTCCTTTTCTCACAATGTTTTCTAAAGGCTTTTTTCTCAGGGGCGTCAAAAGTAGGGATTGTGTGGTAATGGGCTATTTCAAGATATTTCAAAACTAAGAAGGTCCCTTTGAACTGAAAACTACCTAAAATAAATTTTGTATGTCACATGATTCCTAAGTAGCTTAAATATTTGGTTTGGGATTTGTATAACCAGAGAAAACCAAAAAGGTCATAAATAGGATAGTCTTGTCTCAAATTTTAAAAGTAACACAACTTCTGATTGGCTATCACTATCAGTCTAGCCAATCAGAAATTAGGTTCCTTTGAAGTTTAGATATCAAAGAAATAAGAATTGGAACGACAAAGGTGGGTGAAAACACCCTCTGAGCTAATCTAACTTGGTTTGAAATAACCTCATTTAACTTTTTACCGCATGACAAAATAATGTAGTTGTCCTGATTGTAAGCATCTCTAGAGGAGAATTTAGTCTATTAGATGTGGCTAGATTTAGGCTTTCTGGCTTGGAATGGATAGAAAACATTGTGGTTAAAGAAGAAAATGCTGGTTACCAGCATTTTCTTCTTTTTCCATAATGTTTTCAAAAGTTTTCTTTACTGGGTAAAGGGTTAAATAGGTTTATTCAATGGATAGAAAACATTGTGTTTTCCATAATGTTTTCAAAAGTTTTCTTTAATGAGGTCAATAAAGCGTGGAATTGTGTGGTAAAGGGTTAAATAGCTTAATTCAATGCATAAAATGAGTCATGCTCCAGCAAAAGGGGCTTAACTCTTTTCCAAACGACAAAATCTTAGACCTGTCCAAATTCAAAGCATTTGCAGACAACAAAATAAACTTCACTCAAACATTGAAACTTGACTTTGGTAGAGTAGAAAACATTATGGGAAAAGGAGAAAATGCTGGTGACCAGCATTTGCTCGTTTTTTCTACAGTGTTTTCATACAGCCTCTTCTTTGGAGTCGCTAAAACCAGGGATTGTTTGGTAAAGTGTTAATTAATCTCCCATGATGCATTATAGAAGGAAACTCAATATATTCATAAAAATCAATCTGGTCTGGTTTGATCCCCACAGCTGGCCATCTAAAATTACCAATAGTCTTTCAGATGAGATGTTAAACCAAGGTCCTATGTGACTGTGCTATATACAGAGCATGTTAACCCTTAAAGGGCTGGAACTGACTAAACTTGTTTTTTGTGGACAGTGTAGATCAAGATCAGACTGCACAGAACGTGCAGTCTGATCTTAAATCTACACAGTCCACTATTTTGTTACATATCCTGGCTAAAAAAACTTTAGTACAGCAATATTTCAGATGTTTTTCCTATTTAAAAATGTCTCTTGTTTTAATTCAGCACATTAAGGGTTAAAGAACCAGGAGAAACTTAGGATGGGTTTTCGTCCTGTATCTGCAGTATCCCCCGTAACAATACAAACAGCCTTCGGGGGCATTACCCATATGGGAAGCCTGTGGCGAGAATAGACAAACAAAATTAAATCAATAAATTTGGTCTAACAACCAACTGAATCATGAGATAGAATGATCCTTAGACTTGCAGAATATTGGACAATAGCAAAAAGTCTTGACCCAAGTCAGCCTGCACAAAATGTTAAGGCTGACATGGGTCGATACTTTTTGCTGATGCATTTAACCCCTTTCACAGAGCATGGCTCAAATGTTTCGTGCTGTGGGTTTTATTGTTTATTGTATGATTTGTTTTAAGTTTCAAATAATAGTGTTTATGCCATACATTGACTGTTTATTGTATGATTTCTTTTAGGTTTCATATAATAGTGTTTATCCCATACATTGATTGTACTAACAAAAATTATATGTAACAAAAAATCACAAATGTTTCGTGCTGTGGGTTTTACTGTTTATTGTATGATTTCTTTTAAGTTTCAAAAAATAGTGTTTATGCCATATATTGATTGTACTAATAACATTTATATGTAACAAAAAATCACAAATGTTTCGTGCTGTGGGTTTTACTGTTTATTGTATGATTTCTTTTAAGTTTCAAAAAATAGTGTTTATGCCATACATTGACTGTTTATTGTAGGATTTCTTTTAAGTTTCAAATAATAGTGTTTATGCCATATATTTACTGTTTATTGTATGATTTCTTTTAAGTTTCAAATAATAGTGTGTATGCCATAAATTGATTGTACTAATGCCTGGCGTCCACTAAGACGCGGAGGGGACAAGGTAGTTTTGGGTTAAAATAAATTGATTTCGGCATACCTTTCTGTGAGAAAATATCGATTCAGTACAGAAATGTATTTATCCCCGGACTGTCCGCGGACTTCTTGCAGGCAAACTTAGGATTGTCCGCGTAAACTATCCGGAATGGTACCGAATGTTCAGGCGTGAAAGCAGATAGTTTTAGGACAACTTGGACACTTTAAGGATTACAACAGGAAATGTTTGGGACAACCAATTTCAATGCACGACACTGGGCGGAGATGGTACGGAAATGCAGAGGTTGCATCTATAGCTTATATTAGAGCACTTGGTTCTCTAGTTCCATACACTGAGATCAGCAAATCTCGTCGCTCTAGACAAGCAAGAATTCAAATGATCACAAACTGCAGTCACCTGCCCTTTTCCAACGTCAACTTTTGTTTTCCTTTTTTGTCTAGGCATCTTGTGTGTAGGAGAGATTAAAAACACGTCCGCCCTGGTGAAAGTCAAACAGCAAGTGACAGAACGCCGATGTTGATAGGTGAAGAGAGTAGATTGCCTAGATACGAAAGTCATGTGACATTTTCCCCGTGTTCAGAGAGCATATCGCCACCGTTCTGAACGTTCAGAAAAGGTTCAGCGAGCCTTCTGTATCGATTCCTCTTAGCTTCCGTACATTTTCCTGAGTGTTCGCAAGCTTTCCGCGTCGCTGAAGTTTTCGGGAATATACGCGGAAGACTCAGGTTGTCCTGACGACAACGCGGACAAGATGCCGAAGGTGTAAGGAAATTCATTTCCGCGTCCAAATTTTGCTCTCAATTAAAATTTCGACGCGGACAAAATTGCCGATCCGAAAGACTCCGAATCAGGCAGAAGCATCTAAGATAACAACAAGAAGCCATCAGGAACATTCGGAAGCTTTGCCGAATATAATATTCGTTGTCCGCATTCTATCCGCGTATTATCCTGTCCCTAGTGGACACCTGGTCTAACAAAAATTATATGTAACAAAAATTCATATTTATATTTACCCCCTATATAGCTAAATAAACGGACTTTTGTAACCAGGAAGAAATGAAAATACAAGTGTGTTACAGGCAGTTTTTCTTTTTCTCCCAAGTTTTTCGCCTGTTTCAAGACAAATCCCACTGATTTAGCAATTTCTATTTGATTATGTGAAAAAATCTGCAAAACAAATGAATTGAAAATATTATTATATGGTTATGCGCTTACTCTTTACCAAAGCATTTGCAGACGACAAAAAAAATGTGACTGAAAAATTGAAATTTGGTTTTGGAAGGGTAGAAAACATTGTGGGAAAAAGGAGAAAATACTGGTTACCAGCATTTTCTCCTTTTCCCACAAAGTTTTCAAAGGGCTTCTTTCAGAGGGGTGTTAAAAGTTGGGATTGTGTGGTTAAGGGTTAATTCCATTTTAACCCTTTCCCAAACAATCACTTGTTTTTAAGGCACTGAGATAGAAGCCTTTTGAAAATATTGTGGGAATGTGAGAAAATGCTGGTTACAAGCATTTTCTCCTTTTCCCAAAATGTTTTCAAAAGGCTTTTTTCTCAGGGTCATTAAACGTCGGGATTGTGTGGTAAAGAGTTAAACCCAGTGCGCCCAGCCCTGGTAGTGTACAATACATGAGAACTGGGGGTCGCTGGTTTGATTCCTAGCTCGACAAATATTTTTCCAAGGACTGACGATAGTCATTGTGACAGGGCTCATTCCTCTCATTACTGATCATTGTTTCAACAGTGGTTATATGGGAAAGCAGCCGGTGGCTTGGAAAAGATACAGGTATTGTGCCAAGTGCTTGTAACAGAAACACCAGAAACAGCCAGTGGCTTGGAAAAGACACAGGTATTGTGCCAAGTGCTTGTAACAGAAACACCAGGAACGCATGGACAAGTGCAATGGCCACTAAGGTAGAACTGAAATAATGTTGAAAAAGGTGTTAACTCTTTACCACACAATCCCGACTTTTAATGACCTTGGAAAAGAAGCCTTTTAAAAACTTTGTAGGAAAAGGAGAAAATGCTGGTAACCAGCATTTTCTCTTTTTCCAACAATGTTTTCTACCCTTCCCAATACAAATTTCATTTTCTTCAGTCACATATAATTTGTTGTATGTAAATGCTTTCAATTTGGACCAGTCTAAACCTTTGTTGTGTGGTATAAAGGTAAGCACAATAATCTATCAATCATAAAACCCAGTATGCCTAAAGACATTTCGCCATATAACATTGATTGAATTGAATTGGAGTTTAACACAATTTTAACCCTTTCCCAAACAATCCCTTGTTTTTTCGGCACTTAGAGAGAAGCCTTTTGAAAATACTGTGGGAATAGGAGAAAATGCTGGTAACCAGCATTTTCTCCTTTTCCCACATTGTTTTCTATCCTGCTGGAAACAAATTTCAGCCTTCGACTTATGCTTAATCTGTCGTCTGCAAGAGCTTTCAATTTGGACCAGTCTAGGATTTTGTCATTTGGTAGTGAGTTAACAGCTAAGGTCATATCACAGCCATCAGTGTACCTACACATGCTTCCTGGCTTTCTCACACCAGCACTGACACAACTTTCCAAGTCATTGACTACTTCCTCACATGTATCAGAAGTGAGAGGCGAAAAATCACAGGAAAGAACGTTTGCCTCAACCAGTTATCAAGTACACAATCACCTTGTCAAAAGTCTGATATGCTAACCACTGAGCTAACCCAGCGGGCTCATCATATATCAAGAGTTTGTGAATTTTAAGATTTTCACGAACTCTTTTCAAGTAAAATCCCAAAACAGAAAGTAACTTTGACACAAGGAAATGGTATGGAGGTGCCATTATTGGACCACAGTTGTGTTTTCAGTGTACATTCTAACTTATGAACAAGTGGGCCATGATGGCCCTGAAATCGATCACCTGATTTCTATTGACCAAACATGGACCATTTTCAATCTAGTGACCTAGTGACCTAGTTTTTCATCAGACATTACCCATTATCGAATATTTTTGAGATATCAATAAGACAAACATTCTGACCAAGATTCATGAGTATTGGACTGAAAATGTGACCTCTAGAGTGTACAAAAGGTTTTTCTAAGATTTGACCAAGTGACCTAGTTTTTGACCCGACATTACCCATTGTCATACTCTTTTGACACATCACCAAAACAAATATTCTGACCAAGTTTGAAGAGTATCAGGCTGAAAATGTGGCCTCTAGAGTGTACACAAGGTTTTTCTAATTTTTGACCAAGTGATCTATATTTTGATCCCACATGACCCATTTTCAGACTCCTCCAAGGAATCACCAAGACAGACATTCTGCACAAGTTTCAGGAGTATCAGACTGAAAATGAGTCCTCCAGAGTGTACACAAGGTTTTTTTTAAGTTATGATGACCAACTGACCTAGTTTTTGATTCAAACTCATCCAAGATATTATCAAGGCAAACATTCTGACCAAGTTTCAAAAGCGTTGGCCTGAAAATGTGGCATCCAGAGCATATACAAGGTTTTTCTAAGATCTGACCTGCTGACCTAGTTTTTGACCTGACATTACCCATTTTCAAACACGTCTGATATATCATCAAGACATATATTCCGACCAACTTTCAAGGACTTGTTGGACTGAAAATGTGGCCTCTAGAGCATACACAAGATTTTTCTAAGATCTGACCTGGTGACCTAGTTTTTGACCTGACATGACCCATTTTCAAACTCGTCAGAGATATCTCAAGGCAAACATTCTGACCAACTTTCACGAGTATTGGACAAAATATGCGGACTCTAGAGCGTAGACAAGATTTTTCTAAGATTTTACCTAGTGACCTAGTTTTTGACTCCAAATGACCCATTTTCGAACTCGTCCGAGATTTTATTGAGACAAACATTCTGACCAAGTTTCACGAGTATTGGACTGAAAATGTGGCCTCTTGAGCGTACACAAGGTAACAGTTGACGTCGGATGACGAACGACAAAAGATGGATGCCAGCACGATCACAAAAGCTCACCATGCGCACTTTGTGCTCGGGTGAGCTAAAAAAAGGAGGGGTAGAAGGCATTATTGTAAAACAATAAGGGTCTCCCTGCATAATATCGGTGACCTAGAACTGGATGCACCATAATGCTGCGTGATCAGTCAGCTGTATTAGGTAATGTGTTCTGAGCACGGGCAGCCTAGGTGGTCAGCCAGAGAGGTATCACTGTCGTTGCTCAGGTTACAGAACTATAAATACTGGCGCCAACAGCTAAGAAAGTCAGTAGTCTTTCACTTTTCAGTTTCCGAGTTTTTGCTGTAGTCTTTGAGCTAGTTTGAACCTGGGAAATTAAAAATGTATAACTTAAAGACTTAATTCGTTCCTTTAGAATAAGATCGCATTATTGGCCCCTATTTCATCAAAAACATCAGTTGTATGTAAGATTGTAACTATATACAAGAGGAACTCTCAAGTGGCCATCAACTCTAGGTACCTCAATGGTGGCACAGAGATACGACACCAATTGCAGACTTACATCTGAAAGTTATGATATGGTAGCTGTAGTTTGTTGATGAAAATTGTTCACAGCCGCAAATACGGATGTACATCAGATCTTAGATATGATCCAATGTACAACTATTGACAAAACAGAGCCCTGGTAGAAGAAGAATATGGTGGTTATTAGCATTTATTAGCATTTCATTTTTTCCCTACAATATTTTCAATAGCCCTCTACCCCAGGATCATGAAAACATGACTGTTAGATAATGTGTTAAGAAAAAAAGAATGTTTAAATCATAAATCCACAGTAAGTTTTGTACAGTACTTTATTCAATCACTTTTATAATCAACTTAATTGAATTTACATTACAAGACAACCTGCTGTAGGAGACCAACTTTTTTTATACTTCCTTAAGGTGGTCATTTAATACAGGTTTGTCTCTTTTTCCCATCTCTTGGAAACCAATCCATGCTTGCTTAACTCATTACCAAACAACAAAATTTCAGGTTTGTCCAAATTGAAAGCATTTGCAGACAACAAAATAAAAGTGAATGAAAATTTGAAATTTGTTTTGTGAAGGGTAGAAAACATTGAAGGAAAAGGAGAAAATGTAGCATTTTCTCCTTTTCCCACCATGTTTTCTATAGGCTTTTTTCTAAGGGCCTTCAAAAGCAAGGATTGTGTGGTAATGGGTTAATAGAGGTAAAACAGGTTAAATAGAACTTAAAGCTGTAGACTTGTCCAAATTGAAAGCACTTGCAGACGACATAATATTGAAATTTGTTTAAGGAAGGGTAGAAAACATTGTTGGAAAAGGAGAAAATGCTGGTTAACAGCATTTTCTCCTTTTCCCACAATGTTTTCAGAAGGCTTCTTTCTCAGGGTCATTAAGAGTTAACACAGGCTAAATTAAGCTTAACCCTTTACCACACAACAAATTTAAAATTCTAAAATTCAAATTATCTACAGACAAATTAAGAATCAATACAAATGAGCTGAAGGTCTCTGACAGAATAGAAAACATGGTGGAAAAAGTATATAATGTGGCTTCTGGGGTGTAGAAATGTTTTTTTTTCCCCAAGATTTGACCTAGTTTTTGACCAAACAGGCACCATTTTCAACCTCTTCTGGGATATCATCAAGACAAATAATCTGACCAAATTTCATGAGTAGCAGACAAAAATGTGGCATCTATAGCGTACACAAAGTAAAAGATGATGATGCATGATACATGACAGACACAGCACGATCACTGAAGCTCACCATTAGCTGAAAAGGGGTTACTGTTTCGTCAAAAATGTCTTGCTGGTTAGCTGCTCTCTAGTATGTGTTCCCGCTACGATTTTCAACAAATACTTCAAATTTAAAGTAATTATCTGCAGTAAAAACTCAGATTTAAGACAGTGTGAAAAGTTTTAGCACAATGACACACACAAAGACAAGGCTTGGACAGCACCTCATTCCTTTGAAAAAAAGCCAAGTTTAAACTCATTCAGAAGCTTTCATTGGTATAGTTAATCCACATCATTCTACGACGGACACCACTTTAGCCTTGGCTGAAGCTACCGATGGTTTACTGTTTGATTCCTGTTTACTGAACAGTTTTCTATTCTTCTCCCTGCAAGACAAAAATAAGACGACATGTACTTAGTTTAACCCTTTACCACACAATCCCGACTTTAAACGACCCTGTGAAAAAAAAAACTTTTGAAAACATTGCAGGAAAAGGAGGAAATGCTGGTATCCAGCATTTTCTCCTTTTCCCACAATGTTTTCTATCCTATAAATAAATAATTGTGTCATTTGAGCTATAATGAGATTGCCGTCTGTAAAAGCTTTCAATATGGACAGTTTCAAAATTTTTTCGACTGGTAAAGGGTTAACTGTTCATAGTTTTTATTTATAATCAAGAGGATGAATGCTTTTGAAAATATTCTGGCAAAGGATTATCTAATTCCTGTTTACTGAACGATCATCTATTCTGCTCCTTAGAAGAAAAAAAAAATTCCTTGCCAAACAACAAACATTTGGAATCTTCAAAACTAAAATATTTGCAGACATTTTAAACATGGCTGGAATTATTATATTTGGCTGTGGAAGCAAAAACAAGAGGGCCATGATGGCCCTGTATCGTCCACTGGCTATTAAGTCAAATTACTACAAGACAAATTGGCCAATTGGTTTTAAACTAGAAGATATACAAATTTTTCTGCTATAAAATTCTCCTAGAAAGTTATGACCCTAGGGAAAAGCCTTTTATGGCCACAAAGCTACAGTTACTTGAATCCTGGTGGAGGTCTACAAGATATAGGCCCATACCAAATAAAACAGGTCTAAAATGTGTGGTTATAAACAAGAAGATTTTAAAAGTTTGTTCAATAAAAGGCCCTGTAAAACATGAGGCCCATGAGACAGGTTAGCCCCAGGTCTTTGGTTAGTCATTAAAAAAAAACAAGTTTTCACTAAAGAAGCCCAAGTAAACCTTGTGACCCCTGGATGGGGGGGAAGGGCAAACTTGACCCCCCAAAGTTATAAATTGGGTCGTCTTGGTAGCGGCCTACTAGATAAAGCTACAACATGCAGAACTGGTAGCCCTAGGCCTTATGGCTACGAACGAGTAGATTTTTAAATTTTCCCTACATAAGCCCATGTAAAAATTGTGATCCCGGGGCCAAACTGTCCGATTATACAAAATAGAAAAAGTATTTCTAATTATTCTTTCTATTGAGGTCAATTTCAGGTCAAATTGTTTAACCCTTTACAGCGAGAGAAAAAATTAGATTTGTCCAACTTGAAAACATTTGCAGATGACAATATAAATTTTGCCCATAAGATGGAATTTTCTTTGATATAGTAGAAAACATTGTTACATATGGAGAAAATGCTGGTTACCAGCATTTTCTCCTTTTCTCATAATGCTTTCAATGGAGTCGTAACAAGTTGGGATTGTGTGGTAAAAGGTTAAGTAGTAAGTCTTATTATGTACTGTCTCTCTTAGGACACTGGACAGCAATTTAACCTTTTACCAAAGTATTTCGAGTTTTGGCTACCCGGAAAAAAAGGGGACAGACGAGCTATTTCAGTTATTTGTCTCACTTCCTCAACCTTCAACCCCCCCCCCCCAAAGAAAAAAAAGTCATCAATATATAGTTCAGAAACATCTGTGTAAAACGAATTTTCAAAGTGTGAGAGGAAATATTGGGGACAAAAAGGAAGGGCTTGCAACAAGCATTTTCTCCTGTTTCAACAATATATTTTCTTCACTTTCAAAAACAAGTACAACCATTTGATCAACGTTTAATATTATTGGTGTTGTAGGTTATCGGCCAACATAATAATGAAACAGTTTATGAACATCGTTTTCTTATTATGTGGTCACTTAATATACTATTTTACACTCGGAATTTGATACGATAATTCTCGTAGTAATTTCTAAAAGTAATTTTGTGAACTAGGAGGTTTTAACTTTTCGAAGAGCTGATTGTTTTTGAAAATGTTAATTTGAGATTATATGAATGTGTCGGTAGGTAGGTAGGGAGAGGTAGGTTTTAAGGGAAGGTAAGTTTTCAATGTATGTAATGAAAGTAGATGAGTGACCAACAGGATAATTTGTCTTGTTTATGTAGACAGCCTCGCATGATTCCCACCTCTATTACACTGGAATGTACATTACTATTTCATATTTTTGCTCTTAATTACTGCTTTGTGTACCTGTTAGAACTGCTCATAGAGGCTGTTTCAGTCTACACGCTAAAACTTCATGTACAGATAAAAATAAACTAGAAATTTGTCACTTTTAGAGCTGTAAAATCGCTGTATATTGCATAGACGTCTTATTGTAATGTATATTTGTACTAGTTTGTCCTAGTAAGAGGTACAAATCTGGTTTCCATTGATAAAATTCTACACGAGATTCAACCAAATCCTGTGTTAGTGGCACCTATTAAAATCATCTTGACGAGACGATTATAGTGAGTACCAAATCATAGGTTGTAGCTTCTTATGAAATGGTTTTTCAACGACAACAATTTTTGTCGAGCCCGTTTGTAAATAAAATATTTCTTACCTTCGATAAAAAGGCGTGCGAGTATCCATATGTGCGTGCGTCCGTCCGTCCGGACCATAACTTCTACTACAACTGTGGATGGATTTCAAAATAATTTGACACAAATGTTCTCCATCACGTGTGTATGTGCCATTTAAAACATTCGTTCAAGTAGGCCCATGGACAAGGTCACACTTGAAGGACAAATTTTTGTCCAGACCATAACTCTTACAATTTTGAATGGATTCCAATATAAATTTGCACAATTGTTCTCCATCATGAGTAAATGTGCCATTTGAAAATGTTTTCACGTAGGCCCAAGGTCGCGCGGGTTCGACATGTTTTCCCTGGACAACCGTGTAGATATAGTGAAGAGTTTTATGCTTTTGAAAGAGGAAATTTAGTGCTGGTCGCCTAATAAAGGTGGTCGCTAGGGAAAAATGGTTCACTGTGAATTAAACGTCCAATAGAAATTTTTCATTGCGAATGTGTGTCCGTTGAAAAGGAGAAACATATTTTATTTACACTATCTCCATTTATATCTGACTTTAAAAGACTTGCATGGCTGGTGATTTGGAAGAATAATGCAGAACTACAAATCAGATCAACTCTGACCCTGAACAAACCATGCAAATTATGTTTGATTTCCTTACCGAAATTTCGCCGTAACTAAAACAATCTAAATCTGAAATGTTAAATAATGAAACAATATGTTGTTCTTATTCTTTTCAAAATGTAGCGTACGAACATTGTTTACACTGCCCTCGTTTTCATTCAAGAACTTCCATTCAAAACTTGTATCGTCCACTGCCAAATAAACGAGGAGATTAAGCATTTTTCCTCGATGAAATTACATTTTCAACTATGTCTTATATCAAAAATCTTTCACTGTTCAGAAAGCTAGCTAGAATTTGGCCATAAACTAATTTAAAGCACTTCGATAACAAATATACAGAAGCCATAAAGTCGACCTAGAACTTTACCACCACGATTAACGCTGTCGATGAATTTCCGAATTATTTGAAACATTTTTGAAGAACGTTCGATAGAATGGAGATCGTGCAGTCTATCAAAAAATAATGTTTGATTTATGCATCCTGGATTGGAAAAGCTTGGAACTAATATTTGTCTCTTTTTATCTAAGGTAAGAAATATTTTATTTACAAACGGCCTGATCAAGTACGAAACCGCGACACGAATTTAATTGAAGGATTTTGATCGATGGAAAATCGTGTCCCTCTCAGTGAACTAGACATCCACTAACCTTAAGCTTAAAGGACTCAGACAGGCTTACAATTTGTCTATAAGATGTAAAACTCCATTTATAGTCCTTCTGATACCACAGGAATGCATCCATACGTCTTTCTTTTCAGACATATAGATTTGACATCTTTGATATATTTTTTATCCTGTGAATTAGAAGTGCATGTATAGAGCAAGTTGTAGACTAAAATTTTTTTTTAACTTATAAATTTTTATTATGAACTGCTGCTCAACCCATATTTAAGACGATAACTGTGTTAAATGTAATTCAAACCTTAAGGTGAAAGTATCACTATATACCTATAGTTTTTAAACGTTTATAGAGTGACCCAATGCTATTAACCCTTAGGCTGCTAAGTTCTATTCAAGGACCTTTTGCAGACAATGTTGATTAAGATCAGATTGTACAGAAAGTGCAGTCTGATCTTTGATCCATACTGCCTGGTAAGAAAATATTTTTCCCCTAAGAATAACTTCAAAATAGCAATAATTGGATTTGGGCTTGGATTCACACATACAAAAAAAAGGACTATGTTCTGTCAGGTTATGTGTGATGATTTTAATTCTTTTCTTTAGACCATGAAAATGGATTTACTAAAAATGCATTGGTTGTAATCAATAGCCTTTATACCTGTGTAAATATTAATTTCAAGTATCTCATAATGCTACATCAGGTATTTTTTGCACATATCCCTTCAATCATTTAGTTATATAGTTTGCAAGGTTGGCAAAGAGCAGGGAAATATGAGTATTGACCAGGCTGACAGCTTTAACCGTTTATAAACGGTCAATACTGGTCACAAGTGGTGAATTGGTGGTCGATTGCTGTGGTTGATTTCGTTAATTAAATCACTGGCTTACATACCGGTCTAGTTTTTAAATTAATATCAAAAGCTGTCATCATACAGGTCGATTCTTTTTTTAAGCAAAAACTTTTTGTCTATCATCATTCCTTACAGGTATGATAATGTTTATAGTTCTACACACATACTCTCTCTCTCTCTCTCTCTCTCTCTCTCTCCTCCTTCACCTCTCATGTTAAATTGCGGAAAAGAAACAGCCTTCCATAGGCAAACATGTGATATATACAGGTCTGTCATTAATATATAGGAATATTGAGGCACACATGAAGAAGGCACTAACTGATTAAATAAACAATAGTTAAGGATACATCAATGTCTTTGCAGTACATGTAAGTGTCTACCTATTACTCTCAGATGATAATTTAAGCCTTTGTTGACATACACAACATAACAAAACAAACACATAAAAGGTAAGACAGGTAAAAATATTAATGGAACGCGATAACCGTGGCCCTTGTTTACAATAATTCAGACCATTCTATTTTAGCATACGGGAAGGACAGGTAAATTATCCGATAATTTTAGTTAAAATGTAAATTGAAAAGGGTTAAGAGTTTTACAAGTTACCGATTCTTCAAAGTGAGCAGTGGTGTAATGGAGAACATATCTGCCTATAAACCTGGCGATCCTCGTTCGAGCCGCCAGACCTATTATATTTTTTGAAAGGAAGCATGTTGCATATTTTTTTAGGTTTTCGCTTTACTTTTGTCTTTTTTCTCTCCATACTTTTCCTTTTTTGATTGTCTTTTATGTTTCTTTTCTTTATCCTTTCTTCTTCCTTTTTTAGACGTGCACATCTTTTTTGTCATTGATATTCTTTTGTTACTATTACATTTTATTCTTATTCATTTTATTCTTCTTGTTTTAAAGCATTTCTCTATAACTGACACAACAACGAAATGGTTAAGTGCGCAACTCTCATCCCGTGCACTGGCAGTATTGGAACTCGCTTCATTTTCACTGGCCTTTTCGGTACCCTAAGCCTCTTAACATTCAGTATAAAATTTGTTGCTTCCTCGTCGCTGACCGCAATTATTCACTGCTCACAGGTTTCTTGAACTGCAATGTCTGCTTTTTAAAAAGAGTATTTATTCTGCTAAGACCGCACATCTACAGTAACTTTTCCACTCAGGTTGCTTTAGTTCACAAGTGGTTCCGTTCCACTGTTGTTTTAATTTAAATCCTTGTGCAGTCAAGCTTCCGAGATGCGTAAGTTCCCAACTGTAGTGAGTATATAGACATGTCTTTTCTGTCAAAGCTATGAAACAGGAAGAAAAATAGTGGCCAGAAATTTGTGGCTTTAGTTATCTTAAATGTCTAAAGTACGAGGCTATTCCTAGCATTAATTCCTGTACAAGAAATGTCTTGGTTCATTTTTCCTAACTTTCGAAGGATCATTGTGCAATATCGTGTGATGTCAATTATAAATGAATGAAACTACAAGGTAAAAGTAAAAATATTCACTATGATATCATAAAAATAATGTAATAATTGACCTATCTTGAAAAAAAAAAACAGTTGCTTAATTAAAAAAAAAATCTGTGACTCGAACTCGATCCGCTTGGGCGGTAGCAGAGTCCCTTTGACCATTGCACCACAGCGTTACTTACACGTCTCAGTTGAAATTTACCTATAGGTAACTGCTTCGTCCCTGGTATTCCCTATTTGAATGTTTTGAACTGGTCCAGTGTTTGTAAACAAAGGCCACAGTTATCGCGTTTTGATAGTACATCGCTTCATTACATAGACAGTACCGCGGGTATTTAACCCTTTACCCCGTAAGGCTTTTCTATGGTATCTCTAATTGACCATAAATAAGAGCAAGGATAAAGCTGTTTCTTATGTGTATATGACACCTTTTGGTAGTGTAGAAAACATTGTGGCAAAAGGTGAAATTGCTCGTGACGAGCAATTTCACCTTTTGCCCCAATGCTTTCCAAAGGCTGCTACAAGCAATGCGTAGAAATGAGTATCTATGGAGTAAAGTGTTAAGCTGTGAGGAATACCTGTTTCCCCTATAATTATGAAGTAAGTCGACCCTAAAAAGACACTGCTATCGTCTGAGAGTAATACATCTATAAATTGCTGTCAAAACAGTTAAAGGTTTGAAATTTGGCCCTTTTTACCTTAATTGGGTGTGGCTTAACTCTTTACCACACAATCCCGACTTTAAATGACCCTAAGTAAGAAGCCTTTTGAAAACATTGTGGAATAAGGAGAAAATGCATTTTCTCCTTTTCCCACAATGTTTTCTACCCATCCCGAAACAAATTGCAATTTTTCAGTCACATTTATTTTCCCGTCTGCAAATGATTTAAATTTGAACCAGTCTAAAATTTTGTCATTTGGTAAAGAGTTAAATCAAATTACCAAAGGGACAAATCAAGTGTCCCTATTTGGGGTATTATCCTTGACACCAGGCTTTATTCCCAAAGCGTAAAATAATGACTTATATGTACTCATGATAACATCTTATGATCAAGAAATTACTTAAGGTGTCAAACATGAAACCTAAAGACCTTATGAGGAATAGGAACTTTTAAACAGTTTGGAAAAGTGGCAAAGGCCAGCTGGTGAGTACCCTTGGCAGGAACAAAACTGTTTTTCAACTCCTCTCTTTCACATTGATGAAATCTGAGGGGAAAAATCCACACAACAAAATCATCCACAAATTAGCATAACTGCCGTTTTAAAACTCATCTGACCATTAAAATTTCCAAATGACCTCTACAAGTCGAGCACTATCGACCAGTATTGACCACTTATGGATTATCACAGGTTCTATCCTCTACTAGATGCTAGGATTTTGTAGAATGCCCATAGACATGACACTGCAGAGAACCAGCCTAGCCCTAGTAAAACCCAAAAGGTACACAAATAGATGAACTGTTGTAACTGTAAGACTGAAACAATGTTGACACTAATGTAAACACCAGAAAATAGTCACCATCAAAAGATTCTTGAAGGTTTTAAATTCATATTTTGTGGCACTGCATGAGTTGACTTTACTTTCTGTCGAAAAATCATTATTTTCTTGACTTGTTTCTGTATAAAGATATAAGGTAAATTTTCATTATCTTAAAGAAGAAAGGTACTTTCAATATTCTATGCTGTCTGTTTACAGTTTTCTTATGCTTGCTTTTCTCTCTACTCCTCTTGTCTCAATTGTTTAGAACTTTGCCAGGGGAGACAGCTCATGTTAAAAAAAAGATACTTAACTTGGATTGTCTCTCTTGGTCAATTTTGTCGAGAGTGGTTTCCCTTGAGTTGGGAAAATTACGCGTTTAATGCACAGGACGGCATGGTCGGTAACATTGCTGTTTGAGTCTGAAATGTCCTTCAATGATTTACAAATTTGCGTTAAGTTCTTGCTTAGTCCTACAGTCTATAGAGTAATTTTTATGTTGTATTTTGATGCATGAAATGCTTAAAAGTGATTAATCTGTAAAGCGAGGTCAAGGTCACCTGCACTTTGTCAGCTTGTAAGAGCTAGAATGAAGCCCGTTTAGTTTTCACTATGTTTCTGTGCTTGCACCCTGGGTTTGTTCATTGACAGCATTGAATGTTTAATGTGCAGAAGTAGTGTGCAAGCTCCCTCTTATCATTTTCTTTTCGTATTTTATGTGAAATTAGTAAGTTTCGTCTTCTATAGAAGCGTTCTAAAAATAGAAAAGCGAAATGAAGAGTGCAGCATGTTCAACTAGTCTGAGTTCTGTGCAGACAATTCATCAGTATTTCTTTTCTTTTCCTGTTATAATTTTCTAACCTTTTCAAATACAAACCACATAATCTGAGCCATATTTATTGAATTGTTATGTAATTCTCTTAATATGGAATTATTTAGTTTTTATATCACTAATCAATTTTTTTTGTAAAAGGCAAATAAATACTATCAGAAACCTATTCAATTTTCATAAAATTTATAGTTAAATTCAGTAAAATGATACAATTTTGGGTGATTGATAATGAAATTGTACTTTAACAATAGGTCATTCTTTTCATTTTTATTGCACCAGATATAACATATTGATACTCATTTGAATATGAATCCTTATCAACCGTGCATGCTGTTGATATGAAATTTAATAATACCCATGTAGCTCATTCAGGAAATACAAATTAAGATACTTTTTTTCTAAATCTTATCTTAGTTTTTTAACAACAATTTTCCAGCTATAAATCAGTGGTAAGTCATTTTTAGCTCCACTGGCCGAAGGCCAGCGAGCTCTTGTCATGGCGTTGTGTCCGTCGTGGTCCGTCCGTCCGTCCGTCCGTCCGTTCGTTCGTCCGTGCGTGCGGCCGTAAACTTTTCCTTTAAAAAACGTCTCCTCAGAAACTATTGACTGGATTTTTACCAAATTTCACAGGAATGTTCCTTAGGTAGTCCTCTTTCAAATTCCTTCAAATAATTGTGTTCCATGAATAATTCTGGTTGCCATGGCAACCAAAGTAAAAAACCTTTAAAAATCTTCTCCCAAACCGCTAATTGGATAACATTATTATTTTGCAGGAATGTTCCTTAGGTAGAGGTCTACAGAATTCCTTAAAAAAAAAAGGATCCGTAAAAAAACATGGCTTTTATGGGAGACTCATTTTCCTTTTATGGTATAAAGTACAATCTTTGAAAAATTTCTTCTTTCAAACTATTCGTTGGATGTCATTGTTGTATTGCAGGTTAGTTCCTATGTTGGTAAGTCTTTACCATACAATCCTGACTTTTAACATCCCTAAAGAAGAAGTCTTTGGAAAACACTCTTGGAAAAGGAGAAAATGCTGGTAATCAGCATTTTCTCCTTTTCTCTCAGTGTTTTCATCAAAGAGAGAAATCATCATTTCAATGTTTAATTTGTTGTCTGCAAATGCTTTCAGTTTGGTCACATCCCAAATTTTGTCGTTTGGTAAAGAGTTAAAGATTGTTGCTTTACATAATCTATAACCCCTTTCATATAAAACAAGAAAACCTCTGCACTTTTATTAGTTCTGGTTTGTTGACCTACTGGTGACCTAGTACAAAGAGGGACAGGGCTTTACTGTTGTGATAAGGCATTTTGTTATCCAATCAAACCGATCCTGCAACTTCAATAAAACAATTTCCACAATGCATATTTTTTTCTGTATTCTCATGTTTCCCCACCCAAAATGGATTGTAACAAGACCCTCTTTAACTATAACCAGAAGACAAAATTTTTGTAACTGGTCATAATTGAAAGATGTTGCAGACAACATAATAAATCTTCAAATTAGTAAAACTTTTATCATAAAGGGTAGATATTATTGTGTAAAACTAAGAAAATGTAGGTTGCTATTATTTTCTTCTTTTCTCACAATGTTTTTCACAGCTATTTTTCTTTAGTGACCTAAAATGCAGGAATGAATGGTAATTGTTAAAAACTTCTCTTCACCGTTACAGAAAAATCAGGCCTGTGGAGCGATACAGGCGCTCAAGCGCCCCTAGTTTAATTTGGTTAGAGTATGAAAATCTGAATAGTTGCTTTTAATTTGGGACAGGCAAAAATTTTGTCCTCTTGTCAAGAGTTCAACAATAAGGTACAAACACTTCCATATTGCACACATGTGTAAGTTAATGTTAGGCAATTTATTGCACTCTTTTTTGTGTTTGTCTTCGAAAAAGATAATTGATAAAACTAGCGGCACGGCTGTTGTAGGTTTATTTTTGGTATTATTGATCGCGTTTTGGGTGAATTCCATATAAAAGAATGTGACCCTTTCACTATTTGGGTATATTTAAGATTGGCAAATGGTCTTAATCTATTGTTTATCGAATATTTTTTATCCGACTTATTACGAGAAATAATGATAATAATAAAACAAAAAGTTTGCACGTGGAACTCGTCACCGTGCATCTTAAGCAATTTTTTCATTTGAACCTTGAATGATTTCAAGAGGATTATGCCTTAGATTGTGTGTATCGCATAGAGACTTTCTAGAGGATTGTGGACTGTGAAATACCCCTGTCTTCGTACATGTCATATTCTTCCAAGATTCGACCTGTCTGCTATTACGCATCACACCCCCAATATTTGGAGGGATTTTAGGAATACGCGCTATAAAGTAGCAAAGAAGAAAATGGCTTTTATCAATATGTTTGAGGAGAAATCAGGCCTGTTTCAGCTCTAGATTTCTCTAAACCACTGATCATAGCTGAACGAATCGCAGCAGGTAGGTTGTATTGGGTAACGTTTGTTTTATTGTGAAATTCAAAGTAACGGTTGTTGCGTAGAAAAGTAGACCGGTTCTGTACCCAGAATGCCCAAATTAGATAGATGTGTATTTATAGAATGTCATCTAGTGGGAAATAATGAGCATACAGGTCAATCTTCGAAGAATATGCCATTTGCAGTCAATGACCGATCAACTGATAAAGTGCAATCACTGGGTCACTGAATGACCCTGGACCCCTGTATCTTGAAAAAGCCCCAGTCGCCAGGTGGCAGCCTATCAGAATGTGCTCAGCCTGGATTCGTATTCACAACCATTCTTAAGAATGTTCTTTACCTTATTCTTCAAGATTGTCTAACTGTGAAAATAACAGAACTTCTGATTGGCTAAACCAAATAGTTCTGTTACTTTCACATAGACGAAATGCTGAAGAATAAGACAAAGAACATTCTTAAGAATGGTTGGTGAATACGGACCTAACAGCTAGCAGGAGACAATGGGGTGTAAGAAAATTTCTTTATGGAGGGGGTGGGAGCCATGCAAATACCCAACTAGATGTACTGGTCGCTGTCATATTGAAATGATTTATGCTCTGTGACAACGGAGTTTAACCATTATCCTGCTAAAAAACTAAAATGGATTTCAATTCGATAGTTAAAATCCAAAATTATTATTGTTTTGGTTTGAATGGTGTTTTACGCCGCTTTCAACAGTATTTCAGTCATATCACGGCGACAGTTCACATATTCATGTTTCCTGGGTTTCACCAGTACTAGGCTAGGCTCTGAAGTGTCTTGCCCAAGGACACTCCTGTGAAAAAAAAAAAAACCAGTGGAACCAGCGAGGCTCGAACCTGGGACCTCCAGGTCACAAGACCTACGCTTTACCACTGAGCCACACAGGACCCCCCAAAATTATTATTGTTATTTCAAAGTTCTATTTTGAGAAATAACAGTGTATATCCAAGATCAGATTGCACGTTTTGTGCAGTCTGGTCTTAATCTACACCGTCCACAAAAAGTCGCGCTTAGCAGCTTAAGGGTTAATACATCATAATACATTGAAAATATCGACCTGAGTGAGCATGCGCAGTCCAAATAGACTGATATGGGTCGATACTTATAGCCACTCGTAACTTTTCTGCTTGTTTAAGGATATTCTACCTCAAGATTCAGTCTGTCGTTAGACAAAATTATCATTTTTGGATCCATAATTAAGTGATTACTTGCTTGACGTAATGCGCAATGGAGGGCAATTAACCTCCTTTTGTCATTATGCGGCTTGAATGTTTTTTTCTTATCATATACCTAGATCTACATTTAAATTAAAAACATTCGAACAATAGAGGGTAGGATACAATGTGCTTCGCGGAATCGGAACAGAAAGTAAAACTGTATCGGTATTTTTATTTTGTTTCTGGTGTGTCATCGATTTTTCGGAAATTAATAGACACAGATAATTTAGACTGTAATTTTTGACAAGCCCAGGCTTATCCTTTTTATCAAATATAAATAAAATGTTTTTTTTTATTTGCCAATAAATTTACATATAATGTTCTCCGATGAAACAGTGGAGCCGAAGTGCACCACAAATCCAAAGTGTGTCCAGTGTAATGCAGAGAAATGACCCTCCCCTACAAAATGACCCACGGGTCATTTCTCTACGTAGAGGAATGACCCATGGGTAATTTCTTGACGTAGAGGCATTACCCGGGTCATTTTTCTACGTAGAGAATTGATCCATGAGGGTCATTTCTCTACGTAGAATAACGACCCAGGTCATTTTTCTATGCAGTGAAATGACTTCTGGGGTCATTTCTCTACGTAGAATAATGACCGAGGTCATTTTGTACGGGAGGGTCATTTCTCTGCATTATACCGGCTCGTAAAAGTCCCATATGAAAATTTGACAGCAAACGTTCATTCTGCACAGATTTATGAGTGAAAAAATGAAAGGGCAAGTTTAAAATGTGTCCCTTGTGTTGGTTTGACCCTTTACCGCATGACCCTGATGATGAAGGCTTTTGAAAACATCGTGGGAAAAGGAGAAAATGCTGGTAACCAGCATTTTCTCCTTTTCCCACTGTGTTTTCTGTCCTGCAATCAAAGTTTTTAATTTTTGAGTCACATTTATTTTGTTGACTGCTAATGACAAGTCCAAAATTCTACTGTTCGGTAAAGGGTTATCGATATTTATGGCAACAAGCGAGTCCTTTGTTTTTTCATTGTAAAACTATTTTTGTGCTTGTTCGATTGATTGTATGGTGTTTAACGCCGTTTTCAATTTTGTATCAGTTATATCGCGGCGGCCAGTGCACGTATCCATGCTTTCCTGGAGTTTCTTTTTCTTTTATCAGTATTTTTACAATATTCTTTCCAAGCCAAAGGCTGCTTTCCCATATAACCAGTTTATTTCATGCTTGTGACCATATTAGGAACATGGACTACAATCACGACAGGGCTTTTCGCACTGTCATTTTTATGGGTAAGTGGATCTGAAGTAGAAAGCAACAACAGCAATCAGCTGAGGTAATATGTATGAGTCACGGTCTGACAAAGAGAGTTCAATGTACAATTATGTTATCGTTACTAGTAACGATATAGTTTTAGAATGTTTGTCGGAACTACTTTTTTCCCATATTGCTCACATTGTATAATATATGCATAAAAACACTTAAAAACGATCCCCCCCCCCCCCCCACACACACAAATGGTTCAAATTGAAACCATTTACTGAGGTTTAAACCAAATATTGTTCAGATTATCAGATTTATTTTAGAAAGGATGGTACAAAAATAGCGACCAGCGTTTTTCCTCTTTCCAAAATATTTTCAAAGTGTCCATTTTTAGGTTTGTTACTACCTGAGTGTGGGTCAAATAATATCGATGAGCCGTGTTTCTGCTATAGGAGGAGGGGGTGGGGACGACGTTATGCGATCACATAATATATTATTATACTGCAAAGTAATTTCTCGCGATCTGATTGGATAATATGCCCCAAACATATATATATCATGTACACTGGCAAAACCAACGTAAAAGTAGTTTCCCTCTCGGGAGCCCCGTATACATAACTACACTATCAACGCAACATCCAAAACTGGCGACATCGATCAAGATTAACATCAAGATTATGCACCAAGCTGCACGTTTTAGCACGTATTACCAGGGTTTTAGTGACGTCAGTTCCCAATGACGTCAGTTTTCATTGAATTGGGGCATTCAGAAGACAAATTCTACTTCGTCAGCGTACCCAATTTTTGAAACCAAACAACAGGTTAACGTAGTGGACCAGTAATAGAAAACAGCTATTTCCACTATTATATTATCCCACAAAATTTGCTAAGATTAAAAATGTGTATTATTGTATAACTTTACCGAGCCACTTTTTCCTTTTTGTCTTTCCTAGAATTATCATTTATAAATCTAAAACCACTATATTTTCATTAGAAAGGGACATGATAATTACCTCCCTCTTCTGAAAACTAACAAAACTATCAACAAATGATTTCAAGATAGACATCAAAGGAATTTCTGGTCGGTCAAAAATGTGCAGAAGTATTATATCTGTATAAAACTGTCTTTATCAAATGTCAAGAAATTTTATGCCATGCTGCACTAGAAGTATTACGGGCCCACTACTTTAAAATCGCTTTACAAACGTTGGAATGGTAAAACTCTGTAGTATAATAAATTCGTTGTACGGTCAGGTGGCTGGGAACTTGGAAACTTGTTCAGGGCTGTGGTGAATCATGTCGCCTCCTCGCCTTCGGCTCGAGGCGACATGATTAACCACAGCCGTGAACAAGTTTCCAAGTCCACTACCACCTGACTGTACAACGAATAATGGATCCGTAATAGCCACGTTTTTTAACAAGCGACTTAATTATGGGGTAGACTGGTCCCTGTATATCAGCCATATTCTGTGAAAAGGAGGGCTCAATGCATCTGCAAAAGAGTATATATCCAAGATCATCCTGACATGAGCCGAAACATTTTGCTATTGGTCAGTTTTTTAGCTGTAGGTAGCCTATGTATCTGTGAAAGGACCAGTGTATCGGCTCGGGGCGACATGATTAACCACAGCCGTGAACAAGTTTCCAAGTCCACTACCACCTGACCGTACAACGAATAATGGATCCGTAATAGCCACGTTTTTTAACCTGCGACTTAATTATGAGGTGGACTGGTCCCTGTATATCAGCCATACTCTGTGAAAAGGGGGCTCAATGCATCTGCAAAAGAGTTTATATCCAAGATCATCCTGACGTGAGCCGAAACATTTTGCTATTGGTCAGTTTTCTGTATGTCAAAGGACCAGTGTATCCGATGATTCAGTCTGTTGATAGACAAAATGGATTTTATAGCTCCTTATGGTTTTGTTAGGCTTCTTGCCTCGTTTAACTCTTTCACTACCAGATAAACGAGTTAAGTTCTTCGGCCCCCTAGCTCTCACATTGAAGACAAAAGCTTGCTTGATTGGCCGAATAGCCTTTACGGCTCATAACTCTCATAGTAAAAGACGGAAGCAGCCGAGATTTGCCGAATACCCTTTACGAAAACGTCGATGTTTACCGATGGTTTAGGGGCAGTAGACCTTAAAACTTTCAACGAAGTTACATCGCAGGATAAAGAGACAGTTTCGCAATTATCTAGAATAAGGTAGTGAACGGTGTAGAACAAGGATCAGGCAGTACGTTCAATGCTGTCTGATCTTGATCTACACTATCCTCCCTGAGTCGTCAATGGTAAGGAAACACCTAATGCCCTAAGGACATGCGTTAAGGCCCCTTTTCCCAGGGCGCGGGTCAAACAGGTTTGATGTCTTGCGTGTTATGACAAAGTTAAGTATAAATTATTTCAAATTTTTTGTTTGCAAACCAAAGTCTATTTTATAGGGTTAATTCACGTTTTTGAGGTCGTTAACATTCGCAGAGGCCCGAAAAATGCTTTAACGCCCGAGTGCGAAGCACGAGGGTGTT
The DNA here is from genome assembly GCA_943736015.1 of Tridacna crocea. Taxonomy (NCBI): domain Eukaryota; kingdom Metazoa; phylum Mollusca; class Bivalvia; order Cardiida; family Cardiidae; genus Tridacna; species Tridacna crocea. The sequence goes on from OX031071.1 coordinate 8,187,975, forward strand.
TAAGTATTTTGAGGGCCTCTGCGAATGTTAACGACCGAAAAAAACGTGAATTAACGCTATTATTGCATAAATTAAAGGTATTCTAACAATAATTTGCACAGATAGCAAAAATATTTCCATTGAAATGCAAATAAGCGAATTTCAAATGTATTGTACGCAAATGGGTCAAAACCGGAAGTCGGCGAAGAAGTTTTTGTTACGATTAGGAAAGGGCCGTTAGTCCTATATGCCAGTTTTGATTCTCTCGCTGTAAATACACTTTTATTGATTTTTAATACACACTGGACTTATGTGGAATAAACTTGCACACATTTGGACGATTACAACTAGGATGAATGCGTGGATATAAATTTCTGTAACTGAAGGCGACAGAGGGTTCGATGTATCAAGCGAGGCGGACCGATCACGTTAAAAAGTGGGTGGGATGTAGCTGGTTTAGAGTACATTTCACGGGTGAATTTTTGTTCAGATCTCGATTAGACTGAGATTCTGTGCAAAGGTTTGTTTGTGGTGTACTAATATCATCAAAGACATGCCATGAAAAGGATCGAATATTGTACGAATTCCTACAGTTTGATGGTCGGAGTCTAGGGAAAATCTGACAAGGACAAACGTTGTTTACAAGGTAGGCCCGAATCGAGGATATTGATAGTACAAACCCGGGCGTTAACGGCGCGTGAATTTACTGATTAATACACGTTTTCTCCCGTTATCCGCCCGATTTTTACCCGTTAATGCATGCTTATAACGGCCCGAAAAGGCACGTTTTATGCAATAATATAGGGTTAATTCACGTTTTTGAGGTCGTTAACATTCGCAGAGGCCCGAAAAATGCTTTAACGCCCGAGTGCGAAGCACGAGGGTGTTTAAGTATTTTGAGGGCCTCTGCGAATGTTAACGACCGAAAAAAACGTGAATTAACGCTATTATTGCATAAAGTAAAGGTATTCTAACAATAATTTGCACAGATAGCAAAAATATTTCCATAGAAATGCAAATAAGCGAATTTCAAATGTACTGTACGCAAATGGGTCAAAAGCGGAAGTCGGCGAAAAAGTTTTTGTTACGATTAGGAAAGGGCCGTTAGTCCTGTATGCCAGTTTTGATTCTCTCGCTGTAAATACACTTTTATTGATTTTTAATACACACTGGACTTATGTGGAATAAACTTGCACACATTTGGACGATTACAACTAGGATGAATGCGTGGATATAAATTTCTGTAACTGAAGGCGACAGAGGGTTCGATATAGATCAAGCGAGGCGGACCGATCAGTCGATCACGTTAAAATGTGGGTGGGATGTAGCTGGTTTAGCGTACATTTCACAGGTGAATTTTTGTTCAGATCTCGATTAAACTGAGATTCTGTGCAAAGGTTTGTTTGTGGTGTACTAATATCACCAAAGACATGCCATGGAAAGGATCGAATATGGTACGAATTGGACTACAGTTTGATGGTCGGAGTCTAGGGAAAATCTGACAAGGACAAACGTTGTTTACAAGGTAGGCCCGATTCGAGGATATTGATAGTACAAACCCGGGCGTTAACGGCGCGTGAATTTACTGATTAATACACGTTTTCTCCCGTTAACCGCCCGATTTTTACCCGTTAATACATGCTTATAACGGCCCGAAAAGGCACGTTTTATGCAATAATATGGCTTAACCCATTACCAAACGAAAAAAAATTAGGTTTGTCCAAATCGAAAGCTTTTGCAGACGACAAAATAAAAGTGACTGAAAATTTGAAATATGTTTTGTGAAGGGTAGAAAACATTGTGGGAAAAGGAGAAAATGCTGGTTACCAGCATTTTCTCCTTTTCCCACAATGTTTTCTAAAAGCTTTTTCCTCGGGGGACGTCAAAAGTAGGGATTGTGTGGTAATGGGTTAATAAAGAACTGCACTTGTAATCTTACCTGCGTCTAACACAAAGCGAACAGATTGATTATACTCCTTATTGCTTACAATAATTTTACCCTTTGGCTGTTTAGCACAATTAAAGGACCTTTGCGGAACGAGTAGTCTGATCTTGTATCTACACTGTCTGATAAGGAAATCTCTGTCCCCAAAAACGCCTTTGAAATGGAACAATCTTGGTTTTTACTTGCGGCTTGAAAGTTCCTTTCAATTATACTTAATAGGATACGGGTTAAAACTGACCACGATATCCATACAAAGTTTCTCACATAGCCATTTATAGTTGTCAATACAAACATTAGGCATTCAAAATATCTTCGGGAAAATACAGCCAAAAGAATGATGCTGAAAAGGTAACAAGCATTCTGATTGTATTCGGTGTCTTCCCATTTGTCCAACATTTCGAAAAACCAATTAGGCACTCACCTGTATGGGTTAGGAATGATATAAGGGTTAATGCGAATATTGTCTGTTTTAAACAGAGTAATCTGGAAAGCTAAAGTTTTGTACGTTTTGGAACATTAACAAACTAACTCATTACCAAACGACAATATTTCAGGCTTGTCGAAATCGAAAGCATTTGCAGACGACATAATAAAAGAGACTGAAAATTTGAAATTCGTTTTGTGAAGGTTAAAAAGCATTATGGGACAAGGAGAAAATGCTGGTTACCAGCATTTTCTCCTTTTCCCACAATGTTTTCTAAAGGCTTCTTTCCCAAGGTCGTGAAAAGTAGGGATTGTGTGGTAATGGGTTAACTTAAGGAATATATCATTTTATGCAAACTTTTTCGTCCACTATATACAGAATATAACATTAAAGAAATAACATCCAATTAAAGGTTAACAAAAGTATTGTGACGCCGCATGAGCGGCTGCACTATATTTTAAATTCGCCTTTGAAAAGTACCTGTGGAGGCAGCCACATTTATATAATATGTTTTATAAATGAATAGGGGAAAACTTAAGATTTGATTACTTTCAAACATAATTTGCCTATAAGTATCAGTATTGATACATACTATAGTTGTGAATTAGCCCTAGGCAATGATTATCTGTACCCTAACCTGTACATATTCCCATTTCTCCCACATTCAGATTTTCCTATAAAACCAAAATGTGGGACAAATGGGATTAAACCTACTATTCCATAGCAATACCGAGTCCCCTACCGGCCATATATATTGCTGGCAGGTATAGTTTGTGAAACACTGTGGAGGAGATTGTTTGACCCGCTTTCAGAATTACAAGCATCGTGACTATCTTTGTATGCAATGCTTTAATGAAAGCCAGATATATAAGCATTTTCCTTGTTAAAGTAATACTCCCATTCCACTCGGCCGCGATCTACGGCGCTTTGTGAGCTCATATAGAGCGCCGTAGATCCCCTCAGACCGCTGCCGGATTGGTGATTATGAAGACATTCCGGCTCAGATTACAACCAGATGACGCTCCACTGGCGATCAAGTAACGACCATTGAGATCCGATAGCGATTGAACTGTACATAGTCACTATCGTAGCTTTGTTAGGTGTTGCGACCTTATACGACCTGTTTTTGCTCCGTTAATGACCCGAGGCTTTGACCCTCCTTTCGCTCCTTCCCCTGGGTGGCATACTGTAGTTGACTAAAGAATTCACACCAAGTTGTCTCTAAATGCGAAATGATGATATGATGACTTTGTAGGATTAAGGTCCCTCTGTGCTCGAGGCATATATGGCACAGACCAATATAGAAAAAGAATCGGATACAAGGAAATCCGGTTACAAGCCCCAAGCTCTTCTGCGGATATACCTCCTTGGTTCCTTAACGGCGTGCCCAGTGTAAAACACCGACACACGCAAGGCTACCTCTGGGTTCTAAACCAGTCCACGTTGTGAAACACAAAGTGTCTGAGAAAGATCCTAGTTGGGCAGGGTATCGAACCTCGGGCCTCAAGATTGAAAGTCCAGCGTTTTACCACTGCACTACCTGTCTTAGAGAGACACTCTGTTATGTAGTCCTTCAAAAGCGCGATCAGAGCGCCATCATATCGCCACTTGATCGTAACAGAGCGCTATCCTCTCGCCACTTGATCGTAACAGAGCGCTATCATATCGCCACTTGATCGTATGGGAGCGCGATCATATCACCGCTTGATCGCAACGAAGCGCTACTGCATCTCTTATGGTCGCTATCGGATCACATAGGAGCGCAATGACCGGCATACTGAAGGAACATTTGTGCTCTTGAGCGATCCGATAGCGCTCCATTTACGTTGTTTACGTTCAAGTTGCGTTTCGATAGCGATTTAAGCGATTAAGTAGCGGTGTGACGGCGTTCTGAACAGAGTGCTACGGATCTTTGTGCAAGGGAGTAGACTGGTGGCGACCTAGGCGATCCGTTAAAGATCTGTTAGCGTTCTCGGCGTTCTTGGCGCTCTGCATGGCGATCTACGGCGCTCCGTGAGAGCGCCGTGGATCGCGGCCTAGTGAAATGGGGGTATAAGTTCATCGACGAAGTTTTATTAAGGCAACATGTGTATGTGAAACATAATTGCCCCTGTGAAAGCAAATTCTCTGAAATATGACTTTTACCTTGTGAGATGACCTTGACCTTATCAGCTCAATTTCTACCAGCGTTTAGAAAAAAAAAAGTCCTGAAAACTGTATTTTTGGTGAAAATTTCTAAGTCCAAGGTCCGTAATTTCGTCAAAAATCAGTGGACCGTTACGAAACTCGAACTTGATTTGTAAATAATGGTGGATGACTGACAAACCAAAAATGAGCTCAATATCTACCAGCGTTTAGAAAAAAAAAGTCCTGAAAACTTTTTACTGACAGACAGACGGACGGACGGATGGAGTGCAAACCGAAAGTCCCCTAAATGATATCCCCCGCCGAAAAAGACCTTTTTTGGATGCAAACATATTAGAGGTATTGTGTTTTGCATGTACATGTGGCCTCACACACTCATGAAGTTTCATAAATATTGATCCCTATTGGAAATATACATGAAGCCCCCTTTGTCTGTGACACCATATTGAATATCAAGAACGCTTCCAAAAAGTAAATAAATAACTTGATCTGTAACTCATGGTGGATGACTTACAAACCAAAAATCAGCTCAATATCTACCAGCGTTTAGAAAAAAAAGTCCTGAAAACTGATTCGCGTGCGGACTGACGGAAAGACGGACAGACAGACAATTGGAAAGACGGACGGACGGAGTGCAAACCTAAAGTCACACTCATGAAGTTTCATAAATTTTCGTCAAGGATTGTGAATTAAAGAGATATTGATCCTTCATTGTAGACCGTTACTGCTTAGTACTCAGGTGAGCGATATAGGACCACCATGGTCCTCTGGGTTAGTCTTGAAATAAGTAGCAATAGCCATCAAATACACCACTTGAAATTCTGGAAGATCGGGCTCCGAGCCCTGAAAGTGTCATATAAAGCCTGCCTGTGATTCTTGCAGATGACCTACAAGTCATGAATATAACTTTCCGAGTCGCACAAAAAGGACGTCCCTGCAATTCAGGGAATAAAGATAATAGGCGAATGATTACTCTTGGTCATTCAAGAACAGTAAGGTAAAAAGAACGTTATTTAAGATAATAAAATACAGTTTTCTTTTTCTGTTGTTATGGTAAGATGCCAAAGATTCCGGCCGATTATCACCGGAATAAAAAATGAAGCTGGCAAAACACATCGGTCAAGAAAAGAAGATATTTAAACTACTCTACAGCGCTACAAGGAATACATCTTTACCAGAGGCTTTTCATCGCCACTGCGATGGTAAAGAACGACTGTAACTGTTCTATATGGAAAGAGAAATTTCGTTTTCGGTGGTTATACGTCTATAAGCCGGGCAAAGGCAAAAAGAGGGTACGTGTCGGACCCCACGGCATTCCTCTTTCAGCTGAAAAAAGATGGAAAATCTTTTACGAAATTTCCTTGCAAAGACAAAAACTACGCCATTTTCTGCGATCCGAGTAAAGCCGCTGTGTTCTGAGAAGGACCTGATATCCATCTGATGAATGGACCTATAGATTGGAACGAGTCGGGTACTTTCAAAATGGATGGAAAAATCAAGTTCAGCAGTTACGACATGCAGGGTATAGATGAGGCCGGCTTTTGTGATGAAGCCTTGGAAGTAGAGAAAATAGAAGTTTACAGCACTACAGGTAAACTACTTCTCTTATATTTAGTCCCCTACCGGCGAAGCCGGAGGGGACTTTAGGTTTGCACTCCGTCCGTTCGTCCGTCTGTCCATCCGTCCGTCCGTCCGTCTGTCCGACAAATCAGTTTTCCGGACTTTTTTCTCAACGCTGGCAGATAATGAGTTGATTTTTGATGTGTAAGTCAATAACCATGAGTTAGGATTCACGTTCGAGTTTCGTTCTGTTCCACTGCTTTTTGACGAAATTACGGGCCTTGGACTAAGAAATTTTCAAGGAAAAACAGTTTTCCGGACTTTTTTTCTAAACGCTGGTAAATATTGAACTGATTTTTGACGAAATTACGGGCCTTGGATTAAGAAATTTTCCAGGAAAAAACAGTTTTCTGTTTTTTTTTTTTTACCTAAACGCTGGTAGATATTGGGCTTCTTTTTTGGTGTGCAAGTCAACAACCATGGGTTACATATCAAGTTCGAGATATGTTCCGGTCCACTGATTTTTTACGAAATTACTGGCCTTGGACTTAAAAGAATTGACACGGAAAAAATGTTTCTCAGATGTTTTTTTTTCCCAGATGCTGGCAGTATTTGAGCTGATTTTGTAGTGTAAGTTAACTACTATGAGTTAATATCAAGTTTAAGTTTCCTTCCTGTCCACTGATCTTTGACGAAATTACGGGCCTTGGACTAAGAAATTTTAACAACAACAACAACAAAAAAAAAACAGATTTCCGGACTTTTTTTCTTAAAGCTGGCAGATATTGAGCTGATTTTCGGTGTTTAAGTCAACCATCATGAGTTACAGATCAAGTTCGTTTCGTTCCGGTCCATTGATTTTTACAGAAATTACGGGCATTGGACATCTACGCGTTACAGTGAAAGAGATCGGTATCAAAATGTACGGCATCCCGATATGAGAAAGTTCGGCGCCAGTTATTTTCGCCAATCGGCGTTTTCTTGCGCCACATTTAAAAATCTTTTGCAAATGGCGCCAAATGCGAAACCCAGAGAGAACCCTGCTTATAAAATTTCACAGAAGAAAAAAGTTTTCCCGACATTTTTACTTACAATGCACATGTTTGTTATGCAGGTACCTGTCATTGACACCTGCTGATGATAAGGTCAAGGTCATCTCACATAGTAAAGGTAATATTTTTGAGAATTTGCTTTTACGAGGGCATTCGTGTTTCACAAACACATCTTGTCTTAGTAAAACTTCTCCGGTGAAGTTACCTTAACGAGGAAAATGCTTATATACCTGACTTTCATCAAAGCATTCCATTCTAAGACGCGATGCTTATAATTCTGAAAGGGGGTCAAATACGTTCTTTCTCCTCCACAGAGTTTCACAAACTACACCTGCCAGCGATATATATGGACGGTAGGGGACTCAGTATTGATACGTAATACTATCAAAATGCTTGTTAAATGAGTTATTAGCTCCATTGGACGAAGGCCAGTGGGCTTATGTCATGGCCCGGTGTCCGTCGTGCGTCCGTCCGTACGTTAACTTTTTCAAACATCATTTTCTCTGAAACTACCCATCCAATTTTGAATCTTCACAGAAATGATCCTGCCATGGTCCTCTTTGGAATTTCTTGAAAGAATTTGATTTCTTCAAAAACTATGGTTGCCATGTTAACAAAACTGAAAAAAATATTGAAAATATTTGAAAATCGTTTCTTGTCAGCTACCAAATGTGACTTGATGTAGCTTTATCTAGTAGACCTCTGCCAAGTTCCTTCAAAAAATAGCCCAAGGATCAAAATAAGCCCAGCCCCGGGGGTCACAAGTTTTATATGGGCTTATAAAAGGGAAACTTTAAAATCCTTCTGGTACTCAGCCATAAGGCCTAGGGCATGTATCTTTATCAAGTGGGTGTCAAACAAAGGTTGCCCAAATTATAGCTCTGGGGTCAAATTTGGCCCCGCCCCAAGAGTCACAAGTTTTATATGGGTTTATAAAGGGAAAACTTTAAAATCTTTCTGGTAACTAGCCATAAGGCCTAGGGCTACCAAATTTGGCATGTATCTTTATCAAGTGGGCGTCAAACAAAGGTTGCCCAAATTATAGCTCTGGGGTCAAATTTGGTCCCGCCCCCGGGGTCACAAGTTTTATATGGGCTTATATAGGGAAAACTTTGAAAGTCCTCTATTTCCTAGCGATTAGGCCTAGAGCTACCAAAATTGGCATGTAGTTTTTTCTAGTGGGTGTATACAAAGGGTGCCCAAATTATAGCCCTGGGGTCAAATTTGGCCTAGGATTTACCAAATTTTGCATGTAGTTTTGTCTAGTGGGCCTCTACCAGGAGGGCCCAAATTATAGACTTGGGGTCAAGTTTGTCTCCTCACCAGGGGTCACAAGTTTTACATGGGCTTTTGTGGTAAAAACATTATAAATCATCTTGTTACTAACCATGATAAGGCTACTAATTTCAGCCCCGTCCCATAGGTCTCATGTTTTACAGGGTCTTTTTATTGAGAAAACCTTGAAAATCTTTTTGTTCAGAATGGGGCTTTATCTTGTGGACCTCTACCAAGATTCAAGTACAATTGTAATTATAGCTTTGTGGTCAAAAATGGCTTTGCCCAGGGTTCACAACGTTCTCATAGGATTTTATACAAAATATTTCCTACGTAATGTTTGGCTTGCAGTGTTTTTACTTATTAGCCAGTGGAGCGATACAAGGCCATATGCCCTCTTGTTCATGAGTTTTTCTATCTACCCATTCAGCGTTGACTTCCCTTTATTTTCAGATAGCCCCAATAAATGAAAATGTTCATTCCATTGGCCTGTACGGACCTATTTAAGTACCTCAGTTACGAAACCAACATACCGTGTTGCCACTGTTGGTTGTTACCCGATTACCATGTGACCAGAGGCGCTTGGTCTATTTTTGGGTCAATTTTAAGCATTCTTCACGGGAACGGGAAAGGTCGATACTTTTAATATGCTTTTAATTTTCGAAGAACAGAATCAATCTATTAATGCTAAGGAGCAAGTAAAGGTAAAATCTTTCAAAGCAGGCAAGTGTATTCTCTTTCAACCGTAATACGTAAATTCTATTACTACTGTGAATGTATTGAACGAGTCATTTGATGAATGAAAATCAAATATAAGCTTTGAAATAACGGCATGATGCTAAAATGATGCTGATAAATAAGATTTGCCCAAGGCACTATTGCATTGTGGGTGAATCTGATTTATAAAAACTACTTTTAGCATCGAGCTATTATTTCAAAGCTGATTTTTAAATCTCATCGACGATTTAGATTCTATTGGTAATATTTACGGCAGGCATTCTATTTATTAGTTCGAAGATAAACATGCGTAAAACACAATGAAAATAATATAAAAGGCTACAAGGGTCAACATAAAGGTAAAGAAATATCAAAAACATGTAACAAAGCGAAAAAAAGTCTTTGTAAAAACTGCAAAAGTTTCGTCATAACGCGAGTGTGGAAAAGCCTTATAACGGGCATAAAAGTGTCACCAGAGTGAAGGATCACGTAGATTTAACGAGTTATTAAATGAAATCGTACTAAAGCAAATCGAAAACTCGAAGAAACGTGATTTTAATTGAACTCTACTGTTTTCGTTATGATTTAGTTCAGCGGCCTTCCGTGGAATCTTCCAATAAAGATTTGGTATTTGGATGGTGTTTTACCTGGCTTTTAATGGTCTTTCAATCACATTAAAACTGTAACTCTTTATTCGCGATCTTCATTGGATTCATTAATTTAGGTTGGCAGCTTTTTTACTGCACCTTATTATCTAACAGGACTAGCGGCAGCAGCAGAGATCCAACCATAAAAGTTAATGATCCTGACCACAAAGCCATGGAAGCCTAATGAGAGATACATTATTTAAAAGCAGATTTCGTCAGTGTTTTAACAATGTAACGTCGAGCAATGCACTTATTCATAAATTTCTCAGAAAGGTTCATCACTCTCATTCTCAGCAATGGGAAACATTTTAGATTCAACTATCTCGCAGTCCTCTACAGTGAGTATAACCAGTAAATAAGTGAAAATGACTAACAATAATCTGTAACTGAGAGTATGATTCCCTTTGGAACGCACATACCCTATACATGTGAACTGGAAAAATTATTTCATACATTGTTCATCAAAAACCTCAATTGAAATAGGCAAGGCGATCGGTTTTTCATAATGCCATACCTCCAGGTGGTATCTTAAGATTTTTTTTTTTAATAAAAAAATGCAGTAAAATCATTGTCCTTCTTCGTAAAGGCTTCTCTTATAAAAGTATCGATGCAAACTAAGTGACCTGGAGATATTATCTGTTTACAAAATCTGTACTGGTTTGTGGAAACCAATTTATTTTTTCTCTGCCATTTTTTACCCATTTTATTTCTGCAAATACAAATAAAAACTATTCAGTGATAGTACCTTGGATCTAGGCCAGTTTTGGTTTAGGGATGAAAAATAGCTTCTCGCCAAGAAAACGCCTATCTTCAAGTTCTGATTAACATTTAGAGTAAACAGTGGTGGGAACGAAACGGTAATTATCTTTAAAATAGATATCATCAGGAGCAAATTGCAGTGTCATGATATTCTTAAGATACCTCCAAGACGTAAAGCGCCTACAATATGCTAAAGTTGCGCACAGGTTTGAAAAGAAATCGTCTACCACTTATGTATCTTATTACGTGTAACATAATTATAATATTCGCCTTGAGTGCCAGCTAGACAAAAACCTTTTCATACTGATAGATTCTTATCAGCTATAAATGGTCTGCAAATAAAAAAAATAAATTCCGAAGGTTAAGTAAACCGTGATTCGATTAGAAAGGAGCATTCAGTTGATTGTGTCTAATTACCCCTCCAGTTGTGAAAATATTTCTCCCCTAAAGCGAACATAAAGATCATTGAAATTAGCACTGTAATCATTATTATATATAACTATTGGTTTTTGTCATGTGCCAGAACGTTTGAAATAGACATAGCACAAAACCTAAAGTAATTGCGGCTTATCTGTAAATAATAGCCTTTTTGGAAAAAAAAAAAAACTAATCTATTGAAATACATGTTATGAAAATTATCTCTTTCCCCACTATTCTTTTTTGGTAAACGGCACTGGTATGGATGAAAAAAGTATCACCAAAAAAATTCAAAACTTGTGAAGTTCTATTCACCAGTAAAGCGTCTGCAAAACTATACCTGGATCTGAAGCCAGCGAAGACAAATACGTCTTCTATCACTTTAAACTACACTAAAACGAACTTCTAAACGGCGACTCTTAAGCTGCAATTTCCCATTGACGTTTTTTCGAGTCCTCTGCCTGTAAAAGTGACAGCTTTTTTGGTTTTATTTTTTGCAGAATATTTGGCCGGTCTGAAAAAATACCTGAGCCCAACTCTGAAGAGAATTCATTCCATTTTATCGCGAAAGAAATTTACTTGTTGTTCATTAACTCAACATTGTAAATTGAAATATCATTTTTTTGAAAAATCTATGCTTGTTTTTTCGGATAACATTTTTTTTCACAGAAAATAATTTACATGTTTTTTTTATGATTGCTTACAAAAGTTCAGTATTTTATGCTCTTGTTTTAAACTGTTTTGGCTGGAAGACACCACGCATGGGCAAACAACTAGTTTTCCTGGTTTTGAAAAAGAGAGTCAACCTGATGGCAAACACGAGAATCTTTTCATCACAATATCATGGTTAACGTCCGGAAATATGTCACAATTTATTTTTATTAACATTTCTTTTATTTGCTCCAGTTTATAGGCATAACAAAAGTGGCCGTTTGGAAGTTCGTTTCAGTGTATAGCTTTCATAAAACTGAAATAGTTTCAATCTTGTTGGCTAATGCGGGGCAAAAAAGTAGGTCACATGGTCAAATCTTAGAAAAACATAATGGGCAGTTTAGAGGCCACATTTTCAGCATGATATTAATGAAACTCGGTCAAAATATTTGTAATGGTGGTATCTAAGACAAATTTGAAATGGGTCTAGTCGGGTCAAAAGTAGGTTACCAGGCTAAATCTTAGAAAAACTTTTTGTTTAGTCTAGTGATCACATTTTTAGCCGGATATTCTTGAAACTTGGTCAGACTTTGTGTCTGGTTGATATCCTGGACAGGTTTGAAATTTTGTTCGGTCATAAAGTTGGTCATTTTTCCCGAAATCTGAGTAAAGCCTTGTTTGTACATTAACTCTTTAATGACATAATTTTAGACTTGTCCAAATTGGAAGCATTTCCAGACGACAAAATTAATGTGACTCAAAAATTGAAATTTGCTTTGGGAAGGGAAGAAAAAAATGTGGGAAAAGGAGAAAATGCTGGTTACCAGCACATTGTTTTCAAAAGGCTTCTTTCTCAGGATCGTTAAAAGTCGGGCTTTTGTGTTAAGGAGTTAAAGGCCATATTTTCAGCCCGAAACTCATAAATTCGATTAGAATGTTTGACTTGGTGATATCACGGGCATTTACAAAAATTGGGTCAAAATGTGGGTAATTTAGCCAAATCTGAGAAAAAAGCATATGCTGTTTAAATGCCACATCTTCAGTTAGATATTTATGAAAGTATGCCAGAAACGTTTTTTTTTTTTTTTAATTTCAGCCAATTTTGAATTTGGGTCACAACAGATCAAAAAGTAGTTCACTGACCGAACCTTATTGAAAAAGAAAAATAATAATAAAAAATATACAGTCTAGTGACCAAATTTTCATTCTGATACTCATGAAACATTATCAAAATGTGATATATCTGACAAGCTCAAAAGTAGACCTGTCAAGTTGGTCAAAAGTAGGTAACTTACATGCACACGTTTAACATCATTTAAACCAGGTACTCTTCAGCTTTATTAACCATAGATTACTCAGGTGAGAGCTTTAGGATCAATAGTGCTATTGTGTTTTACAGTTCCCACAAAAAAAGCTTGAAGCATGAATAATTCGGCATGTACTACATATGATACGAGAATATTTTCTATCTCGGAGTATGAGAAAGCGTTTTTTATTCCAAATTCGTTAAGGCAAACCGGATCTGGGACTACACCGTTTTTTTTTCAAAGTAATTCACTAATAATATGCAATAATTCAATATTTGTTGTTTTCATGAGCATTGGCGAGATCTGATTGGCTGATTTTTCATAGCTACATGAATTTTTTCTTTTTTCAACAGTGCCGATGTAATGCAGAGAAATGACCTCTTCTACAAAATGACCCATGTAATGCAGAGAAATGACCCTCCCCTACAAAATGACCCATGTAATGCAGAGAAATGACCTCTCCTACAAAATGACACATGTAATGCAGAGAAATGACCCTCCCCTACAAAGTGACCCATGTAATGCAGAGAAATGACCCTCCCCTACAAAGTGACCATTTCACTACGTAAAGGAATGACCCATGTATTTACCTGGCAGGATCATGATTAGCGAGCAACTCGCTGTTTCTATTATTTGCTAAGTGAATACTGCTCGCCAGTGCAATGACCCTCCCCTACAAAATGACCCGGGTCATTATTCTACCCGGAGAAATAACCCCAGAAGTCATTTTACTACGTATTGGAATGACCCGGGTCATTATTCTACGCAGAGAAATGATCCTGCCAGGTGATTACATGCAGGTGATACCCCCATTCCACTAGGCCGCGATCAACGGTGTTCTCACGGAGCGCCGTAGATCGCCATGCAGAGCGCCAAGAACGCTAACATATCTTTAGCGGATCGCCAAGATCGCCACCAGTCCACTTCCTAGCACAAAGATCCGTGGTGCTCTGTTCAGAACGCCGTCACATCGCTACTTAATCGCTTAAATCGCCATCGAAATGCAACTTGAAGTAAACATTGTAAATGGAGCGCTATCGGATCGCTCAAGAGCGCACTTGTTTCTCCAGTATGCCTGTCATCACGGTGGGTACACGCACATCGGATATGGTAGAGTAATTGAGTAAATGTTTACAAATGGAAGAAATATTGCTCGCACCACAGGTAAGAATTCATATATTATACCAGTGTTTGTAACATTCATGTGTCGTATAGTAACGATTTGATAAGCTAAATGGTTAATCAGTCCTGTAATATTGATGAATTACCAAAACTAGTTTTGTTACGACGTAAATTTGTCGTCCGAAAGTCATGCCCACGCATATTTTTGACCTGACTGGCCAAAATAATGGAATGTTATCAGAACAGGGAATTTGATTGAAATTCTGAAGCGTACGATTTTTGTGTAATACATTAAGTATTATGTACATCAAAAATTTAGTTCTAAGAATTACTTAGCATGTAGTTATACGTCACAGAAGAGTACCATCGGTGTACCGAGGATAGTTCCTTGCTGTACCGAGGATAGCTGTATTTTAGAAATTTGTGTACTGAGGATAGTAGTATAAGATGCTACAGAGCGAATTGTAATTTCTTGCTCACTGCTAGTTATTTGATGATATATGCCGCCCAGAAAGTCAAGTATGTCAGCTATTCCGAAATAACGAAATAAGGAAATTCTACTTTTGGATGTTCACAGCTGACAAGATTTTTCTGTTCTTGACAATATAGGCTGCAATCAAAAGATACATGTGTATGTGTTCCGATCCCAGTCCTCATCATTCATCCAGATCAGATTCAAAGTAATATTATTCATCGTTTTGAAGTTTATTAAGATAGTGGCTTATAAGTAGAAGACTAACCTTTATATTCTTTGATATTTAACTGATTTATAGATATGCACCACTTTGAAGTGTTGAAAGATAGTGTTGTGATCAGACAATAAATATTAGGCTAAGGCCCAGATCAAAAAAAGGCCCTATCTTTAATTTTTTTCAATCCATCTGGTAGAAAAAATCAAATGGTACAGTGAGTTAGGATAGCCTATTAGGGTCACTTTAAGCATGGATGCCAGATCTGAAAGTGGTGCAGATTTTTTTTTTTATGCTAATAAACGCGCCTACCCCAAATTTGCCTATAACAAAAAATAAACTTTTCCTATGTTCACAATAATGGAAAAAACAATGAAACAATGCAATCTTTTTGACAAATCTTTTGAATTTAAGATGCTCATAAAAATCCACATTTACATGTATGTAAGACTTTATCAAATCAAGTCTGACCAATTTCACATACCATAAAACACCTAATAAATGTTCCTAGCAGAATAAATTGAAAACAATCTCTGAATTTCAGTCTACACATTGAATGTGTTAATATTTCTGGCTAGATTTTTTCACAACTTTGGCTAGAGCTACTAGGACAGACATAGAGGACCAGAATTAAGAACAGTTATAAAGTTTTAGCATTTAGCACCTCAAAAATGATCTATTTATGAGTGCAACAGTATAATTCGTTGTTGCACACTAACCTTTGATTTCGTTATTTCATTATATTCACAACTGTAACCATAAGTATGCCAACACTAAGATTTGGCTATTTTCATTACTTAAGCTGCTTTATTTCCTTTGTTATTCTTACTTTCCTACTCTGTTAATCTATTTCACTGATGCAATAGGGGATATGACTTGAAGCAAGAGGGTCATGATGGCCCTGTATCGCTCCACTGGCTAATAAGTGAAAACACTACGAGCCAAACATTACAACTCCAGCCAAATGGTTTCAAACTTGAAGACATACAATAAGGCCTAGGTCAAAAAAGGGTCCTATTTGTTTTTCATCCATCTGTTTCTCTGGTTCACTGATGCAATAGGGGATATAACTTAAAACACGAGGGCCATGACGACCCTGTATCGTGCCATTGGCTAATAAGTGAAAACACTACAAGCCAAATATTACTACTCTGGGCAATTAGTTTTAAACTTGAAGACATACATTTTTTTTTCTATAAAATCCTATGGGAAAGTTATGACCCCTTGTCCCCTGGGCAAAGCCATTATTTACCACAAAGCTATAATTACTTGAATCCTGGTGGAGGTCCTCAAAATAAACCCCTGTACCAAATAATACAGGTCTAGAATGTTGTGTTATAAACAAGAAGATTTTCAAAGTTTCCTAAAAGAAAAAAGGCCATGAAAAACATGAGACCTATGAAAGAGGGCTAAATTTGGTAGCCCTAGGCTTTATTATGGTTAGTAAAAAGGTCATTTATAAAGTTTTCAACACAAAAGCCAAGGTAGAACTTGTGACCCCTGGTGTGGGGACAAACTTAGCCCCAAGGCTATAACATGAGCCCTTCTGGTAGAGGCCCACTAGATAAAGCTACATTCAAAATTTGGTAGTCCTAGGCCTTGCGGCTATGTATAAGTAGATATTTAAAGGCTTTCCCAACATAAGCCCATGTAAAACTTGTGATCCCGGGGCCGGACCAAATTTGACCCAGGGACTATGAATTGGGCACTCTTGATAGACGCCCAGTTGATAAAGATACATGCCAAATTTGGTAGTCCAAGGCCCTAAAGAATGATTTTAAAGTTTTCCCTATATAATCCCGTATAAAACTTGTGACGCTAGGGGCGGGGCCAATTTCGACTCCAGGGCTATTATTTGAAAGAACTTGGTAAAGGTTCACGACTTAAAGCTACATGCCAAGTTTCGTAGCCCTAGGCCTTATGCTTTAAGATAAGAAGATTTTCAAAGATTTCAATATTTTTCAGTTTTGTTGCCATGGCAAACAGTTTTTGAAGAAAGCCATGGCAGGATCATTTCTGTGAAGTTTCATCAAGTTTGGATGGGTAGTGTCAGAGGAGATGTTTGAAATATAAGTTAATGCATGTACGGACAGACACACGGCGGACAGCAGGCCATGAAGTAAGCCCACTGGCCTTCGACCAGTGGAGCTAAAATCCTCTTGATGACTTAATTAACAAATGCGCTATTCATTCAGCGTAATTGTGATGTATGATCAATCATCAGTTTCTTTGTTTGCTGCATTGACAGTACAGCTGCGTTGTGTTTGTATATGTGTGTGGATGTGTGTCTCTGGGGTCAAAACTGGCCCCACCCAGGGGAGTCACAAGTTTAAGCATAGGAACAAAAAAGGAAATCTTCAAAAATTTTCTTCTCTGAAACTTGATGGTGTAGAGCTTTGACATTTGGTATATAGCATGCTCTTGTGGACCTCTACCAAGTTTGTTCATATGATGCCCCTGGGGTCAAAACTGGCCCTGCCCTGGGGATCATAAGTTCAAACATAGGAACAAAGACAGAAAATTATAAAATTCTTTTTCTCTAAAACTAGAAGGCATAGAGCTTTGATATTTGGCATGTACCAATTCCTAGTGGACCTCCACCAAGTTTCTTCATTTTATGCCCTTGGGGTCAAAACTGGCCCTGCCCCTGGGGTCACAGGTTAGTTTAAGGTTCATCACATAAACATGAGGGAAATAAAGCTATAGTGTCAGGAGAGCACTCCAGGGCCAATGTCCCTGGCTTGTTGAAATATCATGATGTAACGGATTTATTTCCTACATAACAATGATAGTTTTAATGCATATAGCATGAATATAGTTAACAGTGGGTACATAAGAGTAATTGAAATGACTTAAATGTAACTGTAATAATATTTAAAGCCTTAACTTGTCAACAAGACAGTATTTTTGGTGCAAATGACTTTTCTTCATTTCATGTGTAACTATTCAATTATTGTTTCGTTTGATTTTTCTCAAATAAAGGCACTAAGTACAAACCTTTTTTTGATACTTATATGTGTCTGCGCTGTAACATTTTGTGTCATTGCTGTAAAACATGAGTCCTATATATAACATTGATAAAATATGCTCATGAAAGGAAGCCGCGACGTTTAATTTAATAAAAACAATTTCTGGGAACAAAACGGAAAATACATTTACATTTATAGTACAAACAGCTAGGAATCATTTACTAGATCTATACAACTTTTTCAAGAAATTGAAATAGTTGCAAAACATTGATCTTCTCCGATATATAAAATGCCAAAATTTTGTTCCAAAATACTCAATTAATGTAAAACAGGTATGTGTTATACAGATGATTCGAAGTGAAATATTACAATCAGAACCAGAAAATTTTTATTTTTCTAAATTAGAATGGAATTTCTTTTACTTTACAATTTTGTTACATGAAGGTCATGTCGATGTGTTATGACCAGCATTGCATCACAGTAGACAATATTCCAGTGTGGATATAAGGAACCTTATCAAACAAAAAAAATCCAACTTTATTTTCAAAAATCGTGTCACCTAAAATCTGCCATAATTATATAATAGCTCATAGATGGTCGTGTATATACATTTGTGGGTTGGGTAAAAGATTAGCAAGACCGTAACAAATATACAATGCAGCAATTTAGTACAATAGTAAGCATTTAGTTCTCATTAAACCCTTTCACAAGAAGTTGAAACACAAAAGTCTTATAAATGATATTAGTTGCTCATGATTTTCAAAAAATGTATGCAAATTTGGTGGGTGGGGTAACACCAGGAAACCCAATGTATTTTATCTTCTCCTGTAACTGGTTTTTTCATTGCTTATGTGCTTAACTGTCAATTAGACCTACTTGCAATCAATATACTCCGGAAGATCTTGAAATTTTGTGGTTTATACACATAAGCTCAATTCAGTGCATTTTCAGTGGGTGGGGTAACAAAATGTCTTCTTAAAAAAATCTGCACCACTTTTGTTTCTGGCATCCATCCTAATTTGACTTCTATATAGCTGTACTATCACCTGGTACCAATGAAATTTTTCTACCAGACGGATTGAAAAAAAAAAAAAAAAATGAATCCAGCTTGCCAGGCCTTAGACTATAATGTGTCTTTTGATCTGATTGTATTACTTCATCGAACATGCTATAGATATGAGTTTATCACTTTTGTGTGTAAATATGCTTTAACGTAGTTTGGGGTAATGAGTGTTATGGACTGTGTCAAGATGTCAAAATTGCTTATTCGGACCTTTCCCTATGTTTTTCATGTAACTTATTCAACTTATTCAGTTCATGTACAAACGTCCCTGAACAGCCATTCTTGAACGACATTAGAATACCTTTAAACTATGTCTATGTCGACTCGTTGCTTGTAATGAATGTAGGCAAGGTACTTAGACCACCAGCAATTCATTATAACTTTGTAAACATGTAGACCGAGATAGCACAGCATGTATGGGACCCCAAGAGTAAGTCAGGGCTAAAGAATAGTTAAAACAAACACACATAAAGCTTTGTTTCTCTGAAAATATCAATTATATAGAAAAAATGATCTTTGTAAAATCTAAGATAAGATTGATATCACAGATTTATTCCCGAAACTTAACAAAAAATACAATGATATAATGAGTGTCTTTTGTATTGGATTAGAGACATGAACAAAAATAAAAATAAACATAGGTCCTAGCGGTAAATGAAAATAGTGTATCTTGTAACACAGCTCTATTGAACTCACTGTGCTATATGAAATGTTATCATTGAAGATCCGTCGTGACTTCTAGACTTCACACTTTGTGGATGATTTGTCCGAAAAGTGTAGTGTGGAGTCTGAGCTCTTCAAACAGTACAACGTATGAATTCTGAATTTCAAACTAGAAACTTATAATAAAGGAATAACTTCAGACTTCAAACGTCACACTTTCAACATATGTTATAAAACTTTACCGGTATTTAATAAAATCTGTAGTATTTCCATGATTGGCATACTGCGGACTCTCCAAACCTTAATCCTGACCCTGTTTTGTTAATTTTGCGTTTATATAAGCGAATAATAGACGTCTACAGCTTAATGTTAAGACAGAGCAGAAAAAAGAATTGTCAATTGAAAAAATTGCTCATTACGTGGTTTCCTCATTTTTTGCAACGTTTTCCAAGTCATCAGTTGTAGACGGGTCTAAGGCCATTTGCATAAACATAAAGGTTAAAGCACCTATGTATGTAACTCTTAACCACACATATCAAACCTGTTTATAATTAAACAATGGTTCAAACACTGAGAGAAGCTTGCTTAAAACAATGGGAAAGTAGCTTTTGCGCGTAAATTTTGCTCATCTCCAGAAAATGTCCAAAGAGTATGTTTATTCTTGAGGCATAAAAACCACAGCGCAGACTAAATACACTCCAGACTAAGTACAAGTACATATCCGTAGGTTCCTGCAGCACATACAAAATATGGTACGGTTATGCCAAAGTTATAGAAGACAGTGCCAAAACTCTTCCAGTTAAGCTTTAACGAGGAGCGGCCGTCGACAGTACTTTCGTGCTGGCGAGGCAACAAATGGTCTCAAAGTACATACTTCATAGTATTCACAGGCGTTATCTTCCGCTGGGGGCATCCATCAAATGCACACCTATCTGATTTGGTCATTCTGGGTACAGAACCGGATTACTTTTAAAAACGACGACAGTTAATTTGAGTTTCAAATTAAACGTTTACTCAATAAAACGCTACTTGGTAAGATTGATTCAGCTATGGTAAGCCAGCATGTAACCTATGCACCGACCATTTATAAAACCAGCCCCTTCAGGCTTTGATAATAGCTTCGGTATAAGCTGAGACACTTTTTGATTAGTCTGTTGAAAAAGCCTGCACAAATCCTGATTTCCCTGAAGTCTTTATTTAGAATTTGTATTCAAGGATGTGCTATAAAACGAGTATTTTAAAAAACCATTTCTTCCTTTTTGAAATAATTTGATTTTTAAGATATCTTGAGCAAAAAACAGGCTACATATTTTCCATAGATGTATTTTTGATAGCCATTTTCTCCCTTGCTACTTTTTTTTTAAAATCGGGTTATTAATATTTATCCTGTACACGATCTAGTGCGGCGTCATAGCAAACAAGTCGAATTGAGTGAAAACCGGTAACTTGGTCTAAGCAACAAGGAGACTGTCTTCAAAAGTAGCCAAAATTGACCTACAGAAAACCTTTGAATTGGATTGTATAAGTACAGCTAGTATTACTTTGCTTATCTCTTTACAACAGGATTGATGGCCTCTATAAAGTTACCGCCATGAATATGCTTTCCTGCAACTGTCGCATATGCAAGGAGCGGCCTCATGCATTCCCTTAGTACAATAGGCTAGCACATCTTTACTTGATAATGTTAGGCTGCAATTTACGCAAGCAGGTTAGCTCTTGGCTAATCTCTTTAAATGCATCTGGATTAGAAGAACAAATAGATCTGTGTCTTCGAAAAGACAAATTTTTTGTAATGTCCTCCTAAAAATCTGCAACATGAGGATAGGAAATTTAGACACCAATCTAAGTGTAGCAGACATAAATACATTCAGCGGTTTATCAATATAGAGTTCACATGACACTATAGAATGGAAAATTACTATCCCCTGTACATTATCATACTATCCCGGGTACAGTAAAATACTATCCTCCGTACAGTTCTTTCAAAACAACAGCTATCCTCGGTACACCATTGTCGACAAAAAACTTGTCTTTTCTAGCAATTTTCACCCGATACAGCAAAATTGCAATCATACAAAGAAATTACACTAAAATATCAAGAATTTTGTCGACTCAGATTTTTGTATTGTGAAAAGAACCGGCTTTATGGATGAATTGTTTCTAGAAATCTCCGAAATCCGTGGTGAGCAGCCGCCTTTTCTGACATTTTTTTTTTCATACTTTCCATGGCTAAAAGCAGCATTCGTTGTAGCCCTAACAATCTCTAAACATCGTAAAATCTGGGTTGACAAGACAATAGTATTTTAAAAACTGTTGTTAAGAAATATTTGGAAATCTCTTACCTGCAGTCATACAATACACAGTTATTTTTACTCAATTTGACGGCTATTTCCGGTGTACGTGTACCCACCGTGGTCATTGCGCTTCTATGTGATCCAATAGCGACCATTAGAGATGCAGTAGCGCTTCGTTGCGATCAAGTGGCGATATGATCTCGCTCCCATACGATCAAGTGGCGATATGATAGCGCTCTGTTACGATCAAGTGGCGACAGGATAGCGCTCCGGTACAATCAAGTGGCGATATGATAGCGCTCCAAACGCACTTTTGGAAGACTATATAAAAGAGTGCCTGTGTCTCAGACCGGTAGTGCAGTGCGAAAACGCCAGACTTTCAATCCTGAGGCCCGAGGTTCGATACCTGGCCCAAGCAGGACCGTTCTGAGACACTTTGTGTTTCCCACTCAACTAGAGGTAAACTAGTTTGGAACCCAGAGGTACCCTCGCGTGTGTCGGTGCTTTACACTGGGCACGTTAAGGAACCAAGGAGGTATATTCGAAGACGACATCGGGGTTTGTATCCGGATTACCTTGTATCCGATTCTTTTTCTCTAATGGTCAGTGCCATATATATCATCTGGTTGTTATCTCAGCAGGAGTGTCCTCATAATCACCAATTTGGCAGCGATCTACGGCGCTCTGTATGAGGTCACGCGCCCTAGTGGAATGGGAGTATAAAAATCTCGTGCGCACTCAACCAAACACAATCACCCATACTGTACATAATTTTACCCTATACTCACCCTACACCCAAAAATTTAATGTTACAAAGTCCTTTAAGGGTAGTAAACCCTGTTCCTTTTTGTTGGCACTGACACAAAATAGTTTCCAAGAAATAACAAACTTGCGATCTGTTTCAAAACCACAATACATTATAGACCTGCTCTTCCATTTTCCCTTATAAAACATTGCAACAGAAGTGCTAGGTGTCAAATGTTTAAACCGGACTACTCTTGACCACTACGACCCGGAAGTAGTACGCAGTAATGCAACACCGTATAAAGCTGAAATACTTATTAAACAGATTACCCGAGGATAGCAAACTGATAGGGCGCAATCTAGACCCCGTAAAAAGAGTCTAAAAGAGGACTCCAGATGGATGTTTTCTCAAATTAGCACCGTCTAGACGTTCAAGTACTTGTTTTCGGCTGGACCTGAGATTTGCACAAAACTGTATGGCAGAGCTCGTTTCCAGTTATTATGAAGATGCTATTTTGTCTGCAGTGAAGAAATGCATCGGCTGTATTGAAAGATCGAATCTTGTGTGTTAACACTTTGGCTACTAAGTGCGACTCACTGACCTTTTGCCGACAGTGTAGATTTTTTGCAGGAGTCATATTTTACTAGCAGTATAGCTGCCTATTACCGGCAAAGATATAAGACACATAATTGCGTCACAAACAAGATTTTGGCTACATAGAAAATCGAATGACATCCACCATATTTGACCCTCTCCTGAACATTTATTGGTGAATCAAAGGCTCTGTTGTTTGTTTCTATCAAATATATGTTTAGTTACCAACACATGAATCTAAAAAAATAGCACTCAACCAGTTGAGTTTGTTGCTATTTCTACTTTAACTATCCTTGAAAAATCAGTGGAAAATTCCTTTCCGGGTGCTTGACCCTGTTCCTTTGTGTAGACAAAGCCACAAATCATTTTCCCAAGAAATAACAAACCTCCGATCAGATTCCACAAAAAACATCAAATCAACACCAGAAATACCTTTCCTTCTATTTTCTGCATTAAAACAGTGCAACAGAATTGCTTGCTGTCAAATTTTCATGAGAGACTACCTTTGACTACTACGAGCCAAAAGGAGTTCTCAGGGTGGGCCTACATTTCCAAGAGGCAGTTTTACGGGGGTAGTGCTCCACAGGTCAGTTTTCCTAATATCGCTAGCTGTAAAATCTAGCCCTAACATCAAGGCAGGTTTTAAATGTCTGTATCTAAATGAGTTTTGAGTCCTCTTTGTATACTTATACATGTACTCGTAATAATCCATTACCTACATAAATAGTAGTCACCAATCTATCACAGCAAGACGTGATATATACAAGACTTTCCGATTGGCTAACACATAAAATCTAGATTATCCAATGAAAACAGTTACCACAATAGCTTATGTTTATGTACAACGGGGACAGTTTTACGCCCGATACAGCTGTGGTACTGATTAACAGACTACTTGAGGTTAGCTAACTGATAGGACGCAATTTAGATCTTGAACTTCGTTTATTCAAACATCAAACATGGCAGAAGGAGGTAGGTTTTTTTTTTCATTTTCGGAAATATTACATTTTGAGAAACTAAGACAAAATTTATCCAAAGTGTAACAGGAATATTTTAAAATTTACCGTATATTCGCGACAACCTCTATAGATTTCTCAAATAAAATCAAGCTTCTATTAATGGGGCATTGAGAAACTAAACCTACTTTTTTACGAGCCTACAAGGAACTTCTCGGCACTTAGCTCAAAATATTTAAGACATGGACACCATCTCTTTGATCTGTCCGTGAAAAAAAAAATAAAAAAACCGAAGCCGGTCAACTTCAAATTTTTAATCTAAAACACGGCATTTATTGTCTTTATCAATAACTATATATTAATCACTTAATTGTTGAAATTAATTCTAAATAGTGCTTAGGCCTAAAAAGAAAGTATCTGTGATTAAACACTATTGGTTAGCCAGTAACTTTCTTACATTTCTCAACACTGTAATTATATCAACTATCGTTAACTGTTCAGAAAGCCGTCTAGAATTTGGCCGTGAATAATTTTGAACCCTTTCGATAACCAAACACAGCACTCATAAAGTCGATTTGACACCTTGTTACTGGTCTTTGTTTAATGTACCATATGTTTTGCGAAAACAGGAATAAGTTTATCTATTTAACGTTGGGTTTAAGCGGGACTGCAATGGAAAATCCTTTAAGATATATCTTTAAAGAGATATAAAGAAATCTGTCGTTTCCAAACGGCTCCAATCAAGTACGAACCCGTGACCTGTATTTACGCAAAGGATTTTAGATTGGAAATCGTGTCCACAAGAAGCAGCATTTTGAAATAAAGCTTTAAAATGCGATTTTTCTAATCTTTCATGATGTTTCTGTAAAGTTTTGGATAAAAATCATTCATATGTAACCATTTTGAAATAGACAGGTGAATACTAAAGGAATATAGCAAAGTTGTTTAATTTTATTACATCTTTTCATCAGAAACGGCTTATGGAAACAAAGTTTTCAAATGCAATTTTCTTTCCTTCTTTCGTGAAGTTTCTGTGACGTTTTGGATAAAAATCACCCATTTGTATTCATTCTGAAGTAGATTTGTAATACTAGAGAAGAATAGGGAAGTTTTTTTCTTACAAATATCCGTATTCTTGTTTAATTTTATTCCATATTTCAACAAGAAAGGGCCTTTTCAAACAAAGTTTTCAAGAGTGATTTTTTTCATCTTTCATGAAGTTTTTGTAAAGTTTTGGATAAAAATCATATATATGTATTCATTTTGAAGTAGGTGGAAAAATACTACTGGAATATAGCGAAACTGACTTGTTTAATTTTATTACATCCCTAAGAAACGGCCTTTTGAAATGAAGTTTTCAAATGCGATTTTTACATCTTTCATGATGTTTCTGTAAAGTTCTGGGTAGAAATCATCCACTTTTATCCATTTTGAAGTACATGTACATGGCTAAATATTAAAAGAATATAGTGAAGTTGGAAATTTTATTACAAATACCCGTTCTTACGAACAAAGTCCGTAACAAAGAAACAAATTAACAAATGCATGGAAGAAATACAGGGACAGGGCAGGATTCGAACCCAGAACACCCGAACGAAAGGCCAACACCTTAACCACTTTGCTACAGAGAATTCTCCCTAATGCAGTCGTTAGGTGTTGTATTTAAATCGGGATGAAGCCATGCATGAAGGAGTGGTCTCCCGTAACACACCCCCTCATAAAGTCAACATTTATTGATGACTTAAAGCCTTATTAGGCAGACAGTCCCTTTTTGGACAACAAATGGGATTAATGGCTCAATGGCCAATCTCGGACGAGCCCCCATCTTACGAACAAAGTCCTTAACAAAGAAACAAATGAACAAATGCATAGCAGAAATACAGTGATCGGACAAGATTCGAAACCAGAACGCCCGGACGAAAGACCAATACCGTAACCACTGAGCTAATGAGAATTCTCCCTAATGCAGTCGTTAGGTGTTGTATTTGAATCGGGATGAAGCCATGAATGAAGGAGTGGTCTCCTGTAACACCGTATTCTTGTTTGATTTTAGTACACATTTCCATAAGAAACGAACTTTTAAGAGAAAGCTTTTAAATGCGATTTTTAAAGGTGGGTATTTAGAATTTTCACATCTAACCAAATTAAACAATATACATATAACTGAAATTCATACGAAAAAACAATACAAATGACCAATAATCAAGAACCATAAAATTGCCCCAAAAACTGTTTTTTGATGGTATTCCCTTAAAAGGCTACGTAGCCTCTTAAGGTATTTTTAGATTTCGCGCCAAAAATAAAGAAAAGCATTGTGGGAATGTAAAGTGACTGGCACGTGACTAATGACGCTGAAATTCCATAACATACCAAAAAGGTAATTATTTTCCATAATTTCTTCTGCGGACGCTATGTTTGAAGCGTCATTTGTGTATTTCCAGTATGTAAATGAGCAAGTTGCTCATCTAAAAATAGACTGTGGTTCCCGTCGGTGTCGACCTGGGCCGTAGTAAATCTCTAATGTCTCATGTTGTTGGATGGTTTTCGACTACTGGGGTTTAATGAATGAAAATTAAAAGGCATTGAGAGTATAAGGATGATTTTTTTTGTATTTTTGTATAAATTTCGTCCCAAAATCTGAAGGGCCACCTTTAATCCATCTTTCATGGTGTTTCTGTAAAGTTGTGGATAAATATCATCCATATGTATTCATTTTGAAGTAGATGGGTGAATACTAAAGGAGTATAGCGAAGTTGAAAAATTTTGTTACCATAGTCTGTATTCTTGTTTGATTAATTTTATGTTTCCATAAGAAACGGCTTTATAAATAAAGTGTTGAAATGCGATTTTTTCCATTTTTCATGATGTTTCTGTAAAGTTTTGGATGAAATCATCTACAGTATATTTATCCATTTTGAAGTACTTGTGTGAATTCTTATGGAATACACTTGTTTGATTTTATTACATCTTTCCATAAGAAACGGCATTTTGAAATGAACTTTTCAAAGCAATTTTTTACATCTTTTGTGTCATTTCTGTAAAGTTTTGGATAAAAGTCATCTACGTGTATTCATTTTGAAGTAGATGAGTGAATACTAAAGGACTATAGCGAAGAAGAAAAATTTGTTACAAAAATCCATATTATTCCATATTTCCTTTATTAAAACGTTTTATGTTCGTATTTTATATCAACGGATATTCGTTTACTTGTTTTTTGTGCATTTCCTATGGAGATACGTATGGGTCTATAATAGCTATTTTTTCCTCTTGTTTTTAAACAACCGACTCAATCATGAAGTAGACTGTCCTTGGTCATACAGAAAATTGACCAATGGCAAAGGGTTTCGGTTCGGATCGGTCCACGCAAGGAGTCCTGGTCCACACTTCTCGCCCTTTTTGTCAGACCTTAGCTTAGGGTGCTTTCGCCCAGGCACGTTCTGCTTCATTTTCATTGATTTGTATTAAATAATGATTTACAGTCGCTGTGACCTACTTGGGTTAGACTATCTAGGTCAGTCAGTATGATCAAAGCTAACTTCTCTTTTGTGCATATTCCTAAAGCTATGGTCACATTGACGGTCATTGCTCGTAGTTGTCCATACTTAATTAAAACGTAGTCTGCCGTACTGCTACTACGGTCAACAACGTTAAAGTACACCCAAAGTAGGTTTAAACTTGGCGATACAGAAAGTCTAAGTAGGTTGAACTACGGTAAGTACGCTAAACTACGCATAAGCTATGTCTTAAGTACGCACAACTACGGTAAATTAAGGCCAACTGTGTAAAGCTACGGTGAAACATTGTGTTTGTGTAGATCAGTACGGGTAGGCTGCAGTCATTGTACTGTTATCTACTGTACATCCAAACCTTGGTCAAATTACAATATAATTCAATTAATTCTAATAAATTATTGCCTTTCTGTTATTTTATAGTAACTGGTAATTTATGTGAAAAAGATCTACTTCGTTCCTTAATTATTTACCAAACTAACAAAATTTAGAATCTAACAAACTAAAGGTATATGCAGATGATAGATCTAATGCAGCTCGAATGAAAATTTCTCTTTGATAAAGTTGAAAATATTGCAAGGAAAGGGGAAAATGCCGGTAACCAGCATTTTCTCTTTCCCTTGCAATGTTCCCTGAGGCTTTATCTTTCAGGATCATTAAGGCTTGGGCTTGTGTGAGACCTAGCAGGTTGAAGTTTCATACTCCGTTTATACATAAAATGCCAAACGATAAAAAAAAAAGAGAGAAAAAAATATGTAATTGATTTATTACATTTATAGAAAGCATGAGTAATTATAATCATGGTTTAACTGAAACATTTTTATTTTGATTGTAATTCATCAATTATTTTCAAAAATAATTGAAATGAAGTCTGGTCACATTTTATGTAGTTGACCATATTAGGGAATTACCGTGGTTGACAGTAGTTGATCGTATCAAACACACTACAATTAAGTAACATCAATTACGGTTAACAACATTCAAACTACGGTCACAGTACGGTCAAAACAACGTAGTTAACCGTAACGAATTTACGAACATGTTCGAAAATTTTGCTTAGTACAAGGAAACCGTAAGTTCAAACTACATTCATTATTACGTATAACTATGGTAAACTATGTGTTGCTACGTTCAAGTACGTTCAATATGTTTAACTTAAGAAATCTACAGTCATTCTCCACTACTTTCAACTATTTAAGGTGTGACCATAGCTTAACTACACTGAAGTATGTTCAAAGTAGATTTAAACTTGGCGATACAGAAAGTCTAATTAAGTTGAACTATGTGTAAGTAGGGTTAACTACATTCAACTACGTGGAAAATGGCTGGGGCTAACGAGGGCATTACTACGTCTAACTATGATTAACTACACCACGCTAAACTACGCATAAGCTATGTTTTAAGTACGCACAACTACGGTAAATTAGAGTCAACTGTGTAAAGCTACGGTGAAACATTGTGTTTGTGTAGATCAGTACGGGTAGGCTACAGTCATTGTACTGTTATCTACTGTACATCCAAACCTTGAAAGGTATATGCAGATGATAGATCTAATGCAGCTCGAATGAAAATTTCTCTTTGATAAAGTTGAAAATATTGCAAGGAAAGGGGAAAATGCCGGTAACCAGCATTTTCTCTTTCCCTTGCAATGTTCCCTGAGGCTTTATCTTTCAGGATCATTAAGGCTTGGGCTTGTGTGAGACCTAGCAGGCTGAAGTTTCATACTCTGTTTATACATAAAATGCCAATGATAAAAAAAGAGGGAGAAAAAATATTATGTATAGTTTAATTGAAACATCTTTATTTTAATGGTAATTTAATAATTACTTTTAAAAGTAATTGCATCTAAGTCTGGACACATTTTATGTATTTGACCGTATTAGGAAATTACCGTAGTAAACCGTAGTTGAACGTATCAAACACACTACAATTAAGTAAGGTCAATTACGGTTAACTACGGTTAACTACTTTCAAACTACTGTCACAGTACGGTCACAACAACGTAGTTAACCGTAACGAATTTTTGAACATGTTAAAAAATTTTGCGCTTAGAACAGGCAAACCGTAAGTTCAAACTACATTCATTACTACGTTCAACTACGGTTAACTATGTGTTACAACGTTCAACTACGTCCGATACGTTTAACTACGGCCATTTACAGCCATTCCCCACTATGGTCAACTACGTAAGGTGTGACCATAGCTTTTATTTCA
Organism: Tridacna crocea; assembly: GCA_943736015.1. Classification (NCBI taxonomy): domain Eukaryota; kingdom Metazoa; phylum Mollusca; class Bivalvia; order Cardiida; family Cardiidae; genus Tridacna; species Tridacna crocea. The sequence goes on from OX031071.1 coordinate 8,217,671, forward strand.
ATACTACGGTCAACTACGTTGAAATACGTTTAAAGAAGGTTCAAATTTGGCGATATATAAAGTCTAAGTACGTTGAACTACGTGTAAGTATGGTTAACTACGTTCAAACTATGGTCACTGTACGGTCACAAAAACGTAGTTAACCGTAACAAATATTTGAACATGTTCAAAAACTTTGCGCTTATGGACGTGTCACACAGCCGTTGACATATAAAAATTTCACACGATTTACGCATAAAAATTGAAAAATCCGGATTTATATGCGGCGATAATAGAAAAGTTGGTGGTTATACGTGAAATTTTGACGTATTAATCACGCAAGTACAACGCAGAAACTATGTATAAACTACGCATGAAACACTAATAAACTGCGCAAAAAACATGCATATCCACGGAAAAGCCAATTTTCTAGATAATGAAACACGCATAATCACGAAAGAAATTTGTATGATTTACGCATGATTCCCGCAAAGCACAAATACAGATTGCGTATGTATCGCGCATGAATTGCGCATGTTCCATGCATGCTCCGCTGGGTATTTCTATTGCATCTGCAACTTGAGTATAAATTTGCCACCTCTGCTTTATTTCTTCACAAACCATTGAAAACCCCTGACGAGTGAACATCTACATTGTATCAGGATCCTTTCAAGAAGGCGTGATTATGCCGGCGAAGAAACGTGCACAGTCGTCGAGTTCAAGCCCAGGGAAGGAAGGGAGGAAGAAGAAGGCCCAAGTTCCTGTGGCAAGATCTTCAACCCCCTCTCCCGATGATCTTCCCGAAGCTACTGGTGGTGGTCAAGGCACCGATGGTGATGCTGTCCCACAAGCTTCTGCTGGTGTTGATGCACACCCAAAGCTCTTGCTGGAATTGATGCTGCCCCACAAGCATCTGCTGGTGTTGATGCTCCTCCACAAGCTCCTGCTGATGTTGATGCTACCCCACAAGCTCCTGATGCTGATAGTGATCCTCCCCAACAAGCTCCTGATGCTGATGGTGATGCTTTTCAACAGGATCCTGGTGCTGATGGTGATGCTCCCAAACAAGATCCTGCCGATGATGCTGGACCCTCCCAACCAACCAGAGCCAAGGGCAAGGGTGTTTCAGCTGCTGAATGCCTGGGAAGCAGTCTCTCACAAGAGCAAGAAGAGGACCTCGTGGAGTGGATAAGGGAGAACGATGCTGTTTGGCGACGTGGGCATCACATGTATAAGGCAAAGAAGCAGCTGTGGACCATAGGTTGCATCTGCATGAAGTTATGGATCTTGATTTCTCATCTCCACCATCAATCTATCGTTGATCCCCAGTTCGAATCTTCTTCCAATCCAATGCCTTACCCAGGCGTCTCTGTATCTTCTCCCATGTCTTCTTGTCCTCTGGTTCAGGATCTACTGGAGCTGGACCAATTGGTTGTTGTACTGCTGAAGGAGGAAGGCAAGAACTCTCTGCATTGGAGGTTCATGGTCTCCTGTCTTTGTCATACGACAGAGATGTGAACTCATGGACGGCTTGATTGAGAATGATGCAGCGGTCCGAAATCGGCCGGTTTATATACCCTGTCCCCATACGCATTTCTTACATGAAGCATGCGTGATTACAGCGTAAATCTAGCGTATTGCATCTGTTTTTACAAGTGATGCATGCGTAATGTGCGTAGATCTTAGCGGTATGCGCGAAATACAAGTGATACATCTGCGATACATGAGTGTTATATCCGTGAAAGGTTCGTTATACATATGCGGACATAAGTGGGACGGACGTGGAAATTGCCAACTTTGCGAAACAATCTCATATGTATCGCGCACATACACATATGAATTACGCACGAATTACGTAAGAACTGCGTAAATTATGCATAGATTTCATAAATCCAACAGTCGAAAAATTTTGTGCAGCTAAAAACCAGTTTCGTATATGTCCACGTATGCTCACCCTGGACTCCACTCGTTGCGCTTAGAGACAAATGAATTGTGCATGAAAAACGTATGAATTATGTATATCGCGCATGTATTACATATCTCCGCGTTTGCCTCAAAGTTTAAACGTAGTTTATGCGTAATTTATGCGTAAGTGCTGTGTGACACGGCCATTAGTATGGGCAAACCGTAAGTTCAAACTACGTTTATTACTACGTTTAACTATGGTTAACTACGTGTAACTATATTCAACTACCTTCGCTACGTTTAACTACGACCATCTACGGTCATTTCCCACTATGTTCAACTACGTATAGTGTGACTATAACTTCAAAACAAGCCACTGCGTGTCCTTTAAATCCGCCCCAGTTCTAAGCTATTTTTATTTTACTTTGAATACCATAGAGCTCTCTTGTCTACCAAAAACATTTCTTCTTCTTCTTTCAACACATAGTCGCTGGTTGTTTGCTTATTCACTAAAATCCCACTTCTGAGAATCCTATAACCAGTGATCATCAGTTACCCTTTCTTGATATTATGGTCATCAAAAAATATTTCTTTATCAACCGACATATATATTTCAAGTCTACAGACTCTAAGCAGTATTTATATTTCAAGTCATGCCATCCAAAACATACTAAAATCAACATCCTATTTACCTTAGCTCGTAGAATATGCACTATTGTTTCAGATACAATTGTCAGTAATTCCCGTCTAAAAGAATTGGCTCCTTCATTGATTGACAGGAACTATCCAATGCAAGTGATAAAAACATGATTTATAAAAGCAATTCAAAAGACAGTCTTTTAACAGTGAAAGAAAAGACTGGAAAACCTGTTTTACCATTTGTATCCACCCACAATCCTAAAAACAGTGAACTATTCAGATTACTAAGATCTAACTTGACTATTCTAAGAAGGAATGAAAAGATGAATGGTATAATCACAGACACTAAAATCATAAAGTGTAAAAGACAGCTTTCTTATCTTAAACGTCTAATTACGCGGTTGGAGTTCAGTCAAGATTCAGCCCGTTTGTGTCGCCCGTCAACAATTTCTTTAAAAATCTTCTTCTCCTAACCCACTGGGCCAATCTTGATGAAACTTGGCAGGGATGTTTCTTGGGTGAAGCTTTACCAAAGTTGCTCACAGAATTGAATTTCACTCTTAAGCTATAGTCTAAGGTGAACGTTCCAGGGCCAATGGCCCTCTTGTTTTGTTGATTGTTTTTCTAACTTCACAATTTCCTTCATTATTGTCTAAGACTAAGAGAATTTTTACTGAAAATAGACTTAATTGAACTTTGGATATACATTGTATACTTAGCAAAACTTATTAAAAAAACTGCTATTTTAAAAAGTATGATTTCTCCATGCAATTGTAATCACTCAATCAACTGTGACAAGTCATAACATATCTTGATCAAATGCTTAATTCTATAGCCCCGAAACCTTGTTGAAAAAAATTTAAAACGAAGCAAGCAATCACATAAGCGTCTATTGATTTTACTCACTGGTATCGCCGTTATTATTTTGAATAGGCAATGGCACTTAATAAGTTTTGCTTAGGTATAAATACAAAAGTTCTGGCTATAGATTACAGAATGCAAATTATTCACACTCTGTGCCTTAACGTCTTTGTTGATATAACAAAACAGAATACTTCCTCAAATGCAAGCCCTAGCGATTTTTTATTATTGTTTGATTATTATGTTTTGTTAAATGTGTCCTTTATATATTAAACACTTTTTTCAATATATATTGCTGCAACTAACCTGCTTTCTTGTGTACAACTGTCTGAATGTCCTTGTGTAAGTCAAAAACAGTGAATGATACCGCTTGCAATTTCCCAAAAAGTCACATTTGAGTACAATTTGGTTTATTCACAAGAGAAACCGTTTTAAAAGTTTAAGTTAATAAAATGAGATAAAAGATGTTGAATTTTTTTCTCTCTTTTTCTAAATGAGCATCTGCAGGTGTGCAGCACCATTCCAACACGTTTTACCTCATCTCAATAAATATTGCTGCAATGTTACTGACTAGATAGATATCTGTTTTCTTTGTCAGGTATACATACCTGTTAAGTATGGTCTTTTGTTCAGTTTGGATCAACGTACAATTCTTAAAATTACTATTAACCCTTTGCCAAGCAATCCCTGGTTTTTACGATCCTGAGATAGAAACTCTTTGAAAACGTTGTGGGAAATGAGAAAATGCTGCTTATCAGCATTTTCTCCTTTTACCACAATGTTTTCTACCTTGATTGAAACAAATTTTAATTTTCGCGTTACGTTTAATTTGTCCTCTGCTTTCACTTTAGACCAGTCTAAAATTTGCCGTTTGGTAAAGGGTTAAAGAAATTAGACTTGTCCGTATTTAATACACTTGCAGGCGAAAATTGTTACCAAATGTTCTGATATTTCTCTGAAACAGTTAAGAACAATATATATAAAAAATAAAAAAATAAATATCAGGTATTTTTCCTTTTTTGCAGATTTTTTTTCAAAAGCTGTCGGTCTTGGGGCCACGGGAATATGAAAATTTCTGATGGATGGTAAAAAGACACTCCTTCCTGAATGAATTATCGTATAAAAACTGTGTGTCTTTCCTGAATGAATTATCGTATAAAAACTGTCACAAAACAATTTGTCGTTGGCTCGCTTTTTCTCAGTACTGTCAGGACTTTGATTTGTTTTTGTAATATCATACAAATTACAGGAGGAACAATGTTCGCGGGGAAGGGGGGGAAAGAGAGAAATTCTATCAAGGGGCAGATTTCCGAGAGGGAAGATCTGCTGCTTTTCAGAGGGGGAGTTTTTCCACGCGGGGTGGGGGATGTCGGGGGCATAACAAGCTTTTCGTACAACGTAGAAAATTTTGAAAAAAAGGTGAAAAAATACTCTATTATGATTTGAGAACATTAATATGTAAGATATGTTGATTAAACTTTAAGCTGCTTAGCGCGACTGGAGGACGGTTTGCGAGTTGATGAGGAGATATTTCTCACCAAAATAAATTGAAAATACATGTAGCAAATGTTGGTTTTCGCTTTCGGCTTGAAAGGTTTATTTCACTTATTTAGCAGGTTTAGGCTTAAAATCATGAAATGCAGTTTCTTTTTCCATTCATATGATCAGGTCTCCAAAGCGGATTGCTACCGGAATACGAAAAACGGCTGATCCACTTCATAGGACAGGGAAACAAGGGATTTCAACTACTATACAGTGCTACAAAGGATAAATTTTCAGTAGAAAAATTTCATCGCGATTGCGATGATAGAGGACCGACTGTAACGGTCCTGTATACCACGAACGATAACGTTTTCGGTGGTTATACGTCTAAGAGCTGGGCAGAGGTTCAAAGAAGATACGTGTCGGACCCCACGGCATTCCTCTTTCATCTAAAAAAAGATGAAGGGTCTTGGAGATTCGACAAATTTCCTTGCAATGACACAAAGTATGCCATTTTCTGTGATCCGAATAAAGCCGCTGTTTTCGGAAAAAGACATGACTTTCATTCGATGAATAGGCCTGCACCTTGGAACGATTCACGTACTCTCCCGTCGGGCGTAGCAATCAATATCAACAGTTACGACATGAAGAACGTAGATTTGGCATTCCTTTGTAATGATGTGACAAAAATTGAAGTTCACAAGGTAGAAGGTAAATCATTTCGCATTATTTTGATAACTTATTCATGATTTTTCATTACCAGCCGATTGGGCATCGACTTCCTTTATTTTCAGATAAACTGGAAATCTTTATTCCATTAACCTGTACTGACCTTTTTACGTAGCTCTGTTATGAAATCAACATGCCGTGTTGCTACTGTTGGTTGTTGCCCGATTACCATGTGACCAGAGACGCTTGGTGTTTAGAGTCAATTTTAAGTAATTTTTTTTCCTCACATATTTCTGAACCCGAACGGAAAAGATCAATATTTTTTTCATTGTGCTATGCGATAATTTACAGAGACAGGTACCTATTCATTAATATGTAGAGGATGTAATTCAGTTAGAATCTTTTGAAGTGCACAAGGTAACATATTTTGAAGCAGGAAAGTGTTCTCTTCAAACCCTAAGATGTAAATCCTAATACCGCTGTTAATATATTGAACGAGGCCAGTTGATCAATTAGAATCCAATATCAGCTTTGAAATAATGGCATGCTACTTAAGTAATCAATAAGATTTTACCTAAGCAATAATTACTCAAACCTGCCCTTTGCATCAAGTTGTTATTTTAAAACAGATTTTCAAATCTTTTCAAATCTTACTAACCATTTAGATTTTATTAATATATTTACTGCTTAATTAAAATGCCGGTAGTGGGAAACTCGACCATTCCAAATTTTTACCTGAATTACTCGCTCAATATATATCCGTTCCATTCCATGTATTAGTTCGAAGACTACTATTCGTAGAACGCGATAAAACTAATACAGAAAACCTACAACGGTAAGAAAATGCTATCAGAAATATATAATAGCGAGAACTTAAGATGTCACAACGAAAAGATATCGTAATAACATAATTAAAAGTCGCACAAACGTTGGTCATGGGGAAAAAAATGTAGTAACCCGTATCAAAAACTCGCAATCGACATGTTTTTAATGAGGGCCATTCTTCAGTTATTTCCCTTGATTCTTCTCCAGCACTACAGTGGTCCTGATAAGAGGATTACTTGGACTTTATCCTTGATTTTCTTGCACTGGCCAGCTATGTTCTTGAGATAATATTGGAAATAACTTTAGTTCGATTGTTTCACAAATCAATATATGCATAGTTCCTGATGATTAAGAGCAGAATTTGAATTGAATTACATGCCCACCTTACATAAACATAACAAAACATGGTTATAATTGTAACAACATCACCATGAGAACCAAGGACAAAAACAAAGGAATGTAGGTAAAGGGACCATTCGGAACACCTCAGTCAGTTCTACGAATCAAGCCTCAGATGTATGCGACTGACTACTTCCGGAAGGAACAACAACACCCCCATAACAACAAATATAATGACGTCATTATCACGCAAACATTCGGAACACCTCGGTCAATCTTTCGATCCAGCCCAATTTTTCAATTGGGTAATCAATGCAAGTCCTAAATTCAGCCATTTATGCTGCTATAGTTAGACTTACCGTCATTCTGCAAGATTTGTTGTCATTCGAAACGGTTACTAGTTGTCGTCATTTAGAGCATCCCGGGAACTATGTAGTGGGGAATATCTGTCGAATAACCGCTTCCGGCGATGCATGTCAAGTTTTTTAACATATTATTCCGCCGGCATACATCCGAGGCTGGATCGAAAGATTGGCCGAGGTGTTCCGAATGGTAAAGGGACCAATCTCTTATTTGGATACCTTTAGTGTTTATCTGGCAAGGGAGATAATTCAATTTCCAAGAATGGCCCCATTAACTCCTGTTTACATTATGATTGAGTTCAGCGACTTTCCGTGGAACCTTCCAATACAGATTTGGTGTTTGGACGGTGCTTCACGCCGCTTTTAATCCACGATGAAACAATACATGGATCCGTGGTAATCGATCACTGACCACTCAGATCATCGCATTTATCTTTGCTTTGCTGTCTGCTATTTTGGCTCCAAATAAACGACTGTTAAGGTTGGAGGGGTGTGAGAGTATTTGCTTATTTTGTGTTTTTAAACGCTAGAATTTAAGAAAAAAATTAACATATGTGCTTTGCGAACGCGTCTACCCCTGACATGTGACGCAGAGGCTACATGTTTGCATCATGATAATGAATGACAATGTGACATATGCAAAGAGTTCTGATCAGCGCTACATTACACATTGGATTAGTTAAAGCTATAAGTTTTACCCTTTTGAAAGATGCTGAAAGAGACACAAACTGTTTTTAAAAGGAAAACAAAGGGTAAAATTAGATCTACAAGTAATTCTAGATATAAGGAAATACGTTTACTTGAATATATGTCCTTGTTTAACAACCTCAGCACATCCAAAAACTGGCACTTGTCATATATGTTTCAGTTTGACGTTCAACTAAACTCTTGGTGCGTGAAGAATATGCTGGATGTGTAGATACAGATCAGATTGAACTATCTGCTTTTTACAATAAGGATATTGACGTTCATTCCTCACTGTATTCCTCACCCAAAGTAGATTTCAATTATGATTAAGTCTAACTTCTGTTCTGCTCAAAAGGCAACTTATATTAATCAACTGTTTACCGCACTATTCCGAGTTTTAACGACCGTGAGGTAACAGCCTACAGAAGACATGGTGGGAAAAGGAGAAAATGCTGATAAACAGCGTTTTCTTCTTTTCCCACAATGTTTTCTATCCTATCAGAGATCTACAGCTTATTCGTACCAAATCTCTCCCCTGCAGTTCACAGTCCATATTTTTTGTAGTGAGTTAAATACACGTTTGACTTAGTCATGTTAAAGTGGGTTAGCATATTTGCCATTTCAAAGGGTACATCGGTAAACTTTTCCAACCTTGTCTCAAAAATGAGCCGGTTACGGTGCTTCTTTTCATACTCACTGTGCCCCGCACCGCCTCAAGTCCGTCGTGGATTTTTCGGTGGGAAAGCTACATGCTGTACTGACTTTCTAATTCGGCAATTTAATGTGTACTGCAGCTACATGCATATAGGTTTCAGTGTACACATGGATAGGTATAGATTATTAAAAGTATGATTACCTAAAGTACCTGTAGAAGTCATTTATAACTTGTAAATCTCGGAGGAAAAAACTTCCGAAACTTTTCGTGGTTTGGCGGCAACGTTATGTTTACTTTTGGGAGAGTAAAAATGTCGAGTGACCCATTACTTATTATTATTTTCTTATTAACCCATTACCACACAATCCCTACTTTTGACGACCCTGGGAAAGAGGCCTTTAAAAACATTGTGGGAAAAGGAGAAAATGCTGCGTCATTTCCCTTTTGGGAGCCTCGTATAAATGACTTCACTATAAACCCAACATCCAAAATGGCGGAGTCGATCGATCGATATGAGCCGCCCACAGAACAAACATACCGAATAGCCTGCACCATATTATTACCAGTTTCCTTTGAAGGTTGTCATCAAAACGGAAAGAATGGAATATTTTTGAAAATAAATGAATATACAACTTTACATGTATTATCGTTTGATGACATCTTAGAACAAATACACGGGAGGTGGGGGTGGGTGGGTGTTAAAACGAGCCATTTCATCGTCAGGTAAACAAAGTGTGAAGTGTCCAATCACATACATTGTGGATATCGTTATGTACAATGATATCCTATCGGTCGTTTGCGGCAACTAATGGTTGTGTACCTTTGCCGAAAAATCATTAAAATTTATACGGTCACTTACCTTGAACTTGTATAAATTCATGTTTAAATAACAATACGACGAATGCTGGTCTTAGTGACATCGTCAAGATTAAGCACCAAACTGCACGTTTTACGGAAGTTTCAGTTGAACGTCATATCTCAATGACGTCAGTTTTCATTGAATTTGGGCTTCAAACGGGAAGTTCTATTTCGTCAGCATACTCTATTTCGAGATCATACAATAGGGAAATTTCGCTTAACACACATTGGAATGGCAAAACTTTGCGGTAGAATAAGTTTGTTTTACTATCAGGTGACAAGGGACTTGCAAACTTGGCTGGAGTGACATGACTCACCACAGATGTGAACAAGTTTCGAAGTCCCCTGCCACCTGATAATGTATCCTGCAATGGTGCTCTTCAAAATTTCTTCAAGCAATTTTCTCCATGCTACCACTCCGTACAACTAAATTAAAGAATGTTTTTAGTAATAGTGCTCTTCAAAAGTTCTTCAAACAATTTTATCCCTGCTACCATACAGCACAACTAATAAATAAATAATTGTATCTTGCAATGGTGCTCTTCAAAATTTCTTCAAATAGTTTGGCTTCCTTAAAACTCTAGTTCCTAGGAAAAGAAGACTGAAAAGTGAAAATGTTTTATTATCTACAGCTTTTCATAAATTATATTACCCCTAGGTGGGTTTCTGTCGAGTTTCTTGCCATAATTTTAATCTTGCAAAGAACATTTAAATTCTGCGGGCTCGGCTTATTGTAGTCATTAACAGGTTATATGAATTAAGCTACTTTCTGTACTTTTCAATCAACTACTGTCTACTTAATTCAGATACATGTAGTTATTACGAGTTATCTCTCCTATTTACCAAATTGCTCAGTAACCTGATTGGTTTTTCGTTGAATCCAGTTTGTTGGATAGAAAATGTTCACTTTTCAGTGTTAATGATGCGTTGTTATATTAATTGTTATGTACAGATAAATTGAGTCTATAACTTGATGTTAGGTGTATAAAATTCACTTTTTATCCTAGAAAACTTTACTGTCCATTCTATAGGAAAACTATGTTGAATTACTATTTGTTACAACTCATTCATATCATCGTAAGTCACGATATGTCCAATTTCGCCGCCGTTCTGTTCCATAGAAACTACAGAAACACTTTTTTGATTGTAAAAGCTGCCACATGACTGTGTCCTTTAAGGGGGTTTCAGGTTATTCAATTTATGAAATGCAGGATTTTCATACTCTCTGCAATTCGAGTGCATAACAAAAATGTTACTATTTGTTGTATGCGTCATGTCAGCTGTAATGGATGTTTCTTTACTTGAAGACTTGTATGCATATTTAAAGAATTCGAATTGCTGCTTTCATTACAAACATTTTAAAACTCAGTTAAACCCTGATTTCGGAACTACCTCATAGATACAGAAATGCACTTGCTAGATTCAGAAGTTTTGCTCATTAATTTGAAACTGAGACTAAAAATGGGGTAAAAAGTAAAAGAATGTAAACATCGTGCACTTTTTCAAGTGTTCTAAACATGACGAGATGAAAAATCAACATATTTACAGCTGCTATAAATTTGGTACAATTGAAAAGAGCTTATATCATCTAAAACAAACAGAAAATCATCAAAAATTAAGTTTAGCAGCATTATTTGTTCACGAGCTTTTAAAAGTTAAAGGTAGATTACTCTGTGTGTGTATATATCTAAATGTACATATGAATGCCATTAACTGGTATTACGTCCCGGAGGCCTTTATATTTTGAATAGTTATTGTCACTGTCATTGCCTCACGAAATTAGTAATATTAGAAAAGATCATTTAAATCTACAAACCTTGACTGATAACTGAACATAATGTAGAATACATAAGCAAGAGGATTTTGCACAATCCGCATATATGTTCTATTATTTCATTTATGTGCAAATTATAAAAAGATATGTGCATAAAGCACACTGAAAATATCTCGAAATTCCGTAGTTTACCATTAGTAACTTTTTTTTTTTTTTTAATTCTAAGGCCGTGGTTGCGAGTTTAGAGCGATTTGGTTTTAGCTCATCTGAGCACGTAGGCTAGTGCCCAGAGTGAGCTATTGTGATCAATCACAGTCCGGCGTCCGTCCGTCTGTATGTCCGTCTGAAACCTCTGAAACCGGCGAAAAGATCTCAAAGAAACTTCACAGAAATGATCCTTAGGTGATGCACTTTTGGAATACTTCAAAGATTCAAATTCCATGAAGAACTCTGGTTGCCTTACCAACTGAAAGAAAAAAAAAAAAACTTTAAAAATCTTATTGTCCCAAACCGCAAGGGCTAGAGCTTTTATATATGGCATGTAGTGACCCTCAACCAAACTACTTCAAATTATGGCCTTGGTATGGAATTTGGTCGTATGTTGTAGAGTATCGGATTTCACACAGAGATAAAGAAGGAATTTTTTAAAAATCTTCTTATCCTAAATCGTAAAGTCCACAGCTTTCACATTTAGCATGTAGGATCATTTAGTAGTACTTCAAATGATGGCCCTTGTGTGGAAATTTGCCCTTTGTTGTGGGGTCACATATTTTACATAGAAATAACTTAGAAGGAAATCTTTAAAAATCTTCTTGTCCCGAACCTTAAGGGCTAGAGCTCTCATAAAAAATCTTCTCTGAAACCGGCGAAAAGATTTCAGCGAAACTTCACAGAAGTAATCCTTAGGTGATGCACTTTCAGAATACTTCAAAGATTTGAATTTCATGAAGAACTCTGGTTGCAATGGCAACCGAAAGTAAAAAAAGTAAGTCTTCTTGTCCCAAACCGTAAGGGCTAAAGCTTTCATATATGGCATGTAGCATCATCTACTGACCCTCAACCAATGTACTTCAAATCATGGCCCTGATGTGGAAATAGGCCCCATGTTGTCACATAGACTTAAAGAGGGAAATCTTAAAAAATCTTCGTGTCCTAAATCCTCAGGGCTACAGCTTTTATAGTTGGCATGTAGCATCATCTAGTGGACCTCTACCGAAATACTTCAAACAGTGGGCCTTTTGTGGAAATTGGCCATTTGTTGTAGGGTCACGGATTTTCATAGACATAAAGAAGGAAATGTTAAAAAATGTTCTTGTCCCGAACTTTGAGGACTGGAGCTCTCATATATTGCATGTAGCATTGTCTGTCGGACTCCTTTTAAAAGACTTCAAATAATAACCAAAGTGTCATAATGAGTCCTATGTTGTGGGTTCCCAGATATTACATAGAGATAACGAAGGAAATTTTTAGCTCACCTGAGCACTTATGAGCTATTGTGATCAATTACCGTCAGTCTGCGTCCGTCCGTCGTCCATCTATCCATTCACATGTCTTTGTGTACACTCTGACATCTACAAATGTTAACCAATCAGCACCAAACTTAGTAAAAATATACATGACCATTAGAGATTTCAGGTGAGTTCTATTATGGGTCTAATCGGACCAGAACAACTGGAGTTATTTGCCCTTGATTTAGAAAAATTGCTATATTTGTTTACACTCTAGCATCTACAACACCAACCAGTCAGCATCAAACTTGATAAAAAATATAGGACCATAAGATCTCAGATGAGTTTGATTAGGGGTCTAATCGGACCGAAACAACTGGAGTTAACTTTGCCCATAAACTAGAACGTTCTTTAGAATATTTCTTTGTTCGGAGCATAACTTAGTCATCTCCAGTCCGATTGACTTAAAACTTTCAATTTGTTTTTGTTGCAATAATACAGAGTGCAGTGTGAAAGAATCAAAACTGTACATCGTACTTTCTATGAGTTATTTTCCTTTGATTGTCATTTTTACAGTATTTTCTGCTTGTCAGAAATACAACTTTGTCACATCTAGCCTGAACATCTTCAAATTTGGTATGCATGGTTGTTGAAAAGTTACGGAGTGCAGTGCACAAGAATAATAACACTTCCTAGAACGAATATTAAGTTATTCCCCTTTGACCTTCATTTTTATAGCATTTCTTTGCTTGTCCGGAGCAAAACTATGTCATATGAAGTAGGAATGACTTAAAATATGGTATGCTTATTTGTTGAAATATTTGGAAGTGCAAGGCACAAGAGTTTTAACTCTACCTCCTGCTGTCTTTGAGTTACTTCCCTTTAATCGTCATTTTACAGCATTTAGTGCTTGTCTGGAATATAATTCTTATCTCAAGTGAGAACAACTTCAAACTTGATTTGCTTTTTTGTTGCAATATTACCGAGTAAAGTGTGCTAGAACAATAACGCTACCTAGCGCTGATTTTAAGGAATTCCACTTTGATCTTCATCTTGTTTTACAGTATTTCTTGCTTGTCCGGAACGAAAATTTGAAGTCTCAAGTGAAATTGACTTGAGACTAGGTAATCATGTCTGTTACATTACCTGCGCTTTGCTTGCAATTATAATACCTCCTTGACAACTGGCGGTGGGACGGGCATATCTTGCGACAATTTTATTGCTCTTGTTTCATTATAATTTGCTTGAACTTCGATATTTGGTTTTTATCTTCATTGTAAACCTATACTGCTTAGTACTCAGGCGAGCGATATATGACCATCATGTTCCGTCAGTTTTGGTCTTGAAATAAGTAGCAATAGCCATCAAATACGCCACTTGAGATATTGGAAGATCGGGCTCCGAGCCTCACCCCCAATATACAACTTGAAAGTGTCATTTATAGCCTGCCGGTGATTCTTGCAGATGGCCAACAAGTAAAGAATATGATAACTTTGCGAGTCTTTACAAAAAGGACGTCTTTACAATGCAAGGAATAAAGATAATAGGTGAATAATTACTCTCGTGTCATTCAAGAACAGTAAGGTGAAAAGAACGTTTTTTAAGATAATGAAATACAGTACATTTCCATTGTTATCATTAGGTGCCAGAGATTCCAAAGGTCGATTATCAGCAGAACTACAGGGGAGCCTTGTCCAACACATCGGTCAACAAAAGATATTTAAACTACTTTACAGCGCTACAAGGGATACATGTTCACCAGAGGCGTTTCATCGCCATTGCGATGGTAAAGAACCGACTGTAACTGTTCTATATGGAAAGGGAAATTCCGTTTTCGGTGGTTATACGTCTATGAGCTGGGCAAAGGCTAAAAGAGGGTACGTGTCGGACCCCACGGCATTCCTCTTTCAGCTGAAAAAAGATAGAACATCTTTTGTGACATTTAAATGCAAAGACAAAAACTACGCCATTTTCTGCGATCCGAGTAAAGCCGCTGTTTTCGGAGAAGGACCTGATCTCCATTTGATGAATGGGCCTATAACTTGGAACGAGTGGGGTACTTTCAATTTGGATGGAGAAATCAAGTACAGCAGTTACGACATGCAGGGTGTAGATAAGGCCGGCTTTTGTAATGCAGCCTTGGAAGTGGAGGAAATAGAAGTTTACAGCATTACAGGTAAACTACTTCTCTTATATTTAGTCCTCTACCGGCGAAGCCGGAGGGAACTTTAAGTTTGCACTCCAACCGTTCGTCCGCCTGTCCGTCTGTCCGTCAGTCCAGTCCAGAAAACCAGTTTTCTGGACTTTTTCCTGAAAGTTGGCAGATATTGAGTTAATTTTTGGTGTGTAACTCAACCACCATGAGTTACGGATCAAGTTCGAGTTTCGTTCGGGTCCACTCCACTGCTTTTTGACGAAATTACGGGCCTTGGACTCAGAAATTTTCAAGGAAAAAACAGTTTTCCGGACCTTTTTCCAAACGCTGGCAGATATTGAGCATTTTTGTGGCAAAACTACTGGCCTTTGACTAAGAAATATTCAAAGAAATAACAGTTGTCTGTTGTTATTTTTTTTTTCTAAACGCTGGTAGATATAGAGCTGTTTTTTGATGTGCAAGTCAACAACCATGAGTTGCAGATCATGTCCGAGTTTTGTTCCGGTCCACTAATCTTTTTACAAATTTACTGGCCTTAGAATTAGAAATTGAAACGGAAAAAAAAAAGTTTTCCAGACTTTGTTTCAAAACGCTGGCAGAATTCGAGTTGAGTTTTGTAGTGTAAGTCAACCACTATGAGTTAATATCAAGTTTGAGTTTTGTTCTGGTCCACTGATTTTTTTTTATGAAATTACGGGCCTTGGACAAAGAAATTTTGAAAAAAAAAAAAAAAAACAGCTTTCCGTACTTTTTTCTAAACGCTGGCAGATATCGAGCTGATTTTCGATGCTTAAGTCAACCATCATAAGTTACAAATCGAATTCGTTTCGTTCCGGTTCATTGATTTTTACAGAAATTACGGGCATTGGACATCTACGCGTTACAGTGAAAGAGATCAGTATCAAAATGTACAGCATCCCGATATGAGAAATTTCGGCGCTTGTCATTTTCGCCAATCAGCGTTTTCTTGCGCCACATTTAAAAAATCTTCCGCAAATGGCGCCGAATGCGAAGTCCAGAGGGAACCTTGCTGATAAAATTTCACACACAAAAAAACAGTTTTCACGACTCGCTTTACGTACGATGCTCATGTTTGATATGCAGGAACCTGTCATTGATACACACCTGCTGGTGATAAGGTCAAGGTAATCTCACACAGTAAAGGTCACATTTCTGAAAATTAGCTTTTATGAGGGCATTTGTGTTTCACAAACACATATTGTCTTAGTAAAACCTTCTTCAGTAAACTTACCTTAACGAGGAAAATGCTTATATATCTGGCTCTCAATAGTGCATTTATACTAAGACACGATGCTTATAATTCTGAAAGTGGGTCAAATACGTTCTTTCTACTCCACAGAGTTTCACAGACTATACCTACCAGCGATACATACCGCCGGTAGGGGACTTAGTATTGCTATGCGAAACTATCAGAATGCATGTTGAATTAGTTATTAATGAGTTTTTCCTATTTTCCTATTGAGCGTCGACTTCCCTTTATTTTCAGATAGCCCCAATTACTGAAAAAGTTCATTCCATTGGCCTGTACGGACCTTTTTACGTACCTCAGTTATGAAACCTACATACCATGTTGCTACTGTTGGTTTTTACCGGATTACCATGTGACCAGAGGCACTTGGTCCTTTGAGTCAGTTTTTTTGGCATTCTTCACATATTTCTGAATTCAAACGGGAAATGTCGATACTTTAATTGTGCTTTTAATCTTCGAAGAACGGAAATAATTTATTGGTGCTAAGGAGCAAATAAAGGTAAAATCTTTCAGAGCAGGCAAGTGTATTCTCTTTCAGTCGTAAGATGTAAATTCTAATATTGCTGTGAAAGTTGACCCTTAAGTTCACAGGGAGCAGTATCCGAAGAGATTAGTACGAGTTGTATGGACTTGTTTCTCAAGAGATGTAAAATACATGTTTAAATTGTTACCAAACATCAAATTAATTGACTCAACCGAATTGGAAGCAGTTAGAGTCAACAAATCAAATTTAACTTGCATGTTTGGACTTGTTTTTGATGGGGTCAAAAACATTGTAGAAAAATGAGAAAAATGCTGGTCAGCAGCATTTCTTTTACCTACAATGTTTTCGAAAGTTTTTTTTTCTATCTTCACAAGGGTCGTAAAAACAAAAGATTTGTCTCAGTAGGCTGTCTAGAAGACATAATATGGAGAGGAACAGGGAAATATCCACAAATCAGTAAAGATACAATTCAAAATTTGTTCAAAGTTATTGTAAGTTGTCAAATCATTTTTAAGAGCGAAATGTCGAAGAGAGGTGTATGGGATAAAAGCTGTAACATGGGTTTACTGTCACAAACAAAATTTACAATGTAAAGGGGTGAGATATGCAAATGTTATGTAACCATTTCCTGTATTGTTTCAACTGGCCGGTGATGGATTAACATTTATGACCATGACTAGGGGTAGCCAGATACGGGGTACGGACAAAAAACCCCTGGGACAAAACCCCCCTAGAACAAAACCCCTAGGACAAAACCCCCATGGACAAAACCCCCATACCCTTAATTGAAAAGTGGACAAAACCCCCATGGTTTTAAAATGATTCTTTTTGTACAATCATTTTAAAGTTGATTAAAATTTACTGCTTTAAATACTTGTGGGGGTTGTCAAAAATAATGTTTTTGTATAAGTTAAATTGATTTGATAAGAATATTTTTTCTTAAAATTGTGCTTTATGATCAAAAATGTGTTTTTTCCTTAAAATTGTGCTTTATGACCAAAAGTGTGTTGTTTTCTGTATACATTCATAATAAATTCATTTAATTTTTTTATATATTTTTTTTTCTTGTTTGGTGCTTTTATATGTTCATATCTACAACTAAACATTAGTGAATATGACAGGTGTAAACTTGCAAATCAGGTGTCTTAATCACTTCTCAACACCTATCTTACCCAAGTCTGTATAGGTGTTAATATATCAATAGAAACTATCAACAAACTTGAGTTACAAATTAAAATAAGATAAATATAAATCATTTTTTGCCTTTCATGTTTGATTTTTTTCCTTAAATCAAAGAGACTTCTTTTGAACACTTTAAAACTGTTTGCAAATTATGTGTGTTTTCCCAAATTTATATACTTTTTAAATATGATGGGGGTTTTGTCCTAGTGGGCTTTTATCCTATGGGGGTTTTGTCCTAGGGGTGTTTTGTCCATGGGTGTTTTGTCCTAGGGGGTTTTGTCCTAGGAGGTATTTGTCCTACACTCCCAGATACTGACTTCACCCTTACCATACAAACCCTAGGTCTAGTTTCCAATACCCAAAGAAAGAGTGTTTGAAAAACAGTATGGGAAGAAAAAGATATTTACTGTTTAAAGGGCAAATCCTAAAATATTTTGACCATACTGTTTTTTGCTCCAATCAGCTGCAAATGTTTTTGGTTCACAATTCTTTTGTTGTCTGCAAATGCTTTCAATTTGAACCAGTCTAAAATGTTTGTGTTTGGTGAATGGTCAGTTGACCCTCTGTTATTTACAACCCTGAGATAGAAGCATTTTGAAAACATTGTAGAAAAGGAAGAAAAAGCTGAAACACTTGAAAGTTAACATCATTTGAACAATCCAGACTTTGGTACTTGCAAAATCTACATGTATGTTATGGATTTGGATAAATACGTTATGTTGTTGCCTTTGAAAACATTGTGAGGAAAAGGGAAATGCAAAGATTTTCTCCTTTTCCCATAATATTTTCCATCCTTTCCAAATCAAATTTCATTTAAATTTTTTGATTACCATTTTTTGTCATGTGCAAATTAACCCTTTACCAAACAATCCCTGGTTTTTACAACCCTGAGATGGAAGCCTTTTTAAAACATTGTGGGAAAGGAAGAAAATGCTGGTAACCAACATTTTCTCCTTATCCTACAATGTTTAGTATCCTGGTGGAAACACATTTCAATTTTTCAGTTAGGTTTACTTTGTTCCCTGCAAGCGCTTTTAATTTGGACCAGTCTAAAATTTTGTCTCTTGGTAAAGGGTTAAATGTTGAAAATATTTGGGAAAAAAAGAGAGAAAACGGCACCAATTTCTCCTTTGTCCAGAATGTAGATCTATGTGTGGGATTTATATTTAACCCTTAGCCAATCAATCCCTAATTTTTACTACCCCGAAGATAAAAGACTTTTAAAAACATTGTAAGAAAGTAACCAGCTACCTATAGTAGAAAGGACAAAAGCCCCCTAGGACAAAACCCCCATGGACAAAACCCTCCTGGACAAAACCCCCATACCCTTAACTGAAAAGTGGACAAAACCCCCATAGTTTTAAAATGATTCTTTTTGTACAATCATTTTAAAGTTGAATAAAATTTACTGCTTTAAATACTTGTGGGGGTTGTAAAAAATAATGTTTTTGTATAAGTTAAATTGATTTGATATGATTTTTTTTCCTTTAAATTGTGCTTTATGATCAGAAATGTATTTTTTTTTTTATAAAATTTTGCTTTATGACCAAAAATGTTTTTTTTCTTAATACATTCATAATGAATTCATAATAAATTATAAATGCATTCATACAATGGAAAAAATAATTTAGATAGTAATCAAAGGATTTTTTTTCTTATCTTGTGCTTTTATATGTTCGAATCTACTACTAAATATTAGTGAATATGACAGGTGTAAACTTGCAAATCAGGTGTCTTAATCCCTTCTCAACACCTGTCTTGCCCAAGTCTGCATAGGTGTTGATATATCAATAGAAATTATCAACAAACTTGAGGTACAAATTAAAATAAGATAGTATCTAAATCATTTTTTGCCTTTCATGTTTGATTTTTTTCCTTAAATCAAAGAGACTTGTTTTGAATACTTTAACACTGTTTGCAAATTCTGTGTGTTTTCTCAAATTTATATGCTTTTTATATATGATGGGGATTTTGTCCTGGGGGGGGGGGTTATCCTATGGGGGTTTTGTCCTAGGGGAGTTTTGTCCATGGGGGTTTTATCCTAGGGGGTTTTTTGTCCTGGGGGGGGGGGGTTTGTCCTACACTCAGTAGAAAGTAACCTAGTTATCAGCATATTCTTCTTTTAACACAGTGTTTTACTCTGCTGGAAAATAAATTCAATTTTTGAAATATATAACTTTATTTTGTCGTCTGCAAACGATTTAAGTTTGGACCTGTTTAATACCTTGTCGTATGGTAAAGAGTTAAAAATAGAAAATATTGTGGGTAAAGGATCAATTGATAGTTACTCAGAATTTAAAATAATTTTGAGAATTGTCTTAATGATCTCGAAACATATTCTTTTATCAAATTTCACGCTTGTTAACAGCATTTCAAACTATTCTTATTCTCATGAAAATCGCGATTTATTGTGTAACCCTTCACCCATGAGAGAACAAATTTTGTACCTGTCAATGTTTACAGAATTCTTTACAAGGTACAAATATAGGATCCATCAACAAATAGTTAGAACTAACATCTCAAGATTATCAATCGTAAAAGTCAAGAAAAAGGTTATTTGACATGAAACTAAAGTGTCGGAGAAATGTCTTTAAAAGTGTCGGGGAACTGTCTAGTCGTGGAACTGTCTTGAAAACGTCTTTTTTTTTTTATTATTATTATCAATTCCGCCCGTTTATCTACTGAAAATACTTCAAAGCTTATGCCGTACACTTAATTTCATCATGTATAGAATATTTCCGTAAGCGACATTCGCCCCGTAGCCTAATGCATATGCAGGCGTGATACTCAACACGCTGTTCAAAAGTCCGGCATAACATCGTTATTAACGCCATCAGTGGTCGAAATTTTACTTCTATCCTCATCATCAGAAACTATCAAGTTTCATTAAAAATTTGGTGGTTCATGTACGGCCTTACCGGCCTAGAATCGTGTATTTCTTTGTCTTAAATATCGCTCATTTCACTATCTTAAACAAGGTCCATATTGAAACAAACGCTCCTATGACGTCACAGATCAAGGTGCGCTACGATAAGTAAAGGAGGTAAGCGATGCAAGAAAAACTAATAAGCAAAAATATGAATTGAAAAAAAGTACTTTTACTAATTTTTTTTTTCAAATTACAACTTTACCAGGTTGCCATTTGATAGATGTAGACTTGAAAATTAATCATATCAGAAACTTGTTGATTTGCCCTTTAAGTGCTATAACTTAAACACCTAAATTATATAGAGAAATAACTATAAAAAGTGTTGAGGATAAGTTTTCATACCTTTTGAATACCTTTGAAACTTTGGGAAACTATTAGCGCTTATGGCTTGTTACTCCCCTTCATTTTTGCAGTCTCGTTGTCTACCTATGACCTTGACCTTATCATCAGCAGGTGTGTAATGAGAGGTACCAGTTTACCATATTTAAGTGTTATAACTTTAATACCTGAACAATATACAGAGAAATGAATATGAAAAGTGTAGAGGATAAATTTTCATACTTTTTGAATCCTTTAAAGCATTGGGAAACTATAAGCTCCTAAAGCTTGATATTCCCCCTCGTCTTCGCAGTCTCGTGTCTATCCTCCCCCGTCATGTAATTTCAGTAGACTTTAGTTGTATCAAAGCGTTCATAAGACTACAAATTGTCAAGTTTTGTTTTAAAGGCGTTCACCGAGTCTGAGCGCACAACATCGTTGGGTAGTAAATTCCAAGTGTTAATAACTTGGTGGGAGAAAGAGTTTAAACTTACGGATTTATTAGCATGTGGTTTTTGCAGCTTAAATATATTACCTCTTAGCTCATAAGGATTCGTAAATGGGGAAATTATTCTAATAAAGTCATATTCGTCAATCCTATGAATCATTTTAAAAGGGATGATCATATCTCCCCTTTGACATCTGTATTCTACAGCAGGTAAATTCAGTTCTTGTAGTCGAATAGTGTACTAGTTTTGTTGTACGTCATGGCACATTTCCAACGATGTGTTTGCTCTTTTCGGTAGTAGGGTAACAGATATTGTTTCCATAGTTAAGTCCGGTAAGTGATTTATACACAACTAAAGATAGCTCTTTATCCATGTATACACAATTGCATTTGATAAGAACTGTAATACGGTTAGCTTTGTTGGTAGTGATACTAATATGTTCATCAAATTTCAAACTATCTGTAAAGAGTACTCCAAGATCCTTTTCTGATTCCACAGTCTGTATGGTTGAAACTGATCCATCTGTCCTAGTCATTTCATACTTAGTATCAAAATTCTGCTTCCCAAACTCAGTACATCTTTACATTTATCTCTGTTGAATTTAAGCAACCAGTCCTTACTCCACTAACAAAAGGAAGTAACATTATTTCGTAACAAGTCCTGATCAGTTTATGGTGAGATTACTCTATACAATTTAGTTTCATCAGCAAATAAACGCAACATCTCTCCAACTGGATTTACTCCCATTAATGACGACCCTTTTTTGCCTGTTACTAAGAAAACTATTGATCCAGGCTAATAAATTACCAGCTATATTATAGACTGAAGTTTAAATAAAAGTCGTTTATGGCTCAATATCTGCCAGCATTTAGAAAAAAAAGTCCGGAAAACTTTTTTTGTGTGAAAACTTCCAAGTCCAAGGCCCGTAATTTCGTCAAAAAATCCGTGAACCGAAATGAAATTCAAACTTGATATGTAACACACAGTGGTTGATTTTCACGACAAAAAACAGCTCAATATCTGCCAGATGTTTAGAAAAAAAGTGCGGAAAACTGTTTTCTTTTTCTGTGAAAATTGTAAGTCCAAGGCCCGTAATTTCGCCAAAAATCAGTGGACCGAAACTCGAACTTGATCTGTAACTCATGACGGTTGACTTGCACACCAAAAAAGGAGCTCAATACTTACCAGCGTTTAGAAATAAGTGAGGAAAAC
This sequence comes from Tridacna crocea, assembly GCA_943736015.1. Classification (NCBI taxonomy): domain Eukaryota; kingdom Metazoa; phylum Mollusca; class Bivalvia; order Cardiida; family Cardiidae; genus Tridacna; species Tridacna crocea. The sequence goes on from OX031071.1 coordinate 8,240,153, forward strand.
TGTTTCTTCCGTAAAAATTTCCAAGTCCAAGGCCCGTAATTTCGCCAAAAATCAGTGGACCGGAACGAAACTCGAACTTGATCTGCAACACATATTGGTTGACTTACACACCATAAAGCAGCTCAATATTTACCAGCGTTTAGTAAAAAGTGAGGAAAACTGTTTTTCGTGAAAATTTCCAAGTCCAAGGCCCTTAATTTCGCCAAAAATCAGTGGACCATACCGAAACTCGAACTTGATTTGCAACTCATGGTGGTTGACTTGCACACCATAAAGCAGCTCAATATATGCCATCGTTTAGAAAAAAGTCCGGAAAACGGACAGGCGGACGGAGTGCAAACCTAAAGTCCCCTTCGGCTTTGCCGATAGGCAACTGATGAGATTTTAAAATTTTCATTTCGTAGTAAGTGGGGAAAAACTTATCCACATTCGAAGTTGTGTTCTCAAATACTAGCTTAATAGATATCTGCTCCATTCCATGTATTAGTGGAACGATATATAAATATTTGTAGAACAACGTTAAAGTGCCAGTTTTTTTTCCAGCCTGGTTCAGAAAAATTTGAGGAATACTGACAAATGGTAGAAGGGGCGGGCCCTTTACTGCTGGTTTTGTATCTTGAGTCATACAGGTATATTAGGTTATAAGATGGTAAAAGTCCAAACGCCTATGCTCTTGACGCAAATTTTTGCGACAGGAGACATTTGTCTATAACAAAAAACTGCCTCTTTCCCTTAGTGTTTTACAGCGTCGGTATGTCTCATTCATTAAGTTTGGGTGCACACACCCACATACATGTGCACTCAGATTTCTTGCTTTGGCAATGAATATTTTACTTTCATCATCATTCTTGATGCACTCTTTCAGCTAAGCAAGGATGATCCTTTTCCATGCAGTATCGGTCATCTTGTAGATTTTCGTAAATGATTTCGCACAGGAAGAGATATGATATCTATTTAGTAATGCTTGAATAAACAAGCATAGGAACCGATTTACTTTAGCAACTCTTTGGTATCACGAACGCTCAATGTTATGGTTGATTGCCCTATGGCGAAGACAAATAAACTTACTCCAAATTGACAACCCAAAGTTAAACACAGTCCATGAAAAGTAGACGTGAGCTCGCTGATGTGTTTTTCTTCAGTTATATTATATCTTCGTTATATCACGGTGACAGCTCCTTTTACTCGTGTGCAATTGGTTTCATATGTATTGGACTATGGCTATGTAATACCTTGCTGAAAGAAATTTCCATAGAATATATGCCACCAACAGAGAATCAACCTCGAACTTCTCGATTAAAAATATAAATCCTCAGCCGCTGTATCGTAATAAGGAAGAAAGAAGGAAAGAAAAGACGGGATTATGCAAGTTGCCTTTTTTTGTATATGAAACATGTTTTTTTTACTTTACTCGTTTTACTCATTTATTTATTGATTGAAAAATATAGGCACCGGCCCATATTATATAAACAAATTTACAGGACATTCCCAGACAGGATTTCACACTTTGATAATCATTTAAACTGAGACATTAATCTCGACAGAAAAGGAAGTTTATGTTGTTCAATTGGAAGTCTGCTGAAGCTAGATCAATGGCTCTGTTGGGCTGGATACTTATATAATAATAGAAGACATTGCTTTAAAAGTAAAGACTGTCTCCTTTTTCAAAGTGCTCTCACTGCTTACATTACCAAAAACTAAATTAATTATTCTTTTCGAAAACCTAGGACACCGGCTAATGATACAAACATTAACTGTAAAATTTCCTCAACAAAACAGAATCGTTTGCAATTTTTTAGACCTAGACTTTTAACATCATATGAAATTCGAAAAATTCAGCCTTTTCATTGTTCCACATAGATGAAAAAGGGATTATACAGCAAAGTCCGAGCGATGGATTTGGAACACGTACATTAGATGTAAAACACGATGATATCAGGTAAGAAATTAACACCAACTTTTACTTCTCATGTAACAATAACCCTAAAAAAGTCACTTTAACATCTATTTCGAAGTATTTTTAAAGTCTTCAACAAAATATATTTGCATAATACACATTTCTTTTTCTTTTATGATTACATGCAGTATCTATTTAATGTAAGTAGGCTTTATACTCGTAGCTGTCCCAAACAGTTGTTTAGTTTTAAATGAAGCTGAGGATAAGGCCTTTAAAAACTTGCAAAAAAGATACACTCGCATATTAACGCCGCTTTCTCTTTTTTCTACAATCTTTACTTACTCTTCAAAGATTAATTTCATTGGTTCATAAACATTTTACCTGACGTTTACAATTACTTTCAATAAAGAAGCGCCTACAATTTTGACGTCAGTGAAGAGGTTGAATACATCCAATGCTACGATAATTGTTTACTGTACAGGGTAAAAGCTGAAAAACAATTGGACGCAGTAAAGAATGAAGGACCGGCCCCTCAAGATGAGCAAAAAGCAACACTTCAACCGAAGGAAAACCCATATGCAAAAGCGGATGCAGGTAGATTCTTATCCCACTTTTTCTAACATGTGCCATAGTAGAATATTTCGCTGTCCACCGAGATTTTTGTTGCAACCAGTTTATACCCCGCAAAACGAACGTCCATGTGTCTGTCTCACTGTGTACAAAATACTAGTAATTTTGTGTTGCGAACTCCTTCTACAATTTTACTGCTATTGTATCAAAAGTTTCTTGATACATTATTCGTATACTGAAGTTGTACAAGACGCAGTTTTCAATCATCTACTTCTTATGATTCCAGGGTGATCTCTCCTTGAACTTAGAATTTTTTTGTTAAATTGCCTGTTTCTGTCAAAGCGCTGGCGGGGATATTAAGTCACATTCAGTGACAGCTCTAGTTTTGTATCTCGTAGGACCTGTTGATCCAATGTCAGGGTGATCTTTATCTACATTGTCTCAAAAAGGTATCCATCTTACCGTTTATGGTGATAAGAGTTTAAACTAGCATTTGAAGAGTTTGCTTGAAGTTTGTCCTAAATTAGTAGCACATCAACAATGTAGACTATTTTCTTAGTTTGCTAGTTTCCGACAAGTACTATGACTTAAAAGCAAACACTTGAAGGTTTTACGTAAAGTTCGATCATATATGATAACACTGATAAGAATGCCAACATTTTTTTGCTGTTAAAAATTGGCTGCTTGTAGAAATCAGATCCTACTAAAATAAATAGTTCCCGGCAGTTCCAGTTTTTTATTTTGTTTTGTTTTGTGTGTGTGTGTTTTTTTTTTTGATAATGAACTTTTGATACTTGCAAGCGCCGAATCCTAAAATTGCACTGTGTTTAATAAATATTAAAATGTGGCAACAGTCTTTAGATACCTTTGGCAGGTACTAGCTACTGTTTATCCAAGTTCTGAATATCGCAAAAGCGGTAATTCTAAGCCATAAAGTATTGTAACGGCACTTTTGAGGCGTAATCAGAGTCATGTGTTATTACCGTTGTCGATGGTGTGACATAGTTGCCTCTGGCTTTGTTGTGCTTCAAGTCCTAGCTCCAGTTTGCAAGACATAATGTTTGCCTGTTATGATGTGGTGGTAACCTACATGTTTCTCTCATACACAATAAGAAGATGCTGAGTTTCATTATATTGTAAACTTAATCTTTTTTTATGTCTTTATAACCTAAATGCATATACGTTAGCACTGATTGTGTACTTTTCTTGAATTAGTAAATACGGATCTTTCAAACACACATTTAGATTATTATGCATTTCAGAATAACATCTATTGTGTCCTTATGGATTCCCGAAAAATGGCAATTTATGATGCAACTGCTAAAGGGCAAGTTGTAGGTCGTACTATTCCTCTCATGTCTTATTTAGGATGGAAATTTGCCCTTAAGTGCATTTATTTTCCAAATGACCTGTTCAAAGTGCATTTCTTTCGTCACAGAAATCCATATCCTGTCCTTAAACGGGGACACTTTCTGTGGCAAATTATAACGAAAGGAAATTGCTATATGGAAAGAAGCAGAGGATTTCCACGGAGAACCTTTTAGCAGTCTAAACTAGGACGGCGAGAGTATGCCAAACGAAGACTGGTTCGATAGGTGTTACTCTAAATAGAAAAGTGATTTATACAATGGTACTTATTTGTTTATGCCATAAATTATCTAAATTAGGTTTAATTTACCTGTGAACATTGAAAACGTCCTTGAGATGAAAACCAAAGTACTAGTATATCTTGCAGATGGAGGGGGTCTTAAATCTATTTTCCCTACCCCTTCCGATTACACAGAGAGAGGGAGAGAGAGAGCGCGCGCGCGCTTTATGAGTCGGGAGGAAAATCGAAAATGGCGTTTAAAAGGGAGTTTTTTTAGGTTTTTATAATCTCATAAAATTTCAAAAATGATTAAATATGGCAATAGCTGGAAAACCATGAATATAGAAGAGGGGTATGTGTTATGGGGTCGTCGTCAAATAGGTACGATGACGCCATACGTTATTTTGTGAAAATAGACGGAATAACCGACGGCAAAGAAACCAACCGTTATGAAAAGCCAAATTTGGACCTCTCTTCCTGCATGTCAACATATTTTTGCAGATAAAATCTTTTTGTGGTATTTTAGGCCTTTAAGAAAAGATTAAATTCGGATAAAAAACTATAAAGGATCCTTTAATCTTTGTACTGTAAACTAAATAAAAATTTTCATTTCAATCTGCGTAGTGAAAAGGTCACAGAAAGCTCTTTTCGTCATAAAGAATTGCCATACGAGGGATGATCAGAAAGAACGTGGACCAGTGGCTGTAACGGAAAAAAAATAATTTGGTGTGTTTATTTTTTTTTAAAGTAACCCCCTTTGAATTCTATGCACTTATTGACTCTTGATTCCGTGTGCGAGCGCATCTCGTGACGTTGCCACCCAGCACTCACTCTGTAAGTCGTAAATGATCTCAAGTAATGTATTAAGCTTAGATGAAAATATTTCTTTACATTTAATACAAAGTAAATTAGTGTTTAGCGCAAATCAAAATACTGAAAGCACTGAATTTCTAAGAATCAAGCTTCTAAAAATCATGAGAATGATGATTGTATGGTGTTTAACGCCATTTTCAACATTATTTCAGTAATACAATGGCGGACAGTGCGCCTACCCATGCTTTCCTGGAATCTCTTTTACCAGTACTCTGCGCAAATTTCTTTCCAAACACTGGCTGCTTTCCTACACGATCATTGTCAAAACAATAGCGAGCGGTTGGAGAAGAATGAGTCCTGTCTCAGTGACCTATCATCAGTCCTCGGAAAAAAACTGGTGGGGCCAGGGATCGTAGCCTGGGATCGAACCTGGACAACATGTTCTCAAGTCCTGCACGCTACCGATTCAGCTACCGGGGCTCGGCAAAAATCATGAGAAACCACAGGGATATTTTTCAGATAAAACACATTTTCTTGGTGAAAGATGCTTTAAATGCACCCTATAAGCAACCTACAAGGCATGCATCGTTTTATATTTTTCATGAATTTGCCATAAAACGGAAGTGTTAAAACCAAAAACTAATCAAATATACTTTTGTATGTTTTATACAAGTTGCTGAGCATTTAACTATTATCTGGTTTAATTCTTAACTTGGGTTGAAAATGATCTAAGATATATTGGTATGTCTATTTCCATAGTCTTATATATTCGTTACAGTTAATACAAACCTTTTGGTTGAATCAAAGAACTGAAGTAACTGAAACTGTATTTACCATTAAATTTTGCAATAAAAACAAACAAAAACAAACAGAACAAAAATAAACAGACATTAATGTTTCAAAGTACAATATATTTTTATTCTATTTACTAAGAAGACATTGCATATATTAGCTACAGAGCCATCTCTTCTCAATGTATCATTTGAATTTTATCAGTCAATGAAATCATACTATAAATATTAAACTTGCCATGACACAGAACGAAAGGTTTAACCTTCAACCAAATCTTCCTTTTTAACCGAATGCGAAAAAAAAAGAATATCATAACTGCCCGAAATAAAAAAATATCTTATTATTCCAAGCTAATCATGCGATAAGCTCCACCTTTTAGACACATTATTTCAGGAATCCAGTGATTAACTAGATAAATATGTTTCCAAGATCAAGTTCAATCCCCCCTTTGGATTAGACGTTTTCAAAAGTCAGATATACTTGTTATATAGCTTATTTGTTCTTCGGTATTCAGTTACAGAGGGCCATAGTGACAAAGGGAATGAGAGCCCATAATTGCTTTGCAAACTCATCGTTGTCACCATCATTTTCATGCATGTAAGTCATATTTGTGACTGCTCGGTTTTGTTATTTAAACTAAGACTGCTGTTTTTAGCTCACCTGAGCACAAAGTGCTCATGGTGAGCTTTTGTGATCGCCAAATGTCCGTCGTGCGACGTGCGTCGTCCGTCGTCCACAATTTCTTTAAACAGCTCCTCATAAACCACTAGGCCAATCTTGATGGAACTTGGCTGGGATGTTCCTTGGGTGAAGCTCTACCAAAGTTGTTCAAGAGATTGAATTAGAGGCATAACTCTGGTTGCCATGGCAACCAAAAAGAAAAAAAATAGCAAAATCTTTGAAAATCTTCTTTTCTGAAACTAGAAGGTGTAGAGCTTTGATATTTGGTAAGTAGCATCTTCTAGTGGACCTCTATCAAGATTGTTCATATGATGCCCCTGGGGTCAAACTTGAAGTTGCAGAGCTTTGATATTTGGTATGTAGCATCTCCTAGTGGACTTCTACCAAGATTGTTCGTATGATGCCCCTGGGGTCAAAACTGGCCCCGCTCTGGGAGTCACAAGTTTGAAACATAGGAACAAAGAAGGAAAACTTTAAAACTCTTCTTCTCTGAAACTATAAGGTGCAGAGCTTTGATATTTGGTATGTAGCATCTCCTAGTAGACTTTTACCAAGATTGTTCATATGACACCCCTGGGGTCAAAACTGGCCTCGCCCTGGGGGTCACAAGTTTGAAACATCGAAACAAAGAAGGACAACTTTAAAACTCTTGTGACATAATGCGTCTAATGTCTCGATCGTATGGTGGATTTTAGTACGTCAAATATAACAGAAACACGAATCTGCCGTTCTATGTGTTTATTAATTACGACACAAGTAAACTACTCAAACACGATATTCAAACATGAGTCAGTTAATCAGTAAAACTCTTCTTAGTTATTAAAATCAACTGTTCTCTCATTCCAGATCTTATCACTTCATTTAGATGGTAGCACATTCTGTCCTGATCTTAACATTCTCTCTACAGAGATCTTAATTAACTCTCTGTCCTCACATCTCTCCCCCAGATCAAGCATCCTACACCACACATATAGGAAGTCAAAACACTCCCACTATCAATATCAATATTCATATTGCCAACCAGGCAAATAAGGCATCAATATCCAAAATCTGAGAAAATTAGATTCTCGAAAAACACGCCTCCTCAATCAGTCTTGAGTTCTTGCTATCCAAGTTTTAACCCATAATGTTACATATCTCCCTTTCTCAAGATATTTGTCTACCTAGACATAATATCAGACAAAACAGTAACATTATGATGTTTTCTTCCAATGGTCGAAATGATTTCTACTACGATGAAATATGAGAAAAGACCATACAAGTACCTCACAATACTTAATGTTGATTACTTCAGAAAAAAAAATCATCATCAGAAACCTCTACTCTTGAACAAAGTACTATTAATCATTCACTTCCAGATTAATTTACTAGTTCCTAGTAGACTTCGTCAAAGGCTGCGAGGGCAAATTGTTAAAGCTCCTTATTCCCAAGGACAAAACTGCTTTAAGAAAGCCATGAGATTAAATCAACTATCTTCAACAAGAACGATTCAGAGCCTCATCGAAAAAAATACCCAAGCCTTTATGACTACTGTTAAGGCTTCCTATGTTAAAGGAAAAATACTGCCTTAACAATAAAAACATGAGATATCATTAATCCTTTTCCCCAGATTAATCTGCTATCTCATCGAATAAAACCTTTATGGTCGTCAAGCTCCTTATGTTAAAGGTATATACTGCTTTAACCATAAAACTATAAGGTATAAACAACATTTTAAATCACAATGCACAATACGATAAAAGTCTAGAACCTAAACTTTCTTCTGAACCAAAAAAGTCTATTGTGTGGTTCTCTTTTGGCAGCACTGCCCCTGGTTCGTCGACTACTTTGGAGGTGACACGACTCCGGTCCTCAAATGCAGCACTACGGCATTCCTAATTTTACGTAGCTCCAAGTCAAATGAACCATGTTTTCCTTGTTGAACCTTGCAATTTTCCAGCCAGCTATACATCTCATTTTTTCTCTATACTTGACAAGTATGATAGCTACTATTACAAATGTACTACAATAACACTCATTAATGAAATTCCCATTAGCTCATTTATTGTTAAAGTGTCCTGGTATTTGTCAATCTTCAACTCGGCAATAGATTTCTCTGGTAGTATTTTTGCTTCAAAATCATAAGATTAACTTTGTAATCAATTCACGTGTTTTGTTTAGAAAGTCATTTTCTTCTAAATGTTTGCTCAGGGTAATATCATAAATCATATTCTTTTTGTGATCCTGTGATCAGAGTAATCAGACTCCAGATTAACTTCTCCTATGGGTCGCCTTATTGATATTCTGCAAATAATTGTTTTCCTTTTGATGACAAAGAAAAGTCAATTGAATAGGAATCCTTGTAAATTCCATCCTGGCTTTTGGATCAGTTTCTTGAATAAAACAGAAATATGATATTTAGATTGATCATTTCGGAACGTCGTTCTGTATCTACTAGTATTTTCTTTACAATCAACATACGTGCATAGGTAGTGCCAAAAAATAGATTGGATTTCTGTCTCGCAGTACTTTATGAGTGGACTGATATATTGGCTAGATGTTTTGTTGCTCATTAGCATAAATTTGTCTTCTCAGAAATTTATGGCTAATTTGGCTTCTCGACCTTTAAAGAGATGCAGATATTTCAGTTAGAATGATTCAGAGAAATTTCTAAGTCAACAGCACTCACACTTCAACTCTAACATTTTACTTTGCAACCTAACGGTACAATATAATATTCAACATTTCACAGTTTCGTCCTTCTACCTCTGTGAAATAAAACCTATAGCAACATTAAACAATGTTTTCCCTTAATACCTACACTAGATTTACGAAACCTTTATCTGGGCACCTACATGTAGGTGCTACTTCCTTTTACGCGAAAAAACAATATTACGTTTCAAGTCCCAATTTCAATTTTTTGTTAATGAAAAAGACTGATTAGATGACATATAAAACCAAAATATATGTCTTACTGGTCACTTTTGATCCATCATTTTGTCTCATCATTTCTCTTCAAGGACTAAGAGTCACCAACTGTCAATTGGCAGTCTTAAGAGTTTTCCGATACTGGAATGTGTTTCAGGATACTCTCTTCATAACTTTCCTTTCCAATAATCTTTGTTTCAGCATATACAAGGGAATATTACTATCGGAATCTGATTCGGCTATCCGATATCCATCTAATCTTTAACCTATTTCCCCAATGAAACTCTTTTCCGACTGTTCCTCACTATAGTCCGGCATGAATCCAAGATGACCGTGCAATAGCGTCTATAGAAAATATTTTTGCTGAAATAAGTAGGTATTGGTATCCTGATTTGAAATCTGGATGATGCCAGATTGGCATCATTGGGCAATTCAAGATGGCCGCCAAAATCCAAGATGGCCGACAAAATAAGGGTTTTTGTCATAGATCTTCTAATATATATAAAAGAAGTCATTTAAACTTGAGAAAAAGCTTAGCTAAGATTTTTCATCAATATGCAATAAAAGCTGATTAAAAAAAAAAATCAAAATGGCCGCCAAAATCCAAGATAGCAGCCAAAAGCAGGTAAAATGAGATGCAGTAAAAGCAAAAATGAATGAAAATTGCAGTTAACTTTTCCATTGATTTCAGTAGACCCATTGCTACAGTAGAAAACTATGCCTCAACAAAAAAACTGAAATTCAACAAAAAAAAAAAAAAAGAGACAAATGGCTAACTAAACCCAAAATGGCTGACAAAAATTTGGATTTAAAGAGAATTTACCGGTACATTCAATTTCTACAGTGAACATGTAAGAAATTAAAAGATTTTACATCTGTTATCAACTATCCAGTTTCCCTGTGTAAGCCTGACAAATAAACACAACGCTACAAAGCCAAATCATTGTTTTCCTGAATGTTCATGTAGCCGGGTATAGGTATTTAATGATATATCGTGCGGCCGTATCGACATGTGGTTCGATACTCAGTTGGTTAGAGTGCAGATACGGTATTTCTGAGACCCTGGGTTCGAATCCCGGTCAAGCCGCGATATTTTTCACCACCTGTAGCCGGATGCACTGCGGGGAATCACGTGACAATGGTGGACGTTTGAAGAAATTCCCTCGCTTAAGGTAAAAAAATCTTCAATAATTCTGTCAATACGTGACCGATTGGACTTTGGTTTGAAGCAGAGAAGGCGGAAAAACGCAAGGGACTTGCTGGATTTGGTAGATCTTTTAAACAACACCTGATAAAAAGTTATTGATGAGCAAACAAATTTTTACCCTGGATATTGTTTACGTCGAAATTAAATAAAACACACAAACAGGCCACTATTCTCGTTTTAGTGCATTTATTGTGTTCCCGTATGCATAGAATGTGGAGAGCAAGAATGAAAAGTCTTGTCACTATCAATATTCTTTATTAGAATACGATTTTCTAAGTAAACAACGTTATTTTCAAAAATGATATAGTTCACGAAAAGAATTTTTTTTTTAATGATAACGTTCACGTCATAAGTAGCATTTCATAATAAAATAGTTCTATCATGAATACTGGTGTGATTTAAAAGAAGAGAGAGTAAATCAAATATGCATATAACTTGCAGAGTCATATAACATTCAGAATTGATTTAGATAACCAGATAAAAATCATGTCCTGTGTACAAAATTTAACTAGACTTTATGCTAGATTTATGTATTGTTTGCAATAATTCTTTATCAACAGTATGAATATCTGAAATACTAATAGAGAAAAGAACTAATATTTCGTTTTGTTCTTTATACAAAAATTAAAAGCATATCTATCAAATTTGTTTTGCGAATATAGAAAAACATTGCAGACAAAGGAGAAAATACTGGTTACGACTGGTTACCAGTATTTTTCACTTTTGCGCGAATTTTTTAAAAGGCATTTTCCCACGATTCTTTCACAGGTTTTCTTTCTCAATGTCAGATGATTTCAGGTTTTGTTTCAGAAAGTGTGGGTTATAATCAGATATACTGAGTACACATTATGAATAAATACGGTAATACTTCCCTTGTTTCACTCGTTGAGCAGATTAATTTGTAATTTAAAATTTCCTGCAACATACAAAATAAATCTTATTGAAATTTAAACATATAGTAATAAATAACCAATAAAACAAATATTTATAGTAATTTACTCATATTTTAGTTGAAACTTTCTGGCGAGGAAATTCTCCGATGGCGTGCCGAAAGTACGTAATCTCCCGATCTTAGTGTGTAAAGAAAGGCAAATTTCACAATGATTATGATAAATTACGCATTGAGATTGAACCACGTAGAAATACAGCAAACCGGTATTTACACAATCATGATAAATTTTTGTCCTTTTCAATCGATATATTATTGCTCTGGCGAGCAAAGTTTCATATCTCATACCTGTGTCATAACAGTTTTCTCCCTTTGTTATTTATCTCAATTTCAACGGCAAATATCTTGCCAAGTAAGATTTTTCTATTGATGAAACATTAATATGTTATGTAAAATGCATATGTCAATATATTCTACTAGTTAATATATTATTTTCACTGCTATGGAACAGCTGTGGCGTGCAAAAACTCCCATGGAGTATCCATGGCGTATAAATTCTCCATAGCATAATCTAGTAGAAATCATTACTAAATAAGAATACAATTTGTACATGCTTTCAACAGCTACATACGACACATAACACATTTAAATATGTCTAAAATCAAGATAATTTCAAAATTCTAAGTATGCATTAGCATGATATTCAAGACAACATGACGCAACTAAGATGATGAAATATGTATATTCTGTATTCTACTTAATATGACGTGAACGTTATCATAGAAATTTCCTGATGTGAACTATATCATTTTAGAAAATAACAATGCTTACCTAGAAAATCGTATTCAAATAGAAAAAATATTGATAGTGACAAGACTTTTTATTCATGCTCTTCAAATTTTATGCATACGGGAACACAATAAGCACTAAAAGAAGAAATGTGGCATGTTTGTGTGTTATATTTATTTTTGACGTGAACGTTATCCAAGCTAAAAATCTGTTTGCTCGTCAATAACTTATTTACTAGGTGTTCTTTTAAAGATCTACAACATCCAGCAAACCCCCGGCGTTTTTCCGCCATCTCTGCTTCAAACCAAATTCCAATCTGTCACGTATTAACGGAATTATTGAAGATTTTCTTATCTGAAGCGGGGGACATTCTTTAAATGTACGCCATTGTTGTTGTTGTTGTTGTGTCATGTGATTCCCCTCGGTGGCCTGGTACAGGTACTTGGTGATATTACTGATATATCACTAAATACCTGTATCCGGCTACATATACTCCCTCCCATAACAACTGTAAGATACATTTGCTCTTTGGATGCAGATGTTCAGTTGAGAAATTTAAGGTGTACTAAAAGTGTTCTTTTTCAATATGATTATGTCCCTTTGGGATACATCAAATAGATGATGTTGTTATATCATGTTCAAGGATTTATATACTTTAATTTCACATTTTTCAAGACCATGTGAGAGAAATTTAGAAACGGTATGAGTGTAATATGTGTCCATTTTATGGAAAAATCATTTTAGCCGCCATCTTGGACGCCATCTTGTTTCTAGCAAGTTGCCCAAGGATGCCAGACTGGCATCACTTGGTTTTGTAATGTACTATGTATCCTCTTTCAAAAAATGCAAAAACATCTTCTATAGACGCTATTGCATGCTTTGGGTGATATTCCACGTTTCCATGCCGGACTACTACAACCGAACATTGATTCTAATCACATGCCTTATCAATTACTACTTTGCTCCGCTGTGGTACTTTTAGCGGCGTCCTGAAATTTTTGCTGAACTCTCTTTCCTAATCTTTTTTTTTGTACAATTTGAATGTCACCCCATCAACAGAAAATCTAATTATCAGCAATTCAATCAAGGATGTTTAAATCCCTGAACAAATAAATTTAATACCCTGTCTGCAAATACATGACAATTTTCCCTTTTTCCTTGTATGATTTATGGCAACCAAATTTAAAGCATATAATTTTTATGTAATCTGCTTCTAACACAAATTGAGAACTTAACGTGGCTTTTACCTGTTCCTACTGAAAATTTTAATTCGACCCAAAAAGAGCTGCAAAACATCGGCAACCATTCCTATAAATTTCTGTAGTTGTTATTATATTTCTTCCTGTTTGCTTTCATTGCAACCTAACCAACATAGCATATTTTTCAATTGCCCTACTATGAAAAACATGAAAATCGTTCTTGAATTATATCTTTAAAATCTCTTAAATTTTCAAAAGCAGTATAAAAATCAGGCTGACCGGTAATTTTATTTTGTATTGCAAGTTTCAATCAAAGAAAATGATGTTTACTCACAGTTCCCGTTTACCACAAAAATAGTTGACACAATAACACTGTTTCTTTTTTCCTGTTTTGTCACTTCGTGAAAATAAATGGTTGTCAGACCAACATTACTAGAACACAGACAGCTTCGCCACGTAAGGATTCTTGGGTTTCTCAGGAATTGTCCCATTTTCAGCATGTGCATATCTTGCACAGTCTTCGAACAAATTATTGAATACTTTCCTAGATAAAACGTTCAGAGAAAATCCACATAATTTTGGCTTCGGTTGTTGGGTCGTGAGCCCCGGCTTCGGGTCAACACTTCGGCTTCACTAGCGACAGAACAAAGATGTACCAATGTTAATCGAACACTGAGCGGCAGCATATTTGTCCATGACTTAAGAAACTTCGGCAAAAGGAACAGGCAATGCAAGTCACCTTAATGTTTTTGAATGACGAGTCTAAACTGTTTGTCGGCTCTTATTTGTCCGTTTGTTTCTCAGTGTCCCAATTTTCTGTCACCGGAATTTCAAAAGTACTTTTTGACGGAGGGGTTTTCTTCTCCATCTGTGCTTATTGTATTAAAATCCAATTTTTTTAGAGTGCACCGAAAACGATAACCTAAGAGTCCCCTGTTCGTTACTTGGTGGATCACCAATCCTGGTCACGGCACCAAAAAAAAATGTGTGACCATGTGACATAATGCGTCTAATGTCTCGATCGTATAGTGGATTTTAGTACGTCAAATATAACATAACCACGAATCTGCCGTTCTACGTGTTTATTAATTACGACACGAGTAAACTACTCAAACATGATATTCAAACATGATATTCAAACATGAGTCAGTTACTCAGTAAAACTCTTCTTAGTTATTAAAACCAATTGTTCTCTCATTCCAGATCTTATCACTTCATTTAGATGGTAACACATTCTGTCCTGATCTTAACCTTCTCTCTACAGAGATCTTAATTAACTCTCTGTCCTCACATCTCTCCCCCAGATCAAGCATCCTACACCACACATATAGGAAGTCAAAACACTCCCACTATCAATATCAATATTCATATTGCCAACCAGGCAAATAAGGCATCAATAGCCAAAATCTGAGAAAATTAGATTCTCGAAAAACAGGCCTCCTCAGTCAGTCTTGAGTTCTTGCTATCCGAGTTTTAGCCCATAATGTTACACTCTTTTTCTCTGATACCATCTGATATTTTGTATGTAGCATCTTCCAGTAGACATCTACCAAGTTTGTTCATATGATGCCCATGGAGCTGAAGCTGGCCCCTCCCTGGGGGGGTCACAAGTTTGAAACATAGGAACAAAGAAGGAAAACTTCATTTTTTTTTCTAAAACTAGTAGGTGCAGAGCTTTGATATTGGTATGTAACATCTCCTAGTGGACCTATACCAAGATTGTTCATATGATACCCCTGGGGCCAAAACTGGCCCCACCCCAGGGATCACAAGTTTGAAACATAGGAACAAAGAAGGAAAACTTTAACACTATTCTCCTCTTAAAGTAGAAGGTGCAGAGCTTAGATATTTGGTATGTAGCACCTTCTAGTGGACCTCTACCAAGTTTGTTCATATGATGCCCTTGGGTCAAAACTGGCCCCGCTCTGGGAGTCACAAGTTTGAAACATAGGAACAAAGAAGGAAAACTATAAAATTCTTCTTCTCTGAAACTATAGGGTGCAGAGCTTTGATATTTGGTATGTAGCATCTCCTAGTGGACCTCTAACAAGATTGTTCATATGATGCCCCTGGGGTGAAAACTGGCCCCTCCCTGGGGGTCACAATTTTGAAACATCGGAACAAAGAAGGACAACTTTAAAACTCTTCTTCTCTGAAACTAGAAGGTGCAGAACTTTGATATTTGGTATGTAGCATCTCCTAGTGGACTTCTACCAAGATTGTTCATATGATGCCCCTTGGGTCAAAACTGGCCCCTCCCCGGGGGTCACAAGTTTGAAACATAGGAACAAAGACGGAAATCAGAATTATTTGGCCTTGAACTTTGATATTTGGTATTTATCTTCATTATAGACCTTTACTGCTTAGTACTCAGGTGAGCGATATAGGACCATCATGGTCCTCTTGTTTCCATTGTTATCTTTTTAGAAGTATGTCAGGATAACTCTTACGCGCCATGAAATTTAAACGCATTATGGCACGATTATGAAATGAGGCTAGGTACATGTAAAAATATTGCAAATGAGATGCTATTTATATACAACTCAAGTCAAAAGATAGGCGATAGAGAGCCCTGACTTTTTTCCATCATTTTATCTATTTTTGACCTTTCCCCGCCCCCCCCCCCCCCTTTTATGTTACCAATGAAATGAAGGTCATTATGTTTGTTTTAATGTACTTCTATTTTTTTTTCCATTATAATGTTTTTTGTTGAAAGGGTTATGCAAATTATTATCTTTCAAATGTTCTGCAGCTCTTCTATTGTCCAGATTATTTTGATCTAACAACATATGAATGAATGAATGAATGAATGTTGGTTTATTTCGCATCGACAGCTTTGGTCATTTAGCGCGCATATATGTATTAAGTGATGATGAAACTGAATTTTTTTTTCAGCTAAAAAGATTTGGGGAAAAAAATGATAGCAATAAAAAAGGAGTTGACCTATGTAACAACATATCTATAGCTCCTTGTTTTATGGGCGCATAGTTTCAAGGCTATGTATTCAAATAGTTATTGCCCAACTAGTGTGTATGTAGTTTGTGGCCTGATCGTTGCGGGTTTGATACCAGATTGAGAGAAATAAAGAAATAAATTGTCTTGGATGTTTTCATCTCATATGCATGTGATAAAAGCAGTCAATGACCTGAAAAGAAAATTGTGCCAGTACTGGTGTGAGAATGCCAGGAAACACATGCGTAGGTGCACTGACCACCGTGATTATGACCTAAGCTGTTTAAATGAGATTACACTCCAACAAACAAACAAAACTAACTAACAAATCACTTACTCGTTTACATTGTATTTTAGTGATTTGTTATCAGTATAAATACAAAGTTTGCTTTACATCTATGTTTGATGCTGTACACATTCAAGAAAGACAAAATTTTTATTGATATTTTTGCTGGCCAGTATTTACCGTGCTTGATATGCAGTGAGTCTTCTTATTTCTTATATGAACAAAATGTCTATTCATGGGTTTTGTTTTTCTCTCTTTTTCTATCACACATGTATATGAAGGAACCTGTTATTTTCCAAATGGAAATACCTACCACAAAATACTTCGACTGTTCGAATCTTCTACTTATTTGATCCTTGCATAATTGTGTAACTGGGGATGAACATATGAAAACTTTATCTGTTTAGTATCAAAATCATGGACTTGTTGTTATATCCAGGATTTTGTTTCCCACATTACAAATGATAGGTTGCATTTTATTTCACTATTACATTTATGTGATGTACCAATAATTGCTCATCTGTAGGAAGAGATGATCAGTGATCTCATGGAGTAGTTCCCTCTTTCTAACATGCTTTCTCATTCACAAATTCTATGCTCTGTACTTCGACAAAAGTAAAATCTGGTTTTTCAAAATACTACCTTGTAATCATTATGAGAAAAACAAACCCAGAGTGATTGAAAAACAGAAACTTTATTAATTTTAAAGATACATGTATTTACGGGATAATCTCTCAGGTAACAGACTTGCAACACACACACACACATCCCCCAATACAAATATGCCTAAAATGATACACATAGAAGATATACAGAAAAAGCAGTAAAGTAACATAAAAACTAACATAACATGAATTTAGTGCGTTTTTTAAGTAAACCAATTCAAAATTTCAAATATTTCATTGTATGAATTACATATTCAAAAAACATTAACTTTCGTTAGAAGCACAGAATTTAGCTTGTAGTACACGGATATCATGGATACTCAAACGACATTAAAGGTTTTGTTGAAAAGAACACCAACATTGCTGAAGTAAGAATTAAAAATTGTGATATAATTATGTAAAAAATGAGAAAAAATGGGTATGATACTAGATAACTCAAAAACTGTTCACTGCAGGAGATTATCAGCATAATTTTACCATGACCATTTAAAATACTGTAGTATACAAGAGCAAAATACTATCGAAATCGAAATCAATTACTTGTAAAACACCATTCCCGCGCGAACCTGAAATTTGGCATAATCATTCTAGCAAGAATTTTCTACTTCATGTATTAAGTCAGGTCTACTTAAAATGCACCGTGAAACTGATACTACCGGTCGGAGGACCGATCACTCGCGATAGTTACTTCCTCGAAACCTTAGTAGTATCGTATCACTTTGGAGGTAGTTTCAAAAGATTAGCCACCATGTGTATCATACGATAGATCTATACAAAAACCTCTAATTATTGTGAGACTTTCACCGCTGAGCACTGTGTCACGATGTCTATGTTGGAGAGCAATCACACATTAAATTGACCGTTCAGAATTTTCTCAAACACTCCACATCTTTCCTGTGCTTTTTCGCTTCACTTTCATCACCTGCGTCAAGGGCTGAATTGTTTACCTCTCCTAATGTAGATAAGTATACAGGTATTAGTAAAGGCTCTTCGAAATTGGGCAGAATCCTGTCCGTATTTTGTAGGCGTAGCTATGCTGCCTTTTGATCTACATCTTGGTACTGAAATAATGCAATGAATATATGGTAATTTACGATTTGTTAACAATATATATGACAAATGTTCTCGCGCATCTTACTGTTCATTTATTTTTGTGGTGGATATTGAATCAAAAATGCACCTTTGTATTTTTAACATAATGATAATACTATTGGTACACTGAAACAAGAAATTCATTTTTTTCTGGTAGTATTGATGAAGATAAAAAATGGATCTTTGAACTGTCACCGTGAAATAATTAAAATGCTGCTGACACAGAGTTACACACCAAACAAGGAAACAAAGGCAAGAAATTTAAAGATGTGAAAGTATATACGTAGCTGTTTCCACTTGAAGATTATTGTTTGAAAAGGAGAAATCGCTCCTACTGAGCAATTTCTCCTTTTCCCACTAAATCTGCTGAGCTTTTATCCTATTTTTACTTGAAAAAAAAATAAGAAATTCGACAGTGACCTTCAACTTTGTTTTTGACGAAATATGCACGAAAAGGTGCTTTTTTTTTCTCTTCATATTGTTTAGAACCGTTAATACTATAAGTGTGTAAATTTTAAGAAAAATCTGTAAGAAAGTATGCATTTATTTAAGATTAAGCTTAAATTCGGTCATATTCGGTCAAATCATCTCCCGTTTTAACTTAGTGGTCTATCTATAACATGCATATTTGTACATTTACCATGCTCATAACCAGGCTTTTTTACATTTTCTGGGCAAAAACATGAATTTGCATTAAAATGATGTACATCTGCAAATTTTTCCTGTCATTTTCCTGCTTAAGGACGTTTATGACAAATTCTTCCAACGGACAGATTTTTTTAAAACTTTGCACATACAAAGCTCATCATGTCTCTTGTAGATTACAATGAAAAAAAGGGGGGTCCCCGTGCTCGTTTCCGAGAAATTCACTTTTGAAAAAAGGTATATACAGTTCCAAAAATTTAGCATATACTGGATTTAATACACTTTCCTTTAATAGTCAATTAAACAGGAAAATTACCAGAAGAATATACAAATATACATCACTTTAAAGAAATATAATTCAGTTTTGCACAAAAAACAAGAAAAAACCTGGTTCTGAGCATGGTAAATGTACCAATATGCATCATATATACAGACCGTTGAGTTAAAAAGGGAGATAATTTGACCGGATTAAGGGATAATCTTTCTTAAAAACGTACTTTCTAACGGACAGATTTTTTTTGAAATTTCCACAATCATAGTACTTATAAATTTTGACAATAAGAAAAAATAAAAATGGCACCAACCCGTGCTTCTTTCCCCAGGAAACAGGAATGAAGGTCACGTTGGAAGTTAATTTTTTCCAAGGAAAACTATATAATAGAAACTCAGCAGACATAGAGGGGAAGAAGAAATTGATCATGCTCATTAAAAGTGATTTCTCCTTTTCCAACATTAATTTTGGATCCTATACTCCTTCAAAAAATTAACATATATACCTCAAATTCGTATCAAACCCTTCATTGTCTACATGTAGTTCTTTTATTATAAATTTGTATAAATGATTATGGCCATACGGCTCATAGAAATACCAAAAAAAGAAATGTCTGTGGAAAAAAATGAGATAAAAGCTCGGCAGACATGATGGAAAAAGGAAAAATTATTCAGTAGAAGAAATTTCTCCTTTTCCCATAGTATTTTTCAAAAGGAAATAGCTATACTTCAAGAAATAGGTATACTTCAACAGCTTCAATTTTCTGCCTGTTTCATTGTGTAACTGGACTTTTTTTCCAGCTAGTTCTTTACCAGTCATATCATCCTTACACTGGCAGGCCAGTTTTGATGCTAATACCTTATTCCTGAAAGGATAGCATGACAACTGGCCTGCCATCGGCAGGAAAACGTCAGAAGCTGTATCGTTTTCCCTGTTGGATGGCTAACAATTTCCTTTTTCCACGACAAATAAGCGTTCGTTTTGATGAAAACTTCCCCATTTTATTTCGACCATAGAATACCATGGCTGGTGCAACCGTACTAGTACCATCCGTAGAATGTTCTACTTGTAAAGGTGCACCGTCGGTCCGCTTTACTGTTGCGCCATTTGAGTGAAAAAATATGCAATAGCGCTAATAGTTTTACTATCTGTGAGAAATACACACGGGCAGTATGAATGCGCGTGAACATTTATACCAAACGTCATTAACTGACTATAAAAGGAAGACGGCGTAAATCCTATATAAGTTGAATTTTGAAACTGTATATACCTTTTATAAATTGCTCAGAAACGAGTCCAATTACTGATTTAGCTGTTTCTGATTACACTCTAGCAGATGACAGAACTGAAGTCTTTGTACTGTAATAAACTAGCACTTCCTTCCTCTTGTAATGTTTCCAAAAGTTATTATCCAGGTAAAAAACTGAAAAGCTGTTGATAAAGAAATCGGCTGTATTTCTTATGACCAGCTCTTTCTCCTTTTATCACAATGTTTCATAAGCTAATTGCTCTGTGACCTTCTTTTCCCACTGTTTTCTCAAGCTGTTTGTTAAAATCGGAATTGGGTTGTAATGGGTTGGTAATGGGCAAAGAAGAGGATGCTTGTATTAGAAACCATTGTGGGAAAAGGAAAAATGACTGATAACTAGCACTTTCCTTTTTCACATAATGTTTGAAGAATTCATTACTCAGGCAAACTGAAAGAGCATTTTTATCTTTTTACCTTTAATTGCCTTTGATTGAGTTAGATTCTGAAAGAGTGGAGATATTCTGTATGTTTTCCAGACCAATAATTCAGATAATTGCAACATGAAAGACAAAAACAAAGCTACATTTAGTTATTAACTCTGTGACAAGTGACCCACCATTGCCAAGTGGCAAAGAATATTTGCCGATTGTAATAATAAAGTACATGTAATTGAAATGTATTCATGATTACAGGCATTTTTACTATGTAATCGATTACATTAAATATGATCACGAAAACTCTCGATTACAGATTACATTGCAATTACTCAGATTTTGTAATCGATTACATGTAATTACGATTACAGATTACAATGACCCCAGGTCTGCTGTCCTCAAGTCCTGTACGCTACCGACTGAGCTACCGGGGCTAGACACAAATAACCTAGACGCTTTGGCTTAGCTAGTGCAAGTTATAACTCTTACATTTGATAATGTAGTACATTTAACTCGTACTCCCTAAACATTTCATAATATTATCAGTCTGCTAATACAGTTCATCTTATACCTGGTTTATATATACCATGCATATTTGTACATTTATTATGCTCAAAACCAGGCTTTCATATACCGGTATATTTTTTTGTGCAAAACTAAATGAGTTTAATTAAAATAGAGTAAATTTGTATAGTCTTCCAATACTTTTTTTCTGATAAACTGACTGTTTATGGTGTGTTAATTCAATAACAAGCTGGATTTTGGAACATTATATGCGTTTTTTCAAAGGCAAATTTTTCAGGAACGAGCACTGTGACCCATATCTTTTTTCATATAATATCCTAGAGATATGATGAGCTTTGTATGTGCAAAGTTTACAAAAATCTGTCTGATAGAAAAAAAAAACATGTATTATACATCGTTAATATAAAGCTAAAAAAAAACATTCATAGATAAAATATCTGAAAAGGAATGTCCTGATGCTGAAAATAGCTTGTTTACTTCACTGAGTTTTAGGACAACCCTCAAATTTCATTCATATCACATCCACGTATGTCCTGAGTTTCACCAGTACTAGACAAGGGCGCTGAAAAGTCTTGCCGAAGGACACTCTCTTGAAATATCCAGTGCTTCGAGTAAGGATGGATCCCCGAACTTCCAAGCTACGACCTCTACACTCTACACCAAGTCAAATATTTGAAGAGTTTGCGAATTAAAGCTTATGTTTTCATCCATTTCTTTATGAAAAACTGTTACTTTTGAACGTGAAAAAGTCCATCATTCTGTCTACAATCCTGTCTTTATAGCCTGTCGTTAAGCGTTTCACCACCAATTTATAGGAAAATAAATTTGTGTATTATTTCAAAACTGCTGACAAGTATCAGCATCACTTTAAAGTTTTCAACTGGTAATTTAGAACGTGCGGTCTGACACTGATCTACTCTGTTCGACACGGCAAGATTTCTTCATCGGAAAGAATTTGTAACTCGCAATAGTAGCGGTTTTGTTAATGTGGTGATAATAAGCAATGCAGTTAGGCACAGGCATACTTAAAAACGTAGATCAAGTAAATAGGTAGGCTCTAAATTTCAAATAAATCGTTTTGGCGTTAAACCATATAAAAAACGACAATTTTGAAGATTTTTTCACATGAAAGCATTTGCAGACGAAAATTTTGCAAGTGGTATAACTGAAATGGCGTTCTTTGACAGCGTCAAAATCATTACAAAGTAAAATATGGTGGTTACCAGCATTTTCTACTTTTCCCACACTGTTTCTTTAAAGCCTCTACGTCAGGGTCGTTAAAATTTGGGTTGTAAAGGGATAGAGACTAAGTGTATGTTTGGAATTGGTCGTTGGCTAACAAAATATAAGTTGTAATTAAAATACCACTTTTCAAAATGACCCATATTGAGATCATATCCTGTGTTTTCTATCTGTGTCGTATAGAGGTATCTTTTAAGTAAGCTGAGATTCCAGTCTGTCTAACTTTGCTGTAATCGTTTTTTTTTTTTTAATCAAGTTTTTAAAAATCTCTTCGTTAGAATCAGACTTCCTCACCTCAAATACTGTTCAAACTGTAAACGATTGAAAATAAGGCGAGGAATTTGTCCCTCTGGATAAACAATCAATTTGAAATGCATAATGAACACCATGTTGCCTAATCACCTTCTAATGAACAGGATACAAATCTAACGGGATACCACATAAGCCAAAAGCTAAAAAAATATTTATTCGCATTTGAGAAAAAACTTCAAATAGAGAAAATGACTGTTTTTGACTTTTTGTCAACAGGATAAGATGAAATAAGATGATTGATGAAAATAACGATTATTTTATGGATAGAGGGAAGATGGCCACGACCTACCCTATTTTATATACGTTGCCAATACAGTTTAAACACTGAAAATAAATGTCTTCATGAATAAAAATCTGTCAAAGAATTTTCATTAGATGACAACCTTTTGACTGATTTATTTGCACGCAGTAAAAGAGCAAACGATCCCCGAACGAGACGTGATTCAAGAAAGACTAGGCTAACGACGGGAAAATGGGCTTTCTTTACAACATTCTTTTACGTGCATGATAGTTTTAATATTCCATTATCAAGTCATGTCAAGCGTCGTGTATTTAAGAAATAATCTTCTTTCTATCGTGGTTTATCGTTCAATAAACCACGGGTGAGAGTTATGAGGCACAACAAATATTTTACGAGGGCGTTAGCGGAAGTGGTTTCTTCATTGCGCCTCGTAACTGACAACTCACTCTTTATAGAATGACGCAGATTTTACAGCGTTTTCGGTGCACTGTGTTTATAGAGCCGAATTCACTTGTCATTTTAGAATTAGTTTTAGTTGAAATTTCCGTTTCTAGGCGAGAAATTAGATTGGTTAATTATCCCCCGTCGAAGGCGGAGGAATATAGTTTTAGCGTCCTTCCGTCTGTCCGTCCGTCCGTCCGTGTGTCCGTCCCGGTGAATACTCCAATACCATTGGAATGAATTTGGTGAAACTTTATACATGTGTACAATAACCCATTCTGCCGAGACACTTTTTTTATTCGGTGCTAAATGGCCGATTGGGAGCGATTTTAATTTACGCAGTCGAGCACACTTTTGATGTTTTGAGTCTTATCTTGAAAACTATACAGAGTTTTTACATTGTACGTGTCACATCTATCAACCAAGATTACGATATGCAGGAAAAAAAGTTTAACCCAGATTGACCTTGCAGCACCACAATTATATACCCTGTTTTTAGCTCACCTGAGCACATAGTGCTCAGGGTGAGCTATTGTGATCGATCGTTGTCCGGCGTCCGTCCGTCCGTCCGTGTGTCCGTCCGTCCGTCCGTCCGTGAACAATTACTTAAAAATTCTTCTCCTCTGAAACCGCCCAACAGATTTCAGTGAAACTTCACAGAAATGATCCTTAGGTGATGCACTTTCAAAATACTTCAAAGATTTGAATTCCATGGAGAACTCTGGTTGCCATGGCAACCGAGAGAAAAAACTTTAAAAATCTTCTTGTCCCAAACCGTAAGGGCTAGAGCTCTCATATTTTGCATGTAGCATCATCTAGTGACCCTCTACCAAAATACTTCAAATTATGGCCCTAGTGTTGAAAATGGCCCTATGTTGTGGGTTCTTGGATTTCACATGGAGATAAAGAAGGAAATCTTTAAAAATTTTCTTGTCCCAAACCATAAAGGCTAGAGCTCTCATATATGGCATGTAGTATCATCTAGTGGCCCTCTATTAAAATACTTCAAATAATGGCCCTAGTTTAGAAATTGGCCCTACGTTGTGGGTTCTCGGATTTCACATAGAGATAAAGAAGGAAATCTTTAAAAATCTTCTTGTCCCAAACCGTAAGGGCTAGAGCTTTCATATTTGGCATGTAGCATCATCTAGTGACCCTCTACCAAAATACTTCAAATTATGGCCCTAGTTTGAAAATGGCCCTATGTTGTGGGTTCTCGGATTTCACATAGAGATAAAGAAGGAAATCTTTAGAAATCTTCTTGTCCCAAACCTCCTAAACCGCTGGGTGGATTTGGACCAAACTTGGCAGGAATGTTCCTTGGGAGGTCCTCTTTAAAAATTGTTCACAGAATTTGATTCCATCAAAAACTCTGGTTGCCATGGCAACGAAATGGAATTTTTTAGCAAATTCTTTAAAAATCTTCTCCTCTGAAACCGCTGGTCGGATTTTGAAATAATTTCACAGATATGTTCCTTGGGTGACCCTTTTCAAAAATTGTTCGTGAAATTTTGATCCGTCAAAAAATGTGGCTCTGGTGAATGGGGGCTACTTGCACTATACAGAAATGAAGGAATTCTTTAAAAATCTTCTCCTCTGAAACCGTTGGTCAGATTTTGAAATAATTTCACAGAGTTGTTCCTTGGTTGACCCTTTTCAAAAATTGTTCGCGAAATTTTGATTGGTCAAGAAACATGGCTCTGGTGAATGGGGGCTTCTTGCACAATACAGAAATGAAGAAATTCTTAAAAGTTCTTCTTCTCTGAAACAGCTGGTTAGATTTTGAAATAATTTCACAGACTTGTTCCTTTGGTGACCCTTTTCAAACACTGTTCGTGAAATTTTGATTGGTCAAGAAACATAGCTCTGGTGAATGGGGGCTACTTGCACTATACAGAAATGAAGAAATTCTTGAAAATTCTTCTTATCTGAAATGGCTGGACAGATTTTGAAATAATTTCACAGAGATGTTCCTTGTGTGATCTTTTTCTAAACTGGTTCGCAAAATTTTGATTGGCCAAGAAACATGGCTCTGGTGAATGGGGGCTACTTGCACTATATGGAAATGAAGAAATTCTTGAAAATTCTTCTTCTCTGAAACCTGAGGTCAGATTTTAAAATAATCTGATAGAGTTGTTCCTTGGGTGACCTTTTTCAAAAGCTGTACATATAATTTTGATCCGTCAAGAAACATGGCTCTTGTGAATGGGGGCTACTTGCACTATACGGACATGATGAAATTGTTGAAAATTCTCTTTCTCTGAAACCCCTGGTCAGATTTGAAAAGAAATTTTCCAAAATGTTCCTTGGGTGACCCTTTTCAAAAAACTTGTTCGTAAATCTTGATCCATCAAGAAACATGGCTCTCGTGGATGGGGGCTACTTGCTCTTATACAGAAATGAAGAATTCTTAAAAATTCTTCTTTTTGAAACTGATGGTCAGATTTCGAAATGATTTTTACAGGTGACCTTTTGAAAATTGCTTGGCAAAATTATAAATTTGGTTCCAATGTTTCAATTCACCCCCCCCCCCAAAAAAAAAAAAAAAAAAAAAAAATAGACTATGGTCATCTCAAAAATTCAGGTGAGCGATCCAGGGCCATCTTGGCCCTCTTGTTTTGTAATGCTGTGTCTTGGAAAAAGGGGGCTTCATGTTATATTTAATTCCATTTCTTGTAAACGCAACTTCTCCCACATTTCTTGATGGATTTGAATAGAATTTTCACAGAATCTTTCTAATCATGTGACCTATCGCTTATTGTTAAGGTTTTGCTAATTGTAGCTGTGTCACGGAAAACAGGGGGGCTTCACGTTTTATCTCATTCTATTTCTTGTGAACGCAACACCCCCCACATTTCTTGGCAGATTTGGATGGAATTTCACAGAATCATGTGACCTAACGATTGTCAAGGGATTTGTGGCTACATCATGGAAAAATGGGGCTTCATGTTATATTTCATTTTTCACCAATATCTCTTTAATTACTGAACATATCTCAACACATTTGGATATTTTCACAGATCATGTGACCTAGCGCATGTTGTCAGGGTTTTGCAATTTATCGCTGTATCATGGAAAAGGGGGCTTCATGTGAAATTTAATTAGGCTAATGAAACTTCATATTCTTATTGGTTGATCAAAGACAATTACCAATGAGTCCATCGTGGATCCGTCTGTCCATCCATCAGTCTGTTCGTAAACCTTTTAGATCACAAGTAACACAATATATCCATCGAGCTACCCAGGCAGGTGCTAGAAATTCCAACACTTTAGTCTCTAGCTAGCTGTTTGAAACGGTTGCAATTTGGCGGCGTAAATTGTGAGAGGGTTATCTTCTAAAGTCCGTTGAGAAAAAATTATGAAACTTCATGCATGTCTTACATTTGATAGTCCGTTGATACAATTTTATTCTTTATATATAATGACGTGTCTTGGAAAAAGGGGGTTTTTATGAAATGCCAAGTTCTGGAAAAAGGATACTTAATGTATAATTCTGTTATGGACCTCTTATATATTTTTTTATGTAATGAAATGCTGTGCCATGGAAAAGGGAGCTTAAATTTTAATTTCATCATGGACAAATAACAAAAAGGCCACATGTACATGCAAAACACAATACCTCTAATATGTTCGTATCAAAAAAGGTCTTTTTCGGCGGGGGATATCACTGTTTTCATAAATCCAATCGGAGACCTGAAATCAATGACGAAAATATTTACGCAAGCTTTGTGAAACGAATTAATTTTTATTGTACTCTTTCGTAAGTGAAAAGATACAAACTTTTTTGTGCAAATCCTGGTAAAATTGCCCCAGATGAAATAGATTAAGCAAATCTTTCATCCCATACATTTTCATATAATACAACAGGTGAACCAGACCAAGCCGACCTTTTAACCGAACCGTGGCGTGCTTGCAATATTGATTGGACACAACAAAAGAAGGTAAGTGATAGTCTGGTTGATTTTACTGTAACAAAACACTGATTGAAAATATTTACTATTTGATATGCATCGTGTCGGGTACTGTCCGATTTCTGAAATACGAAAGAGATAAATCCTATTATTAAGATATTCTGAAGAGTTGTGACTGTCAACAAAAGCTATTTTTTAAATACGTTAAAGATTTTGGCTATTCCAGACACGTTTCACCTAACCCTTTTTTTTGTTTGAAGTTTACTCATCCGCATGGAAAGAATGTACACACGACAAAAATATGGTCAAAGTAAAATGCTGCTGATACCAAAACTAACATTCAAAGAAAGGCGGGGATAAGATAAATTGTCAATGATAAGGTATCTAAATTCGCAAGAAATTGGAAACATACCGTTTACAAGCATTTTCTCATTTTCCAATGATTTTTTTTTTTTCTTTTTCCAAAAAAAAAACAAAACAAAACTTCTAGCAAGGTTTTATCTCCATACATGGTTAACAGGCGCTATTCATATCTTCATAATCTTATCAAATTTCATTAATAATGTACCGTTCAAATAAGTAAGGCTATTACTGGCATGTCATTAGTAAAACCCAATGACACTATTTTAAAACGAATGAATATTTTTCAGTGGTTATTGGGTAATGGGCTACGCATCTTCTTAAAGCATATTTAGATTTTGCAAAGACCTCTGAGAATGTCACTTCATTAAGAGCGCCCGTTAATTGAGAGGAGTCATGTGCGATTCAGTTTGACAACGGCATATCTCGTGTAAAAAAAATAGTAGGAGTTCCCTATCACAAAATGAAAAGCATTTGTTAAACGCCCGAATCGCACTTTTTTTTACTTATTGTAACACCAAAGATTCTATATGCAAATAGTAATATCACTGTATATGTATTTGTATTTCTTGGCGTTTTACAAAATAGTTGAATCTACGGTATTAATACCAAATGGACATCCCCCCGCTGAATGTGAAATTTCAATAAAGTACATTTCTCTTATATATAGCTTACATCTCTACCGGTAATAGTTGTCCAGTTATGCTCCAGACAAAATTTAAATGAGATTAAAAAAAATAAGGTCTATAACTCCTAAATTATGGTACAGAAAGTTATGCTCCCTACACTACACATCCCCTCTATGTCATCTATCAAGCTTTGAAGTTTCATGTATATGCCATATTTAGTTCTTAAGTTATGCCCCGAACAAAACTTAAGCAAGAAAAAGGCAATAATTCGTAAATAATACAAGCAAGAGTAATGATTCTTATGCTTTGCACTTCTCATTGATAAAATTATTCGACCTGTGAAGTTTCATGTTTACTTTACAAATAATTTTTGAGATATGTTCCCGACAAAATATAAATATTAAAAATAGAAAAGGACAACAACTCCTAAATTACGGTACTGAATGTTATTGTTCTTGTACACTGCATTTTTCCTTAATGTCATCTATCAATCTGTGAAGTTTCTTATATATATCTCAAGTAGTTTTTAAGTTATGCTCTGGACAAAATTAAATGAAAAAAAAATTACCAAGAACAATAAGTTCTAAATTATGCAATCAAGAGTTGTGGTTCTTTTGCATTGTACTTCTCCTTGATGAGATCTATCACATGTGATGTTTCATGTTATACCTGTAATAACTTTTGAGTAACACTCCTGACAAGAAAGCGGAACAGAAGGAAGGACAGACGGACGGACAGACAGAATGAAGGAAGGATGGACGGCTATTATTACTCTATCCCCACCCCCCGGGGTATAATAAGCTTTTATTGAGTAGCCAAATTCATATAGTCGTTATTTTCTGAAAAGGTTGTACATATTAAATTTTGTTACATCTCATTCGACTGGCATGAGTGCGGCAGTCACTTAAAAGTGGCCCTTAAACCTGAGCACTATGAATGAAACCACAATAATATTTTTTTTTTCTGTTTTGTTCCTTTTGGCATGAGTCGGCCTTTGTCTGTGCCCAGAGCGCCCACTTTCTAGTTGAGCATCCTTACCTGGCGCTTACCGAGCACAAATATTAGGCGTGCTAGTAGCATTCATGGCCTCTGCGTCAGGCGCTCTGCTTTTACTTCATTTTAAGCTGTGGAAAGATCGGATGCTGAAGTGTTGTTTTCATTAGTATTCATTGGCAAGAACAGTGTCTACTGAGATATGATTGGAAGTCCTGTTTCGATCGAAACCTCCTTATCAGTAAGTCATACAATGGCGATAGATTGGGGAATTTGTTACTAAATTTGAGGATTTTGAAACAAATATTACGTCATGAAAATTCCTTTGAATAAGTAATCTTTACCTTGCCATTCCATTGGTCTAAAGTTCCTCACATGTTGATATGGAACCATTTCTCTCTCTCTCTCTCTCTCTCTCTCTCTCTCTCTCTCTCTCTCTGAGAAAAAAAAGATGGCGTAAGAGGTACTGGAAGATGATGAAATTCATTTGTAGTTCAATTTGAAAAGATTTAATGAACAACAGGGGCATAATGGCCTTTTATCGCTCCACTGGCTAATAATTCAAAAAACTACAAGCCAAACATTACAAGAGTTGGCCAATTGGTTTCGAACTTGAAGACATACACTTTTTTTCTGTAAAATCCTTCGAGAAAGTTACGACCATAGGGCAAATCCATTTTTGACCACAGGGCAATAATTACTTGATTCCTGGTAGAGGTCCATAAGATAAAGGCCCATTGCAAATAATACAGGTCTAGACTGTTTGGTTATAAACAAGAAAATTTTCAAAGTTTCCTCAATATAAGTTTCTGTAAAACATGAAACCCCTGAGACAGGGCTAAATTTAGTAGCCCTAGGTCTTATGGTTAGTAACAAGAAGACTTCCAAAATTTTCACCATATTAAGTTTTTTACTATGTAAAACTTGTGACCACCGGGGCGAAACCGACCTTGACCCCCGGCTATAATTTGGGCCTACTAGATCAAGCTACATACAAAATTTGGTAACTCTGGGCCTTATGGCTAGGTATGAGAAGATTTTTGAAGTTTTCCCTATATAAGCCCTAGTAAAACTTACCACCCCCGCGGTGGGGCAAAATATGACTCCAGGGCTGTAATTGGATCATCTTGGTAGAAGCCCACTAAGTCAATGCAAAATTTGGCAGCCCAAGGCCTTATGGTTAGGTAGGAGAAGATTTTTGAAGTTTTCCCAATGAACCCCTTGTAAAACTTGTGACCCTCGGGGCAGGTCAGATTTAACTCCAGGGGCCTGGCTATAATTTGAAGAAACTTGGTAAAGACCCACTAGATAAAGCTACATGTACATGCCAAATTTAGTAGCCCTAAGCCTTAGGGCTAGGTACAAGAAGATTTTTTTTTTAAAGTTTTCCCTATATCAAGCCCATATAAAACTTGAAGGAACTTAGTAGAGGTTTCACTAGATATAAAGCTACACGCCAAATATGGTAGCTCTAAGCTTCAGACAAGAAGATTTTCGATATTTTCAGTTTTGTTGCCATGACAGCGAAATTTTCTTTCAAGGAATTCAAAAGCGGACCATACCAGGATCATTTCTGTAAAGTTTCATTAAGATTTGATGACTAGTTCCAGAGATGTTTAAAATAAAAGTTAACGCAAAGACGACGGACAAACACACGCACGGTCGGACGGACACACGACGAACACTGGGCCATGATAGAAATCCGCTGGCCTCTGGCCAGTGAAGCTAAAAACTGCTAAAAGCGGCAGTAGCTTTGTTTTCCACATTGTTCTGGATCTTTTCGAAAATTAAAATTTTAATTAAGGAATGAAGAGATTTTTTTTTGTGTTCATGGAGGTTTAAAACAAGAGGGCCACTGGCCCTAGAACGCTCACATTAGACTATAGCTTATGAGTGAAAGTTTCATCAAGATTGGCCCAGTGGGTTAGGAGAAAAAGGTGTTGAAAGAAATTGTTGACGAGAGACAGATGCCGGACATAGGGCAATCAAATATCAAAGCTCTACACCTTCCAATTTCAAAGAAGAATTTTAAATTTTCCTTCTTTGTCCTATGTTCGAACTTGAGGTCTCCGGGGCTGGGTCAGTTTTAACCAAAGCAGCATCCTTGGAACAAACTTGGTAGAGGTCTACTCAAAGATGCTACATACCAAATATCAAAGCTCTACACCTTCCCGTTTAAGAGAAAAAGAAATTTCAAATTTTCCTTCTTTGTTCCTATGTTCGAACCTGTGACCTCCGGGGCTGGCCAGTTTTGACCCCAAGGGCATAATATGAACAAACATGGTAGAGGTCCACTAGAAGATTCTGCATACCAAATATCAAAGCGCTGCACCTTCAAGTTTCAGAGAAGAAGATTTCTAAAGTTTTCCTTCTGTGTTGCTATGTTCGAACCTGTGACCCCCCCCCCCCCCGCGGCAGGGCCAGTTTTGACCCCAAGGGCATAATATGAACAAACTTGGTAGAGGTCCACTAGGAATTGGTACATGCCAAATATCATAGGTCTATGCCTTCTAGTTTTAGAGAAGAAGAATTTTAAAATTTTCTTTCTTTGTTCCTATGTTCGAACTAGTGACCCCCGGGGTGGGGCCAGTTTTGACCCCAGGGACAGCATATGAATAAACTTGGTAGAGGTCCACTAGGAGATGCCACATACCAAATTTCAAAGCTCTATGCCATCTAGTTTCAGAGGAGAAGAATTCTAAAGTTTTCCTTCTTTCTTACTATGCTCAAACTAGTGACCCCCGGGTTGGGGCCAGTTTTGACCCCAGGGACAGCATATGAATAAACTTGGTAGAGGTCCACTAGGAGATGCAACAGACCAAATATCAAAGCTCTACGCTATATAGTTTCTGAGGAAAAGAATTTTAAAAGTTTTCCTTCTTTGTTCCTATGCTCAAAATTGTGACCCCCTGGGTGGGACCAGATTTGACCCCAGCGACATAATTTGAACAAACTTGGTACAGGTCCACTAGGAGATGCCACATACTAAATATCAAAGCTCTACGCCTTCAAGTTTCAGAGGAGAAGATTTTAAAAGTTTTCCTTTTTTGTTTTAATGCTCAAACTTGTGATTCCTGGGGTGGGGCCAGTTTTGACCCAAGGTGCATAATTTGAACAAACTTGGTACAGGTCCACTAGGAGATGCCACATACTAAATATCAAAGCTCTACGCCTTCAAGTTTCAGAGGAGAAGATTTTTAAAGTGTTCCTTCTTTGTTCATATGCTCAAACTTGTGACCCCTGGGGTGGGGCCAGTTTTGACCCTAGGGATATAATTTGAACAATCTTGGTAGAGGTCCACTAGGGGATGCTACATACCAAATATCAAAGCTCTACGCCTTCAAGTTTCAGAGGAGAAGATTTTTAAATGTGGCCCTTCAGATTTTGGGACCAAAATTTTACACAAGTGCAAAAAAATCATCCTTACACTCCCAAAGCCTTTTAATTTTTATTCATAAAACCCAAGCAGTCGAAAACCGTCCGACAACACGAGAAATTAGAGATTTACTACGGCCCAGGTTGACACAAACGGGAGACACATTCTATTTTTAGATGATCAATTCGCTCACTTACTTACAGGAATACACAGACGAAGTTTAAACATAGCGTCTGAAGAAGACAATATGGAAAATAATTATTACATGTTTGTTATGATAGGGAATTTAAGCGTTATGCCAGTCACTTGACATTCCCACAATGCTTTATTGATTTTTGGCACGCAATCTAAAAATAGCTTAAGAGGCTACGTAGCCTTTTAAGGGAATACCATCAAACATTTTTTTTTTTTTTTGTAATTTTATGAATCTTAATTATTGATGATTTGTATTATTTTTTCATATGAATTTCAGTGAAATATATATTTTTTAATTTGATGAGATGTAAAAATTCTAAATACCCATTTTTAGAGTTTTCCTTCTTTGTTCCTATGCTCAAACTCGTTATCCCCCGGGGCGGGGCCAGTTTTGATCCTAGGGGCATTATTTGAACAATCTTGGTACAGGTCCATTTGGAGATGCTACATACCAAATATCAAAGCTCTACGCCTTCTAGTTTCAGAGAATAAGATTTTCAAAGATTTCGAGTGTTTTTTTTTTTTTTCCATGGCAACCAGAGTTATGGGTGGAATTAAATTATTTGAACGATTTTGGTAGAGCTTCACCCAAGGAACATTCCTGCCAAGTTTCATGAAGACTGGTCCAGTGGTTTAGGAGGAGAAGATGTTTAAAGAAATTGTTGACGGACGACGGACGCCGGACATTGGGCGATCACAATAGCTCACCTTTAGCACTTTGTGCTAAGGTGAGCTAAAAACTAAAGTATGATTAGGCTACGCTCCCTCCTTTTGGCTGTTTAAATCGTTTAATTTTGACTTCTTAGCGTTTAACTATTACTTAATATCTATTTCATTCATAATTCCTAGCGCGGTAAAACTGCTGGGTCATGATGTAACAATGACGTAAATTCGTGACGTCATTATAGTATCGAACACTTGCAGGTTCAGTAGCAATACACTAGGACTAAGTTGAAAATAAGATTGTTAGAACCCAGCAAACACACTGATCAACGTAAGCCGCGGACACCATGTGTTCTCAGTACACCAGATCGGATTTTTCATGGAAGAACCGAAGGTGGTAGAAATATTTTCATTTTTATGGACCTGCTTTACCTAGATAGAAATGTTAATTTACAGCAATGTCAAGACGAATGATTGATCTGTTTACACACATACTAGGGAATAATAATACCATCATATAAGCGAGCTGTGGCTTTATGAGCAACTGGGGTCTTATTGTTTTGAAGTTTGTTGCCGAATTTTGGACAAAATCCTCAAACCATTGTTCTTTTTACAAGTTTGTATGATAGGATAATTGTATTCCCTAAAGGAACACAAAATTTCATTTAGAAATGTCCATCTAAAGCGAAGATATACGTTTTTGAATGGACCTGGTTAGAGGAAAATATGCTAACAAGACACCAGTCTTATTTTCAGTGTATGCACATGGACACCAGATGAGAAAAAGCTTGCGGTAACTTGACACCAACCTTTAAATCATCAATATTTCTGCCTGAAATTCGATGCATGGGCTGTATACGAAGACTATTTTTTGTAAACATTATGTCACTACGGTCCATTACCTGATAAAGAGCATGTTCAATCCAATTTCATTACCTTAAGCACTTGCTTTTTTGAAATATTTGCACTATTACGGCAATTTACGAAGTAGACCTACGATGCTTGATCACGATTGACTTTCAGTGCCTCCAATGTTGGTGCAAGACATGTCCCTTGTTTACAGCGTTTCAGTGTTATGAATGGCGTATTGACCCATTACCATGCAATCTCGAGCTTTAATGTCCCTGGAAAGATGGCGTAGAAAAACATTGTCCATAAAGAAAAAACCCTATTAACTAATACAGTGTGTACACCATTTACCAGATTTGGCCTGATTCTTAGTTTAAATAATTTTCAAATCCGCTTGGCCAACTGTTAGAACGGCGTTGTACCCTTCGTACATTTACATGCGTGCGTTTGTTCGTCTACGCGTTTATTTCTAAAAGTTTTTACTTAACCCATTACCACACAGCAAAATTTTAGACCTATCCAAATTGAAAACATTTGCAGAAGACAATTTCAGAGTGGCATAAATGGTGTGCTAGGGTGCAAACTTTGTGGGAAAAGGGGAAAATGCTGGTTACCAGCATTTTCTCCTTTTCCCACAATATTTTCAAAAGGCTTCTTCCTCAGGGGCATTCAAAAGGAGTCATTCTGTGATAATGGGTTAATAGACTTCTCCTCAGAAACCACCAAGTGGAAATCAACAAAAATCAACGTGGATGATTCCATAAATTTTTTTCGAGATACATGTACTTCGATCCTTTAAAAAAGATGGCTTATGTGGAAGGAGCTTAGTTTCCGTGTACGGCGCGTTGTGAAAATTGTAAAATTTGTCCTCTCTAAAGAACTCAATCACGAGATTGGCATTTGGGTAGTTTTCTATCACACTCTTTCAATAAATTTTGATCTGTTGAAAAACATGGCTTTTGTTGGTGGGGCTTATTTTCTCTTAGTGTCATAAAGCGGAAGTACTTGCAGCTCTTTAAATTCATTGATAATACATCTATGTACATGTATTTCATAACACAGATGATCACTGATAATGTTTCATTTTATTTAATATGCTGGGTGATCATGATATATGAGATATTAATCTTTATTGTTACAAACTTACATAGTTCTTGGAAATGCAGCATTATGCTCAGAAATAGTTACAGTTCAATCTATATTAATCAATTACCAAAGGGACGCTCGAAAGAGCTTGCCAAAGGCAGGTGCTTGCTTGTTACAGATGAATGTCTGTGCATTGCTATTTGTCGGGAACTACATGTATGCTTGTTTATTCAGGTTGCTTGCTTAATACAGTTGGCCAACATGCCAGGTTTTACTGTATTTCGTATTGCTGAAATTTATTGAAGAGGTCATCAGACCCTCCAACAGTGGTGATTTTAAAATTCAGAATGCCACAGAATTTGCTGTTTAATTCTATATCTTCGAGCGTAATTGTTCTGATACACAGTCTGTTTCGTCAAGGTTTTGTAAATAAAGCGAAATAAAAAAAAAAACGAATCAGGAAATACACGTGGTTTATTTTTATATATGACGAATTGCAGAAAAGATTTAATTTAGTAATTTGCCATGGCTGCAATTAACCTCTCTAATAAATTCCTAGCACACTACGTACCCTTGAGCGATATAAATTCAACCTGATTCTGTTCCCTCTTTTTATCCATGCAGAGATCTTTAGGTGGTTCTAGAGCATCGAGAGGTAGTATCAAACTCAAAGTGAAAATTGTACAAATAAAAAAAATGTCAGTAATCAAGTTGCTGAGAAATTTTAAAAACAAACTCACCTCTTTATCAGTACTCAATTGTTTACAAATATGTGTTAAGCATTACCTTGAAGATAATTGACTTTCATAGTCCCATTCGGCAAGTAACGTGTTCTACAAAAAAGTTTTTAATACCATCAAGAATGAAAGAACTGAACATTTTCGGTATAAGTACAATCTAACGTCAAAATCGGCAATCCAACGTATACATACGTTGGCCAGTGTGGCCAATTCTTGTACTTAAAGTAATGAACACGAATTACAAATTCTTTGTATTAGTTAATAGGGACAATGTTTTTCTAAGCCATCTTTTCCAGGGACATCAAAGCTCGTGACTGTGTGGTAATGGGTTAATACGACATTCACAAAACTGAAACGCTGTAAACAATGAACATGTCTTGCACCAACATTGGGGGCAAATGACCGGTCAATTGTGATCAAGCATCGTAGGTCTACTTCGTAAATTTCCGTAATATTGCAAATATTTACAAAAAAAAGTAAGTGCTAGAAGTAATGAAATTGAATTGAACATGCTCTTTATCAGGTAATGGACCATAGTGACATAATATTTACAAAAACAGTCTTCGGATACAGCCCATGCATCGAGTTTCAGGCAGAAATATTGATGATTTAAAGGTTGGTGTCCAGTTACCGCAAGCTTTTTCTGATCTGGTGTCCATGTGCATACACTAAAAATAAAATTGGTGTGTTGTTAGCAAATTTTCCTCTAACCAGGTCCATTAGAAAATGTATATCTTCGCTTTGGATGGACATTTTTAAGTGAAATTTTGTGTTCCTTTAGGGAATACATTTATCCTATCATACAAACTTGTAAAATGAACAATGGTTTGGGGATTTTGTCCAAAATTCGGCAACAAACTTCAAAACAATAAGACCCCAGTTGCTCATAAAGCCACAACTCGCTTATATGATGGTATTATTATTCCCTAGTATGTATGTAAACAGATCAATCATTCGTCTTGACATTGCTGTAAATTAACATTTCTATCTAGGTTGGTTGGTTGTGTTGGAGTTTAACGCCACTTTAACAGCTAAGGTCATATCATGGCGGTCGGTGACGCACATGTGTTTCCTGGCTTTCTCACACCGGTACTTACACTACTTTCTTTCCAAAGCCACCGACTACTTTTCTCACATGCTTCAGCAGAGGTGAGAGGCGAAAATACGCCGGAAAGAAAGTTTGCCTCAACCGGGTATCGAACTCACAACCACCAGGTCATGAGTCCAACACGCTCACCACTGAGCCACCCGGGCGGGCTTCTATCTAGGTAAATCAGGTCTATAAAAATGAAAATACTTACACCATCTCCGGTTCTTCCATGGAAAATCCGATCTGGTGTACCGAGAACACATGATGTCTGCGGCTCACGTTGATCAGTGTGAGCAAAGTGACAATGTGTTTTGAGCTCTCTCGTTCGAATTACTGTTGGATATTTTTTCAATAATTAGAAAATATAAATTCAGCTAGCAAGTTGAACTTCGGACTTGATAAAAATCAGAAATCAGAAAGAAAACCATTATGAAATCTCGTATACATGTTTGTTTACATTACTGTAAAAGTAGTTCCGGTACTGCTGAAAAAATTTTTCATGGAGCTATGAAAATTTTTTTTTTTCAGCCAATCAGAACTCGCCAATGTCCATGAAAACAACTAATATTGAATTATTTGGATCTTTTTTTTTTCATGATGATCATTTATTGCACAGCCTTCTAGGAGAGATAGGTTAATATAAAAAGCGTGTAGAGCAACAGAGCATACTTTGAGGGGCTTAAATTTATGATATTTTGATACCGTAAACAAAATTGAAAAAAAAAAAAAACCCTGCTCTACTGTACTAACATAACTTTGAGCATCATAGGTGTAAGGCCAGCTTCTTGAAATGACTCTGATGATTGCTTAAAATATTGCCTATTAAATAGGTTGTTTCTTCTAAACAGTAACTGGATAGACAGAAATATTAGTTAAGGTGGTCGACAGATTTTATTTGTAATTGTCTGAAGTATTTTATGAAATTTACGACTGAAATCCTTTTGAAAGGTAATATATTTGTCTTCTCAGTCAGATGAGGATTTGAGGTTGGAACTGGAAAGATATGTTCCCTGTCACCAAGAAGTCGACTCTGTCAACGTTCTGTTATTTGGGCCGGTTGGAGTCGGTAAATCGAGCTTCGTTAATACTGCCGCATCAGCATTCGAACAGCGAATTCTCAACATTGCTGAGAGTGGTTGCGTAGACAGCAGTTTGACAAAAATGGTAAGGAAGGCAAACCCTTTGATTCTTCAACAATCCCTTCTTTTTACGACCCTGAGGAAGGAACTAGACGCAAATATGGTTTTAACCAAACACGGGGAATAAATTAGTCTAGTCAATCAAAAAGCACTTTCAAGGTGAAATTCAAAAATGATCATGATAATTAAACCTAGAGAAGTAAAGATCAGAAAGCGATTTATCACGTTTAATGATTCCAAAATGCAGTTCTAAAACTTCTTCTGTGCACTTTATCTTTTGAAGGAACATTTAAATTGCTTATCACCGAAAAACTAAAATCCGACTACAAACGTAATGCTCCGCAACATGAATTTACCGTCCTCATATTCTTTTTTACTACAATGCAATGTCAAAAAGTGTTTATCAATTTTGAATGGTCTTCAGTAGCTCAGTAGTTTAGCATTTGTAAAAACAATCATGGTTTGATCCTTACCAGGGGTGCAGGTCTTGTCCCAGACAATGTGTTACAATGCATAGAGCTTGTGAACTGCAGGAAAAACACTAAAAAGTGATCTGTAACAAGATTCATCTTAAAACTGTTGAAAACATTGTAAAATCTCTTGTGTGTGTGTGAATGGGGGGGTGTGTGCGCAGATGTGTATAACGCTCTTATTTAACCTGTTATTTAATACAGAAAGACTATTAGATAAATTAAAAAAACATGTGTTTATCATTTCAGAAATACAGTGTATTGCATGTCTAAGTTTTCTATGTACAGTTTTAATCTTACAAGCGAGAATAGGTGTTTTTTTATCCAAAGATCACATTGTGTTTATCCCACACCTCCAAAGAAATATTTCGATTTCATTTCGTATAAATCTTATCTATTTTTTTTTTTAAATCACAGTTTACAAGATATACAATCCGGAAAGATACTGCAAAACCACAACTGAACCTGTGTGATACTCCTGGTTTACAAGCTGACAACTTGATGACTAAAGAAAACATGAAATTTCTACTACATGGAAATTTTACTGACAAAGTTGCTGTAAGCTGGATAATGTACTATTGCATACATAGAAAATCCGACATGGGTGTTCACGTATTATCATTTTCATCAAGTGAACATAACCATACGGTGCAAGCCTTAGCGTGCACCGTATCTGATACATTTTAGTCAAAAAGTTAAATAAAACGGCCAGTGCATGAACACAGATTCATGTGAGCTTCTATTTATCAAGTAAAACGTTTGAAACACAAAAATGCGTCTGCACCGTCCCTATACCTATATACCGGTTAAGGGTCCATGTTTATAGATGTAGTTCGGATAGTCGGTTGTTCAAGATAGGTCTATGAAATTTATAACAAGAGCAGACTGAAACAGCTTCTTGGGGATGTAAATCGAAATATTTGCACAATTCTATCTGTTTAGAATAATTATCCTGCATTTCTTATTATTTTAAACATGAAAATCAAAACACCAACTACTTACATGGGCCGGTTCAGAATCTTAAAGGGGCCAACGAACATCTAGCTCGCACGTCAGACATACGAGGGTATAGATGGACGCTCTAAGATTCTTTATACGTCATTACAACAATAACACCATTTTCCCGCAAAATGGCGAAATCGCCCAAAAGATTGTACGTGTTGCTTTTGGTTTCGACATGTTCACGCCCCCATAACCACAAATCAATCGGAATCTGGACCTCCCACCTGTGCAAAAAACAACAGCTCGTGTATAATCGAAAATATGCCATAGGTTTATACAGAGAGCCAGATGGATACTGAAGACTGAACTGTACCCAAAGCACGCAAAATCTTAAGTTTGCTGTCAAATTAATTTTTACATTAAATTCAGGCCTGGATTTTTGTGTATTTTTATATTGGTCTTTTTGTTTTTCACTTTACTTCACTTAAAATATTTGTTGGTTATTTCCAATATTCCAATATGACTTTATGATCTGACGGTGTATAAAATCTAGTTTCAATAAACCTTATTGAGCAGGTAATAGTGGTTAATTGTTCAAAATCAGGAAATCAATGACAAGAATCTTAATAAAAAAAACTCACCCTTTAAATTTTGTAAATGGAGATTTGCAGTTCTGTATATTATTTTAGAAACAGATAAACCATGACTCAGTTTATTCAAATGACTTCCTAAAATAGTAATATGACGGATCTGGACTACCCCATCTTTGATTACATCCAAGTTGGTCCAGTGAATACTTTTAATGTTGCAGCTGGCTATCGCACATTACTAACTTCCTTTACCTCATTTGGGCTTGGTGCAAAACTGATTCAAGTGAAATATTTACCATACTGATTCAGTTGCACTTTGCTTACCTGTTTTAATGGATACTACAAACTAGAATAACTTTGTGACCCAACCCCTTTTCCATGTAAACTTGAGGGAAAATAAATATGTTTAAACTAACCAGTAAAACAGTAGCTTTCTGATAAAATGAATGACAAAACTATTGGCCGATGTCTAAAGGGTACAAGGAGTTCCTGTACAAATCCCGGATGTGTGCAGAAAAAACATTCAAGTGCTTTACAAGTTATGCAGACAGGGATAAAGTGACAGATCTATTCATTTTTTCCAGTTTTTCCTTCTTTGAATTATCATTTATAAATCTAAAACCACTATATTCTCAATTCAAAAAGAGATAATGATTACCTCCCTTTTCAGAAAAATAACAAAAGTATCAATAAGTAATTTCAAGGTAGTCATAAACGGAATTTCTGATCCGTTAGAAATGTGCAAAAATTTTATTTCTGCGTAAATCCATATTTATCCTTATTTATTAACCAATTAGAATTTTCACCGGAAGTGCATTACACAGGTCTTACCTTAAATCTATTTCATTTTTTAGTGTATTTGCGTAACTACAATACTTGCGTTCTGATGAAAAATTGTAATGAACTACACAATTTGTGTTGCTATAGAAACCTCAAAGGTAATAATGATTTCTTAAAGATACATCTAAACTCGTCTTCAGCCAGACTTTTTTTAAATCTAAAATCATTCTTGTATCTTCATGCAAAATGTTATCCCTGACGGCTGCAAAGTGTACAGATTTCGACGGATTGAAAATGCGTTTCATGGTTTGAAGGTTTTCAAAGCAATCGCTGTTGACGTTTCAGGTTTTAAATGAGACGAAACTCTTCGAGTGTTTTTTTTATCTATTTCACCACATATGTGTAATTTATCTATATTTACACAGCTGAGCAATTTCAAACAAGTGTTCTAATAGCGTTTTTTTCGACGTATGTCTGTGCCTCCGTGCGTGCATTTGTCCGTCCAAATGTGTCCCGACCAGAACTTCTGTGTCGATTTCAAAATAATTTGGAACAGTTATTCGCATTTATAAGTAGAAGTGTCATTTGGAACATTTGTTCAGATCGGTCCAAGGTTAATGTCACACTTAAAGGTCAAATGCTAAAATTGTCATAAATAGACCTTGTTTGAGCTATAACTTGTACATTTATCAATGATTTTAAAAATAATTTGAACAAGTGTATGTTCTTCGTTACCAGAAGACATGTCATCAAATTATTTCTTCAGCTTTATCCAAGGTAAAGGTCACACATAAAGGTAATGTTATGAAATTGTCATAAATAGAACATGTTTGAGCCATAAATTCTACGTTTCGGATGGGTATCAAAGTAATTTGCCACTATTTTTCTTCTACATAAGTGCCATTCTAAATCCCCCCATCTTCTATTTTCCCAGTTACTGTAAGGACAAATCTTTAAACACTGAAAAGCAAAGAAATTGAGACAAGAAAATTTCAATTTATGCATTATTCAAAAGATAAAGTAAATGTGTTTCTGTACATTTACTGATAATATCGCAGTAGGTATATACGATTATTTTCAAAAAGGTTATTTCATTATTTCAAAATACAAGGAAATACAC
This sequence comes from Tridacna crocea, assembly GCA_943736015.1. NCBI lineage: Eukaryota > Metazoa > Mollusca > Bivalvia > Cardiida > Cardiidae > Tridacna > Tridacna crocea. The sequence continues at coordinate 8,282,773 of OX031071.1, forward strand.
GCCAATACTCTAAGTACATGTACTTGCATATGAAGACGAGGGGTCTAATGTTGGACTAAATAGATAAACATTCACAGTCCTTAATGATACATGTAATGATGAATGAATGAATGAATAGTGTTTTATGGCCCGTCGACAACTTAGGTCATATTGGGCGCACTTACTTAGTACACAATAATGTGAGGTGAAAATAACACACATGTGCAACAACATAAGACAAACATGATAAATGAGGAATGGATGAAACACAAAATGATGCCCCTTTTGTCGCCTTTTACGACATGCATGCTGTCACCTTTGTTCCGCCAGATGAAACATGTAATGATATTGCATCGTTTATTGGTGTGCAATCATAATATTTATAATTATAGTAATAAAAGCCTAGTTTTTCAACACTTCAAATTGAATATGACCAGTGACCTGGTTCTTAACCTGAAATGACTCATTTTCAAAGTCGTCCTAGATATCATCAATACAAACATCCCGACCGACTTTAAAAAGTATCGGACTGAAAATGTAGCCTCTAGAGCGTACACCATGTTTTTCTAAGATTTCACGTAGTGACCTAGTTTTTGACCTGACCTGACCCATTTTCAAATTTGTCCGAGTAGCATCAACACAAACATTCTGACTAAGTTTCAAGATCATTAGACTGAAATAGTGAATTTTAGAGCATACACAAAGTTTTTCTAAAATTTGACTTAGCTTTTTACCCCACCTGGGCCATTTTTGAACTCATACTAGATATTACCTAAACAAAAATTATGATCAAATTTCAAGAATATTGGATTGAAATTGTGGCTTCTAAAGCGGACAAAAGGTTTTATAAAGATTTGACATAGTGACCTAGTTTTTGACAGGACATGGCTTAATTTCAAACTTGTTTCAGATATCATCAAAGCAAACATTCTGACCACTTTTTAAGAGTACTGAACAGAAAATGTGGCCTCTAGAACGTACACAAAGTTTTTCCAAATTTTGAACCGGTGACCTACATGTAGTTTTTAATCCAACATGGTCCATTTTTTACTCGTCTGAGATATCATCAAGACAAACATTCTGGCTGACAACTTTTATGAGTATCGGACAGAAAATGTAGCCTCTAGAGGGTACAAATGTTTTTCTAAAATTTGGCCAAGTGACCTAGTTTTTGACCCGAGCTGACCCATTTTCGAACCCGTTCGAGAAATCATCAGCACAAACATTCTGACCAACTTTTAAGCTAATTGGACTGAAAATGTGGTCTCTAGAGCGTACACGAGGTTTTCTAAGATTTGACCTAGTGGCCTAGTTTCTGATCCGCCATGGCCCATTTTCAAACCCGCACAAGATATTATCAAGACAAAGATTTTGACCAAGTTTCATGAGTATCGAACTGAAACTGTGGCGTATAGAGCATACACAAGAAAAGAGTTGACGACGGACGACGAACGCCGGACACAGCAAGATGCCAAAAGCTCAGCATGAGCACTTCGTTCTCAGATGAGGTAAAAAGGGTACATGCAATCATAAATTTACTGAAAGCTTAAATCATATGAGGCATTTAGTAATCAGAATGTTAGGAGTAGAACTAAAAGCCGTGGTGAAAATACAATCATTGTTATGATTGCAGAATGTCTCACTGTTAAATTTAAAGTTAACGTACCATTTATGAACAACGAGTATGTCGTGATAATAACTGTAATTGCAATATAGTAAAGACGACATGTGTCTGAAATCAAAGGCAAATAATTTCTGTGCAAACAGAAGCACTGGTATTACCTATATGTACAATTTTTACATTGACCAATAACTCACGAAGGGTATTCAGGGATTCTGACTGTTTTATCGGTAAATGACATGCCATACCAGTAAACTTGTACTGTAAGTCTTTCTTATGTAGCAATAGCGTACTTTTTGTCGAATATTGCAACATGCCGGTATGTACATCCAATGTTATCATGTGTTTACAATGCTAAATGAACAAGCAGAATATCAGTTTGGTTAGTTCAGTGGCCTACTTTGCCATTGAAATTCTAAATTGATTATTTTGAAAGGTATCTAAAGAACGATGTTAAAAAACAGACAAAACTAAATTCAAAATTCAGCGTTCTATAGCATTATCAAAAGCAAGAGAATGGTGTACTTATTTCTAAGTAGTGAATGATTTTTAAGTTTAAAGCTGAGAACACCAAGATCAACAAGTAAAATCAAAATGAACGGACTGTATGGTGGGCATAATAGAGAGTCTCACTGTACAAGATTTTCGTTCCACCAACTTCAAATAACATACCTAATCATTATAGGCAGAGGTACCAGAGGAGGTCAATAACTGCAAATACTGATGTACTTTACTGGTCAGCTTAAGAATTTGTATATGTTCCAAATAAATTCTAAACAGAAACCATTCCATTCGCATATAAATTTTCTTCATATAGACGCATCTAAACGTCATGTCAAAACCAGTGAACTGTAACATTTAGCTTGCATTGGACGTCGGCCGGCGCTTTGCAAATTTTGCACGTGCATTACCTGACCCAAAGCCTTAATTAGAGAATCAATCATATTGGACAGAAATTTGTCGATGTAGAGTAAAATTCGTTAACTTTTGGTCAGAATCAGAAGGATAGCAATGCCACGTTTACCAGAAAGAGAAAGGGGACGTGCAATTGAATTAATGATGCAAAAAAGGTTTCTCGCAGTCACAAGTTGCCAGACAACTTGGTGTAGCGCAGTCAACCGAGAGTCGACTCCGCCACCGACTTCGTGAAACCGGGCGTTTAGTTGACAGGCCCCGAACTGGATGTCCCCGTGAAACAACTAGACCTCAAGACCGTGTCATACGTTTGGCACATTTACGCAACAGGTTCCTTTCTGCAGTAGAAACAGCAGCAAACACGTGGACGTCACAATAACAGGATCGACCCCCAAAACTGTGCGAAATCGTCTAAGGGAAGCAGGCCTGCACGCAAGACGGCCTTACGTTGGTCCTTGCTTACTCCGCGTAGACGTCAAGTTCGAATGAACTGGCTGAGACAACATAGCCTTCGTCGGGGACGTCCAGTTCAGGGCCTGTTAACTACATGCCCGGTTTCACGAAGTCGTTGGCGGAGTCGACACACGGTTGACTGCGCTACACCAAGTTGTCTGGCAACTTGTGACTGCGAGAAACCTTGCATCATTAATTCAATTGCACGTCCCCTTTCTCTTTCTGGTAAACGTGGCATTGCTATCCGTCTGATTCTGATCAAAAGTTAATGAATTTTACTCTACAACGAAAAATTTCTGTCCAATATGATTGATTCTATAATTAAGGCTTTGTGTCAGGTATTGTACGTGCAAAATGTGCAAAGCGCTGGCCGACGTCCAATGCAAGCTAAATTTTACGGTTCACTGGTTTTGACATGACGTTTAAATGCATCTACATGAAGAAAGTTTATATGCGAATTGAATGGTTTCTGTTTAGAATTTATTTGCAACATATACAAATCTTAGGCTATGCGTTTCTTTATCCTTTCAGTATATATACGTACCTTTTTCAAAGGGACATTTCCGAGAAAGGAGCACGGTGACCCATATTTTTTCCTGTAATCTCCTAATGATATGATAAGCTTTCTATGTTAAAAATATTTAAAAACTCTGTCTGTCAGAAAAAAATTGTAATATACGTTCTTAAGTCGTAAAATGTGACATGAGAGTTAGCTGATTGGGGAAAGTTTTCGATGCGCTTTAGAGATAATAGTTTCTTTACTGTTCCAGTTTGAGCCTTCACAAAAAAGTGAGAAATCAAACCAAAAACCAGGGCTATCTAGAAAGATTCACTGCGTCGCCATCTTTTTCACTGCTGCAAGCATTGATTCAATGACTGAAACTATGCCAGACATTATCCAGAACATAAAAGAAATGAAAGCTATTATGGACAACAAAGGTATGTATATTTGTTTGCAGGTTAATAAGTGTCTATCCATTTGTCCCTGGTGTATATTAAGGGACATAATGGAACACTGTATTGAAGTGTAAAGTCGAAGACTAAACCTTTCTATGGTCAAAACATTATCCCTCGGCCAAGCTCTGAGTGGAATTCAGATTAAGACACCCACAGTTCCTAGAATAGGCCTACCATCCCAGAAAGGTATAATGTTTATACTTGTCTTGAAAGTTAGATTTAAAAAACGACAATTACATGTATCGTTTACTATTTTTTCCAATTATTCTATTTCATTCCACCAACAACGACCACTACTGCTAAAATTATTATTATTACTATTATTATTATTATTATTATTATTATCATTTATGTTACAGCGATGACAATTTTCTATTTCTCATAAATACTTCTGGTTTGTTATTCATTACAGGAGTCCGTCAAGTGATCATTCTTACTAAGGTTGACCAGTTGTGTCAGGAAAGTAACCAGGATCTTTCCAATGTTTACAGAAGTAGGACAGTAGAACAGTGTGTCACTAAGGTAGGTACTGTCCAAATTTTATTAAGCAAGCACCCAATGTCCTTTGAAAATGTGCTTGCATAATACAGATGCTTGCTTGATACAGGTAAATTTCAATGTGGTTGACTTTTCTTTGACGGTAGAAAACATGGTGGGAACTAATGCTAGAAAAAGTTCGTTATAAGCACTTTACTTCTCAAAATTTCGTTTCAGAACTCTGAGTCCCGAGGGTTGTAAAACCACAGTATCAGGTTTCGCTCCTTTCTGTCAAATGCAACTCATGAATATCTTAAACTAATGTCAACAAAATTATATTTGAATCCTTCTTTTCTTTATGCAACTTTTAATGCATTCTATCAAATTCTAATTACAGTATTATCCGTCCCGTGTAAGTTCTTTTGTGGAGGAAAAGATGATTAAGGTTCCAAAGACTGTGCTCAAGACAAGCTTTGAACTGTAAATGTCATTTAATTAAAATCACTATGCATTTCTAATGCACAAATGTTTGAAATCGTTGCAAACATTAAGGTGGGTTCAAATATCTTTCTAATGTTTAGATTTTGACCCTTGCGATTAATACACCAGCCAATAAATGATCTCCGATATACAGACACAAGTGCTTGTATAGACACTAGCCTTTGAAACTCTTTTAGTCTATTACGGTACACAAAGATTTTCCTTGATCGATTATTGAACACTTATAGCACACTGGTGCATCGCCTGTATATCACGGAATATACTCAAATTTTCATAAACAACGTTTCTATAAATAGAACATTGACGACTCCCTCTATATCCTATATAGTAAAGACAAGGTGTGCAAGGAAATTAAAAAAAATATATTGACCCCCCGCCCTTTCAGAGGTAATATTTAACAGCAAATGGAAAAAAAAACTAATTATCGTTGCAAATGAGTTCATAAATAACTGTTCTTCTGTACCCAGACCCTCGAAAGTTCCGAATGGTTCTGGCCATCGAGCAATAACTTTCATCGAAATATTGAAAAAAACTTCCACATTTTCCGCATCGCCATATGCTGGCGTCACACAATTATGACGCAGCGAATTATAACTCACGTGAATTTGATATCAAAAGACGCGCATAAGTTTTTGACCTAAAAAAGCATTTGAAAATATGCGAAATGGGAGTTGAACATTTTCTTCAATTTAGTTGCACACCTTTTCTTACTTTACACGTTAAAGAGGGAATCATCTGTGATTTATTTATCGTAACGGTGTCTGATAATGAAAATTTCGCTGTACCTTGACAGGCTAAAGGAGTTTTTGAGGCCTATGATATAGATATGTCTTTTGGAATATCTGTAAACGAAATATGGATATTCTGAAAACATATAGAAGTGTATTAAATTCTTTTCAAGATGTAATAAATAGAGATTTTTTTTCCGGCGAAATATCGAAATTTATTACATCCAATGAACACAATTGGTGATATTTTCACGAGTGGCGCAAATATCACCGTAGTCAAATATTCTATTTCATGCATTTAAAGGTTTGGGAGGAAAGGGGAAACTTATTTCAAATTCCGTAGAATTATTCCCCGTGGCGTACCCCTTCCGCATAGCAACACTTTACAGTCTTACGTAAATTGCGAAAAATGTAGAATAAACAAGAAAATATTGATGCTGAACATCAATGGCGCCGCAAACCACTTATTTCTGTAACAGGGCACAATGCATTGGGCCGCGTTAAACCGTGATCGTTCAACTCATTATCAAACGACAAAATTTTAGGACTGTCCAAAGCGAAAGCATTTGCAGACGACAAAATAAAAGTGACTGAAAAATCGAAATTTGTCTTGTGAAGGGTAGAAAACATTGTGGGAAACGGAGAAAATGCTGGTTAAAAGCATTTTCTCCTTTTTCCACAATGTTTTCTAAAGGCTTCTTTCTCAGAGGCGTCAAAAGTAGGGATTGTGTGGTAATGGGTTAACAGCTCAGTAGGAATCATATTGTTGATCACCTGACTCATTTTGTCACCTTTAACATCCAGTATAGTATATGTGGAGAAAATCGTCGCCCTTGTAAGATTTTGTCTACACAAACGGACATTTGTCGGCAATTAATGAACACTCACGCGAGTTTTTAGGTTTGTTGAACAATAGGGTCCAAATATTTCGTCATGTATCACAAATGGCTATATTTTCTTTCCAATTATAACTATCAAAAACTGTTTGTGAAATAGAAAATATACTTTTTTAATGTCATACAAACACAGTATTGCCCAAACAAAACTTAGGTTCGGTAAGGTTCTGTGTCTAGGGGGACCGATCTGTCACCCGCTCAAACATTGACCTAGTTACAGTTATCGATCGCGATAGGAAAACAATATTTCTACAATCCATACAACACTAGAACAAAAATATAACGGGGGTCACAAGTACCACATAGGATGCTCTACGGTCAAAGAGCTTGAAAATATCTCTTAACCTTTTTCCAGGGTAAGATATTTAAAATGGCGGCTTCGAACATTTGTGACAGATAATTTTTTATCACATGATTTATTTTCTCGAAATGGATCTTTATTATTATTTTTCGAAAGGGAAATGTTGATATGTCTACAATCCGGGTTTTTTATCCTTCTAACGATGAAAGTACAATATAATTATTATATATTAAAAAAAATCCCACAAATAAATAAAAAAGTTAATATGGACCCCGATCTGGTAATCAAAGTACAGTAGATATAGATCGATGTTTAAACAAAGCATGGAACCAGTTCAATATGGCTGCCTCGATAGGCACTTTACAAAACCGAATAAGAATATAGTGCCGCCGCTTCAGGCGGCGCCACAATTAGGTCTTCTTTCCAACTGGTTGAGAGGCACACGCATTTTACCTAGGTAAATGGTGTATGGGAATTATAGTTTCCACCTTCAATTGAAGAGTTAGAATATATAATCGGTATTTTTCACTGGTCGTAACCATGAAATATCGAAATATATTTCACCGTTATTTCTCGATAAACTACCGGAAAGCATGATATAATCTGGTTTTGTTCTGTTTTAACTACAAACAAACCCCCAGATGAGTTGGGGTAGAATCCGCCGATGTCATGCAGAGAAATTACCCTCTCCTACAAAATGACCCACGGGTCATTTCTCTACGAAGAGAAATGATCCGGGTCTTTATTCTACGCAGAGAAATAACCATTTGGAGTCGAGTCATTTCTCTACGTAGAATACTGACCCTGGGGTCATTTCTCTACGTAGAATAATGACCCGGGTCATTTTGTAGGCTGTTTAAAAAAAGTACATAAGGAGGAAGAACATAATGCCATTTTGAAAAACACAAAGTAGTAGTATTAAATGAGAGATTTTCTTAACTGAAAGGACTCATCTACATATCGACCTAGTTTCTTCTAGATATAAGAATCAGTACTGCTCAAAATCTTGAGAATTACAGAATTTACATTTCTTTAAAGATCTATCGGTTCTTTGTTGCTTATATCGACCAGTCTCAATTCTAAGATTATACGAGGAGAGTCTCAGTTTAGACATATCTATTCTAGTACTAAATGGTAGAATATCTTAATATTTTTCAAATTCAAATGTTACCTTAAATAATTTCCTTGTATAAAGATAATGAGCTAGAATTAGTTACGCTGTTGTACCAATTTTGTTTAAATACATCAATAATTCTTAATCTAATATCAGTCTGGAAGGCTTTTTAATTAACTGAAGACGGATTTTCCCAAACGTAAGAAAACCCATAACTATCCTATTAGTACTTTACATTACTACACCAATTTTGTTTAACCCTCTATACATCCAGTAGAAGTGAGTTATATATATTTTTTATCAAAATATTATCAGTTTCGACTATTTTACACCAGTATTTGACAATCCTTGAATAACGGTTTATAAACAGCAGGTAACAACCTAATTCACCATGTACCCCGTATTTGAAGTGGAATTTTTAACATTCAATATTCTTTCGCAAAATTTTAAATGAATTCTCTCCAAATTTTTGTCTTTACTAAATCCGTTTACTTCACACCTATAATTCAATATAGCGCCAACAAAAGCGCCAAAGAGCTGTATCAACACCAAAGGTTTCAAATCAAGTCGTTTAGTATTATGCAGCAAGAGATTTATAGCTTTCTGTCCTTTTTCCGTTAAGGGTCTTACAATTTAGATGTGTGTTCCAGTATAATTGAAAACAGCTCCAAAATAATTGAAATTATCTACAACTTCTAAATCATCATTACAATAAAACCATTTTTCATCATTTCGTATTTTACCCCGTTGTCTAAAATCCATGACTTTAGATTTATCCGTATTAACTTCTAAACCTCACCTCTTACAATAATTTTCAAGCAGGTTTAAGCTATTTTGTAAATCATCAACACTATTTCCAAGAATGGCCAAATCTTCAGCAAAGCGCATCAAAATAAACTTGATATCATCTAAATGACTTGATACACATGTACTGCGTTTTCATTGACTGATATGACATGTCAATCAAAATTGGCAGAAAGGTCAAGTACATCTACTAAAGAAATCAATGGCTTAATTACCTGACCTTCTGAAAACAATGTTTTCGTCACATTAACAATTCTGTTTTGTACGGTCAGCGTTAATATTACATACAGTTTCCTTTTAATCGTACTCTGTCAAATGAAAGTTTCATCAATGTCTTTTGTATTTTGAAGCGTGTTGCGCTTTCTTTCTGTTTCTTTTGTATAATACTTCTATATTTTATTCTGTTTTCATGTTTTGCTATACTTTTCATTAAGTATTGTTAGGGTCAAAAGCATCTTTGTGCTAATTTACCGAATAAATAAATGGTTAAGTTACTGATTATTGTAATTCCACGCTTATTCTAGATAATGTAAGTTTCACAGTTGTACCAGTCTTAAAATTGTCATAGTTGTCCTACGACTTTAACCTAGCTTTCACAGATGTCCTGGGAAGGAAACCTATTATCTTGGCTTACAGTTATCGCAGGTGCCCTGCATGGTCCAATGGTAAAGTCAAGTCAAGTATTTGGCAAAAAACATCTTTATCATGTTTTATTGTCGACAGAAAAGGCAGAAAGAACATGAATATAATATTTATTCCAAGGAAAGTATTATAATTAGGTAAAAAAGGAACAAATTTGTATCAGTAAATTACATATTGAAAAACATGTTATTGTCAGTATGAGGTAAGGCGGAGATTACAACAATTAGAATAGATTTAGCCAGTTTGCTAAGCAGTACTATCGGTGTAGTGGATAATAAGTGGATAAATTAGTATTTTGTGGGCCGTCTACAATAATACGTTCGTAATGTTTTTTTCTTTGTTGTCGATAAAAAGGCCAAACTAAAACGGAGTAATACTCGTCCTCAACGGGTTTCATATTACATTTTATGCACACTCTATCGTTACGTGGAATACCATAAAAACGCCCAGTCTCTATAGCCAAACTGTGAACGTTTCGACAACTGGTCATTTCGACAACAGGTCATTTCGACACTTCTTGGTCATTTCGACCCCTATTTTGGTCATTTCGACACTTAATAAAATCTTTTGCAAAAAATGGTCACTTCGACACCCGCTGATATTTCAAACTCCCCAAAACGGAGAAAAAGTGGTCAAATGTTGTGCAGTTTGTGTTATGAAAACATATTCTTGCAAATCTTTGTTTTAACGTGATTATTTTGGCAGATGGCGAACTATGTTGATTACTACTTCAGTGAAACTTTGCATGCCGAGATTGCTAAACACAGAGCACCAATCACATTTTCTTTTCGTAATAATTAAGTAATAATTTGATCGGATAATCTTATTAAATATGTGGTTTATTTTTCACGATTTTTACCCGATCATGGCTTTTCGGATTATCTGTCTTAAATTGATTGATGTAAGATTGGATTACTTCAAATGTTTACTTTGTAGATTTAAAGTGACTTTGTTTCAGTGTGTGAACAAATATACACATTGACTTTGTTCAAATAATTTTGTTTTAAGGATATACATATATGCCTCAGTTCAGCAAATAGTGAACAGAACAGAATAGACATTTATCACAAGACAAGTACACACTTTTACATAGTCACAAAAAGTATCATTTATAAACATAAAATAATACGAGATCTAGAAAGTATGACAAACGGTAAAGGGACCTACATTATACTATATATGTGTGTAGCACTTTCAACAAAGCCAAAAGATATGTTTAATATACATGTAATTCAAGTTTCACTTGACAGTGCTACACATATATTTGTTAGAAAAAATGGCGGACAATGGCAACACAGTCTTTATCGCTCCGAAATAATTGTTCGTAAAATGGTTTAATTAATTAGCTGAATACATAAAAGCCTTTTCAGAGTGAAGGAAGTGATAGGATAGGTTTGTTTTCACCAGTTTATGCAGGTGGATACCGATTCCATTGGTCTAATATTGTGAGAAAAGGGGATACATTTTGTGAATTGAGCTACCGCCATCGTTTTACGCTAAGCATCTTGTGTTCTATAATGGGACAGAGAAGTTTACAAATGCTGTGGACTTGTATCCTATGAAATTTTCGGTCTCAGTTTTTAGTTCAGAAAAGTGCCTAAGGTTTGGATTTTACTCAATTTTTGCTATCGTATTAAAAGCCTCTTCTACCACTAACATTTCTGTGGAGTAAAGGGTGAACATTCAAATCTCCCACCTCGACCGACCGTGGACATCTTCACGCTTGACTGACTATACGATTTTCAGTCAAGATCCCGTAATTGCAGCACTATGTCCTTAGGCCAGGATACGACCGACGAAGTCGAGTTGGAGTTAACTCCCTTAGAATTGGATGAGATTACGACTGTTAAAGTTCCTATTGTTTACCCATCCTATCCTCTACCTGGGCAAGTCCCCATAAATTGTGATTCAGAACTAGAACTGTCCCTTATTTGTGCACCTGATGAAGATGTATCAGATTTGCCAATAAAACAAACTGATGAACAATTAGATAAACTAGTGTCTTCATATAATAGCTTTCCCAGGAAGTTATTTAAAAATTCTCTTTTGAAGTGGTATGCATCTTGTGACAAAATGAAGTGACGCTCGATTTGCAAAGTTTGGTGTATTTCCCAAATATATCCGGTCAAAAACATGTCGATAAAATAGGTGTAGAGCTAATGAGTCACAGGCATGCATATACCTCACATCATTTCGATCACCAGAAACAAAATACGTCTTTACCCACGTATTCAAATGTACTGAAAGCTGATAATAATCACTCAAATGACACAAACAGGCCATATCAAAATGGGCATACTGAAAAACAATCACAGGCAAACGAGTACCAACAATATAGGTTTGGCCGCGACCATTCCGGCAAATTAATGCGGAGTAGCTTTCGCACTAAAACTCGTTCAAAACGAGAAGAGCATCATTATACCAGATCAAATACTAAGCGGGAGAATATGCCGTCACAAATATTTGAAGAACAAGCAAACCCGCAAAGCGTATTCTCAATGCAGAATGTACAAAGTATAGAGTAAAATGTACATAGCACCTGGGACCAGGCTGATTATTATAGCAGTTCGTCGAGGAACAATACCTACGAACACGCACAAAAGAACCAATCAAATTACCCTGAAAACAAGGGGCAGTATTTACCAAGTCATACGCAAGACGAGGAGCAGAGTTGGAATCTCGTTGACTTCGTTCGAAAGTGCACTTGACGTTTTTTTCTTGGGTGGGTTCATACCCTCTTTTACAGAGGGGGTGATTGCACAATATGTTAATCAGAGAGGTCCTAGGGGTACCAAAGTTACAATATTTCGGTACAGAACAAAGCCGGTGGTAATTCGTTTAAACATCGAAAACGACGCAAATGTGCAGCTTTTGTGTGAACCTTTCTTTTGGCCAGAAGGTATTGTTTGTAGCCCATGGGTCTCTCAGGCAAGGTATAATGCGCGTGATTTCAGTTTGCGACTTGACGTCAATGCACCAGAGCACAACGATCGTTTGATTGATGATGTAGATTACAGTCATGGGTACTATCCCGAAAATTACGATTACAATTATTATGACCATTATGAATAGTGACCTTTTACATATTAACCTTTATACATGGAACGTGACAGGTTTTATGACAAGTGCGGTCTACATATGCGACTGTTTAGAAAAATATGACATAGACTTTCTCGATATTTCTGAACATTGGTTACATGAGAAGGATTTGCATATTATAGATACTCTCAGTCGTTGTTAATATACTTCATATGCGATTTCGGATAAGGATTTGGTAACGTCTGGATCGGCACGGATAGGTAAAGGGGGCGTTGCTATCTTGTGGAAAAAATCTTTTGACCACTGTGTGAAGTGGCTGCCCTTTATCAACGACAGAATTCTAGGTATCCAAGGTTTTATCATAAACCTGTTTAGGGTCATAGTCGATTGCTTCGAATATCTCTACTATTTCCAAAGTAGATGTCCTGTGTACTTGAATCTACTTTTTAAGGTTATTGTTGGCCAGTTTATTTCCATTTTTTTTTTATATATGTTACTTTTTCTATCAGGTGATATAGAGACCAATCCTGGTCCTCATCCCGATTCATTCAATGTTCTATTGTTCACCTTAACATACGAAGTATTCGAAATAAGATCGAATATATCTCTAACTTCTTGTCTAATTTTGATATAATTTGCTTTACAGAAAGTCATTTAGATGCTGACATTTCAGACTCTGACTTGACTATAGACACACATGACAGTACAATGTACAGAAAAGACTTTACTTCAAATTCTGGTGGATTTTTAGTGTAGATATCAAACTGCCAATATTCCAAAAGAAGACCTGACTTAGAAAACCGGTAACACATGCCCTGGCTCAGAGATTATATTTTATATTTGCCGAGACAAGGATTCCATAATTAAAGGGTGGATCAATTACTTTCGGGACTTATAAGCATTTGATGAGAACCCAGCATGTGATAATACTTTTAGAACATATGTAGATAATGAATTAGATAGACTATTCTCCTCTAGTAATGAATGTAATTCAAATACAACATGCAAAGTCTCTATAGATCAAGTTCACTCAGCCCTCAAGTCAACCAACAGGAACAAAGCCCCTGGGGCAGACAACATATGCTACGAACACCTATTATTTGGGGGTACTTTAATTCGCAAGGTGTTGGTGAAACTTTTTTCGGCCATGCTAGAAATGTCTTATATTCCTCCGGGGATGTAAAGGGGCATTATAAGTACTTTGTTTAAAGGAGGAAACAAAAACAGGAAAGATCCAAACAACTATAGAGCAATTACTCTAACTTCATGTATTTTAAAAATTTTTGAGAAAATCGTATTGGAGAGAATGCAGGCGACTGTTTCTCTTCGACCGCATCACTTACAGGGATGGTTTCAACAAGGTCTAGGGTGTTTGATGTCCTCATTTTTCTTACGCAAATGTATTCACTTTGCTAAAGAAAATGGTAGCAGAGTGTATGTTTGCTATCTGGATTGTAAGCAAGCTTTTGATAGAGTTTGGATTAACGGCTTATTTTATAAACTATCAACCTATGGCTTAGAGAGGAAAGTTCTCCAATGCTTGTTTAACCTTTACTCTGGGCTATATAGTTCAGTCCGCCACAAATCCATTACTTCTATTGATATGTTTCCTATTCTACAAAGTGTCCGTCAAGGGGGAATAACCAGTCCATTTCTCTACTTGATTTACATCGATGGCTTAATTAAGCTATTAGAATCTTCCGGTTACGGCCTTTGTATTGCTGGAGCTGACGTAAGCTCGCTTAGCGTAGCAGACGATATGATTATTGTCTCTTTATCAAAATATGCTTTGCAGAAAATGATGAACATCTGTCACGAATACTCTTGCAAATCGAGGTATTTATATAACCCGAGTAAATGCGCGGTCACCGTTTTTAACGAATCAAGAAGTGTAAATGCAAATCGTTCGTGGTTTTTAGGCAATAGTTTAATTTCAGAGGTAGGAAATAATAAACACCTAGGAATAATCTGTAATAAGTATATGGAAATTTCAGTCAACATAGATGAATCATATCGGAAACTGAAAAGCACTTTACTCGGCTTAATGAATGTCGGAATACACGATAATGGTCTTCTCCCCCCTACATCTATGAAAATGTATAAGTCCGTAGTCCTTCCTAGAGCCCCCATGGCTGCGAGCTTTGGTCTTCGCCAGTCACATGTCATATTTCACAACTTGAGAAGGCTCACAGGTTTTGTATTAAATATATACAGGATCTTCCTGTATACACGAAAACAGATATTTGTTTGAGTATGGTCGGAGCTTATCCGATCGAGTTTGACATAGATTATAGGAAACTGCTTTTCCTCGATCAGCTCTGCCGTCTGTTTACTGGACATTTTTGTAAACAGCTGTTTAATTATCGTTTGGTTACATTTTACAAATATAAGTCCTCCACTCAGCAAGGATTTGTGTCTGATATAGTCGATGTTTTAAGAAAGTATGATATTGAATATTGCAGAATATATGTCTAATACATCGTTCCCTACAAAATCTCAATGGAAGAATATTATTCGAAGGGCCATTCATACCAGGTCAAATGAAGACTGGCTAACCAGGGTTCAACTCGATAGACAGTTAACAATTTTTTTGTTCATTAAGCCACAGCTTCTCTATGATAGTGAACTATGGGAAATGAGCAAGTCATCTTCTTCCACTCTAACGTCATATCAATGTAACAAGTGCGTAAGATTAATAGCCAAGTTTTATAGCGATAGTTTCACTAAAATTTGCTCACACACACTGTAAAGTGAACTTCACTGCATCAGTATGTATCCATGTAATACTTGATTGTCAGTTCACTCGGTACTTAAAGAATATAATATTTGAAATTTTACAATCACATTGTTACCGTGGATTATATCATGCGATTTTGTCCCTAGAAAGCAACGAGATGCTAGTGGGTTTATTTTCTGGATTAAGGAATATAGTAAACGATAATAGTTTAAATCACAGAATTCTGATGCATATTGTCCCAATACTTAGCAAATTTGCAGACTTTCTGTGGAGTTAACCACTGTCGGGTTTGCAATTTCTGCTGTTTATCATTTTACCGTTATTCTATCAAATTTATACGTATCTAAAACCTTGTTAATAGTCAGCATATTGATCAATAGATCGTTCACCTTGTCGATTGACGAATTAGGTTACTTTGAAAGCTATCCTGTCACCAACTCTCATTCATTCATTCAATCATTCATTCATTCGTCCGGTCACTCACTCACTCACTCAATCATTCACTCACTCACTCACTCACTCACTCACCCACCCACCTACTCCCAATCATTTGCTTGCTCGCTCGCTCATTCATTCATTCATTCACTCACCTACTCACTCACTTGCTCATTCACCCACCCACTCGCAATCATTTGCTCGCTCGCTCGCTCGCTCGCTCATTCATTCATTCATTCATTCGTTCATTCACTCACTCACTCACTCACTCACTAGCTCATTCACCCACCCACTCCCAATCATTTGCTCGCTCGCTTGCTCGCTCAATCGCTTGCTCATTCATTCATTCATTCATTCACTCACTCACTTATTTCCGCCTTGTATTTCGTTTTCGTTACAAGGATCTTTTTCTTGTTTTGCTCATTCCTGTTATATTCAGGCTCTGATTCTGTTCATTTTAAATTGTTCTTGCATGCAACTAAACACCTGACTATCCTTCCATATCGGGACTCAGTCAGTCAGTCAGTCCATAATTCAGTCACTCACTCACCCAGCCACTCACTCACTCACGTATTTATTTCGTCAATCAGTCATGATCATTGTTTCGTAATTTGTCAAACTTTCCTTGTTTTTCGTTTTCGTGCAAGGATTATGTAATTTATTTGCAGAGTTTTCCTTTTCTAATTTGCAACATTTCATCACAATTTTTTTCTCTCCTTTTCTTTTTGTTTATATATGTATGTATTTCCATGATGTTTTGTTTGCACAATGTACACCTGTGTTCGGACCAAGGATGAGGCCTTTGCATTTTCGTCTTTAAGTTGGAATTTGGCTGCACATTGGCTCTTTTTCTAATTAGTTTGTTTGTATGTGTCTTATTCTTTCTTTTCTTTCTTTTTTCCCTTTTTCTATATTTTGTACTTTCATTGTTGTTATGATGCTCGCCAATTTGGCGGATAAACAATAAAATAATAATAATAATGTTTAATATACATGTAATTCAAGTTTCACTTGACAGTGCTACACATATATTTGTCAACTAAACGTAAGTATTAAAAACAATGAAACAAAGCAAACAGACATAAATAAAAAGTACTTCGAACATGTAGGCTTAGGGTGTTTTTTCGAATATCAAAAGCATCTTTGGTGAATCTAAGCAACAATAATAATGACATGTAACAATTTTAGAGTAAGTATGTCTGGGAGAATTACTTATGTGTGTAGTGCTTTCAACAAAGCTATATAGTATATTTCATATAATTCAGCTTTTAGTTGAGAGCACTATACCGGAAAGTAAGGTAACACTTTCGTACATTTATATTATGGCTTAAAATATAAGATAACGAAATGAAAAATATATATACATGTAAATAAAAAGTGTAAGCCTTTTGCGTGATAATTTAATTCACTTATCATAATATTTTGCGCTTTTATACAGATTTCAATTCAAAAGTCCCTTTTCTGTAATTGGCCTCACACATGATCTAAATTTTTCACAGGCTTTTTATATAATACGTTCGGTGATATTAGGTAAATGTCTAAAAGATATCCGGAGGTAAGACATTGCTGAATATCGTGACCTGCACACAGTCCCAACCTCACGAATTTCTTTGCAGTGTGTTGAAGTTAAAGGTCTACGATCCCAACCTAAACAACACAGACATGTTAAAAAAAATCCAACTGCATTTTAAAGTGAGTGAAAATTTCATTGTCTGTGTTCGGAAAGGAAAGATCAAATGGCCCGTCAAATTGAAAATATCATTAATTACTGAAATGACGCCTATGACTAAAAGGTATTTCTGATTTGAAATCTGTATAAAATTGCGTGTTGTTATGAAAAAAAAAATGAAATTACTACACAGATCATTTACATGTTTCATATAGATGTATGTTTATTTCTGTGTTTTTATCTTATTTTTAGAGTCATATTACACATGTACAAAAGTTTTACCTTACTTTCCGGACACACTGTACCCTAATTCCACTAGGCCCCGATCAACGGCGCTCTCACCGTAGATCGCCATGCTGAGTGCCAAGAACGCCACGAACAATAAGAGATCTTTAGCGAATCACCAAGATCGCCATCAGTCTACTGTCTTGCACAAAGATCCGTGGCGATCTGTTCAAAATGCCATCACATCGCTACTTAATCGCTCAAATCGCTATCGAAATGCAACTTGAACGTAAACATTGTAAATGGAGCGCTGTCGGATCGCCCAAGGGCGTAATAACCCCATTCCACTAGGCCGCGATCTACGGCGCTCTGTGAGCTTATACCGTAGATCGCTTCAGATCGCTGCCGGATTGGTGATTATGAGGACACTCCCGCTCAGATAACAACCAGATGACGCTCCACCGGCGATCAAGTAACGACCATTGAGATCCGATAGCAATTGAACTGTACGTAGTTATTATCGTAGCCTGGCTAGGTGTTGCGATCTTATGTGACCTATTTTCGCTCCGTTAGCGACCCGAGGCGTTGACCCTTCTTTCGCTCCTTCCCCTGGGTGGCATACTCGAGTTGACTAAAGAATTTATTGTACCTACACCAGGCGGTCTCCAAATGCGAAATGATGATATGATGACTTTGTAGGATTAAGATCCCTCTGTGCTCGAGGCATAAATGATATGGACCATTAGAGAAAAAGAATCGGATACAAGGAAATCCGGGTACAAGCCCTGACCTCTTCTTTGAATATACCACCTTGGTTCCTTAACGTGCCCAGTGTAAAGCACCGACACACGCGAGGCTATTTCTGGGTTCCAAACCAGTCCACCTTGTGGGAAACACAAGGTGTCTCAGAAAGGTCCTGGTTGGGCCGGGTATCGAACTTCGGGCCTCAGGATTGAAAGTTCAGCGTTTTACCACTGCACTTCCGGTCTGGGAGACAGACACTCTGTTATGTAGTCCTCCAAAAGCGCGATCGGAGCGCCATCATATCGCCACTTGATCGTAATGGAGCACTATCCTATCACCACTTGATCGTAACAGAGCGCTATCATATCGCCACTTGATCGTATTGGAGCACGATCATATCGCCACTTGATCAAAACAGAGCACTACTGCATCTCTGATGGTCGCTATCGGATCACATAGGATCGCAATGAGCGGCATACTGGAGGAACATTTGCGCTCTTGAGCGATCCGATAGTGCTCCATTTACGATGTTTACGTTCAAGTTGCCTTTCGATAGCGATTTAAGCGATTAAGTGGCGATGTGACGGCGTTCTGAACAGAGCGCCACGGATCTTTGTGCAAGGGAGTAGACTGGTGGCGATCTTGGCGATCCGTTAAAGATCTGTTAGCGTGCTTGGCGTTCTTGGCGCTCTGCATGGCGATCTACGGCGCTCCGTCAGAGCGCCGTGGATCGCGGCCTAGTGGAATGGAGGTATTAATGTTCCTCCAGTTTGCCGGTCATCGCGCTACGGTGTGATCCGATAGCGACCATCAGAGATGCAGTAGCGTTCCGTTGCGATCAAGTGGAGATATGATAGCGTTCCCATACGATCAAGTAGCGATATGATAGCAGATAGCGCTCCGTTACGGTCAAGTGGAGATATGATGGAGATTGCGCTTTTGGAGGACTATATAAAAGAGTGCCTGTCTTGGCTATCACCAATTCAGGGTGGACCGGTAGTGCAGTAGTAAAACGCTTAACTTTTAATCCTGAGGCCTGAGGTTCGATACCCGGCCCAACCAGGACCTTTCTGAGACACCTTGTGTTTCCTATCTAACTAGAGTTGAACTGGTTTGGAACTCGGAGGTATCAGTGTGTCAGTGCTTTACACCGGGGAAGGAACCAAGGAGGTCTATTCGAAGAAGAGCTTGATGCTTGTATTCAGATGTCCTTGTATCCTATCTGTTCTCTCTAATGGTCCATACCATATATGTCTCGAGCATGGAGTGACCTTAATCCTAAAAAGACATCATATCATCATTTCGCATTTTGATTTCTAAACTTGGTGTAGGTACAATAAATTCTTTAGCCAACAGTTCGATCAGTTAATTTTGTTTACTGTCGAACGAACCTATTACTCTTTAATTCCATGCTCAGAAGAAGAGATATATAAAGGCAATATATTCTCATTGCTTAAATTGTCTAGAAAAAATAAATTTGGACCGATTTTATATTCCCTTGTTTACTAGTATGCCACTCAGGGGAAGGAGCAATAGGGGCTAATGGAGCGAAAACAGGTCGTATAAGGTCGCAACTCCTAGCGAGGCTACGATAGTAACCATGCACAGTTCAATCGCTATCGGATCTCAATGACCGTTACTTGATCGCCAGCGGAGCGTCATCTGGTTGTTATCTGGGCAAGAGTGTCCTCATAATCACCAGTCCGGTGTAATGCAGAGAAATGACCCTCCCCTAAAAATGACCCATGGGTCATTTCACTATGTAGAGAAATGACCAGGGTCATTATTATACGTAGAGAAATAACCCTCTGGGGTCGTTTCTCTGCGTAGAATAATGACCCGGGTCAGTCCTCTACGTAGTGAAATGACCTATGGGCCTTTTGTAGGGAGGGTCATTTCTCTGCATT
Source organism: Tridacna crocea (assembly GCA_943736015.1). Classification (NCBI taxonomy): domain Eukaryota; kingdom Metazoa; phylum Mollusca; class Bivalvia; order Cardiida; family Cardiidae; genus Tridacna; species Tridacna crocea. Next base: position 8,302,917 of record OX031071.1, read on the forward strand.
ACACCGGCAGCGATCTGGGGCGGTCTAAAAAGCTCCGTATGAACGCACAGACCTCCGTAGATCGTGGCCTGGTGGAATGGGCGTATTAGAGTTTCCAAAAGAACGAAGGGAAAAAACAACATAATGAATTAGACATGTGTGTTTAGGGTGTTTTTACGAATATCTAGGGCATCTTTTATGAATCTCGACAAATCAAAAAGTTGTTTGCCATCGTCGCTATTCATCAGTTGATCAAGTTTAAAAACTGAAGGCCTTACATAGTACATGCATATACCTGCCTTGGCTATACCTTTCTCAAATCAAACAACTCAATACTGTAATGCTGTTACCGAGAGACTCGAGAATCTTTGGACTTATCCATGGGACAGTTTTAGACTACATGCGAGTACATTTCTAGACTACATGGTGGTACACTTCAAGACTCCATGCTAGTATTACTGTGCCTACATCCTGGTTTAATTTTAGCTTACATGTTGGTGAAATGGTGGATTTTTTTTTAAAGACTGAATGCTTGTGCAATTTCAGATTACATGCTGAGACTTTACGGAATAAGATATACTGGTACAAATGCAAACACTATGCTGGTACATGTTCCCTTCAGAGCAGCATCTCTCAGAATGCCTATACATCAAACCTCTAAGTAAATTATAGTTTACAGGCTTTTTAATACATTCATATAATTTTTTGATCTGGTTCAATAATAAAAACACTAATTTCTGCTTTGTTAGATTATTTAACCTGTTCCTCATTGAACAAAAGAATTCTGATCGTGTATATATCTTTAGACTGGCTCTGCTCCCTTTTCTTTATGTCAATATTAGGGGGCTAACGACCTTCGAACGACTATTCAAACGCTTACCCAACCTATCTCAAACAGTACGTTCAGTTAATTTTGTTTACTGTCGAACGAACCTATTACTCTTTAATTCCATGCTCAGAAGAAGAGATATATAAAGGCAATATATTCTCATTGCTTAAATTGTCTAGAAAAAACAAATTTGGACCGATTTTATATTCCCTTGTTTACTAGTGTTCGATATTTTACCTGGGAACTACCGCTCGAGTGAAAATACTGTTTAGAGCCACGTTTTCCAATGTTTAGGCTGTTGTATTGCCCTATTCATGTAAAAGGAATAAAAAATCAACAATCTGACGAAAAGGTACCTATCTGACTTTGGCCGCTAATTTCAATGCACTCAATTTACATTTCAACTGCTTTTGTCTAGGTTTCCCACACTAAGTCTTGAAAGACACGTCATGGTGTCCTTGAACTAGTTTGCCTCTGTTTCGATGGGTAGGAGATGCTGTCGTAGCAGAAGACTGATATATAGATAGTCCTGAACCCTTCTCTCTGGTTTGGCTGCAGTCAGCGTGAATCTGAGCCCGGGAAATTTTCTGCTAGTTGTCAGAATCCTCGGCATGTTGATGATTCTTGTACTTTTCTATACTACGCCAAATTAAGTTGGGTGTATGTTCCAGCTTAATAGCTATCTGCCTACGCCGATGAACTCCTCTATGTATCCATTATGCGGGTTTCAAGGTTTAAAAACAGCTCTACTAGTTACTGCTCTGTAAGCCTTAGGAGGATGTTTCACTATTTTACGGAATACATATTGAAGGCGCCACGTGGTCCTCTATCAAACGAAAATTGAGTACGGCTTACCTGCAACCGAGTCTCTGGTAGAATGACTTTATGATACACATATACCACACGGGTTGCCCCGTGCACAACTGAAATACATGTATTTCGAGCCAGTATCGATAAGACATCCATTTCTCGCTTTACTTCGTACCTCGAGAAAATAATAGTATTGACAATTCTATAAATTGTAACTAAAAAAGAAATTATGCAGTAATGTTTTTTACACTTTAACCTAGCTTTTGTTTAACTGTGATCGACAGCCGTTTTCATTCCTCAGAATAAGCACACAGTGACAGCTTTACAGATATCAAAACTCCACAGACAGAGTAAAGGAAAAGATATTAAAACTTTGAAATATTCATTCATTCTCTTTCATTTACTTAGACTTCCGGAAAAAAAAACCAGTATGATGATACTTTTGGAACTCAGATATGACTGAAATTCCTCATTTAAGAAAGTGTTCCTTTCATGGTTGTTAAATTGGGAATCTAGATAAATACAAAAGAAGGAATTCTAAATCTTGACCTTAAAGGTGGGTATTTAGATTTTTCACATCTCACCAAATTAAAATATATATATATACCACTGAAATTTGTATGGAAAAAAATATACAAATCATCAATAATTAAGAATCATTAAATCAGGAAAATGAAATGTTTTTTATGGTGTTCCCTTAAAAGGCTAGGTAGCCTCTAAAGGTATTTTTAGATTTCGCATCAGAAATAAAAAAAAAAGCATTGTGGGAATGTCAAGTGACTGGAACGTGACTAATGACGCTTAAATTCCTCGTTGTCTGTGCATGTCATATTCGACCTGTCTTATTTGACGCATTACTCTCCACGATATCGGGGAGACTGTAGTATTACGCGGTATAAAGTAGCAATGGAGAATTATCAATACGTTTGAGGAAAAATCAAGCCTCTGTTAGCTCTAGATTTCTCTAAACTGCTGATAATAGCTGAACGAATCGCTCGAGGTAGCGTTTTATTGAGTAAATGTTTATTTTAGTTTGAAATTCAAAGTAACAATTGTCGCGTAGGAAAGTGGTTCGATTCTGCACCCTGGATGCCCAAGTTAGATAGATGAGTATTTATAGAATGCCATCTAGCGGGAGATAATGTTAAATTCCATAACACAACAAGCATGTAATTACTTCCCATAATTTCTTCGTGTTCGAAGCTTTGTCTGTGTATTTCCGGTATGCAAATGAGCGATTTGCTCATTTAAAAATAGACTGCGTTTCCCGTCTGTGTCGACCTGGGCCGTGGTAAATCTCTAATTTCTTTTGATGTCGGATGGTTTTCGACTAATGAAGGTTTATGAATGAAAATTGAAAGGTTTTTGGATATACATGTAAGGATGATTTTTTTTTTGTATTTTTGTAAAATGTTCGACCCAAAATCTAAAGGGCCACCTGTAAAGTCGTATGCTTAAATTTCTTTGCGTAATCTGCATGTATACACTTTTTTATTTCCTCTTAAAATTCTTTGCAGACAATAATATATGTCCACTAAATGTTGTGTTGCCGTAAAATTTTACATCATACAAACAATATCATCATAATTAAGAAGACCTCAACCTTTAATCGAACGTTCTTTAACTTATCTTTTGCCGTGTGGTCCAAATGGCTCACTAAGTCAACAATGAGGTTTTCTCGAATTAAAAACTCTCACTGCCACAAAGCTTTCAAAGATTATCCCGCTGCACGACGAAAAAATTCGGCTGTGCTGAATGTAAAGGGGATTCTATAAATGACAGGTTCGGTAAAATGGACGTACTACGAAGCCCGGTAGGTGTCATGCTCTACACATTTTTAATTTCGAAATAATGAAATCCTAAATCGTTTAAACGAAATACTGTTGCGAGAAAGTGAAATGCTAAATTGTTTAAACGAAATACTCCTTCGAGAAAATGCTAAATCGTTATAACGAAATACTATTTCGATAAAACGAAATGCTAAATCGTTAAAACGAAATACTAAATCGATAAAACGAAATAGGTATGTTCGGAACACTTGGTTGTCATTGTCCGCCATGGCCATGTGAGATGAGTGGCTCCGGGCTTTTTCGTCCCAAAACTAGTCCGTCCCTGGGCTTGTTCGTCCGCTGGGCTTGTTCGCCCGATCTTGTTCGTCCCACACTTCCTTATCGATCGTGTTTGAATGTATAGTGCTACTTGCCTTCTAAAATGAGTTGTTATTTACATATAAATATACTTAAAATAAAACTTTCTCTTGGTCGTTCATTGTACTACCTCAGGCCCGTAAGAACGGGAAGGGGAGGGGGCTAGAGGAGGGGGGTTCAGCCCCCCAAACATTTTGTTAAAATAATTGTCAAAATCTTGCATTTACATAGCGTACAATTAAATTAAACTTTAATGTTTGTTGATTAAACGTCCTGTTCCAACCGATCTGCTTTTTAAACTCACCTGAGCACAGCGTGCTTAAGGGGAGCTTTAAAGAACATTTGTGGTGGTCGTGCTTCGTCCGTCGTCAACGGTTCTTGAAACATCTTCTCCTCCTAAACCGCTGGGTCAATTTGGACCAAACTTGGCTGGAATGTTCTTCTGGGAGGTCTTTTTAAAATGGTTTACAGAATTTGATTCTATCAAAAACTGTGGTTGCCATGGCAACCAAATATAATTTTCTAAGAAATTCTAAAGATCTTCTCCTCTGAAACCCTTGTCAGATTTTGAAAAATTCCTTGGGTGACCCTTTTCAAACATTGTCAGCTAAATTTTGATCCGTGATAAAACATTGCCGCGGTTAGGAGGGCTGTTGACATTCTTTAAAAGTCTTCTCCCCAGAATTTGAAATAAATTCACATTAATGTTCATTGCATGGCCCTTTAGAAAAAAAGTTTGTGAAATTTTGATCCGCCGAAAAACATGGCCGTGGTGGTGGTTGGTTGATTAGTTGGTTGGTTGGTTGGTTGTATTGGGGTTTAACGCCACTTTAACAGCTGCTAAGGACATATCATGGCGGTCGGTGACGCACATATATTTCCTGGCTTTCTCACACCAGTAATAACACAACTTTCTTTCCAAAGCGACCGACTACTTTTCTGACATGCTTCAGCAGAGGTGAGAGGCGAAAATAGGCCGGAAAGAAAGTTCGCTTCAACCGGGTATCGAACTCACAACCACCAGGTCATGAGTCCGACTCGCTCAACTCTGAGCCACCTGTTTAAGGCTAAGAGGGGGTGTGTTACGACAGGCCACTCCTTCCTGCATGGTATACTCCCGATTTAAATACAATACCTGGCTACTGCGTCAGGGAGATATCTCTTTGGCTCAGTGGTTAGGTTATTGGCTTTGCGTCCGGGAGTTCGGAGTTCGAATCCCGCTCCGATCCTTATTTCTGCCATGCATTTGTTCATTTGTTTCTTTGTTACGGACTTCGTTCGTAAGATGGGGGCTCGTCCGGGATTGGCCATTGAGCCATTAATCCCATTTGTTGTCCAAAATCGGACTTCCTGCCTAATAAGGCTTTGAGTCATCAATAAATGATGACTTTAAGAGGGGGTGTGTTACGGGAGACCACTCCTTCCTGCATGGCATATACTCCCGATTTAAATACAATACCTGGCTACTGCGTCAGGGAGATATCTCTTTGGCTCAGTGGTTAGGGTATTGGCTTTGCGTCCGGGAGTTCGGAGTTCGAATCCCGCTCCGATCCTTATTTCTGCCATGCATTTATTCATTTGTTTCTTTGTTACGGACTTCGTTCGTAAGAGAGTTTGTTCGTTAGATCGTGTTGCTCAAAGCCGTTTTCAACAATATTGCAGTAATATTGTGGTAGTCTGTACTAAACAGCCTCTTTCTACGACTAATCGTCCTACAATACCCTATAGACTGAAAATTCATGTTCATATCCATAAACAATTTTCTGTACTTTGATTTCATCTCTAAGCATAATGATGGGGAAAGCTATTTTTGCACAGAAAGAAGATTATTTCGATTGCACAGATTTACATCTTATGTCGAGTAAAACAAGAGATGTTTGTAAAACATCTATGCCCCCCTACTGGCACCCAATTCTAAATATAACATGTGACTATAAACTGTTAAGTTCAAAGTGTAAAAACGAACAAAGGGTAGTTACTCAAATATTATCAATGATAAATTAACAACTATTGGGCACTGCACTTCCCATTTGTGTGAACTATCAACTTTTAAAGTTTCATGATTTTACCTCACATACTTTTTGAGTTATGCTACGGAAAAAAAATTAAGTATGAAAATCAACAAAGGGCAATAACTCCAAAATTATAATGGGCAGAGTTATGGTTCTTGTGCACTGCACTTTTCCTGAATAAGATCTATCCACATATAAAGTTTCAAGATGATACCTAGAAAACCTTTTGAGTTATGCTCCGGACAAAAATTTAGTATGAAAATCAACAAAGGGCAATAAGTCCAAAAATATGATAGGCAGAGTTATGGTTCTTGTGCACTGCACTTTTCCTTAATAAGATTAATCCACCTATGAGGTTTCAAGGTGATACCTGAAATTCTTCTTGAGTTATGCTTCAGACAAAAATTAAGTATGAAAATCAACAAAGGGCAATAACTCCAAAAATATGATGGGCAGAGTTATGGTACTTGTGCACTACACTTTTCCTTAATGAGATCTATCCACCTATGAAGTTTCAAGATGATACCTGAAATACTTTTAGAGTTATGCTCCAGACAAAAATTAAGTATGAAAATCAACAAAGGGCAATAACTCCAAAACTATGATTGGCAAAGTTATGGTACTTGTGCACTGCACCTTTCCTTAATAAGATTAATCCACCTATGTAGTTTCAAGGTGATACCTGAAATACATTTTGAATTATGCTCTGGACAAAAATTAAATATGAAAATCAACAAAGGGCAATAACTCCAAAAATATAATAGGCAGAGTTATGGTACTTGTGCACTGCACTTCTCCTAAATGAGATCTATCCACCTATGACGTTGCAAGATGATACCTGAAATACTTTAAGGGTTATGCTCCGGACAAAAATTAAGTATGGAAATCAACAAAGGGCAATAACTAAAAAAATATGATAGGCAGAGTTATGGTTCTTGTTCACTGCACTTTTCCTAAATGAGATCTATCAACCTATGTAGTATCAAGATGATACCTGAAATACTTTTTGAGTTATGCTCCGGACAAAAATTAAGTATGAAAATCGACAAAGGGAAATAACTCCAAAAATATGATGGGCAGAGTTATGATACTTGTGCACTGCACTTCTCCTTAATAAGATTAATCCACCTATGTAGTTTCAAGATGATACCTGAGATACTTTTTGAGTTATTCCCCTGACAAAAATGTGGTCTACGGACCGACCAATGGACCGACCAACCGACGGACCGACCGACAAGTGCAAAGCAATATACCCCCACTTCTTCGAAGGTGGGCATAATGATCGGGTATTATGTGTAGTCAATATCTATTTATATAAACCTGTCAAAATCAGTGAAGTATGCAGTATTAAATCTTTGCTTGGCAGGTACATAACTTGTGACAAACAAGCCCAAAGACGAAAAGCCCGTGATTTCACAATCTGTATACGATGCCAACAAAGTGTTCCGAACAAACCTATTTCCTTTTCTTGAAATAGCATTTGATTTTAACGATTTAGCATTTCGTTTTCTCGATATTGTATTTCGTTATAACGGTTTAGCATTTCGGTATTTCGAAATAAAAAATGTGTAGAGCATGACACCTATCGGGCTCCGTAACGTACTGTATGTAGATACATTTTTTTTTTCTTGAATTTGTCAAGGGTGTGTATTTTCTTAAGTTTTTGGGGTGGTCTAGTTTTAACATTCGTAAGATTTTCATTTTTATGATTTATTCTGATCGAGAAAAACGTAGGTCAAACACAGTTATAATAAAGACTGGTGCAGGTGTGATAAACATTATACAGCATATTAATATCTTTTGAAAAAGTCAAAGTAAAGATACAAAACATTGTACGGGCATACCTGTACTCGGAGTAATTCCGCTTGAATAAAGTTATCCAAAAACATGTTTTGATCACACACCAGCACAAAATTGTGATAATGTGACATCTTAAAAAAATCAAAGTAATTCGATTATAAAAACTCGAGTTTAAAAAGTGCTCCGAGAAAAAAATCGGATGTCGAGATGACCGAATTTTGCATTTTGTTTTTCCACCTGGGGTAAAAATGACCAAAGTGTCCAAATGACCGGGTGTCGAAATGACTGTCACTCTAAAATGTTGATATTGAGTCACCAATGCCCCCCCCCCCCACCATCAATGCGATGTTGCATATCAGATATCAATGATGGCAGTTCAGGTTATATTTTCATTTCATTTTCTACATCTAATATATCAGAAACATGTTTAGATAGGATTATACACTCATATCTAATGTCAAAACAGCTATTTTATAGAAAAAGAAGCAAGTTTGGTTGAATCAAAGTACTAACAGAACTGTTGTTGGACACATAAAACGAATGGTACCCAAAAACGTATTCATAGTTTAGAAAATCATATATTATGATCTTAGTGATACAGAATATTTTCCATGAAAAACACTGTACCATTATAATTTATCCTATCTATAATTTCTATCAATGAATAACCCACTCGGGCTATCGCCCTCGTGGATTATTTTTTGTGCCTCATAACTCACAACTGTGGTTTATTGAACGATATACCACGATAGAAAGAAGATTATTTCTTAAATAACATATCTCTGATTTTGGGCGGTTAACTCTTTCAGCTTCAAATATTTGATGTCAACCTCTTTCGATGCCTAGAAATAGACTCCACTGAAACTCAGAAAGAGTTTTATAATGTTAGGCTTGACTAAATGAGCAGACGAAAGAGATCTGAGATCAGTCTGCCTGTTCTGTGCAGTCTGATCTTGATTTATGTCGTATGCAAAGGCCTCTCTGGGGTTTTTTTTTTTGTTTTTTTTTTTTTTTTTTCTTTTTGTCTTTAGCACTTAAAGATTTAAATTCATGCATAATTCTGTATCCTGTATTTAACTAAAAAGGTGAATATGACTGTAGGTCTTATCTTTACTACTATGTCATGATAAGTTCAAATTTTTGTACTTTGATATCATTGGCTGAGAGAGCTAAATTGATGAAATAACAAGAGAAGGCACCGAATACAGCATAAACATTGTCTTCTTAGTAAATAAGATTAAGATATATATTACTTTTAAACTTTTTTGTTCGTTTTTTAGATGCAAGAGTTAAATGGTACACAAGTTATCAATAACTTCAGTACTTTGATTTGCACTAAAAAGTTTCTGTTTAATGATTATAATTATTAAGACCGTGAAAATAAGCATTTTTTTTTTTTTTTTCAAATCTATAATAAAGAAATGAATAAGATATTTGTTGACTTTTCAGTAATTGATATAAAATGTAAATTTTCGAACTTTGGTGATACGTGCTTCCATTTTATCCACAAATATGACAAATTGATAGACTATAAATCTGAAAATGTCATTTGGGTTGCTTCTAGAATGCATTCAAGGCATTTTGTTGTCAAGAAAATGTGCTTTATCTGAAAAATATCCATGTTGTTTCTGTGATTATGATATTTTGGTCGCTTGAATCGTTAACAAATAGTGCTGTCAGTGCTTTGATTTGCATTAGATGTTTTATTTTTTAAAAATGCATAGAATTATCTAAATATAAGCTTATTACATCACATGAGCTCATTGGGGATATTGCTATAATTATTGCGACAGAATAATATTGTATCTCTGTTCCTTTCTTATAAGCTAAACATGAAGAAAGAAGTTTGCGGCGAACTTTTTCGCTGGCACTGTGTTAGGGTTAGGGCTAAATGTGCTTTTGAATTTTCGACTGCCGTTCTTTATACAAGGACGAGCGCAGCCCTTTTTACCAAATATGGTAAACGCAAAATTATGGATAAGGCCATACAGCTGAACAATACCCATATCTAGATTCAACTTTTCTCCATGTCCTAGGATGAAATCGTGCTCAGTAATATTACTGATAGATCTATCAGTAATATTATTGTGCACGATTTTCCATCATGTTCATCCCTTACACCTGTCAAATTAATTCTCTATGTATGGCATTTTGAGAATAATACCACCAACTCCAGCGCCCATAGGTATTTGCAATGATAACGAAGGTACAAAATGCGAGCCAGGATTTGCTGAAGACTATTATATTACCTATATGGAAATCAATTGAAAGGAATACAACATAGTCGATTAGGCTACAGGCCAAAGTAGACAAAAATGTATAATTTCCAACAATATATGAGTAGTGTAGGTCTCATTACTAGGAGGTTTTTGTTCAAAGCCTCACTGGCAGTACTGGGTTTTGATGGGGTTGTCATCAAGTTTGGCAAGGCGATTCAGAGCCCTTTGCCTATTACTGATGAAACTCAGGACATACATTTTCGCAGGAGTCTCCAATATATGAATAAAATGATGATGTTTGACACAGAGTTAAACAAACGCCATTCAAATAATTAACGGTTATACTAAGCCTTTTTATTGAAATATTTGTACAAAACAGGTGTCGAAAATGTTCGGATTACCTAAAGAGCAGGTGTTTCCTGTGAAGAATTACGAACATGGAGGGCACTTGAACACGGCTGCCAACATTCTGACAATGTATGCTTTAAAGATGATCCTGGAGCATGCTGATGCCTTCTTCTACAGGTTCCCTGATAAAAAACCCAAGAATTCTTGAGACAGACACTAAAAGATACAGATGCTAAGTGAAGAACTACCAAACTTGTTACCTGCCATCTTTGGCACTTCCTTTCTGAAAAATTAAATGCTTTTAAAGTTGTGTGGAGTGTACTAGGAGCTTGAAAAAGTTCCTACCCTTTTGTGAAATATTTTCTGTGCAAATCAATACATGAATATATGTCACTAAATTCTTGAAAGGAGTATGGAAATAGTCAATGTGGGTATTACATGTCTAAAGCTAATCAAGAACGATGATAAATAAAAAAATTCTAAAACTTATTAAATATGCTGCCAAACAACAAAATTTTAGAATGGTCCTAACTGAAGGCATTTGCTGGAGACAAAATAAATGTTACTCAAAAGTTGAAATTTGTTTTTATTATAGTAGAAAACATTGCTGGCAGTCAGTGTTTTCTCCTTTTTCCACAATCTGAGGAGCTTTCTGACAAATATCACTTGTCATATGCAAATGCCTTCATTTACGGCACATTTATTGTTTGATTTGCCTTCTATTGACAAGTTAAATAAAACCACCCATCAGTTGTTTCGGTATTGTTGGTCCCTTGTTTGTGTTAAATATGCATCTGAGCTAATCTAACTGGCTTAAAATAAACTCATTTGAATAGTTTATTATATACCTGTAAGTTTTTTTCGGGTAAAATCGCACACAACAGAAAAAATTCTGTATCTACACTAAGTGAAATACGGTTCCAAATATGGTATGATAACATCATAATGACGTAACTCACTGGCGGAATACGTTTGTGCATTGATCATTTTTTTACGCTGCAATATCTATTTTCCATTCATAAAAACGAAGTTATGGCCACTACGCCATTATTTGTTTTATTTTGCTTACCGTTTTCAAATGAAATGTCAATAATTTGCAATAATTTATGTTGACGTTGAAAAGGTGTAGGTATGTATATAATAAAATATCATGCTGTGGTAACTTAACATACTTCTTGCTGCGAAATAAAAAAATGCAGGATAGTCATTACAGCATATTTTTTCGTATTTATTCAGTGCATATCAATGAGCCATTCTCTAGCAAAAAGAAGTTAACACTTAACCAGACAATGCTGGAATTTCACAACACTTAAAAAAGTGTAGGTTTTTGGAAATATTGTGGGCAAAGGAAAAAATGTGCTGGTAAACAGCATTTTTCTTTCCCAAAATGTTTTGTACACTATTAGGGTCCGTATTCAACAACAATTCTGAATTTCAAAATAACACAGCTTTAAAAGTAATAACACATCTTTGAAAGTAATACAACTTCTGATTGGCTAAACCATTTGATTTAGCCAATACGAACTTGTGTTACTTTCAAATTTAGAAAATCTTGGCGAATCAGACAAAAATTATTCGTAAGAATGGTTTGTGAATATGAAGTCGGAGAGCTTCAGTTCGTTTGTACTATGATGTAAAATTTATTATCTGCAGATCTTTTGCATTTGAGAGTCTAAACTTTTGGTAAAGAATTAATGCAACTGATTACATAAACATGAATCCATAAAAATCCACTGGGTATAGCAACCAACTGAATCATGAAGTAAAACGGTCCTTTGACTTGCAGAAAATTAGACAGTGGAAAATATTTTTAACCAAGCCAGCCTGCACAGACTGCTTAGGCTGACTTAGGTCGCCTTTTTTTTCTTCTTTTTTTTTTGCAGATGCTTAAAACCCATTTTCACTGAGCTTGGCTCAAATGTTTCATTAAGTGAGTTTCATTGTTTATTTCAGAAATAACCATATTTCTATCGTGGTTTACCGTTTAATAAACCACGGCTGTGAGTTATGAGGCACAATAAATAATCCACGAAGGCGATAGCCCGAGTGCGTTATTCAGTGCGCCTCATAACTCACATCGTGGTTTTATTGAACGATAAACCATGACAGAAAGAGGAGTATTTCGATTCTAACATGACCAGCTCTTAATAAAAACAAAACATGTTCATACTTCGAGTAAATATCGGATGCAGATAATATTCCATTGAATAAACCACGGCTGTTAATTTTACTTACCAAAACAAAACTCCCCTGCCAAGTCGGTAAATGTGAAAAAACAAATCAAAATTTCATTAGAGCCTTAGGCATCAAAAACATTAAAAAAAATGTACCTTTAAAAGTTTTACTGTTATACTGTTTCCCTTTCAAATGACAGAGAAGAATGATTGTATTATCAAGCACAAGTCGCAGTTGCTGCGAATGCTCTGAATATTACTCCACCCACTCCCAGTCCCACTTGCAATGCATCACCGGTCAATTTTGAACTAAACTTCAGCTAGAAAAGACAATGGATTTACATATGTTTACTGGTAACATGTAATACAGTTCAATCGTTGTTAGTTTAAGCAGTAAATATCTGTAAAGCCTTGACAGTTTTCCATGACGCACAAATCCTGCGTCATAGATGCAATTTTAATTCAAATGATCCCTAAAATAAATGACAGTGTGTTATCAGTGACGCAACTTTCCAAAATCCAAATAATCTACGAACTTGAATATTTTAGCATCATAAATCCAAGTCTGTTCTTCCTTCGATATCAGACGATATTTATTAAGGGTTTATTTTAGATAAAAGTGTTTTTTTTTTCCCGGGAATTTATTTACAGAATCAGACTGGTTTACGCATTTTAACCGTAAAGTATATCAATCTCCGAGCAGATTTGTCGTTCGTTACCTCACATACATCTCTGCGATGGGCTAAATGACAAGAATCTTGTCAAACCGAGGAAAAGATGTTTTGTTCCTGTTTAACTGTTTCATATGTAAAATTGTAAGTTAGACAAAAGAAATATGATTCTAGATACAGTATAGGTGCGTTCAAACTGATGAATTTACCTGTATAAAATGGAACTATTTTTCTCGAGCCTCTTCACTTTTCAGAATCTTACGCCGATTTTAACAAAAATGGCTGCGCCCATGAATGATGACAACTGATTTGACACACCGCTGGATCTAAGTTTGTACGATTAAAAATCAAGTTATCGTCCTTTAAAGATTTTTAGGCTTTTCAGAAAATGCCTCTTTTGTTCATTTCCTATCACTATGTCTGATTGGTCCCATGCTGTTTGAACAGCACACGAAACAATCGATATTGGTCTTTCTTTCACCGGCGTTTGTGTAGCCATTTTGAGTTATGGTCATGTGACAAAAATATGACATAATGACGGACTGCTTTCTGAGCCCACCACAGAGGTGAATGTAATGATCCAGAGTGCAAGAGAGTGATTAAACATGTGTCCTAAATATGGGCCCAATTGATGTCTTGGTTTGGTTTTCTGTATTTCACAGCTTATTTTACACTAGTCCCGGTACATAAAATTACACGTTACCAGTTTGTGCTGTTCGCAGAAATTAATGACACGACGAAGAAAACTGTAATGTTCATTCTTCTAACGTCTGCTTCCTTCAACTGCCGATCAAGCCACGTCAAGCAGCAATTTAGGCAAACATGTTTAATATTTCAAAAAGTGAAATCGACCTTTCCATCAGAAATGACTTACAGACTTTTCTTTCTTGAAGTTTAAAGGTGAAATGCATTGTAAATCATGCTTGATTACGAAGAGATCCATTTATTTTGATCCCCTAAGTTAAAGAAATGACCCTCAACGAATAAGGAAGGGGGTCACAATGACCCCCCAATTTTTAAAGCCTATCGAAAACCCTGGTTTTCCTTTCTCATTGGTAAAGAAGCGGAAAATGATAATTTTTGTACATCAAGTGATCTTCATTGATAAAGTATCGGAGGGCATAGACATGGAACAGCTACAGGCAACTTACTTTATACAGAATGACGTTATTCTACACAGAATTAACGTAGATTTTACCACGCTTTCGCTGCGCTGTATTTATAGAACCAAATTCACGTGTCATGGTAGAATGAATGATTTCTTTTTAGTTTCAAATAAAAGTTTTATGCCATACATTGATTGTACTAACAAAAATTATATGTAACAAAAAATCACAAATGTTTTGTGCTGTGGGTTTTATTGTTTATTGTATGATTTCTTTTAAGTTTCAAGTAATAGTGTTTATGCCATATATTGACTGTTTATTGTGTGATTTCTTTCAAGTTTCAAATAATAGTGTTTATGCCATACATTGATTGTACTAACAAAAATTATATGTAACAAAAATTCATATTTAATATTCACCCATATATAGCTAAATAAATAAATGGACTTCTGTAACCAGGAAGAGATGAAAATACAAGCGTCTTACAGGCAGTTTTTCTTTTTCTTCAAAGTTTTTCGCCCTTTCAAGATAAATCCCACTGATTTAGCAATTTCTAATTGATTATGTGAAAAAATGTGCAATACGGATCAATCTAAACCCAGTGCGCCTAGCCATGGTAGTGTACAATACATGAGAACTGTGGGTCTCTGGTTCATTTCCTAGCTCGGCAAATATTTTTTTCCAAGAATTGATGATAGTCATTGTGACAGGATTTATTCCTCTATCATTACTGAACATTGTTTCGACAGTGGTTATATGGGAAAGCAGCCAGTGGCTTGGAAAAGATACAGGTATTGTGCAAAGTGCTTGAAACAGAAACACCAGGAACGCATGGTTAAGTGCAATGGCCACCAAGGTAAAACTGAAATAATGTGGACATGACGTTAAACACAATAATCAATCAATCATAAAACCCAGTAGGCCTATGCCTAAAGTCATATAACATTGATTGAAAAGAAATGGAGTTTAACACCAGTTTAATTGGTAAGGTCATATCACAGCGGTCAGTACACATGACTTGTGGTTCCTGGCTTTCGCACACAAGTACTGTCACTTAGGGCGAGACTCATTACCATACGCCTAAGCTTGACAATTTGCTGTTCGTAGATAAAACCACTCACTGAACAGGTGATGTCATTGGTGTCATCTTTTGTGTATTCCTTACAATTGACTTTTCTGTAAACACGCCCCCCTGACAAGTCTGTCAAGCTAACCAAAAAATGGCGTCGAATACAAAGAGACAGAGAGTTTATTTCAGTTTTATTCTACATGTAGCCGATATGTCGCTCTAGGTTGATTACAACATTTTTTTTTCACGAAATTTCTTATCAATTCCAATAGTGTTGGCTGTTTTGATAATTAAATAGACTCGATCAAATCATCGCATGTCTATAAGAAATTGTGTCAGACTTTATAGGCCAGGGAATCCCTCTCAAGGGATTCCCTTGCCTATAGCGATCGTAACCTGCTTATTCAGACAAAAATGTTGGACGGTGTGTCCACTCTATATCGCTGAGTCCGCCAAAACAACTAGTTTCCCAAGTATATACAGAGATTACTTATCACACGGTGTGAATGCTTTCCTTTCCTCGAAGCTTTCGTTTGCAAAATGCCATGGAATTGCAAGGGTATTACGACCCTTTAATAACTGACGAGTGTGTGTTTTTTATCCCGTTTTTGTCATTGACACTGACCTAATAAAGGCGCAACCTGATAAACTTAGCTTTATCCGGCAGTTGTATAAACAATGACAAAACTACCAAATAACTCTTGGATAAAGGTAACTAATACACATAATGTATACGTAGATACTAAAGACAACGAACTTTCAAAAATATTTTTATAGACAACTTGATTAACGATATGGATGGAATTTGATGTTGGGGTCGATTTTTCTAAAATTTTATTTGGGGACGATTTCACCAAAGAAATTGTGTCCAGGGGACGATTTCTCCGGAGTGATAAACATAACACGGGCCAAGCAGTTTGGGGACGATTTCTCTAGGGGTCGATTTCTCCAGCATTCCGCTGAAGTACCCTAGATTTAGTCGATATACATAAGAAAAAGTGATAAACATAACACGGGCCAATATTCTATATGTAGTTTGCTTTATCTACTATCGCATTTTAGCGGAGACGCGTTTTGTGACACATATTATGTTCAAATGTCAATTCAACGTTATAGACAAACTCCGAGCAGAGTTGTCGTTCGTTACTCTCACCATACATGAATGTGAATGATCCGGAATGCAAGAGGGAGCGTTATAGATATTAAACGATATAAATAAGCATAATGCATTGTTCTCCATCATGAGTAGAAGTTTCCTTTGAAACATTTATTCAGGTCCAGGGTCTAGGTCAAGCTTGAGAGTCAAGTGTCCGCGGGCTTGACACAGTTGTCCTAGGACAACGATTATGAATTAGGATTAACGTCTTTTTAGGCCAGGGAATCCCTCTCAAGGGATTCCCTTGCCTATAGGGATCGTAAGCTGCCTATTCAGACAAAAATGTTGGACGGTGAGTCCACTCTATATCGCTGAGTCCGCCAAAACAACTAGTTTTCCAAACATATACAGAGATTGCTTATCACACGGTGTGAATGCTTTCCTATCCTCAAAGCTTTCATCTGCAAAAATGCCATGGAATTGCAAGGGTATTACAATCCTTTAATAACTGACGAGTGTGTGGTTTTTATCCCGTTTTTGTCATTAACACTGACCTAATAAAGGCGTAACCTAATGAACTTGGCTTTATCCGGCAGTTGTGTATTCTTACGCGCTATGTACGGTTAATATCTATAACGCTCTCTCTTGCACTCCAGATCATTCACATTCAGGTATGGTGAGATTAACGAACGACGACTCTGCTCGGAGTTTGTCTATAACGTTGTGTTGACATTTGAACATGTGTGTCACAAAACACGTCTCCGCTAAAATGCAATTGTAAATAAAGCAAACTACATATAGAATATTGGCCCGTGTTATGTTTATCACTTTTTCTTATGTAAATCGACTAAATCTAGGGTACTTCAGCGGAATGCTGGAGAAATCGCCCCCTGGTAAAATCGTCCCCAAACTGCTTGGCACGGGTTATGTTTATCACTCCGAAGAAATCGTCCCCTGGAGACGATTTCTTTGGTGAAAATGAAATTTTAGAAAAATCGACCCCAACATCAAATTTCATCCATATCGTTAATCAAGTTGTCTATAAAAATATTTTTGAAATTTCGTTGTCTTTAGTATGTACATTATGTGTATTAGTTACCTTTTTTTCCAAGAGTTATTTGGTAGTTTTGTCATTGTTTATACTGCCTATTTCACACTGATAGGATGTATTTCACACTTTTTACACCTGTCACAAATAGATTACACCTGTGTGATTCTTAAAAATGTCTTTGATTGACTTTGATTTGAAACCAAATAAATGCTTATAATTTTTTTCTGTAGTCGTTTGCTTGTCATTTAATGTATTTTTTTTTTCATCTCTCTCTCTCTCTCTCTACTAGTGACATATGACATACCTGTGATCAATAGCACTTAGCAGGGGCATCTGACACACATATTTCTAGTGTTCACTAGGGCTTGTGTGCATCCGAATATTTCCGGTCCATAACTTCTACAATTGTGGATGAATTTCAAAGTAATTTGGCACAACTGACCTCCATCACGGTTAGATGTGCCATTTGAAACATCTGTTCAAGTAGGTTCAAGATTAAGGCCACATTGAAGGCCAATTTTTCGTCCGAACCATAACTCCTACATTTTTGGATAGATTCCGATATAAATTAGCATAATACATTGTTCTCCATCATGAGCAGAAGTTCCTTTGAAACATTTATTCAGGTCCAAGGTCTAGGTCAAGCTTGAGAGTCAAGAGTACGCGGGCTTGACACAAGTTGTCCTTGGACAACGATTATGAATTAGGATTAACGTCTTTTTATATTATGTAGATATAAGTATCGAAGCTCAAGTCACTGTGACTTGTCCGTAAAATAGGCAAGTAAAATAGGAAAACCGAGCCTAATCGTTTTCCTAAAACAATCCAACCTTTTCACAGTATTTTATTGAGAAAATATTTTGGCTAAAAGAGAATTTGCTTGTAACAAGCAATTCCTCCCAATTTCCCCAAAATCTTACTTTGGATTTTCATCTACAACTTCCTTCAAATATGACCAGTTCAAAATTTCGTCGACTTGTGGAAGGTAGAGACAACATGACCAACTGCCATATCACTCCAATCTTTATTATTGATTACATTTTACCTTGATATCTATCTTACATGTATTTTCATTGAAATCAATAAAAATAAATATGTTCTTGTGTCATAAATGTAAAAAATAACGTCATTCAGGACTACATGACATCACATGTCTCAGAAAATTTAGATAACCAAAGTTGGTATAGCGCCAATTGAAGAACACGGTTCAAGTTTGACTTTGGATTGTTTACAAGCACGACAAATTACTTAGTACTCTAAGCCATTATCAAGCACCCCATAACTGTGAGCACATGCCTAGCTCTGGTTTAATTAGTTTCTGGCTGGTGCTTTCTAGTATCTGTTCAAAATTTCCTGATAAAACCAAGAATTCCAGGGGCTTAGTGGAATCCGCTTGTATCCCTGTCCGTCTACCTGTTTGCATTAATTAAAATTGACCTCATGTGTTGTTTCGTATCCTCAATTTCCTGGCCTTCAGTACTATCAGTACTTTGATTTTCTTATGTAGATATAAGTATCGAAGCTCCAGTCACTGCGATTTGTCCGTAAAATAGGCAGGTAAAATAGGTAAACCGAGCCTAATCGTTTTCCCAAAAAAATCCAACCTCTTCACAGTATTTTATTGAGAAAATATTTTGGCTAAAAGAGAATTTGCTTGTAACAAGCAATTCCTCCCAATTTCCCAAAAATCTTACTTTTCAATATACACGAATAACTACTTTGAATTTTCATCTACAACTTCCTTCAAATATGACCAGTTCAAAATTTCGTCGACTTGTGGAAGGTAGAGACAACATGACCAACTGCCATATCACTCCAATCTTTACTATATTCATTACATTTTACATTGATATCTATCTTACATGTATTTTCATTGAAATCAATAAAAATAAATATATTCTTGCGTCATAAATGTAAAACATCAGGACTACAAGGCATCACATGTCTCAGAAAATTTAGAAAACCAAACTTGGTATTGCACCGATTGAATAGTTCAATTTTGACTTGGGATTGTTTACAAGCACGGCAAATTACGAAGTATTCTAAGCCATTATCAAGCACCCCATAACTGTGAGCACATGCCTAGCTCTGGCTTAATTAGTTTCTGGCTGGTGCTTTCTAGTATCAGTTCAAAATTTCCTGTTTAAACCAAGAATTCCAGGGGCTTAATGGAATCCGCTTGTATCCCTGTCCGTCTACCTGTTTGTATTAATTAAAATTGACCTCTAGTGTAACATTATGAGCTAAAACTCAGATACCAAGAACTCTACACTGACTGAGGAGGCGTGGTTTTAGAGAATCTAATTTTCTCAGATTTTGGCTGTTGATGCCTTATTTGCCTGGTTGGCATTATGAATATTGATATTGATAGTGGGAGTGTTTTGGCTTACTATATATGTGGTGTAGGATGCTTGATCGGTGAGAGAGATGTGAGGACACAGAGTGAATTAAGATCTCTGTAGAGAGAGGGTTAAGATCAGGACAGAATGTGTTACCATCTAAATGAAGTGATAAGATCTGGAATGAGAGAACAATTGGTTTTAACGACTAACAAGAGTTTTACTGAGTAACCAATTCATGTTTGAATATCATGTTGGAGTAGTTTACTTGTGTTGTAATTAATAAACACGTAGAAAGCAGATTCGTGTTTCTGTTATATTTGACGTACTAAGATCCACTATACGATCGAGACATGAGACGCATTATGTTACATGGTCACCCATTTATTTTGGTGCCGTGACCAGGATTGGTGATCCACCAAGTAACGAACAGGGGACTCTAAGGTTATTGTTTTCGATGTACTTTAAAAAATTGGATTTAATCACTGGCAATAGTCACAAATGGAGAAGAAAACCACGCTATCAAAAAGTACTTTTGAAATTCTGGTGACAGAAAATTGGGACACTGAGAAACAAACGGACAAACAAGAGTCGACAAACATTTCAGACTCGTAATTCAAAAACATTAAGGTGATTTGGGTTGCCTGTCCCTTTTGCCGAAGTTTTTTATGTCATGGACAAAAGTGCTGTCGCTCAGTGTTCGATTAACATTGGTACATCTTTGTTCCGTCGCTAGTGAAGCCGAAGTGTGGACCCGAAGCCGAAGCTCTCGACCCAACAACCGAAGCCAAAATTATTTGGATTTCCACTGAACGTTTTATCTGGGAGCGTATTCGATAATTTCTTCTAAGACTGTGAAAAATATGCACATGCATTAACGCCTGCAAACATATACTGGAGTTTTGCTGAAAATGGGACAATTCCTGACAAAAATCCTAGAATCCTTACTTGTCGAAGCTGACTGTGTTCTAGTAACGTTGGACTGACAACCATTTCTTTTCACGAAGTGACAGAAACAGGAAAAAAGGAACAGTGATAATGTGTCAATTATTTTTTGCGGTAAACGGAAACTGTGAGTAACCATCATTTTCTTTGATTGAAACTTGCAATACAAAATGGAATTACCAGTCAGCCTGATTTTATTACAGCCTTATCAAATTTAAAAGATCTTAAAGAAATAATTCAAGAAGGATTTTCTTTTTTTGCATATTAGCTAGAGCAATTGAAAAATATGCAATGTTGGCTAGGTTGCAATCAAAGCAAAGAGAAAAAATAATAATAACACCTACAGAAATCCGTATAGGAATAGTTGCCGATGTTTTGCAGCTCTTTTGGGGTCGAATTAAAATTTTAAATAAGGACAGGTAAATGCCAAGTTAAGTTCTCAATTCGTGTTAGAAGCGGAATACATAAAAATTGTAGGCTTTAACTTTGGTTGGCCAAAATCATACAAGGCAAGAGGGAAAATATTCAGGTATTTGCAGACGGGTCGTTAAATTTACATGTTAAAAGATTTAAACATCAAGGGGGTTCCTTGATAGAATTGCAGGTAATTAAATTGTTTTGTTGATTGGTCAAATTTCAAATTCTTCTAAAACGAAAACTAGGAAAGAGAGTCCAGCATAAATTTCAGGACGCCGCTTGAAGTGCATCAGCGGAGAAAAACTTATAATTGAGAAGGCATTTCATCGGAATCAAAGTTCAATTGTAGTGAGGAAAAGTCGGAAAAGAGTTTCATTGGGGAAATGGGTTAAAGATTAGATGGATATCGGATAACCGGATCTGACTGCGATTGTAACATTCCCTTGTATGTGCTGAAATAAAGATTATTGGATAGAAAAATGGAAGAGGGTGCTCTGAGTGATCTTCCAGTATCGGAAAACTCTTAAGATTGCCATTTGGTAGTTGTCTTTGTCCTTGAAGAGAAATGATGAGACAAACTGGATCAAAAGTGACCAGTAAGACGTATATTTGGGCTTTATATGTCATCTAGTCAGCCTTTTTCATAAAAAAAAAAAGATGAAATTTGGACTAGAAGCGTAATAGCGTTTTTTTGCGCGTTAAAGGAAGTATCACCTACATGTAGGTACACAGATAAAGGTTTCGTATATATGATGTAGGTATTAAGGAAAAAAAACATTTAATGTTGCTATAGGTTTTATTTCACAGAGGTGGAAGGACGAAACTGTGAAATGTTGTATAAATGTTGTACTGTTAGGTTGCATATTTTCCAGTCAAAGTAAAATGTTAGAGTTGAAGTGTGTGTGGTTGACTTAGAAATATCTCTGAATCATTCTAATTGGAATATCTGCATCTCATTAAAGGTCGAGAAGCTGAGTTAGGCATACATTTCCGAGAAGATGAGTTTATGCTAATGAGCAACAAAATATCTAACCAATATCTCAGTCCACTCATGAAGTACTGCGAGGCAGAAATCCAATCTATTTTATTGGCACTAGCTAGGCACGTAGGTTGATTGTAAAGAAAATAGAGACAGAACGACGTTCCAAAATGATCAATCTAAATGTCATATTTATGTTTTATTCAAGAAACTAATCCCAAAGCCATGATGGTATTTACAAAGATTCCTATTCAATTCCCCTTTCTTTGTTATCAAAAGGAAAACAATTATTTGCTGAATACCAATAAGGCGACCCATAGGAGAAGTTAAGATTTATCTTGAGTCTGATTACTCTGATCACAGGATCACAAAAAGAATATGATTTATGATATTGCGCGGAGCAAACATAGAAGAAAAATGACTTTCTAAACAAAACACGTGAATTAATAACAAAGTTGGTCTTATGATTTTGAAGCAAAAATACTACCAGAGAAATATATTGCCAAGTTGAAGATTGACAAATACCAGGACATTTTTTTGTCAATTGTCAATGGGAATTTCATGAATGAGTGTTATTGTAGTAAATTTGTAATAGTATCATACTTGTCAAGTATAGAGAAAAAATGAGATGTATAGCTGGCTGGAAAATTGCAAGGTTCAACAAGGAAAACATGGTTCAATTGACTTGGAGCTACGTAAAAGTAGGAATGCCGTAGTGCTGCATTCGAGGACAGGAGTCGTGTCACCTCCAAAATTGTCGACGAACCAAAAGGCAGTGTTGCCAAAAGAGAACTACACAATGGACTTTATGGGTTCAGAAGAAAGTTTAGATTCTAGACTTTTATTGTATTGTGTATTGTAATTTGAAATGTTGTTTGTACCCTATAGTTTTATGGTTAAAGCAGTATGCACCTTTAACATAAGGAGCTTGACGACCATAAAAGTTTTGTTCGATGAGATAGCAGATTAATCTGGGGGAAAAAGATTAATTATATCGCTTGCTTTTATTGTTAAGGCAGTATTTTTCCTTTAACATAGGAAGCCTCGACAGTAAGTCATAAAGGCTGGGGTATTTTTTTACGATGGGGTTCTGAATCGTTCTTGTTGAAGATAATTGATTTAATCTCATGGCTTTCTTAAAGCAGTTTTGTCCTTGGAAACAAGGAGCTTTAACAATTTGCCCTAGCAGCTTTAAAGAAGTGTAGTAGGAACTAGTAAATTGATCTGGATGTGAATGATAAATGGTACTTTGTTCAAGAGTAGAGGTTTCTGATGATGATTTTTTTTCTGAAGTAATTAATATTAAGTATTGTAAGGTGTTACTTGTATCGTCTTTTCTCATATTGTATTGTATTAGAAATCATTTTGACCATCGGATGAAAACATCATAATGTTACTGGTTTTGTGTGATATTTTGTCTAGGTAGACAAATACCTTGAGAAAGGGAGATATGTAACATTATGAGCTAAAACTCAGATACCAAGAACTCTACACTGACTGAGGAGGCGTGGTTTTAGAGAATCTAATTTTCTCAGATTTTGGCTGTTGATGCCTTATTTGCCTGGTTGGCATTATGAATATTGATATTGATAGTGGGAGTGTTTTGGCTTCCTATATATGTGGTGTAGGATGTTTGATCGGTGAGAGAGATGTGAGGACAGAGACTGAATTAAGATCTCTGTAGAGAGAGGGTTAAGATCAGGACAGAATGTGTTACCATCTAAATGAAGTGATAAGATCTGGAATGAGAGAACAATTGGTTTTAACGACTAACAAGAGTTTTACTGAGTAACCAATTCATGTTTGAATACCATGTTGGAGTAGTTTACTTGTGTTGTAATTAATAAACACGTAGAAAGCAGATTCGTGTTTCTGTCATATTTGACGTACTAAAATCCACTATACGATCGAGACATGAGACGCATTATGTTACACTTGTGTTGTTTCGTATCCTCAATTTCCTAGCCTTCAGTACTATCAGTACTTTGATTTTATTTACATGACGCTCAATGCTGCGTTTTCATTGGCCGATAAGACGATGAAACACCTATCAATCAAAATCGGCAGAAAGGTCAATAAATTATTGTGACTGATAACTAACGCAGTATAGTGTTCCGATATCGAGTTATGGGCATCTCTACAGTGTAACTGAAGGGCTGAAATTTTCAAAGCTGGTAATGAATCCAAACACATATGGTTGTAAATCCAAAGACATTGCCCATTTTTAAAAAACAAAGGGGCCAAGATGGCCCTGGATCGCTCACCTGAATTTTTGAGATGACCATAGCCTATTTTTTTCTTGAGGTTTTGAAACATTGGAACCAAATTTATAATTTTGCCAAGAAATTTTCAAAAGGTCACCTCTAAAAGTCATTTCGAAATCTGACCATCAGTTTCAAAAAGAAGAATTTTTAAGAATTCTTCATTTCTGTATAAGAGCAAGTAGCCCCCATCCACGACAGCCATGTTTCTTGATGGATCAAAATTTACGAACAAGTTTTGAAAAGGGTCACCAAAGGAAGATTTTGGAAATTTTCTTTTAAAAACTGACCAGGGGTTTCAGAGAAAGAGAATTTTCAAGAATTTCATCATGTCCGTATATTGCAAATAGCCCCCCCCATTCACAAGAGCCATGTTTCATGACGGATCAAAATCATATGTACAGTTTTTTAAAAGCGTCACCAAAGGAACATCTCTGTCAAATTATTTCAAAATCTGACAAGGAGTTTCAGAGAAGAAGAATTTTCAAGAATTTTTTTCATTTCCATATAGTGCAAGTAGCCCCCATTCACCAGAGCCATGTTTCTTGACGGATCAAAATTTCGTGAACAAATTTTGAAAAGGGTCACCCAAGGATCATTTCTGTGAAACCATTTCAAAATCTGTCCAGCCGTTTCAGAAAAGAAGAATTTTCAAGAATTTCTCCATTTCAATAAAGTGCAAGTAGCCCCCATTCACCAGAGCCATGTTCCTTTACCAATCAAAATTTCGTGGAACAATTTTTGAAAAGGGTTACCCAAAGAACATCCTTGAGAAATAATTTCAAAATCTGACCGGCGGTTTCAAAGAACAAGATTTTTTTAAGAATTCCATTATTTCTGTATAGTGCATTTAGCCCCCTTTCACCAGAGACACATTTTTTGACGGATCAAAATTTCACGAACAATTTTTGAAAAGGGTCACCAAGGGAACAACTCTGTGAAATTATTTCAAAATCTGACCAGCGGTTTCAGATAAGAAGATTTTTTAAGAATTTCTTCATTTCTGTATAGTGCAAGTAGCCCCCATTCACCAAAGCCACATTTTTTGACGGATCACAATTTCACAAACAAGTTTTGAAAAGGGTCACCCAAAGAACGTCTCTGTGAAATTATTTCAAAATCTGACCAGCAGTGTCAGAGGAGAAGATTTTTAAAGAATTCCTTCATTTCTTTATAGTGCAAGTAGCCCCCATTCACCAGAGCCACATTTTTTGACGGATCAAAATTTCACGTACAATTTTTGAAAAGTGTCACCCAAAGAACATATCTGTGAAATTATTTCAAAATCTGACCAGCGGTTTCAGAGAAGATTTTTAAAGAATTTGCTAAAAAATTCCATTTGGTTGCCATGGCAACCAGAGTTTTTGATGGAATCAAATTCTGTGAACAATTTTTAAAGAGGACCTCCCAAGGAACAAGTTTGGTCCAAATTGGCCCCGCGGTTTAGGAGGAGTTGATGTTTAAATAATTGTTGACGACGCACGACGGACAACGCACGACGAACAACGGACGACGGACGACTGACACCGGGTTATCCTAAAAGCTCCCCTTGAGCACGTTGTGCTCAGGTGAGCTAAAAATATCACCTCAAACATGTGGTAAAAGCAGTCTATACCAGAAGTTGCGGTTATTTGTGAATACACTTGTGTATGCAAATTACGACAACTCTGGACAGATATTTATGATGACAGGGGTCCTGTCAGATATCGAGGTATTCATGATGGCATTATATTCCGACGGGATTCCAGTCTAATATCTATTAATTGCGGAACAGAAAGGGGAAAAATCCCTTGACAACTTACGGGCTAGTTTGCGTCACTCAGAGTTTTGAAAATATTATGGCCAAAAGGAGTTATTGCTTATGATGAGCAATATCTCCTTTTGTAAGAATGTTCTCAACATTATTTTATAGCAATGCTCAAGATATTGACATAACAATTGAATTATTCATTTAACCCTTTACTCCATAGATACTCATTTCTACGCATTGCTTGTAGGAGCCTTTGGAAAACATTGTGACAAAAGGTGAAATTGCTCGTGACGAGCAATTTCACCTTTTGTCACAATGTTTTCTAAGCTATCAAAAGGTGTCATATTCACGCAAGAAACAGCTTCATCCTTGCTGTTATTTATGGTCAATTAGAGATACCATTGAAATGCCTTATGGGGTAAAGGGATTTGAATATTCTTAGCAGCTAGGGTCATATTACAGCCATCAGTGCACCTACACAAGTGTTTCCTGGATTTCTCACACCAGTACTGACACAACTGTCTTTCCAAGTCACTGAATACTTCCTCACCACATATATCAGAAGTGAGAGGTGAAAAATCACAGGAAAGAAAGTTTGCCTCAACCAGTTATCAAGTACACAACCACCTTGTCACAAGTCCGATACGCTAACCACTGAGCTAACCCAGCGGGCTCATCATATATCAAGAGTTTGTGAATTTTAAGATTTTCGTGAACTCTTTTCAAGTAAAAACCCAAAACAGAAAGTAACTTTGAAACAAGGAAATGGTATGGAGGAGTGCCAATATTGGACCACAGTTGTGTTTTCAGTGTACATTCTAACTTATAAACAAATGGGCCATGATGGCCCTGAAATCGCTCACCTGATTTCTATTTACCAAACATGGACCATTTTCAATCTAGTGACCTAGTTTTTTATCAGACATTATCCATTATCAAATACTTTTGAGATATCAATAAGACAAACATTCTGACCAAGATTCATGAGTATTGGACTGAAAATGTGACCTCTAGAGCTTACAAAAGGTTTTTCGAAGATTTGACCAAGTAAGCTAGTTTTTGACCCGACATTACCCATTATCAAACTCTTTTGAAACATCACCAAAACAAACATTCTGACCAAGTTTGAAGAGTATCAGGCTGAAAATGTGGCCTCTAGAGCGTACACAAGTTTTTCTAATTTTTGATCCAGTGATCTATATTTTGACCCCACATGACCCAATTTCAAACTCCTTCAAGGTATCACCAAGACAGATATTCTGAACTAGTTTAAGGAGTATAGGACTGAAAATGTGTCCTAGAGTGTACACAAGGTTTTTATAAGTTATGATGACCAATTGACCTAGTTTTTGACCCAACATGACCATTTTCAAACTCATCCAAGATATTATCAAGGCAAACATTCTGACCAATTTTCAAGTGCTGGCCTGAAAATGTGGCATCCAGGGCATATACAAGGTTTTTCGGAGATTTGACTTGCTGACCTAGTTTTTGACCTGACATGACCCATTTTCAAACTTGTCCGAGATATCATCAAGACAAATATTCTGACCAACTTTCAAGTGTGTTGGACTGAAAATATGGCTTCTAGAGCATACACAAGATTTTTCTAAGATTTGACCTGGTGACCTTGTTTTAGACCCGACATGACCCATTTTCAAAACCGTCCAACAAAAGCTTTCTGACCTCCTTTCAAGTATGTTGGACTGAAAATGTAGCCTCTAGAGCTTACACAATGTTTTTCTAAGATTTGACCTGGTGGCCTAGTTTTTGACCTGACATGACTAATTTTCAAAGTCGTCAGAGATATCTCAAGGCAAATATTCTGACCAACTTTCAGGAGTATCGGACAAAATATGCGGACTCTAGAGCGTACACAAGATTTTTCTAAGATATGACCTAGTGACCTAGTTTTTGACTCCACATGACCCGTTTTTAAACTCTTCCAAGATTTTATTGAGACAAACATTCTGACCAAGTTTCACGAGTATTGGACTGAAAATGTGGCCTCTACAGCGTACACAAGGTAAAAGGAGGGGTAGAAGGCATTATGGGCCCCCATTTAATCAAACACATCAGTTGTATGTAAGAGTGTAACTATACATAAGAGGAACTCTCAAGTGGCCATCAACTCTAGGTACCTTAACGGTGGCAGAGATACAACACCAGTTGCAGACTTACATCTGAAAGTCATTGATATTGTAGCTGCAAGTTTTTGTTGATGAAATGGTTCACACCCACAAATACGGATGTACATCAGATCTTAGATATGATCCAATGTACAACCATTGACAAAAAAGGGCCCTGGTAGAAGAAGAATATGCTGGTTATTAGCTTTTACTACCATTTCATCTTTTCCCTATAATATTTTCAATAGCACTCTATCCCAGGGTCATGAATACATGACTGTTAAATAATGTGTTAAGAAAAAAAAATGTTCAAATCATAAATTCACAGTAAGTTTTGTACAATACTTTATTCAATCACTTTTATAATCAACTTAATTGAACTTACATTAAAAGACAACCTGCTGTAGGAGACCAACTTCATACTTCCTTAAGTTGGTCATTTAATACAGGTTTGTCTCTTTTTCCCATCTCTTGGAAACCAATCCATGCTTGCTTAACTCATTACCAAACAACAAAATTTCAGGTTTGTCCAAATTGAAAGCATTTGCAGACCACAAAATAAAAGTGAATGAAAATTTGAAATTTGTTTTGTGAAGGGTAGAAAAAATTGAGGGAAAAGGAGAAAATGCAGCATTTTCTCCTTTTCCCACAGTGTTTTCTAATTTTTTTTTCTTCTCTGGGCCTTCAAAAGTAGGGATTGTGTGGTAATGGGTTAATACAGACTGTTCAATAGAGGTAAAACAGGTTAAACAGAACTTAACTCTTTACCAAACAACGAAACTGTAGACTTGTCCAAATTGAAAGCACTTGCAGACGACATAATATTGAAATTTGTTTTGGGAAGGGAAGAAAACATTGTTGGAAAAGGAGAAAATGCTGGTTAACAGCATTTTCTCCTTTTCCCACAATGTTTTCAGAAGGCTTCTTTCTCAGGGTCATTAAAAGGTGGGATTGTGTGGTAAAGAGTTAACATAGGCTAAGTTAAGCTTAACCCTTTACCACACAACAAATTCGAGACTCTCTAAATTTCAAATTATCTGCAGACAAATTAAGAATCAATACAAATGAGCCGAAGGTCTCTGACAGAATAGAAAACATTGTGGGAAAAGTATATAATGTGGCTTCTGGGGTGCAGAAAAGGTTTTTTTGTTCCCAAGATTTGACCTAGTTTTTGACAAGACAGGCACCATTTTCAACCTCTTCTGGGATATCATTAAGACAAATAATCTGACCAAATTTCATGAGTATCAGACAAAAATGTGGCCTCTATAGCATACACAAAGTAAAAGATGATGATGCACGATACATGACAGACACAGCACGATCACTGAAGCTCACCATTAGCTGAAAGGGGTTACTGTTTCGTCAAAAATGTCTTGCTGGTTAGCTGCTTTCTAGTATGTGTTCCCTCTACGATCTTCAACAAATGCCCCAAACTGACCTTTCTGTAAACGCGAGTTTGGCACGCTCCCCTTAGTAACGCACTATATTGGTTGTCAAGCTTGTCAAGCGACCCAGAAATTGTGTCTGACTTTTTTTCTTTACATAACGCCTAATGCTGCGTTTGCATTGGCCGATAAGACATTGGTAAACCTGTCTATCAAAATCGGCAGAAAGGTCAATCAAAAGTAACTATCTTTAGTAAAATCTTAGATTTAGAAAAGTGTCAAAGGTTTTAGCACAATGACGCACACAAAGACGAGGCTTGGACAACAACTCCTTTCTTTGAAAAAATCCAAGCTAAAACTCATTCAGAAGCTTTCACTGGTGTAGTTAATCCACATCATTCTACGACGGACACCACTTTAGTCTTGGCTGAAGCTATCGATGGTTTACTGTTTGATTCCTGTTTACTGAACAGTCTTCTATTCTTCTCCCTACAAGACAAAAATAAGAATACATGTACCACACAATCCCAACTTTTAATGATCTTTTGAAAGAAACCTTCTGGGGAAAGATTACCTAAGCAGCATTTTCTCCTTTTCCCTGAATGTTTTCTACCCTTCCCAAAACAAATTTCACTTTTTCAGTCAAATTTATTTTGTTGTCAGCAAATGCTTTCAATTTGGACCAGTCTAAAAGTTTGTCGTTTGGTAAAGAGTTAACTCATTACCAAGCAACAAAATTTTTGACTTGACCAACTCGAAAGCATTCTAGACGACAAAATAAAAGTGACTAAAAATTTGAAATTAGTTTTGTGAAGGGTAGAAAACATTGTGGGAAATAGAGAAAATGCTGGTTACCAGCATTTTCTCCTTTTCCCACAATGTTTTCTAAAGGATTCTTTCTCAGGGTTGTCAAAAGTAGGGATTGTGTGGTAATGGGTTAACCTGTTTCCAGTCCCTCACCTTACTGTGTGATGGTGGGTGGAGTGGGGGTATAAAAAAAAATTGGTCATACTCACTTTCTCAACTGTGATTCCTCAATCTGTCTCAATTCCTTTCTGTTATTGTAAATCATTTTGGGTACATGTCTATGTCTAGCTATCCTCCTTATTTGTGGATGGCTGGCAAACTTCTCTTTTAACTTTTCATTATAACTGAAAGCTGCTTTTTCTCTGGGCTTTAACTGAAACAGGACATAGCATTTTAACTCTATAACCTCTTTTACAAACAATCCCAAAAATAAACAACCATCAAGAAGATTTTGGAAAACACTATGGTAAAAGGACTAAATACAATATTCTTTCTAAGCCACTGGCTCCTTTCCAACATTACAATCATCAAAACAATTGTCAGCAGTGACAGAGGAATGAATCAAATTGTAATAACTGTTATCAATCCTTGGAAAGATATAGAGGATATTTGTCTTTTTCGGTGAAAGATCGAAAATTATTTCATCGAATGGACACCAATAGTAATATTTTTTTCACGAGTGGCGCAGCCACAAGTGAAAATATTACCGATGGTGTTCATGAGATGAAATACATTTCGATCTTTCACCAATAAAAAAACCCCCACACATTCTATTTATTTCATGCTTTTAACCCTTTCTGGGAGGAGCTTTATCAAAATCCAGTACAGTTCTTTTCCGTTACTCCCCGTGGCATACCCCTCCCGCATAGCAATGCATTACAATATTACATCAAGCACGTGAAATGTACGGTATATGACGTCATATTTCCCATCTGGTTGTGAGGTACGCGTAACTTACCTAAGCAACAAGAATGTGAAAATCGCTATTTTCACTGGTGGTATCAGTGTAAGATCGAAAAATATTTTCACTGGTATTTTTCGATGTCTTACTGGAAAGCATGAAATAAACTGATATATCAGCGGAATGAACCAGCAACCCACTGTTCTCAATTCCTGTATGCTACAGACTGAGTTACCAGGGCCTGGAACCTAAATTTAAAAGTAACACAACAGTTGGTTGGCTGTAATCACATAGTTTAGCCAATCAATAATTGTGATAGTTTCTAAATCTAAAATTAGACCTAGAATGATTAAAGAATGATTGATGCATATGGACCCTGAAGAGTTAAGAAAACCACCACAAAAAACACACTGGGAGCTCTGGATAACTTACGGAACAGCTTACACCTTATAAACACAGTCACCAGTTTTAATGACTCACAAAGAACATGGCTTTTTAAAAATCTTGTGAGAAAAAAAGAAAATGCTGGCCAACAGCATTTTCTCCTTCTCTCACAATATTTTCTATACTATCAAAGACATAAGTCACCATTTCAACTACAGTTTAAATGCGATCTGGAAATCCTTTCAATTTGGTAACATCCAAAATTTTGTCGTTTGGTTAAGACTTAACTCTTTACCACACAATCCCGACTTTTAACAATCCTGGGAAAAAAGCCTTTTGAAAACAATGTAGGAAAAGGAGAAAATGCTGGTAACCAGCATTTTCTCCTTTTCCCACAAAGTTTTCTACCCTTCCCAAACCAAACTTCAATTTTTCAGTCACTTTTGTTTTCTACAAATGCTTTCAATTTGGACCAGTCTATAATTTTGTCGTTTGGTAAAGAGTTAACAAATAAGCAAAGCATTGCTCTCACATTTTACAACATAATGATATTCAAACTATAAAATTCCTATCTACAATGCCACATGAGACTTACAATTCCTATCTACAATGCCACATGAGACGTACAATTCCTATCTACAATGCCACATGTGACTTACAATTCCTATCTACAATGCCACATGACACTTACAATTCCTATCTACAATGCCACATGACACTTACAATTCCTAGTTTTTCTGATGCATGAGCTTTCCATACTCGAAGGTTCATCTCTGTTGACCCCGATACAATGTACTTATCGTCTAAAGACCACTTTACAGCGTTAACCCTCTGCATTCTCTTAGTGTGGTAAATCTCTCTGGAATGGAAAAAAGATTTTCGTCGTCATCATCATTATCATCATCGCGCAGACAGGCAGGCCAGCAGGCAGGTAAGGATGAGAGGTATGAGCCATGCCCCTTGTTCACTTTTCATTCTCACATGACACTTGAATTTGGCTCCATAAACACTGTGCAATGAAAGCATGGTAAAATCTGTGACATTCCATGTAGAGTGATGCCATTCTATGTAGAGTGATGCCATTCTATATCGAGTGACTTCATTGTGTACAAAGTAAGTAAGTACCAAATGACTGCATTTTAGACTGGTCCAAACTGAAAGCATTTGCAGAAGACAAAACATAAGTGACTGAAAATTTGAAATCTATTTTGTGAAGGGTAGAAAACATTGTGGGAAAAGGAGAAAATGCTGGTTACCAGCATTTTCTCCTTGTCCAACAATGTTGTATAAAGGCTTCTTTCTCCTTGTCCAACAATGTTGTATAAAGGCTTCTTTCTCAGGGTTGTCAAAAGTAGGACTATATGGTAATGGGTTATTCAACGGAGCATAATCTTCATTCATGTTTTTTTTTTTACGTTAAACTAACTTTGAGCATGTTTTCCTTTCATTAAGAAGTGGTCATGTGAGAATCAAAATAATATTTCTTCTATCATGGTTTATCGTGCAATAAACCATATTGTGAGTTATGAGGCACAATAAATAAACCACTCCGGCTAGTGTCCTTGTGGATTATCTATTCTGCCTCATTACTCACAACTGTGGTTTATTGCACAATTAACCACGAGTGATGACAGAAAGAAGACTATTTCTTAATAATACTGATAAGAATTTCAATCCTTTACCATTGCTCTCCTGTTTTAATGACCACACAGGATCCATTACTAAACCAAATTGACATAATTACCTCCATTACCATACTGTTATATCATATGCTTGAATTACCATCCATTTTTACCTTCCGCTATTGTTGTCTAAATGTAGAATTACATGAACTATTTCCAAGTCTTAATGCTGCTAACAGATTTTATTGTGTCCTTAAAAAATACTTAAAATACATGAAATTAACATAATTCATTAACGTAATTGGAAGTACCATGCAGATAACACTGATGTAAGATGAATTTTCTGTGCAGTCCGATTTTGATCCATGGCACCAGGTTAAGCTCTTATATTTTGACAATTGCACTAAAAGGTTCCAACCTGAAATCTACCATTCATAGAATTTCCAAACCTTCCAATTACTAAAGATGGTAGAAATATTTCTAATTGTTCTTTCTAATATGGTCGATTTCATATCAAATTGTTTAACCCTTTACCACACAAGAAAAATTTAGATATATCCAACATGAAAACATAATGCAGACAACGACATAAACTTTGCTCAGAAGATGGAATTTTCTTCGATAGAGTAGAAAACATAGTGAGATAAGGAGAAAATGTTGGTTACCAGCATTTTCTGCTTTTCCCACAATGATTTCAGATGGCTTCTTTCTTGGGGGTCGTTAAAAAGTCTGGATTGTGTGGTAAAGGGTTGAGTGATAAGTCTTACCGGCTTTTTCTGCTGTCAACAGGAAATATGCGAATACTTTTATCATAGCTTCCAGACACGAACTCTTTCCCTGTAGGACTATAGTCTACATCCATTACTGAAACAAACACAAATTCTCATTATATAATGTTTAACTCATTACCATACGACAATATTTTAGACTGGTCCAAATCAAAAGCATTTGTAGACGAGAAAATTTTAGAGCAGTCCAAATTCAAAGCTTTTGCAGACAAGATAGATGTGACTGAAAATTTGAAATTTGTTTTGTGAAGGGTAGAAAACATTGTGGGAAAAGGAGAAAATGCTGGTTACCAGCATTTTCTCCTTCTCGCACAATGTTTTCTATAAGCTTCTTTCTCAGGGATTGAATTGTAATGGGTTAACTTTTTGCCACAAAATCCTAAGTTTTAACAACCCTGAGAAACAGGCCTTTTCAAAACATCATGGGAAAAGGAGAAAATGCTGTTAACTAGCATTGGTTTTTTATGTATGCTACTGACCGACTATGCTATCAAAGTTCAGCCTCGGTCTTTCTGTCAATGAACAGGAGTCACTGCAACAGGATTCTTCTCTCTCCACTTACAGTGAATGTTATTTTGAGAATATTCACATATGGAAGAAGCCACAGGCTTCAAAATAGCGTAAGTAAAAAGAGCTGGTTGACTCTGTACCACACACTGAAATTTTGGACTAGTCCAAATTCAAAGCAGTTGCAGATGACAAAATAAATATAACTCAAAAATTGAATTTTGATTTTGGAAGGGCAGAAAACATTGTGGGAAAAGGAGAAAATGCTGGTTACCAGCATTTTCTCCTTTTCCTACAATGTTTTCAAAAGCTTTCTTTCTTGGGGTCATTAAAAGGCAGGACTATGTGGCAAAGAGTTTATGAAAAGCAGTACTTTGAAAGATTGAAAAAACTACAGCCATCACTAAACCTGATTATATCCCCTACCAGCACCTTGTTTCAAAACAGGTCTTTGTTACAGAATGCAAAATGGTTTAGTACAAAAGTAAGAGTTGAAAAAAGATCAAGGGGAGATAATTCCATAAGAAAATCGCAGCAAGGTCATGAAAATTGCACATGCCCAACTTCATATACATAGAAACGCTGTGTGTAAATCTGACAGACAGACAAGCATGGCAATTCCAGTGGACCCCTTCCACTACGTTGTGGGTGGTATAAAAAAAATGTTGTTGAAAATAAACTCACTCCTTTCTGCTCAATCCCATGTTTTAACCAGCACTTTTTTCCCTTTTCCCACAATATTTTCTACCCTTCAAAGACAAATTTCAATTCTTGTGTCTCAATTACTCTGTTGTCTGCAAAGGCTTTAAATCTGAATGCATCTTAAATTCAGTCATGTGGTAAAGAGTTAACCCTTTATCACAAAACAAAATTATAGACGGGTCCAAATTGAAAGCATGACAAAATAAATGTGAGTGAAGAAATGAAATTTGGTCTGGAAAGAGTAGAAAACATTGTGGTAAAAGGAGAAGATGCTGGTTACCAGCATTTTCTCCTTTTTCCCCACAATGTTTTCAAAGGCTTTCTTTTTCACGGTCGTTGAAAGTCAGGATTGTGTGGTAAAGAGCTAAATCTGAATGCATCTTACATTTTGTCATGTGGTATAGAGTTAACCCTTTTCCACACAAGAAAATTATAGACTGGTCCAAATTGAAAGGATTTCTGGTTACCAGCATTTTCTCCTTTTTCTCACAATGTTTCAAAAATTTTCTTTCTCAGGGTCATCAAAAGTCTGGATTGTGAGGTAAAGAGTTAAAGTCAAGTGATAGTAATCAACATACCTGCAGAAACATGGTCTTTATGCATAATTATAGGTGAGGCGAGATTCCTCATGTCAAATGTGTAGAGACTGCAAAAAAAAATGAACAAATATCAAAATTGTTAGTTGTTACACAGAAAAAATTTTCACAAATACAACTACACAATTTTTTTTTTTACACACAGAAGGTAAAGTCTGATCCCTAATTTTGCTATGCAAGGGTACAAGAAAAGTTTTTTTTGTTAACTCTTTGCTAAACAAAAATTGCTAAACAAATCGCAGCAAGGTCATGAAAACTGCACATGCACAACTTCAAATATACACAGGAACACTGTGTGTAAATTTGAGTTGAGTACCTTAACCCATTACCACACAATCCCTACTTTTGACGACCCTGACAAAGAAGTCTTTAGAAAACATTGTGGAAAAAGGAGAAGCAGGAGAGCAGCATTTTCTCATTTTCGAACAATATTTTCTACTTTTCACAAAATAAATTTCAAATTTTCAGCCACATTTATTTTGTCGTCTGCAAATGCTTTCGATATGGACAAGCCTATAATATTTTCGTTTGGTAATGAGTTAAAAAGTGTTGGAGTATCTCGCCAGAAAAATTTGTAACGGACAGAAGGATGGACAGACAAACAGCCATGGCGATTCCAGCATATCCCCCTCCACTTTGTTGTTGGGGCGGTATAATAAAGTATAATAAAAAAAAAAAAAAATCAATTCTAATACTTGTCATTTTCTAGAATATTTGGCTGCTGTGTCCAATCCTATAAAAAACACACAAATAGTTCCATATGATACTGAGTTATCTGTTCCTGAAGATTATTCAAATCAACAGACTGAGTATTGTTGGCAAAGCAAGAGTAAATTCTTTGCTGGTAGTGCAGGCATCTGATCCTCAGATTTAGATTTTGGCATAACCTGACTTATCAGTTACACAAAAACTGACACAGTGAATGAGGGATCCGAAGTTCAGTTACAGGCATTCAATAAGCACCAGTGGTTCCTCCATTAACCCTTTCCCAAACAATCCCTGGTTTTTATGGGTCTGCAATGGTAGCCTTTTGAAAACATTGTGGGTAAAGGAGAAAATGCTGGTAACCAGCATTTTCTCCTTTTCCCACAATGTTTTCTACCCTATCATATACAGAAATCATCTATTCAGCAAGAGTTGAATTGTCGTCTGCAAAATGCTTTCAATTTGGTCTAGTCCAAAAGTTGGTCGTTTGGGAAAGGGTTTAAAAAAAATGTTTTTTCTAGACCAGAGGGAGGAGTTTGAAATGAAAATGTAGTGGAATAAGGAGAAAATGCCGATTACCAGGACATATTTAGCCCCAACAGATCCAAGTGTCAACAACAAAGCCACTAAGGACACTCTCAACTCTTTACCAAACAACAAATTTATAGACTGGTCCAAATTGAAAGCATCTGCAGATGACAAAATAAAATATGACTGAAAAATCAAAATTTGATTTGAGAAGGGTAAAAACATTGTGGGAAAAGGAGAAAATGCTGGAAACCAGCATTTTCTCCTATACCCACAATGTTTTCAATAGGCTCTTTTCTCACAGTTGTTAAAAGTCGGGATTGTGTGGATAACATTTATCAGTTTACCTGACAACAAACTTTTGGACCAGTCATGAGCATTTGGCAGATGACAAAATTCAGTGTAACTGATATAATGCAAATTCTTTTTCAAAGGGTAGGAAAAAAATGTGGGAAAAGGAGAAAATGCTGGTTACCAGCATTTTCTCCTTTTCCCACAATGTTTTCAAAATCCTTCTCTCTCAAGTTCATTAAGACTCAGAAAATTAACGTGCAGGGAAGGGTTTATTGTGTCAACTCTCAAAACAGAATTTTTACTTACTTGTAGTCTTCATTGGCAACAGTAAATATGAAAGCTTCCATTGGGTTCCATGCCACTGCATTGGAATTCATTTTCAAAATCACCTGTAAACAAATTAATTTTGTTTCAATTTCAAATCTGGTTTTAAATATTTTTCAGTTATAACCAGGCAGCTAGTGCACCTACTCATACTTTCCTTGAGGTACTATTATGAGTGCTTTACACAAAATTCTTTCTACACGTCTGACTGCTTTTCAATGACAATATCTTTGAACCAATGTTGTATTCACTTTATCATCAATAAGTACACTGAACAAGAGCACCTGTATTGCTCAACTAAAGGATTGAAGAGAATTTTCTGTTTTTCATGGAGGGGTAAAAAATACAAAACCTAATCACACTGTATGAAAACGCTAAGCAGTTTCATACAAAGGTGTGATTTTTTTTTTTAATAAAACCTATATGGAAGTTTTGACCTGTTCGGTGGACCAGTTTGAAAGCCAATAGTGGTCCACTAGATGAAGCTATGTACCAAAAACTACAGGTCTAGACTATATGGTTAGTCAAGTAAAGTTACCAAAATAAAAATACCCTTAAATGGTGTGATCCCTGGGATTGGCCGATTTCATAGTGGTAGTGATCCACTTAACCATCTACAAATGACAAAATTTTAGACTTGTAATAGAAATCAAAAAAATTTGCAGCCGACAAAATAAAAGTAACTGAAAATTTGAAATGTGTTTTGTGAAAGGTAGAAAACATTGTGGGAAAAAGAGTAAATGCTGATTAGCAACATTTTCACATTTTCCAACAATGTTTTCAAAAGGCTTTTTATCAGGGTCATCAAAAGTAAGGATTGTGTGGTAATGGGTTAAGGAGGATGAGCATCAAATTCGGTATACAAAAGATTATCGATCAGTAACACGAAAAATTTATAAAATTTTCCTAATATAAACTAGTAATTCAAATCAACAGCCCAGTCTAGAAGTATGCCCAAGTTATACAGTTGTAAATAATTATCCCATGCTTGTAAGAACAAGAGCTTCGCAGAGTGGCGCATATACACCCGAAGGGGCTTGTCAGTGAAGGGCAGATAATTTTAGAATGCAAACAGCAATCCAAATTCTAAAAGTCAGGTGCACAACTAGACATTATGGAGATTCATTGTGGCAAGTTTCAAATATTTCCAATAGAAACTGTAGGAGAAGTTGCACACACAGAAATTGCTAACAGATGGACAGATGGATGACCGGGGGTATAAAATAATACGACCCTTTTGGCTTATAAAAATTAAAATTCAAGTTTACCTTTTTCAGAGGGGTTGTTCCTCTCATGTCGTACAGCATTGTACTTCTGTCATTGGCACAGCAAGCTATCAAATTTGTCTGCAAAAAATGTTTAACTCTTTACCATACAATCCCGAATTTCAAAATCCTGTGAAAGAAGCCTTTTGAAAACACTGTGGGAAAAGAAGAAAATGCTGGTTACCAGCATTTTCTCCTTTTCCCACAATGTTTTCTTCCCTTCCCAAAAGAAATTTCAAATTTTCAGTCACTTTCATTTTGTCGTCTGGAAATGCTTTTTTGGTAAAGAGTTAACTCTTTACCAATCGACACAATTTTAAACTGGTTCAAGCCGAAGCACTTGCAGACGACAAATTAGAACGCAACTCAAAAATTGAAATTTGTTTCCAGCAGGGTAGAAAACTGTGGGAAAAGGAGTAAATGCTGGTCACCAGCATTTTCTCCTTTTCCCACAGTGTTTTCAAAAGGCTTCTATCTCAGGGTCGTTTAAACAAGGGACTATTTGGTAAGGGGTTTATATATATTCATCAAACTTTGGACCTTTCTGGTTTTATAGAACTGACCACAACAAATTTAATGTGGCAAATTATTCCAATGAAAACTGTAGGAGGAGTTGCCCGCACAAGAAATAGCTAATGAATGGACAGACAGACGATTCAGGCCATAACACAATATGACTCTTCAGGCATATCAAAAAGAAAAACTGTTGGTAACCAGCATTTTCTCCACATGTCTTTTCCCTATGGGTTGTTAAAACTTCAGACTGTGTGGTAACAGAAATTGTGGAAAAGTACGGTTATCAGTATTTTCTCCTTACCTGACAGTGTTTTTTAAAGTTTCCTTTCTCAAGGTCATTAACTCTACCAAATGACAGAATTTTAGACTTGACCAAATTGAAAACACTTGCAGACGAAAAAATAAATGTATCGCTACCTCAAAAATTGAAATTTGTTTACAGCTGTGTAGAAAACATTGTGGGATTGCTGGTTACCAGCATTTTCTCTATTTCCCACAATGTTTTCAAAAGGCGTCTATCTCAGGGTAATAAAAATCAGGGATTGTTTGGTAAAGGTTTAAATATTGGATAAATTTGTGGATGCTAGTAATATTTTGTTGTTTTGTAGAGAGTTAACTCTATACCACACAACAAAAATTTTAGGCTAGTCCAGCCCGGAAGTATTTTCAAACAAAACTTCATGTATGCCCCAAAATGATTTTTTTTTCTTGAAAGGTTGGAAAACATTGTGGGAAAAGGAGAAAATGCTGGTTACCAGCATTTTCTCCTTTTCCCATACTGTTTTCTAACCTTTCAAAACTCAATTTCAGTTTTTGAGTCACATTTATGTTGTCATCTGTAAAGGCTCTCGATTTGGACAAGTCTTAAATTCTGTTGTATGGAAAAGAATTAACTCTTTTAAAGTTTACCAAACAACAAAATTTTAGACTGGTCCAAACTGAAAGCATTTGCAGATGACAAAATAAAAGTGACCGAAAATTTGAAATTTTTGGAGGGAAGAGATGAAAACTGTGGGAAAAGGAGAAAATGCTGGTTACCAGCATTTTCTCCTTTCCCACAATGTTTTCATAAGTCTTATTTCCCAGGGTGGTTAAAACTTTGGATTGTGTGATAAAGAGTAAATACACATCCCACAACTCCACTACCTACCTCTATCTGATTAAATCTAACACAATAAATACTATCCACTCCCCAAGTAAATGTTTTCACCGGCTCTGCCCTCTCCAGATTCCAAATGTCCACTTGATGACCACAGGTGGCAAAATAATTTTGACCATAGCTGTGATCAATCTGTTGGTAGACTGACTGTAATAGGAGAAAAAGATAATTATTGATAAACCCTTTACGGCTTTACCTCATAATCCCGACTTTTAACACCTCTGTGAAAGAAGCCTTTTGAAAACACTGTAACTTGCATTTTCTGCTTTTCCTACAATGTTTTTTCCCTTCCTAAAACATATATTAATTCTTTAGTCACATTCATTTTGTTGTCTGCAAACGGTTTTGATGTGGACCAGTCTAAAATTGTTATTTGGTACAGGGTTAATCCATGGTGTTAAATTTCAACATTATTTCAGTTATTTCTCTGCTGCCATTACCCCTACCAATGCTTTCCTGGAGTTTCGTTTACCAGTACCTGGCACAATATTCCTTCCAAGCCACTGGCTGCTTTCCCACATAATCATCATTGAAACAACTAAAGCTATCACTTAATGTGCTTATACCCCCCCCCTCCTCCCACCAGCTCTTTGTCACAAAACAGGTCTTTGTTACAAAAATGCAGAATGGTTTAGTACAAAAGTAAGAGTTGAAAAAAATTCAAGGGGAGATATTTCCCTAACAAATTGCAGCAGGGTCATGAAAATTGCACATGCACAACTTCATATATACATAAGAACCCTGTGTGTAAATTCCAGTCCAGTACGTGAAAAACTGCACATATAGGATAGTTGCTCTGGACAAATTTGTGTCTATGGACAGACGGACAGACGGACAGACAGACGGACAGATAGAAGGCCATGTGATTCCAGTTTACCCCCCTTCACTACATAGTTGGGGGGTATAGTGATAAGAGGTGAGAGAGGAACGAATCCTGTAGCAATGACTATCATCCATCCTCGGAAAGGATTGAACCAGCTATCATTAATGACTGACGAAGAAAGTTCAACAGCATCTATCATTTAAGACTGACAAAGAAAGTCCAGCAACATCTATCATCTAGGACTGAATAAATAAGTCCAACAACAGCTATCATTTAGGACTGACTAAAAAAGTCCAGCAACAACTATCATCTAGGACTGACTAAAAAAGTCCAGCAACAGCTATCATTTAGGACTGACTAAGAGTGTCAAGCATAAGCATATCATCTGGTCATGACTAGGAAAGTCCAGCAACATATATAAGTTAGGACTGACTTAAAATGACAAAATAAGCTAAAATAATTTCTTTCCATGATAAAGTAGAAAACAATGTAGGAAATAGATAAAATGATGGTTACCAGCATTTCGACCTTTTCCATCATTGTTTTCAAACTCTTCTTCAGGGTCTGTGTAACTCAAGATTTGTCAGTTAAAGGTGAATATATGAATTTTCTAAAAAGATAAACAACATTATTGAATGAGCACTTTACTCGTCTCTTTTCTGATTAGTATTTTGAAAAAATACCCACCAGTCAATGCGAGTCATAATCAGTTTACAACTTTTGTACTATCTAATTTTGATCATCATAGTAACAAAACCATGTATCTTATAGTTGGTCTTATATCTCTATCAAAAAAAAAGATTGCAGCATAACTTACCTTGCCCAGGATGGTTGCTTCAGGTTCTGGTTTGATCATACCTTCCCCTGACACACTCCAGTGTTTGATTGTCTGATCACTGCCACACTGAAATAAAATATCAAAGTTTTATCTTACTGTCACACTGAAATATAACATGAGTGTAAGCTCACTAACATACTAAAACACAACACCACATCAAAGAACTTTTTTTATGAATAATCTTGGGAAAAGGTTGAACAGAGGCAAGTTCAGAGCTCCAGATAGAGGAAGTGATTTTGACTCCAAAATAGGGGAAAAAAAAAAAAAGAGAAAAAAAATTCTCCAATAAAGCCTATGTTATGGGTACTCATTAGAATTGTCTCATTAAGACGATTCTAATGAGTACCCACAACATAGGGTTTGGAAGAGAAATAATGAATTTAGAATACCATCACTCCCTCTTATCTGGAGCTCTGAGGTTTTCTCAGAGTAGTAAAAGTCAGGATTGGGTGGTAAAGAGTTAATCGTTACAGTGCAGAATATTACAAAGCTTTCTTAACCCATTACCAACTTTTAACAACACTGAGAAAGAGAGCTTTTGAAAACATTATAGGAAAAAGAGAAAGTACTGGTAATTAGTCACTGCAACAGTATTTATTCCTCTCTTACGGCTGAACACCAGTTTGACTATCTTTATGTGGGAAAGCAGTCAATGGCTTCAGAAAAATATCATACTAAGTACTGGTAACAAAAACTCATGGAAAATACGGATAGGTGCACTGGCCAAAATAAAATGACTGAAATAATGTTGAACAATCAATAAATCATTCAGAAGGTTTTAAACTGCGATCAGACAAGAGGCCAGGGTCAGTACCAGTATTCCCCAACTGTTTTATTCCCCATTCTTTGTCTAATTCTCAAGAATTTCATAAAATTTTAAAAGTAACAAAACTTCTGATTGGGTGAACCAAATGGTTTAGCCAATCAGAAGTTATGTTACTTTCAAATTTACAAAATTACAGAGAATAAAACTGAATGTATTCTTAAGAATAGTCAGTGAATACAGATGCAGAATTCATAAAAACTCACTGTTAAGAAGGAATTCCCATCTGGCAGTGAACAAACACCACGGACAAAGCCATCATGGGCTTGAACTGTACTCATACAGGTTCTACTGGCAAGGTTCCACAGCTTCACCTAAATTACAAAGAATAGAAAAAGCCTAATATTTTACCTTAACCATATACCACACGGCTAAATTCTAGCCTCATCTGTATCAAAGGAACCAAAGTCACTGGCCACTTAACTCTTTACCAAACAACAAAATTTTAGTCTTCTTCTTATTGAAAGCATTTGCGGCCGAAAAAATAAATTTGCCTCATGGCTTGGAATCTGGGAAAGGTAGAAAGGTTGACGTTTTGGCCAGGGCGTTTTGGCTACGGACGTTTTGGTCAAATGCTTTTTATCACAGAAAAGTGCAATAAATGTACTTTCTATCCTGCAAAGTATAGATTTTGTTATGCAGAAAAGCATATTCAGTTCATTTCATGCTATTCTTGCTTAAAAAAAAAAACTTTTGGCCAAAACATAAATTGACTTTGATTTGCAATCTTCTATTTGCAATCTTCTGTAGCAAACTGCATATATTTTTTATAGTTTATTTCAAAATATTGTTGCAACTAGAAATTTTAAGTTAAATCATTATTAATGAACAGAGATGATAATGAGCAATTAAAACAATCATCAAATAAAGTTTTGTCCTTAATTGAGTATAAGCCCATGTTTAATGGGACAAAAACTCACAAAATTAACATTTGGCCAAAACATCCTACTTTGTATATTCAGTTGGCCAAAACGTCCATGGCCAAAACGTCCTGGCCAAAACGTACCAGTGACAAAGATAAACAAACGCAGTATCAATCAGCAGAGTCCTAATTGTGTGCACAATGACAGGATGTTTTTTTTCCTGTCTAATCTTTAGATCTCTAATCATTTATCGTACTTTAGCCCATTTTAACATCCCCTAGATAAAAACCTTTTGAAAATATGTGGAAAAGGTAGAAAAAGCTGGTTACCAGCATTTTCTTCTCTTCCCAGAATGTTTTCTACCTTTTCTTAAACAAATTCTATACTTTGAGCCACATTTTTGTCTTCTGCAAATGCTTTCAATCCTAACAAGTCTAATTTCTAAAACTCTGACATCTGGTAAAGAGTTAGAGGGGCAATATCCTAAAAGCCCTGTATAGGGACAAGAGTGTTTACATATGTACAATATTGTACATATGTAATATCATAGATAGGGACCACAGCCTTGTCCCCCAAGGTCATAAAATGTGGGGTATTAAAAACACAAGAGCAATCAATGCAAGCAGGTCCCAACACTTTGTGCAGTAATTTTGTTCCTAGAACTAAATTGATATTAAGTGTGATTCCATTTTCAATGACAATTTATTATAAAAAGGGGCATAACTATGTTCAAAATATTTTGATGGTAACTGCCCCTGACGTTTGGCTTTCCTTTTTGATAGACAAAAGTAGTGAAGTTTGAAGTAAATATCTTCAGTAATGATGGTGATATTATAATTTCTGTTTTTGTACTACAGCAGTACACAAAACGAAAACACTGACAACAACAGGGCAATTAAAATACTTTTTCTTTGAAAACAGC
The DNA here is from genome assembly GCA_943736015.1 of Tridacna crocea. Classification (NCBI taxonomy): domain Eukaryota; kingdom Metazoa; phylum Mollusca; class Bivalvia; order Cardiida; family Cardiidae; genus Tridacna; species Tridacna crocea. The sequence goes on from OX031071.1 coordinate 8,347,803, forward strand.
TTAGCTAACTGTAGGGGAATTCTGCAATCCTGCAATCTAGATAAATCACTGCTAAATTTACCTCTCCATCACATGACCCTGATAAAAACTTGGACAGACTGGTTGGGTGTTTAGCCATACACTGTACACCATCTCTGTGTCCATCTAGAGACCCGATAAAAGGCTTGGCAAACACTCTCTCTAGTTTAGTTGCATTAAGGGCTCTTATATATTCTCTTGGAGCCTCAAAGGGGTGAAGACTAGGATCATAGTTCCTGGGTACTGAAAGTAAATGTATATGACACCATACGTATATGTTAACCCTTTACCACACATTGATGACTTCTAACAACCCAGAAGAAGAAATCTTATCAAAACAATGTGGGAAAAGGAGAAAATGCTGGTGACCAGAATTTTCTCCTTTTCCCACGAAGTTTTCTACGCTATCAAAGTGGTGGAACTTGCAAAAATAAAAGATTTAACTGAAAACAAAGCCGTGTATTGGGTGTAAAGAACATCATGGCACATAAACACTTAGTCTATGTAATTGTTTTGATATGGAGACATCCAATTGATTTACTGTATAAGTCTATGTTACACAAAATATGTGTGTGTGTGTGTGTTACCAAACTCTTCTGTTAGCGAAACATCTGTCATCCCATCTAACCTCAGCCATTAAAAGAGGAAAAGAGAAATGCTGCTTACCAGCATTTACAGAACTCAAGATAGAGGGAGTGATCTTGCTTTCAAAATTGAAAATGTTTAATGTTCTCGACTAAACCCTATGTTGTGGGTACTTGTTTGAATCGTTTCATTGAGACAATTCTAATGTCAGGGTTCCCACAACTTTCTGCTTGCAAAATTCCAGACTTTTTCCAGGATTTTTTTTTCAAAATTCAAGGTTTTTTGCGATAGAAGAACTGGAACTGCAAAATCTTTTGAAAGTTACTTTCTTACATACATTCCTTGTTTTAATGAAAAATTGAGATTTAAAGAACATTCTAACAGCACAATAGTTATTTCATTTCTTTACTTGTCCAGTTACAAAACTACAAAGGACCAAATATAGATTCAGATCAGCCTATCCATTCAGGCAGTTTAATAAGGATCCATGCTGTTCTCTTAGAGTTCTACAAGTAATGAAGAGTTTGAAGGCAAATAGTATAGATCCTTATAAGACTACATAACCAGGCAAATTGGGAACAATAGGACCATGATGGTCCTATAAATTATCACTCACCTGAGTGCTATAAAGCAGTAAAGGTCTACAGTGAAGATAAATAACAATTATGAAAGTTCAAGGCCAAATAATTCTGACAAGGTATGTAACTGTGCAAAAAGCATTTTCTTCTTTTCCCAAAATGCTTTCACAACCCTTCTTCTTCAAGGTCATTGAAAGTCAGGATTGTATAGTAAGGGATTGAATTAACTTTCAGAGGCATGGCATTCATTTCCTGGTCAAAATGGTGGTCGAATGACAGATTAAAAAACATCACTCGCTCATTGTTAAGACACAAAAGACATGTATGCAAAGGACTTTAGAAGATAACCGTCAACATGGATGGATGGGCCAACTGACTGTAATTGGTCCGTAATGAAATAATACATTTAGTCCCCTTTTTTGATAACATGTTGTTTCATGAAATAAAATCAAAACATGTTTCATGAAATAAAATCAAATAACTTTTGTCTGTGGCTTAACAAGATGAACTTTAATTACATTTTGTCCTGTAATGAAAGAGATATTGGTCCACAATAGAAATATACACCAAGCCCCCTTTTTCCATGACATGACACTTAATGAAAAAATGTAAAATATTGTTAGTGGCAAACTATCATAAGGAACACATGTACATAAATTCCATCTTGTTTCAGTGCAGAAGGATTTTAAAGTTCTCCTTCTTTGTTCCCATGCTCAAACTTGTTACCACCAGAGTTGGGCCAGTTTGAACCCCTGGGGCATCATATGAACAAACTTGGTAGAGGTCCTCTAGAAGATAGTACATACAAAATGTCAAAGCTCTAAGCCTTCCAGTTTCAGAGAAAAAAAAAGTTTTCTGTCTTTGTTCCAATGTTTCAAATTTGTGACCCCTGGGGCGAGGCCAGTTTGAAGCCCGGGGGCATCATATGAGCAATCTTGGTAGAGGTCCAATAGCAGATATTGCATACCAAATATCAAAGTTCTACAACTTTGTGTTTCAGAGAATAGATTTTTCAAAGTTTTCTCTTATCATTCCCATGTTCAAACTTGTGACCCCTGTGGTGGGGCCAGTTTTGACCCCCAGGGGCATTATATGAACAATCTTTATAGAAGTCCACTAGGAGATACTACATACCAATTATCACAGCTCTATGCCTTCTAGTTTCAGAGAAGATTTTCAAAGATTTTGCTCTTTTTTTTTTCTTTGGTTGCCATGGCAACCAGAGTTATGGGTGGAATAACTTTGGTAGAGATTCAAATAAGGGACATCCCTGCCAAGTTTCATCACGACTGGCCAAGTGGTTTAAGAGGCGAAGATGTTAAGAAATTGTGGACGATGCACGACAGACATAGGGCGATCACAAAAGCTCACCTTGAGCACTTTGTGCTCAGGTGAGCTAAAAATGTGTTGTTTTTCTAATATTGGGTATTGTTTTCTTTATGATTTAAGACACAGAATCAAGTATTTGCATCATTTACTATCATAGTGCACGACAGTTTTGTTGTAAGCCTTCAAATAGAGGTTCTTTTCCCTCTTCAGTCAATGAAACTAAAACCTAATTCAAAAGTACCATGTTTTACTTTCACTTTAACAGTTCAGTTTTCATGACCTGAAATGCATGAATAAATAAATTGGTCGTTTCAAAGGGCAATATCCCTGCTTTTCAAGTTTCTGAAAATACCAATAATCGTAACTTTGTTGGATTTAATACTTGAAGTATTTTGATCCATGATTGCAGACAAGCGCCTACTTTCAGTTTCCTCTGACTCGTGACACTCGTCAACCTCATTCTGACTACAATCATAACATGGCTTCATAAAGATATAGTCTTTTAACCTTTTAGACCCCTATGGATTTAATTTTTCAGTAATATTTACTGTAGTAACTCATTTTCACGTCAATTCACTTCAGCTCGTCTCCCGGAAAATACAAAGCACAGCTGCATTGTATTTTAGGATAAGTACCGAGTTCTCCGAAATCAATACGCTGGATCCCGGTTTGTTTAAATGTTAGAATAACTATTCTGGGACCAGTGAACCTACAAAAAGATTTGGGAAATTCACCTTCTTCGGTCTATAATATCTAATGTAGAAAATATTGGACATTTATCCATAAAATGGAGGACGCAGACCGCAGATTTGTATGGTCCTAAATTCTTGTTTCATACCCAAAACGTTTCGTACTTTTCCCGGGTTTTTCCCGACTTTTCATAGATATAATGAAATTCAAGACTTTTTCAAGACCGGGAACGGGTTTTACGAAATTCCCGACTTTTTCCCGTTTTCCCGACAGCGTGGGAACCCTGTAATGTGTACCCACAGCGTAAGGTTTTGAAGAGAAATAATGGATTTAAAATTTCATAACCCCCTCTTATCTGGAGCTCTAATTTACCCCTTTTCTTACATTTTGTTTTTCTTTTGAAGTAAACCAAAAAGTATGAGCTCCATTCAGTTCGCGCGTCTGCAAATCCTAACTAAATTTTTTGTCATACGGTAAACGGAGATGAATTAGTTGTGGGACGAACAACACCAGATTTATCACATTCCTGCTCCATAAAACTTACTTTTATGAATGTCCTTCTTTGTTTGTCTCAAATAGTTGTCAGGATTTCTACTTAAAACTTTAACTTTCATGATTACCACATTATGTTTGACTGTCTTTGATATTTCAAATAAAATATTTTCACGTGTTACTTTATTTTATTTCAGGAAGTAAACATCAACCTACGCTGGTAACCTCGCCACCTTATTTCCTCAATATTTGCGACAAGTAGGACGAGTACCAGTCAATAAAAAAAACCGGCTCTTTGTAATTTTTACATTTCCTGTAATTTTCGTTGTTGATCTCATCTCTGACGACAGAGGACAATGATTTAAAGCGTGCAACTCATCCTTTGACTGCTAAGCACGACTCGCTGACCTTTTGCGGACGGTGCAGATCAAGATCAGACTGCACAGAAAGTACAGTCTGATCTTTGTCTACATTGTCCGATAAGGAGATACTATTCCAAAAAACATATCTTTGAAACACCAATATTTGAGTTATCAATTTATCGAATTTGAAATTTAAGTTATATGGCAGGATAAGAGTTAAGAAGTTCTAGGTTTGAATACTGTGTTAAGCGAGTTTAACCCTTGAAGTGAGTTCTGGTTGAGTAATTAGGGATCAGTTATCGTCATGTTTGATTGGCTAATTCGATCAATACAAAAAAAAAAAAATAATAATGAACACGCACACGTACGTACAATTTCACAATCGTTTACGACTGGTTTTCTTTTACCTCTCGTGATATACCCCTTCGCGTTATTCCTAGATGAGAGCATCTTCGCAAGCCAAGACTGACGATTCACTACGTAAATCTACCCTTGGCGAATCGAGCTTGATTTTTACATTCACCCGATACGCTTTTTTATTGGATGTAGCTGCAACGAATGAAATCACTCGTAGCATTTCATCTTTGATAAAAATGGAACAAGGTCTCTACCTTTCGAATAGAAATGTGTATATTCGTAAGCGGTTTGTAAAACGATATTTCATTTGCTTTAAGAAATATGATGTAAAGGGGGGTAATAACCAACATCCAATAGAGGGCGCATCGCAGGAATCTCGAAATCGGGCTCAATCAACCAAGGTAAGATCCACGTAGTGATCGTAAACTTGGCTCGCGAAGATGAGAAGAGAGCTAAATTACCAGAAATAACAAAAAAAAAAAAACTTTGTAGATATAGTTCTGCTAGAAGACATCCGAAAATTGTATTTATGTAGGCCAATCGAAAAATTCAGACTTGTACAATTCATAATGCCGAGTTACAGATCTATGAGGTAGATTTTTAAATGTTGCCCAGATTATCCATTTTTCTTTGAAATGGAAGAATACAATAATATAAAAGGACAACATGCTGCTTGAAATGTGGGACCTTCTATGTGCAAATGATAACCGACACTTTCCTTTTTCCCACAATGTTTTCGAAAGCTTTCTCTTCAGGGTTCTTGAAACACGACCGGATCGTTTAGTAAAAGGGATTTTTACCACACGAGAAAATTTTAGACCAGTTCAAATTCAAAGCATTTGCAGACGACAAGATATGACTCAAAAATTGAAATTTCGTTTTGGAAAGGACAGAAAATGCTTGTACCAGTAATTTTCTCCATTTCCCACAATGTTTTCTAAAGGCTTCTCTCTCAGGGTCGTCAAATGTACGTAATGTGTGGTGATACTTTTAGTGCAACATGGCATAGAATTTCTTGACATTTGATATTAAAGACAGAATTATATAGACATAATAGATCTACTTTTGCATATTTTTACCCAGGAGAAGTTCCTTTGAGATCTGTCTTTAAATTATTTGCTGATACTTTTGTTAGTTCCCAGAAAAGGGAGGTAATTATGACATCCCTTTGTATTGAGAATATAATGGTTTTAGATTTACAAATGATAATTCTATGAAGGACAAAAAGGAAAACGTAGCTCGGTGAAAGTAGTACAATAATACTCATTTTTAATCTTCGCAAATTTTGTAGGATAATATTATAGTGGAAATAGCTGTTTTCTATTGCGGGTTCACTACGTTAATAAGCCTTAGGCTTCAAAACCCGACTCAAGGACCTTTTTCGGACGATGCAGATCAAGATCAGACTGCAAAGAATGTGCAGTCAGATCTTAATAAACTCTTCGACGTCCAATGCAAAAGTAGTCTATCTGTATAAATCCGTCTTTATCAACTGTCAAGAAATTTTATGCCATGCTGAACTAGAATACGTATTACGGGTCCACTACCTTAAAAGATTATTACAGCATGGATCCAGGCTTGGATCGACCACAAAGAATAAGTTTACTTCATGGTACTTTCAAAATAAATGGGTCACTAAAGATCCAAATATCAGTGACGTGATATTATGTAATCGGCGGTCATTAGACGTTAGTAGTATTGGGGGCACTTTGGAACCAAATAAAGATGACGTAATATTACGCAATCGGCGACCCTTTTTCACCAATTAATGGAACTCAATTTCTACAAGAGTGATGCAACATCAATTGCCAGGCAGCTAATTTGGATGTCTTTGTTTTCTCAGCAATGATGTCATGGTTTTAAATGGTAGTTGTCTACTTCAAAGATTGTCTTCAAGTGCCTAAAGTTTGAATGATACAGACGATGCTAATGATGTAAGTGTTTGCATTGGTTATTAACGCCATTTAGGTCATTAACTACGGTCAGTGACTGCAGATGTTTCCTGCCTTTCTCATGTCAGAAATGACCCAACCCCTTTTTCAAGCCACTGACAACTTTTTTCTGATGCATCAGAGTTTAGATGGCGATACATTACCGGAAAATAAGTTAACCTTAACTGGGTAATGAACCTGAAACCACCAGGTTACACGTCAGGTATGCTAAGCACTTTGCTACCCAGATGACCATGCAGTGATTTGAAAAATAGTTATTCGGACGAGCAGGGTGATAAGTTGATAGGACGAAAAGTGAAATAAAACTTGAAAACATGTAAAAATAGATTAAACCCTCTGTTTATTATTGTCTGATACAGTCGTGAAGAACCTACAACGTTTCAGTATGTCCGGCTTGGCTCTTTTTAATTGCACCGGGTTCTATAACAAAAAAGAATATAAATTAAGTGCATTGACTGATATACGTGTACTACGCTCAACCTATCATCGATAATAGCTTTACTACTATTTGTCCCGTCAAGGTCACAACTCTGTTAATACTCTATCACTTGAACTCGAAATGTTTGAATGTAGATTGATTTTGTGGCTAACTTCGAGCATATAACACACCTCTAGATTATGTTTGCAACGGGTTGAGGCATCCGACAGTTGAACAGCAAGATTGCTCTGCGTATGCACGTATAATTATATGCTATTCTGAAAGTTCTGAGACAACACAGTTGATTTTTTCCAGAGTTAGCATATAATGAAAAGCATATCTAATGAATATGTTAGAGAATTTTCATTGTTCAAAACAAAACTAGCCTTTTGGTCATTACAAGCATTATTAAGTCATGCACTTACATGTAATTAGACTTCAAAATATTTTCCTACAAATGTGCGATTCGGGACCGTTTTCATCAACCGCTTTCGATAGCATTACTCTAATTTTATTCTTGGAAAATATGGTTGAGGTGTGTGTTGCAATGCAGAAGCTATGTAACATTGACATTTGTAAATCTTTGAGAAACAGAACAGGAATGCGTTTTAGGCTGGTTGATGAGTTCGGGTCCAGCTGTTTCTCTTTGCACCCTGTAAACAAAAGATATTCTCTGTATTAAGTCAATTGCCAAATGATCTTATGGTTACATAAACTGTATACAAAGAACATTTGTATGTGAACGAAGTTCTGGCATAAGGGGGTTTAACTCCCTACATCTCAGTGATATTAAAAAAAAAACAACATGTCGACACTTAATTATGGCTACATTGAAGTCATGCTGTCCAACAACGGACTGCATCATGAGGGCGGTCTTTAGACACGCAGAAAATTTACAAATAGATAAAAAGTTTCGATCCAGGTCAGCCTCCACGTTACATGCGTTGAGACTTTATGCAGATTCAATAAATACTATTTTCACAGAGAATACATGTAGTATACTGGGTCCGTATTCACCAACCATTCTTAAGAACATTCTTAGTCTTATTCCTCAATGTGAAAGTAACAGAACTTCTGATTAGCACTTCTGAGTGGCTAAACCATTCGATTCTTGCAGTATTTTCGCAGCACCAAGTGTTGCTACTGTGGATTATTTAGACCAGACTTCACAAGATCTTTGTCCTTTGTCATTGGCCAAAACAAGATATCTCAGTGATATTGAAAAAAAGCATGTCGGCACTTAATTATGGCCACCATTCGGTTTAGCCAATCAGAAATTCTATTACTTTATTACGTAATTCTATTACTATTACCGTTAGAAAATCTTGAAGAGTAAGACAAAGAATTTTCTTAAGAATGGTTGGTGAATACGAACCCTGGTCTATTTCATAAATAGGTATAAAGATATTGCTTGATTGTGTAATGGTGAACATAGAGTGCTATGCTATATAGCTAGCTTTTGTTGCTATGAATGGTAGTGAAGTTCTGGCATAAGGGGGTTTAACTCCCTACATCTCAGTGATATTAAAAAAAAAAAAACATGTCGACACTTAATTATGGCTACATTGAAGTCATGCTGTCCAACAACGGACTGCATCATGAGGGCGGTCTTTAGACACGCAGAAAATTTACAAATAGATAAAAAGTTTCGATCCAGGTCAGCCTCCACGTTACATGCGTTGAGACTTTATGCAGATTCAATAAATACTATTTTCACAGAGAATACATGTAGTATACTGGGTCCGTATTCACCAACCATTCTTAAGAACATTCTTAGTCTTATTCCTCAATGTGAAAGTAACAGAACTTCTGATTAGCACTTCTGAGTGGCTAAACCATTCGATTCTTGCAGTATTTTCGCAGCACCAAGTGTTGCTACTGTGGATTATTTAGACCAGACTTCACAAGATCTTTGTCCTTTGTCATTGGCCAAAACAAGATATCTCAGTGATATTGAAAAAAAGCATGTCGGCACTTAATTATGGCCACCATTCGGTTTAGCCAATCAGAAATTCTATTACTTTATTACGTAATTCTATTACTATTACCGTTAGAAAATCTTGAAGAGTAAGACAAAAAATTTTCTTAAGAATGGTTGGTGAATACGAACCCTGGTCTATTTCATAAATAGGTATAAAGATATTGCTTGATTGTGTAATGGTGAACATAGAGTGCTATGCTATATAGCTAGCTTTTGTTGCTATGAATGGTAGTGCGTTGACCTTAGGATCTTGAGGTCCAGGACTCCCTATTCACCCTGGGAAGCTATTTGTCAACTTTTTTACATATATATACCTATATTTTTTTCAGAATCTACTACAATGACAGGTATTGTCAACACATCGCCAATGAAGGTTCATATTTTGGCACCGGTCTCCATGAATAGTCATACAAGTTGAACTCATTCCGTCAGGACAAGGTTTACCTGGAATAGATTTTCAAGATTTTCGCATGTTCTTGCAGTATTTTTAACCCCCTCTTTCGTAGCACCAAGTGTTGCTACTGTGGATTGTTTAGAATCTTTGTCCTTTGAGACATATATCATCAGCCAAAACAACCCAGAAACTGCAATATTGTGCCATTCGATAACGATTACACTAATTGGTTCTTCGATGCAAATAATATAGACAGAACTTAAATAAACGTTATTGTATAACGATAAAATACATACATGCATACATACATACGTACATACATATATACGAGGTAGACTGAGCAGGCTGATTTGCAGATTCATTAAACTCCCTTTCCACACAGCATTTTGTTAACGATAAGTTACGTTTATACAATTATTCCGAAAATTATAACGTTTTCTTCTATAACCTGAGATGGAAGAGCTAAGTGTATATTTGAAAGTTTAAGGTCAGATTTGGAATGAAATTCTATGGCACTATATACCAGGAGTATTGTAAAGATTACAAGACACGAGATAGTTCGCGAAAACCACGTTGTTGCAAACGATATTAGCCTCTTACCAAGACACAGCACTGCGATTTAACCACCCTTATGCAGAAAGCATTGAAAACTTTGTGGGAATAGGAGAAAATGTTGGTAACCAGCATTTTCTTCTATTCCCGCAAAGTTTTTTACCCATTCTAAAACAGAAGTAATCTTTTGAGCGTCATTTAATTGGCCGTCTGTAAGTGCTTTGACTATATTTGAGTTCATCATTTCGGCGTACATAGTAGATAAACGATAGCGAACAAAGAGAAACATATAGTAAAAAAAACATCACTAAATACCAGCATATGTGTCGTGAGAGCACAGACAATTCCCGCTTTTACAGTGTAACCACCAGCCATCGGATTCTTTACAGAAAGTCTCTTTGCAATCTTGTCGTGATGAACATGTCTCTGCTGTAACAACAGCTGAAAGGGTATAATACTTTTCAAGTAAAATACTTACCAAGGCAACAAAAATTCAGCAGTATCCAAATTGAAAGGATGTGCAAACGAAAACTTAAATGTCATTCAAAATATAAAATTTGTCTTTAAAAGAATAGAACATGTTGAGGAAATATGGGTAAAAAATTCTTGTTACCGGCATTTACTTCTATTCCAAGTTCCAAAAATGTTTTTTGAAAGCTTACTTCGTCAGGGTCGTTAGAAGTTGACACTATTTCGTAAAAAGTTAAAAGATTTGTTGTTGGTTTCCTATAATGTTTTGGTTACGTCACTCATCAGACTTGTTAAGATTATCTTCCGTTAGGTGGCATTTTTCTTAAGTATTGACTTTCCTGATTTGGGTGGCTGATAGTATTATTACGGGGGATAGTGCAGATATAGGACGAAACTTAAGTCACACTTGGTTCTACAGCATTTTCTTCTCTTACTACTATGTTTTTAACCCGATACCACACACTCCCTACTTTTGACGATCCTGAGAAAGAAGTCTGTAGAAACATCCTGTAGAAAAAAGCCTGTAGAAAACAGTATGGGAAAAGGAGAAAATGCTGGTAACCAGCATTTTCTCCTTTTCCCACAATGTTTTCTACCCTTACAAGATAAAATTTCAATTTTTGACTCACTTTTATTTTGTCGACTGCAAATGCTTTCAATTTGGACCAGTCTAAAATTTTGTAGTTTGGTAAAGAGTTTAAACAGCTTTCTTCAAGTTGGAGTGGGAGTGTCTATTGAGTGTTTAACCTTTTTCAAAAACATTTCCGAATTTAAACGATCAATATAAAGAAGGCAGTGGGAAAAAATGAGAAAAGGAGAAATAACACACTATACTCTTTTTCAAAGCACAAATCCTGGGTCCGCATTCACCAACCATTCTTAAGAACGTTCTTGGTCTTATTCTTTAGAACTTCGTCAATGTGAAAGTAACAGAACTTCTGATAGGCTAAATCATTTGGTATAGCCAATCAGTTGTTCTGTTACTTTCACAGTCAGAAAATGTTGCAGAAAAAGACAAAGAATGTTCTTAAGAATGGTTAGTGAATACGGACACTGTTATCTAACCCTTTACTAGATGACATGATTTTAGACTTGTCTGAAGTGAAAGCAAAATTTTACAGACGATAAATTAAGTGTGGATCAAGCAATGGGCTTTTTCTGTTAAAATACAGAAGCATTTTGGATAATATCCAACAATGCTTTTAATAGTATTTTTCCTTGGGGTTGTTAAAACCAGAAATTGCGTAGTTAACTCTTTACCACACGAGAAAATTTTAGACTGGTCCAAAGTGAAAGCATTTGCAGACAACAAAATAAAGATGACTGAAAAATCAAAATTTGTTCTGGGAAGGGTAGAAAACACTGTGGGAAAAGGAGAAAATGCTGGTTACCAACATTTCTCCTTTTCCCGCAATGTTTTCAAAAGGCTTCTTTCCCAGGGGCGTCATAGTAGGGATTTTGTGGTAATGGGTTAAAGGGTTAAACAATATACAGATGTCGTTTGAAGTCAGAATAAAATGTTCAGTTCAATAAGTTTGTTACCAATACAGACAGCTAAACACAGCAAGACCTTAATCATTTTTGCAGATATCCTTTACAGTGACGTCGCGGAGTTTTATCTGTCACACTTGTATATTTATGCCCCAATTGGAACATCTGCAGCAGAGTATAAATACGCCAAAGATAAGAATAAACCGGCCAGTTTTGGAAACAAAACAGATGGCTTTTCACACGAACTTTACTGTCATCAAATGTCAATTCTGTAACTTCATCTAACCTCGTCCGTATTATGAAGAATTCTACTGGATCTACTTTAACTCTTTACCAAACGACAAAATTTAGACTGGTTCAAATTCGAAGCCCTTGCAGACGACAAAATAAAGGTAACTGAAAAACCGAAATTTGTTTCCAGCAAGGTAGAAAACATTGTGGGAACAGGAGAAAATGCTGGTTACCAGCATTTTCTCCTTTTCCAACAAAAAGGTTAAGTCACACGATCTTTTAAAAACATGGCGGTATTTCAATTAACGCCAATGACACCAATAGGCCTACCAACAAATATATCAATGAAGTTTTTACACTTCTTAATCAGACACTACAAGCTACAAAAAAAGAAACACAAACGCAGACACATAAATTTAAAAAAAAGAACATGTGTTTTGTTTACCGAAGTCTTATTTCATCTTTCTGGTAGGTTATCGAGAAATATCTGTGATATTTGTTTCGATATTGTATGGTTCCTACCTGTGAAAATATCGATTTTTATATTCTAACTCTTCAATTAAAGGCGGAAATAGTTGTTCCCGCGCTCTAGTTACCTAGGTGAAATGCGCATGCTATACAACCATGTGGAAATATGACGTAATTTACCTTGCATTTCTCGCGCTTGACGTAATATTGTAATGCATTGCTATGGAGGGGGTACGCCACGAGGAATAAATGAAAAGAACTGCACTGGATTTCGATTAAGTTCCCCCGAGAAAGTGTTAAAAGCATGGAAGAAATATAATATTTAATGTTTTTCTATGGTGAAAAATCGAAATTGATTTCATCTCGTGAACATCATCGGTAATAATACCGATGATGTTCACATGATGAAATAAATTTCGGTCTTTCTCCAAAACAAATATCCTCGACTGATTTCACTAGTGGTTAAGTGGTTAATAGTAATTGGGGATCAAGCGTTTGATTCCGAGCAGGACTATTTAGTGGATTGATAATTGTGAGTTGTGATGCGCAATGAAAAAACCACTCGGGCTACCGACCTCGTGGATTATTTATTGCGCCTCAAAACTCACAACTGTGGTTTATTATAGGGTTAATTCACGTTTTTGAGGTCGTTAACATTCGCAGAGGCCTGAAAAATGCTTTAACGCCCGAGTGCGAAGCACGAGAGTGTTTAAGTATTTCGAGGGCCTCTGCGAATGTTAACAACAACAAAAAAAAAAACGTGAATTAACGCTTTTATTGAATAAAGTACAGGTATTTTAATAATAATTTGTAAAGATAGAAAAAAAAAAACTATAGAAATGCAAATAAGCATTCGAACTTCAAATGTACTGTACGTAAATGAGTCAAAACCGGAAATCGGCGAAGAAGTTTTGTTATGAGCAGTGAAGGGCCGTTAGTCCTGTATGCCCGTTTTGATTCTCTCGGTGTAAATACACTTCTAGATCAATTTTTTAATACAAAGTGGGCTTACGTGGGATAAACTTTCACACGTTTGGACGATTACAACCAGGATGAATGAGTAAATATAAATTTCTGTTACTGAAAGACGTCAGAGGGTTCGATCTACATGTACTTCAAGCGAGGGAACTACCGTTCACATTAAAAAGTTGGTGGGATGTTGCTGGTTTAGAGTACATTTCACGGGTGACTTTTTGTTCAGATTTCGATTAAACTGATATCCTGTGCAAAATTTTGTTCGTGGTGTACTAATATCATCAAAGACATTCCATGAAAAGGATCTTATGTGGTACAAGTTCCAACAGTTTGATGGTCGGAGTCTAGGGAAAATCTGACAAGAACAACGTTTTTTGCAAGGTAGGAGCGAATCCAGGATATTGACAGTAAAAAAGCCGGGCGTTAACGGCGCGTGAATTTACTGTTTTGTACACGTTTTCTCCCGTTAACGCGAGAGTTTTACCCGTTAATACATGCTTATAACGGCCCGAAAAGGCACGTTTTATGCAATAAATGCTGTTAACCAATATATTTTTTATGCTCTTAAGCAAACAACAATATTGTTAACAGGACAACAATATTCCTGTCACGTCTAAATTCCATCACTTGTGCAATATTTAATTTACTGCCTCCAAATGCTTTCACTTTTGTACTGTTGTGAATTTTTGTCGTTTGAAAAAAAAAAAATATCAAAAAATATGATGAATTTTAATTTTAAACGTAGGCTACGTATACATGCAGTTTGTGACAGATAACGAAACTGAAATCAGGACAGGACTGGCAGAGAAAGTAAGTCATCTTTATTTAATTATTTTCGTCAAAACGACTCGTCAGAGAATTATGAGGATAGTGGTTGCGTTCTTAGCTCTAGTTGGTAAGAAAAAAAATCATCATGTTTACTTCGTTGCTCGACTTTGAGACCCCTAGTCAACGACAATTGAGCTGTTTTCTGTGAGAAGGGGCCATATTGCATCTACGAAAAAAATCAACTCGGGTCAGCCTGCGCGGACTGCGCAGGCTGACCCGAGTTGATACTTTTTGCAGAGATTTTTCACTTCGGTCAATTTTCTGTATGTCCAAGGACCACGTGGTTTAGTCCGTTGATAAAAAATATGGAATTTATATTGACCCATGATCACGTGATAACTTGATAAATTGACTGATAAATAGAATTATTGAAATCGCACTTCCAGCTTATCATGAGTCATCCAGCTTAATGAGTTACAGTTGTTAAAGTTTATATGGTTACAGGTGCCGTATGTGCTGAGAACTGTACCTTCACTACCGACTGTAGGGAGACCAACTGTAACACAGCGCATGGATGGTGGCTGCACTGTGTAAGCGGAATATGTGCGTGTAACCATGACAGCCATGTTTGTAAGTGTACAATTTCTATATTAAAGTATGTTTATTTTTATAAGTATTTATGGTAATCATTTCTGCACTTTATTTCTACGTCTAATTGACCAAGTGTAACATGAAAAAAATGGTGGTCGCTACACTCCTAGTGGTATATATGTTGTCAACGCGCTAGAGTCTCGCCTACAACATGATATATAAATGGTTCTGTGTGTATGCATGACAGTCTCGTGTTTAAAACTAACCACCATATGTGTGTTTATGTGTGTGTACGCATGACAGTCTTGTGTGTATAACTAACCAAATATGTCTATGTTTATGTGTGTATAAGCATGACAATCTCGTTGTATAACGAAAACAATATGTCTATGTTTATGTGTGCATATGCATGACAGTCTCATGTGTATAACTAACCAATATGTCTATGTTTATGTGTGTGAACGCATGACAGTCTCGTGTTCATAGCTATCCGGCATGTCTGTGGTTATGTGTTCATAAGCGTGACAGTCTTGTGTGCATGACTAAAAAATATGTCTATGTTTATGTGTGTGTACGTATGACAGTCTCGTGTGTATAACTATTCGGCATGTCAGTGTTTATATGTGTGAACGCATAACAGTCTCGTGTTCATAACTATCTGGACTGTCTGTGTTTATGTGTGTGTACGCATGACAGTCTCATGTTTATAACTAACCGATATGTCTATGTTTATGTGTGTGTACGCATGACAGTCTCGTAATATAAATATACGACATGTATGTGTTTATGTGTGTGAACACATGACAGTCTCGTGTTCATAACTATCCTGCATGTCTGTGTTTATCCGTGTGTGTACGCATGACAGTCTTGTGTATATAAATAATCAGTATGTCTATGTTTATATGTGTTTACGAACGACAGGCTCGTGTTTATAACTAGCCAACATGTCTATGTTTGTCTGTGTATGCACAACAGTCTCGTGTTTATAACTAACCAATATGTTTATGTTCGTGAGTATAAGCGTGACAGTCTCGTGTTTATAACTAAAAAATATGTCTATGTTCATGTGTGTGTTCGCATGACAGTCTCGTATTTATGAATAACCGGCATGTCTATGTGTATGTGTGTCTGTATACTCATGACAGTGTCGTGTTTATAACTAACCAAAACGTATATGTTTATATGTGTGTGCGCCTGAGAGTCAATTCCTTAGGCTATGCATGTAGGCATGACAGTAATTTTTGTCCTTATGTCTATCAATCCTTTACCAAACGGCAAAATAATAAGACTGGTCCAAGTTGAAAGCACTTGCAGACGACAAAATTAACATAACCCAAAAATTGAAATTAGGTTCCAGCAGGGTTTAAAACATTGTGGGAAAAGGAGAAAATGCTGGTTACCAGCATTTTTTCTTTTTCACACAATGTTTTCAAAAGTCATAGGGTCGTTAAAACCAGCGAATGTATGGTAAAGGGTTAATACACAGGTTTATTTGACAAATAACCCTGTGTATTAACCCTTTACTATACATACGTTGGGGTACGAGAAGCACGGGATTTGTTTGCATGTTTTGTATATCTGTGTAAAGGGCGGGAAGAGTTCATTCTACTAGACGACAGCAGCTAGTTCACATCTTGTTTTTCAATATTTGCTTTACTGGCTGTGCTATATGAATGAGGTTCGACATTCAAAATCTGTTGCTGACAAACGGACACAGGTTTCCACTTTTTCCCATAGAACGGTTTTATCTCTGGATGTTCCTGGGCGAGACAGATTTATGCAGTTTTATACATTTTATTTTTGTAATTAGAAAGTTCTCCTATATCCCACAATCAAGATTCAAACAATCAAGGCTGCTATATTGTTTCGCGATGTTGCTTTGCTAATTCGCTCACGAGTGTACATGTTCATGTAATGATATCCAGCTTATTAAAGAATCACCGTCTGGTATTTGGACATGGGCGCTTGTAATGTTATATTGAAGTTAATAGAAGACTAACAAAAGCTGACATAGGTCGAAACTGTTTGCAAATGTATCAGGCCCTCTTTTCACGAAGCACTGCTCATAGATTTTATCGCCTGCAAGTGCTTTTAAGTCGAGGACTCTAGAATTTAATCGTCCAATAAAGTGTTTCTTTTTCAATTTATTTCAGCCAAAGTTTGTCTGGACGGAAGTACGGCTACTTGTGTAGCTCAACATGGGACCGGATGTGCGAATCTTGGGTTACAATGGCGCTGCATTGACAATAATTGTCATTGTATCAAAAGTTAATTCCGGAGAACAAGCATGTATGGTGAAAAATAAAGCAGGCATAAAAAGAATCTAATCGTTTTGTTTATTTTTTTTTTATTGAGTATATGGTTGTATTAAAGTAACTGAATACCTAAACAAATTGCTCTTTCAAACAAAGAAGGAATTTCTCCGTATATATTAAATAATTAAGAAAAAATAAAAAAAAGCGTGAAAACTGAACTCTTGATAAAATCAAACACTTAAATCACTGCTTAGAATCAGCCTCATAGTTCATTTAAAAATAATTGTCCGTCTATCGTGGTTTATCGTTCATTATTGCATAAAACGTGCCTTTTCGGGCCGTTATAAGCATGTATTAACGGGTAAAAACCGGGCGGTTATCCGGAGAAAACGTGTATTATTATAGGGTTAATTCACGTTTTTGAGGTCGTTAACATTCACAGAGGCCCGAAAAATGCTTTAACGCCCGAGTGCGAAGCACGAGGGTGATTAAGTATTTTGAGGGCCTCTGCGAATGTTAACGACCGAAAAAAACGTGAATTAACGCTATTATTGCATAAAGTAAAGGTATTCTAACAATAATTTGCACAGATAGCAAAAATATTTCCATAGAAATGCAAATAAGCGAATTGCAAATGTACTGTACACAAATGGGTCAAAACCGGAAGTCGGCGAAGAAGTTTTTGTTACGAATAGGAAAGGGCCGTTAGTCCTGTATGCCAGTTTTGATTCTCTCGCTGTAAATACACTTTTATTGATTTTTAATACACACTGGACTTAGGTGGAATAAACTTGCACACATTTGGACGATTACAACTAGGATGAATGCGTGGATATAAATTTCTGTAACTGAAGGCGACAGAGGGTTCGATATGTACATAAAGCGAGCAGACCGATCACGTTAAAAAGTGGGTGGGATGTAGTTGGTTTAGAGTACATTTCACGGGTGAATTTTTGTTCAGATCTCGATTAGACTGAGATTCTGTGCAAAGGTTTGTTTGTGGTGTACTAATATCATCAAAGACATGCCATGGAAAGGATCGTATATGGTACGAATTCCTACAGTTTGATGGTCGGAGTCTAGGGAAAATCTGACGAGGACAAACGTTGTTTACAAGGTAGGCCCGAATCGAGGATATTGATAGTACAAACCCGGGCGTTAACGGCGCGTGAATTTACTGATTAATACACGTTTTCTCCCGTTAACCGCCCGATTTTTACCCGTTAATACATGCTTATTTTATTGCATAAAACGTGCCTTTTCGGGCCGTTTTAAGCATGTATTAACGGGTAAAAATCGGGCGGTTAACGGGAGAAAACGTGTATTAATCAGTAAATTCACGCGCCGTTAACGCCCGGGTTTGTACTATCAATATCCTCGATTCGGGCCTACCTTGTAAACAACGTTTGTCCTTGTCAGATTTTCCCTAGACTCCGACCATCAAACTGTAGGAATTCGTACCATATTCGATCCTTTCCATGGCATGTCTTTGATGATATTAGTGCACCACAAACAAACCTTTGCACAGAATCTCAGTCTAATCGAGATCTGAACAAAAATTCACCCGTGAAATGTACTCTAAACCAGCCACATCCCACCCACTTTTTGACGTGATCGGTCCGCCTCGCTTGATGTATATCGAACCCTCTGTCGCCTTCAGTTACAGAAATTTTTATCCACGCATTCATCCTAGTTGTAATCGTCCAAATGTGTGCAAGTTTATTCCACATAAGTCCAGTGTGTATTAAAAATCAATAAAAGTGTATTTACAGCGAGAGAATCAAAACTGGCATACAGGACTAACGGCCCTTTCCTAATCGTAACAAAAACTTCTTCGCCGACTTCCGGTTTTGACCCATTTGCGTACAGTACATTTGAAATTCGCTTATTTGCATTTCTATGGAAATATTTTTGCTATCTGTGCAAATTATTGTTAGAATACCTTTACTTTATGCAATAATAGCGTTAATTCACGTTTTTTTCGGTCGTTAACATTCGCAGAGGCCCTAAAAATACTTAAACACCCTCATGCTTCGCACTCGGGCGTTAAAGCATTTTTCGGGCCTCTGCGAATGTTAACGACCTCAAAAACGTGAATTAACCCTATAAAACGTGCCTTTTCGGGCCGTTATAAGCATGTATTAACGGGTAAAAATCGGGCGGTTAACGGGAGAAAACGTGTATTAATCAGTAAATTCACACGCCGTTAACGCCCGGGTTTGTAACTATCAATATCCTCGATTCGGGCCTACCTTGTAAACAACGTTTGTCCTTGTCAGATTTTCCCTAGACTCCGACCATCAAACTGTAGGAATTCGTACCACATTCGATCCTTTTCATGGCATGTCTTTGATGATATTAGTACACCACAAACAAACCTTTGCACAGAATCTCAGTCTAATCGAGATCTGAACAAAAATTCACCCGTGAAATGTACTCTAAACCAGCTACATCCCACCCACTTTTTAACGTGATCGGTCCGCCTCGCTTGATGTATATCGAACCCTCTGTCGCCTTCAGTTACAGAAATTTATATCCACGCATTCATCCTAGTTGTAATCGTCCAAATGTGTGCAAGTTTATTCCACATAAGTCCGGTGTGTATTAAAAATCAATAAAAGTGTATTTACAGCGAGAGAATCAAAACTGGCATACAGGACTAACGGCCCTTTCCTAACCGTAACAAAAACTTCTTCGCCGACTTCCGGTTTTGACCCATTTGCGTACAGTACATTTGCAATTCGCTTATTTGCATTTCTATGGAAATATTTTAGCTATCTGTGCAAATTATTGTTAGAATACCTTTACTTCATGGAATAATAGCGTTAATTCACGTTTTTTTTCGGTCGTTAACATTCGCAGAGGCCCTCAAAATACTTAAACACCCTCGTGCTTCGCACTTGGGCGTTTAAGCATTTTTTGGGCCTCTGTGAATGTTAACGACCTCAAAAACGTGAATTAACCCTATATTATAGTTCCCACAATGTTTTCAAAAGGCTTCTTTCACAGGGGTGTTAAATTCGGGATTGTGTAGTAAAGGGTTCAGCACGTTGAAATTCGAGATTTTTGTTGAAAAGGTTAAAACAATGTGATCAGGGGCTTATCTTACATTTACTTTCGTACAGACCTCGTTCATGTCTGTCACTTATGCAAAGTGGGAATTGACCTGGTTTATCATCACCTTTCGGGCACCTTCTACCACGATCTTCGTGACAATGGCCCTTTGCAACACAATCCTGTGTTTTAACTCATTACCAAACGACAATATGTTAGGCTTGTCCAAATCGAAAGCATTTGCAGACGACAAAATAGAAGTGACTGAAAATTTGAAATTTGTTTTATGAAGGGTAGAAAACCTGGTGGGAAAAGGAGAAAATGCTGGTTACCAGCATTTTCTCTTTTTCCCACAATGTTTTCTAAAGGCTTCTGTCTCAGGGACGTTAAAAGTAGGGATTTGTGTGGTAATGGGTCAACGAACCTGAATAGAAAAATTTTGAAAGCACTGTGGGAAAAGGAAAAAATGCTGGTAAAAAGAATGTTTTCTAGCATTTCAGAAACAAGTTACATCATTTGAGCCACAAAATCCAGACCTTGAAATAACGACCCTGACGATAAAGGCTTTTGAAAACATTGTGGAAAAAGGGGAAAATGTTCTTAGCCAACCTCTCTTTTTTTCCAAACAAAGTTTTCATAAAACCGAAGATGTTAAAATGAAATAGATTTCGATGTTTCACGAAAAAAAAAAAATATACATTATATCGTAGAAAAAAAAAATGTAGTCCAATACCTTTAGATGAATTAATTTTTAATGAAATGGTTCTTTCTCCCAACACCTTCTGTTAGTATTTTCGGTTCTTTGCCATAATTAGCGTTGGAAGATATAATCTTTTAAAAAAAGTTGTCGTTTGTTTTAGACACATTAGTAGAATTTTTTGCAAGAGACCTTGACCGTTCATTTTTAACAAGATAAAAACTTGCTGCAACCAGACGAAATCTACGCGCCGGCCTTATCTATAATCTATTATATAAAGTTCCAGGTCATGTCTGATCGAGACAAGTTCAGTTTTTGTCACAAGATGCACAACACCGTGATATTGTCTGTTGTCGGCCTGGCCCTGTGCCTCGGTAAGAGTTTCTGTTTCGAGTTTTTTTACATGTTGGTCCAAGTTGGTCCAATATTTTTTTGAAAACATATGAGCTTTGCTCGGGCTAGAGGAGGGTGAAACCTTTAGTTTGCTAAGCGCGACTCACCGACCTTTTGCGGAAAGCGTAGATCAAGATCAGACTGCGCAGAACGTGCAGTCTGATCTTGTATCTACACTGTCCGATAAGGGGATATCATTCTCCGAAACATAACTTTGAAATAATATAATTCGTTTTTTTTTTATTACCGACTAAATGGTATAAAGGGGGCTAAAACCCTTAGGTATAAGCGCTACTCACCGACCTTTTGGGGACAGTGTAAATACAAGATCAGACTGCACTGAACGTGCAGTCTGATCTTGTATCTACACTGTCCGATAAGGAGATATAATTCTCCGAAATATAACTTTGAAATGGCAATATTCGCGTGTTTATTATCGACTTGAAAAATTCATTTTGGTTATTTAGCCATTATCTCCCGCTAGATGGCATTCTATAAATACTCATCTATCTAATTTGGGCATCCTGGGTACAGAACCGAACGCGACAACCGTTACTTTGAATTTCAAACTAAAAGAAAAAAAAAAGTTTACTCAATAAAGCGCTACCTCGTGCAATTCACTCAGCTATGATCAGCAGTCTAGAGAAATCTGGAGCTAAAGCAGGTCTCATTTCTCATCAAACTTATTGATAAAAGCTATTTTCTACACTGCTATTTTATGGAGCGTAATATTACAGTCTGCCCGCTTTTGGGGCTAGTGATGCGTCAAGTAAGACAGGTCGAATCTTCGAAGGATATGACATGCGCAGACAACCGTTATTTAGCAGGATAGGGCTTGATACATCTCAGTGACGAATTATACCAAGCAAGTCATCTCGTGATTTTTGATCCGTAAAAGCGATTTTGTCTAAATTACGAGGTAGATTGCAGAAACTCAAAGATGGGAGAAAATAGGCCCCCATCAATCGGTGTCGACTTACATATTCAGAGGCGGTCCACATAATCGGAGCCCTTCTTTTATCGTTAAGTTTTTTTTTTTAGCTTTTTTTTTCAATCCTGTACCAGCAGTGAATGTAACATTTCAAGACATTAATTAACGTTTTTGGGACACCAAGACTCTCTCATGTGCCTTTTAAACGGCACTAATAGAGTGAATTTAGGTCCGCGCTGTACTATTTCGGCTAAGAACAACCGTCGTCACAAATGATTCAGATAACATTGAACACTTATTACAATATTCCATAGTGAAAACACGTTGAACGACCAGAGCATTGCATGACATTCTACTTCTTTTTTGAATTTCAAAGCCATAAGAACACATTAATACAAATAACGACAAGCTATATAACCTGTTTTCAGCCGACACCTTCAGGAACTGAAGACCACAACATTTTCTCGTCAGAGCCATTGGCTCCGAATACGACGTTTCCCACCCGTGATGTGAAAAGGGGCATTCGGACATTTGCATTAAGTGTCGTCTCTCGTCTTCGGTGTCCGCTAAAAACTCGATAATTGGCCTGCACCATGTGAAAAGGGGCATTCGGACATTTACGTAAAGTTTCGTCTAGGATCGGCATGCAGTCTGCGTATGTAGATTGGAGACGATACTTTCCGACCACATTAGACTTTGTCCTACAGTTGACTTGGGCGAAACAGATAATCAACTACGAACGGAAAGTGTAGTCTCGGATTGGCCGGCGCGGACTGCGCAGGCCAATCCGAGACGACGCTCTCCGCAAATGTCCCGTTTAGCATGTTGCAGGCCGTATTTAGACAGCAATTAAGACTTTGGAGATTTTTTTTTCAGTGTTGGTTAACGGTGAAGGCTGTAAAACAGTACAAGATTGTGATTACGAGCACTGCGACGATCAAGCTGGATGGCATAAAGTGTGTACTCACGGGGTTCTTACCGGTATCTTCTCGCAAAGGACGGGCATTTGTACATGTGCACAGGATGGCCACGAAGGTAAGATCATTCGGCATATCTGGGGTGATGGGAGCCATCATATCCCTCGTCTGTAACCATTATATCCCGCTAGATGGCATTCTATAAATACTCATCTATCTAATTTGGGCATCCTGGGTACAGAACCGAACCACTTTCCTACGCGACAACCGTTACTTTGAATTTCAAACTAAGACCTTAGTGCTGGCAGAAAAATGAATTTTTTCGTAGGGGTATCCTTTGGCAAGAGTCTTCAAAGCCACAGCCTAGTCCTAGTGAAATCAAGGTCATATAGGGATGTGTAAGGTGTCGCAATACTAGGACAGAAATAAAACTGGAAACGACGTTAAACACCAATCAATGAATCATTCAATCAATTAATAAATCAACCAGTCAGTCAGTACGTCAATCCATCCATCCATCCATCCATCCATCAATCAATGGGTCAATCAATCACATTGCTTACATGCAGAGCCCTGTACTCAGATCAAAAACACATAAACAAGGAAGTATGGGGAATCATTTCAAGGAAACTATTTAATTTGTTTCTATCCATGTATTTTCAGGAGCACCTTGTTCATCCCAAGGAGAATGTACCGCAAGATGTCCACTAAACAACTTAAATCAAAATCGTTTCGGTAACCATTGTATTGACGGAGAGTGTCATTGTACATTTGGTGTATTCGGTGGCGGGCGGAAGTAGAATCTGAAAGGAATGTCGGGTATTTACGTAAAAAGCCTGCGTAGCATACTTGGTATATTCATGGATCTTATATACATGTATATATAAGATCCCTGGTTTATTTCATGCTTTCCGGTAGGATATCGAGAAATAGCAGTGAAAATATTTTTCGATCTTACACTGGTACCGCCAGTGAAAATATCGATTTTCACGTTCTTGTCGCCTAGGTAAATTGCTCGTGCCTAACAACCAGATGGGATATATGACGTCATATACCTTACATTTCTCGCGCTTGACGTAACGTTGCTATGCAGGAGGGGTACGCCACGGGGAATAACAGAAAAGAACTGTACTGAATTTTGATAAAGCTCCTCCCAGAAAGGGTTAAAAGCATGAAATAAATAGAATATTTGTTTTTTTTCGGTGAAAGATCGAAATTTATTTCATCTCGTGAACACCATCAGTAATATTTTCACTTGTGGCTGCGCCATTCGTGAAAATATTACCGATGGTGTCCACTCGATGAAATAAATTTCGATCTTTCACCGAAAAAAACAAATATCCTCTATATATTTTGAGTCATTGCTCTGTAAAAACCAAAAGGGTGGTGGGGATGGGCATAGTGCATTTGCAAAAAACTATCGATACATGACAGCCTGCACTGACCTTAGTCGAAACGTTTTGTTATTGATCGAATTTCTGAAAATCAAAGAACCCTTCTAACATGACACGTAAATTAGGCTCTATAAACACAGTGCAGCGAAAGTGTGGTAAAATTAAGAAATAATCTTCTTCCTATCATGGTTTATCATTCAATAAACCACAGTTGTGAGTTATGAGGCACAATAAATAATCCACGAGGGCAATAGCCCGAGAGATTTATTTGTTGTGCTTCATAACTCACAATGCGGTTTACTTAAGAAATAATCTTCTTCCTATCGTAGTTTATCATTCATTCTAACATGACACGCGAATTCGGCTCCATAAACATAGTGCAAGGAAAACGTGGTAAAATATGCGACAATCCATGTAGAGTGACGTCATCCTATATCGAGTGACGTCATTCAATGAGTGAGTTATTCAATGGAACATAATCTTCATCCGCGTGTTTACTCTTAGTTTGAACTTGTTTTCCTTTCATTAAGAATTTGCCATGTTAGAATCGAAATAATCTTCTTTCTATCGTGGTATATCGTTCAATAAACCACGTTGTGAGTTATGAGGCGCAATGAATAACCCACTCGGGCTATCGCCCTCGTGGATTATTTATTGTGCCTCATAACTCACAACTGTGGTTTATTGAACGATATACCACGATAGAAAGAAGATTATTTCTTAAATAAACCACAGTTGTGAGTTATGAGGCACAATAAATAATCTACGAGGGCGATAGCCCGAGTGGTTTATTCATTGCACCTCATAACTCACAACGTCGTTTATTGAACAATAAACCACGATAGAAAGAAGATTATTTCATTCTAACATGAGCAATTCTAAATGAAAGGAAAACAAGTTCAAACTTGGAGTAAACACGCGGATGAAGATTATGTTCCATTGAATAATCCACTAATTGAATAACGTCACTGGATATAGAATGACATCACTCTGCATGGATTGTTGCAGAGTTTACCATGCTTTCTTTGCATTGTGTTTATAGAGCCGAATTCGCGTGTCATGCTAGAATGAACGATAAACCACGATAGAAAGAATATTACTTCGATTCTAACATGGGCAATTCTTAATGACAGGAAAACAAGTTCAAACTTGAGGAGTCAAAACGTAAACGAAGATTATGTTCCACTGAATAACCCACTCATTGAATGACATCAACCGATATAGAATGACATTACTTTACACTGATTGTCGCCGATTTTACCACGCTTTCCTTGCACCGTGTTTATAGAGCCGAATTTATGTGTCATGTTGGAATCTATGTTATTCTATGTACAGTGAAGTCATTCTAAACTTATAGAGTGACATCATTCTGTATTAAGTAAATAAGTAGGTTATTCAGTGGAACAAACTGCATCTGCGTTTTCACTGTATGAACTTGTTTTCCTTTCATTAAGAGCTGGTCATGTCAGAATCCGAATAATCTTCTTTTTATTGTGGTTTATCGTTCAATCAATCACTAAATGTGAGTTATGAGGAGCAATGAATAAACCACTCGGGCTATCGCCCTCATGTATTATTTGCAGCTCTTCGTTATCGTTTGTTATGATTCTATGTGAAATGTTGGACCTGTGGCCTCATAACTCAAAATTGTGGTTTATTTAAGAAATAATCATCTTTCTGTCATGGTTTAACTCTCAATAAACCACATTCATGAGTTATGAGGCACAATAAATATTCCATGAGGGCAATATTTCGATAATAAAAACCCAAGTTTTGGTATGTCATAGTTAAGTTGTGGGGAATAATATCTCCTTATTGGACAGTGTAGATCAAAGATCAGACTGCAGTCTGATCTTGATCTATACTGTCTGCACAAGGTCACTGAGTTGCGCTTAGCAGCCTAAGGGTTAATCGAGCCTTTAGCAAGCTTAGTAACATTTTTCTTGGCGAATTTTAATAAAAAATTTCTCATACGCTAACAACTGTCAGATTCTTATGGTCATGTCCAATATTTCACAAATTACAGATAAGAAGACGCAAAAACCATCTATGATGCACCAGCGGAAATATCAATCAAATACATTGAACACAAAGATTTTCATTTTCTAATGAAGGCCACAAGCCCAAAATTTCACATAGAATCATAACAACGACAAGGAAGAGCTGCTAATTACATTCACTTGTTCGCAATATGTATAAAATGACGCCAAAAATGAAGTCAAACAGTAGTGGTATTAAACGTATACGAAATATATAGAATCTGACATGAGTTTACATTGAGATAAAATCTTATTAACCCATTACCACACAATCCCTACTTTTGACGCCCTTGAGAAAGAAGCCTTTAGAAAAAATTGTGGGAAAAGGAGAAAATGCTGGTAACCAGCATTTTCTCCTTTTCCCACAATCTTTTCTACTCTTCACAAAACAAATTTCAAATTTTCAGCCACTTTTATTTTGTCGTCTGCAAATGCTTTCCATTTGTACGAGTCTACAATTTTCTCGTGTGGTAAAGAGTTAAACCGAATCTATTGAAAATGTTATTAAGCGAGCCTTTGGCGAGCTTATTAACGTTTCATCTTGACGAGTTTAATAAAATTTTCATCTCATACTCCTACGATTGCCAGATTTTTTTTTATCACATAACGTAATTTTACAAATCATGATCAGAAGATGCAAAACCATAGACGCACACTCTGTAATATTTATCATAAACTCATTCACTTCTATGATATACATACAAAATGACATCAAAATTGATGTCACACAATAGTGATATCAAACATGTGTAAGATAAGAAAATTCGTAATGGGTATATTACACTTAAAACAAGGGAGGTTATGTGATAAAAGAAAATTTTCATGGGTCATATTACACTGAAAACAAGGGAGATTTTGTAATAAGGTGAGATTTTCCATCAAGAAGAAAATGGGTGAAATTGCAAATATTTTACTTTTACTAGATCAATCAGCTTGAAGTTAAAATTTTTATTGGTGTTTTAGGCTTAATTATGAAGATGCAGTTATTCTATAAATTGACAAGAGAATGCTTAGCCCGTTTTCATTTTTTTTGGACATAATGCAAGAGCATATTGTTCGTTATGGATGCCTTGACTCGTTTAATAAAGTCTTATCTCAAATGCCAGTTCATGTCAGATCCTATTTGTCTCAAAAGCCAACTGAGGTAAATGACAGAGCCTATAATAATCATATCTCTTTTCACAGATGATGTCAAGAAGAACGGCAGCAATGACCATCAAAGAGTGCATTGTTTGGAGAATTCATTAAAAGAATTAGATAAAAACAGTCTGTGTTGATTATTTAGCCAATGGATTCATACCGTATTAGGAGCTGTGCTCTAGCTACAGGGTGCTCAACCGTTTTCCAAACAACTAAATTTTAGACTGGTCCAAATTGAAAGAAAATATATGCAACTCAAAAATTGAAATTTGTTTCCAGCAGGGTAGAAAACATTGTAGAAAAAGGAGAAAATGCTGGTAACCAGCATTTTCTCCTTTTCCTACTATATGTTTTCAAAAGGCTTCTCTATCAGGGTCGTAAAAACCAGGGATTGTTTGGGAAAGGGTTAATGCATTTCTGTGATGCACGATACCGAGCGTGTCGTCAAATAATTATAGAACCATACAAATCATTTTGTACACTGACTGAATAATGAAGTAGAATGGTTCTTTGACATGCAGAAAATCGACCAGTAGCAAAAGGTTTTGACCTTGGTCAGACTGCAATGGTTCACTCTGTAGGGGTGCAATCATTAGAACTTCAACCCCTTAGAAAACAATCCTGACTGTTAACGACCCTGAGAAAGAGACCTTTAGAAAACTTGTGGGAAAAGGAGAAAATGCTGGTACCCAGCATTTTCTCCTTTTCCCGCACTGTTTTCTACGCTATCGCATACAAATTGCATTATGTGGCAACCTTCAAGTTGTTGTCTACAAATGCTTTGAATTCGTAAAAGTCTAGAACTAGGTTGTTTGGTGAAGAGTTGAGGTAAAGAAAGACATCACGTAACATGTCACTTGATTAATTAAGGTAGAATTATTTCGATTATATAGGTTAGGTAAGGAACCTTCAATGTTTATTTCATACTTTTCAATAGTTTAAGAAATAATGCTGGATTATGGTTGGCTATTTCATAGCTACATCCAGTGAAAAATATTAATTTCATATTTTCCAACTTTTCAATTGAAGGCGGAAACAGTACGTAGGTAAATGGCACCGGCCGTTCTACCAAAGAGGAAATATGACATCATTTGCTGTATCTTAGTAATGTAATCATATTAAACAAGGACAAATGTCTAAATGTGAAACCATTTTCGTATCTAGGTAAAATATACTTCACTGTGCTGTATCATCGAGTATAGCTGAAACCATGTGGACTTAAAATAGCAAGACGCCATGTCACTTGATTAACCCTTTACCACACAATGATGACTTTTGACGACCATGAAAGAGAAGACTTTAGAAAACATTGTGGGAAAAGGAGAAAATGCTGGTAACCGGCATTTTCTCCTTTTCCCAAAATGTTTTCTACCCTTCCTATAGCAAATTATAACTTTTCAGTCACATTTGTTTTGTTGTCTACAAATGCTCTAAATTTGGACCAATCTAAAAATTTGTTGTTTGGGAAAGTTAACTCATTACCAAACAACAAAATTTTAGGTTTGTCCAAATTGAAAGCATTCGCAGACAACAAAACAAAAGTGACTGAAAATTTGAAATTTACTTTGTTAAGGGTAGAAAACATTGTGGAAAAGGGAGAAAATGGTGGTTACCAGCATTTCCTCCTTTTCCCACAATGTATTCTAAAGGCACCTTTCTCAGGGTCATCAAAAGTAGGAATTGTGTGGTAATGGGTTAAGGTAAAACCATGTCAATATGTAAGGAGAGCAAGGCACATTAAATGTATATCCCAGAAAAGATGAAATCAGCTCTTTAACATGTCACCAGCTAATGGTGGGTGCAATAGAGAATATTAAAATTTTGTTGTTCTTTTTTTGTGAAAGATTGAAATTTCTCGCGAAAAGCATCGGTGATATTATCCTCATGAAAATATTACCAATGATTTTCACGAGATGAAATATGTTTCAACTTTTCACCGATAAAAAACTATCTATTCGTTTCACGTTTCTTACCCTTTTTGGGTGTGACTTACAACAAAATTCTGTTTTCAGTAATTCCATGTGGCATACACCCTCCGCTACACTCCATGATACAGCATAGTGGTACATTTGCAGACGACAAAATAAAGGTGACCGAAAAATCAAAATTTGGTTCGGGAAGGGTAGAAAACACTGTGGGAAAAGGAGAAAATGCTGGTTACCAGCATTTTCTCCTTTTCCCACAGTGTTTTCAAAAGGCTTATTTCACAGGGGCGTCAAAAGTATGGATCATGTAATAATGGGTTTTAAATAAATACTGCAAGAACAAATGGACAAAAACGCCGAAACAATATTACCCTCCCTAAAGGGATGATGAGAGCCATTTCGGAACTAAAATATCAAAACAAACCAACTTTCCATAGTTTAATCATAATTTCAGTTTACCACCATTACACATGTATAAATTCAACAGATAAGTAATAATTATCATTAACAACACAATATCTGTAATTCTACCAGACGACAAAATCCGACACTCATCCAAAATGAAGGCATTTGCAGAAATCAATCAATTTAACTCCTACCAAATGACAAAACATTTTAGACTGGTCCAAATTGAAAGCACTTGCAGACGACAAAATAAACGTAACTCAAAAATTGAAATTCATTTCCAGCAGGGTAGAAAACATTGTGGGATAAGGAGAAAATGCTGGTCACCAGCATTTTCTCCTTTTCCCACAATATTTTCAAAAGGCTTCTATCTCAGGGCCATAAAAACCAGGGATTGTTTGGTAACGGGTTAAAATATCACCTTTTACCAAAGGACAAAATTTTAGGCTATTCCAAATTGAAAGAATTGTATGTTATGTATAGTGTTAACCCTTTACCAGACAACAAAATTTAAGTTCAAATTAATCACATTTGCAGATGACAATTCAATGTGGCTCAACCCTTTAGCGCACAATACCAATTTTTAACTACCCTGAGAAAGAAGCCTTCTTAAAACATTGTGGGAAAAGGAGAAAATGCTGGTTACCAGCATTTTCTCCTTTTCCCACAATGTTTTCAAAAGCTTTCTCCTTCATGGATGTTAAAAATCTTCACTGTGTGATAAAAAAGGTTAATGCCATTTTCAAAATTGTCAGTTATATTCCAGCAACCAATGCACCTATCAATGCTTTCTTTAAGTTTCTTTTACGTGTACTTTCGCTATACTCTTCCAAAGGCATTGGCTGCTTTCCCATACGACTATCATCTAAACAATGATCAGCCGCCAAAGAGGAAATCAACGAAAAGCATCAACCCACCAAAAGCAGTCCACCAAGAAGGAGACTCGAACCAGCGACCTCCCTGATCTCAGGTTCTTTAGGCTACTATCTGAGCTACTGGGACTCGGATTTAACCCTTTACCAAACAATCCTTGGTTTTAACAACCCGAAAGAAGAAGCCTTTTGAAAACATTGTGGAATGTCGATGTTTTCTATTTTCTACTCTTCCAAAATCAAGATTCAATTTTTGAATCATTTTTATTTTGTTGTCTGCAACTGCTCTCGATTTGGAAAACTTTTGTTGTTCATTACAGAGTTAACTCATTACCAAATGACAAAATTTTAGACTGGTCCAAATTGAAAGCATTTGCAGACGACGAAATAAAAGTGACTGAATTTTTAAATTTGTTTTGTGAAGGGTAGAAAACATTGTGGGAAAAGGAGAAAATGCTGGTTACCAGCATTTTCTCCTTTTCCCACAATGTTTTCTAAACGCTTCTTTCTCAGGGGCGTCAAAAGTAGGGATTGTGTGGTAATGGGTTAATGTAGAATATACAGATGGCTTCATTTGACACAAAACACTTGCCTGAAAAAATACGGAACTGCCTGGTTACTGGTACAGACGCAAATAGGAACAATTCATACTCATCTGTAACAACACAATAAGCTCTTTGACAAATGACAAAATCTTAGACTTATGCTGATTACCAGCATTTTCTCCTTTTCCAGCACTGTTTTCAAAGGCCTTTCTTTGTTCCCAGGGTAGTTAAAACTCAGAACCGTGCAGTAAAGGGATAAATTCCATAACAAATCTTGGTCCTTCTTCAACAATTATTCTTAAATACATTCTTTGACTCATTCTCAAGAATAGTCTGAATTTCATAGTAACACAACTTTTGATTGGCTGAAGAATTTAGTTTAGCCAATCAGAAGTTGTGTTACTCTTTTTTTGGATAAGACAAAGAATGAAACCAAGAATGGTTGGTGAATATTGGCTCTAAGTAATTACATAAACACTATCGCATAACTATTTACATAGAAACCCTTTTTACTCTTAACTCATTACCAAATAACAAGATTTTAGGTTTGTCCAAATCGAAAGCATTTGCAGACAACAAAATAAAAGTTTTTGAAAATTTGAAATTTGTTTTCTACAGGCTTCTTTCTTAGGGTTGTCAAAATTAGGGATTGTGTAGTAATGGGTTAATGAACCTGAATTACCACATAATCCCTACTTTTGACGACCCTGAGAAAGAAGCCTTTAGAAAACATTGAGGGAAAAGGAGAAAACGCTGGTAACCAGCATTTTCTCCTTTTCCCACAATATTTTCTACCTTTCACAAATCAGATTTCAAATTTTCAGTCACCTTTATTTTGTCATCTGCAAATGCTTTCGATTTGGACAAGTCTAAAATATTGTCGTTTGACGAGTTAAACAAACAACAAAATGAAAACCACATGGCCCATAACATGCAAAAAGTGACTGACATTTGTGTACAGTATTGTCTCAGATCAGCCTGCCTCGTTAGGACAGGCTTATCTGAAATGACACTTTCCATTCTTGTGTAAATTTCTGTTTTGTGTAGGTCTTCTGTAGCACAAAATCTAATGTAGTTGCAAAGTGCCATCTTGGATCAGCCTGCCTAGTCCCAATGCTCCTTTTCGAATGTTGCAAGCCACATAGACCCTTTCCACTTGAAAATACAAATAAACTAAGCAGTATACTAATCAGTTTTGATAGGAAACTTTATCTCATGGCTAAAATACCTAAAGTCATCTTTTCAAGGCAAGGCTGACAATTCACTACACTACCCTACCCTTGGCAGATCGAGCTTGATTTTAACATTTCCCCATTATGCTTTTTCATTGGATGCAGCCAGCTCTAACTGCAACGAATAAAATCACTTGTAGCATTTCATCTTTGATAAAAGTAGAAGAAGGTCGCTACCTTTTGAATAGAAGGTAAACATGGAAACCCACGTGGATGTCTGTTGATCGCTTCACACAATTCGTAAGCGGTTTGTAAAACAATATTACATTTAGAAATATGATGTAAAGGGCAAAGGGTAATAACCAGCATCCAATAGAGGGCCCACTGCAGGAATCTCGAAATCAGGCTCAATCAGCCAAGGTAAGATCCATGTAGTGATTGTAACCTTGGCTTGCAAAGATGACCTAAAGTATGCCTCTGTGAGAATCATGATAGTGTTTAGTGTCTACAAGGACCACAACCCATCAGACTTTGACTCTTTACCAAACAACAAAATTTTAGACTGGTCCAGATTGAAAGCCTTTGCAGACGACAAAATAAATGTATTTCAAAAAGTGAAATTTGTTTCTAGCAGACTAGAAAACATTGTGGTAAAAGGAGAAAATGCTGGTTACAGCATTTTCTCCTTTTCCCACAATGTTTTCAAAAGGCTTCTACCTCAGGGTCGTAAAAACGAGGGATTGTTTGGTAAAGAGTTATCAATATTTAAGAACGATACATGCTCTGCTGTGGAGGCTTTTCAGTGTTAAGAAGAGGGTGTAAATGCCAAAACTGTTTTGAGGGCTATCTGCCATTTACAAAAACGACAGGGCTATGATACATTTGGCAAACCTCAGGTGATCCTCTGATCAAGCTGCTCAGCTGCATCATCTAGCTTGATATACACCTACATGGTATATTTTTTCTCTAAAAGTATTGTGTACTCCATTTAACCTAATCTCGACCTTTATGCTGAATATTTAATTAGGCATATAAAAAGAACTCCGCCTGTTATTCGTAAAGTTATAAATACACGGAAAGGTACTTATACACACAGGCAAGCAATTTCGCCTTTGGCTTGCAAAGCACGACTCAATGTGATTTTGAGGTCAGTGCAGATCAAGATCAGACTGCACAAATACTTCCTTAAAAAATAACTTTGAAATTGCAATGCTTACTTTTTTGACTAGATTGTTGTATGCCAAGACCATTCGGGACAATTGACAAGCAATGCCGGAGGTAAAAATAGAATATTAATTTATGTAAATGATTTTGACCTGGGTCAGGTTAAATGAAGTAGATAATACACCCTTCACCGCACTTAACTGTCACATTCTTCTTAGAAAGCAAGCAATAGTCCCAATTTTCTATGTGCATCTTTCTTCACATATTTCAGATGACAAATAGTTTCTACATCGGAGTCATGCTCTGTGAAAAGGGGACTTAATGCATCTGCCAAAAGTATCACCCGCAGTCTGGGCCGATATTTTTGGCTATTGGTCAATTTTCTGTATGCCGAAGGGCCACTCAATCTCATTTGGTTGTTTAATTAACCCATTACCACACAATCCCTACTTCTGATGCCCCTGAGAAAGAAGCCTTTAGAAAACATTGTGGGAAAAGGAGAAAAAGCTGGTAACCAGCATTTTCTCCTTTTTCCACAATGTTTTCTACTTTTTCAAAATCAAATTTTAATTCTTCAGTCACATTTATTTTGTTGTCCTCAAATGCTTTCAATTTGGACCTGTCTAGAATTTTGTCATTTGGTGAAGATTTAAGATCATGTGACTGACAGTGTTTAAAAATGGAGACCCCCCTGGATAAAGACGAGGTTAGATGTAGGTACAGAATCGGCCGACTTCTGACAAGTGGGCTATGACAATACCTTGACATTTCTTTTGAAAACGGGCAAGCTAAAAATAATCACAACCAACCTGATATCATTCGAGCAAAGTCAGTTTTGATAATAACAATAAAGTCCAAAGTTTGAAGCAACAAGAAGATGAAAGCTTCCAAAATCACAGTAGGAAGAGGAGAAAATGAAATCTCCATCCTTGTACATTACAACTCAAGTGTTTAACAAACAGCAAAATTTTAGTCTAATCCAAATTGAATGCATCTGCAGATGACACAATGAAATAAGTGGGACTCAAAAACTGAATTTTCTCTTTTCCGACATTATTTTCAAAAGGTTTCTATCCAAGGGTTGTTGAAAGTTTGGATTGTGTGGTAAAGACGTAATTGTGAGCTCTTACAATAGAATATGCCTTCAAATGTTTAGAAACCATTGAGGAGAAAAAAGAAGATTGCCGGCTACTAGTAAACAAAACTAAATTACCAAGAATGCTTTTTAACCCTTTCCCAAACAGCAAATTTTGGACCACACCGAACTGAAAGCATTCTGCAGATGACAACTTAACAGTTGCTAAAAGGATGATTTTTCTACATGATAGGGTAGAAAACATTGTGGGAAAAGGAGAAAATGCTGGTTACCAGCATATTCTCCTTTTCCCACAATGTTTTCAAAAGGCTTCTATTCCTGACCCGTAAAAACCACGGATTGTTTGGGAAAGGGTTAACCAGGATTTTCCTTTTCCTATAACGATTTCAAAAGGCCTCTTTTCAAGTTCCTTAAAAACTCTGGTTTGTATCGTAAAGGGTTAAAAGACAACAACAATGCCCATCATTTGACCCTGAAATTTTTCTTTTGCCTGCAAAATGCTTTAAATATGGTCTAGTCTAAATTTTGATGAGTGGCAAAGAGATTTAAAACATAAACATAACAGTCTAAAAGATTAAAAACTTTGATAAAACAAAACTCTACCCCTTACCACATGATCACAAGTTTTATCGACTCTAGCCATGAAGGCATTTGCTAACATGGAAAAATTGTGGGAAAAGGAGAAAATGCTGGTAACCAGCATTTTCTCCTTTTCCCGCAATTTTGCTACCCGTTCAAAGACAAATATCAGTATTCTAAAAATGTTTATAGTATCAACTGCAAATACCTTCAATTTGGACACATAATCATGATTCTCCAGCATGACAGAGTGTTAACTTTACCTAGTACTTCTGATGTTTAATGGCCCTGAGAAAGAAGCCTTCTGAAATCGATGTGGTAAAAGGAGAAAATACTGGTCACCAGCATTTTCTCCTATTCCCACATGTTTTCTACTCTTCCCAAAACAAGTTTCAATTTTTGAGTTACTTTTATTTTGTCTCCAGAATTTTATTTTCAATTTTTACAAGTCAATTTTTTTTTTTTCATGTGGTAAAGAATTAAATAGAAAACTTGACTTCTTCCTTAGCATTTGAATTCTTCAAACTCTCTGTTTTCTCAAAATTGATTGTCGCATAATTTACACGAGGCTTTTCATCTACATTCTCAGAGGAACCTTTCAAGTCTAAGTCTGCATAATTCAATTTATTTTCCTGTGTCACCTCTGTCAACTGTTGCTGTGAATTTGATCTTCCGCCGCTGTTCAGTTTTTCCAGGTTACATGCGGTAGACGTTTCCCCATATTGAGATAAATCAGTATAACTATGTCTCTGTCCCATTTCTTGTCCTTTTTCCACTCTGATTTTATCAACCACACCGAGAGGAGAGTTCATACCTAGTAAGTTGACTTGCTTTGCTGCCTCCTGTCCAGCAGGCACAGGTTCAAGCTGTTTTACAATATTACCAGTGTTGCTTGTCTTTCTTGCCACAGAAAGGGTGGCGGGGCCACTTGCTTTCCGAGTTCTGATTGATTGTATATCTTCACTTGTCCGTGGACTATAACTTGGTCCAAGGGGCACACTAGTTTGCCGTGATAACTGACTTAAGGCTTGATTGACTTGACTCAAGTTTAACGGCTGTACTGGCGCAGAAGTAAACACTTCACCGGTTTGACTATTATCAGCAAAGACATTACTTGAGTTCTGAGATTTACTACAACAAGAATCTGACTCTGTACTTGTCTTACCACTTCCGTGTTTATCTGGAGAACTTGGGTCCTTCAGGCCACCATGAGATTTGGGATCAGAGTGTGTATTATCACATATATAACTGAGAGGGACCTGTGGCCTCGGCATATCATCCTCTCTTGTACTAATATAACTAACTATAGGACTAGGGCTTGGGATCACTTCCTCTATACTTGTATCTGTACCCTTTCTACTTTTGTCACTGGCTATACTAGCAGTGCTTGATGAACTTCCAGATCTGTGATGTTTCTTCTCTTCCCTGCCTGCATGATTAGTAAAGTCCAGCTCTATATATCCTTCATCCATCACCTCTTGTTCTGAATTTTTCAAAACAACAAATTTGGCTTTAATTTCTTCAGCACTTGATTTTGATGCCTTTCTTTGCTTATCTTTAACAGAATCATTCACTGTTTGTTCTATCACAGTTTTATTATCACTCTTAACAGAATCTCCACTCTCCAACTTTGAACTCTTGAAGAAACCTGGTTTGTTGCTTTCATTTTCACCTTCCTGTTTACGACTATTTGAGCTGGGTTTCACTTTTGAACCTTTTCTGATGGTATCTCCCATACAGCCATCGCCAGAGTTCTCCTCGCACTGTACAGTAGAAGATGAGCATGTCTTACTTTCACTGCATTTTTCTTGTCTTAACTTTGATTCTTTCTTACCCGACATGTCTTCTGAGGCAAAAAATGATTTAACTTGTACAGGAGATTTAACACTAGACTTGTCTCCATCAGGTTTTTTCGAGGCAGGGTCGAAATCCATGTATGAAAATGTTTCATCCTGCATGTTTGAACGATTGATAACAGAAGACGTAGCTCCTTCAACAGCCACTGCTACATTTGACGCTGGATCTGACAATATGTAATCTGATACTGAAACTGGATGCGACAATATATAGTCCGATACTGATGTATCAGCTTTTGATTGAGGTAGAACTGCTTCATTTCTCTTCATGTCAGTTTTTAACTCCGCTTGCAGATTTCTGGCTGCAGTTGGTGATACTTTATCTT
This sequence comes from Tridacna crocea, assembly GCA_943736015.1. Taxonomy (NCBI): domain Eukaryota; kingdom Metazoa; phylum Mollusca; class Bivalvia; order Cardiida; family Cardiidae; genus Tridacna; species Tridacna crocea. Next base: position 8,385,266 of record OX031071.1, read on the forward strand.
GATTTTTTATTAGTTCTTTTTCTCTCAAATCTTGGGATTTTGCCACACTGTTATCCTCATTCTGTTGCATTGAGCCAGATAGATCTCCCTCAAGGCCAGGTAAGTATTCCATGTAGCCACTGTCATCTGCTTTAGCTTTGCTCCAAGACTGATCAGGACTTGATGTAGACTTTGTAAAAATGCTGTTAGAGAATAAATCTGTATCTGGTATAAAATCAATTTTCCTCTCAATGGTTGGACTATGTCCGAGTGCAACCTTATCTTGCAGTGACCCATTTCCTGATTTACTTGAAATAGACTTCTCCTTTTCCAGGTTTAGGGCCGTTTTCTCCTTCTCTTTGTTTCCTTTTGATTCTTTATCAAGTTTCTCATGCTTGCCAAATTTATTCTGCTTTTGAATAACTTCCCTTTTCTTGTCGTCCTTTTTATGCTTAGAACTTTTCGACTTCTTCACAGAATCGACCGGCTTTACCGCCGAGTCATAAGATCGACTGTAACCATGCTGAATTTTTATGCCAGGAGGACTTTTATAAATGAAGTCATGGGAACCAGATAACTGGGACCCAGGCTTGTCACTGGTGGTTCCTGGCTGAAAAGGTACATAACTCTCATCTTCCGATTCTTTTCCAGAACTGGCCGGAGATCTTTTGTCACTCTGTTTAAGACGTGATGTTACCACCTTTAACTGCTGCTCTGTAGAATGTTGTGATAGGTGTGAGGACTTGAAGCTTTGTTTTTGAGAGATCTTTCCAGACGGATGAACTATCTTTGTGCTGTCATGAGATTTTTCATGATGACCATACCCTGATGCAGGAGAAGACCCTAAACTATGTGACGATGAACTTGGTGATATACCTCTTTGTTGCTTAGGAACACTTGACCCAAGGGTCATGTCAACATAGCCAGTCGGGTCAATTGGGGAACCAATACCATGAACAACTGGAGAAGTATCTTTATTTTTGTCATATCCCATGTCCATGTAATCTGAGCCAACAGAGGCCTTTTTCTGAACATCCTCGGAAAATTTCTTCAGTGATTCATTTGATGAACATGAATGCTTACTTAATGATTCTTGCGATCGTTTCCGAATAAAATCTTGCGATCCTCTTCTCACTAACTCAAATGAATCTACTCTATTTGATGTCACCAGTTTGCTCAACTTTGATGACTGGCCATGACTTGATGACCTGGGTCTATGACTTTGATACACTTGTTTAGTACCAAAGCTTGACGACCTTCGTCTGCATCCATAACTGTCACTTGCAGTTCTGGGTCGATAAAAATCCATTTCCATGAAGCTGTCTGGATCATCAGACCGTAATGACTGATTCAGCGAGCTGGCATTAGAAGACATGTCCATGTAGTCTTTATTGTTCGGATCAGCATTTGTTAGCCTTGACTTTTGAAGTATTAAATGTGGAGCACTAGAACTCTTTGAACTATCAAGTGGTTGCCGACGGATACTTTCAATGGGGTGTTGTCGGTGAGTTGGTTTGGGGGTCGGTCGACTCCCAACAGAGTAGGCTCTCTTTGGAAATTCACCAGACATAGAGTCATCCGACAGATAACTGAACACTTTAGCAGGCTTTAGACCCTCACTTGACAATGGGCTCTGACCTGCTGGGGACATCGGTAGGTATGCTTCACCACCTGAAGTAAAAATAAATTGTTACATACAATTTTGACAGAATAAGCAGCTCTTCGGATAAGCACCCACAACTCTTTACCAAAGGACAAAACTTTAAAACGTTCTTTGTCTTATTCTCCTGATTTTTCTAGATTTGAAAGTAACCAAACTTCTCATTGGCTAAACCAAATGGTTTAGCCAATCAGAAGTTGAGTTACTTTCAAACTTTGAATATCTTGGAAAATAAGACTAAGAATATTCTAAAGAATTGTTAGTGAATACGGACCCAGGATTTGCAGTCTAAAATTATATACAGTAAGAACAGTGGAAATTGTCACTATTGAGTGAGTTGGAGAAATGCTGGTACCAATATTTTCTTCTATGTTTTTTCTTCAAAAGCCTTTTATGTTAGGGTCAATAAAACTTGGGATTACATGGTAAAGGCTTTACAGACAGTAAATAAATATTCACAGAAAATCAAAGAGTCATCATCTTTGTATTGCATATTTATACAATTGATCTGTAACTTTTGTCTTGGATTGATTGAATAGTGTTAATCCACTGGATGATGAAAAGGTTTTTTACTCCACTTTTAACATTATTTCAGTCATATAACTGCAACAGCTCTGATATTCGTGTATTTCCTTTGCTTTACTAGTACAAAGCCAGGGCTTTCAAGTGTCTTTCACAAGGACACTCCCATGAAAAATCCACTGGATCCAGTGAGGCTCAATCCTGGGGCCTCGAAGTCAAGACTTCCACATTTTACCACTGGGCTATGAAGGACCCCCAAACAGATTTTTATATCGCTTTCCACATTATTTCAGTCATGTTATGGCAGCAGCTTACTTATTAAACCTTTACCAAATGACAAAATTTTAGACTGGTCCAAATTGAAAGGACTTCATGACTTGTAGATGACAAAATAAACTTAACTCAAACAATGAAATTTGTTTCCAGCAGGGTAGAAAATATTGTGGGAAAAGGAGAAAATGCTGGTTACCAGCATTTTCTTCTTTTCCCACAATGTTTTCTAAATACTTCTTTCTTTCTTATGGTCGTAAAATCCGGGGATTGTTTGGTAAAGGGTTAAGGAGTTTCTTGGTTACTTTCTCAAGTACCAAGCTTTTGCTCTACAATATCTTGCCAAAAGACACAAAAGAACTTGAACCTCAAAAGATGATTGAACTGAGAACCTCAAGGTTCAAAATCCAACACTTTCACTACTGAACTAGGCAGAAACCTGTCTTCATCATTTGTCCTTGAATTGCCAATTGGTAACAGAGAGCTTGTGTGGATTGAGTTGATCCAAAGCACTGAACATACAAATAATTTCTTCTTTTGTCTTGGATTTATGCCATACTTTTCCCTCAATATTTTCTACCCTTTAACTCTTAATCACAAGACCCTGTATTCTAACAACCCTGAGTGAGAGACCATTCGAAAACATTGTGGGAAAAGGAAAAAATGCTGGTATCCAGAGTTTTCTACCCTAAAACAGAAAAAAATCAATTTTATAAGTCGTATTTGATTTGGTGACTGCAGATGGTCTCAGTTTACAAAAATCTTAAATTTTGTTATTTGGTTAGGATTAATCCATTACCACACAATCCCTACTTTTGACGACCCGAGAAAGAAGCCTTAGGAAAACACTGTGGGAAAAGGAGAAAATGCAGGTAACCAGCATTTTCTACTTTTCCCACCATGTTTTCTACTCTTTACAAAACAAATTAAAAATTTTCAGTCACTTTCATTTTGTCGTCTTCAAATGTTTTCGGTTTGGATAAACCTAGAATATTGTTGTTTGGTAATGATTTAAACTCTGCACCAATAGTAAAATTTTAGACTGGTTCAACCTCAAAGCATTTCCAGAGTACACACTAAAGTCGGCACAAATGATATCATTGGCCTCAGAAAGGGCATAAGACATTGTGGGAAAAGCTGGATAAAAGCATGTTCTTCTTTTCCCACAAGGGGTAGAAAACATTCTGGGAAAATGGAGAAAATGCTGGTTACCAGCATTTTCTCCTTTTTACCCACAATATTTTCAAAAGTGCTTTTTCTCATGGTCGTTAAAAGTCTGGATTCTGTGGTAAAGGGTTAATCCAACTTACTTCCCCCCTCTTTGACTGTGGGTAAAGGCTGACTAGATGGTCCCATATCCATATATCCCACTTCTTTCGTGTTTCTAATGGGTATAGGGGCCGTGCCCCGCTGCCAGCCTGCATCCATGATCATATAGCCAGGGCCTGGATCTGTGGGCGCTGAAATACACAGTAAGAAAACATTTCAGTACATACAGGAGTTTATAAGTCTCTGCTTAACCCATTACCACACAATCCCTACTTTTGACGCCCCTGAGAAAGAAGCCTTTAAAAACATTGTGGGAAAAGGAGAAAATGCTGGTAATCAGCATTGTCTCCTTTTTCCACAATGTTTTCTGCCCTTCGCAAAACAGATCTTAAGTTTTCAGTCACTTTTATTTTGTCATCTGCAAATGCTTTCGATTTTGACAAAGTTAAAATTTTGTCGTGTGGTAATGAGTTAAATAGAACTTTTGCAAAGTGGACAAATAACCCCCACCTGGACCTTGCTATTGGAGTTGCACAACCTGAGAACAGAAATGAATTTTAAAACGAATTTCATCTGTGACCTTGACATTTGACCTGTCGCCTTCTTGGGTCATGAGCAACATATGCATAAAGATTCAGCATCCAAAGTCAAACAGCTTTTTGAGTTACAGCATGGAAATGATTTTCAAACAAACGTCACATGTCACCTTGGCCTTTGATCCATGTGGCCCAAAAAACAATATGGCACCTCCTAGGCTCAAAAGTAAGATTTGTACTAGTTTCAGGGTACTAGGTCCAATAGTTTTTGACTTAGATTACAGAAACAACTAGAGCTATCACTAATATATTTGACTCATGACATCGGTGGCCAGTGCAACGTTCTCAGGCCGATGGGGGGAAAAAAATCGTGGCTCGACCGGGATTCGAACCCAGGGTCTCAGGAATACTGCTCCTGCACTCTAACCAATTGAGCTACCGAACCACATGTCGATACAGCCGCACAATATATCACCAAATACCTGTACCCAGCTACATAAACAAACCCATGATGAACACAAACACAAAAACATGACGACACATTACATTTAACACATCCTGTAACATGCACAAAGCAGAAAATTACAAACAGAAAGTGTCCTTTCGGATTACCCTGCGTGGAGTGCACTGACTGATCCGAAACGACACTTTAAACAAATGTATGAAGACCCTTTTCGCATGTTGCAGTTCATATATCAGTACTTACTTCTTTGGCCAGGCATCATGTCTATGTAACCACTACTGTTGCTAGCTGGACTGCTCACTACACTCCCTGGTCGCATGTCCATATAACCCTCGGACATACCGATATCCTGCGGCTCCGATGAAACAGATCCTGTCGAAGACATGCATGTTTAACTCTTTACCAAACCACAAAATTTTTGACTAGTTTAAACTGAAAGCCTTTGCAGATGACAAAATAAAATGTGAATCAAAAATTGAAATTTGATATGGAAAGTGTAGAGAACATAGTGGGAAAAGGAGAAAATGCTGGTTACCAGCATTTTCTCCTTTTCCTACCATGTTTTCAAAAGCTTTCTTTCTCAGGGTTGTTAAGTCAGGAATGTGTCGTTAAACCATATGTCACATAATACAGTTCTATATTTGCCTATACATAATTCTTAACTAAACAAAGAAATAAGGGATACAACCAAACTGAAACTACCTTCAAATAATAGAATATGATTCAAAAATTCAAATCTGTTTTTGGAAGGGTAGAAAAAACATTGTGGGAATCGGAGAAAATGCTGGTTCTCCTTTTCCCACAATGTTTTCAAATGCTCCCTTTATAAGTTGGAATTTTGTTGGAAAGGGTTAAAGCATTTGCAAACTCACTAGCAAGCCGTTCCCTACGAATAGACAGCTTAATACATCTGCAAAATAAATCAACCAAAGTCAGTCAGTGCAATCTATGTACGCTGAACCAGTCAAAGATTTTTACATGCAGATGTCAAAAGAACGATTCACTGAATGGTTTAATAATATGAAGTTATTTAACATGCTTGGGTACAATACTGAATTCTATTGGATGAGTACACTGCAGAACCAGTCTATATTTTGGATGAGGAGACAGCCGAGTCCAAAATATAGACTGGTTCTGCAGTGCACATATCCAATTGAATTCAGTATTGTACCCAAGCATGTTAAATGACCTCTTTATTTCACACTTTCGTATTGACTTTAAAGTAAACGATAAATATAGGGTCACTTCAATTGGAAAAAAATCAAAACATATCAAAAGAGGGGTTTGAATTTGCTTTTTTTTACAACAGACTTCGGTACACTACTCTTCCGGTCCAATACCGATCTTCGGGACTCTTGCCTTGTTTTGAAAAATCCGTATTGGACTCAAGCCTCGTTTTGAAAAATCCATATTAGACTCGAGCCTTGTTTTGAAAAATCTGTATTGGGACTCTACAGCGTCTAATACAGGCTAAGATATTCTGTACTCACGTAGTAGTATTAAAGCTATTTCATTGAACGTTAAATTGTAGGTGTGAAATAAATTGTTATACCCAATTTTATGGATCATAATTATGTGATGAATTGCTTAGTTTGATGCATAACATCTTCCTTTCCAAAAGCATGGCTCAAATTCAATCCATCTCGAATAATGGGATTTGCAATTAAAGGGTGGAAGAAAATTGTGGAAAACTGTTTGAAAAGAATAGGGGTTAAAACAGAAAATGTTGGTTAAAATGCTGATAGCTGAGATTGTCTGCTCCGAATAACATCATTCTTAATTGGACCAACTTGAAAGCATTTGAAGAAACCATATCAAGTGAAGTGTAAAATGATGATTTCTATCTATGAAAGAGAGAAAAAAAAAAAATTCCATAAAAAGGACAAAATGTCAGCAATTTTGTCTTTTTCCCATGATGCTAACAATAGCCTTTTTCTCTAGGTTGTTGAAACTCAAGATTCTGTTGTAAGGGTTAAATCAGGTTGGTTGATTAACTCTTTACCCAACAATCTAGACTTTTATCGACTATGAGAAAGAACTCTATAGAAAACATTGTGGGAAAAGGAGAAAATGCTGGTAACCAGCATTTTCTCCTTTTCCCACAGGGTTTTCTTCTCTTCTATATTCAGGTTTAAATGTTTGAATTACATTTATTTTGTTGACTGCATATGCCTTCAATTTGGACAAGTCTAAAATTTTGTCTTTTGGTAAAGAGTTAATAAAGATGACTGCTTAGACAGGCTTTACCCTACATACCTGGTCTCTCCAGGAACCTTGTTGGAGACGGTGTTCCTGATCCCCGTGTAGGGGTCATTGGTAAATAATCACTACTGGCAGCTGACCTGTCCTTCTGACCTTGCCCTCTTGTTGGTGAAGGGGTCATCGACCTTTGACCTGGGGTCATAGGCAGGTAGTCACTATTTTCCATGTCCATGGGGTCCTCCTCAGTGATCGAGACTGGGGTTTCTGGAGTCTGAGATCGGACACTTCTGTAAAGTCAGTTATATACATTGAAATATGTATCAACAAACCACCTGCAGTAAATGAAGAAAACTGGTCTTTAACTACCGGTGGGCTAAAAATGAACGTTCCATAACTCGACTATTTGTCAAACATTACAATTTTAGACTTGTCTGAATTGCAAGATTTTGCAGACAACCAATTCAACTTTCAATAAATGAAGTAACTTTCAACTTTATTTCAGGTCCTTTCATGGCAACATGTTAATTGTTCATGTATATCTTGGGTTTTATCAGTACTTGGCAGGGGGTCTGAAATTCTTGCTCTTACAAAGGGAAAAACCAACTGCCTCCAGTGAGGATTAAATATCTAGAATTAAACATCTTCGCTACTGAGCTACTTATCCTTTTGCACTAATGTGATAAAAAGAATCTAACATATGCAGGGATTATGATGAAGTCTTGTTAACCTGTTACCACACAGCAAAATCTTAGACCTATCCAAATTCAAAGCATTTGCAGACGACAATTTCAGAGTGGCTCCAATGGTGCAATTTTGCTTTGATAGGCTAGAAAACTTTGTGGGAAAAGGAGAAAATGCTGGTTACCAGCATTTTCTCCTTTTTCCACAATGTTTTACTATAGGCTTCTTTCTGAGGGGCGTCAAAAGTAGGGATTGTGTGGTAATGGGTTAAAATAAAAGTGCCATGCCCTGTAAAAAGGAGGCTTAATGCATCCACAAAAAGTATCGACTCGGATCAGCCTGTGTGGTCCAATCGGGCTGACCTAGGCCGAAACTTTTCGCTACGGGTTAATTTTAGTATGTCAAAAGACCAGTGTACCTTATGTTGAGATGGTTGTTGAAGAAGGTGGTCTGTGATGGCTTGCATAGTAAAATATGTCAGAGATATATTAAGCCTCCTTTTGAAAACATTGTGGGAAAAGGAGAAAATGCTGGTAACCAGCATTTTCTCCTTTTCCCGCAATGTTTTCTTCCCTGCAGGAATCAAAATCCAGTTTATGAGTTATGTTTATTTTGTCGTCTGCAAGTGTTTTCAATTTGGACCAGTCTGAAATTTTGTCATTTCGTAAAGAGTTAAGCTTGCCAAGACTGAACTTTGGAATAATCCAAATCCAAAGTATTTGCAGACATCAAATTAAATGTTACTCAAAACATAAATTATAACTTTTTCAGGGTAGGAAACATTGCAGAAAAATGAGAAGTTGTTGGTTAACAGCATTTTCCCTTTTTCTCATGATGTTTTCATCAGCACAAATTTTCCAGATCATTAAAACTCAAGACTGCTTTGCACAGGATAAATCTAAGAACAAAATTTTTGATATTCAAATTGAAAATATCAGTAGATTACAAATAATTCATGTGTAAAATGATGCACTTTGAAAGGGTAGAGAGCACCATGGGATATGAAAATGCAACAAACCTGCAACTTCTCTTTTTCCCACAAAGTTTCAAAAGCCTTACTACCTTCAAGTTGCAATGTCATTAATATATAATTTTGTAAAAGAATAATAACATTTTGACAGAACCACTGAATTCAATTTCATGTCAAAAGGCATGCCTGTCAAATCTGATGAATCTTACACTTACATTGATGAATGGTCGGGGCTTGTAATAATTTCAAGATTCTGATACTGTCCGCCATCAGTTATATCCGAGTGTTTACTTGTTCTTGAACTTCGTGATCCCATGCTGTCTGATCGGATCCGCTCCTCAAAAAAGGAACTGTCAAAATGACTGAAAATAATCACATAAACATTTTGTTGATTTTTGGTTTAGACCTACTTATTTTTCATCAATAGTGAAACAAGTTCTTAAAACTTAACTAAAACTGTCGAAAAATGAACAAATACCCCCAACCAGCACCTTGTCATTGGGACAACACAACCAGAGAACAAAAGTAATTTTCAACAAAAAGATCATCTCTGTGCTGTGACCTTGACCTTTGACCAAGGTGACACAAAAACAATTGAACAACTCCTCGGGTCGTGAACAATGCTTGTATAAAAATTTCAGGATCCTAGGTCAAATGGCTTTTGAGTAAGAGCACAGAAACAGTTCTCAAAGGTCACCCTGGACCTTTGACCAATGTGACCCAAACACAATAGGGCATCTTTTTGGGTCAAGAGCAACACTTGTATCAAATTTTAGGAACATTATTAGGTAAGGAAAAAAGCTGGGTATAGGCAATTTTACTTCCTCTTCCAAAATATTTTCAAGAGCCTTCTCTGAGGGTTGAAAAAAGTTGTGATTGCTTAGGAAAAGGTTAAAAAGCATCATTTATCTAGTAACACTCAAAGTGTTTAAGGCAGAATCCTGTCATCAATGTTTTCATCTCTTCCAAACACATAATTCAGTATCTGGGTCACATTTATTTTGTAGTCTGCAAATGCTTTCAATTTGGGCAAGCTTAAAACTTTATTGTTTGGAAAAACGCTAACATCAGAAACACAACATTTGCCTGTACGAAATGAATGAATCCTTTTGAGGTTGCTTTCATCAATGCTACAAAAGAACTTACTAAACTAGAAATTAAACCCTTGATGGTCAGCCTTTTATACTGCCCACTGAGCTACTGGGCAAGGCTGTTCTTTCTATTGGACAGTTACAGCTGAAACACTGGGTACCAGTGTAAGCTTAGAATATGTAACACAATCTGTAATATACCTGTGAGGACTGGTTCCTGGTAATACTGGGCTGGGCTCTACAGGGACCAGTGACTTTTGGTATACAACTGTGGACTGGGGACGCTGTAAAGTGTGACCTCGTGTACGTCTTGGACTTCTGTGCAATATAATATTCAACCACTTAATCAGTATTATTCTTGTTCATATTATTATTGCCAATTCACATCAGTAAAAATTCCATAATAAAATGATACAACAAAATAGGAGTATATAATGATTCCTTCAAAGATGAATTCAATCGACTGAGTAACATTCATATTGTCATTGGGATAGGAGACATTTCATTTCTTCAATGATGCAATGTATTGTATACGTGAAGTCAGTGTACAGAGTCAAAGTTTTGGTATAAAACTATGATATAAGCCATGCTCTATGAAAAAGGGGCTTAGTGCCAATTGGGAAAACTATCGACCGAGGTCGGCCTGCGCAGGGTGACCTGGGTCGAAGCTTTTTGTTATTGGTCAATTAAGTAAGCGTCTAAGGACCAGTCTACCTGATGATTAAGTCTGTTGATAAAAAAGTATGTCAATAATCTTGTGACAGCTTCCTTGTTTTCGTGTTTCCATGGGGATGGATTAAGCCCCTTTTGCCAGAGCATGACTCATATCTTTATTCCTCACTTATCTCTCTATTTGTCAGAACCCCAGACAGAAGTCGTAATTTTGATTTCAAAATTGAGAATATTAATCACTATCCACTAAACCCTATGTTATGGGTACCCATTAGAATCGTCTCATTGAGACGATTCTAATGAGTACCCACAACATAGGATTTGGATGAGAAATAATGGATTTAGAATACTATCATTCCCTCTTATCTGGAGCTCTGGCCTGTTCCCCCTCTATAACTATACCTTTTCTCTTCACTTTTCCCCTCCCTTTCCCTCCTCTTCTCTCCCTTCCTTTTTCTCTCTCAATCCCTTTCTCTCCTTTTCCTCAGCTCCCTTTATCTTGTTTCCTCTCTCCACTCACTTCCTTACTCCCATCGTCTCCCTCTTGATCTTCCTCCTTCCATCTGTCTCTCTATCTCTCATTCCTTCGTTCTCTCTGTCTCTATCTGTCTACGTCTCATCCATTTTGTCTGTCTGTCTGTACATCTCTCTCTTTTTCTGTCTCCCAGCTCTACTCTCCCTCCTCCCTAAAAAAGAAAATGTTGTATTTACCCTTGTCCATGATGACTTTCACTGGTTGCTCTCTTCCTAATAAATGGAGGATCATCACCGTGAATTGTACTTCGCCTTGATATAGTCGACCCTCCTGTGTTACTTCTTCCACGAAAGTCTGACTGCCTAGATGTCATACCACTTAAAAAGAAATAAAATGAGTGACCTTATGCTCAAAGGTGACAGTAAGACGTCTACTTGTATGGAGTGGTAAGAACTGAAATTCTATCACATTAATTTTTATTACCCTTATTTTCAATGTGATACAGCTAAGGTTGGGGATTTTCTTATTGCCCACACTTATAACATACACATAAGCATTATGTGACATCATAAGAGATGCAATTTTAACTCTTTACCAAATGACAAAATTTTAGACTGGTCCAAATTGAAAGCACTTGCAAACCACAAAATAAATGTAACTCAAAAATTGATATTAATTTTGTTTCCAGCAGGGTAGAAAATAGTGGGAACAGGAGAAAATGCTGGTAACCAGCATTTTCTCCTTTTCCCACAATGTTTTCAAAATGCTTCTTTCTCAGGGTTGTGAAAACCAGGGAGGAAAGGATTGACTCTTTATTAGACAAAAAAAAAAATATATACAAGTCCAGATTTAAAACAAAGCACACAAAGCTGGTACCTGCATTTTCTCCTTTTCCTACGATGCTACCAAGAGCTTCAATATGGTTCATGTTTAAGATTTTGTCTTTGAAAGGAACAAAACATTGTGGAAAAACTTGTCCTTTTCCCACAATGTTTCCAAAAGGCTTCTATTTCAGGGGGATAAAAAAACAGGGCATTTCTTATTTCTTTTTTTGCTGGTATTACTAAAAATTCTCACCTTAAAACTTGATCATGCATGCCTTGAGCAATGGAAGTCTCCTCCACTTGCATCCATAATTCACCGGGCCCAGTAACTGCTGATCGCCCGACTTCCATGAAGAAAAAATTGTCTCTGTGACCACAGCAACGGATACTGGAAAGCTTTTGACATAACAGAAAAAAGTAGATGTTATCTCATCGAATGATTAACCATTCCAAAATACACATGACCTATTTAGAGTTATCCAAAGTAAAAGCCTTTGTAAACAACAAATTATATGTGTGTGTCCTTTTCCCCCAAGATTTTCATTTTAACCTTTTACTCCAGAGATACTCATTTCTACACATTGCTTGTATGAGCATTTGGAAAACATTGTGGCAAAAGGTGAAATTGCTCGTGAGGAGCAATTTCACCTTTTGCCACAATGTTTTTTCTATGCTATCAAAAGGTATCATAATTATACACATAAGAACCAGCTTCATCCTTGCTGTTATTTAGGGTCAATTGGAGATACCATAGAAATGCCTTATTGGGTAAAGGGTTAAAATGCAATTCTAATCATTTAACTTACATCATCTGAATTGCATTTGAAATGATGAAAACATCGTAGGAAAAGGAGAAAATGCTGGTTACCAGTATTTACTCAGTGTGCCACAACATTTTCATGATCATTCTACCGCAAGGAAAAAAGCCTAGGACTGAGTGAAAAGCAGTCAAATATGACACCTTGTTATATCTTTACTAAATAACAAAATTTTGGACCAGTCCAAATTGAAAGCATTTGCAGACAACAAAATCAAGGATACTCAAAAATTGAAAACTGGGAGGGTATGAAACACTGTGTGAAAAAGAGAAAATGCTGGTTACCAGCATTTCTCATTTTTCCACAATGTTTTTTACCCTTCACAACACTAATTTCAAATTTTCAGTCACTTTTATTTTGTCGTCTGCAAATGCTTTCAATTTGGACAAGTCTAATATTTTATTGTTTGGTAAAGAGTTAAAAATAGTGCATACCCCAATTTCGGGTGTGTACGCAGTTAGTATATGGTATTCCTGTTCATTAGTAACTCAGCCACTGGGCTCTGTAAATTAAATCATAGGAAGACTTCAACCCCATGACATAGTCAAGGGACATTGACATTTAAGATAAACAGAGATAGAGCAGACTTAATATATACTAAGATGAAAAGAAACGAAGGGTACCACATGAGATATTGAAGAAACTTTGAGTCTCCATATGCAGTCAGTCACTATGTTTTTTCCTTTTGGCCATATTGAAATGAACTTTTGTCAAAATATTCAAAACTGATCAGTGGTAAACATAAAATCATAATTTAGAATTCTCAATCAAGTTATACACTTCTAAACTAACTTGAAAGGTTACCCTACGTTTCTTTTTCATCCTAGTATATATAGAGTACTTACCATGAAATCATAGGAAGGCTTGAACTCTGTGACCTTGATGAGGCACACAGACTTGTCCGACAAACACAGCCGATACGGCCCCAATATGCCAGGGCATGACTGGGGAGATTTCTGCTTAATGACTCCTTGCCAAACATAGTCTGAAAAAAAGTAGAGATACAATAAATGATTTGTGAGGTAGTATTCAGCATTAACCCTTAAAGCTCTTTTCAAAACTATTGTTGCTTCTGTGACCAGTGTAGATAATGATCAGACAGTCTGATCTTTGATATACACTGTCCGCTTTGCTCCAACACTGAAGAGTATGAATATCATATCAATATTGCACTTATTCTGATTGTATTTTTAACTCATTACCAAACGACAAAATTTTAGGCTTGTCCTAATTGAAAGCATTTGCAGACGACAACATAAAAGTGACTGAAAATTTGAAATTTGTTTTGTGAAGGGTAGAAAACATTGTGGAAAAAGGAGAAAATGCTGGTTACCAGCATCTTCTCCTTTTCCCACAAGGTTTCCTAAAGGCTTCTTTCTCAGTGGCATCAAAAGTAGGAATTGTGTGGTAATGGGTTAACTCTTTACCACACAATACCGACTTTCCATGACCCTGAGAAAGAAGTCTATAGAAAACATTGTCGGAAAAAGAGAAAATGCTGGTAACCAGACGAGACGATTCTAATGAGTACCGACATCATAGGGATTAGTGGAGAATAATTAACATTTTCACTTGTGAAATCATAATCACTCCTGTTGTCTGGAGCTCTGCATAAGTACGTGATGATTGCTTGGTGGAATGCGTCATGGAGAGGTAAGACTCCCTCGTTTCCTAGAACATTGGGCGGTTGAAAACAGTGGTGGTTTTAAAGGGCAAATCAACAAGTTTCTGATATGATTAATTTTGAAATCTACATCTATCAAATGGCAACCTGGTAATATTGTAATTTGAAAAAAAAATTAGTAAAAGTACTTTTTTTCAATTTATATTTTTGCTTATTAGTTTTTCTTGCATCGCTTACCTCCCTTACTTATTGTAGCGCACCTTGATCTGTGACGTCATAGGAGCGTTTGTTTCAATATGGACCTTGTTTCAGATAGTGAAATGAGCGATATTTAAGACGAAGGAATACACGATTCTAGGCCGGTAAGGCCGTACATGTACCACCAAGTTCTTAATGAAACTTAATAGTTTCTGATGATGAGGATAAAAGTAAAAATTCGCCCACCAATGGCGAAAATAACGATGTTATGCCAGACTTTTGAACAGCGTGATGAGTATCACGCCTACATGTATTAGGCTACGGGGCGAACTTACAGAAATATTATTCGATACATGATAAAATTAAGTGTACGGCATAAGCTTTGTTTCACTTGAAGTATTTTCAGTAGATTTACGGGTGGCATTAATAATAATAATAATAAAAAAGACGGTTTCAAGACAGTTCCACGACTACACAGTTCTGCGACACTTTTAAAGACATTTCTCCTACACTTTAGTTTCATGTCAAATAACCGATTTCTTGACTTTTACGATTGATAATCGTGAGATGTTAGTTCTAACTATTTGTTGAGGGATTCTATATTTGTACCTTGTAAAGAATTCTGTAAACATTGACAGGTACAAAATTTGTTCTCTCATGGGTGAGGGGTTACACAATAAATCGCGATTTTCGTGAGAATAAGAATAGTTTGAAATGCTGTTAACGAGAGTGAAATTTGAGAAAATAATATGTTCCGAGATCATTACGACAATCATCAAAATTATTTTATATTCTGGGTAACCACGTTTGTATCAATTCATCGTTTTTCCACAATATTTTCTACTTTTAAATCTTTACCATACGACAAAATATTAAACAGGTCCAAACTGAAATAGCTTGCAGACGACAAAATAAAGTTATATATTTCAAAAATTGAATTTTTTTTTCCAGCAGAGTAAAACACTGTGTTAACAGGAGAATATGCTGGTTACTAGGTTACTTTCTACTAGGTAGCTGGTTACTTTCTTACAATGTTTTTAAAAGTCTGCTGTCTTCGGGGTCGTAAAAATTATGGATTGTTTGGTAAAGGGTTAAGTATAAATCCCAGACACTGGGCACAAGTTCTGGTTAAGTTCACAGGGACCAGTATCCGAATTTGAATTTTGCTTTGAATTTGGTCTGGTCCAAAATTTGCCGTCTGGGAAAGGGTTAAATTGTTACCAAACATCAAATTTATTGACTCGACCGAATTGAAAGCAATTAGAGTCAACAAATTAAATTTAACTTGCATATTTGGACTTGTTTTTGATGGGTAAAAAACATTGTAGAAAAAGGAGAAAATGCTGGTCAGCAACATTTCTCTTTTACCTATAATGTTTTCGCAAGTTTGTTCTATCTTTACAAGGGTCGTAAAAACAAAAGATTTCTCTCAGTAGCCTGTCTAGAAGACAGAGTATGGAGAGGAACAGGGAAATATCCACAAATCAGAAATGTAAAGATACAATTCAAAATTTGTTCAAAATGATAGTAAGTTGTCAAATCATTTTTAAGAGTGAAATGTCTAAGAGAAGAAGTGTACGGGATAAAAGCTGTAACGTGGGTTTACTGTCACAAACAAACATTACAGAGTAAAGGGGTGAGATATGCAAATGTTATGTAACCATTTCCTGTATTGTTTCAACGAATGGCGGTCAAAAGCCCCTCCGATCATAATCCCCTTCCCCCAAAACAGGTATGGCGGTCAAAAGCCCCTTCACAATTTTACAATGGCGGTCATCATCCCCTTCATCAAATTTTAAAGGGTGGTCATTATCCCCTTGATGCAATCTTTCGGGCGGACAACAGCCCCTTTACATGGGCTAGTGTTTCCCTTTGTGATTTCTAACGAAGAAAAAAAAATTTTAGTGTCGTACCTGTGCCGTGCATCCCTATCCCCTGCCCCCCCTTTTTCTTTTGCTTGACGGTGATTTACTCATTAAAATTGTTTCCTGTCGGTCTTATACATATACATTCAAAATGTAAACGAGTGATCACTTTGTACCATAACAGATAATTATCTTAATCCGTCCTCAGTTTATCTGATTCATTTCAATAGATGTTGGTTGTATTGGGGGGTTTACGCCACTTTAACAGCTAAGGTCATATCATGGCAGTTGGTGACGCACATGTGTTTCCTGGCTTTCTCACACCAGTACTTACACAACTTTCTTTCCAAAGCCACCAACTACTTTTCTCAAATGCTTCAGCAGAGATGAGAGGCGAAATTACGCCGGAAAGAAAGTTCGCCTCAACCGGGTATCGAACTCATAACCACTAGGTCATGAGTCCGACACGCTCACCACTGAGCCACCCGTTGACCATTGGCATTTAAATGGTTATAAATGTGAGTAAGTAAGCAGCCAGTGGCCTGGGAAAAAAATTGCCGACTAATGGAAAAAAAGCACCCTGGAAAAGCATTGATAGGTACATTAGCAGCCACGATATAAATAAAACAATGTTTAAAACGGCGTTGAACATTACAATCAATCAACAATCATCAATTCTAGATCCACATCCAATCATTTCACACATTTCACACATTAGTGTATATTTTACAAGTGTTCTATTTCAAAGCGATTATCAGACTTCATGTCTACGGAGGGGATAATGTCGGCATGGTTACCATTCGTAGGGACTTTTGTCTGCTTCTGATAAAGAGGCCTTTGACCACCATCAAAATTTGATGAAGGGGATAATGACCGCCCTTGCGAAATCGCGAAGGGGCTTTTGACCGCCTTTAAAATTTGATGAAGGGGATAATGACCGCCCTTGCAAATTTGCGAAGGGGCTTTTGGCCGCCTTACCTGTTTTGGGGGTAGGGGATAATGACCGGAGGGGCTTTTGACCGTTTACCTGTTTCAACTGGCCGGTGATGGATTAACATTTATGACCATGACTAGGGGTAGCCAGATACTGACTTCACCCTTTACCATGCAAACCTTAGGTCTAGTTTCCAATACCCAAAGAGTGTTTGAAAAACAGTGTGGGAAGAAAAAGATGTTTACTGTTTAAGGGCAAATCCTAATATATTTTGACCATACTGTTTTTTTACTCCAATCAGCTGCAAATATTTTTGGTTCACAATTCTTTTGTTGTCTGCAAATGCTTTCAATTTGAACCAGTCTAAAATTTTTGTGTTTGGTGAATGGTCACTTGACCCTTTGTTTTTTACAACCCTGAGACAGAAGCCTTTTGAAAACATTGTGGAAAAGGAAGAAAAAGCTGAAACACTTGAAAGTTAACATCATTTGAACAATCCAGACTTTGGTACTTCCGAAATCTATGTTATTAATTTGGATGAATATGTTATGTTGTTGCCTTTGAAAACATTGTGAGGAAAAGAGAAAATGCTAAGATTTTCTCCTTTTCCCATAATGTTTTCCATCCTTTCCAAATCAAATTTCATTTCAACTTTTTGATTACCATTTTTTGTCATGTGCAAATTAACCCTTTACCAAACAATCCCTGGTTTTTACAACCCTGAGATGGAAGCCTTTTTAAAACATTGTGGGAAAAGGAGAGAATGCTGGTAACCAACATTTTCTTCTTATCCTACAATGTTTTCTATCCTGGTGGAAACAAATTTCAATATTTCAGTTAGGTTTACTTTGTTTGCAAGTGCTTTTAATTTGGACCATTCTAAAATTTTGTCTCTTGGTAAAGGGTTAAATGTTGAAAACATCTGGGGAAAAAAAGGGAGAAAACGGCACCAATTTCTACTTTGTCCAGAATGTAGATCTAGAAAAGGATAAAATATTACGAAAAACAATTAAAGGAATTACCGACCTTATGTTTGTTTTTCTTTTTGGAGATTGCCATTGCGGAATGTCTGTCTTATGGCCTATCTTATTTCGACTCGGAGTTTCGAACAATGTTGGCACAGCATCAGGTTTTAATCGCAGCCTAATATTCCTATAACCAACTTCTTTTACGAGTTTTGGACTTATTAAGAACTGACTGTCCTTGAAGTGTTTCAAACACAATTTAGAATTAACTGATGGCACAAAATCCTCCGTTACTGTCCGGCCCCAGTTTAAACGTTGAATCCACAGTTTCCTCCTTTTTAATTCCTTCGGAAATTTGAACATACTAATTCTATGTGTTCCTGATTCGACGTTGAAGCCATAGGCTGCACAATTTACCATTTTTTCGGCTGAATTCTATGTTAATACTCAGATATCTGTGTATAATCATCAGCGTTCCTACTTATTTCTACTGACTGTAAACACAGGCTTACGCGACTATGACGTCACACAGGTACGGAAGATAAGCGAATCAGGGGAAGTAAGCCATGCACCATTTTTGGGGCCGTATATCAGCGTGACAATTCGAGCGTGATTTATGGCATGTTACAGAGTGGTATTTATGAAAACTGATGGACACGTGTTTACTAACATCATTTGCAGCTGATTGGAGCAAAAAAACAGTATGGTAAAAAAATCTTAGGATTTGCCCTTTAAGCAGTGGTTTTAACCAGTTAAAACCGCCAAGGTCAATACTGCCAAAGTGGTCAATACTAGTCGATTGGATATTTGTAGTGGTCATTTGCAAATTTTAATGGTCAAATCAATTTTAAGAGGACAGTCATGCTATTTAGTGGATGATTTATTGTGGGATTTTTTTTTTCTGTTTTTGGTTCCAAGTTTAGTAGAATTCACCAATTTGAAAGAGTTGACTTGAGTGGAAAGAATGTTTTGTCCCTGCCAAGGCTACTTATCAGCTGGCTTTTGCCAGTTTTACCAAACTCAATAGAAGTTCCAAATAAGGTGTATAGGTTTCATTTTTGACACTCTAAGTAACTGCTTGATGATAAGATTACCTTGACTGCATATACGTGTTCTCAAGTCATATGCTACCCACTAAGCTACCAGGGCCCTTATTCACCAAACATTCGTGGGGATATTCCTAGTCTTAATCTCCAAGGTTTTCTATATTTGTAAGTAACACAACTTCTGATTGGCTAAACCACATGGTTCAGCCAATAAGAAGTTGTGTTACTTACCAATATAGAAAACCTTGGAGAGTAAGATAAAAAACTTTCTTAAGAATAGTTGGTGAATACAGGCCCAGGTGTTGGCTTATGGAGTTGGTAAGAATATTCACCGTAGTGCACTTTCTGTATCTCTCCTTCCAGCAAAAACTCATTTTGATACTCCAACATAAGATTCAACCATCTGTTTTGTTCCTCTTCGTCCTCCGCAATCACAGAAAAACTGTCGTTCACCAAATATAAGGCTATGGCAAACTTGTGTTTTGTGTCTGACTTCTTGTTGATGTTAAAACACTCATGCAAGGGAATAGAACGTTTTGGAGGATGGTTCGCCTTGAACTTTTTCTCATTGTCATGGTAATCAAAGCGTGCTGGACCACTGCTGCTTGTAGAGCGGAGTACAAAGTACTTTTTCTTCATGGTCTGAAAACAGAAGTGATAAACAGCTAGTTAGCCCTTACCAAACAACACAATTATAGACTAGTCCAAATTGAAAGCATTTGCGAATACAAAATAAATGTGACTAAAAGAATTGAAATTTGGTTTGGAATGGATAGAAAACATCATGGGAAAAGGAGAAAATGCTTTTTTTCAGAAGGCATCTTTCTAAAGGTTGTTAAAACTAAACTGAATGTAAGGATTGTGTGGTAAAGAGTTCAATCTTTAACTCAACAACAAAATTTCAGACCAGTCTAAACCCAAAGTATTTGCAGTTGAAAAACTGGATACAGCTTACATAAGATTAAGAGGAGTAGTTTGATAGGGAAGACATAATTGTATGTAACAAGAGTAGGAAAACTTATGGTGCAACATAAACTCTTTGCTACACAATGAAGAATTTTAACAACCCTTAGGAAGAGGTCTTTTGAAAACTTTTTGGGAAAAGGAGAAAATGCAGGTGAACAGCATTTTCTCTTTTACTCACAAAGTTTTCTACTCTATCGATGAAAAATTGCATCATTTTAGCCACTATGATTCTATGAAATTATCATCTGCATATATATGCTTTCGATTCGGACAAGTCTAAAATTCTGCTGAGAGGTAAAGGGTTGCCAATCTTGTTACCAAAACCTTTAACCGGTTCACTTTCACAAACAAGAAATTACTGATTCTTTTGAATGAACAGCAGACAGTCAATTTGGAATTAGTACAATTAAACCAAGGTTCTTCAACAGGGTAAGAAAACACATTTAAAAGAAGAGAAAAAGCTGGTTTTACCAGTATTTTCTCCTGTTTGCGACAATGCTTTTAAAAGCTTTTTCTTCAGAGTCATTTAAACTTAGGACTGCTTGGTAAAGGGTTTATACAAGCCCAATTTATCAAATTAGTCTGCTAACCCATTACCACACAATCCCTACTTTTGACGCCCCTGAGAAAGAAGCCTTTAGAAAACATTGTGGGAAAGGAGAAAATGCTGCTAACCAGCATTTTCTCTTTTTCCCACAATGTGTTCTACCCTCACAAAACAAATTTCAAATTTTCAGTCACTTTTATTTTGTCGTCTGCAAATGCTTTCAATTTGGACCAGTCTAAATAATTGTCGTTTGGTCATGAGTTAACTCTTTGGCTGCTAGGCGTGACTCACTAACTTTTTGTGAACCATGTAGAGAAAGATCAAACTACACAAAAAGCACTGTCTGGTCTTAGATCTACACTGTCCGATTAGGTAATATTTCTCCATAAAAAATACCAGGTCCCTAAAGTACATATGAATTTATGAAATAGCAAAATTTGGGTTTGTTTATTAACCCTTTCTCAAACAAGCCCTGGTTTTTATGTGTCTGCAGTGCAAGTCTTTAGAAAACACTTTGGGAAAAGGAGAAATTGCTCATAACGAGCAATTTCTCCTTTTCCCACAGTGTTTTCTAGCCTATCGGAAAACTTTCTGCCATTCTCGTCAAATTCAAAATTGTCATCTGCAAACACTTTGAGTTTTGGACAGTCCAAAATTTGTCATTTGGGAAAGGGTTAATGGAGTTAAAGTTTCATTTCAGTTATTTGGCAGGATAAGAGTAAACTCTTTACCAAAATTTTAGACTGGTCCAAATTTAAAGCATTTGCAGACAACAAAATTAAGGTGATTCAAAAATTGATATCTGTACTGGAAGAGTAGAAAACATAGTGAAAAAATGTTACCAGCATTTTCTCACGATGTTTTCAAAAGGCTTCTTATTTCGGGGCCATGAAAACTGCATGGGGACTGTTTTGGAAATGTTTATTTTGGTAAATTACTTAAAGCAAATTTTACCTTGAGTTTTTTCAAATATCCCTGTTTTAGTATGTCAGATCCAGGCATTTCCCTCGCCATCCCAACTCGTAGCTGGAGTCGAGGGACAAATCCTTCATGTTCCATCATTTTAGAAGGTCTCTACAAGCCCGACATCACCCTAATTGACATTTAATTGGCAAGATATTTCCAAAGAGCTCATCCCAAATTTCATTCTCTTGTTTGATTAAAAGCAGCCCGTTTGGCACTGTATGGCTGTAGGTAACAGAAAAACACAATGTCAATATTTCTAGCTAATACACCTCATCAAGGGAAGCTAGTTTTCCATAGTCAATATTGTTTTTTTTTCCAGAACACCACTTGAAACCTGTTAACGAGGTATCTGATTTACAAACTGCACAAGTTTACCACATAGTCCGAATTCAGACGGATTATGTTGCAAAAGATTTGTTCAACAAAATTTCTGCATATCATCTGCAATCAATACTTGATAATGGCGTTTGCATCCATCGCAATATCTTTACCTATCCATATCATCGTTGCTCATTCATGGCCGAAGGAGGCCATGTTTTTTTCTGCAGTGTAAAGGTCACGTGAACAACATAACATGTAAACAAGTTATGCGCATGCGTCAGGGGGAATGGCTGTGTTTTCACCACCGCTTTTTTTAAACTTAGAAATTCATAAACATCATTAAAACAACTTGTTGATTACATGCTCTAAAACAAACAGTCCAACATATTTCACGATCGGAAGAAATGAGACATTTTTTGCAAGACAGTACGTAGAAAACACAAAAAACTGGATCTGGCAGGCAGCAGAACTGAAATTAAAAATTCGTTTTCAAGCCAATTAACAAAACTGTAACAAATTCAATTAACCCATGGAAATGTAGATAGCATTTTAGGAAAAAGGATACAACCATAATTTCTTGATTAGATATATTTGCAAGGATTTGCGGAAGATTACATATTCTAGGCCTAGTAGGATATGAGACAAGGTAGAGCCAGGTCCAAACTGCAGTGGTTGCCTTGTCCGACCAGGGTTTGTAGACATATATATCAAAGGCCTTTCTTACCCTTTGCCAAACAATCCCTAGGTTTTACTACCCTGAGATAGAAGTCTTTAGAAAACATTGTGAGACAAGGAGAAAAAGCTGGTTATACCAGCATTTTCTCCTTTTCTTACAATTTTTTTTCTAGCCTGCTAGGTAAAAATCTATGTTTTGAATTGTGTTTATTTGGTCGTCTGTAAGTGCTTTCCACTTGGACCAGTCTAATATTTTGTCGTTTGGTAGAGGGTTAATCTTGAACATATTTTTTGTGCTTATCTATTTTCTAAATTTGAAAGAACACGCTTGCAACACAAGTTCTTATTTAAGTGTCCCGTGAATCAAAGGTGCAATTGTCTTGACGTGAAAGGCTATAATTATTTATCAAATGTCTTAAAATCAGTCATAATTACCAATTATAAAATAACAGGAAGAATTAGTAATGTACAGGCACTTAGAATAGTGTTGCACTCACCTATCGATTGTGGTAAAGAGTCAAGAATATCTTTCCTAAAAAATACAGACCTCTGACATAACAAAATTTGGATTTTTTCCTTTTCAATTAAAAATTTCCATTTCCGTCATTTAGCAGAATAAAGGTTGTAACCGTCCGGATTTTTTTGTTCAAAAAACCTGTCGTGAAATTGGTTTGTCGGGACATGATTATATATATATACTCTTTCTGAAAGGTGGACATTTTCATTCCGTCACTTGCAGTCAAAAGACCTTGCCCCAAACCAGCCCGAGTGAGTTTAGGGCCTTGGACTTATCCACCGGTAAATATCGTATAACATCGAAGTTTTCGTTTAGGCTATTCGGTCAATCTCGGCAGCTTTCGGCTTATAAAATTTATAGGCCGTACGTAGTCCTCAAATGGTTGTTAATGACATCGAGAGACAGAGTAGCCTTAATTATTATGTACTCCGCTTCTCACCATGTTTTCCCTCATTTCAAAGACAAAAATGCAACTGAGCGACATTTGCTTTGTAATCAATGAGAAATGACGCACGTATAGGGCCTATTGACCACCACTAGCCTGTTTACGGACCTGTTTAAAATAGGCACTGTTAAGCCATTACCACACAATCCCTACTTTTGACGCCCCTGAGAAAGAAGCCTTTTGAAAACACTGTGGGAAAAGGAGAAAATGCTGGTAACCAGCATTTTCTCCTTTTCCCACAGTATTTTCTACCCTTCCCAGAACAAATTTCAATTTTTCAGTCATCTTTATTTTGTCGTCTGCAAATGCTTTCAATTTGGACCAGTCTAAAATTTTGTCGTTTGGTAATGGGTTAATCATAACCAGTCGACAAAAGTTTTGACTTGTCAAAACTGAGAGCACTTCCAGACAACCTAGCCTAAGGTCCTGCGTGGCTCATAGGGGTCCGTAGTTTTAGTCCAGTCACCCAAAAACTATATAGCATAAATAGAGTTTATTTCATCAGTTTAAGGTTAATATGGGGAAATATTTGCCAAAATAAGAGAAAGGTATCCGAAAATAACGAGTGCCTTGCGTTATTTTCGCGGACCTTTCCCTTTTGAGTCAGATATTTCTCCATATTAACCACAAGCTAATGAAATACATTATATATTATATTTCCTCTGATTATTTTGTCAACGAATGCCACTTTTAAAACTAGTGATCTCAAGTCAATTAACCGACAAAGTCAATTTTCAGCAAAGTAGAACAAAGAAATTTGTTCCCGATTTTCGGCAGGTGGAAAATATTCACCGTGACGGGTAAATAATTCTCATCGCTCAAATAACGTCATGTCTTTACCCATAACATTTCTAAAAATAGACACATGAACTATAATATTACTTTATACCATATTGTCTATGGGTGACAGGAGTCAAACAGTACGGACTCCTATGGCGTGGCTCAGTGTGGGACTCGTAACCTGAAGGCACCGGGTTCGAGCCGTATTGGATCCAGTGCGTTTTTCGAGGTAATGTCCTCGGGCAAGCATAGCGTTAAGCACAGCCCGCCATTAATAGAAATCACTTGATCCTGGGTAAAAAAAAAACAACAGACAATTCCATTGAACAGTCAATCTATTTAAAACACGATAAAGTCGTAAGGTTTGCAAGCATAATATCTACAAATGACTAAATATGTAAAAGTATGACAGTAGCTTGTAAAGAAGACAAAATGCCTGCAGTATCTTTAATCTAACCCATTATCAAACAATCCTGTCTTTTAAGGATAGGGACCCCGGTGGTATTCGTGTAACATCGTCTATCATCGCCAAAGTCGTACAGATTCGGATCAGGCTCGGGTAGTTCGTATTCGATTCGGGGAACCAGCGTGTATCGGCCGATCGATCACGAATTGCCCGACCCTTAGCCGAATTTCCCACAATGTCTTCCAAAGCCTTCTCCTTCCGGGTCATTACAAGTCGGGATTGTGTGGTAAAGTGTTAAAGGTCAACTGCAATGCATTAGAGATTTTGAAATGTACGTGACTGTGTACACTCAAGTACACACATTTTAGATCACAATCAGTCAATACAAAACGTGCAGTCCGATCTTAACCCTTTACCAAACAAGCCCTTGTTTTTACGTCTCTGCAGTACACTTGTTTTGAAAACACTATGGGAAAAGGAGAAATTGCTCGTAACGAGCAATATCTCCCTTTTCCCACAGTGTTTTCTACCCATTTAGAGAACTTTCTGCCATTTTTATCAAATTGGAAATTGTTGTCTGTAAAATCTTTGAGTTTTGAAGAGTCTAAAATTTATCGTTTGGGAAAGGGTTAAATCTACATCAATAAAGTCTGTGATAGATCTGTATTTTACACGGTGTAGTAGTGTTCTACCATGTTTGTTGATTGCACTGACGTGTTTATGCCCAAATGAAGTGAACTAAGTAGATAATATTCAGCATCTAAACTGCACTAATCAAATAATAACTTCAGTACGCAAACTTCCGAGATAGGAATTTAGTAATTTATATAATATGGAAACCTACTCAAATTTTACTGAAACGTAATTTACAAATTTGATATATAAAACTTTATCGCAATATAATATTTTATACTTGTCCAAATTGAGATTGGATCACAAATAAAAGGTAGCTCAAATGACAAAATTTGTC
Source organism: Tridacna crocea (assembly GCA_943736015.1). NCBI lineage: Eukaryota > Metazoa > Mollusca > Bivalvia > Cardiida > Cardiidae > Tridacna > Tridacna crocea. The sequence goes on from OX031071.1 coordinate 8,410,923, forward strand.
CTTGATAGGATAGAAAACATTTTGGGAAAAGGAGAAAATGCTGGTTCCCAGCATTCTCTCCTTTTTCCACAATGTTTTCAAAGGCCTTCGAAGGGGGGGGGGAGGCTTAAAAGTTGGGAATGTATAGTAAAGGGTTAAACATGTTTAATTATAGAAGCAAAAACATAAATTGCTCTTAAATAATTTTTAATTAAAATTAAGAATACTGATGCATTTGAAAACGTTGTGACAAAAAGGAGACATTGCTATATAAAAAAGCAAATTTCTCCTTTGCCCAGATGTTTTTTAAAACGTGTTGTCTGCTGTCCAACACAAAAATGTGTATGCAGTGCACATAAATTATATCTATACAATTTCATGCAAGTTTTTGGGTTTTCTATGCTTGTTAATAAATGGCAACAGCATCTTCTGACAGTTGTGATGTCACAGCAGTCTACTGGATGTCACGATTTTTTCAATGATTGTCTTTCAGATAGGTGAAAATCAAAGTTTAAATCTCTGTTTTTTGAAATAGACAAATCACAGAACACTTAACAATTTTTTTTTGTCAACATACTCTATCATAATTTTATCCAATTCTGGCAAAAAAGTTTTTGCACCAGAGTTGCCCTTTAATATGTCTTAACCCTTCATCTATTAGATGAAAGCATTTGCAGATGACAAATGTGGCTAAAATGAAAGATTTTGCTTTCAAAAATTAGAAAGCACTGTGGAAAAAGGAGAGTGCTGGTTACCAATATTACAGTCTAGTTCTGTAATGTTTACAAAAGCCTCCTTCTTCAGATATATTAAACGCTTGATTGTTTACAAGTAGCTATAGGTAAAATGAACAACAAGGGGAGCCAACTCTTAGCTGCATTAGCTTTTCAGTGAAATTTTAAGGTAGTGGACCTGTAATAGAAAACAGCTATTTCCACTATAATATTATCCTACAAAATTTGCTATTATCAAAAAAGAGTGTTATGTTACTACTTTAACCGGGCTATTTTTTCTGTTTTTTTTTTTTTTTTTTTTCATTCTTAGAATTATAGTTTATATATCTAAAACCACTATATTCTCATTACAAAAAATAGATAATAGCTACCTCCCTTTTCTGAAAACTTACAAAATTTCAAGATAAACATCAAAGGAATTTCTGGTCAATTGAAAATGTTCAAAAGTATCATATCTGTATAAATCCACATTTTATCAACAATCAAGAAAATTTTATTCCAATGCTGCACTAGAAGTGTTAGGGTCTTCTACCTTAAGTGGGAAAAAAAGGGACATAACTGTTTCAAAAATATTTTCAGAGTTACCTGCCCATTGCATTGGTTCCCCTTTTGATAGCTCACAACTAATTTGAATTTGAAATAAATATCAGGAATGGAAGAGACAATAAAAAAGGTCAAAATTGTTGCATAACTTGACTTTTTCCTTGAAAAACAGCTGAGCTAGTAAAAATAAGACAAAACGCTGACATTTGTCTCCACAACAACATCCATGAAAACTATAATACATATGGACAGAATTCAATAACAAAATTAAAAACAAAAACTTGAATAGCGAAAGGGTTTAGAAGAAGAAATGTATAACTTGACTAAACTCAAAAGTTCATCTGATGATTTAACTCTTTACCACAAAATCCCACCTTTTAACAACCCTGAGAATGAAACCTACAGAAAACATTGTGGGAAAAGGAGAACATACTGTTATTAGCATTTTCTCTTTTTCCTAAAGTGTTTTCTACCCTTCTAAAGTCAAGTTTCAGTTTTTTGAGTCACGTTAGAGTCACGTTAATTTTTTCGTCTGCAAATGCTTTCAATTTGGACAAGTTTAAATTTTTTGTCATCTGGTAAAGAGTTAACTCATTACAACACAATCCCTACTTTTGAGACCCCTGAGAAAGAAGCCTTTAGAAAACATTGTGGGAAAAGGAGAAAATGCTGGTAACCAGCATTTTCTCCTTTTCCCACAATGTTTTCTACCCTTCACAAAACAAATTTCAAATTTTCAGTCACTTTTATTTTGTCGTCTGCAAATGCTTTCAATTTGGTGGTAATGAGTTAAAAGAGCACCACATGCAGGTGCTAATGCTTGGCCAAGGATACAGATCAGTTAACCCTTTCCCAAACAACAAATTTTGGACTCTTCCAAACCAAAAGAGTTTGCAGACAACAATTTTAGATTTTGAGAAAATGGCAGAAAGTTCTCAAAAAGGGTAGAAATCACTGTGGGAAAAGGAGAAATTGCTCGAAACGAGCAATTTCTCCTTTTCCCACAGTGTTTTCAAAAGACTTGTACTGCAGACATGTAAGAACCAGGGCTTGTTTGGGAAAGGGCTAACCCTTCACTGGACAAGAAAATATTTACGCCTTTTCCAAATTGAAAGCATTTGCAGACAACAATTTCAATGTAGCTCAAACAGTGCAATCATTTTTTGATGAAGTAGAAAACATTTTGGGAAAAGGAGAAAATGCTGGTTACCAGCATTTTCTCCTTTTCCCAAAATGTTTTCAAAAGTCTTCTTTCCCAGGGTCGTTAAAAGTCGTCATTGTGTGGTAAAGGATTAAGGTAAAAATCTGTTTATAGTAATCAGTGACTTAAAGCTAGATCATTTAGTATTTACCAGCCAATATTGAATGCATTAAAAATAATAATAATAGTAAAAAATAGGGCTGAAATGATTGAATTTGTTTTTGAAAAAAGTAGAAAACATTGTGGAAAAATGAGGAAATGCTGGTGATAAGCATTTCCTCCTTTTTCAAAAAGCCATTTTTCTCATGGTAACCAATAGCTTAAAATAAGATCATTAAGTGATCACTAATTAAATTCAAAGGTAACAAACTACAGCTGAAATGATTTGGTTTGTTTTTGAAATAAGTAGAAAACATCGTGGGAAAAAGAGGAAATGCTGGTATTTCCTCTTTTTCCCACAATTTTTTCAAAAGCTATGTTTCTCATAGTAATCAACAATTTATAAGCTAGATCATTTGGTATTTTACCAGCTGATATTGAATACATTCAAAGGAGAGAAAATAAATTATAGTTTAAATTATTGGATTTGTTTTTTAAAAAGGTAGAAAAATATTGTGGAAAAAGGAGGGAATGCTGGTTACTGGCATTTCCTCCTTTGCCCATCATGTTTTCAAAAGCTGTTTTTCTCAGGGCTATCAAGATAAATGAAAGTTTGGAAAAGAGTTAATGTCTGTGACGTGAATGTCTGTGATCTCTGTCATAGTCTCTATCTCGGCTTCTTCTACGCCTGTCCCTGTCTCTGTCCCTATCTCTATCCCTGTCTCTCTCTCTATCCCTTTCTCTATCTCTTTCCCTGTCCCTATCTCTGTCTCTGTCCCTATCTCTATCTCTGTCCCTATCTCTGTCTCTATCTCTGTCCCTATCTCTGTCCCTATTTCTCTCCCTATCTCTGTCCCGATCTGAACGACTTCTATCTCTGTCCTGTGAGTGACTCCTCCTACTCTCGGAGGATTGTTTCTCGGACTCCTTTTCCCGTTTTCGTTCGTCTCTATCCGACATATTTCTAAAATCACTTGTGGCAGTTTGTGGTGGACCGACATCACCTTCTACAGAAGGTGACTGCCTTTGTCCTCTCTCTTTATTGTCCAGGTTAATCTGAGTCATGCTGCTTGGCTTTTCATTGGAAACTTGTACGGCAGATGGTGGGACCATGACTGGCAGGTCTAACAATGATGGGGGCTTTTTGTTGGACTGTGGGGGAGGAAAGCAGACCCCTGGTTGCATGTTTGGAGGGACCTGAGGTGGCATTAGTGCTGACTGGGCATCTAGGCCGCTGCCCTGATGTGAGGGACCAGACATCCAGCCAGATGATCTCATTCCTTCTGTCATCGGCATGCCTGGGTTTGACATGCGGGGACCAGACAGCCCCATGCTTTGGGTACTCATAGGTATGGATGGTTTAGGTAATATAGGGGGCCTGCTATAGGGCCTCTGGCTGTGATGGGGACGTGCTCTATAACTTGAAGGTTGATGAACCATGGGCTTTTTTGCAATCTCTAGCACAATTTTTTGAAGTCTTTCATCACTTGGTAACAATTCAACTTTCTTCACTTTTTCCTCTAACTTAGAATTCCTTTCGTCTATATCAACATCACTGTCTCTGCTTTTCTTCTCCTTTTTTGTTGGGGGTTCTGGGGGTTTAGGTGCTGGTGGTTCTGCTGGTAAAGGTGGAAGAGGGGGATTTATTGCTCTAGACTGGGGTAAAAGGGGAGGGGGTAGCTGGGTTAGGGCTGGAGGGAGTGGGGGAGGTAATGTTTGACTCATGTCCCATTCTTCTCCAGGGGGTGGCGGTTGACCTGGAGGCATAAACTGGAGCCCATGCCTTGGAGGAGGAGGAGGAAATAAGGGTCTCCTATGATCCACATCAGCAAGCACTGGTGGCGGTGTGCCTGTAACTTCTGGTGTAAGTATTGGTGGTCCTTCATCAACAGGCAATTGTACTGTAGCTCTATGGTCAACATCTAATTGAGACTGGTCTTGCCTCACATCCTGACTGGCCATTTCTGGATCATATTTGTCTGCTGCTTGATTCCTAAGATCAACATCTGCTGCGAAGTTTCTTCCATCAATATCTCCAAATGTATTTGAGTTTGGGGCTTGCTTTACAGCAACCTTGTCTACCAGTTTTCTTTTTCGAGGACTGAGAACCTTTGTGCCATCATCATCAAACCCGTCAAAACTCGCATCAGAATCTGAATCATAATCAAAACCCATAAATGATTTTGAAAGCTTGTCTTTTTCAGCCTCACTTTGTTCACTAGTTTTGGTTTGCTTTTCACCTTTTTCATCATCAACTTCCTTAAATGTGGAGATAAAACCTGGAATATTGTTTCCAGGTTTTTGTCCTCTAAGGTCCACATCCTGAGGTTCACTTGAGTTGTCAATTTTAGCTTTGGATTCAGTAACTGTAGGAGCCGTTTCTATTACAGCAGTTTTGTTAGGAAGTTTGGAAAATAACGACATAAGAGCAGAAGGTAGCTGCATGGACTTTTGATCCGATGTAGTTTGGGGCAAAGTTGTTGAACTCCCTAAGCCCTTTAAAAGGTCTGCTCCTGTAGGAACTTCTGTTTTGTGTGCAGTTTTGGGACCTTGTACTTCAGCCTGGATTTGGTTAACAACATTACTGACATCTGTATCTTTAAGGGTATCTGATTTACTGGACCCCTGATCCTGAACAGATTTCAGCTCTATTTTAACACTTGACTCTGTTGTATTAGCTTTATTTTTTCCCCGCACTTCTGCCTGCAGCTGAGAGACAATATCAAAAGAGGCAGAATCTTTTTTAACATTAGAAGATGAGTCTGAAGAAGGATGGGCTTCTTTGCTTTGTGCCACATTTTCAATACCTGAATGTCTAACACTTGAATCAGACTGCTTTTCTGAATTAATTACATCTTTGACTTTTACAGCATCTGACTTATCAACCTTAACACTAGATGTCAAACTTTTATCCAACCCTTCATGTTTTTGATCCACATAAAATCCTTTTGGTTGAAACATGGTATCTTGTCCGTGTGTTTTAGAGTTTGCTTCATCTTTGTTAACACCAGCAAGCCCTACAGAAGTATTCTTTGTCACTGAAAAGTTATCAGATTCTGACCTGTACTGTGGCTGAGGTTGTGGCCCACTTTGTGCTACTGGCAAGTTTGGGATCACACCTGCCGAATGGACAGGTTGGGGATGTATTCGCATATCTACGTCCATTGGTTCCGTCACAATGGCCTCCTCTTTTACAGCTGGCTCTGCGTTTTTGGCAGCCATGGCACGTAACCTTGGATCCTTGGACGAAATAGCTTTTTGTTTATCTCCCTTTGCAACTTTTGACCCAGTTCTTGGACTCTGATCAGCTGATCCACTAGGAGACATACTGGCTACCGCAGACCGAGACGGCTTTTTAAGACTTCTCTTCTGCTCTAGTAACTTTTTCTGTTCATCTACCTTTTTGGTCAGTTCAACAAGTAACTTTCTCTGGTTACCAAGACGACTTGTAGTTGCCAAAGCGGTTACCATGGCAGCTGTGGCTTCTGCAGGATTTTTACTTAAAGCTATCTTTTCTATCATCATTGATACTGGGTCAGATTTTCCTGGAAATATATGTGAATATAAAATGAAAAGAGGGAGATGAGAGGTCAGTGGTCCTGAAGCATTTATCCAATAAATAAGGACAGACCTTTATTTATCACATGATCTCCATTGTTTTCCATGTGTAATATACCCATCACAATTTTCTTATCTCATTAATGATTTTTTTTTCTCTCCAATATTATACATGTGTGATATCACTATTATGTGATCTCATTTTTGGAGCAATTTTGTACACATTTCAAAGGAGTGAATAGGTTTTATGGATATTACTGTTCACTCATATAGATGGTTTTGCACAATATTTACAGTAGGCTTCTTGCTCAGGGGTATCAAAAGTCGGGATTGTGTGCTAAAGGGTTAACCCATTACCGCACAATCCCTACTTTTGACGCTCCTGAGAAAGAAGCCTTTTGAAAACACTGTGGGAAATGGAGAAAATGCTGGTAACCAGCATTTTCTCCTTTTCCCGCAGTGTTTTCTACCCTTCCAAGAATTTTTTTTAATTTTTCAGTCACCTTTATTTTGTCGTCTGCTAATGCTTTCAATTTGGACCAGTCTAAAATTTTCTCATGTGGTACCGAGTTAAGCCATATTTAGATTATTCTCTACAAATGCTTTCAATTTGGACAGTCTGTTGTTGTGTGGTAAAGAACAGACAAACAAAATACAGGGCCAACATGAATTTCACTGGACTCTTACCCTTTTCTTTCTTCTCCGCCGTTTTCAAAACGGCTTCCTTCTCTGGATCGTACGGTGCATTCAGATCTAAGGGATCATCATCGCCAGGCGTGTAAGGTTCCTCTGTAACAATATTTTCAATACAATTTAACAAAGTCACAAAATGTAGAAATTTAACATTTTTTTCAATACATGTAGTACATAATAGGATGTACTTTGGAAAAAGAGAGCTCAATGCATCTCCATATTCCATCACACCAAGTAAGGCGTTACTTTATTATAGATCCATGAAACAAATTTGGTGTAACAAAAGACTGAATCCTGGAGTAGTATAGTCCTTATACATGCAGAAAATATGACCTAATAGCAGAGACTTTCAACCCATGTCAACCTGCCAAGACTGCAGACGATACTTTTTGCAGATGCAATAAATCTTTACCAAACAGTCCCAGCATTTAAAGGAGGCCCTTCAGATTTTAAGATGAAAATTTTACAAGAATACAAAAAAGTCATCCTTATACTCTCAAAGCCTTTTAATTTTCATTCATAAAACCCCAGTATTCGAAAACCAACCGACAAGAGAAATTAGAGATTACTATGGCCAAGGTTGACCCTGACGGGAAACACGGTCTATTTCTAGATGAGCAACTCACTCATTTACATACCAGAAATACACAGACAAAGCTTCAAAAATAGCGTCCGAAGAAGATATTACGGAAAACAGTTACATGTTTGTTATGTTATCAAATTTTAGCGTCATTAGTCATGCGCCAGTCACTTAAAATTTCCACAATGCTTTTTTTAAATTTTTGGCGCGAAATCCAAAAATAGCTCAAGAGGCTAGCCTTTTAAGGGAATACCATCGAAAAGTTTTTTGGGGGTAATTTTAGAATTCTAAATTATGATTTGTATTGTTTTTTCATATAAATTTCAGTGACATACATATCTTATAACTTGGTGAGATGTGAAAACTTTACGTACCCATCTTTAACCTTTTACCCCATAAGGTATTTCTATGATATCTCTAATTGACCCTAAATAACAGCAAGGGTGAAGCCTTTTCTTATGTGTATATCAAACCTTTTGATAGCATAGAAAACATTGTGGCAAAAGGTGAAATTGCTCATCACCAGCAATTTCACCTTTTGCCACAATGTTTTCCAAAGGCTCCTACAAGTAATGTGTAGAAATGAGTATCTATGGAGTAAAGGGTTAAAGACCCTGAGAAAGAAGCCTACAGAAAACATTGTGGGAAAAGGAGAAAATGCTGGCTACCTGCATTTTCTTCTTTTCCCAAAATATTTTCTACTCCATCAGTCAGAAATCATCAAATTACCAAGATTTAATTTGTTGTATGCAGATGGTTTGAATTAGGTCAAGACTTAACTCTTTCCCAAACAAGCCCTGTTTTTATGTCTACAGTACAAGTCTTTAGAAAAGACTGTGGGAAAAGGAGAAATTGCTTGTAACAAGCAATTTCTCCTTTTCCCACAGTGTTTTCTAGCATATCCGAAAACTTTCTGCTATTTTCATCAAATTCAAAATTGTCACATCTGCCAACACTTTGAGTTTGGGATGGTCTATAATTTGTCATTTGGGAATGGGTTAAGCCCGCTTTTCAAGGTGCCTGGCTCCTATGCATTTGGTAACTTGAATACTTGAAACAGCCCTCTAAACACAGAGTATCTTACTTTAATTTCAAATTAATTCTAAAACCTGGTTACTAGTAAATTGAGGCACGGCTGAAATCAAATCCTGATTACCAGCACTTTCTCTTTTTCCACAATGTTTTCAAAGGCCTTAAAGTTTATCCTCAGGGTCCATACAGTACAGGGTTCATACAATAAAATTCACCAATTTTTATTATCTGCTGTAGAATTAAAAAAAAAAAAAAATCTCATGCCTTGTTCAGACACATGGGAGTACTCCTTAATGATTGGGTCGAAGGAAATTGTCGTTTTCTTCTCTTGTGGTGTACTTGAAGAGCTTGTAGTTTTGGGGGTGCTCGACGAGGAGGACTTATCTGGAGTGGCGTCAGCTGATCCCTCCTGGAAATAAATAAACAGATGGTACCCTTTAACCTGTTCCCACACAATCCCTGGTTGTAACGACCATGAGATAGAAGCCTTCGAAAACAGTGTGGGAAAAGGAGCATTTTCTCCCTTTCCCAATGTTTTTTACCCTTTCTAAATCAATTTTCAAGTTTTAATTTACATTTATTTCGTTATCTGCAAATGCTATCAATTTGGACAAGTCCAAAAATTTGCCGTTTGGTAAAGAGTTAACTTTTTACCACACAATTCCCAACTTTTAATGATATGAACCTGAAAAGGAGAGGTTTTTAAAACATTGTTGGAAAAGAAAATGTTTTCTATCCAATCATAGATAGAAATAATTTTTTTCTCACACTTCATTTGTTGTCTGCAAATGCTACCAATTTGGTCCATTTCAAATTTTTCCTGTTTGCAAAGAGTTTAACCCTTTACCACATGAGAAAATTTCAGACTGGTCCAAATTGAAAGCATTTGCAGACGACAAAATAAAGGTGACTGAAAAAGTGAAATTTGTCCTGGGAAGGGTAGAAAACACTGCGGGAAAAGGAGAAAATGCTGGTTACCAGCATTTTCTCCTTTTCCCACAGTGTTTTCAAAAGGCTTCTTTTTCAGGGGCGTCAAAAGTAGGGATTGTGTGGTAATGGGTTAACTGTGTTTTACCATTCTGAGGAAGAGTAGCTGAAAACAAGTCCAGAGAGAGAGATTACTAAGTCCTGAGTGGCTAGCATTTTCTCTATCAAAAATCATGCTTTTAAGAAAAGCAGATTATATAATTCACCAGCATTTTCTACACCATTAATCATACTTTTAAGAAAAGTCACCATCATTTTCTCCATTTTCACCAATGCTTTATAAGGATGCAAAAACTTCTGGTAAACAGCTCTTTCTCGATTGCAAATCATGCTTTAACCCATTACCACACAATCCCTACTTTTGACGACTCTGAGAAAGAAGACTTTGAAAAACATGGTGGGAAAAGGAGAAAATGCTGGTAACCAGCATTATCTTCTTTTCCCACAATGTTTTCTACTCTTCACAAAACAAATTTCAAAGTTTCAGTCACTTTTATAATGCAGTCTGCAAATGCTTTCGATTTGGACAAACCTAAAATATTGTCGTTTGGTAATGAGTTAAAGAAATGCAAAAATATGCTGTTTACCAGCACTTTTTACACTATAGATGCTTTATGGGAAAGCAGAAAATACCGTTCAACAGCATTTTCTCTGCTTTAACTTGTGCTTTTAGGAAAAACAGAAAATACTGTCCACAACTATTCTTTCTTCTTTAACTGATGCTTGTAACTCTGTCCCACACAATGATTTCTTAGACTTGTCCAAATTGAAAGCATTTGCAGACAACAAAATAAATGCAATAAAAAGATGAAACTTGCTACTGAAAATAGACAAAACATTGTGGGAAAAGGAGAAAATGCTGGTAACCAGCATTTTCTCCTTTTTCCACAATGTTTTCAAATGGCTGCTTTTTCATGGTTGTTGAAATATTTTTGAAATGGTAGAAAATATTGTAGAAAACAAGAGCTTTGCAGAGTGACACATATACGCCTTAGGGATGGGGGGGGGAGCGGGTTCAGTGAAATGAATTAATATCTGGAAAGCCAAAAGAGATCTAAATTCTAAGAGTTACATGCACAACTATATATCAAACTGACAAAGACATTCACTGTGACATGTTTCAAGTTATTCCAATGGAAACTGTAGGAGGCCTTGCACATAAGCAACTGCTAATGGATTGATGGACAGATGACCAAAGCCATACCACATTGTGGCCCTTCAGGGGTATAAAAAGGAGCAAAGTTTTTCACACAGTTTTCAAAACTTTAATTCCACAGGATGTTAAAATGAAGACTGTTTGGTAAAGGGTGTAGCCAGCACTTTCTCCTTTTTCCACAATGCTTTCACAGACTTTAATCCCTGAGGAAACCAAACAATATCTGGTTTTTACGACCTGGAGGTAGAAGCCTTATGAAAACATATCGAATATATATTTTTTTTCTCCAATCCCTTTATACCGTGACGACAAACCCATTTACATTGACTACCGTCTCATAGGCGCCAGTTATGTATCCGCAAAACCCCCGGAAAAATTGACTTACCGAACATTTCATAGCAGACGACACCTGTTTCTTAAGTCAAATATAGGGAACTAAATTTCTAATAGATATTTTTTTCTCCTTTTCCCACAATATTTTCTACCCTACTGGAAACAAACTTCAGCTTTTGAATTACATTTATTTTGTCGTCTGCAAGTGCTTTTAATTTGGGCCAGTCTAAAATTTGGTTGTTTGGTAAATGGTTAAACATAGGATTGTCTGGTAATGGGTTGATAGTTATCAACTAGCCAAATTTTGAAGTCTTAACCCTTACCCTGCTAAAGAAATTAAACAAAACTATCAAGCCAGTAGGAAAAATAACCCAGCAATGCTATTTCAAATTTATCTTTATAGAGAAAAGTATTCTCTCATTGCTCAGTGTAGATCCAAGATCAGACTGCACATTCTGTGCAGTCTGATCTTGATCTACACTGTCCACAAAGCCAGTGAATTGGGCTTAGCAGCCTAAGGGTTGAATATTCACAAAGATACGACAAAAGATCAAAGTTATAGGACAACAATGCAGACATGGACAAAACAAACACAGACAATGACAACTAAAAAGGACTATGACAATATTTTGACTCTGTTTTTCATAGGAATAAAACAGCCCAGGTTATGAATTTTGCCATTTTTACTTGGTAAATATTCTAAACAGAACCAAAATAGTGAAATTTACAAGTTTCTTGGACTAGAATTTCTCACACAGGTTAGAACAGAGATTAGGCCACCACCTCAAACTGTTCAGTGCAATATGATCATAAACTGTCGTGTCTGCAAGACCACTGATCTTGTCCACAGACTATTAACCCATTACCACTCAATCCCTACTTTTGACGCTTCTGAGAAAGAAGCCTTTTGAAAACACTGTGGGAAAAGGAGAAAATGCTGGTAACCAGCATTTTCTCCTTTTCCCACAGTGTTTTCTACCCTTTCCAGAACAAATTTCTATTTTTCAGTCATTTTTATTTTGTCGTCTGCAAATGCTTTCAATTTGGACCAGTCCAAAATTTTCTCGTGTGGTAATGAGTTAAATTAGCATTTACACTTTACCTGAAGACAAAAGTTAAGACTTATCCTTTCTATAAACATAAGCAGATACCAAACATAATAAGAATTATAGTATGCAAACACTGTGAGAAAAGGAGAAAATGCTGGTTATCATCATTTTTTCCTTTCCATACAATGTTTTCAAAAGCTTTCTTCTTCAGCATTATCTGACCATAAAACTGTTAAGAAACAATTAAAATTAGTATCTATTCTAAATTACAACCATACAACTCAAAATTTACCAATTCACTTGTAATGCTTTCCTTTTTTTTCACTGTTTTTGTCTGAAAATAAGCAACAAAGGTAACAAATACAACCATTTTTTTTTAAATCTTAGAAATCAAATTCATGTCTCAATAATATTTCAACTCTATCTTCCAGTACAGAGGGGAATGGAAAAATTTGTCACTCTGCAGGTTGAAAATAAAGTGGAAAGAGTAGAAATTGCTAGTTAAAAGAATTTCATCCTTTTCCCTCAATCTTTCAACAAGGACTCTTTCTTAACTCTTTACCAAATGACAAAATTTTAGACTTGCCCAAATTGAAAGCATTTGCAGAAAACAAAATAAATGCAAATCAAAAATTGAAACTTGGCTTTGGAAGAGTAGGAAAGTCTGTGGGAAAAGGAGAAAATGCTGCTATGCAGCATTTTCTCCTTTTTCCACAATGTTTTCAGAATACTTCTTCCTCAGGGTTGTTAAAACCAGGGATTGTTTGGTAAAGTGTTCAGTAGCAAAAAACACATGATCATCTGGTAAAAGTTGTAAATAAGTGAAAGAAAAATCTTAAGATGCATAAAAATCATTTATAAAGTTTTCATATAAAGCTGAACCTATCCTAGAGAACCTGGTTGTAAAGACTCTCTCTATTAACTCTTTACCAAACAACAAAGTTTTAGACTGGTCCAAATTGAAAGCACTTGCAGACGACAATGTAAACGTAACTCAAAAACTGAAATTTATTTAGAGCAAGGTAGAAAACATATGGGGAAAAGGAGAAAAAAGCATTTTCTCCTTTTCCTACACTGTTTTCACAAGGCTTCTCTCTCAGGGTCATTAGAAGTCTGGATTGTGTGGTAAGGAGTTAATCCTTCACCACACAATCATGTTTTATTTTGCCCTTGGCAAAAAGCCTCATGATAACATAGTTGGAAAAGGAGAAAATGCTGGTCACCAGGATTTTCTCCACTTCCCACAATGTTTCCTAACCATTTAAATGATAGATTTCAGCATTTCAGACAGTTAATTTAATTTAATTTTAAAATGCTTGCAATTTGGACAAATCTGGATTTTTTTTTATTCAGTACAGACTTTACCAATTCACTGCTTTTAAAGGCCCTTGTGAATATTTTCCTCCTGTCGAAAATCTGGAACTACTTGTTTTGAAAATATTGGTTATCCAGTTAATTGACTTGAGATCATTAGTTTTAAAAGCATCCTTCGTTGACACAATAATCAGAGGAAATACAAGCTATAATGTATTTCATCAGCTTGTGATTAATATGGGAAAATATTTGCCTCAAAAGGGAAAGGTCCGTGAAAATAACTCGTGCCAAGGCACTCGTTATTTTCGGATACCTTTCCCTTTTGTGGCAAAGCATTTCCCCATATTAACCATAAGCTGATGAAATAAATTCTATTTCCAACTTCCCACAGATAGCCTCTAAAAGCAGGTTAGACACATGTATATAACATACCACATCTTTGAGAGCTGATTTCAATGGCTTTGACTCCTTTTTATGACGACTGGAATGACTTGTTTTTGATGAACTCTCCAGGCTGGATGAGGACTTGACTTTATTTCGAATGATTACACCAATCAACATATGGCATCTGTTTTCCTCTAACCCTGTCAATACAATCAAGTATCTATATCTGTATGTTGTCTTTAAAGAGGCAATAATACTCATTTTAAGCCAGTTTTAACTCATTTTGTTTTTATTTTATCAAAATATAGTCATTCTTATATATCTATGCCTAATATTGCGCCTGACGGTTGGAAGGTTGCTTAGATTAAGCCTGATAGAAAATGCATTTCGCGGACTTGCGGCCTTCAATGTAAACAGACTGGTTTTTTCCGGATTTTGAATCAAAGATTTTCGATATCCGTTATACACTCGGGTAGATTCGTATGATGATCATGCATACTGTAACGTGACTATATTTGACCTTGGCCTTGTTGCGGTAAATAAAGGAAAATGGATGCTTCTCTGTTGCAGCCTCTATTTTTAGATGGAGATCGAGGCCTATATGTAAGTTACGCCGTATCCGACTCTAGGCGGAGACCAACGATAAATTTCCGTGAGTCACCGCCATTGTTGACAGCTTCGATCGTCAGCCAGTTTTCTTCTGGCCAATTTTCGGTTTTTCACACAAACCCCCGTGTTTCTTTTTTCATTTACACGATATATGTCAGTCATTTATCCTTGTGTACACAAAGGACAGATTTCTGTACCATTCTATTTTTCTTTTTGAAATTTAACAGCGTTTCTGCTCACCGGCTGAAGACAGGCATCTTTAACAAAAATTTTATCAAGAAAAAGTGGAATAGGCCATTTATTACCACTGAGAAACTATGTAAAGCAGCGTCTGTATTCATCAACCATTCTTAAGAACATTCTCAGTTTTATTCTCCATAAATTTCTAACTTTGAGATAACAAATTTCTGATTGGCTAAACCGAATGGTTTAGCCAATCAGAATTCGGTTTAGCCAATCAGAGGTTGTGGTAATTCGGACAAACACGGAGAATAAGACTGAGAATGTTCTTAAAAATGGTTGCTAAATACGGACCAAGGAGCCCTGAAGGGCCTGAATTGCTTTAAGGGCAGAGATTTTGCCTATTTTGTAGCATAAATCATTACTGTATGACTCAAAAAGGCAAAAGACGAATACAAATACAAAGATTAAACCAAGAAATGCAGACTTTATTGCATAAACAAGAAATGAAAATTTTCAACTTAAAATGGCTACTTTTCCCATAATGTTTGTTGGATTTTTTTCAAAATTAAAAGGGTTGAGGCTATTGATGAGATACAAAAAACTGTGCAAGTTGCATGGAAATTTAACAACAAATGCAAACTTTATCAAGTAAACAAGAAAAAGACTAACTGCTTTCAATTTGGACCAGTCTTAAATTTTGTCCTTTGGTAAAGAGTTAAGAAAAATGCACTGTATCTATTCAGTAGAAAAAGAATTAAAGAATCTATTAAACCAACCTGGACCATCAAATGGAAGCAGAATAGCTGGTATTTTACTGTGAGACGCCAACGGTACGACGTAAAAATCTTTAATATGTTTCGCCTTGTGTTCGACCACCCCGCATCGACTACGGCTATTCAGGTACGAGTACAAGTTTATGTATGCAGCCTTTTCTTCATTTGCACCTGGGATGAACCTGACAACCGATATGTCCTGAAATCAGAGGAGTCATTTGCTCAACTCATTACCAAACAATAATATTTTAGGCTTGTCTAAATTAAAAACATTTGCAGACAACAAAATAAATGTGCCTGAAAATTTGAACTTTGTTTTTTGAAGGGTAGAAAACAAAGTGGGAAAAGGAGAAAATGCTGTAAATTGTCGTCTCGGATCAGCCTGTGCTGTCCGTGCCGGCTAATCCGAGACGACACTTTCCATTTTTATGTAATTCTTTGTTCTGCCAAAGATTACTGAATAACAAAATCTAATGTCGTCGTAAAGTGCCTTCTCGGATTAGCCTGCGCGGACTGCGCAGGCTGATCCGAGACGACACTTTACGCAAATGTCTGAATGCCCCTTTTCGCGTGTTGCAAGCCATATAGTTTTGGCACAGGTCAGCCTGCACAAACTGCCAAGAAAAACAATGTATTGAAAAGAAAGCTTTAAGATTATTTAAAATCTCTCTCCTTACATTTCCTTCAATTTCAGTTGATCTAAACTTAGCATGTACAATGATGGGTTAAGTTTTAGCATCCTTCATAGTAATTATCTTTTACAAATAGAATTTCTAGTAATCATTTCTAAAACTGATGTTTAAGATAACATTTTTCAACCGTCAATGTTGAAAGCATTTGCAGTTAAAAAAACATACATCATATGGCAAGATTTGTCGATGGACGCATAGAAAACATTTTGGGAAAAAGAGAAAAATGCTGGTTACCAGCATTTTCTTCTTTTCCCAAAATGTTGACCTAATTTTCAAAGTTGTAAAAACATGGAACCATGTGGTAAGGATTAAAAGAACTTACCCTAGAGGCTGCCTGTTTTACTTTACTTAGATAATCCCACACATGTTCTGGGTTGATTCGTCCACATACAGTGATTGTATCAGGTAATGTCTGAAAATTAAAAAAAAAAATAACAGATATTAATTCATGCTTTTCTGTAATTTATTGCGAAAATTTGGTGGATTATACGATTTGATAAATCAAGCTTATGACCAGTAAAATTGACCATAAATATTTTCAAAACTCTTCTATTGAAGGCTGAAAAAAGTAATTGCTGCACACTAGTAACCTAGGTAACAGTGTGTGTCCATCAACCAGGCTGAACAGTAACATAATTTATGTGCATCTAGCATTTATCCTATATTTCTGACACTTTACTTGATAATGTGATGTTTTCTTTTGTGTGTGTGTGTGGGGGGGGAGTGAAAGGTGCACCACAAGGAATTGTGGAGAACAACTGTAAATAGATTTTGATAAAAGTCCCTTCAAAAAAGGGGTTAGAAGCATAAACAAGACAGAATATAATTTTTGTTTAAAAAGATCTAATTTTTTTTCCATTGAGTGAACATCATTGGTATTATTACATGTTGATATTTCTGAAAAGAAAATATTCTCTCCATGACTCTTTAGCAGAAATCAAAATTTTACATTCTTTCTCTTGGAAAGTATTTGCAGACAACCAATTAAACATGGCAAGAGGTAATTTACCTCTGAAAGGGTAAAAAGTATTACAGGAGAGGGAGAAAATCCATGCCATCCATGTTTATCATTTTCACAAAACTATAATAAAATGTGGCAAAAATAATGGGGTTCCTCTAGAACTGGGTAGAAAGCATTGTGGGAAAAGGAGAAAATCCTGATAACCATCATTTTCTCCTTTTCCCAAAGGAGCATTTTCGTCTCGGGGTTGTTATAATCTGGAATTATGCAAAGTAAAACCTATCCTTTCAGAATCAAAATTTAAAAGAGGCAGATTAGGTAACCAGTTTTTACCCACCAGATTTTCTGAAGGTCCTGTAATGATGTAAGCTGTGGTCACAAACTTTGAAACATCTTGCATGTAGATAAAACCTTTCCATAACATTGGTCCACTAGGCGTAAATTTCTCTTTCTTATCCAAACCAGAGCTAAGAGCTGAGTCTGGTGACCTAAAAAGGGTAAACAATTTAAAAGTAGACTGCAAAGACGTAAAGGCTTTTGAAAACAATGTAAGACAAGAGCTTCCCGAAGGGGACCTATATGTCTGCAGGGGCTTGTCAGTGAAATGGGTTGAAATCTAGAACACCTGCAGATAAGTACACATCAAAGAGATTAATTGTGTTAAGTTTGAACTTATTCTAATGACAAGAGGGCCATGATGGCCCTGAAATCGCTCACCTGAGTTTATTGACCAAACATGCACCATCTAGTTTCCCAGTGACCTAGTTTTTTATCAGACATTACCCATCATCAAACACTTTTGAGATATCAATAAGACAAACATTCTGGCCAAGTTTCATGAGTATTGGACTGAAAATGTGGCCTCTACAGTGTACAAAAGGTTTTTCTAAGATTTCATCAAGTGACCTAGTTTTGGACCCGACAATTACCCATTATCAAACTCTTTTGAGACATCACCAAAACAAACATTCTGACCAAGTCTGAAGAATATCAGGCAGAAAATGTAGCCTCTAGAGTGTACACAAGGTTTTTCTAATATTTGACCCATTGACCTAGTTTTTGACTCCACATGACCCATTTTCAATCTCATTCAAGGTATCACCAGGACAAATATAATGAACAAGTTTTAGGAGTATCAGACTGAAAATGTGTCCTCCAGAGCATACAAAAGGTGTTTATAACATTTGACCTATTGACCCAGTTTTTGACCCAACATGACCCATTTTCAAACTCATCCAAGATATTATAAAGGCAAACATTCTGACTAATTTTCAAGAGTGTTGGACTGAAAATGTGGCATCCAGAGCATATACAAGGTTTTTCTAAGATTTGACCTGGTGACCTAGTTTTTAACCCCCAATGACCCATTTTCAAACCTGTCTGAGATATCATCAAGACAAACATTCTGACCAACTTACAAGAGTTTCGGACTGAAAATGTGGCCTTTAGAGCCTACAAAAGGTTTTTCTAAGATTTGACCTAGTGACCTAGTTTTTGACCCCACATGACCCATTTTCGATCTTGTCCGAGATATCATCCAGACAAATATCCTGACCAACTTTCATGAGTATCCAACTGAAAATGTGGCCTCTAGAGCGTACAAAAGGTTTTTCTAAGATTTGACCTAGTGACCTAGTTTTTGACCCCACGTGACCCATTTTCGAACTCGTCCGAGATATCATCCAGACAAACATCCTGACCAACTTTCATGAGTATCCATCTGGAAATGTGGCCTCTAGAGCGTACAAAAGGTTTTTCTAAGATTTGACCTAGTGACCTAGTTTTTGACCCCACGTGACCCATTTTCAAACTCGTCCGAGATATCATCGAGACAAACATCCTGACCAACTTGCATGAGTATCCGACTGAAAATGTGGCCTCTAGAGCGTACAAAAGGTTTTTCTAAGATTTGACCTGGTGACCTAGTTTTTGACCCCACGTGACCCATTTTCGACCTCGTCCGAGATATCATCCAGACAAACATCCTGACCAACTTTCATGAGTATCCGACTGAAAATGTGGCCTCTAGAGCGTACAAAAGGTTTTTCTAAGATTTGACCTGGTGACCTAGTTTTTGACCCCACATGACCCATTTTCGACCTCGTCCGAGATATCATCCAGACAAACATCCTGACCAACTTGCATGAGTATACGACTGAAAATGTGGCCTCTAGAGCGTACAAAAGGTTTTTCTAAGATTTGACCTGGTGACCTAGTTTTTGACCCCACGTGACCCATTTTTGAACTCGTCCGAGATATCATCCAGACAAACATCCTGACCAACTTTCATGAGTATCCGACTGAAAATGTGGCCTCTAGAGCGTACAAAAGGTTTTTCTAAGATTTGACCTGGTGACCTAGTTTTTGACCCCACGTGACCCATTTTCGAACTCGTCCGAGATATCATCCAGACAAACATCCTGACCAACTTTCATGAGTATCCGACTGAAAATGTGGCCTCTAGAGCGTACACAAGGTTTTTCTAAGATTTGACCTGGTGACCTAGTTTTTGACCCCACGTGACCCATTTTCAAACTCGTCCGAGATATCATCGAGACAAACATCCTGACCAACTTTCATGAGTATCCGACTCAAAATGTGGCCTCTAGAGCGTACACAAGGTTTTTCTAATATTTGACCTAGTGACCTAGTTTTTGACCCCACATGACCCATTTTCGAACTCGTCCGAGAATTCATCGAGACAAACATCCTGACCAATTTTCATGAGTATCCGACTAAAACTGTGGCCTCTAGAGCGTACACAAGGTAAAAAGTTGACGACGGACGACGGACGACGCACGACGCACGCCGCACGCCGCACGACGCACGACGGACGACGGACGCCGGACACAGCACGATCACAATAGCTCACCATGAGCACTTCGTGCTCAGGTGAGCTAAAAACTGTAGGAGGAGTTGTGTGCCCAAAATTACTAACAAAGACAGATGGACAGACAACAGGGGCCATAATATAGTATCCTTCAGATGTATCAAAAGGAAAAATTATTGGAAATCAAGATTTTCTCCAAATACAAATGACCTTTCATAAACATTTCCCATTAATTGAGCAAATATTTAATTTTCTGTCTATGAATGAGCCATTCTCTTTAATAAGCTATTTAATTCTTTGGCATTTAATACTGTTTTTCAACATTATTTCAGTGATATCGCTGCAACCAGTACACCTATCCAGGCTTTCCTGGAGCTTTTCTTATCATTTCTTGTTTTTTTTGGGTTTTTTTTTTTCCCCAAGCCACGTTGCTTTCCCACTAGATGATCGTGGAAACTATTTATTAAAAAGCCCTCTTCATTAGGGTCCTTGATACTTTGGACTGCCTAGTAAAAGATTAAATGACTTTGCAGCAGATACCTGACAGTGACTGATGACCCCAATTTGGCTTCTTTTTCTTCTCTTTGAGCTTCTTCTTTAGCTCTCTGTATAGCCTTGAGTACTTCCTTAACAACCTCCTCTGCTTGTAGATCTTTCTCTTGTTTTGTCATTGATTTCTCATCCTTCTCCTTCACTGGCGGTGTGGTCTCAGACTTCACAGGCTGTTGGATATAATTGCAATCATCAACTACTTTTAACCCTTTCCCAAACGTCAAATTTTAGACTCTTCCAAACTAAGATCATCTCCAGAAGACAAATTAAGAATAGGTGCAAATCAGCTTTAGGTCTCTGATAGGGTAGAAAACATTGTGGGAAAAGGAGAAAATGCTGGTTATCAGCATTTTCTCCTTTTCCCACAAAGTTTTCACAAGTCATCTTTCCCTGGGTTGTGAAAACCAGGGTTGTTTGGAAAAGGGTAAGATAAGATCATCTTGCAGAACAACAGTTTCCCCCCTCCCCCATCCCTCCTGTTTACTACATCTAACTTCCTTCATCTTTATGTAACATAGTGGCTACTTTTCCCACCTTGGGATAAATCAATGTCACTGTAGAGTGAGATATTTTATGTTGGAGGAAAGAAATAGCATCTGAAGTCAACAGACAACATTTATTAACAACATAAATCCCTTCTCTATAATACGGGGTAAATAAAAGTACCCACATCATATAAGAGAAGACATCAAGGGAAAAGTTATTCCTGCTAATTTTAACAGAGACTGATGATGTGGGTCTACAATTCAATAGCCAATCTATCCCTCCCCTTTTTTTGGAAGAGCGTCTACTTTATATAGCCAAATTCTGTCAGGACATCCCACCAAGACATTATTGTTGATTATAGGAATCTCCTAACTGTCCATTACTTGCAGCCATATCAATATTTACAATACTTACTGACCTGGAAACTAGACCTGCCTCATAAGTACCACAAAGCCCCACACAACACTTGTAACAAAATGGTGTAGAATTAAAAATATGATTTAGACAAACTATGATTATCCACTTTAATAAGACTTCACTGGTTTGGAAATACTGTCTCCTGTCAGAGAGTACATGCAATATCACCGTTATTTCATTTTACTATATAAAAATTGCAGACTTTATGACTATCAAAATCACAGAAGGTACAGAAAATTGCAGAGTTTGACTATCAATATCATAGAAGGGATTGCTATTTCCCTCCAAGACCAAATAATTTTCACAGATGTATTAAGCCCCCTTTTCACAGAGCATATGTTTCTGTACAGACCTTCGAGGATTTAGATGGCGTGACATCTGCTCCAGGTACCACTTTTCCCGTACAAATTTTACAGTTAGAATCAAACAAGTGGTTTCCATGCTGATCTGTTGTATCTGGCAAAAGGTCTGCCAGTATATCTGTCTTCTCCTCTACCTTAGGTGCCTCCTTCTTCTTTGTCTGTTTGAAAAAAAAAAATGAGAGAGAAAATCATCCAGTGAAGTTAACCCATTACAACACAATCCCTACTTTTGACGCCATTGAGAAAGACGCCTTTAGAAAACATTGTGGAAAAAGGAGAAAATGCTAGTAACCAGCATTTTCTCCTTTTCCCACAATGTTTTCTACCCTTCACAAATCAAATTTTGAAGTTTCAGTCACTTTTATTTAGTCGTCTAGAAATGCTTTTGAATTGGGAAAACCTAAAATTTTGTCATTTGGTAATGAGTTAAAACTTTAAATTGATGTTTTACACCATTGACAACATATTATTTCAGTGATATTACTCGAGCAAATTGACCTGAAATTGAGATTTATGCAAAAAAAATTAAAGAGTGAATATCTATATCATCGGGTATAATCAGACGGTACAGGAATTCTGTTAACAGTAAATGTCCAGTTTAAAAAGGCAATAATACTCATTTTAAGCCAGTTTTAACTCATTTTGTTTTTATTTTATCAAAATATAGTCATTCTTATATATCTATGCCAAATATTGCGCCTGACGGTTGCAAGGTTGCTTAGATTAAGCCTGATAGAAAATGCATTTCGCGGACTTGCGGCCTTCAATGTAAACAGACTGGTTTTTTCCGGATTTTGAATCAAAGATTTTCGATATCCGTTATACACTCAGGTAGATTCGTATGATGATCGTGCATTCTGTAACGTGACTATATTTGACCTTGGCCTTGATGCGGTAAATAAATGAAAATGGATGCTTCTCTGTTGCAGCCTCTATTTTTAGACGGAGATCGAGGCCTATATGTAAGTTACACAGTATCCGACTCTAGGCGGAAACCAACGATAAATTTCCGTGAGTCACCGCCATTGTTTACAGCTTCGATCGTCAGCCAGTTTTCTTCTGACCAATTTTCGGTTTTTCTCACAAACCTCCGTGTTTCTTTTTTCATTTACACAATATATGTCAGTAGTTTATCCTTGTGTACACAAAGGACAGATTTCTGTACCATTCTATTTTTCTTTTTGAAGTTTAACAGCATTTCTGCTCACCGGCTGTAGACAGGCATCTTTAACCCTTACACTGCCAAAGTCAAAATATAAGAGCTTTGGTGTATAACATGGATCAAGATCAGACTGCACAGAAAGTGCATCTTAGATCTATGTCATTGGCCATGTATTACCAATTTAAACCAATAAAATTATGTTTATTTCAGATATCTTAAGTGTCTTTAAAAGATACAACAAACCTAGTTGCCGCATAAGAAATAAAAATTGTGTATTAGTTCTGAATGCAGATGACATTAGCCGTAGGTAAGTTTGGTTGGTAATTTAAGCATGTAATATACGGTAATAGAGGTCACTTTTTTCATGTCAATTTGTTCGAGTAATATCACAGCAACAGTTCATTTATTCTAGCATATTCTTGGTTTCACGAGTGCTATGGTGTGGTTCCAAGGTGAGTGAATACTGCACATGCACAACTTCATATACAGGATATAGGAACCCTGTGTGTAAATTTGAGTTCAGTATGTGAAAAAAAAAAAAACTGTTGGAGTTTTGCTCCGGACAAATTTGTCTCTACAGAAAGACGGACTGACTGACAGACAGCCATGACGATTCCAGTATACCCCCTCCACTACGTTGTGGGGGGGGATATAAAAACCAAGATTTTGATACCAAGAGTAAAAACCAAGATTCATTCCAAAGATATTCTTGGAAAAACATATCTCCTGGACAATGCAGACCCAAGATCAGACAGCACCTTGTGTGCAGTCTGATCTTAATCTACACTGTCCACATAAGG
This sequence comes from Tridacna crocea, assembly GCA_943736015.1. Taxonomy (NCBI): domain Eukaryota; kingdom Metazoa; phylum Mollusca; class Bivalvia; order Cardiida; family Cardiidae; genus Tridacna; species Tridacna crocea. The sequence continues at coordinate 8,434,392 of OX031071.1, forward strand.
TCAGTAAGCCATATTTAGCACCCAAAGTGTTAATGCCTATTCTATTATTCAATCATACCTCTTGGACAAGGTTACTGAGATCCAGACCCCCTTCTCCTTCCACCTCCACCTCACCCTTGTGGGTTTTCTTGGTTACTTGTACTGGCTCCTTCTGTAGCTCTGTCTCCACCTGTTTGATCATCTCAATACTCTGTCAAAATACATGTCAACATCAATATCCCAGAGTTCATATTCACCATCCATTCTTAGACTTATTCTCCTGAATCTTCTAATTTTGGAAGTAACAGAACTCCTGATTGGCTAAACCATTTCGTTTAGCCAATCAGAAGGTATGTTACATTCTACATCAAGAATAAGACGAAGAATGTGGTTGGTGAATACAGACCCCGATTCATAAACTATAACCCTTCAACAAACAACAAAGCGTTATGTCTTATCCAAATTGAAAGCATTTGCAAACAACAAAATGATTGTGACTGAAAATCTGGAAATTTTTCCTTGGTAGAAGAGAAATTGTGTCGAAAAAAGAAAAAAAAATATTGTTACTTGCAATTTTTCCTTTTCCCCTTATATTTTCAAAAGTCTTCTTCCTTAGTGTTTATCAAACGTAGGATTATTCATAAAAGGGTTAAAAGACTTATTTTTAAAGTAACTCAATTTCTGATTGGCTAAACTAAATGGTTTTGACAAATTTCCTTTTACCAATAGGAAATTGGGTAATGATTTCTGAATTCAGAATGTGGCAAAGATTGCCATCTAGAATTATTGGTGCTTATGAAGTTTTGTTTGCTTGACTGGAGTTAAACAAATGTTTTAGCATCAATGTCCCACGCCTAAGGGGGAGGGATATAGTTTTAGCATTGTCCGTCCGCCCATCTGTCCTTGTGTTCGTCCTGAAGAATATGTCCAGTATCATTGGATGGAATTTTTTGAAACCTTATACATGTGTACAATAACCCATTCTGCCGAGACCCTTTTTTCCTCTGTTTGATTTGATGCAAAATGACCAACTGGGAGCTATTTTTAGTAACAATTTTTTTTGGCGGGGGATATCATTTCAATGAAATTGCTTGTTTCAATTATATCACTGTGGGCCAATTACACCTATCCATGGAGTCCTGCATGGTACAGTACATTGTCTGGGTAGGCTGACCTGAGTGTAAATATTTTACTATTGATCAATTTTTTGCATGTCAAAGACAAGTGTGCCTCTAGATTCAGTCAGCTATTATACAACATGGATTTGACAGATCCATCATTCTGTGATGATCTGATTGGTTTCATGTATTGTGGGATACCTTTAACCCCCTTTTGCCAGCTGGTGACTCTTCACTCTTTACCACACAATCCCTACTTTTGACGACCCTGAGATAGAAGCCTTAAGAAAACATTGTTGGAAAAGGAGAAAATGCTGGTAACCAGCATTTTCTCCTTTTCCCACAATATTTTCTACCCTATCGAAGTCAGAAATCATCATATTACCAAAATTTAATTTGCTATCTGCAGATGCTTTGAATTTGGCATGTCTAAAAATTTATCATTTGGTAGAGAGTTAACTCTTTACCAATCGACAATATTTTAGGCTGGTCCAAATTGAAAGCATTTGCAGACGACAAAATAAAAGTGACTGAAAATTTGGAATTTGTTTTGTGAAGGGTAGAAAACATTGTGGGAAAAGGAGAAAATGCTGGTTACCAGCATTTTCTCCTTTTCCAACAATGTTTTCTAAAAGCTTCTTTCTCAGAGTCGTCAAAAGTAGGGATTGTGAGGTAAAGGGTTAGGTAGTATTTAACCCGAAAGATAGATAAAGCCTTAACTACATACATGCTTAGTCTCTTGTTCTCTCCACTGGGCAAGTTCTTTTGATGCAAGTTCATCCGCTGACATTCTGACTAGTTTAGATGGCCGTATTCTACCATTTAAAATCTTCCGGAACAAACCCTGTGTAATAAATGAAAACGTCAAAAATAGTACAGATGTAAACAGTTAAATAGTGGACACTGTACATCTAAGATCAGGCTGCATTCTAATGTTGATATTTGAAAATACATGTACATGTATCTGAAACCTAATCAACTCCCATATCTGTGTAGTCCATAGTGAACTTATTTTTAGACAACATCAAACATTTAATATGATTCCACTGTAAAAATTTGTCTTTAACAGCAAAAAATATTGAGGGACAGGCATTTAAACTATAGCAACTAGAGCTGTCACTGAATGTGACTTCATATCCCCACCAGCACTTTGATAGATACAGGCAATTGCTAGTATTTTGTACACAGACGGACACACTGATGGACACATGGACAGACAGGCTGATTCCAGTATACCCCCAAAAACATTCGTTTTGCAGGAGATATAAATATTTCAGGAAAAAGAGAAATTCTTTATTTTCCACAGTATTTTCAAAACTTAGAAATAGTAACCCATGAAACACAGATAAAGGGAAAAATCTTGGTACCTTATTTTTCACATCTTTAATATTGAAGACAAGGCTTCTATACTTAGCCTTGTATTTGGAATCAGTGTCCTTGAAATAGTAGTAAAGCTCCTTCTCAATACCCAATGCCAGTCTTTTAATCTCGCTGCTAGACAGCATGATATCATCCGCCGTCTCTGCCCTGACAAAAAAACAGCAAGAGGCAATTATATTCCAATGTCCATGCAACAATTATTGCAATTAACCCTTTACCACACAATGACAAATTTTAACTCCCCTCACAGAGAAGGATTTTGAAAACATTGAGGAAAAGGGTTACCAGCATTTTCTCCTTTTCCCACAATGTTTTCTATCCTATCAAAGAGAAATCATTTCATATGAACCACATCTCTTATTTCCTGGATTTTTCCAGTACTAAGCTAGGGCTCTGAAGTGTCCTGCCTATGGATAACCGACAAAAAAAGCCATTGTATCCAGTGCAGCTCAAACTTGGGGCCTCCAGGTTACAAGTACCACACTTAACCATTGAGCAAGCAGGATCCCAGATTAATATACTGGAATATAGGTAGAATTTTTTGCGACATGGAAATTTTTTGAGAGCTCGTGAATTCAAAAATTTTGCAAACTAGTTTGTTCATGTATATAACAACAATATACCATCAATTAATGAATGTCCTGAATTTGCAATCATTTCCCGATGCAAAATAACTGTAATAGACATTTTGTAAATTTTTTGACTTGCGGATATACAGTAAACTGTAGAACTTAATCATCAGAATGATGTTAATCAATAGGAAAAAAATATCAACTCGTCACCAGGCAATTAAGTTCTAGATTATTTAACACTGGAAGCATTTTTACATGGCAAATTAAATGTGGATCAATCTATGGAAATTTTGTCTTGGTTGGGGAAGAAAACATGATAGTAAAAGGAGAAAAAAGCTGTCTTCCTCAAAATATAAAAATATGAGATCTTTATGTATAGGGTTAAAAATCCTTCTATATACCTGGAAGCCAGAGCATCTCTTAGGCCTTTTCTAACATTCAACCTGACAGGTTCCGGCCCTTCATGGCTTGTCTCTGTATCTTCAGTTTTACCACTTTTACTTTGCTGTGACGACTTGTCATCCAATTGTTTACCTGTAAAATATTTGTTGAAAAGAGTTAACCCTTTACTGCACAATGACGACTTTTAACAACCCTGAGGAAGAAGCATTTTGAAAACATTGTAGGAAAAGAAGAAAATGCTGGTAACCAGCATTTTCTCCTTTTCCCACAATGTTTTCTACCCTTCCAAAGGCAAGTTTCAAATTATGAGTCACGATTACTTTGTTGTCTGTTAATGATTTCAATTTGGACAAAACTTATTTTGTTGTGTGGTAAAGGGTTAAAGTAAGTTGTTCTCTACCTATATAACTCATTTCAGTTCAAACTTTTATTTAGTAAAACAAGAGGGCCAAGATGGCCCTGGATCGCTCACCTGAATTTTTGAGATGACCACAGCCTATTTTTTTTTTTGAGGTATTGAAACATTGGAACCAAATTTATAATTTTGCTAAGCAATTTTCAAAAGGTCACCTATAAAATTAATTTCGAAATCTGACCATCAGTTTCAAAAAGAAGAATTTTTAAGAATTCTTCATTTCTGTATAAGAGCAAGTATCCCCCATCCACGAGAGCCATGTTTCTTGATGGATCAAAGTTTACGAACAAGTTTTGAAAAGGGTCACGCAAGGAACATTTCGGAAATTTTCTTTTAAAATCTGACCAGGGGTTTCAGAGAAAGAGAATTTTCAAGAATTTCATCATGTCCATATATGGCAAGTAGCCCCCATTCACAAGAGAAAGGATCACCCAAGGAACATCTCTGTCAAATTATTTTAAAATCTGACTAGGGATTTCAGAGAAGAAGAATTTTCAAGAATTTCTTCATTTCCATATAGTGCAAGTAGCCCCCATTCACCAGAGCCATGTTTCTTGACGGATCGAAATTTTGTGAACACTTTTTGAAAAGGGTCACCCAAGGATCATCTCTGTGAAATCATTTCAAAATCTGTCCTGTGGTTTCAGAGAAGAAGAATTTTTAAAAATTTCTTCATTTCCCTATAGTGCAAGTAGCCCCCATTCACCAGAGCCATGTTTCTTGACCAATCAAAATTTCGCAAACACTTTTTGAAAAGGGTCACCCAAGGAACAACTCTGTGAAATTATGTCAAAATCTGACCAGCGGTTTCAGAGAGGAAAAATTTTTAAGAATTTCCTCATTTCCCTATAGTGCAAGTAGCCCCCATTCACCAGAGCCATGTTTCTTGACCAATCATTCGCGAACACTTTTTGAAAAGGGTCACCCAAGGAACAATTCTGTGAAATTATTTCAAAATCTGACCTGCGGTTTCAGAGAAGAAGATTTTTTAAGAATTCCTTCATTTCTGTATAGTGCAAGTAGCCCCCATTCACCAGAGCCACATTTTTTGACGGATCAAAATTTCACGAACAATTTTTGAAAAGGGTCACCCAAGGAACATATCTGTGAAATAATTTCAAAATCCGACCAGCGGTTTCAGAGGAGAAGATTTTTAAAGAATTCCTTGATTTCTGTATAGTGCAAGTAGCCCCCATTCACCAGAGCCACAATTTTTGATGGATCAAAATTTCACGAACAATTTTTGCAAAGGGTCACCCAAGGAACATATCTGTGAAATAATTTCAAAATTCGACCAGCGGTTTCAGAGGAGAAGATTTTTAAAGAATTTGCTAAAACAATCCATTTGGTTGCCATGGCAACCAGAGTTTTTGACGGAATCAAATTCTGTGAACAATTTTTTAAAAGAGGACCTCCCAAGGAACATTCCTGCCAAGTTTGGTCCATTTTGGCCCAGTCGTTTAGGAGGAGTTGGATGTTTAAAGAATTGTTGACGACGCACGACGGACGGCGGACACCCAGTGACCCTAAAAGCTCCCCTTGAGCACGTTGTGTTCAGTTGAGCTAAGAATCTTTTTTTCCATTAATTTCAGAAGTCTCACTATTTATCTAGGCTTTTTCAATACTATATTTGCAGTACTACAGAAAATGATGGTTTTCATACCTCTGTGTGTGTTTGAAGCCACACAGAGTCTTTTTCAAAGAATAATCATCACTGAATAAAACAAGAAAACCCATGACAATTTAACAAGTCAAATTGGCCCTGTCTAATCAACAAAATCAAAACTGTCTTATTTAACCTTTGTAATGAATTTAGACAGCTGACTTGCATACACACCACATGAAAAATTGATGGAGGAACTTATATCTCTATTCAGTCACAAAAAAAACCAACAACATTTAGACGATCTTTATGAAAGAGAAAAAGATATCATTAGACATCCTATACAACTTAGCAAGAGGTAGGTGACAGGTTTCTCAGTTTGCAGCTAAAAGCACTGAAACTGTAAAAGACAATGAGTAGGACATTCATACAAAGACATATGATTGAGAGATAGGGCCTGAGGGCAACCCAATTTTTGTTTAGTACTTAATGAAATGACTGTATTTTAAATTTCTAATGAGCATCCACAAAACAGGATTTTTAGTACAATTGTAAATTATCTCAACGCTGCTAAAATACTTACATCATCTGGACAAACTTTCTTTTTAAATAATAATCATGTGTGTATGGCATAAAGGTTGATAAAATACAACATCTAGATAGCGTGACTTTTAGTTGTTGATAGAAGTGAAATTCTTTCCTTCATTTTCATCACAGACATTACAAAACAATCCTAAGTTTTAACAATTCAGAGAAAGATAGTAGAAACTGTGGGAAAATAGGAAAATGCTAGTAACCAGCACTTTATATCGCAGTGGCCAATACACAGATCCATGCGTTCTTGGAGTTTCTTTTACCAGTACTTTGCACAATTTTCTTTCCAAGCCACTAGCTGCTTTCCCACATGATCATCGTCGAAACAATGGTCAGCGGTGGGAGAGGAATGAATCCTGTTGTAGTGACTATCATCAATCCTCAGAGAGAAATTGGCCGAGCCAGAGGTGGGAGCCTGGGACCAAACCCTGAACCTCTTGTTCTCAAGTACTGCACCCTACCATGGGGGTTTGTATCAGAAAGTCGAGAAAACATTGTGGGAAAGGAGAAAATGCTGGTTACCAGCATTTTCTCCCATTCCAACAATGTTTTCAACAGGCCAACTTCTGAGGATTTGCTTTGTAAAGAGTCTAATACACAAGTTCAGGTATATAAATTCTTACTTGGAGTTGGTTTTTTATGCACTTTCAGAACCTCAAAAGTTGGATGATTGGCCAACCATTCCTTCAGCTCACTTTCTCTTGGAGCTTTTTCTCCAGTCAGAGTCTTTCCTGTTGACTTTTCAACAACAGCAATATGCTTGGCTTTGATCTTCTTTTCCTGATAAAAAAAATTGAGAACAGAAGCTTAACACTTTACCAAATGAGAGTATTTGAGGCTTGTTCAAATCAAAAGCATTTGGAGACGACGAAATGAAAGTGACTGAAAATCTGAAATTTGTTTTGTGAAGGGTAGAAAACATTGTGGGAAAAGGAGAAAATGCTAGTTACACTGGCATTTACTCCTTTTCCCACAATGTTTTCATAAGGCTTTCTACCCAGGAGCATCAAAAGTAGGGATTGCGTGGTAATGGGTTAAACACTGCAATCATTGACAATATTCAACAAACATTATACACTGCATTCAAATTTACAGATTAAATCCATTTCTGATTGGCTGACTGAGTTTAGCCAAGTCAATATTTCTCATTGTTTCTTTTGACATAGCAAACTCTTGTTGTTTTTTTTTTAGTTTTTTTTATGCCATTTTCAACCCCATTTCAATTACGTCACAGCAACCAATGCTGAAGTCCAAATTTTGTTGTCTAGTGTAAAGTTAGGATGATATTTGACAAAAACGTATCTTGTAATTTGATCCTGAGAACATTGACTTGAAATTATTGTGGGAAATGGAGAAAATGCTGGTTAACTCTTTACCAAACGACAACATTTTAGATTGATCCAAATAGAAAGCATTTGCTGATGACAAAATAAATGTGACTAAAGAATTGAAATTCGTTTTAGGAAGAGAAGAAAACATTGTGGGAAAAAGAGAAAATGCTAGTTACCAGCATTTTCTCCTTTTCCCACAATGTTTTCAAAAGGCTTCTTTCACAGAGGTACTAAAAGTCAGGATAATGTGGTAATGGATTAAAAAGCTGATAACCACCATTTTCTCCTTCTCCCACACCATTTTCTACTCTTTCATGAACAAATTCAATCATTCAATTGTTTACCAAACAACAAAATTGTAGACTGAAACAAATTACAAGCAATGACACTTTTGGGAATAATTAAAACACTATGAAAAATAACACGGTAATGTTCTGTATTTTGGCTATTGCCTTTTTTAAGAGAACGAAAGAAACAGGCAAAAGCCGAAATATGGAACATAAGAGTGTTACTTTTCATAGAAAATTACAGGCATTTCCAGACAACAAAATTAATGTATCTCAAATTATAACTTTTGTCTTCGATTATGCAAGAAAAAATGGTAGGAAAAGAAGAATATGCTGGTCATTATTTTCCCACAATCTTTTCAAAAGCCTTCTCTTTCTGGGTTTTTCTTACCCGAGATTGTGTAGTAAAGGGTTAAGCCATTAAGTTTTTCTTCTAACCATTTCAGTATGAATTAAGAAGTCTGATAAAGACCGTAGAAGAAGATATGAAAGTCCATAAATATTTACTGCTTCTTTTTCTTTGGAAAATGTGACCTTCAATATTCCGACTGGTTTTGGGATCTCCTGTCCATGTTGAACCTGACACTCTCCGCTATAAAGCTTTGTGCCTACAGACACCTTCGGTTTATCAGTTCTAGGAGAGTCCTGCAAAATCATATGGAATTCTTTTTTCAATAACTGGCACTCATTCACTCATTACCAAACGACAAAATTTTAGGCGTGTCCAAATCGAAAGCATTTGCAGACAACAAAATAAAAGTGACTGAAAAATTGAAATTTGTTTTGTGAAGGGTAAAAAGCATTGTGGTAAAGGGAGAAAATGCTGGTAACCAGCATTTTCTCCTTTTCCTACAATGTTTTCTATAGGCTTCTTTCTCAGGGTCATCAAAAGTAAGGACTGTGTGGTAATGGTATAGGTAAAAGCTGAAGACTATGCTTCTGATCTGCATTAACATGCTATCAAACATTTCAATGTTTCAACAATCCTTAAAGTTTATTTGCATGGTACGAGCCATTTTATATTCTATATACCAGTGCAAATGCCTATACTACCATGGATTTTCTTTAACCAATATTTCTAGCTATTTAGTTAATAAACCACTTCCTGCTTTCCTGGAGTAAACAACATCAAAACAATGATGAGCTGTAAGTGAGGAACGAATATTGTCATGATATCCATCCTCATGGCCAGCATTTTCTCCTTTTCCCACAATGTTTTCTTCCCTTTCTGAGACTAAGTAATATCATATGAACCACATTTATAGTGTTGTCTTGAACTGCTTGCAATATGGGTAAGTCCAAAAAAAATGTTGTTTCATAAACAGCTAAAAAGCTCATATTATATTTCAAGTGAATATTTTTAGAAATGTTACAGGTAATGAAATGTCGAAACTTAAGCTGGGGGGGCATTATTTCTCCGTCACAGTGAATATTTTTCTCCTGCTGAAAATCTGAAACTACTTTTTTTTTAAAATATCGGTTATCCGGTTAATTGACGCGAGATCACTAGTTTTAAAAGTGGCATTTGTTGACAAAATAATCATAGGAAATATAATATATAATTTATTTCATCAGCTTGTGGTTAATATGGGGAAATATTTGACTCAAAAGGGAAAGGTCCACGAAAATAACTCAGGCCTTACGGCACTTGTTATTTTCGCATATCTTTCTCTTTTTTGGCAAATATTTCCTCATACTAACCACAAGCTGATGAAATAAACTCTTATTCTTCCTCTTAGTAGAACAAAATGGGAAATATTCCCAAGGCTACAAATGAATTGTAAAGGGTGGTAACGAAATGACCTTACCCCTTCTTTGAACATTTTGATGACACGCTTCCGCTTTTCTGACAAGTCTGTGTCTGTCTTCTTCTGCTGCAAGAGAGTGGACTTTGTCCCTGGAGTTGCTTGTTTACTGGGTTTCTGTTTTGGTGGTGTTTTAACAGTTGAGGAAATTTCTTTCTCTTCTTGTTCACTTTGGTTTTGCCCACCTTTTGACTCCTACAATATACAACACATTGGTGTAAAAATATCATCTTTAGCACCCTCCAGTATAAATACATCAGTAAATCAATGTCACATTTTGAGTCCCCTTTTTGACCTAATAGTATCAACACATTAGTGTAACAATGTCCCCTTTAAAACCTATGGTATAAACACATAAAAGTTACAATATAACCTTCAAAATTTACGGTATAAACACATAAAAGTTACAATATAACCTTCAAAACCTACGGTATAAACACATAAAAGTTACAATATAACCTTCAAAACCTACCGTATAAACAAGTAAGTGTAACAATGTCAGTTTTAGAACCTATAGTATAAACATATCAGAGTAACAATGACACTATTAGACAAGAACAAAATAAATACATTAATGTTATAATGTACCTTAAGAAACCTACAGTATAAACATAATAATGTTACAATTTCACTTTTTGACCCCAACAGCTTCAACAGACTACTGTACCAACGTCAGTTTTTGACACCTCCTATACAAAAGCATTTGTCTCCTTCAGAGCAGTACAGTATAAACAGCTTAATGTAACAATGCTTTAGACCTCCACAGTAAAGAAACATTGGTGTATAAATCGTAACAAAATCATCAAAGTTCAGATTGAAATCACACATTGATGACATATTAACCCTTTAGCCCATAAGGCATTTCTATGGTATCTCTAATTGACCCTAAATAACAGCAAGGATGAAGCCATATCTTATGTGTGTATGACAGCTTTTGATAGCATAGAAAACATTGTGGCAAAAGGTGAAATTGCTCGTCACCTTTTGCCACAATTTTTTCCAAAAGCTCCTACAAGCAATGCGTAGAAATGAGTATCTGTGGAGTAAAGGGTTAATAAGGGTTCAAATGACAGGGTTTGCCTTTGAAAAAAGTAGAAAAGATTGCTGGTTAACAGCATTTTCTCCTTGTCCCATAATATTTCCAAAAGATTTCTTCACAGAGAGTTGTCAGAACCAGGAATCTTTTAGTAAAGGGTTAACCCTGAATTCACAAAACAAAATTGTTTTGACCAAAAAATAGAGAAGTGGTAAATTTAACCCATTACCACACAATCCCTACTTTTGACAACCCTGAGAAAGAAGCCTTTAGAAAACATTGTGGGAAAAGGAGAAAATGCTGGTAACCAGCATTTTCTCCTTTTCCCACAATGTTTTCTCCCCTCTTTGATACAAATTTCAAATTTTCAGTCACTTTTATTTTGACGTCTGCAAATGCTTTCAATTTGAACCAGTCTAAAATTTTGTCGTTTGGTAAAGAGTTAAATCAAAGACTGCACAGGGTTGATACTTTTTGCAGATGCATTAAGCCCCCTTTCTTAAAGAGCAAAAGCTCATATACTTTATGGAGCACATTCCATCGTCCCTACCTCTGTGCTATCTGGAACAGAAACATTGGCTGCTTTCTCCAACTGTGACACCTCTGTGGCGGGGTCCTCTGCTCTGTCAACTGGTACCTGTCACAAGTATATAACCATAAATATAATACAATGATAAAATATAAGTAAAAACTTTTTCATGCGGCTTAATCTTGAGCATCATCTTATAAATTTACCAGACATTCTCTGTGAAAACTAGAGCTGTTACTGAATGTGACTTAATACCCGCACCAGCGCTTTGACAGAATCAGGCAATTACTAGTATTTTGTACACAGACAGACACACGGACACACAAACAATCCGATTCACACATAGACAGACAGGCTTATTCCAGTCTACCCCTGAAAACATTTGTTTTGCGGGGGTATAAAAAGGGATGAATGCATCTGCAAAAAGTATCAACTCATGTCAGCCTGCACGTTCTGCACAGGCTGACATAGACAGTACTATCTGACATATACAGTACTGTCTGACATAGACAGTACTGTCTGACATAGACAGTGCTGTCTGACATAGACAGTGCTATCTGACATAGACAGTGCTATCTGACATAGACAGTGCTATCTGACATAGACAGAGCTATCTGACATAGACATAGATTTGCTATTTGTCAATTTTCTTCATGTACAAGGACCAGTGTACCTCATGATTCAGCCGGTTGTTCTACGAAATGGATCCTAAATAATGTGATGAGTTGCTTGGTACAATGCATCATGGCTCATATACACAGAGCTACAGATAGAGGGAGTGATTTTGACTTTAAAATGAAAATGTTGATTATCCTCCACTAAACCCTACGTTGTGGGTGCTCATTAGAATCGTCTCATTGAGACGATTCTAATGAGTACCCACAACATAGTGTTTTGAAGAGAAATTATGAATTTAGAAAGCCATCACTCTCTCTTACCTAGAGCTCTGTATACAGAGGACTCTCTCTCATACATATACAGAAAAGGAAATTAAGGGCATATCTTAAAGTTTATCTTAATAGGGAAGACATTTCACTGAAATGGGAAATTGCTGGTATAAAGTAGCTTCACGTTTCCCCGCAATGCTTTTCCATCTCCTTCTTCCAAAAGGTCGTAGAGACAAAGAGTTCTCAAAAAAAAAGGTATTTTATAATTATAGATATAACTAGGGCTGTCACTAAATGTGACTTAATACCCCCGCCAGCAGCAAGTGCTTTGACAGAAACAAGCAACTTCTAGTATTCTGTACACAGATGGACACACTGACACACAGATGGACACACTGACACACAGATGGACACACTGGACACACAGATGGACACACTGACACACAGATGGACACACTGACACACAGATGGACACACAGACAGACACACTGACACACAGATGGACACACTGACACACAGATGGACACACACATGGACAGACAGGCTGATTCCAATATACCCCCGAAAACATTAGTTTTGCGGGGGTATAACTAGATTGCAATTCTATTTGCCATACTTGATCTGCAGTGACTGTGGCAGTTGTTGAGACCTCTCCTTCCTTAGTTGAACATGTCGGGCAAATGTACTCCTCATTGTTTTTCTCCATCTCTTGTCCCTGTGCCCGGGTAATTCCAACGCATTTACCATGGAACCATTCTTCGCAGGAATCACAACAGATCATAAACCTAAATACAGACATAATTTGATTTTTCTACTAAAAACACTACTTAACCTCTTACAACAAAATTTGCTGCTTACTTTTGAACAGATTCAAAAGATTCACTAATAATGAAACAAATTTTGCAACATCAATCACTCTGAACCCCAAGGCTGGTATGTGCGACTCACTGACCTTTTGAGGACATTGTAGATCAAAATCAGACTGCAGAGAACGTACAGTCTGACCTTTGATCTGCACTGCCCAATAAGAGTAGATTTTTCTCTGAAAATTAAATTTGAAACATCATCAATCAGGGTTTTACTATCAGCTTCGAAAAAAAAATCATATTATTTATTTAGCAGGACAAGGGATACTGAATGCTTCCTGAAAACCCAACCCTTTACCAAATGATCCCCAGTTTTAACAGCCTTGCAGGAGAAGGCTTTTGAAAACAAAACACTGTGGGAAAAGGAGAAAATTCTGGTTACCAGCATTTTCTTTTCCTTTTTTACCTTTTCTATCCTATCAGAAAATTTGAGCTTTTGTATAATTTCTGCATCTCTTATCTGCAGATGATATGAATTTGGCAGAGTCTAACATATATAGTGTGTGTTACCCAGACCTCCCACTATGAGGAGGGTACATACCCTGTAAGGTTCATCCAGCTCATCAGCAGAACCTCTCGCATTACTTGCTATATCCCAAACAATGAGCTAAAGAGATATCTCCCTAACACGCTTGTTAGGTATTGTTTTTAAATCGGGACGAAGCCATGCATGAAGGAGTGGTCTCCCGAGACATTTGTTTGATGTTTTTCTGCGCTTTTTTGGACATCATTCTGTCATATCACTGCAGCAAGTTCAGCTATCGTGCCATCCTGTAATTGCTTTCTTCATTAATTAGCGCAATGCTCTGTGTAAGCCACTGGCTGTTTTCCCATATAAATACTTAAGTCTTATGAAAATTACTTGCCATTTCTAAAACTAACGAACATTTGTATAAGAGCAAAACATCATATTGAGATATTGAAAAGAAAAGAAAGAAGTTTTTATGGCCTGTACTACAGCCACCATGGGAAAAAATATGTGAGACACTGAGGGACTGTCCATATTTACCTCTGATTATGGGGTTGTCTGCAGATACAGTATAATTTCCCAGGATCTTCGAAATCTTCATCATCTTCATCATCTTCAAACTGATCTTCTTCATCGTCTATGATTACAAATAGAAAACTCTGCTCCTTTCAAGTTTACCAACTGATTCCATGTTTTATAACCCAAAGAAAGATGGCTTTTGAAAACACTGGAGATAATATTGGTGAACAAACATTTTCTACCCTTTGAAAGTGAAATTCCACACCTTAACTTGTATATCATTTTGCAGTCTGCAGAGACTTTTAACCCATTACCCACAATCCCTACTTTTGACGACCCTGAGAAAGGAGCCTTAAGAAAACTTTGTGGGAAAAGGAGAAAATGCTAGTAACCAGCATTTTCTCCTTTTCCCACAATATTTTCTACCCTTCACAAAACAAATTTCAAATTTTCGGTCAATTTTATTTTGTCGTCTGCAAATGCTTTTGATTTGGACAAGCCTACAATAATGTTGTTTGGTAATGAGTTAAAATAAAATTTTTGCCACATGACAAAATTTCTAACTGGTCCAAAATGAAAGCATTTGCAGAAAATAAATTTAACGTAACTCAAACTATGGAAGCGTAGAAAACACTGTAGGAAAAGGAGCAAAAATAGTGGTTACAAACATTTTCTTATTTTCCAACGACATGTTCAAAAATTGTTCTACTGGTTTTTAAAACTTGGGATTAAAACTGCTTTCATCAATTTTCAGTCATACAACAAAAGCCATAGCACCTATACATGTATGCCTGGAGATACTAAGTTTCAGAAGAAAGTAGCATATCAATATTTCAAAGCCAATGGCTTCTGTAATTCATCAAGCTAGAACAGTTTGACCCTGTTGGTACAAGAGAACATTTCATAACTCATTATACAAACATTTGTAAGGAAACCTGAGCTCTTTTTTTAGCCTTTTCACAAATAATTCCATGACTTAACAATCCTGACAAGGAAAGTCTTCGAAAACATTCTGGACAAATGAGAAAATGCAGGTAACCAGAATGTTCTACTTCTTCAACATTGTTTCTCCATTTTCAGGAACCAGTAATATCATCTGAGAATCTTTCCTTTGCCAAAAAAGGTTTCAACTCTTCACCACACAAGCAAAACAAAGACTTGTCTAAATTGAAAATACCTGCACACAACAATTGAACTCTTTACCACTCAATGCCTACTTTTAACAACCTTTAGAAAAAAGCCTTTTGAAAACATTGTGGGAAAAAGAGAAAAATGGTGGTAACCATCATTTTCTCCTTTTCCCACCAACATTTTCTACCTTTCCCAAAACAAATTTCAATTTTTGAGTTACTTTCATTTTTGTTATCTGCAAATGCTTTCAATTTGGACATGTCTAAATTTTTGTCTTGTGGTGAAGAGTCAAATATAGCTCAAGGGATGGAATGTGTCCATGATACAGCAGAAAACATTGTGGGATAGGGAGAAAATGCTGGTTACCAGCATTTTCTCCCTTTCCAACAATTTTTTCAAAAGGCCTTCTTCGCAGGGTTGTCAAAACTCCTCACTGTGTGGTACAGGGTTAACCCATTACCACACAATCCCTACTTTTGACGCCCCTGAGAAAGAATCCTTTAGAAAACATTGTGGGAAAAGGAGAAAATGCTGGTAACCAGCATTTTCTCCTTTTTCCCACACCCTTCACAAAACAAATTTCATATTTTCAGTCACATTTATTTTGTCGTCTGCAAATGCTTTCAATTTGGACCAGTCTAAAATATTGTCGTTTGGTAATGGGTTAACTCTCTACCACATAATGATGAATTTTAAAAAATCTGACAATGACAGGTTTTGAAAACCTTGCAGGGAAATAAGAAAATACTGGTAAGCAACATTTTCTCCTTTTCCAAAAATGTTTTGTTCCGCTATAAAGACAGATCTCATCATCCCATTGTCCTAAGATAAAACCTATTTGTCCCATCAAATGCTTTCAAACAGGACAGTTCAACATTCAGTTGTATTAGGAAGACTTACAAATTAACATGTTAATAAACAAAACAAAAATCCCTAGTGCTTACCACTTCCAAGTTTCTCTTTTTTCAAAATTTCTGCAAAAGCAACACCTTTGTTTCTTCGTGAGCTTTGCCTTGTAGGGGTATCTTGAGATGCACTTGTAGTCGGACTTTCTTCTTTCATTTCAAAAGGAGGAGTGCTTGGCCTGATTTTCTTTGGTTTTGGATCATTTATTTTTAACCTTTTCTCTTTGAAAAAGTCAGAAATCTGTAATGGCTTTCTTATTTTAGTGGCAGGTTTCTCAGAGACAGCCTCCTTTTGGATTTTTACAGCCTCCTTCTGGATTTTTACAGCCTCCTTTTGGAATTTTTCTTCAACACTGTCTTTACTGCTGATGTTGCTTGCAACTTTTTCTGGATCACTAGATTTGTTAAAAACTTCACTTTTTCCCTCCTGCGCATTTTCAGCCTTTTCATGTTTACTGTCTGTATCAGATTTTATATTTTCATCTACATTTAAAATAGGTGTATCAGAAGCCACTTTGTCACACTCAATGTTGCTGCTCGACTTTGTCTGATTGGCTGAATAAACTGTTTTATCCAAGCTTATCTTAATAACTTCAACACCCACAAATGTTGTATTATCATTCTCCATTTCAGTTTTATTTTCATGCCCTTCAATGACACTATCACCTACACTCTTATCTCCAGTTTCAGGTCCATGAATTTCACTTTTCACTTCTTCAAATTCCTTGTTTTGTTCAGTAGCTGTATGGATTTCTGCTTTAACATCTTTCTCTACAATATTTTCAGCTACTTTACTTGTTACTTTTTCAGACTCATCTTCCACTGAATGTTTCTCAACTTCCTTCACTATGACACTTCTGGCCTCTGAACCACTTGTTACTATAGTTTTTTCTCCCTTATCTTCAGATATACTGACTACCTCATCCAGAAACCTTACTTTAGTTTCCTTTTCAACAAAAACTTCTTCAGTTTCTGTTTTCACATTAGTGGTCTCTTCTTTTGGAGTTTCTGACAAATTATCAGGTTTGAATAAGTCTACCATTGATTGGTCCATTGGTATATCCTCCTTCTTTGACTTTTTCACTTTCACTTTACTATCTTTTCCTGATTTCTTATTGATGGAACCAGTTTTAGATTTCTCCAATACATGCCTCTTATCAGCAGTCACTGCACTAGAGCTGGATGATGAGTCTTTTCTATCTCGACTATCTTTCCTTTCAAGTTTTGCCGAGTCTTTACCACTTTTTTTCTCTTGGTCAGATTTGTTATCGGGTCTTTCTTTGTCTTTCTTAGAACTACTTGAGGATGAATCTCTTCTGTCTTTGCTGTGAGATTTTCTATCGTGCGAATGATGTCTTTCATGAGAATCTCTCCGGTGACTAGATGACTCTTTTTTACCGTCTATTTCAGAATCTCTCCGTTCGTGAGAGTGTCTTCGACTACTGCTGCTACTGCTATGATGATGATGATGATGGTGGTGATGATGGTGATGATGAGAATGTTTGTTATCTTTAGAATCAACAGAGTCACGTCTTTTATGAGATTCTTTAGTATCTTTCATTTTATCTGTTTTCTTATCGTCTTTCTTTGAAACAGTAACTTTGGCATCTTCAGAGATATCACTTTTCACAGCCTTAGCTTCACTACCTAACTTTGTATCGTTAGAAGCAGTCACAGTTTTTGTCTGACTAGCCTCCGACACTTGATCGGATTTCTTCTCACTTTTGTCTTTATCAACTGTTTGAGTATTAACTTCCTTTTCTGGCTTTTTAGAATCAGAATCTTTTGTATCATTGTCATCACCGACAACATCTACTGTAACAGACTCATCTACTTTGGATTCTTTCTTATTCAGCGTTTCAGCGCTGGTGTTTTTCATTAAAGAGTCACTTAATGCACTGAATATGTTTAAATCTGACTTCTGTTTCTTGACTACTTTACTTGGTTCATGCAGTTTTTCTGTAGATGGACTAACATTCTTTGTTTCTTCCTGTAAAGCAAAATACATACGAACAAATTTTCATGACCCATCATATCATTACTTAGAACAGTATATATGGCTTGCAACACGCGAAAAGGGGCATTTGGACAATTTTGTAAAGTGTTGTCTCTGATTGGCCTACGCAGTCTGCGCAGGCTTACCAGAGACGACACTTTACAACTACATTAGATTTTGTACCATAGTAGACTAGCACAAAACAGAAGAATACAGTCATGAGAATGGAAGGTTGATCTGAGATGACAGCTTACGCAAAGGCCTGAACGCCCCTTTTCGCATGTTGCAGGCCATATATGACTTGCAACACGCGAAAAGGGACATTCGGACATCTGCGTGAAGTGTGGTCTTGGATCAACCTGCGCACTCCGTGCAGCCTAATCAAACACGACACTTTCAGTTTTTATGTCATTTTCTATTTTGCGCATGTCTACTGTAGCACAAAATCTGATGTAGTCATAAAGTGCCATCTCGGATTAGCCTGCGCGGACTGCGCAGGCTGATCCTAAATGACACTTTACGCAAATGTCTGAATGTCCCTTTTAGTGTGTTGCAAGCCATATGTAACAAATTCTATATGTTATGGTAGCACACCACACTCTGCAATAGTACTTTGGGAGGACTTTGCAGATTACTAAGTGCTCTGACACTTCAATCTAAATACATATTGTTTATTCATGTCACACATCATAATGATGTTTACAGCTACATGAGTCTGTATGATATCATAGTTGACAGCAGCTCCAGATCCACGATGGAGTTCATTGTTTCATGTCAAATCTAAACCTAAATAATCTAAAATTTAAAATCATTCAAAAAACATCCATGATGCAGTTCATAGTTTCATGTCAAATCTAAAATTTAGAATTATTCAAAAAAAGTTTGTTTTTTTTTTGCACTGGTTTTTTTAGTAACATTTTTGGGAAGGTATACTGTAATACTGGTATACATGTATATACTGACAGGAAATACAAACTTTTTATTTAGTAGCAAATTTGAATATGCAATGATCATTCTATTAGATCTTCTGATAAGCCCCACGCCCCTCCATCCAACAGAAAATCCTGGATCTGCCCCTGGTTCAAAAGTCCATATTTAACAAAGATATTGAAAAGTTATCTTTTGCAATTTGTATTTTAGAAGGAAAGGCTTAAACTTACACTGAGATTTGTTTTCACTTTTTTCAGTGGGATATCATCCTCTGGGTCTGATGTCTCTTTGTTGGACTTGACCTACAACAAAATTTGAACACACTTTCAGTTTAAATCTTTCCCCATTAAAAAAAAAAAAAATTCTTGCCCAAATTCAAAGCATTTGTAGATTAAAAATGTTGCTCTAATGACAAAGCTAAGGGGATTCAGTTTAAAGCAACAGCAAACAAATTAACTCTTTACCAAACGAAAAAATCTTCAAGTGGTCCAAATTGACAGCACTTGCAGACGAAAAATAATCATACTTCAAAAATTGAAATTTGCCTCCAGCAGGATAGAAAACATTGTGGGAAAAGGAAAAAAATGATGGTTTCCAGCATTTTCTCCTTTTCCCACAATGTTTTCAAAAGGCTTCTATCTCAAATTACAGAGCGTGCAAGAGAAAGGATAGAAATGTTTGTGATAAAAGAAGAAAATGCTAGTTACCAGCATTTTCTTCATTTCCCAAAATGTTTTCAAAAGCCTTTTCTCTTACGCTCATAAAAACTATGGATTTGTAAACTATGGTGTTGTAAATAATTAAAGCTGTTTCCATCAATATTTCAATTATCACAGTCAACACTGCATCTTTACATGCCTTTTTGGATTTTTTTTTTACCAGTACCTCATACAGTATTCTTCCAAGCCACTGGCTGCTTCCCAAAATGACCACTATGGAAACAAGACAGAGGTCAGGGAGGAATGAACCCTGTCTCAATCACCATCATGACTCCTAAAAATGAAATCTGCCAAGCTAGAGATTGAGACAGCAAGTCCTGGTTCCCAGTTGTATATGTTACCAACTGTGTGACTGGGCCCAGCTTCTATCCTACACAATAGTCCTGGAGGCCTCAAATTTTCAAACAATAACATGACATCACAATATACAGAGCTCAAGATAGAAGGAGTGATTTTGATTTCAAAATCAAAAATATCAATTATTGCCCACTAAACCCTATGTTATGGGTATTCATTAGAATCGTCTCATTTAGACTATTCTAATGAGTACCCACAACATAGGGTTTCAGAGAGAAATAACGGATTTAGAACACCATGACTCCCTCTTATCTGGAGCTCTGAATATATCATTATCAAACATGTCAAAATGGATCATTTCCCATTGCCCGATTTTATTCCAGTGAGATCCATGTTTTTGTGCAAAAACATTTGAAGATATACAATAACCAAAAACACATACAGAATTCACCTTTTCTGAATCTCCTTTTTCACTCTTCACTGCTAGTTTCTGTTTCTTTGCTGGAATGTCAGCTTTAGAAGCCACAGCTAAATCCTTCCTCTTGTTGACAGTGGCCTGAGCTGCTTTCTTGTCATTTATACCCTTTTTAGCCCCTTTTGGTGACAAGACCTTCTAAAACACAATCATAAAAGAAATGTGAAAAATACATGTTTAAAGCTGGTACTTCCTTGAAAACTGGTATATTCTTTATTCTTTTTTTCTTCAAATTCATTTTCTACATAGGAACTGAGGCATTGGTCTTATAACCCTTTGCAACACAATGATGACTTTTGATGACCCTGAGGTAGAAGCCTTTTGAAAACATTGTGGGAAAAGGAGAAAATGCCCGTAACCACCATTTTCTCCTTTTCCCACAATGTTTTCTACAGTTCCCAAAATCAAATTTCGATTCTTCAGTGACATTTATTTTGTCGTCTGAAAATGCTTTCAATCTGGACCAGTCTATAAATTTGTTGTTTGGTGACAAGTTAAGCGTTTACCAAAAAATCTGAAGTTTGAATGACCTCGAAGAAGAAGGCCTTTGAAAACAATATAGGGAAAAGACGAAAATGCTGGTAAACATCATTTTCTCCTTTTCCCACTAAGTATTCTTCCCTCTTCATAGAAAAAACCCAAATAGCCAAATTCAATTTGTTTCATACAATAATGGAGCAAAAGAGATAGTTCCTTCTAAACAGGATAAATCTCTTTTTCTCATTATTGTTGGAACAGGAGGCACAGCCATTGGAAGGGAGATTTTAATATATTATCTCTTCACTGAAAATGCCAAGCATTAATGACTCTCAGGAAGACGGCCTATGAAAACAATGTTGTGAATTTGTAATTTGCAAATGACTTTAAATTTGGATGGTCTGAAATTTCATCTGATAATGTATTAAGTCAACATGACAAAAGCAAAAATATCCACTTACTGATGTTGAAAATTACATGTGCTCCTAATTATGTGGACTATGTAAGAACATGGGAGTGATATGAAGCCTTATAACACTCAACTCTGTACCACATAATCCTGATTTTTGACAATCCTGGCTTTTAACAACCCTTAGAAGGAAGCCTACTAAAAACAATGTGGGAAAAGGAAAAAATGCTGGTAAGCAGCATTTTCTCCTTTTCCCAAAATGTTTTCTACACTCCTAAATACAAATTTCAGACTTTTAGTCAATTCTATTTTGATGTATGCAAATGCTTTCAGTTTGGAGCAGTCTAAAATTTTGTCGTTTGGAAAACAGTTAATAAAGAATTTAGCCTGGCTGGCTGCTGTAGGGAGGTGGTCACTAAGAAAGATTCTACCATACCTTTTTCTTGACAGGGCTTCCAGCATCGTTCCCAGCGGCCACTTTAGCTTTCTTTGACACAGGACTCTTTCCCGATTCATTCTCAGACACGCCTCTCTTTTTACTTGTAGATAGCGTGTTACTTTCTGCTTTCCCAGTTGTCTTTATTTTCCCAGCTTCTGAACCCTTTTCTGATGAACCTGTTTCTGAATCTTTATCTTTCTTTTTCACTTTTAATTTTTTTCCCTTTTTCTTTTCTAATAACTTGGCTTTCTTTGCTTCCTTGGCTTCTTTTATCCTTTTTAATCTCTCTTTCTTAGACAGTTTTTTAATTGCTTTACTTTTTGGAGATGCAGCAGCTGATTCCTCGTCTTTCTTTTCTTCGCTTTTCTTTTCTTCACCTTTCTTTTCTTCCTCACTTTCACCTGACTTGTTAGTCTTTTTAACCTTTTTGGCTTTAAGCTTTTCCTTCTTTTTCAGCTTTGTTGCAAGTTTTCCTTTCTTCCCTGGCTTTTTCTTTCCTTCCTTTTTGTCTTTCTTATCCTCCACACTTTCTTCGTTTTCATCCTCTTCCTTCTTTCCCTTTTTACCAGCTACTTTCTTTTTCTTTGAAGATTTGTCCTCTTGCTCACTATAATCACTATCATCTTCATACCTTTTGCCTTTCTTTTTTGTTACTTTTTTGCCCTTTGTTTTCTCCTCTTCAACTTCTTCTTCCTCTTCATTATCCTCTTCTTCTTCCTCTTGGTCTTCTTCATCATCTTCCTGTGTACCATTGTCCTTACTTTTCTTTAAACCTTTCTGTTTTGTTTTCTTACCTTTACCTGGTGATGCAACCTGCAAAAAATCCAGCACAAATGTATAAGCCATGCTCTGTGAAAAGGGGTCTTAATGTACCTGCAAAAAGTTGCGGCCCAAGGCCTTTATTCACCAACCATTCTTGAGAATATTCTTAGTCTTAACCCTTTACCCCATAAGGCATTTCTATGGTATCTCTAATTGACCCTAAATAACAGCAAGGATGAAGCCGTATATGTGTAAATGACACCTTTTGACAGCATAGAAAACATTGTGACAAAAGGTGAAATTGCTCGTGACGAGCAATTTCACCTTTTGCCACAATGTTTTCCAAAAACTCCTACAAGCAATGTGTTAAAATGAGTATTTATGGAGTAAATGGTTAATCTCCAAGATTTTCTAAATTTGTAAGTAGTACAACTTCTGATTGGCTAAACCAAACAGTTTATCCAACCAGAAGTTGTGTTACTTTTCAAGTATAGAAAATTCTGGAAAACAAGATAAAGACTGTTCTTAACCCTTTCCCAAACAATCCCTGGTATTTATGGGTCAGGAATGGAAGCCTTTTGAAAATATTGTGGGAAAAAGAGAAAATGCTGGTAACAAGCATTTTCTCCTTTTCCCACAATGTTTTCTACCCCATCATATAGAGAGATCATCTTTTTAGCAACTGTTAAGTTATCATCTGCAGAATGCTTTCAGTTTGGTGTGGTCCAAAATTTGCCGTTTGGGAAAGGGTTAAGCATGGTTGGTGAATACGAGATCAGATCAGCCTGTGCAGTCCATGCAGGCTGACCTGGGCTGAAATTTTTTCACACTAGGTCAATTTTCTGTATGTACAAGGACCACTCTTCCCCTAAATTCAGTCATTAATAAGGCTATGTGTATTTTATGGATCCCTAAAGATGGGATGACTTCTTTGGTATGATGGATCAAGGAGATGCACTTAAATTTAGCTTTCCCAAACAATCCCAGTTTTTTACGACCCTGGGATAGAAGGCTTTCGAAAATATTGTGGAAAAAGAAGAAAATGCCGGTTACCAGCATTTTCTCCTTTTTCCACAATATTTTCTACCCTTCACAACACAAATTAAAATTTCCAGTCACTTTTATTTTGTCGTCTAAAAAGCTTTCGATTTGGACAAACCCAAAATTTTGTCGTTTGGTAGTGAGTTAACCAGCTTTTGCCAATGCCTGGCTCTTATACTTGAATAATGCTCTATGAAAAGGGGGTTAATTTACTTATAAAAAGTAAAAATCTGTAACAGCCTGCGCAATCAGCAAAGGTTGATCTAGGGCTGACATTTATGCAACTGTTTTTGCATAAGCATTCTGTCTCAGTATTGTTTAACACTTTACCAAACGACAAAATTTTAGACTTGTCCAAATTAAAAGCACTTGCAGACAACAGAATAAAGGTAACTCAAAAATTGAAATTTGTTTCGAGTAGGGTAGAAAACACTGTGGAAAAAGGAGAAAATGCTGGCTACCAGCATTTTCTCCTTTTCCCACAATGTTTTCAAAACCAGGGATTGTTTTGGAAAGGGTTAAAACTTGGGATTAAATGGGCCATAGCTAGATAACACAGGCCACAACATTGGAGACTTTTCTCTGTTCAAAGAATTTACATATACTATTTGCAAAATATGTATCAAATGAATTTTTTTACACAATATGTTCAAAATCCTATTTCCTTGGATTCATTGATACATGGAACAGTTCTTCAACTCCTCCTGCTCCTAATATATAATGTCCACCTCTACTGATGTTAGTAAACACACACAACTGAAACTGAGACAGAGTTGTATCATAAAGGCTTGCCTGAACATGCCGACTACAGAGATCCAAGATTCTGTGCAGTCTGATCTTGATCTGTGTCGTCCGCAAATGCGTTTTTGCATAAAGGGTTAAAGGTTTAACTCTTTACCCCATAAGGCATTTCTATGGTATCTCTAATTGACCCTAAATAACAGCAAGGATGAAGCCGTTTCTTATAGATATATGGCACCTTTTGATAGTGTAGAAAACATTGTGGCAAAAGGTGAAATTGCTCGTCAAGAGCAATTTCACCTTTTGCCACAATGTTTTCCAAAGTCTCCTACAAGCTATGCATAGAAATGAGTATCTATGGAGTAAAGGGTTAAATAACTGAGAAAGAATACCATTTAAACATTTTCAATATAATTAGTTTTTCTTACTTCTTCAGCAGCAATTTTGCCCTTCCCTCTTCCTTTCCCGGGTGACGTCTCTGCCTGCTTTTCTGCCTCCATGGCTTGTCGGTTTGCTTGTAAGATTTTCTCAGCCAGGTCTCTCTGTTTCTGATCACTAATCCTAGTAGAAGATCTGAAAAGTTAACATGAAACTTTTACAAAAATTTCTTTCCATGATACACAAATGTCATGTGAACCTTTTTAACACAAAAAAAACTACATTCATGTCCAAAAGACTACATTATAAAGTTCAACTGGAGCTATCACTAAACATGATTACAACCCCACCAGCTCCTTGTCGCAAAAACAGGTCTTTGTCACAGAATGTGAAATGGTTTAGTACAATTAAGTAAGAAATGAAAACAGTTCAAGGAAAGATAATTCCGCAACAAACCGCAGCAGTGTCATGAAAATTGCACATCTTCATATGCATAGGAACTCTGTGCAAATTTGAGTTCAGTACCATAAAAGTGTTGGAGTATTGCTCCAGACAAAATTTGTGTCTATGGACAGACTAACAGACAAAAATGGTGATTCCAGTATACCCACCTCCACTTTGTTGTGTGTGTGTGTGCTGGGTGGGGGAGGGGTGGTATAATAGCTGTCAGTAACCTATTTGTGTGTATCTGGAATTCCTTCTGAAAAGATTGAGGGAAAAGGAGAAAATGCTAGTATGAGGTAACTAGCATTTTCTCCTTTTCCCTCAATGTTTTCCACTTAAGCCAAGTTTACATTTTTTGATCACATTTTATTTTTTTTTTTGTCGTCTGCATATATGCTTTGAATTTGGACAAGTCTAAAACTTTGTCATTTGATAATGAATAAATTTACATAAAAGTTACCAACTTCCATCAAAACTGACACTGACCTTTAAATTTAAACAATTTACCACATGAACTTTTAACCAGTCAAAATTGAAAGCAGTTGCAGATGACAAAGCAGAGGTGCCTCCAGTGATGTGTATTCTTTTTTTTGGAATGGATGGAAAACATTGTGGGAAAAGAAGAAAATGCTGGTTACCAGCATTTTCTTCTTTTCCCACAATGTTTTCGAAAGCCTTCTACCTTAGGGTTATGAAAAACTTTTGATTGTTGATGAAAGACTAGTAGGGGAGACCAAATAGCTACAAGCAAGGAAAATCTCCAAACCTATCATCTTACCTTTTTCCAAACCCTGGAGATGAATTTTGCTGCGCTTTTCCCCGCCCTCTATTACGTCCAGGAGATTCTGTTACCCATTCCTCATCAAACATGCGGTTTCTGGTGGGAGCCCGGCCTGACTTTCTAGGTGAATTTATGTATGGACTCTCAGGTTTTATTCCCACTGTAACTGGCAGATCTAATAGTAAACAAAATAAACGTTTGTAAAATGCCAATGCAGAAGCTGATGATATGGAAACTTTTGTTTGATCAGATAGCTTTAACCTTATCCACACAATCCCGAACTTGTGGAAGAAGCCTTTTAAAAACATTATTGTATCCAGCATTTTTTTCGTAAATAAATATTCACTGTCCCAATTATTTGGAGCAAAAAAATACGGACCATGATTTGATTTGTGGCCTAAATCTTTGGGTCATGAAAAATAATTATTTCTGTGATTTTTGATAGCATCCAAATACTTTGTGTGTCCAAAAAAAACTTGCCTAAAGTATGGTAATTTTGTTTACAGAGTTTGTGGTGAAGGGTTGACACTGTTAGCACCAAACAAATAAATTTGACCTCTTTCAACAGCTCTTAATACAATTCGCTGTAAATTACGAAGAGTTTGATTGAATAGGCTTGACTAAACAAGGGCATGGTATAGATCAAAGATCAGACTGCACATTCTGTGCAGTCTGATCTTGATCTATGCCGTCTGTAAATGTCACATATTTCACCTAGGCACCAAAGGGTAAAGAAATTCCCAAACAATATAGATAGCAAACCTGGAGTAAGGACTGCTGGTGACAAAAGACTACTTGTGATATCATCAACGACTGGAGATAAATTCCCCTCCTCATCCAGGCTTACAACCACTGGCTTGGGCTTTGGTTGGTTATCACCCGCATTTTTGGATTTCTGGGCTCTCTCTGGGTTCATACAATATCCATGATCAGAGAATACAGCTGACATAATGGAATCCTGTAATATTAGATGCAAAGATGTAGATAAAAAGAGAAAGTTTATTAAATCCTACTGTAATTCTCATTTCTTTATTAATTTAACCCTTTCCCAAACGGCAAATTTTGGACCAGACCAAATTCAAAGCATTTTGCAGATGACAAATTAACAGTTGTTAAAAAGATGATTTTTCTATATGATAGGGTAGAAAACATTGTGGGAAAAAGAGAAAATGCTGGTTACCAGCATTTTCTCCTTTTCCCACAATGTTTTCCAAAGGCTTTTATTCCTGACCCGTTAAAACCAGGGATTGTTTTCTAGCGATATATTAGGGCGCCATTTTGAATTAATTTTGAAGCTCTCTGATTGGCTGACTGGGCCCAATTCGAATTTTAAAAGCCTCTCTGATTGGCTGGCTGGTAACCATGGTGTGTTTGAGAAAGGGTTAAACCCTTTACCACTCGACTATTAAACCAATGACGAAGAATGCTTTTAAAAACATGGTGGAAAAAGGAGACAATGCTGATAACCAACAATGTTTTCAAAAGGCATCTTCCTTAGAGCCATTAAACCTCGGGACTGTGTGGTAAAGGGCTAAATCTTTACAAAACGATAAAAAAATCAACATGTCCAAATTGAAAGCAACCACAGCTCAAGTGAGCCTGACATGATGGAACAGGTATTTGCTATCTTAGAAAGCTTTGTTGGGAAAGGAGAAATACTGGTTACTAGCATTTTCGCCTTTTCCCAAAATGCTTTCAAAAGGCCTCTTCTGTAGGGTCATTTAACCCTTTCCCAAACAACAAACTTTTTGACTAGACCAAATTGAAAGCATTTGCAGATGACAAATCAACTCTTGCTGCAAAGATGATTTCTGTCTATGATAGGGTAGAAAACATTGTGGGAAAAGGAGAAAATGCTGGTTACCAGCATTTTCTCCCTTTCCCACAATGTTTTCAAAAACCTACTATTCCAGACCCGTAAAAAACCAGGGTTTGTTTGGGAAAGGGTTAAAAGTTGGGACTGCATGGAATAGAGTTAAGCAAGTTAACTTTCTATGAAGCGATAAAATTCTACTGGTCCACATTGAAAACATTTGCAGACGACAAAATGAAGGTGACTAAAGAATTGAAATTTGTTTTATGAAGGGAAGAAAACATTGTGGGAAATGGAGAAAATGCTGGTTATCAGCAATGTTTTCAAAAGGCTTCTATCACAGGGGTGCTAAAAATCAGGATTGTGTGGTAAAGAGTTAAGAGTTAGCTAACAAAGAATGTCATAGGAACATACTGGTATGTCATCTGTGACTGGTTCTGTATCATCCATTGTACTGGTCTGGTTCCCGTTTTCTGGCAAATCCATGTTCAGAATGTCAAGGTCGGAGGTGCTCTGTTTCAAAAGTTCTCGTACTTCCTCGGACTGCAGGACCTCATCCAGTTTGTTCAAATGCTCCTCTGAGAACTCACTGAAGGGATTCTTATCCTGTTGAATAAAAGAAAGTCATGCTCTGAGGAGAGAAAACCCTTTAGACTTTACCAATTCTTTACCGAACGACAAAAACTTTCATACTTGTCCAAACTGAAAACATTAGCAGACTACACAATAAACGTGATTCGAATTGAAAGTTGACTATAGAAGAGTAAACAACATTGTCCGAAAAGCATTTTCTCCTTTTCCTTCAATGTCTTCAGAAGGTTTCTTCTTCTGGGTCATAAAAATCAGGGATTGTTTGGTAAAGGGTTAAAGATAGGGAAACCTTATGAGATTCGTGTAACATGGCCTTTCATCACCTAAAATAACCCTTTACCCTATAATGCATTTCTATGGTATCTCTAATTGACCCTAAACAACAGCAAGGATGAAGCCATTTCTTATATGTGTGTGACACCTTTTGATAGCATTGAAAACATTGTGGCAAAAGGTGAAATTGCTCATCATGAGCAATTTCACCTTTTGCCACAATGTTTTCCAAAGGCTCCTACAAGCAATGCGTAGAAATGAGTATCTATGGGGTAAAGGGTTAATGTACAGATAGGGCTAAAGCTTGGTACTGCACAATCAATTGGCCAATAGACACTGGTTCCTAGCACCCATTACAATTTACCGTAGTCTTGTCAGATGATAAGTGATGTGATGCAATTCTCGTTAGGGTGACCTGCCCTGAAAGGCATTTAAGATGACAAATCCAGTGTGTCTCAAGAGATGATTTCTGCCTTTCAAAAGGGCGAAAACACTGTGGGAAAGGGAGAAAATGCTGCTTTACCATTTACCACACAATCCCGACTTTTAAAGAACCTGAGAAAGAAGCCTTTTGAAAACACTGTGGGAAAAGGAGAAAATGCTGGTAACCAGCATTGGATCACTTTCCCACAATGTTTCTACCCTTTCGAGAACAGTCTTCAAACTTTTTTCACACTGAATTTGTTGTCTGCAAATGCTCCCAAGTTGGACTAGTCCTAAATTTTTTTGTTTGGTAAAGAGTTAACAGCATTTCCTCCTTTTCCAACAATGTTTTCGAAAGCTTTTTCTGCTATGGTCATTAAAACTGGGTTGTGTCTGGGTTGAGACTGGCATGGATTTGAACTGTTCAGTAATAGTAAATTTTCTACATTTAGAGCCACTCATCTTCCACATGATCATGTCGATCTTTTAAAAATAAAGCTTAACTTGCTTCGTAGAAAGTATTACCAACAGATTATGAACCCCCCTTTTTTTTCTCAGAGGTCAGCTGAATTACCGGTACAACATTTTATGGTAGTTTAAACCTTTCAGGAGTATTTCATAAGTGATACACCACCAGCATACAGTACTTATCCATGCATGCCCTAGATCTCACCAGTAATAGCAGTTGCACTATTTTTCTTCATTCAAAGATATTCCCAGGCAAACATCACAATAAACAAGAATCAAACTGAGAATTTCACCAGGTAAACAAATGCGAAGTCCCAAAAGGAGAAGCTGAAATGGGCATACATCTGTTTTGATACTTTGTATTTAATTTTAAAGCCAATTCAACAGCTAAGGTTGTAGACTCCATGTTCCAGCATTTTCTCCTTTTTTCACAATGCTTTCAAAAAGACCATCTACTTGTTGTTAAAAGTTACAATTATGTTGTAAAGGGATTACAGAGCTCCAGATATAGGGAGTGATTTTGTTTTCAAAATTGTAAACATCAATTATTCTCAGCTAGGCCTATTCCCAGCTAAACCATATGTTGTGGGTACTCATTAGAATCGTCCCTAGAGACAATTCTTATGAGTACCCATATAGGGTTTGGAAGAGAAATAATGGATTTAGAATACTATCACTCCCTCTCATCTGGAGCTCTGGATTATATACAGAGGATATCCCAGTACCTCAAAATTCCAACCAAGGCTTGTACTCTGCTCTGATTGGTCAGTGACTTCTGTGTCTGTGGACTGGTTCCCAGACAAGGGCTCAGTAGAGCTACCTAGGCTGGTACTCAAATCTGTTTTGCCAGAGAGTAATGTATCTGCTGACTGGTCCCTGTGTACAAGCTCTGCAGAACTATCTCCACACTCTGTATCCAGGGTTCGACTCTCACTGCTTTGGGCCCCTTCACTCATAATATCCAGCTCACATCAACCTTCATAACACACAAAAAAAAATTGAGAATGTTGCATTATGTCTAAATTTCAGTGCAAACTATTTTCAAAGTTATATAAAAACACAATGTGTATTAAAATATAGAACAAGATTCCCAATTAATTTATAAACCAATTTACTCAAATCTTCAACACATGATCCCAAGTTTTATGACTCTAAGAAAGGAAGCTTTGGATAACATTTTGGGCAATTAGACAATGCTGACAACCAGAAATTTGAATACAGTAATTTGAACCACAATTCTTGTGGTGTCTGTAAATGCTTTAAATTTGAATGAGGTAACCCATTACCTCACAATACCTACTTTTGATGCCCCTGAGAAAGAAGCCTTTTGAAAACACTTCGGGAAAAATAGAAAATGCTGGTAACCAGAATTTTCTCCTTTTCCCAGTGTTTTCTACCCTTCCCAGAACAAATTTCAATTTTTCAGTCACCTTTATTTTGTCGTCTGCAAATGCTTTCAATTTAGACCAGTCTAAAATTTTCTCATGTGGTAAAGAGTTAAGTTTTATTGATTGATAAAGAGTTAATTGAACAAATTGTGATCAACTCTTCAAAGCAGAATACAACAGACCTTTTCATATCATGGCCAAAATATGTGGCAGACAGGGTAATTCAAGATCCCCAAAAAACAACTGAAATTGGTTCTAGCACTTTATGGGCTAATAATCTGAACTTCAATATGATGCCTTTTTTTTCTGTCAATAGAGCTTTCCACTTGGACACATGTAACAAGTTTTGGGGATGGCTTTTGGGTGCTTTGATATTCTGTTACCCATCTATAAAATTTTGCTTTTTTGCATGAAAAGAAATTGTATCAGCATTACAACAGTGCTTGCTTATCCTTATAAAATATCATTCCCACAACAACCTTTTACTCTATACCACACAGTCCCGACTTTTAACAATCCTGAGAAGGAAACCTTTTGAAATATAGTGGGAAAATGAGAAAATGTTGGTAATAATTCATTTTCTTCTTTTCCCACAAAGTTTTCTACCATTCCCAAAACAAATTACAATTTTTTAGCCACATTTATTTTGTTGTTTGCAAGTGCTTTCGACTTATACAAGTCTACTATTTTATCATTTGGTAAAGAGTTAAGGAGCTTAGCTAAACACAACTTTGTACAAGTACTGGACAAGAAAATCTAGATTTCATTTAAGGATAGGGTACCCTGATGGGATTCATGTAACATTGCCTTTTATTGCCAAAATTGTACTTCCTAATCAATGCATGGAATCAGCATCTACCGACCAATCAATATCTGATTAGCCACTTCTTAACCAAATTTGTACATCAGCAATGAAAGGTCACTTTAAACGAATCCCACCTGTATGCCCTTATCAGTTATCTTTAAATGCATGTAATTAATGATAAAATACATTTGAAATTAGAAATTGGGACAATAGAAGAAATTTCTCCTAACAAGCAAATTTAAGTATTGTTCCTTCATTGTTTTAAAAGCATAATAAGCTGAACGTTTACTGCATAAATTGGTCGTCTGCAACTAGAAATATAGGAGTTAAAACCGCGCTGTAAAAAATGAAGGACGTGCATTTTGTAAACACAAAAATAATTTCAAAGATTAGGCAAGTAATTTTCATATGGCTACCGACCTTGATCATGCAAACAGAAAGCTAATTTGTAACTTTTTTGCTTAAGCGTCAATTTTTTATTAGCATGCAATCAAATTTTACGGAAACCCACAGAAGAATAACACATCTTCCACATCTTGGAACACCATGCTCATCGCCATTTTTAGTAGTCGAGTCACGTGACAAAATAATCAATCGTAATTGTTATCGCTCGTCGTAAGAAATACACTCATTACCAAACGACAAAGTTTTAGGTTTGTTTAAATCGAAAGCATGTGCAGACGACAAAATAAAAGTGACAGAAAATTTGAAATTTGTTTTGTAAAGGAAAGAAAACATTGTGAGAAAAAGGAGAAAATGCTGGTTACCAGCATTTTCTCCTTTTCCCCAGTGTTTTCTTTTGAAAGGCTTCTATCTCGGGGTCGTCAAAATAATAAATGACTGTAGATCCCGAGGATGAATGCTCCTTGGACATGAAGAAAATCTACCAAAAGCGGAAAGTTTCGACCCAGGTCAGACTGACCTGAAAATCCCACTTTTTGCAGATGTTTTAAACCCCCTTTTCACAGAGCATGCATGCCTTATTTTTTAAGAGCATATAATTATCCCTTGGCCTGCTAAGTGAAACTTAATGACCTTTTGCAGACTGTGTAGATCAAGATCTGATCTTTGATCTACACTGTCCTATGTTGAGGTTCTTCCCTCAAAAGTTACCTGTGAAATAGCATTTTTTTAATAAACAGTTTTACAAAATGAATGTGACTGAAAAATTGAAATTTGGTTTGAGAAGGGTAAAAAACATTGATGAAACAGGAGAAAATGTTGGTCACCAGCATTCTCTCCTTTTCACAAATTGTTTTCAAAAGGCTTCTTTCTCAAGGTCATTAACCATACAATTAGCACACAATTCCTAGTTTTGAAGACCCTGAGAAAGAAGCTTTTAGAAAACATTGTGGGAAAAGGAGAAAATGCTGGTAACCAGCATTTTCTCCTTTTCCCACAATATTTTCTACCCTTCAAAAAACAAATTTCAAATTCTCAGTCACTTTAATTTTTCATCTGCAAATGCTTTCAGTTTGGACAAGCCTAAAACATTGACGTTTGGTAATGAGTTAAAAGGTGTAATTGTGTGGTAAAGGGTTAAGATATGGCAAAGGCAAATTTTTTGATAACTTTTTATGAACATAGATAAATCTGCAATGTAGATGTTTTTTTTTTTCGAATCATAGAGTGTATGGAACCAGTATTTCAGATAAAGATTGGTAGGAAAAGTATTTATTCAGAAGGATCAGTTGACATAATGCTTGCATTTCATGAAGCTTGAAAGTTGATTGGAAAACTGACAGCTGCAAGCTAGTTGTATTACATGTATTTCCAAAGCTTATTTATTGTTGTTATTGGTGTAACAATTTTTATCATTCTAACACTATCAACCATGTACATGTATAACCTGCCAGTAACCAACCAAACTTCTCCGAAATCTAAATCTCTATTATATCAATTGCGTTTCTTCAGTCATTGATAGTTCCATACATGTATTTTGCTGTTGTTTTGTTCAGCTTACTTGTTCGATTTCCAGTGGTTCCTTTTAGGCATGCATACATGTATCTCTATTTCGCAGCATATTTAACTCTTTACCAAATGACAGAATTTTACAAAATTCACATCCCCGAGAAAGAAGCCTTCTGAAAACTTTGTGGGAAAAGGAGAAAATGCTGGTAACCAGAATTTTCTCCTTTTAACACAAGGTTTTCTTCCCTTCATAAAACAAATTTCAGTTTTTTTGAATCACATTTATTTTGTTGTCTGCAAATTCTAAAATTAGTCTAAAATTATGTTGTTTGGTAAAGAGTTAGATCTAAGAACAAAAATACATGTGATACATACCCTGGCAAAATGGGGCTAAAGGCATGTTCATGATGCATATACCAAGCAAAGGCATCACTGAACTGGATCCGTAAAATCCACTTTGTCGAACACACATCGTCATCATGGGGAAAAATGGTCCTTGGTCAAGCAAGAAAATTCACAAATCGTGAAAAAAAAGTTTGTCAAGCTCTTTTTTACAAAGTTGTTCAAACATGGAATACTTTAGTAAAAGGATACCTTAATGCTTTACCAAATGACAAAATTATAGACTGGTCCAAATTGGAAGCAATTGCAGCTGACAAAATAAATGTGACTGAAAAGTTAAAATTTGGTTTGGGCAGGGTAGAAAACATTGTGGGAAAAGGAGAAAATGCTGGTTACCAGCATTTTCTCCTTTTCCCACAATGTTTTCCAAAGGCTTTTATCTCAGGGTTGTAAAAACCAGGGATTGTTTGGTAAAAGGTTAATCAAGTTGTAGATCAAAGCTGATTGTTATGCTTTGTCTGCGCATGTCATGTATTTTCTTTTGTTTTCCATAAATTATTATAGACCTTGACGTTTGACATTTTTCTTTATCATATTTAGAATGTTGCTATGACTATGTACTCTGTGCTTGTCAATAAAATATCTGTATCTGTATCCAAAGATTCAACCTAGCTGTTACGACTCATTTACAATCCCATATGCTAGGGAAAAAGTAGGGCTCACATCGAAGCCATTACCCAAACCTGTAGGAGCTGCTTTAGTAAATGACTAGTGCATAGGTTACATGCTAGCTGATCATAGCTGAATGAGTAGCACCAGGTAGCGTTTTACTGAGTAAACATTTATTTTTGTGTGAAATTCAAAGTAACAGTTGTCGCTCAGAAAAGTAGTCCGGTTCAGTACCCAGAATGCCCAAATTGAATCAATATCTATTTGTAGAATGCCATCTAGTGGAAGATAATCATGGATTGTTTTGTTTTATAGAGAGACAAGCTCTTGAGAACAGCCGTCATTTGTTTGATACCCTGCTTGGCAAATTTCTTTTGGAGAATAGATGACAGTCATTATGCCAGGGTTCATTTCTTTCTCACCGCTGGCCATTGCTTTGGTGATGATTATAAGGGAAACCATCCAGTGGCTGAGAAAGAATATTGTGTGGAGTACTGGTAGGAGAAATTCCTGGAAAGTATGGATCCGGGAACTGGCAGCAGCAATAGAACTCAAATAATGATGAAAACTGAATTGCAAATCAATCGATCAATCAATCAATCAATCGATCAATCCATCAATCAACCAATCAATTTATTTCATAGACATTTTATATGTGGTGGATTCCATTATTGAGTTCAGTGGGTAACATGCAGGACTTGAGCCAAGCGGTAGGTTGAATCAAATCCCTAGATCAGCCAATTTGTTACCAAGAATTTATGATAATAATCATGATCAATCATTGGCATGGGAAAATCTTCTTTCTTAGGTTTTTTAAAACTGTGGATTGTGTTGTTGTGTTGTAAAGTCAGGCTTAGATTTCAACTCTTAGCCAGCAAATTAATTCTTTACCAAATGAAATGATTTTAGACTGGTCCAAAGTTAAAGCATTTGCAGGCGACAAAATAAACATAACTCAAAAATTAAAATTTGTTTCAAGCAGGGAAGAAAACATCGTAACCAGCATTTTCTTCTCTACCTACAATTTATTTAAAAGGCTTCTATCTGAAGGTCTTAAAAATCATAAAAAACCAGAGATTGCTTGGTAAAGGGTTAAGTTGAATAAAACTTTCAGATAAACAAAAAAGTATTTCAAACTGAATGTGTTTCTATCTTTATTTAGTTTTGGAACAATGTGATGCCTGCATATCGCAAGCTCTTGCCGATATCTCAAAACTTCTAAAAACATTCTTACAGATGGAAAAATAACACAAAACAATGCTCTCTTGATTCTAACAACTTTTAGAACATGTATCATGTTGATAATACCAGGGCAAATTTCTGCCAGTGGTAGGCTTGTAGTATTTTTTTGGTTGTCTATAAGAACATGTATCATGTTGATAATACCAGGGCAAATTTCTGCCAGTGGTAGGCTTGTTCTATTTTTTTGTTTGTATTTATACTGGACTTTTAACAACATTTCAATAGCTTAGGCCTTATCATTGCATCATGGCAATCAGTGCACCTATGCACATGTTTCCTGCCTTTCTCACACCAGCACTAACACAACTTTCTTTCCATGCATTTTCTCCTTTTCCCACAATGTTTTCTACCCTTCAAGAGACAATTTTCTGATTTTCTGTTTTGTGCAGTCAGATCATGATCTACACAAACTGCATCAGTAACCAAAGTCGTCAAATGCCCTCTAAGGGGTACTTTTTATTCCTTTTGATCACGATTATCTGTAAACCTTCACCAAACAACAAAATTTTAGACTGGTCCAAACTGAGAGAATTTGCAGACAACAAAATTAATGTGACTCAGTAAATTGAAATTTGTTATGTAAGGGTAGATAACTTTGTAATCAGCATTTCCCCCTTTTCCCACAATGTTTTCAAAAGGCTTCATGAAAACAAGGGATTGTTTAGTAAAAAGTTCTGCCTGAGCAATGGATTGACAACAGGATAAGTCAACATTCATTTACAAAAAAAGCCTAAAGGTCATTTACTGTATATCAAAGGACAAAATTTCAGACTTATCCAATTTGAAAGCACATGCAGATGACAAATAAATGTGGCTCTGATAATGGGATTTCTCTTTGTAACAGAAAAAAACATTGCAGAAAAAGGAGAAAATGCTGGTTACCAGCATTTTCTCCTATTTCCACAATGTTTATAAAAGCTATCTGTCTGGAAAGCCTTTTAACTCTGGGTCATTAAAATATGGGAGTGTTGGCAAAGCATTACAGATTGACATTTCTACTGAACACAGGGAGCACTCAATCGAGGATGTACAGCGTGATATAAACAAACATGGTAATCAACAAATTCAGAAATCCATATTGCTCCCTTCCCAAACTTCCACATCTCTACATTTGGAGTTAACAAGTTCTCTACGAATTTCTGGAGTAAGTTCTTCGTGTTTGTGAGCTCTTAAAAGGTCCATTAATGAATCTTTCTGTTCACTGGAAATATCCTCTTTGTACCGCTGTACAAATGTTAGCAAACACTGATGCCACAGCACAGGAAGTTCTCGCTTGTCAGGGATAAATCTGGAAAAATAATATCAGAAACTATTTAACTCTTTACCAATAGACAAATTTTTAGACTGGTCTAAATTGAAAACATTTGCAGACAAAAAATTAAAGAGGGCTCAAATGCTGCAATTTGCCCTTCATAGAGTAGAAAACATTGTCGGTAAAGGAGAAAATGCTGGTCACCAGCATTTTCTCCTTTTTACACAATGTTTTCAAAGGCTTCTTTCCAAGGGTTGTTTAAACCCGGGATTGTTTGGTAAAGGGCTAAAACTCCTTCAAAGCCAACTCTTTACAACAAGAAAAAATTTTAGTCGTCCAAATTGAACCTGTTTGCAGGTACAACAACAACAAAAAAAACAGAAATACTTGTATCTAAATCAATGATTATTCTAAAGAAAAATAAGTTCGCAAAAAATGCATAGCTGAAATATATGCCGCTAAACAGATATCTCTCTAATGCAATTGTTATGTATTCACTATTGTATTTAAATCGGGATGAAGCCATGCATGAAGAAGTGGTCTCCAATAACAAAATCATTGATTATTAAAAGGCGTTTTACACTGCTTTCTACACTTAAACAGTCATATCACCTTGACAGCTCATTCATTCACAAATATCCCATATTTCACCAGCATTAGGCCAGCGCACTAAAGTGTTCTGCCAAAGCACAGACCTTCAAAAAATCTGATGTCTTGAGTGAGGTTCAAACTCCGGACAGCCATAAATGCAAATCCTAAGTTCTCAATCAATAAATAATGCAGACCTAACAAATAAGATATCGAAAAGTCTCTTATTTTCCACAGTTACTTTCCACGCAAATTTCTTTCTGATCATCGAAAATGCAATTAAGTGTATCCCTTCTTCAGTGGTTTTTGCACTTTTAATCATTTGCCAAACGATCCCTGGTTTTCACAAACCCCGGGAAAAAAGGGCTTCGAAAACATTGCAGAAATTTCCCACAATGTTTTCTACTCTATCAGAGAGCATAAGCTCATCTGTATCAAACATAAATTTGCCATCTGTAGTTATTATAAAATGGTACGAGTCTACATTATCTTTTGAGAAAGAGTTAACTGACAAAGATCCTATTAACCTTTCAAAAACCACGAATTTTGGAATCTTGCAAATAGAAAGCAACTGCATATAAAAAACTTAGGTTTGCACATACGAGTT
Organism: Tridacna crocea; assembly: GCA_943736015.1. Classification (NCBI taxonomy): domain Eukaryota; kingdom Metazoa; phylum Mollusca; class Bivalvia; order Cardiida; family Cardiidae; genus Tridacna; species Tridacna crocea. The sequence goes on from OX031071.1 coordinate 8,472,481, forward strand.
GAAGTTTATTGACAGGTAAGAAGACAGTGCGAATAGGAGAAAATACTTGTTACAAGCAATTCCTCCTTCTCCTACAATGTTTTCTTCCTAAGGGTCATTAAAATACGGGTTTATAAGGCAAGGAGTAACTTTTTGCCAAATAGCCCTGTGTTGTAACTACTAGGGAATTAAGCCTTTGAAAACATTTTGGAGAAAATACACATGACTAGCATTTTACCCATTTTCTAAAATGTTTTCTACCCTCTCACGGACAACATAAATTAAGTGAGCTATATCTATTCTGGACAAGTCTGAAGTTTAATCTCTGGTACAAAAATTCTAAAACTAGAGTGTACACAGGGTAAAAGCTGATGGCAATGATGCACACTGCACGCCAAGGCACGGCCACAAAAGCTCAACTTGAGCACTTTGTGTTAAGGTGAGCTAAAAAAATACACACATACCCTAGAAAATGAAACACAACTGCATCAATCACCCGATAAGGTAAGGCATATTTTTTGTCCAACAGAGTTTTCATAAAAATACTGTTTGCTCCATTATAGTCCATTTCTGCCATTTTTAAAATGGCTGCTGCAGAATGTAACATGGGTATAGAAGTCTTCACAAGCACGCTGGATATTATAACAGCTTCCCTTAGTGTACAATCACCAGCCTGGAACAAAAACCAAGGACAGTATTAACCCTTTACGACATGACAAGATTTTAGATGGGTCTGAATTAACACCATTTGCTGATGACAGTTTCAATGTGGCTCATACGAAATGATTTTTCTTTGAAAGGGAAGAAAACATTGTGGGAAAAGGAGAAAATGCTGGTTACCAGCATTTTCTCCTTTTCCCACAATGCTTTCAAAAGCCTTCTCTTGCAGGAGTGTTAAGGTCGACAGAGTGCGGTAAATGGTTAAGAATGTTCTTAATCTAATTCTGCTGAATTTTTCGAAATTTGATAGTAACACAACTTCTGGTTGGCTGAACCATTTACTATAGCCAATCAGAAGTTGTGCGACTTTAAAGTTTTATAAATCTTGTAGAATAAGACAAACTATGTTCTAAAGAGTAGCTGGCAAATATGGACCTAGCTGAAATCAGGCACAACAATAGCACCAAATCCACTTAGCTTAACTCTTTACCAAACAACAAAATCATAGACTTGATCAAATTGAAAGCATTTGCAGACGACAAAATAGATGTGGCTCAAAAATTGAAATTGCTTTGGGAAGGGTAGAAAACATTGTGAGAGAAGAAGAAAATATCAGCTACCAGCATTTTCTCCTTTCCTACAATGTTTTCAAAAGGCTTTTTTCTCAGGGTTGGTGAAAGTCGGGATTGTGTTACAAAGAGTCAAAATGTTTGATATTCATTAAAAAAAGGGACATAACTATCTGAAAAATTCTTAGACTGCCATCTGCCCATGTTGGATGGGTTCCCCTCTTGATTTTGAATAATTTGGCCATGTTTGAAAGAAACATTTTCAATAGTACATAGTTTCTGAAAATGTCGAAGTTTTTGTACAACAATGAAGACTATGACAATGCCAGGCCATGAAAATACCTCTTGGAAAACAACCATGCTAAAATTTATCCAATTACCACACAATACCTACTTTTGACGCCCCCAAGAAAGAAACCTCTAGAAATCATTGTGGGAAAAGGAGAAAATGCTGGTAACCAGCATTTTCTCCTTTTCCCACAATGTTTTCTATCCTTTACAAAACAAATTTCGAATTTTTAATCACTTATTTTGCCCTCTGCAAATGCTTTCGATTTGGACAAGCCTAAAATTCTGTCGTTTGGTTATGAGTTAAAAATATATAATTGGAAATTATTAATTTTGTTTGTTGGTGTTTAATACTTTACCACATAATACCAAGTTTTAAAGACCCTGGAGAAGACAGCTTTTGACATAAAACTGGAAAAGGAGAAACTGTTAATGACACAGCATTTTCTCCTTTTCCCAACAGAGTTTCAAAACTTTTTTCTAATTTCAAGGGTTGATAAATCTTGGGATTATTAGGTTAGGAATTAAGAGAATGGATAAACTGTTGACTTACTTCACAAAGTGGTAATAGTATGCCTTTGAAAAAAGCAGCAGGTTTGAAAAGGGCTTTTTTTAATGCCTGTAAAATAAGTATATGGTAAATTATTTAAGTCAGTTTAATCCATAGAAAGCCTTTCATAAACTACTGTTGCCTTTGCGGCTCATGTGGATCAAGATCAGGGGCCATATTCACCAACCATTCTTGAGAATATTCCTGGTCTTATTCTCTAAGGTTTTCTGCAAGTAACAAACTTCTGATTGGATAAACCAAATGGTTTAGCCAATCAGAAGTTGTATTACTTATAAATGTTGAAAATGCTGCAGAATAAGACAAAGAACGCTCTTGAGAATGGTTGGTTAATACAGGCCCAAGCTGCACAAAATCTGCAGTCTGACCTTTGATGTACACTGTTTGGTATGCAGACAACTGAAGACAAAGGCAATCATGTCTGTAGACAAGGGCAATCATGGCATTGCTATTATTTGGTTCATATTTCTAGGATGAAAGTGTCTGGGAAGTTTATCATGCACTCTTACAGTTCACCTTTTACAACTCATAGAAATGGCTTTTTGAAAACACTGCAGAAAAAGGTGGCTTGCAACGATCAGTTGCTCCATTTCCCAGATCATTTTCTATTTTGAAGAAAATTTTCTTTCCTTCAAGTGCTTGTTATCAATTTTCTGCTTTTTTTTTTTTGTCTTTTTAAATCAGAACTATATCATCATAATATGTTGCTGATTTTGGTCTTTTAAAATCAAAACCATATTATATGTAATATAAATAAGCAGAATTTCAGATTTCTTTCAAAACAACTTAATTTCAACACAACTTTAATACAATATACAAGTGAAAATACAGATATTCATACTAAAAAAATAACTTCATACCACACAAAAGTCAAAATTTACATTCTGTATTCAAGACAAATGATGACAAACGAGTGGAAACATAGTTTTTTTTTTAAATTGAAAGCCACAAAATCATATCTTATAGTCAAAAGAACTTGCAATACACAAACCAAACTATACTTTTTTATATTCAAAACAACCACACAATTTAAAAGTGAAAATTTACTGATTTGTGTTTCAGAAGAACTTACAACATAGAAGTGAAAATATTGTCTTTCATATTCAAAACGCAAATAAGATCTTAATTGATTGTTATGGTGTTAACGCTGTTTTCAAAATTATTCAGTAACATTCTGGCAGCCAGTGCACCTATCCATACTTTCCTAGAGTATCTCTTAACCCATTATCACACAATCCCTACTTTTGAAGCCCCTGAGAAAGAAGCCTTAAGAAAACATTGTAGGAAAAGGAGAAAATGCTGGGAACCAGCATTTTCTCCTTTTCCCACAATGTTTTCTACCCTTTCGAAATCTATTTTCAACTTTTGATTCATATTTACTTTGTCGTCTGCAAATCCTTTCAAATTGGACATGTCCAATATTTAGTAAATGGTAAAGAGTTAATCCTGCACCATTTTAATTCCAAGCTACTGGCTCTCTTTCCACATAGCCACCTCGTAACAATGATCAGCAGTGGGAGAGGAATGAATCCTGTCACACTGACAATCATCAACCTCAGAAAGAAATTGGCTGAACAATGGATTGAACCCTAAAACCCCTCTTCTCAGGTCCTGCATACTCCTGACTGAGCTCCTGGGCCTTGGCAAATTAAGATCTTTATACTCTTATTAGTTTGTGACTACCACTTACCAGTGAAAATTTATATTTTTATATGTTTAAAACAACTAGCTATTCATAGGTTAAAATTTAATGTTTTATCAACAAAACAACTTACCATATATAAGTGAAAATTCAGCCTTTTATATTCTGTAATGTCGTCTCTAACTCTTGGAAGCAATACAAGATTGAAAAACCTGCAAGTAAGAAATTTTGATTGTAATTTACCTCTTTACCAAATAACAAAATTTTGGACAACAAAATTGAAAGCAATTGCAGACCACAAATTAAATGTAGTTTGAGTAACGACATCTGTTTTAATTGGGTAGAAAACATTGTAGGAAAAGGAGAAAATCCTGGTTAAAAGCATTTTCTCTTTTTCCTATAATGTTTTTAACAGGCTTCTTTAGTTGAAACTTGAGATTGTACGGTAAAGAATTAAAACTTTGTACTTTTCTTCTCTTTGTCTCTGTATCCTTTACCACACACAAATCACTGGTTCTTCCAGCCAAAACAATAACTGCAGATAACAAATTTGCAATTCGTACAAATGTGTTTTGGTAACTTCTCTGCTAGAGTAGAAAACACTGTGGGAAAAAGATAAAACACTGGTGACCAGAATGTTTTTATAATCTTCTTCCTCATCTCCATTTAAACCTCTATCTTCGCAAGCCAAGGTAACGATCACTATGTGGATCTTACCTTGGCGGATCAAGCCCAATTTCGAAATTCCCGCAATATGCCCCCTAATGGATGCTGGTTACTATCCCCCTTTACATCTCATTTCTAGCAGCCAATAAAATATCGTTTTAGAATCAAGGCATTGAAAAGACAGAAGTCAATTTTAGAGTTTCTGTTCAGTCTGGTGAAGCAATAACCACAAAAGTACTTAGACATTCCATCTTCCTGTGCTGGAATATAGCCTAAAACCTCCCATAATTGATTGGTCACACTCAACCTTTCTATAATACATGTATTGTTTGTCAATGTTATTTTGGTGATAAATCATTACAGATCCTGCACACATCCATCATGTTTACCTTCTATTTTTATTAGAAAGGTCTCAACCTTGTTCTATCTTTATCAAAGATGAAGCGCTACAAGCAATTCGATTTATGCAGCAAGAGCTAGCTACAACCAATGAAAATGCATATCAAGCTTGAACTGCCAAGGGTAGCATAGTGGATCATCACCCTTGGCTTGCAAAGGTGTTACACCTTGGGACTGTGTGATAAAGGGTTAAACAGACCCATCAGAAGGCATGTTGACAGCATTATGAAAGAAGAAAAGGTCACTAAAAAGCATTTTCTCCTTTTTCCACAATGTTTTCTTCCCTTGAAAAGACAAATATCACCAGTACAGCCACCATTACATTGCTATTTACAAATGTTTTGAGAATTGACATCAACATATTGTCATCTCACAAAGTACTCACTCAGCAAAAATGGTAACAGTCATATCTCCCTTTGCTATCCAACAGGTAACAGACTATGCCTGGTTTATTAATGGCAGTTACTAGATGTTATAACCGGCAAATCAGACAGTGACTATAAGAATGTTGTAATCTACTCTAAAACAGTTTAACAATACAGACAAAAATTATTCTGATGAGGATCAATCTATCAAAACTGCTAACCTTTTGAGACAAGGACCTTCCTTATGCATATATAATGTAATATCGCAATTAAAATTTCCGACTTCCAAGTCTTGTGTTATCTCATGAAGTCTAGAACCAGGCAGATATCTGCCTTATAGCAATTACTGTTACCTTTTGTTGATTGATAATAGTATGTAAGTTTACCAATCAACCTACCTTTGTGCCATTTTTGCATTCATATTTGAGGCAAACAACCTTGTACTCTGATAAAATGCTGCCGCTGACCACACATCTGGGCCAGTTAGACATAATATCTACAAAATATGATAAAAAAAAATTACACTAGTTTGAGAGCTATCACAGAAAGCTTGTCCACATAGTATTTGTACAAGATATCCAAGGAATACATGGATAGGTATACTGGCTGCTGATGTATGGCTGAAACAATCCTGAAAAGGTATTAACTCTTATCCAAACAGTCCCCGGTGTTAGCTTTCCTAAGATTGAATTCTTCTGGTAACCAGCGTTTTCTCCTTTTTCCATAATATTTTCTCAATTTTTACTAACAAGACATGTTTTTTTCAGCTATAGTTCATATGATGTATGCAAATGCTTTCAATTTAGGTAAGTTTAAAATTTTATTATGGGGTAAAAGAGTAAATATATCAATAAGACAAGAGCTTCTCAAAGTGGTACATATACATCTACACTAAAAGAGGCTAGCCAGTGAAATGGATTAAAATCTAGAAAGCCTGCAGATATCTAAATTTTAAGTCATATGTACAATTACACATCATAGAGATTTATTGTAGTAAATATAAGCTTATTTCAACGAAAACAGTAGGAGGAGTTGCACACAAAAGAAATTGCTAACATGTGGACCGACAGACGGATGAATGGACAGACAGTCAGATGGATGGACGACCGGGGCCATAACATAATCCTACCCTTCAGGCATATAAAAACCCTTCAGAGTCATCAAAACATGTGAACATTTTGTAACAGATTGATATGAAAAACTTATGTTTTCATTTTATTCCTTGTTTTTTCTGTGTTAAAACACAATTATCAAATATTATTTCAGTTATATTAAAGTGGCCTGCGTATCTGGGCATGCTTTCCTGGATTTTCTTATACCAGTACTTTATACAATATTTCTTTGGTCAGCTGTGACAGAAGAATGAATAATGCCAATTTTTAAAAGGAATGTCTACAGAGTACTTGTGAAACAATCCCCAAGGAAACTTTGATAAGTACATTGACTTCTATGGTGCAACTGAAATAATCTTGAAATCTTGAAACTACATTAACCCATTACCACACAATACCTACTTTTGACGCCCCTCAGAAAGAAGCCTTTAGAAAACATTGTGTGAAAAGGAGAAAATGCTGGTAACCAGCATTTTCTCCTTTTCCCACAATGTTTTCTACCCTTCATAAAAGAAATTTCAAATTTTCAGTCACTTTTATTTTGTCACCTGCAAATGCTTTCAATTTGGACAAGCCTAAAAGTTTGTCATTTGGTAACCTCCCTTGCCATCAAAATGTGCCATCATACTGCGAAAAGGTTGATATGTCAAAATTATGTTAACAGTTTCTTACTTGTTCCCAGTTGTTTAAAGTTGGAATTATTTTAAAGGCTTTTGGCAACTTTCCACTTCGGTAATTCTTTAAAATTTTTCGTATGCTTGTGTACATATTGACAACCCTGTCGTCTAGCTCAACCATCGCCACACTCGCATTATCTACAAGAAGAAAAACGATATGTCATGCTTCAGTTAATACTTTACCAAGCCATTCCCAAAGTTAAAGGAAAGCAACCCTGCAACAGAAGGCTTCAAAAAACATTTCGGTTAAAGGAGAAACTGTTGGTAATAACTACCTTTTCCTTGAATACTCTCTATTCCCAGACCATTGCTAACTTAGTTTAGCCAATAAAAATTGGTTTATTCAATAAAAATTCTATTACTTTCTGAATCTGGAATGAGACTAAGAACACAAATTCAAGTACAAAAGTTTTATAGAGTATTTAAGCCTCCGGCCCATGTATACAGATGTGATGTGAGGGGAATAAAAAGTATTACTAGTATCAATGTATGACAATTATTCATTAGAATGTACTTTAGAATGACTGGTTAGTACTGAAATGTTATTAGCATATTTGTCTCAATACTATCTCGGTTTGAAATTTAAAGTTTGAAATTGGTTCACAACAGGTCAAGAAGTCAGTCATTTGGCTAAATCTTACAAAAACCTTGTATGTACTGTAGTTGCAGTTCGGTACTCATGAAACTTGGTCAAACCTAGCTTTAACCCATTACCAAACGACAATATTTTAGACTGGTCCAAATTGAAAGCATATGCAGACGACAAAATAAAAGTGACTGAAATATTGAAATTTGTTTGGTGAAGGGTAGAAAAAATTGTGAGAAAAGGAGAAAATGCTGGTTACCAGCATTTTCTCCTTTTCCCACCATGTTTTCTTCTTTCTCAGGGGCGTCAAAAGTAGGGATTGTGTGGTAATGGGATAATTGTGACATTCTGACCATTGTTTTGACGTTATGTAGGAAAGCAGCAGTTGCATGGGAAGAATACAGTGTGCAGTACTGGTAAAAGAAATTCCAGGAAAGTATGGATTTGTGCACTGGTCACCAAGATATATATGTTACCCATCATACAAAAAGGGACCATCTGGGAAATCTGTGCATCAAACAAATCATCGATAGTGCAGGTCAGTATCAGTTGATAGTTAAAAAATAATTGTATAGCAAAGTGGACTGACCACTTGTCATACAGAAAATATCATAAAAGCGAAAAGTGCCAACACTGGTCAGACTGCGTAATTCGCATTAAGGTCCCTTTTCACACAGCATGGTTCAATTATCTTTTACCTGTCATCTGGGATTTCATCTCTGTCTGCTTTTCCGTAATCTTTTCCATGATGATGTCCGCAAGTGTCCTCCGTGCCGGAGTCTTATCTGACATAAATCTCTCCAGGGCTTTTTCATCCTCTGCATCAATCTCCTACGATTAAAACAGCAAAAAAGAGTTACATTAACCCTTACCCTACAATCCAAGGTTTCACTCTTTACCACACAATCTAAAGCTTTTACCCTATACCAAACAACAAAATTTCAGACTGGTCCAAGTTAAAAACCCTTGCAGACAACAAAATAAATGTAACTCAAAACTTAAAATTTGTTTCTAGCAGGGTAGAAAACATTGTGGGAAAAGGAGAAAATGCTGGGATTGTGTGGTAGAATTAGAAAGTTAAGTTAATCATTATAAATTTTCATTATGTTACACATGATTGATATCAGCACTGTATGATGTCATTTGTGACGTCTTTTTTGTGCTGGTTACCAGCATTTTCTCCTTTTCACACAATGTTTTCAAAAGGCTTCTATCTCAGGGTCAATAAAACCAGGGAATGTTTGGTAAAGGGTTAACTACGCTAAGAAAAACCACAAATGAAAACTTGTAGGAAAAGGAGAAAATGCTGGTAACCAGCATTTTCTCCTTTTCCTACTACGCTTTCAGATAAGAATTTCATAATTTGGGTCACATTTAATATGTCTTCCACAACTGTTTTCAATCTAGACCAGTCTATAATTTTTTCCTTTGGTAAAGAGTTAACTCTATGATTGACGACTATATTTTAGACTTTCCTTATTTGGAAGCATTTGCAGACAACAACTTCAATGTGACTCGAGGAATGCAAGTTATCTGGGAAATGGTAGCAAACATTGGGGGAAAAGGAGAAAAGACTGGAAACCAGCATTATCCTCCTTATCCTGCTATTGTTTCTACCTGACCAAACACAAATTTCATCATTTATGCCACATTTAATTCTCAACTGCAAATGCTTTCAATTAATGTAGCAGACGCCTAATACAAAATAGCTATTTCCACAGTAATATTATCCTACAAAATTTGTCATGATTAAAAAAGAGTGTTATTGTACTGCTTGAACCAAGCCACTTTTCCCTTTTTGTCTTTTCTAGGATTACGATTTATGAATCTAAAACCACTATATTTTCATTACAAGGAGAGCTAGTAATTACCTCCCTTTTGTGAAAACTAACAGAAGTATCTACAAATAATTGCAAGATAGGCATGAAGAAATTTCTGGTCCGCTAAAAATGTGAAAAAGCATTATTCCTGTATAAATCCATATTTATCAACTATCAAGAAAACTTTATGCAATTCAGCATTAGAGGTATTAGGGGTCTACTACCTTAACCCTTTCCCAAACGACCAATTTTGGACTCTTCCAAACTGAAAGAGTTTGAAGACGACAATTTTAGATTTTGAGAAAATGGCAGAAAGTACTCAAAAAGGGTAGAAAACACTGTGGGAAAAGGAGAAATTGCTCGTTATGAGCAATTTCTCCTTTTCCCACAGTATTTTCAAAAGACTTTTACTGCAAGCACGTAAAAACCAGGGCTTGTTTGGGAAAGGGTTAAGATAGGTCTGATATAGAGTTCTAACAGACACAAAACATGGAGTAATAACAATTTAACAGTATTTTTATGCACACATCTTTAAGATCTGACATAAAAGCAGCTGCAGGCATTCTAGATAAAATTTCATCTTGCAAAATGTTATATAGTGAGCCTCTGGCAAGCTTAATAAACATTTTTGTGAAAAAACTTAACCCTTTACCACACAATGACGACTTTTAACAACCCTGAGGTAGAAGCCTTTTGAAAACATTGTGGAAAAAGGAGAAAATGCTGGTAACCAGCACAAAAAAGACGTCACAAATGACATCATACAGCGCTGATATCAATCATGTGTAAAGACGTCACAAATGACATCATACAGCGCTGATATCAATCATGTGTAACATAAGAAAATTTATAATGATTAACTTAACTTTCTAATTCTACCACACAATCCCAGATCTTAACAACCCTGGGAAAAAAGGCTCTGGAAAACATTGTAGGGAAAGGGGAAAATGCTGGTAACCAGCATTTTCTCCTTTTCCTACAATGTTTTCTACCCATGGACAAGTATACAACTCTGATGTTTATCAAAGGGATATAACAAGGCAGATTATGTGTTAAATATAGTATAAATAGAGGAGATTTGTTTTCTTGGGGTGAAAGATCGAAATTTATTTCGAGTGGACACCATCGGTAATAATTTCACGAGTGGCTGTGCCACTTGTGAAAATATTACCGATGGTATTCACTAGATGAAATAAATTTTGATCTTTCACAGAAAAAAAAATCTGTTTATTTCATGCTTTTAACACTTTCTGGGAGGAGCTTTATCAAAATCCAGTACAGTTCTTTTCAGTTATTCCCCGTAGTGTACCCCTCCCGCATAGCAACACATTACAATATTATGTCAAGCGTGACAAATGTAAACTATATGACATATTTCCCATCTGGTTGTCAGGCACGACCAATTAACCTAGAAAACAAGAACATGAAAATTGGTATATTCATTGGTGGTACCAGTGTAAGATCGAAAAATATTTTCACTGCTATTTCTCGATATCCTACCGGAAAGCATGAAATAATACAGTATATTTGCCAATTGATCAATTGCTGAGATCCACAGTGGGAAATGTTTGCGAATAAAGACACAAGGTATTTGTTGGTATACTTGCTTTTAAATACAAACAGAAAAGTATGTGAATCTTTCAAATTTGCGAAATTGCAAAATTTCCTCGATGCAAAAATTTCCAGTTCTACAGTCATTGTCTGAAGTATACTTACAATATTTTCATAATATTCTTCCTGATCAACGTCCTCTTCATCATCAGACTCATCTGACTCCGACTTGTCTCCCTTTGCTGCTCCAAGTTTAACAAACTGAGCTTTTCTGTCTTTTTTTCTGTAAAATGACAAGCATGAAAAAGTTTGTAAGATTGTGTAAAAATATATCTGCAATAGGTATGGTCTGATCACTAAAAACAACGAAGTATTTACATACAAGAAATATCTTTTAGAAAGACAGACGGTGAAAGAGGTATTGGAACATAATATAGACTGAAACTGTTCTGTGATTCAGTATGAAGTAAAACAATGAAAGGAACCACACCAGCAATTGTCTTTTCCTCATTTATTTTTGTTCATTTTATTAAAAGGCAGTACATGTATTGAGTTAAATTTTACTGTTGTTAGGTGATGTGTAAGAAATTATCAAAATTTCCAAAGAGAACAAGAAAAGTATCATGCTCTTGTTCCTTAACCCATTACCACACAATCCCTACTTTTGACACCCCTAAGAAAAAAGCCTTTAGAAAACATTGCTGGAAAAGGAGAAAATGTTGGTAACCGGCATTTTCTCCTTTTGCCACACTTTTTTCTACCCTTCTCTTACGAACGAAGTCCGTAACAAAGAAACAAATGAATAAATGCATGGCAGAAATAAGGTATCGAGCGGGATTCGAACCCCGAACTCCCGGACGCAAAGCCAATACCCTAACCACTGAGCCAAAGAGATATCTCCCTGACGCAGTAGCCAGGTATTGTATTTAAATCGGGAGTATGCCATGCAGGAAGGAGTGGTCTCCCATAACACCTTCACAAAACAAATTTCAAATTTTCAGACACTTTTGTTTTGTTGTCTGCAAATGCTTTCAATTTGGACAAGTCTAAAATTTTGTCGTCTGGTAATGAGTTAATTTGCTATGGTATGAATCAAGGTCACAGAGCATCAAATAGCTAAAGCAACACTTGTAAGCTTTAGTTTCATACATGTGTGAGAAATTATACCAACAGGAGCTTGCCAAAGAAAATTGAAACAAGTAAAACCAATGGTAAATAACAATCTATTCATTCTTTATCAGTACCAAGAAGACAGGGGAAGTAAGTCAAAAGCTAGCACATTCACCTAAATCGAAAAATATATGGTACATAATAATAAAACCACTTTTTAGCTTTATCTTTTAGTTAGTTTCACAAAAAAAAAATATACATTTCATCTATTCTTCAGCCAGTTTGAAGCTGTATCATGTGACTTTGCTTATACTTTTAAAAATTTACATTTTCTGATCTTGCAAATGATCCAAGTACCTCATCATATCTGATTATAAATAAAGTAGCACTTTCTCCTTTTACCACAATATTTTTAAAAACCTTCCTACTTTGGATCATGAAAACTCTAGATGGTGTGGTAAAAGAATAAGAAATTAAAGGTCTGGGTTACCTTGAAATTCCATGTTCTTCCTCCAGTTCCTCTTGCTGTATCCTTGCTTGAGCCAGAATCTTCTGAGATAATTTATCATTAACAAACTAAAAGAGATAGAAAAAAAAAAAGAAAGAAAATCTAAGTTACCCTTATTTCAGAGCTCAATTTGATGTGCAGAGTTATTCTGAAATCATGATAATACCCTTGCTTTATACGAGTATTTCTGAAAAAGTTGATTGTCCTCTTAAGATGATAGGTTTGCCCTTGCATTTGATACCCTAGATAAATCCTTCACTGTACAATTCTGTATATGTTTGAAACTTAGAAAAAAGAAAATACAAGACCCTTTGAAAGCATTGTTGGAAAAGGAAACAATGATGGTAACCAGCATTGTCTCCTTGTCCAAAAATGTTTTCTATCCTTTCAAAGTCTGCAAATGCTTTGAATTTGGACAAACCTAAAATTTTACTGTTTGGTAAATTATGGGTTGGTGGTAGGGTGTTTAATGCTGTTATCAACATTATTTCAGAAATTTTTCATAAAATCTTTTTACATCCTTTTTATTTTTGACTGTTTTCAAACCAAGAGAGTTTCCCAAAATGTGTTTTCAAGGGGTGACAGATGTGTCTGTAACATACGAGTCTGGTAACACAAACTTATAGAAGAAATTGATTGGATGTTTTGGTAACAAAGCAATTACATAGTGTTTATGTACCGCGACGTTCTTCACACCCAATGCATGGCTTTATTTTGTTCAAACCTTCATTATTTAAAACCTTAATTTGTAAATCCCACTATGTTTCATAAATAACATTTTCGTTATGTATCTAATTCCATGCAACATATGTATTAAACATGTGGATTGCTTATCTATCATTGGATAAAAGGGTGAAAAGTGCAAAAGTAAAATTTTGAAAAAAACAAACCCTTGGATCATGTGTAAACTGTAAAGAATGTCACGGAACATAAACAGTTAAACACTATATAACCGTTTTGTTACCAAAACATCCAATCTATTTACTCTATATGCCTATGTTACAAAACATCTGTCACCTATTGAAAACTCGTATCGGGGAGCTGTCTTGTCAGGGAACTGGACGGACTTGAATCCACAACCCCCAGAACAATCGTACTGCTACTCTACCAACTAAAAACATGAGTCATTAGAAATCTTTTTGCATAGAGCCATTTAAAAAGATGCAGGTAAAATCATATTAATTCCAGAAGTGTTAATGATGGTTGCTTTGAAGGTTTGTCAATAACAGTAGCATCGGAGCAAACCTTAAGTCTAAATCAAAACTTCAGACTAAATTAGTCAGCATTTTAGCCTTAACGTATCATTTTTTCTACCCAATCAGAGACAGAATCCACCATATGAGCCACATGGACTTTCCATATGGACTAGAGTAAAATTCTGTCACCCGGTAAAAGATAAACTAGAACCATCCGAAAATATGTAAACTTTTTGGTACTGAGAAAATCTTAACCTCATCGTCATTGTCATCTCTGCCCTGACGTTTTACTCGGCTAGATGGTTTTGCAATTTTCTCTTCCAGAACCTGATCCGCCAGCGAAAATCCAGCTGGTCCATGACCTTTGGATTTTTTCGTTTTTCCCATTTCACCTGTTTTGTTTTGGTTTCTTCACGTGCCGGAAGTTGGAGAGTGGGCTAAAATACGGTTCTCAGTAACAAATGCGGAAATTAAATGTAATTCTTGACAGGGAAATTAAAAGTTAATGGATTTTAAAGGGCAAATCATCCGATTTCCTTTGTGTTTCTCTGCGTTCTCGTAAAAATACAGGGAAAAATTGTTTGTCGCTGATTTTTCCTACTGCATAGAGAGTTACCTAAGCATGAAGTAATAATGCCTCCCTTCAAACCGAAACTAGGACATTTCGAAGAATAGTCAAGGTGTGCCCTAGTTATCCACGGGTCAAGAAGTGGGTGTCATCATATGATGAAAAGTGAAATCAGCAGAATGAAATCAAAGTAAAAGGATTAGATATTTTTTATCATTGATATCAAGTAGTTCTGATGGCAGTGATCTATTATTGTACAGTGCCATGTTCAAATTTCCTCGTTGTGTACATGTTTACTTATCAATAATTGAATCAAAATAAGTGTGCAGGTATACAGATTTCAACACGTACAAATAAGAAAGTAATTTGTTAATTGTTATCTAACTCTCTTATTCAAATAATTTAAACATTTGCAGGACAATAAAAGTGTTTATTAACTCTGTACCCTTTTGGAACAACAAATTTAAGACGCCTCCCCAAATTGAAAGCATTTGCAGACGACAAATTAAAGGTGGCTGAAATGACAGAATTTGTTAGTGGCAAAAGGATAGAGAAAAAAATGCTTATTATCAGCATTTTCTCATCTTCCTTCAATGTTTCAAAAGCTTTCTTAGTCAGGATCATTAAAACTTTAAGGCAGATACTACTGTATTACTTGATTTACATTTTCTTTGTTGTCTTTTAGTGGTTTAAAATTGGATGGGTATTATAGAATGATATTATCACTGCCTTTGACAGGGTACAAAATATTGTGGAAAAAACAATAAGGATAAAATGCAGGTTACCAGCATTAGCATTTTCACCTTTTTCCGCAATGTATTAAAAAGATTTCTTTTTTCAAGGTTGTGAACTTCGGATCGTGCAGTAAGGAATGAAAGAAGACAGATGATGAAAATGATGTAGGAAAAGGAGAAAATACTGTTAATCAGCATTTTCTTCTGTTCTCACAATATCTTCTAACCTACCTTTCAAAATAGATATCATTATTCAAGCTGCAATTGATTTGTTGTCTACAAAGGGCTTTCAATTTGGTCAAGCCCAAAATTATTTAAAATAATTTTTATTTTGTAGAATCCATGCAGTAGCTGTGTGTTTCAAGAATTGAAAGGAAGAATGTGCTTTTTATATGAACTCCTACATTGCTATACCTTCTCTGTGTGAAAATGGCACATTCAGGCAAAATACCAAATACACTGGTTGATGTTTTGTTACTGATTGGGCTAGATGATGATACTAACCTTCAACCTATATCCCAGGTAAGTGTAACCCTTTCCCAAACGACAAATTTTCAATTCTTCCAAACTCAAAGGATTTGCAGACAACTTTTTCAAATGTGATAGAAATGGCAGAAAGTTCTCCAGATGGGTAGAAAACACTGTGGGAAAAGGAGAAATTGCTCGTTATGAGCAATTTCTCCTTTTCCCACAGTGTTTTCAAAAGACTTGTACTGTAGACATGGGCTTGTTTGGGAAAGGGTTAACCCTGTCCAGTTATAAGCAGTCTAGTCAATAATGACTGTACCAAGCAATCCCATGTTTTAACCACCCTGTGAAAGACAGCTTTTCAAAACATTGTGACTTAATGCTTGGCAAATTGGGTACAATATGAAGGCTCCCTTTCTATGTTTTGCTTTTATTAGGAGAAATACTGTAAGTGTGTATGGCTAACCAATATCTGACTCATTCTAACACTATAGTTTTATAACAGCATGTTTTTCGCTTTTCCTGTCAAGATGTGTATTTAATTCTTTACCAAACAGCCCAGACTTTTAACATTCCTGAGGAACAATGCTTTTCCATCAGCTGAGTTTTTGTTGTGTAAGAGAGGGTAAAAGACTTATGGCTTCAATTTATTTCAGGGAAACACTGCAGGAACAATGGACTATGAGCCCCAGGTTCTGGTTGCAGCATCAGCTACTGACATGGTTAAATTCTTTCCATACCCTGATAGGATTGCAGGATACCCACCAAACATTGAGGTGAACTTTTAACTCTTCACTACAAAATCTTCAGTTTAACCCTTTACCGCACAATGACGACTTTTAACACCCCCTGAAAGGCTTTCGATTTTGAAAACATTGTGGGAAAAGGAGAAAATGCTGGTGACCAGCATTTTCTCCTTTACCAACAACGTTTTCTACCCTATCAAAGAAAAATCATTTCATATGAGCCATGTTAATTAGAACTGTTATCTATCAATGCTTTTAATTTTTACAGGTCTATAATTTTTGTCATGTGATAAAGGGTTAAATGAAACTGAGGAAAAGGCCATTTGAAAACACTTTGGGAAAAGGACAAACAGTATTGTCTCCTTGTCCAGCTATGTTTTCTAATGCCTTTTTTCTTTACAGACGTAATACATTAAATCCCAGATTTGCTCATTAATTGTTAACCAAACAACAGAATTTCCGACCAGTCCATATTGAAAGGATTTGAATATGATATACTAGTACTAGGTGTGAATTAAAAAATTATTATGGAAGGGTTAGAAAACATTGTGTGGGAAAAGGAGAAGCATTTGCTTGTTTTTCACAATGTTTTCAAAGGTCTTCTGTGTCAGGATTGTGGGACAAAGAGAAAATGCTGGTTACCAGCATTTTCTCTTTTTCCCACAATGTTTTCAGAAGCCTTCTTCTTGTACTTCTTCATCTTCTTTAAGGTCGTTAAAACTTGGGAATGTGTGGAAAAGAGTTATAGATCAAAATCTAATGCATCACATTTTGTTCTTCAATAGACAAAGAGTAAGACACAACAGAGAGACACTGGGATGGCTCCAACAAGGTAGGTTTACTTCTCTTATCAATCATTTACCCCTGGACCAGATGAAAAAATTCCAGACACTTTGCTATTGAAAGCTTTTGTAGATGACAAATTACACATGGCTAAAACATTCAGATAAGTCTTTGAAAAGGGTAGAAAACTGTGTGAGTATTGGAGAAATGTAATGATATTGAAAACGTTCTCCTTCAGGGTTATAAAAATTCAACATGTTTTGGTAAAGGGTCAGATTTTTTATGTTAGTGTTTTAGATTTTAGGGTGTAGATTCATCCATGAAAGAACATTAACCCTCTACCACTCGACAAAATTTTAGACTTGTCTGAATTGAAAGCATTTGCAGATGATAGCTTTAATGTGGCTCATACCAAATTATTTTTCTTTGATTGGGTAGAAAACATTGTGGGAAAAGGAGAAAATGCTAGGTACCAGCATTTTCTCTTTTTCCCTCAATGTTTTTTGAAGGCTTCTTTCTCAGGGTCATCAAAAATAGGGATTGTGTGATGATTGGTTGATTTTGCAGACCAAAGATTACATATGTTTACATTGAATCATGTTCAAATGATGTGAATTGTCTTTGGAAAAGTTGAAAATATTGTGGAAAGGGCAGAGATGTTGCATACCAGCAAAATGTTGACACAGTTATGCCTAAATTTTGCTGTTAATGCTGTTGTAGGCACCAGAGCAATGGCATTTGTGTGCTTGGCTCTTGTTTCTTACTCACACAGTTGAGCAATGTAGGACAAACAGGGTGCTCTTTGATATAATGCACCACAGTTGTCATGAATTTGACAGTGATCCAAAAATAGCTTCAATGCAAATATGATGTGAAGGGTTGGGTCTGAATGAAAGTTACATAAAGGCTTGGGGAGTTTATCAACAGGTACATGTTGTGGTGTTTTGACTCAAATTGACATGATTTTTTAGATTAATATGACCCACTGTTATATCACTGTCACTTGTAGATTTGATGGATGACCGAACAGAAACTTTTTGCTGTTGGTAAACTTTCTGCATGTCAGTGGACCAGTCTTTCACATGATTTAGACAGTCAGTTGGTACATTGATTAACAGAGATGCCTTAACTCATTACCAAACAACAAAAAATTAGACTGGTCCAAATTGAAAGGATTTGCAGACAACAAATTAAATGTAACTGAAATGATGATTTTTGTTCAGGATGGGGAAGAAAAACATTGTTTTTAAAAGCCTTTTCATTCAGGGTCGTTAAAACTGGGGATTGTGTGGTAATGGGTTAAGTCCCCTTTTGCCAGAGAATGGCTTAGATATAAAATGAACCTTTAAGTCTGTCTTCATCATATCAAACAACCACATGTTTTTTAGTGACCTTGAGTCCCAGTAAATCACATGGAGGAGTAACTATGCACACCACGCAAGTGCGTAATGTAAAAAAAATCGAGGATAGGTCGTAGGTTGCCTCTTTTCACGTATTTTTCAGTTTGGACATTTTCTAAAACAGCCAAGATCAGAAATATCTTAATTTTACGGCTTCGATTTCCTTCAGGTGATTCAGAATTGCTCTCGTCACCTGCTTCAAAAATGGCCAAGTTTGGTGTGCGTATAATTTACTTTTTCCTGGTTACGCTTATGAATCATCTTATAAAACTGAAAGGAGAAAATGGTAGTAACCAACCTTTTCTCCTTTTCTTACAATGTTTTTCACCTTTCATAGACAAATCTTTTAATTTGATGGTCAAGAATTAACTGCCATTTTTTCAGTCCACGGATCATGAATAGGCTATCAGTAAATCCCAAATTGCTGTCGAGACACGCCTCAATAAGACGGACAGGCAATAAGTCTGGAGCACAGGCATTGTTGCCGGAGTTACCGATCAGTGAGGAAGTTATACGCTCAATACCGTCTCTCTGCTTTCCAGGTAAGAGGATACTGTTTATCTGCTCGCTTGCGTATTTTTTAAGCTCAACTGGCTAAAGGACAGCGGGCTTAGGTCATGGCCCGGTGTCAGTCATGTGTGCATGCATTAACTTTTATTTCAAACATCTTCTTCTCTGGAACTATCCATCCAACTTTGATGAAACTTCACAAACATGATCCTGCCATGGTCCTCTTCAGAATTTCCTCAACAAATTGAAATTGTACGTTAATGTTACCTGCAAATACTTTAAATTTGGGCAAAGTTAAAATTCTGTTATCTGGTTTCTGGTTACAGGTTAAATTGTCATGTGGTAAAGGCCTAAGTCTTTAAAATGCCTCTAAATGATTGATTGTCAAGTCCTTCATGTAGGCTTATATTGTTTCCTTTTTTAGATGGAATGGAGATATACAGAGTCAAGCCAGAAAACAGCATACATTTCCTTGTCCTTACGGACATGGCTGGTTCCAAGTCCTATGCCTGTTGTCTCACTTTCTCAAGGACTTTTTCAGTGGAGGAGGTAATAATGATCTACATGAACATTTTTGTTGAAAATGACTTTTCATGAACCCTTTACCCCATAAGGCATTTCTATGGTATCTCTAATTGACCCTAAATAACAGCAAGGATGAAGCAGTTTCTTATGTGTATATGGCACATTTTGATAGCGTAGAAAACATTGTGGCAAAAGGTGAAATTGCTCGTCACGAGCAATTTCACCTTTTGCCACAATGTTTTCCCAAGGCTCCAACAACCAATGAGTAAAAATGAGTATCTATGAAGTAAAGGGTTAAAGAAAATCCAGTGTAACTCTTTACCAAATGACAATTTCTGGGTTTGTCCAACTGGAATGCCTTTGTAGATGACAAACAGGCTTAACCCATTACCACACTATCCCTACTTTTGACACCCCTGAGAAAGAAGCCTTTAGAAAACATTGTGGGAAAAGGAGAAAAATGCTGGTAACCAGCATTTTCTCCTTTTCCCACAATGTTTTCTACCCTTCTCAAAACAAATTTCAAATTTTCAGTCACTTTTATTTTGTCGTCTGGAAATGCTTTCAATTTGGACCAGTCTAAAATATTGTCGTTTGGTAATGAGTTAAATTGGTTAAACCTATATAACCCATTACCACACAATCCCTACTTTTGACAACCCTGAGAAAACAGCCTTTAGAGAACATTGTGGGAAAAGGAGGAAATCCTGGTTACCAGCATTTTCTCCTTTTTCCACAATGTTTTCTACCCTTCCTAAAACTAATTTCAAATTTTCAGTCACTTATATATTGTCGTCTGCAATTGCTTTCGATTTGGACAAATCTAAAATTTTGTCGTTTGGTAATGAGATAATGCGGTAAAAGGTTATTGGCAAAGGTTAAGATCATACCACTATTGCTTAACCCTTTACCACATCACATTCAACAACTTTTAAAAACTTCTTACACCAAAGAAGCCTTTTGAAAAAATTGTAAGAAAAGGAGATAATGCTGGTAACCAGCATTATTTCCTTTACCCACAATGTTTTCTTCCCTTCCTTAAACAAATTTCAATTCTTCAGTCACATTTATTTTGTCATCTGCATGTGCTTTCAATTTGAAACAATCTAAAATTTTGTCGTTTGGTAAGGAGTAAAGACATATGATGTTATTTCATTTATTCAGGATGATCAAGGATATCAGTATGGAGCTCTGAGAATGATAAATATTTTCAATTTTGAAATCAAAATCACTCCCTCTATCTTGTGCTCTCACAATGCAATGACCACAGGACATAATTAACCCTTTACCACTTAATCCCGTCTTTTACCACCCCTGTGAAAGAAGCTTTTTGAAAAAATTGTGGGAAAATGAGAAAATGCTGGTAACCAGCATTTCCTCCTTTTCCAACTATGTTTTCTTCCCTTCCTAAAACACAGTTTAACCCATTACCTCATGAGAAAAATTTAGACTGGTCCAAATTGAAAGCATTTGCAGACGACAAAGATGACTGAAAAATTAAAATTTGTTCTGGGAAGGGTAGAAAACACTGTGGGAAATGGAGAAAATGCTGGTTACCAGAATTTTTTTTCCTGTTCATACAGTGTTTTCAAAGACTTCTTTCTCAGGGGTGTCAAAAGTAGGGATTGTGTGGTAATGGGTTAATTCTTTATTCAAATTCATTTTATTGTCTGCAAACACTATCAATTTGGACCAGTCTAAAATTTCGTCATTTGGTAAAGAGTTAAGACTTTATGATGTTACTTGTATTTCATTTATTCAGGATGATCAAGGATATCAATATGTGTCGCTAGAAGTTGACGTCAATGCACAAGAAGCAGAAAACAATTCTAAAAAATTTGTATATATTCCACATTGTTGTATAACCATTTCACAGTTCCCCTATTATGCAAAAATGAAAGAGTGCTTGTCAAGGTAGGTTATATTATGTGTAGATTACAATTAGTGTCCCTTTACCACACAATCTGGACTTTTAGACAACCCTGAGAAGGAAAGCCTTTGAAAACATTGTGAGAAAAGGAGAAAATGCTGGTAACCAGCATTTTCTCCTTTTCCCACAATGTTTTCCACCCTGCGGGAAAAAAAGGTCAATTTTTGAGTTATTTTTATTTTGTCATCTGTAAGTGCTTTCAATTTGGACCAGTCTAAACTTTTATTGTTTGGTAAAGAGTTAAAGTTGAAAATAACTAAAACTGTATTTGATAATTTGTAAGTAATAAAAGAACACATTTGGATGTGATGTTCTATTCCTAGTGAGAAAATCGCAAAAATGCACAAACATTAATTGTCATAGCTTGGATCTGAACCTGCTAGTTTCAAAAGTTTAGTTCAGTAGCCTTACAGATTGAGCTATGCACACAGCTTACCATGGATTGTGTTAATAATGTATTTACCCTGTGTTATGCAAAAGCAGGTACCCAGGATTTACAGGAAAAGGAATTTATTGAGAAAAAATGAAAAAAAAGTAAGGAGCATCCCATATGTTTCCTACATGTAGACTGTCCATGTGAAAGTTTTGAACCACTCTTCACAAGCAAATAACACCAAGCTTATGAAATGAAATCATGGTTTCTCTTATAACCCAAAATATTAGATTCCTCCAGACTCAAAGCATTTGCAAATGACAGATTTTTTTTCAGAAGTGTGGCAAAAATTACAAGATAAGGAGAAAATGATTGTGTCAATAATGTTCTCCTTTTCCACAATTTTCAGAAGGCCTGAAAGAAATCCTAGCTATTATTTGGTACAATAATAAGTAAATTATCACCACACTTTGATTGAACTTTGAACCTTTTCATTCCCAATCTGCACATACCATTGAGCTATGCAAAGTTTGGTACTATTTGATAAAAACTGCTTTTACATTACTTTATTATTTCAAAGAATTTAAATTCCACAGATGTCGCTGTGTAAATTTACTTATCATTACACTGTTTATTTTCCCCCCTTCAAAGAAGTGGAGGTATAGTGCTTTCCTAATGTAGGTTACTAGGTCAGTTGGTCTGTCAGTCAGTCCGTCGGTTGGTCAGTAGACCTTACCTTGTCCAGATGATAACCAAACACAGAACTGACCTATGTTCATCAAATTTGGCCCAGACATGTGTCTGGGAGTGTAGATGATCCCTATTGATATTTTTAGGTCAATTGGTCAAAGGTCAAGGTCACAGTGTCTGTCAACATGTTGTTATTTAGACCAAACCTTGTCTGACATGCATCTCGGAGTGTAGATGATCCCTATTTATTTTGAGATTAATCTGTCAAAGGTCAAAGTTACAGTGGCCTTCAGCTTAATGATATATAGATCAAACTTGTCCAGATGATAACTAGACACAGAATTGACATAGGTTTTTCAAATTCTGTACAGATATTCATCTCAAGTGTGAATGATCCCTACAGAGTTTGAGATGAATCCATTACAGGTCAAGGTCACAGTGACCTTCAACTTTATGATATATATACCAAACATTGTCTAGGTGATATCTACACGCAGAATTTACCTAGGTCCTTTAAATTGTGCACAGATATTCATCTTGGAGTGTATATAATCCCTACAGATTTTACGGTTAATCTGTGAAAGGTCAAGGTTACAATGACCACAAGATGATTCAGGGCCTGCGCTGGCGTTTGCCACTTGAGCCATTTTCTAAAAAAAAAAAATCAAAGTTTCTCAAATATCATAATTATGTGGCTCAACTTGTGGCTCCAACGTTTTATTGCCTATTATTGGGGAAGAAGTGAGTGTTGAAGTTCAAGCATGTGTTTTGATACCACTTAATGAACTATGCCACTTCCTTTATCAGTGTGGTAGTAGGGGGGCATGACTGTTTTACAAACAGACATCTTGTTTGCAATGTTATTGCCCTGGGCCTGTATTCACCAACCATTCTTAAAAATGTTCTTGGTCTTATTCTCCAGAGTTTTCTACATTTGTAAGTAACACAACTTCTGATTGGCTAAACCGAATGGTTCAGCCAATCAGAAGTTGTGTTACTTACAAATTTGGAAAACCATGGAGAATAAGAATAAGAATATTCTCAAGAATGGTTGGTGAATACGGGCCCAGGTTTCACTCTGTGTGTATGGACTATGATAAGAGCCTTGTGTACATTTACAGTATAATTTATACTAGTATATGATAAACAAAGTTCATTGTGTATTTACAGTATGATTACACATGTGGAGAAAGATCAGGAAGAACTTTACGCATTCCTCAAAGAATATTCACATATCCTCACAAACACACCGGTACCACCTCCTGGAAACGTTGCTGTGGTAAATAGATTAAAACTTTTACCAAACATAATCATATTTTTACAATGCGACAAAGAAGGCCTCATTGCGGGGGAAAAGTAGGGAATGATGGTCATCAGCATTTCCTTCTTTTACCACAATAATTTTTACCCTTTCTCAGATATATTGTTTTACTTGTCCAGCATTATTTGAGTTTTAAGAGACCAGCACCTTAATCACTGAACTGAAGAGAATTCTCATGTACACAGTTGTTAGGTATTTTAACCCATTACTATACAATCCCTACTTTTGACAACCCTGAGAAAGAAGCCTTTAGAAAACATTGTGGGAAAAGGAGAAAAATGTTTTCTACCCTTACACAAAAAAAATCAAATTTTCAGTCATTTTTATTTGGTTGTCTAAAAATGCTTATGATTTGGACAGACCTAAAATTTTGTCAGTTGGTAATGAGTAAATGACTAGGAGAGAGGTCATTTGAAAACATTATTGGAGAAGGTGAAAATGCTGGTAGCAGCATGGTGAAAATGCTGGTAGTAGCATTTTCTTCTTCCACAGTATTTTCTACATTTTCAAAAGCAAATTTTACCATATGAGCCACATTGAATTTGTTGTATGCAAGTGTATGAAATTTTATTGTATCTTAAATTTTGTTGTTTAGTATAAAGAACTTAATAGATAAAATCTAATGTTTGCGTGATATATACACAGATAAAAAAAATTGCAAATTACAGATTACAGACATTTGCTTACAAAAATATTTACAAATTTAAGACACTTGTTATTTGTGATTAACCCATTATCACACAATCCCTACCTATGATGACCTTGAGAAAGAAGCCCATAGAAAACATTGTGGGAAAAGGAGAAAATGCTGGTAACCGGCATTTTCTCCTTTTCCCACAATGTTTTCTACCCTTCATAAAACAAATTTCAAATTTTCAGTCACTATTATCTGGTTGTCTGCAAATGCTTTCAATTTGGACAAGCCAAAAATTTTGTTTTTTGGTAATTAGTTAAATTGCACAAACAGACTTTTTTTGCAAAATCGGAGAGAATTCCACCCATCGCAAAAATATCTACTTACGAAGTATATTTTCTTACACAGGAGCTTAATTTGAACCAACTGCCTGTTGTTCTCAAGCCGTCAGGTCATCCAGACAAGCCAGTTCTTGACTTTCCTCTCCATCTCATCTTTTTGTGTTTCAAAGCTGAAGAGTTCCTGAAGATCATAGCATATGTTTTACAGGAAGAGAGGCTTGTGTTCTTGTCATCGAATTATTCCTTATTGACAATCATCATGGAGGTTTATAGAGTTTTAGATAACCCTTTACCACACAATGCAGAGTTTTAGACCCTAGGAAATAAAGCTTTTGTAAACATTTTTGAAAAAGTAGAAAATGCTGGTAACCAGCAGTTTCTCCTCTTCCCTCAGTGTTTTCATCTTTTCCAAAAATAAGTTTCAATATTTGATTTAAATATATTTTGCTCTCTCAAAAAAAATGCAATTTGGACAAGTCTAAGCTTTTCTTGTTCAGTAAACAAACAAACAAATAAACACACATGCAAACAAACAAACAAGTTAGATATCCTTGATTACTTTCTGAGACCAACGTTTACTAGTAATGAGCCAACACATGATATCCAAGACCCCGTGTTTGAGAAGTTTAAATATTCAACATTTTCTCCATATCTCTTGCTATTTTCTACCAATTATCCCATTACCACACAATTCCTGCTTTTGACTAGCCCAAGAAAGAAGCATCTAGAAAACATTGTGGGAAAAGAAAATGCTGGTAACCAGCATTTTCTCCTTTTCTCACAGTGTTTTCTACTCTTTAGAAAACAAATTTCAAATTTTCAGTCACTTTTATTTTGTTGTCTGCAAATGCTTTTGATTTGGACAAGTCTAAAATATTGTCGTTATGTAATGAGTTATGTGAATCTTAATATTCTCTTGGCCAAATTTGGCTTGCTATCAGTAAATGCTTTGATAGCTTTGTTTTGCCGTAATTAAACTAATTATGTTGTTCACAGAGTGTCCGCCATCTAATTTTGCCATTTGAGTGGAGGTTTACGTATGTGACCGTGCTGCCCTCTAATGGTCTAGGATATCTGCAGGCCCCGGGTACGTTCATGTTCGGATGTCACTCTAGACATAAAGAAAGGGTGCAAGAGGTAAGAACTGGAAATTTTATGTTGCATCCATAGAATTACATTTTAACCCTTTCCCAAACAACGAATTTTGGACTCTTCAAAACTGAAAGAGTTTGCAGACGACAATTTTAGATTTGGACAAAATGGCAAAAAGTTCTTTAAAAGGGTAGAAAACACTGCAGGAAAAGGAGAAATTGCTCATTACAAGCAATTTCTCTTTTTCCCACAGTGTTTTTTAAAGACTCGTACTGCAGACACATAAAAACAAGGTCTTGTTTTAGAAAGGGTTACATGATATTCCAGTATGCTGGAGTAAATGCAGTTTAACTCTTTACCAAATGACAAAATTTTACATGGTAAAAATTGAAAGCTTTTGCAGACGACAAATTAAAAATGACCCAAATGATGAATTTTTTCTGTGACAGGGTGAAAACATTGTGTGAAAAGGAGAAAATGTTGGTTACCAAAAGTAGGGATTGTGTCGTAATGGGTTTATTTCTTGTCTGCAAATGCTTTTAATTTGTACATGGCTAAAGTTTTGACATGTTAAAATGAGTTCAATTTTTACCGAATGACAATAAGGTTTTAGCTATGACCAATTTTTAAACATTTGCAGAAGACAATCTGATTAAGGCTAAGATGGAGTTTGTCTCTGATAGGGTAGAAAGAAAGTATTGTGGATAAAAGAGAAAAAGCTAGTTACTGGCATTTTCCCCCAAAGTCTTTCAAGCCTCTATTCTCTGGTTTTTTAACTTGTAACCAAACAACAGTATTTTAGGCTTGTCAAAATCGAAAGCATTTGCAGATGACAAAATAAAAGTGACTGAAAATTTGAAATTTGTTTTGTTAAGAGTAGAAAACATTGTTTGAAAAGAAGAAAATGCTGATTACCAGCATTTTCTCCTTTTCCCACAGTGTTTTCTCTAGGCTTCTTTCTCAGGGTCATCAAGAGTAGGAATTATGTGGTAATGGGTTAACCTGATAACTTAATTTTAGACATGATCAGCCTAAAAGTATTTGCAGATGACAAAATAAATGTCGCTAAAATTATGGCTTCTGAAAAATAGAGAGAACTTTGTTGGAAGAGGAGAAAATGAACATTACCAGCATTTTCCCCTTTTACCACACTGTTTTCAAAAGTATTCTTTGTCAGAGTCCAATTGAGTGAGAAAGACTTAACCTTTTACCAAATTTTTAACCCATTACCACACAATCCCTACTTTTGACGCCCCTGAGAGAGAAGCCTTTTGAAAACATTGTGGGAAAAGGAGAAAATGCTGGTAACCAGCATTTTCTCCTTTTCCCACAGTGTTTTCTACCCTTCCCAGAACAAATTTCTATTTTTGAGTCACCTGTATTTTGTCCTCGGCAAATGCTTACAATTTGGACCAGTCTAAAATTTTCTCGTGTGGTAATGAGTTAACTACCCTGGGGAGGAAGGCTCTAGCAAGCAAGGTTGAAAAAGGAGAGATTGCTGGTTACCAGCATTTTCTCCTTTTCGGTCAATGTTTTATCCTCAAACAGAGATCAATTTCATTTGAAGTATGTTTAACCCTTTACCCCATAAGGCATTTCTGTGGTATCTCTAACTGACCTTAAATAACAGCAAGGATGAAGTATATTTATGTGTATATGACACCTTTTGATAGCATAAAAAACATTGTGACAAAAGGTGAAACTGCTCGTGACGAGCAATTTCACCTTTTGCCACAATGTTTTCCAAAGGCTCCTACAAGCGATGTGTAGAAATGAGTATCTATGGAGTAAAGGGTTAATTTCTTGTCTGCTGATTTTTTTTATTTCGACAAGTCTAAAATTTTGTTGTTTGGTAAAGTGTTACGACATAACGGATTGTTGTAGATAGACGATCTGGTGCTAGTTGATATAGACCTAGGGGAGGTAACCATGAACTCTATATCCGCCCACACTGAGGATAAAGTTACATCAGTTCCATTTCTTCCAAAGGATGCGGCAAGAATGTTCATGGATGTGTCGCCGCAATTTCGACTCTTATTTGATACCGAGCTTTTACAGAGGTAGGGCTTTCACAGATTTCCACACAGACCTGTGTTTTAACAGTCCTATGAAAAAAAGGCTTTTGAAAACATTGTGGTAAAAAGGAGGAAATGCTGGTAACCAGCATTTTCTCCTTTTTTCACAATGTTTTCTACCCTTTCAAAGACAAATTTCATCCTTTCAGCTGCAATAAATTTGTCATCTGCAATTGCTTTCAGTTTGGATGAGTCTAAAATTTTGTTTTTTGATAAAGTGTTGACTCCTTCTTGTCCAAATTGAAACCATTTGCAGTCAGGAAATTAACCTTTAATCAACTGATATAAAACTTTTTCGCATTTTTTTTTTCTGCATGTATCATGCAGCCAATCAGCCAGCCATATTGTTTTACTTTTCAGTAGAGTGAAACAATATCACTGCATGATACAGGCTAAAAAAATGTTGTGGAAGATTAAAGTGTTTCTAACTCTTAACCCATTACCACACAATCCCTACTTTTGACGCCCCTGAGATAGAAGCATTTAGAAAACATTATGGGAAAAGGAGAAAATGCTGGTAACCACGTTTTCTACCCTTCACAAAACAAATTTCATTTTCAGTCACTTTTATTTTGTCGTCTGCAAATGCTTTCGATTTGGACACGCCTAAAATATTGTTGTTTGGCAATGAGTTAAAAAGCCAATTGCTGAAATATTTTTCATATTTTTGATTATTTCCTAAAGAATTCAAAGTGTTATTTTATTGTATAACACTATTTGAGAAGGAAAAAAAGCTGGCTAATAAAAATCTGATCTTTTTTCCCACCATGTTCTAACAGCTGTTGTCTTCAAGACAATTAAAACATTCAAGGACAGTCTAAAATTTTACTGTCAGTTAAGAGATATGCCCAGACCATTATTTGATGATCTAACCTCCGTTCTGTTTTTTGAGTGTAACATCCCTATCACGAATTTTCTAATCCTATACATTTGATTTCAGTTTTTTGTCTAACGTCATTTTGTATGTACACGTATTTCATTTGTGTTTTGGTTTTATTCATATTACCGCAGGTGCATCTATAAATGGTTTGGAATCTTCTCATCTATTATTTATGAAATACCACGTGATAATGATTGTTTGTGTTTAACGCCGTTTTCAACATTATTTCAGTTATATCACGGCGGCTGACTGAGCTACTGAGGCTCGGTATCATGTGATAAAAAAGAATCTGATATAAGTTTGTTATCAAGAAAAACTGTTATAAATGTCGCCAAAGGCTTGCTTAATGACGTTTTCCTACATTAGTTTAACCCTTTCCCAAACAAACCCTGATTTTTACGTGTCTACATTAAAAGTCTTTAAAAAAACACTGTGGGAAAAGGAGAAATCGCTCGTAATGAGCAATTTCTCCTTTTCTTACATTGTTTTCTACCCATTTTGAGAACTTTCTGCCATTTTTTCCAAATCTAAAATTGTCGTCTGCAAACCCGTGGGGTTTGGAAGGGTCCAAAATTTGTCGTTTGGGAAAGGGTTAATTAATCCTTTATCAAACAATCCCAACTTTTAACGACCTTGTGTAAGAAGCCTTTTTAAAACATTGTGGAAAAAGGAGAAAATGCTGTTAAACCAGCATTTTCTCCATTTCCCACAATGTTTTCTTCCCTTCCCAAAACAAATTTCAACTTTTGTCAGATCCCACATATCTTATTTCAGACCATCTTTCTACAATTTAGATGATTTAAAACAGTTCCGGGCAAAAAAGGAAAGTGAAATTACAGAGGTCATTACTCAAGCTTGTTTAGAACTTCTTGTTAATCTATTCAGGTACTTTTTTCTTTCATGTCACTTTTGGTGCCATTTTTCTGTTTTACCTCGGCAGTTTTTTTTTTTTAGAAAATATCAAGGTATTGCCGGTGGCCTTGCATTTTGATCGTCTGCTAGTCATTATTTATTTAAACTTTATTGTTTTATAGTGCTTCTGTCATTACTTGGATTAGTTCTTAACCATTTACCACACAATCCAAACTTTTAACCACTCTGAGAAAGAAACCTCTGGAAAACATTGTGGGAAAAGGAGAAGATGCTGGTAACGACCCTGAGAAAGAAAGCATTTGAAAATATTGTGGGAAAAGGAGAAAAGGCTGGTAACCAGCATTTTCTCCTTTTCCCACAATGTTTTGTAACCTGCTGTAAAATGATTTCAATTTTTGAGTTACCTTTATTTTGTCCTCTGCAACTGCTTTCAGTTTGGACCATTCTAAAATTTTGTCGTTTAGTAAATAGTAAACTGTCAAAAGCAAGCCTATACACAAGGGGTAGGTAAGCATGAAAATATTTTTGACACAGTTATCTCCTTACCAAACAACAAAGACTGGTCCAATTTGAAAGCATTTGCAGACAAGATTTCATATCTGATTCAAAAAGTCAAATTAGTTTTAGGAAGGATAGAAAACATTATGGGAAAAGGAGAAAATGCTGGTTACCAGCATTTTCATCTTTTCCCATAATGTTTTCAAAAGCTTTCTCTCTCAGGGTTAAAAGTCGGGATTGTGTTGTAAAGAGTTATGGTCTTTTCTTGACATACAGTTTACACTTATAGCAACTGCAGCCAAGAATTGGCAACCACTTGTGGTGCTCTTGTTTAGTTATATATCACTTGGTCATGTGATCTTAGACATGCTATTCTGATAACTAGGACTACTTTATAGATGATAATCTCCAGAATGAATGGAAAGTATCAAAAGCAATTTTTTTCACATGATGGTTAATATCTGTGGACCCTTCACCGCACAATGACGACTTTTAATGCCAGTGAAAGAGAACATGTTTGAAAACATTTTGGGAAAAGAAGAAAATGCTGGTTACCAGCTTTTCTCCTTTTCCCACAATGTTTTCTACCCTATCAAATAAAACCATTTGATATGAGCCACATTGAGACTGTCATCTGCAGGTGCTTTCAATTCGGACTGGTCAAATATTTTTTCGCATGGTAAAGGGTTATCAGTTTCAACATGTATACCAGCTTTTTTTCTTTCGTACATGGTGAAAACAGAGAAATATTCATCTTCCTTTCACACAACATTTTTCTATTTTTCTGCATTTAAGTTGTCATTCTTGTATCATAAGGAATGTCAAGTTCTTTCTTGATAAAAGTTTAAGAATGATTGTTTTGCAAAGAACATTTCTGAGCATGCTATTTTCTAAACCCTCTACAAAACAATTCTAGTGATTGACAATCCTAGTCAGGAATGTCTTTGACAATATGGTGGGGAAAGGATAACATGCTTATAGCAAGCATCTTCAAATCTCTGTTTTCTACAATGTTTTCTACACTTTCAAAGACAAATTCATTCATCTTAACCACATTCAATGTTGTCTGCCTTGGATGCTTATAAAATTATGTTGTTTGGTAAGGTGCTGAAACAATTCCTTTGCTCTCTGATGTAGGTCTGTGGTGAACAGCCTGCGAGTAGAACAGCGTTATTTCAACAAGGAACAGTTTTTGAATCAATTCACAGGCAGAGATAGGAAATTCTATGAGAAGGTTTGCTAATCAAATTTTTATTCCCCACCATAGGGGGAGGGATATAGTTTTAGCGTTGTCCGTCCGTGTGTCCGTTCCAGCAAATATCTCCAATACCATAGGACGGAATTTTGTGAAACTTTATACACATGTACAATGACCCATTCCCCCGAGATTTTTTTTTGTTGTTTTTTTGATTCGATGCAGAATGGCCGACTGAGAGCGATTTTAAGTTTCACTTAAGTTACACTTAAGTACACTTTTGATGTTTGGAGTCTTGTCTTCAAAACTATACAAAGTTTTTACATTGAACTTGTCACATCTGTCAACCTCCATGCAACACCATAGTTATTTGCCATAAGGTGTCATGGAAAAAGGGGGTTTCATGTTATATTTCATTCCATTTATTGTGAAGGCAACTCCTTCCACATTTCTTGACCGAATTGAATAGAATTTTGACAGAATATTTCTTGTCATGTGACCTATTCCATATTGTCAAAATTTTGCGATTTGTAGCTGCATCATGAAAAAAGGGGGCTTCATGTTTTATTTCATTTTATTTCTTGTGAATGCAACTCGTCCCATATTTCTTGACAGAATTGAAGAAAAAATTCACAGAATGTTTCTCATCATCTGACCTATCGCATATTCTCAAGGTTTTGCAATTTGTAGCTGCGTCATGAAAAAAAGGGGGCTTCATGTTTTATTTCATTCTATTTCTTGTGAAGGCAACTCCTCCCACATTTCTTTGCAGATTTTTTGAATGGAATTTTCACATTATCATGTGACCTAACACAACGCCTCCCACATTTCTTGGCAGATTTGGATGGAATTTTCACATGGTCATGTGACCTACGGCATATTGTCAAGGTTTTGGGATTTGTAGCTGTATCATGGAATAAGGGGGCTTCATGTTATAATTTCATTTTTAACCAGAATCTCTTCAGTTACTGGATATATCTCTGTAGATTTGGATGAGATTTTCACAGATCATGCGACCTAGCACATGCTGTCAGGGTTTTGCAATTTATCACTGTATCATGGAAAAAGGGGACTTCATGTCAAATTTAATCTTTTATCAGTGTATCTCCAACTTTTGCACATATTTTCATAGAACTTCATATTTTTATTGCTTGATCAAAGCCAGTGACCAATGAGTCAATTGTGCATTCATCTCTCCTTGCATCAGTCTGTTCTGAAACCTTTCAGATCACAAGTAATACCATATATCCATTCAGCTACCCAGGCAGGTGCTACAAATTTCAACACTTTAGTCTCTAGCTAACTGCTTGAAATGGCAGCAGTGTGGTGGCTTATATTGTGAGAGTGATATCTTCTAAAGTCCTTGACAAAAATTGATGAAACTTCATGCATGTTTTCCATTGGATACTCCGTTGATACATTTTTTTCCCCGCACATATATGAAATCCTGAAATGGGTACTTAATGTATAATCCTGTTATGGACCTCCTTTTTATTTTTTTATGTAATGAAATCCTGTGCCATGGAACAAGGGAGCTTAATGTATAATTTCATCATGGACAAATAACAAAAAGGCCATATGTACATGCAAAATACAATACCTCTTATACGTTTGTACCAAAAAAGGTCTTTTTCCGAGGCAGATATCATTTCAACGAAATTGCTTGTTTATATTAGATTTTATCTGTGTTATTGAAGAATTAAGAATTAATCTTTATGACACAAAACTGGGTTTTAATTGACTCTAATGGAGATGACTTTTTAAAATGTTGTAGTAAAAGCAGAAAATGCTGGAAACCAAAATGGCAAAGCTTTTTAGAAAAGTCCTTTTGTTTGAATCTTTCAACATATTTTCACAAGCCTTCTT
The DNA here is from genome assembly GCA_943736015.1 of Tridacna crocea. NCBI lineage: Eukaryota > Metazoa > Mollusca > Bivalvia > Cardiida > Cardiidae > Tridacna > Tridacna crocea. Next base: position 8,505,679 of record OX031071.1, read on the forward strand.
CTCCAAGTTTGTCAAAGCTCAGGATAGTCAACTGGTCTCTATTGCCCGGGAACATTGCACAACCCTATACACTTTGCTGTATCAGGAGAGCCAATTAAACTGTAGGAAAATGCATAACAATATGTTATGCCTATTTAAACTTGCCTTCCAACAGTACTTTCAGGACTTTGATTATAACAATTTTTCCCTGTTCTTTCACAGAAAAATCCTATAGTTTAACTCTTTACCAAACAACATATTTTTGGACTTGCCTAAATTGAAAGCAAGAGAGAAATCATCATTTGAACTGCACATATTTTTATCTTCTGCAAATGCTTTCAATTTGCTTGAGACCAAAATTTTGTTCTTTGGTACAGGCTCAAAGCCCCATTTCTAAGAGGGCAAATCAAAATTATCCCTTACCACACAGCAGAATTTCATTCTCGTCTACATTGAGGAAATTCACAGAGGAAAATTGACATGTTTTCAAATGATGAAATTTGTTCTTGAATACGTAGCAAACATTGTTTACCAGCATTTTCTCCTTTTCCCACAATGTTTTCAAAAGCTTTCTTTCTCAGGGTTGTAAAAAGGTGGGATTGTGTAGTAAAGGGTTATATATTGTGTAGTAAAGGGTTACATAGTCATATTTTACTTAGCCTGGTATTCAGGCTCTGCATTCGAGTTATTATTATAAACAAGGTACTTAACTACAGGTACAGTAAACCGTCAAAATGCATATTATTATTTGCCCTTTATGTAAGATAAAGGGCCTAGTGAAAAGCACTGAGAAGCACCCAATATACTGGTTGCTGATCATGGCAGATAGGGTTTAACCCTTTACCAGAACAAACAACTTGTCCTAGTCCAAATTGAAAGTATTTGCAGATGACAATTTCAAAGTGGCTCAAATGATGCAATTTTGCTTTGATAGGGTAGAAAACTGTGGGAAAAGGAGAAAATGCTGGTTACCAGCATTTTCTCCTTTTCCCTCAATGTTTTCAAAAGGCTTCTTTCTCAGGGTGGTTAAAAGTCGGTACCATGTGGTAAAGAGTTGCATTCCTTAGATTATCATTTGACAGACTTTAATAACCAGTTTTTCTCCCTATTCTTTTAAAACAGACATTGAGGTCTTTATTTTAGAGTATTTATTTTGCACTTTTATACTTTCTCTTTTTTATGAAAATGTTCTATTTAACCAACTGATACAAGACCAACATTTTTGTCTAAATGTTGTAAAAAGCACTTTTCTTCTGCAACAGGTTCTGACGACGGACTTGTTCAAAAAGTTCCTTGAAGACAGAATGGATGAGAAGAAAGATTGTTGGTCCGACTTTGAAATGAAGACGAGAGATTACTTACGCAGAGCATCTTTACAAACTTCCAACAGGTCAGATTTTTTTTCAAACTTGTGCGGAGCCCAGGTTGCTCAGTCAGTAGCTTTCAGGACTTGAGGACAGGGCGAACATGGGTTCAATCCCTGGCTTGGGCAATTTCTTTCCAAGGATTGATGATAGTCATTGCGACAGGATTTATTCATCTCTCACCATTGACCATTGTTTTGATAATGGCTATGTGGGAAAGCAGCCAGTAATAGCAGCCAGTAGCCAGGATAAGTAAAAGTTGGGATAGTGTTGTGAAAGGCTATTAACCTTGATGAAGTAGACTTTAGAAAACATTTTTGGTAAAGGACAAAATGCTGGTAATCCAGATCTATCTACATGTATCTTTTGTTTACTTTTACATGGTTTTTATGATACAATTGAATGCAAGCAGCTGATACTTTGAGCTACTGTACAATTGCAGATTGTCACCTTTTCCATGTCCATGCTTTTGAAAGTATAATTTAAATTCAAATGCAATTTAACATTCACATTTTTTAATTTGGCTGCTTCTGTGGGCTTTAAAAGGGGGGGGGGGTGTTTAGATTTTTCACATCTTACCCAATTGAAAAATATGTATATCACTGAAATTTATATTGAAAAAAAAAAAATAATAATAAAAATCATCAATAATTAAGAATCATATAATTACCAAAAAAAATGATATTATTTCCTTAAAAGGCTACATAGCCTCTTAAGGTACTTTATGATTTTGTGCTGGAAAAAAAAAAAAAAACATTGTGGGATTGTCAAGTGAATGGCGTGTGACTAAGGACACTTAAATTCTGTAACATAACAAACATGTAATCATTTACCATAATGTCTTCTTTGGACGCCATGTTTGAAGCTTCGTCTCTGTATTTCCAGTATGCAAATGAGTAAGTTGCTCATGTGAAAATAGACCTTGTTTCCTGTTGGTGTCGACCTGGGCCGTAGTAAATCTCTAATTTCTCATATTGTCAAATGGGTTTCCTTTACTTGGGTTTTCTGAATGAAAATTTAAAGGCTTTGGGAGTAAAAGGATGTTTGTTTTGTATTTTTATAAACTTTTCATCCCAAAATCTGAAGGGCGACTTTCAATACTTTGCTGCACAATCCCAACTTTTAACAACCCTTTGAAAGAAGCCTTTTTAAAGCATTGTGAGAAAAGGAGAAAATGGTGGTTATCAGCATTTTCTCCTTTTCGCACAGTGCTTTCTTCCCCTCCAAGGACAATTTTCAATTTTTGAGTCCAATTTGATAAGTCATGTACAAATGCATGGACCGGTCTAAATTTTGTTGTTTTGTAACGAGTTAATATCAATTTTTTTTACAGATTCGGTGATATATTAAATCAGCGATTTACGATGTCTAGATCATTTCACAATGAACTGTCGTTGTTTAAATTACCAGACGTTACAAATACAAAGCATTATGTGGCAGACTGCTGTAAAAAATTGAGCGATAAAATAAAGGTAGGTTAACATTTTACTAAACAATCCCATGTTTGATTGACTCCCAATGAAGAAACCTTTTGAAAACATTGCGGGAAAAGAAGAAAATGCTGATAAACAGCATTATCTCCCTTCCCACAATGTTTTCAACCTTTTAAACATATTCCTGTTTAACTCTTTACCAAACGACGAAATTTTGGACTTGTCCAAATGGAAAGCACTAAGTCTTGCAGAGGACAAATTAAATGTAACTCAAAAATTGAAATTTGTTTCCAGCAGGGTAGAAAACATGGTGAGAAAAGGAGAAAATGCTGGTTACCAGCATTTTCTCCTTTTCCCACAATGTTTTCAAAAGGCTTCAATCTCGGGGCCCTAATAACCAGGGATTGTTTGGTAAAGGGTTACATGATAGCACACCCTGATGGGATTTATTTACCTTACCTTTCATCGCCAAAATACTGGGTTTAGCGAAAAATCTGGTAATTCAAAATCAACGCGAGGAACAAATATCAGTTGGCTTATGGATTATGGATTACCTGTGTCTTTGACAAAGCCTGTGTCTTTGACAAAACCTTATGTTTTTCTGTATCGACTTCGAAAGCTCTTGTTGGATCCTCATTCTGATGTTAACTATTTTTCACAAAACTTATTTTAAGTTTATCAATATCTAAACGGTTTACAGATAGCAAAGCTACTGTGGTTTACCTCTTCACCAAATTGCAAAATTTTTGGCACAACCAAATTGAAAGCATTTACAGACAACAAATTGAATCCATGGCAGCTTAACCTTTTACCACACAACCTTTGACGACCTTGAGAAAGAAGCCTTTTGAAAACATTGTGGGAAAAGAAGAAAATGCCAGCATTTTCTTTTAGCAGCATTTTCCCCTTTACCCAAAGTGTTTTCTATCCTTTCCTAATCAAATTTAATTTTTAAGTCACATGTATTTTATCGTCTACAAGTGCTTTCAATTTGGACTAGTCTAAAGTTTAACCGTTTTGATAGCATAGAAAACATTGCTCGTGACGAGCAATTTCACCTTTTGCCACAATGTTTTCCAAAGGCTCCTGCAAGCAATGTGTTGAAATGAGTATCTATTGAGTAAAGGGTTAAAGAATAATCTTTGTTGATACATTCTGTACAGAAGAATCTAAGGATTGCTATCACTTAGATGTAATCTGCTGACTGAAATAAACTGCTTGGTTTATTTGGCACTCTAATGGTATCAGTTTTGGATTTTTTTTTAAAGTTAACCCTTTACCAGACGACGAAACTTTACCCTTATCCAAATTGATAGTGTTGTGTTTGTAACTATTGTTGGTAACAAATAGAACTCCAAGATACGTCTAATACTAGTGACTTTATTTACACGAAGATTAGCATAATACAAGAAGCAGAGAGTAAACTGACCACACGTGCTTTATACTGTATGTGGGAGGGGCTTATCAGTGGGCTATCTGCTGAGGGGCAGGATTAGCAATACACAACAATTCTCCCCTTTTAAATTCATTGATTATACATGTAATATCAATGAACAAGAATTCAAATGATCATTACTTGCATATATCTATGACATTGATATATACGATCCTTTCTGAAGTAATGTCTTGACAAATTTGCTTCCCAGAAAAAGACACGTGGTAATTTCTATCTTAATCACATATCTTAAAACAATCAATCTTTTCATTAAAACTTGACATGTGAAATAAACAAAAGTTCAGACATTCATTAATCTGTCCTTCTCTCCCGGTCAGTTAACTGTCAGTCATAACAACATGATGCCAAATAAAAGAGCGCATTATTTATACTCAAGACGCTCTGGCGGCTTTCTATTTCGTAATGGATATCTCCTTTCTGCGGTCACGGAAGTTTTATTACCATTATCGTGGCACTCAGTTACTTCCATCGGCCCTGGCAGGCTTTCGTTACATGTCTGACCGTTCGCGGCATCACTAAATGGTAAAGGCGGCATGGGAGGTTGCACAAGAGACATATTATCAGTAGAATTTGTTTCAATTCCGGTAGTTCTTAATTGATCAACATGCCTTTTCCATGTAATACCGTTTCCAATATCTATTTTGTAATGGAGCGGTCCATTTCGCGATACTACAAATCCGCTTATCCATTTTTCTTTTGAAGTCGGTCTGAAGTCGCGCGCTAAGACACGCTGGCCTAGCTCGAACTCACGAACTGTTTTATTGGAAGTCAATGCCAGTTTCATTTGACTGTTTGTGACACGAGTCTGAATGTCGGGTTTCACCAAATCCAACTTGGACCTTAAGTTTCGTCCGAGAAACAATTTCGCGGGTGTTTCGCCTGTGCAGCTGTGTTGTGTGTTACGGTATGTTAACAATACTGAATTTATCTTTAAATTCATGTCATTCGTTTGGTGACCCATTGCTCGCATAGCGGACTTGAATGTTCCGTTAAACCTTTCAATGAGACCATTTGTTGATGGCTTTGCTACCGCAGTTCGTATGTGACAGATACCATTTCTTTCCATGAATTGGGAAAATTCATCAGCCGTGAATTGGCTACCATTGTCTATCACTAGTTGCTTTGGTAAACCATACCTCACAAACAAATTTCGCAATTCTTGAATTGTTTTGTCGGCCGTAACTGATTTCATTTCAATAACTTCGGGCCATTTCGAATGTGCATCGACCAAAACCAAGAACATTCGTCCTAAAAACGGTCCGACAAAATCTACATGTACGCGTTCCCAACTCGAAGTTGGCCATTCCAAAGGGTGCAATTGCGCTTTTGCTGGAGCGGACTGCTGCATTTGACACGGCAAACATCTTTTTACCATGCTTTCTATATCAGCGTCAATGCCTGGCCACCAGACATAGCTACGTGCTAATGCCTTCATTTTTACGATACCTGGGTGGCTAATGTGTAATAAATCCAGGACACGTTCTCTCAATTTCACGGGAATAATTACTCGAATGCCCCACATTAGACATCCATGATTAATAGATATTTCGTTTCGACGCGTGAAATAACCTTTCAAGAGAGGGTCATCATTGTTTGTTTTCCAGCCCCTTTGTACATAATCGAAAACACGTGATAAGATGCGTTCCCGCCTCGTTTCACGGTTGATTTCCGCGCTTGTTACAGGAAGTTGTTCTAACTGTGAAGCAAAGAACACTTCTTCCTCTGAGATTTCTCCGCCAATTTCTTTCACTGGTGCGGGTAATCTCGATAATCCATCGACATTTGTATGCCTTTTCGTGTTTTTGTACTCGATGTCGTAATCAAAACCAGATAGATATAATGCATATCTCTGTACGCGTGCTGCAGTCGTAGCAGGTATGCTTTTGCTTGGGCTGAAAATTGAAGTAAGGGGTTGACAGTCCGTAACCAATGTGAATTTCCTACCGTATAGATATGGATAGAACTTTTTCACTGCCCAATAAATTCCTAGCGCTTCCCTATCAATTTGCGCATATTTCATCTCTGTTTTTGTGAGTGACCTTGACGCATATGCAATCGGCCTTTCCGATCCATCTGGCAGTACATGCGATAGAATACCAGAAATTCCGTACGGAGAAGCATCTGACGCGAGTCGGACAGGCAGATTCGGATTGTAGTGTGTGAGTACGGGTTCGGACGTGAGCAATGTTTTCGTTTTTTCGAATGCATTCTGACATTCCTTTGACCAAACAAATTTCCTATTCTTTTCAAGTAAGCTATTCATAGGTTTTGTAACAGTTGCGAGATCTGGCAAAAACCGATGGTAATAATTGAGTACCCCGAGATATGCCCTTAAAGACGTTACATCATGTGGAGCAGGTGTTTTCAACACTGCTTCTACCTTATCTTTACTCTTCCACAACCCTTGCTCATCAATCTCGTGACCACAAAAAGTAATCCGAGGCACAAAAAATACACACTTTTCCTTATTCACTTTAATTCCATATTGCTCTAATCTAGCAAGCACACACTTGAGATTCTCCAGGTGAGCACTTTCACTTTCACCAGTTATCACCATATCATCCAAAATACACTGAACTCCAGGTATCCCTTGAAGAATTTGATCTATGGTGCGCTGCCATAATGCAGGTGCTGACGAAATACCGAATAACAATCTATTGTAACGGTACAATCCTCGATGTGTGTTGATCTTTAGTAGTTCCTTTGAGCTGTCTTCGCATTCCAGTTGGAGATAAGCTTGTCGTAAATCCAACTTGCTGAACATTTTCCCGTTGGACAATTTTGCGAATATGTCCTCAATCCGTGGGAGTGGGTATTTGTCAACCTTGATGGCTTGGTTCACAGTGACTTTGAAATCGCCACATATTCTCACGTAGCCATTTCCCTTCACGACAGGAACAATCGGTGTCGCCCATTCGCTGCAATCGACTTTGGTTATGATACCCTGGCTTTCCAAATTATTCAGCTCCTTTTCTATTTTGGGCTGTAGGGAGTAAGGGACTGTCCTCGCCTTAACAAACTTCGGTTGTGCTTTTTCCTTTAATGTTAGTTTTGCCTTTAGACCATTTACTTTACCGATACCGTCACTAAACACAATTTTGTGCTGATCAATGATAAGAGTTCAAACGTACCTTTAGGTCTGCCCTTGTCACGGAATGCACAGGTAAAATTCTGTCCCAGTCCAATTTAATGTCCTTCAGCCAGTCTCTCCCAAACAGTGCAGGTCCATCGCCCTTTACAACGCACAGTTTCTTAACTGCTGACTGTCCATTATAGCAGACATTCACCATAATTGTCCCTTCCTGGTCAATTACGTCACCTGAATACGTTTTTAAAACTGTATCGGGTCTGTCCAATTTCTTTTTTCCGAATCGTCTTTCGAATTCAAAAATTGACATGAGTGTGACTGATGCACCCGTGTCTAGTTCCATAGGCACTTCAACATTATCAATCCTTGGAGTAATTGTGATTTTCTCACTCTGACTTCTAACAGAACTTATCACTTGGATACTTTCCAAACTATTTTCCTCCAAAGAATGCACATTCTTGAATTTCAGACATATCTTCTTTATATGTCCCTTCTTGTTACAGAAGTTGCACACTGCATTTTTCAGTCTACATTTCTCCGATTCATGGTTCGTTTTTCCGCAGTGTAAACATGGCTTTCTTGTGCTTTCCTTTTGCTGTTTCCGGGGTCGATATGGATTAGTTGACTTTCGCACTTTGTGAACTGTGGAGTTACTCGCCGACAGTTGCAGTTCCGCGGTGTCTTTGTGAGCTGTCTCCATTGCCAGTGCTATGTCAATGGCTCTTTGAAGGCTCAAATCTTCGGACGACAAGAGTTTTCGCTGTGTCGCCTCGTTCCGCAGTCCACATACAAATCTATCCCGAAGCGCGTCATTTAGGTAAGTTCCGAACTCACAAAATTCTGCCAGCTTGCGAAGTGCCGCAATAAACAGACTCACACTTTCTCCGACAGCTTGATTTCTTTTGTGAAATCGGAAACGTTCTGCTATCAGCAATGGTTTTAGACAAAGATGTGTCTTCAATAACTGGCAAAGTTCATCATAACTTCTCTCCGACGGCTTCAGGGGAGCGGTTAGATTCCGTAACAGACAGTATGTCCTCTCACCAATTAAAGTCAACAATGCAGCTACTTTCCTCTCATTTTCCAAACCATTAACAAGGAAATACTGCTCGAGACGTTCTTCGTAAGTGTTCCACGTTTCAACGTTACCGTCAAAGGCACTTATATTACCAATCAGTCCAGTGGCCATTGTTAAATTATCCAGAATTTAATGCGTAATAACGGTAGTCCACATTAGAATAAATTCTCGAAATAATTCAGCCTGGTTTATCCTCGTCGCCAATTTGTTGTGTTTGTAACTATTGTTGGTAACAAATAGAACTCCAAGATACGTCTAATACTAGTGACTTTATTTACACAAAGATTAGCATAATACAAGAAGCAGAGAGTAAACTGACCACACGTCCTTTATACTGTATGTGGGAGGGGCTTATCAGTGGGCTATCTGCAGAGGGGCAGGATTAGCAATACACAACAGATAGCATTTGCAGAGGGTAATTTTGATGTGGCTATAAAGTGCATTTGTTCCTTGGAAGAGTAGAAAACATTGTGGAAAAAGGAGAAAATGCTGGTTACCAACATTTTCTCCTTTTCCCACAATGTTTTGAAAGGGTTTTTTTTCTTCAAGGTTGTTAAAACCAAGGATTGTTTGGTAAAGGGTTAAGTTGTGGAATGTGCTCCAAAGTTAAATTTATGAATACTGGATTGCAGGATTGCTCCGACTATTATGAAAGATTGTCCTACATCTACTTAAGGGCCATGTTTCACATGGCTGCTAATGACAAGATGGCTGCCATGGATGATTTTATCACCCTGTCCAGTAGTATAACAAGAATCGTGCCCACTAAGTAAGATTGTTTTTCCTGTCTTATGCATACATATTTTTTAAAATTAATCCTTTACCACTCAATCAAGACTTTTATCGACCCCCCCAAAAAAACGTCTTTGAAAACATAGTGGGAAAAGGAGGAATTGTTCCTTTTCCCACTATGTTTTCTACCCTTACCAAACAAATTTTTTTTTTAGTCACACATGTATTGTCTTCTGCAAGCGTCGCCCTCATAACCTAAAGATCCTGAGTTCGATACCTGAGAAGGGGTTATAGCTTTGAGATTTTTCATTGGCCCACACATTTGGCATGAGTACTAGTGTTGTTCCCAGGAAGCAGAATCTCGAGAGATTAGTATAAGTTGTAAGAACTTGTTTCTCAGTTGATGTAATATAAATATGTTTAACCCTTTACCACACAATGCTGACTTTTAACGACCCTGAAGAAGAAGCCTTTCGAAAAAATTGTGGAAAAGAGAAAATGCTGGTAACCAGCATTTTCTCCTTTTCCCACAATGTTTTTTATCCTATCAAACAAAAATCGCATTATTGAGCCACATTGAAATTGTCATCTGCAAATGCTTTCAATTTAGACAGATCTAGAATTTTGTTGTGTGGTACAGAATTAAACCAAACCCCACATTTTAACGACCCTCAAGAACGAAGCTTCAAAAAACATTGTTGGAAAAAGGAGAAAAGGCTGATAACCAGTATTTTCTCCTTTTCCAACAATGTTTTCTTACCTTTCAGAAACAAATCAAAGCATTTGAGGCACATTTAAGGTCTACTGCCCCTAGCTTTCATATTGAAAGTCAGAAGTTGCCGATATTGGCCTAGTGACTATACGAAAAGCTTGACGTTACACGATATGTACCAATGAGTTAGTGGGCCTACAGCCACTTTCTCTTACATACCAGGACCGTAGGAAGCAATTTTTGATTGGGGGGGGACCGAAATAGAAAGAAATTTTTTGAACAATGTGGTGAATTATGAGATTTAGAGGAAAAAATAAAGCGGAAAATCACACTGAATGAAATGTGACCTCAGAAATTGTTTGGTGGCTATCAGATAACAAAAGTAAGTGAAAAATTCTATGGCTCGCCGCCATTTATTTAGAACTATTTTAATTTGTTTGAAATTTTCTATTACCGTATCTTCAGTAAGCTACTCTGAATTATTATTTCATCCTCTTTATATACGACGATTTTCTAGCAATATTAATTCAGCCATACCGTTTTATTTATTGTGATCAAATTATTTAGAGGGGGCCCAGCCCCCCCCCCCCCCCCCCCCCCCCCCCCCCAGTTCCTACGGCCCTGCATACAAAGACACAAGCTGCCAAGATTGGCTGAATAGCATTTAGGAAAACATCCATGGTAATTTTTTGTTAGAAATAATGAACAGCAACAAGTCAGATGTTTAACCCTTTAACAAACAGACCCTGGTTTTTACGACCCTGAGATAAAAACGTTTTGAAAACATTGTGGGAAAAGGAGAAAATGCTGGTAACCAGCATTTTCTCCTTTTCCCACAGTGTTATCTTCCCTTCTTAAAACAAATTTCAATTCTTTAGTCACATTTATTTTGTTGTATGCAAATGCTTTCAATTTGGACCAATCTAAAATTCTGTCGTTTGGTAGAGAGGTAAAGATAAATAGATTTCATACATAGTATTGTCCTGTGTAAAAAATATCTAATGAAGTTATGAGAAATGATAATTTTGACAATCATCAGTGCTCCCAACCTCGTTAGATATTTTTTAGATATTTTTTAAGTGGTCTTGTTTATTTTTTTTTCTAGGAACTTATGTGAGACATATAACCAATTAAGTGATTCAGAGAAAGAAATGTTCAGTAAGAAAAAAGGCCATGAAGTTCTGCTTGAAATAATTGAGGCGGTCGAGTCGGCAGATGAACACTCGGAACACAGATCCAAGAAGATCAGAATGGACCCAATCTCTCTGCCGGAAAGGAACATAAGTATGTGAAACATGCTCTGTGAAAAGGGGGTTTAACTCATTATTAAACAACAAAATTTTAGGCTTGTCCAAATCGAAAGCATGTGCAGACGACAAAACAAAAGTGACTGAAAATTTGAAATTTGTTTTGTGAAGGGTAGAAAACATTGTGGGAAAAGGTGAAAATGCTGGTTACCAGCACTTTCTTCTTTCCCCACAATGTTTTCTAAAATTTTCTTTCTCAGGGTCGTCAAAAGTAGGGATTGTGTGGTAATGGGTTAAAGTATCTGAAAGAAGTATCAACTCTGATCAGATCTTGGCAGACTGACCTGGGTTGAAACTTCTCCGTTTTTTAGCTCCACTGGCCGAAGGCCAGCGAGCTATTGTCATGGCGTTGCGTCCGTCGTCCGTCCGTTCGTTTGTTTGTTCGTCCGTTCGTGCGTCCGTAAACTTTTTCTTTAAAAAACTTCTTCTCAGAAACTATTGACTGGATTTTTACCAAATTTCACAGGAATGTTCCTTAGGTGGTCCTCTTTCAAATTCCTTCAAATAATTGTGTTTCATGAATAATTCTGGTTGCCATGGCAACCAAAGTAAAAAACCTTTAAAAATCTTCTCCTCCCAAACCGCTAAGTGGATAGCATTATTTTTTTGCAGGAATGTTCCTTAGATAGAGGTTTACAGAATTCCTTAAAAAAAAAAAAGATCCGTCAAAAAACATGGCTTTTATGGGAGACTCATTTTCCTTTTATGGTATAAAGTAAAATCTTTGAAAAATTTCTTCTCTCAAACTACCTGTTTTGATTTCATTGTTGTATTGCAGGTTAGTTCCTATGGTGGTAAGTCTTTACCATACAATCCTGACTTTTAACCACCTTAAAGAAGAAGTTTTTGGAAAACACTCTTGGAAAAGGAGAAAATGCTGGTAATCAGCATTTTCTCCTTTTCCCTCAGTGTTTTCTACTCTATCAAAGAGAGAAATCATCATTTCATCAATGTTTAATTTGTTGTCTGCAAATGCTTTCAGTTTGGTCACATCCCAAATTTTGTCATTTCTTTAGTGACCTAAAATGCAGGAATGAATGGTAATTGTTAAAAACTTCTCTTCACTGTTACAGAAAAATCAGGCCTTTGGAGCGATACAGGCGCTCAAGCTCCTCTAGTTTAACTTTACTGCTTGTGCCAGGTTGAATTTCTATCTGCTGATTCCAGTTCACGCTGGCTGACGTTGGTTGAAACTTTATGTTTTTTTTTAACTTTGATGCTTATCTAAGATCCAATTCTACCTGCTGATTCCAGTTGTTTGACAAAATAGAATTTCTGGATCTGTACTGAAAGTATCTGAAAGAAGTATAGACTCGAATCAACTTGCGCAGTCCAGGCAGACTGACCTGGGTTGAAACTTCTTTTGTTTTTTAACTTTACTGCTTGTCTTAGGGCTAATTCTATCTGCTGATTCCAGTCTGTGCCGGCTGACTTGGGTTGAAATTTCTTTTTTTTTTTTTAAACTTTGCTGCTAGTCCAACAGCCAATTCTACCTGCTGATTCCATCTGTTAGACAAAATAGAAATTCTGGATATTTACTTAACTCTTTACCAAACAACAAAATTTTTGGCTAATCTAAATTGAAATTATTTGCAGATGACAAAAAAACAGTTACTGTTTTGTGAAGGGTGGAAAACATAGCAGGAAAAGGAGAAAATAGTGGAAAATGCTGGTTACCATCATTTTGTCCTTTCCCAAATGTTTTCTAAAGGCTTCTTTCTCAGGGTTGTCAAAAGTAAGGATTGTGTGGTAATGGGTTACGTAATAACTTTCTTTGTACAGTGTATAAGGGAGATGCATTGAGTCTGTATTATCAGAAAATGGCTTGAGTGTTTTTTAATGCTTTACCAAACGAAAAAAATCTTAGACTCTTCCATATTGAAAGCATTTGAAGATGACAAATTAATTAGAGTTCAAAATTAAAAAACTTGACCTTAGACGAGTACAAAACATGGTGGGAAAAGGAGAAAATGCTGCTTACCACAATGTATATGGGGGCTTCTTTATCTGGGTTGTAACTACCAGGGATTGTTTGGTAAAGGGTTAACTCTTTACCAAATTGCAAAATCTTAGATGTGTCCAAATTCTCCTCATTGGACAGTGTAGATCCAAGATCAGACTTCATGTTCTGTGCAGTCTGATCTTGATATACACTGGATAAATTGCTTACCTGTGCATATGAGGTATCTACTTGTGGTAACCCTTTTCAAGTCGATGACAATGACCCGAATATTGCAATTTCAAACTTATTGTTTGGGGAATACCATCTCCTTAGTGGACAGTGTAGATCAAAGATCAGAATGCACATTATGTGTAGTCTGATCTTGATCTACACTGTTCACAAAAGGTCAGTGAGTCGCGCTTAGCAGCCTAGGAGTTCAAAACAATGCTGAGAAAAGTAATTTTTGTTTTTCAGAGCTTCAAGAATTTGAAGACTTCGTGTCCCTACTAAACATGAGTAATGACTTCACAACAACTCAGAGATTATTTGAGGCTTTGACGATCAACATCAAAAATGCATGTGAGTTTTCGTTTTATTCTATACCAGTAAATATTCTTGCGCAAGTACATGCATAGCAATTGGATAAAATACATGCAATAGAGAAACATATATAGAGGTTATTACACAGCTGATGAGGGTAGGAGAGTGATATCAGCCCGCCAGCTTGATATCTGCCCCAAGGGCTTTAGCCAGAGGGCAGATTTTGAGGTGGAGGTACGATATCACTCTCCGGCCCTCATCAGCTGTGTAGTAACCTGTTTATTACATTCATGGATCAATTGCTCGATTTGTTGTTGGTTTTCTAGCATGTTCAAACACTTAAAACAAACAAAAAAAATCTTGTCTTCATTCGACACAACTTTTTTCCAGGTAAACGTCACATTCATGACCGCCATTAATCATCAGTATTGTAGAGCAGTATATATGTGCAGTATGGGACATTTTAAAGAAACAGTTCTTCATGTTTGTTCATTGTTGAAAAGATGTTGCAATTATTGTTTCTCCGATCCAAATATTCAAATTAATTTGATACGGATCAAAACTGAGAAACAGGATAAATAGAATAGATGGTTAGTGCTTCGAATTATGAAACTAATCAAGCCCAGTTCACTAGGCTCAGTTGATAAAATTTGTAGAACTACTAGCCTATAGACAATACATGTTGCCTGATAAGTTTCCTAATCTAAGACAACAGCAATCTATTCTCTATTTATCATGTCTTTGTTGGTTTAATGATTCAACATTGACTGTAGTTCTTAAGATTTGTCCGCTAGCAAGTGATGGACCTATTCTGCCATTTTTTTTCAAAATGGACGTTTTGAGAACGTTAGTTTACGAGCAAGTGTTCTGTTGCTATAGATATGAACAAATATCTTGTCAACGGGCAGGATATCAGATATAAGCCCGTTTACCCACCATATCTGCCCTCGCGCGACACTGATATTACATCATTTTCAGTGGAAAATGTTACTATTATTAGTAACAGAATGTAATAATTGTATTTAACCCTTTCCCAAACAAGCCCTGGTTTTTACGTGTCTGCAGTACAAGTCTTTTGAAAACACCGTGGGAAAAGGAGAAATTGCTCGTGACGAGCAATTTCTCCTTTTCCCACAGTGTTTTCTACCCTCTTGGAGAACTTTCAACCATTTTCATCAAATTTAGAATTGTTGTATGCAAACTCTTTCAGTTTGGAAGAGTCTAAAATTTGTCGTTTGGGAAAGGGTTAAAAATGTAAAATATGGTTCCAAATGTGGTATGATGATATATCTTACCCATTGACTAAGACTGCATTGATTTGTGACTTGATAGGTCAAAATCTTATCGGGAAGGTCTTGAGTTTGACTCCCAGGAGCGGGTGTCGACTTTGGGATTTTTCATTGGCCTACACATTTGGCACGAGTACTGGGCCCATATTCACCAACCATTCTGAAAAATTTTTGTTGTCGAATTCTCCAAGATTTTCCGAATTTGGAAGTAACACAACTTCTGATTGGCTAAACCAAATTATTTAGCCAATCAGAAGTTGTGTTACTCTCATATTTAGACAATTCTGGAGACTAAGACCAAGAACATTCTTAAGAATGGATGGTGAATGCAGGCTCTGGTGTAGTTCCCTGGAAGCAGAATGGAGAGAGATTATAAATTGTCAAATCTTGTTTCTTAATCGATGTAAAATAAATATGTTTAAACCAAACTAAACTAAAACGTGGTGTCCGTGGTCGTGAGGTAGAGTGTCGGCCTCATAACCTAAAGGTCCTGAGTTCGATAACCGGGAGTGGGTTTCAACCTTGGGATTTTTCATTGGCCCACACATTCGGCGCGAGTACTGTTGTAGTTCCCAGGAAGCAGAATCGAGAGAGATTAGTGTAAGTTGTAAGAACATGACATTGTTTCTCAATCGATGTTAAATAAATATGTTTAAACTAAACTAAACTAAAACATTATATAGTAACATTAATCAATTATATAGACATAGTTACGACCTTCCACACTATTAACCCTTTCCCAAACAAGCCCTTGTTTTTACATGTCTGCAGTACAAGTCTTTTGAAAACACCGTGGGAAAAGGAGAAATTGCTCGTAACAAGCAATTTCTCCTTTTCCCACAGTGTTTTCTGCCTGTTCGGATAATTTTCTGCCATTGTAATGAAAGTTAAAATTGTTGTCTGCAAACTCTTTCAGTTTGGAAGAGTCTAACATTTGTCATTTGGGAAAGGGTTAAGTGTCTTTGAATCAATCATTGCAAAGTGATGTTGTTGAAAGTGGTAAGTAAATGATTAACCCTTTACCCCATAAGGCATTTCTGTGGTATCTCTTACTGACCCTAAATAACAGCAAGGATGAAGCCGTTTCCTATGAGTATATGACACCTTTTGATAGTGTAGAAAACATTGTGGCAAAAGGTGAAATTGCTCATGATGAGCAATTTCACCTTTTGCCACAATGTTTTCCAAAGGCTCCTGCATGCAATGTGTAGAAATGAGTATCTATGGAGTAAAGGGTTAAGTAACTTTCCATGTGCTTGCATTTACTTCTCTCTGTTCCAGTCTGAGCTCTTTACGAAACGACAATTTTTTGGACTAGGCTAAAGCATCTGCAGACAAGAAATTTAATCTTGTTGAAGATTTCTGACTTTGATAGGGTAGAAAATATAGTGGGAAAAGGAGGAAATGCTGGTTACCAACATTTTCTCCTTTTCCCACAATGTCTTCTTTTGGCTTCGTTCTTAGGTTAGTTAAAAGTGGGGATTGTGTGGTAAAGAGTTGAACTTGTCAAGAAAAAAATGTTATTAAGCTCACCAAAGGCTCGCTGAAAAACATTTTCCCAAGACTTGTATAACAACATTTGATTTTAAATGCCAAATCATGTCAGATCCTTTATAAATAGATGAAGTGGACCATTTTACATTTGCTGCATGTGTGGAACACTGGATGAACAACCGACATCAATGTAGCCACGTAAAGTTCGATGAAGAAGATAAGCTGCAGGAAGAGGAGATCATTCTAAAGATGTCAGATTTTATCAAAACAGACTATGGACTAGGGAGAATTGGTCTAACAGACAAAAGGCAAGTTTTCACTACATTTTGATATCTCTATCCATTTGTAACTTGGCTGTTTTAGAAGAAAGCCATGAGTTGTTGTCATAGCCCAGGGTCGGTATTCACCAACCATTCTTAAGAATGTTATTTGTCTTATTCTTCAAGATTTCCTGACTGTGACAGTAACAGAACCTCTGATTGACTAAACCATTTGGTTTAGCCAATCAGAAGTTTTCTTACTTTCACTTTGATGAAATTCTCTTCAAGATTTTGAGACTGTGAAAATAACAGCATTTCTGATAGGCTAAACTATTTTGTATAGCCAATCAGAAGCTCTGTTACTTTCACATAGACAAAATTTTGAAGAATAAGACTTACAATGTTCTATAGAATGGTTGGTGAATTTGGACCCTGGTGCTGTTGTCATGGTCTACAAAAATGCTGGTCACCTCATCAAAGACAAATTCCATTTTCTTAGCCACATTAAACTCTTTACATAACAACAAAACATTAGATTAGTCCAAATTGAAACCTTTTGCAGATGACAAAATGAATGAGACTAAAAAATTGAAATTTGTTTTTTAAGAAAGGTAGAAAATGCTTGTGGTGTATATGGTCGCAAGGTAGAACATAGACCTGGTAATCATATGGCCCTGAGTATGATAAATGAAAGTGAGTGTCAGCTAGGGATATCCAATTCTATCACATAACCTCCCTTGTATTCAGTGTAATATACACATTACAAATTTTCTTGTCATATACAAGTGTAACATCACAATTGTGTGACGTCATTTTTGACATTATTTTGATCGTTTTACATAGAAGTGAACGGGATTTACGGATAAAAGTGTGGGTGCATCTCATGGTGTTTTGGCATCTTCTGATCTATCATTTGTGAAATATCTTTATGTGACAAAAAGAATCTGTCATTCGGTTTCATTTAAGATGAAATTTTATTAAACTCGTCAAGAAAAAATGTTATTAAGCTCGTCAAAGGCTCGCTGAATAATATTTTCCCTGGACTTGTTTAATAAAATTTTATCTCAAAAGCCAACTCATGTCAGATCCTAGATAGCCCACACACTTGGTGCACATATTGGTGTAGTTCCCAGGAAGCAGAATCGAGAGAGGTTGGTATAAGTAGTTAGCAGCATTTTCTCCTTTTCACATGACATTTTCTATTTAAAGATAAATTCCATTATTTAAGCCACATTTAAAGCTTTACTTACCAACAAATCTTTTAAACTGGTTCAAATTGAAAGCTTTTGAAGACAACCAAAAATAGAAATACTGTGAATAGAAATTGAAATTTGTTTTGAGTTTGGCAGGGTAGAAAACATAATGGAAGAAGGACAAAATGCTTGTCACCAGCATTTTCTAATTTTCCAACTATATTTTTAAAGAGGCTTCTCTTGGGGTCCTAATTAGATCTAGGGATTTTGTGGTAAAGGGTTAAATTGTCTGAAAATGCTTTGATTCTGGTCTACATTTTTGTGGCCAAACAACAACATTTCGGACTCAGCCAATTTGAAAGCATCCAGCGGCGATTTCTGTCCTTCTGTCCTGGTTACCAGCATTTTCGTCTTCTCCTACAATGTTTTCAAAAGCATTCTTTAACCCTTTACTCCACAGATACTCATTTTAACACATTGCTTGTAGAAGCCTTTGGAAAACATTGTGGTAAAAGGTGAAATTGCTCGTGACGAGCAATTTCACCTTTTGCCACAATGTTTTCTACTATCAAAAAGTGTCATATACACATAAGAAGCGGCTTCATCTTTGCTGTTATTTAGGGTCAATTAGAGATAGCAAAGAAATGCCTTATGTGGTAAAGGGTTAAAAGTCGGGATTGTGTGGTAAAGGGTTAAGTCTCCTTTTCACAGAGCAGGTTTTGTTTCTTTTTTATATTTAGGTTGTTTTTTCTCCTGAATGTCACAAACAAGTACACAGAGATTGCCAAACTACAGGACATTGAGAGGTTGGAAAAATCTCAGTATTACAGTCTGTTTCAGAGTACCATTGATATCTTGATGATACATAAAAAAGGTTTGTTATGATTTATTTGTGTACTTGATCTCTTTTGAAACCAAGCCTGTGTGGCAAAGTTGCTAGCATAGAGGAGCCAGGTCGGGTGACCTGGAAGTTACGGGTTCGATACCCAGTTGCGACAAACATTCCTTCAGGCGATTTTTTGCCTTACTCCAGAAGCATGTGAGAAAAGGAGTCACTTGAAAGGAACACAATACAAACCAAACAATGCATACAAGATATGGGAACAGGGGACTTGTTTGTTTGAATTCTCAGCTTGGCCGATTTCTCTTTGAGGGTTTGATGAAAGAGATTGGTGAAAGTCATTGAGACAGGATTTATTTCTCTCTCACCATTGGTCATTGTTTCCATGCTGGTTGTGTGGAAAAGCAGTCAGAATCTTGGGAAGAAAAGTGTGGTTGTAAACATGAGAGCATGGTGCACTGTTCAAAGCAGTGTTACTGAAATAATGTTAAGAAAAGCATTAATCCTTTACCAAACAATCCCTGGTTTTTACCACCCTTGTGAAAACATTGTGGGAATAGGAGCCAGCATTTTCTCCTTTTGTTGTCGTTTTAGCCGCGTCTAGTTTGGTGTCTGCAGAATTAAACTTCTGGTTTTGACAGGTATATAATTTTTTCTAATGTGAACAGTGATAAAGCATTAATTCATAATTGTTTCCAGATAAAAGTTTATTCACTGCCTATTTGAAAGAGGAGAGAAACTGGTGGTACTTACTGATAAGCGAAATGTGGGCGGGGAAGCAGGTGGAGCTGGGTACAAAGGATATCGTTGCTGTACAGCAGGCAGCTCAGAACACTCTGTTGATTGATGCTATCATAGGAAGGTACATTTACTTAACTCCCAAGCCCTGGTAGCTCTGTCGGTAGCGTACAGGACTTGAGAACAGAGGGTCATGAGTTTGATCCCCGGGCTCGGCCATTTTCTTTCCGAGGATTGATGATAGGCATTGCAGCAGGATTCATTCCTCTCTCACCACTGATCATTGTGTCAATGATGATTATACGGGAAAGCAGCCAGTGGCTTGGAAAGAATAGTGTGTGTAGTACTGGCAACAGACACTCCAGGAAAGCATGAATAGGTGCACTGGCCACTGTGATATAACTAAAATAATGTTGTAAACGACGTTAAACACCATACAATCAATCAATTTACTTAACTCCTTACCAAACAACAAAATTTTAGACTAATCCAAATTTAAAGGATTTGTAGACAACAAAATTACTGTGATTCAAAAATCGAAATTTGCTTTAGGAAAGGTAGAAAACATTGTGGTAAAAGGAGAAAATGATGCAAAACCATCTGTAGATGCATATGGGTTAATATCCATAAATCCTATTCATGTCTTTGAAATACAAACAAAATGATGCCAAAAATGGTGTCACTTGATTGTGATATTACATTCAGCTCCCTTTTGCCAGAGTTTTCTAAACTCTCTCAGTTCAACGACCCAAAAAGTGAAAACTTTTGAAAACACTGATGGTGAAGGAAAAAATGTTGGTAACCAGCATTTTCTCTTTTTTTTTCCAAAAAGATTTCTAACATTTCAAAGGAAAAATCCAGCCTTTTGAGTAACACTGAATTTCTGCAAGTGGTTTCAATTTTGGATCAGTCCAAAGTTTTGAGGTTTGACAAAGGATTAACCTCATTTTCATTCCTTGTTTTACAGTGGTCAGGATGATATCACTGCTCACTCGAAGAATACATCTGAAGCAGCGTTAAAGTTGTGTTGTTTTACAAAAGACGTTGAAGATGGTAAACATATCTTATCTAAGGCAACATTAAAGGCTCTGCAGAAAAAGATTGATCCAAATATTGGAGAACGAGACAGAAAGACTGTGCAAGCTCTTCTTTATTCAGAAGGAGGTTTGTACGTTTTATACTTTTTGTGTGTGTTTTAAAATGTTGTTCATCATTATTAGCTTTGATGTTTTTGAAGAAAAGAGTATTGATGTACATGTAGCTCGTAGTAGCTCCTGATTATGTTTTCCTAGGTCGGTATTCATTAGCCATTCTTAAAAACATTCTTAGTCTTATTCTTCAAGATTTTTCTAACTATTAACCCATTACCACACAATCCCTACTTTTGACGCCCCTGAGAAAGAAGCCTTTAGAAAACATTGTGGGAAAAGGAGAAAATGCTGGTAACCAGCATTTTCTCCTTTTCCCACAATGTTTTCTACTCTTCACAAAACAAATTTCAAATTTTCAGTCACTTTTATTTTGTCGTCTGCAATTGGTTTAGATTTGGAACAGTCTAAAATATTGTCGTTTGGTAATGGGTTAAAGCAACACAGCTTCTGATTGGATAAACCTTTAAATTACAAGCTACTGACAGCTTTCACCCTTGATCCTTTGATCCCATCTTTGAATGATCTTAAGGAAAAAGACTTTTTTAACTCTTTACCAAACGACAAAGAATTAGACTGGTCCAAATTGAAAGAATTTGCAGACGACAAATTAAATGAAACTGAAATAATGATTTTTGTTTTGGATGGGGAAGAAAATATTGTGGGAAGCCTTTTGAAAACATTGTTGGAAATGGAGAAAATGCTGGTAATCAGCATTTTCTCCTTTTCCAACAATGTTTGCAAAAGGCTTTATATACAAGGGTGTTTAAGATTGTGTGGTAAAGAGCATTTTCTACATTTCTCATTATGTTATCCCTTTACCAAACAATCCCTGGTTTTTACGACCCTGAGATAGAAGCCTTTTGAAAACATTGTGGGAAAAGGAGAAAATGCTGGTAATCAGCATTTTCTCCTTTTCCCACAATGTTTTCTACCCTGCTGGGGACAAATTTCAATTTTTGAGTTATGTTTATTTTGTCGTCTGCAACTGCTTTCAATTTAGACCAGTCTGAAATTTTATTGTTTGGTAAGGAGTTATGTAGCTTTTCTAATACAAACTCTGCAGTATGAACCACATTTTTACATAATGATCAGCAAATACTTTGAATTAGGACAAGTCTAAAGTTAAGCTGTTCAGTAAAGGGTTACTAGAGGACAAAGTTTTGGAAATGTCCAAATTAACTCATTACCAAACAACGATATTTTAGGCTTGTCTGAATCTAAGGCATTTGCTGACAACAAAATAAAAGTGACTGAAAATTTGAAATTTGTTTTGTGAAGAGTAGAAAACACTGTGGGAAAAGGAGAAATTGCTGGTTTCCAGCATTTTATCCTTTTCCCACTATGTTTTCTAAAGGCTTCTTTCTCGGGGTTGTCAAAAGTAGGGATTGTGTGGTGATGGGTTAAAATTAAAAGCATTGGTAAATTGAATATGGCTGAAATAGAGAGACTATTTTTTGGTAGGGTAGATGGAGAAAATGCTGGATATCATCATTTTCTGTTTTTCCCACTCAGTTTTTCAAAAGGTTGCCTCTTCATGCATTTTATTGCCTCCAAAACTTATGTGACAGAAATGCATTAGGCCCCTTTTTCATAGAGATTGACCCATACTTTCTTTGCCTTCTAAAGATGACACACTGTCACCTAAATTGTGGTGTGGGCTCAGTGATGGGAAGGTGAAGGTCTATAATGCTGCAACATTGACAGTCGAAGGAGGACCTCTTCAAACTCGACAATCTATTGTAAGTATGGCTGGTTGGATTGGATGGATAGATGGATGGATAGATGAATAGATGGATTGGATGGATAGATGGATGGGTGGATTGGATTGGATGGATTGATGAGATAGATGGATGAGTGGATGGGATGAGTGGATGGATAAATGGATGGATGGATGGATGGGATGGGATGGGATGGGATGGGATGGATGGATGGATGGATGGGATGGGATGGGATGGGATGGGATGGGATGGATGGATTATATCAATATTTTAACATTAGTTCTTTCATGTTAATCTTTACCACACAATCCGCACTTTTGAAGACCCTGAAAAAGAAGTCTTTTGAAAACATCGTGGGAAAAAGAGAAAAGGCTGGTGACCAGCATATTTTCTTTTTTCCACAATGTTTTCTACCCTTCCCAAACCAAATTTCAATTTTTCAGTCACATTTATTTTGTTGTCTGCAATTGCTCTCAATTTGGACCAGTATGAAATTTTTGTCAGACTTAAATGGACAGCTCATTGTTCTGGTTATCACAGGGTTACACCAGTATGTAAGCTTTGCAGTGCTTTTCAAAGAAATTCCCATAAGAAAACCTTTTAGGTAAGAAGCAAACCTAGCTTCTCAGGATTTCAAATCTAGCATGTTAACCCATTACCACACAATTCCTACTTTTGACGACCCTGAGAAAGAAGCCTTTAGAAAACACAGAGTTTTCTACCCTTCACAAAACAAATTTCAAATTTTAAGTCGCTTTTATTTTCTCATCTGCAAATGCTTTGGATTTGGACAAGCCTGAAATATTGTCGTTTTGTAATGAGTTAAGCCAAAGGTATCTGTCTGGGGGTTGTTAATACTCAGGACTTTGTAGTAAAGGGTTAATGGATTATAGTATGACCTGTTTGTGTTGTTTCAGGCATGTCTTACAGCAGTCAGTGAGGGACAGGTATGGGCCGGGTCCTATGATATACATATCATCAACACAGAAACAATCAAATTTACCCAAACATTGAAGGAACATCAGGACCTCGTGGTGGAAATTGTTCCGTACGATAAAAACAAGTATGACAACCATAAAAACCTTTAGAGTATTGGTTGAATGATGAACTGGTAGGGGACTTTATTAATTTTATGGTCAGGCAGCAGGGGGGCTTGGAAATTTGTTCATGGCTGTGGCAAATCATATCGCCTGAGCCGAAGGCGAGGTGGCAACATTATTGGACACGGCTCCCAAGTCCCCTGCCGAACAACTATTAAAGTCCCCTGCCATAATAAAATCTCCTACAATGAATGTATTATACTGCAAAGTTTTACCCTTTTAAAGCGTGTTAAGCGAAATTTTCCTGTTTCATAGTCTCACGAATCAAAAGAAACTCCCTTCTGAGTGCCCCAATTCAATGAAAACTGACGTCACTGGAAACTGATGTCACCAAAACGCGCAGTTTGGTGCATAATCGTGCAGTCTGGTGATTGATCGATGTTGCCATGTTGGATGTTGTGTTGCAAGTTTAGTAATGTTTACAGGGCACTCAAAAGGGAAACTGGCTTTACTTGGTTTTTGCCAGGGTACATGATATATATTACGGTATGTTCCTGGCATGTTAACCTGTCAGATAAACGAGAAATTGCTTGACAGTATAATGAAGAAAATTGTTCACAGTTGTAGCAAATTAAGTCACCCTGAGCTGAAGGTGAGGCAGCGACATGATTCGCCGTAGCTGTGAACAAGTTTCCAAGTTGAGAGTACAATTTTAGTTGTATGGTCAGGTGGCAGGAGACCTGGAAACTTGTTCACGGCTGTGTCGAATCATGTCCCCTGCCACCTGAACATACAACTAATACAGTATACTGCAAAGTTTTTGTTATGTAGACTATTAAAATATCAAAGAAAAAAATGACATTTTATGATATCTCAGTAATTACTGGATTCATTCACTCCAGACTCAGACAACTTGTTAAGTACTTAAAGGGTGACCAATAGGACTGGAATAGGTAACCATTAACCCATTACCACACAATCCCTAGTTTTGATGCCCCTTAGCAAGAAGCCTTTAGAAAACATTGTTGGAAAAGGAGAAAATGCTGGTAACCAGCATTTTCTCCTTTTCCCAAAATGTTTTCAACCCTTCACATAACAAATTTCAAATTTTCAGTCACTTTTCTTTTGTCGTCTGCAAATGCTGTCAATTTGGACCAGTCTAAAGTATTGTTGTTTGGTAAAGAGTTAAATCAGAGAAAATGCTAGTTTTCAGGATTTTCTTTTTCCACAATATGTTAAAAATCTTTCTTCTTCATAGAAGGGGTAATATATACACACATGCATATATATGATCCCTTTTCACAGTCATTAACCTTTTCCAACACAGTAAAATTTTAGACCTTTCCAAACTGAAAGCATTTGCAGACAACAAAATAGATGTAAATCAAAATTTGAAATTCATTTTGTAAAGGGTAGAAAACATTGTGGGAAATAGAGAAAGTGCTGGTTATCTCCTTTTCCCACAATGTTTTCCAAAGGCTTCTTTCACAGGGGTGGTAAAAGTCGGATTGTGTGGTAAAGGGTTAAAACATGAGATTGATTAGTAAAAGGTTGATACTTTTTGCCAAAGGAAAAAAATTCAGACTGGTCTGAATTGAAATTACCAGTCTGAATTGAAACCATTTAGTTAGGACATATTAAAAAATTACCTGAATTGATGGTAATTGTCTGTGTAAGTATAGAAAAACCTTCTGGCAAAAATGCTAGTTACCACATTTTCTGCTTTTCCCACAAGGTTTGCAAAGGCTATTCCCTGAGGGTTATTAAATGTTAGGACTTTTGGGTAGAAACTTAATTTGATTGGAGTGAATATACCTGCAGGTTTTTGTTATTTTAGATATGTGTACAGTGCAAGTCTGGATGGGACCATTATCAAATGGGATGTTAAGAAGTTGAGGAAGATTCATCCAGACATAAGTCTTAAAGGACAAATAAAGTGTCTCAGATCCCTTAAAATACATGAAGATAAACTGTTTTGTGGTAAGTGTCTCAGGTCCCTAAAAATACATCAAGATATATAGGATCTGACATGAGTTGGCTTTTGAGATAAGATTTTATTAAAGGAGTCCAGGGAAATGTTATTAACTCTTTCCCAAACAATCCCTGGTTTTTACAGGTCAGGAATAGAAGCCTTTTGAAAACATTGTGGGAAAAGGAGAAAATGCTGGTAACTAGCATTTTCTCCTTTTCCCACAATGTTTTCTACCCTATCATATAGAAAAATCATACTTTTAGCAACTGTTAATTTGTCATCTGCAAAATGCTTTCAATTTGGTCTGGTCCAAAATTTGCTGTTTGGGAAAGCGTTAAGCGAGCCTTTGACGAGCTTAATAACATTTTCCTTGATGAGTTTAATAAAATTTTGTCTCAAACACCCAGGAATGTCAGATTCTTTTTATCACGTAACGATATTTCACAAAATATAGATCAGATAATGCAAAAACATTTATAAATGCACCCGCAGTATTTTACATGAGAACCATTTACTAGTATGAAATGCGTACAAAATGACGTCAAAAATGATGTCACACAAAATGTGATATCAAACGTGTGTAAGATAAGAAAATTCATAATGGGTATATTACACTGAAAACAAGGGAGGTTATGTGATAAAAACTGTTTTGAGGTAAGTGTCTCAGTTCCCTAAAAATACATCAAGATAAACTGTTTTGTAGTAAGTGCCTCAGTTCCCTAAAAATACATCAAGATAAAGTGTTTTGCAGTAGGTGCCTCTGTTCACTAAAAATACATCAAGATAAACTGTTCTGTGGTAAGTTTCTTATTTCCCCAAAAATATATCAAGATAAACTGTTCTGTGGTAAGTGTCAGTTCCACAAAAATACATCAAGATAAGCTGTTTTATGGTATGTGTTTCATGAATGTAGGAAAGAAAGTACGGGTATCAAGATAAAAAGTATCAGGAAAAAAGTAACATTTGCCAAAAATAGATTGCATATATGTATCAGATCCCTTAATTCTTACCAAACGACAAAATTTTAGACTGGTACTAATTGACAGAACTTGCTGACCATAAATTAAACATAACTCAAAAATGGATTTTTTGTTTCCAGTAGGGTAGAAAACATGGTGGGAAAAGGAGAAAATGCTGGTAACCAGCATTTTCTCCTTTTCTACAATGTTTTCTCTCCTTCTCGAAACAAGTTTCAATTTTTGAGTTACATTAAAAATTATTTTAACAAAAATATTATGACAAAAAATTGCGTCTTCTATAATGCTATGCATCATAAGTTTGTCTTTTATCCATTGTGAATTTTCCAGAGGTAGAGGTACCGGGCTTAACTCTTTACCACATAATCCCCAGTTTCAACGACCCTGACTGAGGAAATGGCCTTTGGAAAACTTATTGGAAAAGGAGAAAATGCTGGTAACCAGCACTTTCTCCTTTTCCCACAAGGTTTTCTACACTTTCACAGACAACTATAATCATTTCAGATAAATTTTAAGTGTCATCTGCAAATGCTTCCAATTTGGACCAGTCTCAAATTTTGTCGTTTGGTAAAGAGTTATGTGACTTTCGGTTTCATCAGTTCAACCTCAGTGAAATGCAATTAATTTTTAGTAACACACATGACAAAAGACAAATTATTACGAAATTTCATTGCCTAAAGTGATTTTAGAAGTTCTTAATAATGTAAAAATCTCACAAAAGAAGATAGAAGAGTTGTTGCGTTTGGCAGCCATTTTGTTTCTATTTTGGCAAAGTGTATTTCCCGGCCCTACGTGTTAAAATGGGTCATAATTCCCGGCCCTTACGGCCCCCGTGCTAAATCTTTTATTTTTTGTTGTATTATGCTCAGAATAGTACTAAAATGAAGCCTAGATTTCAGACTTTTATATGATGTGAAATACAATATGGTCATTGCAAAACTTTTTTAAATATTGTCAATCAAAAGTGGGTAAGACTTTCGTATTTCCTTCCAAGTATTTGGTGAGTTACACAAATCCGGCCCCTATGCTAAATCTTTTATTTTTTGTTGTATTATGCTCTAAAAAGTATTAAATTGAAGCCTAGATTTCAGATTTTCATATGATATGAAATACAATATGGTCATTGCAAAACTTTCTGAAATATTGTCAATCAAAAGTAGATAAAATTTTCATATTTTCTTCCAGGTATTAGATGAGTAACACAAATCCGGCCCCTATGCTAAATCTTTTATTATTAGTTGTATTGTGCTCAAAATAGTATTAAATTAAAGCATAGATGCCAGGCTTTCATATGAACTTTGAAATTATATCATAATTTTTTATATTGTTTGAAAAGTTTAATTTCTAATATAGGGGCCGGATAGGTTGTTAGATTCACACATAGAAATACAGTGTATTCCCTTCTAAAAATTTATAAAGTTAAAAATCTAATTACCCAACAATGCATGCGTCAATTTTTATTTTCTTAATACCATTCAAGAGCTTAAGTTAAGGACTTTATAAAAATTTTTTTTTTTCTTAGAATCAAGGGAAAAACAAGTTTTGAATATAGGGGCTGGGTTTTTATCTCTAAAAGGTAACAAAACATTCTAGTAATAAAAAAGGACGAATTTCAAACGCTACAGATGCATGAAAAGTCAAGTTTCTACATACCATTAGAAAGGTTATTATCTATGCTTTAATTTGGTGCTAATCTTATTAAATTTGACAAATAAATGAAATATTTAGCAAGTGGGGCCGGATTTTATCACTAACAAATTAGGGTCCTACTAAATACCACAAAGACACCCTTAATACCACAAAGACACACAAAGACGCACAAAGATACCACAAAGACACCACAAAGACGCACAAAGACAACATAAATACGTAAAAATGTGTAAAAAAGGAAAAAATAGGGATTTTTTTAGCTGATTACATTATGCTGGGGTAAAAATTGATCAAAATAATGCAATTTATACACGTAGGTTAGAGCATCTGCAGTGTCAATTGGATAACTTGGTACTCGTTCTGCTGATTTCATACATACCAAATATTTCTTCTGTTCAAACACCATGATGAATGATTGATGATGATAATGATGATGTTGATGATGATACTTTTCAATGATTTTTAAGATACCTACTTGCTTGCATATTTCTTGAAAACATTCTATATTCAAAGGCAAAGTTGACAATTTATCATTTGCGGTTTTCTTTTTATCTTATTCTGCACTGCAAAGCTTGTAAACTATTTACAAATCGACAAAATTATCAGACTCCTCCAGACTCAAATCAAGTGTTGCTCAAATCACGAAATTAGTATCTGAATGGAAGAGAACATTGTGAAGATAGGAGAACATGCTGATAACCAGCATTTTCTATTTTTTCCACATTGTTTTCAAATGCAGTCTTTGCCTTAAGATTGTTAAAACTCTGATTTGTGTGATAAAGGGTTAAAAGTATCGAACGTTCCTTTGGTTACTGTATTGTTCTTAAACATTTCTCCATTTTCGTGTTTTGGTAACTGACTCTCTCAATATGTCACTCTATGTTGACCGGATCGTTACGTCTCACACAAACGCAAACAAACACAAAACACACGAACACATACCTTAAAAGTAACTCTTTATTGTTTTTTATTTCTAGATCATTCACTTTTACTTTATATGAACTTTTAATAAAATCAATCAACTCTTTACTACATGACAAAATTTTACACTTGTCTCCGTTGAAAGCATTTGCACATGACATTTTATTTCTCTCTCAACGCTGCCCATTATTTCCACTATGGCTTTCTTGGAAAGTTTCCAGAAGCTTTAAAAGAATACTGTGCGGAGCAGAAAAAAAAAAAACAGAAAAGAATGGAAATGAGCACTGGCTGCCTCAACATAACTAATATAATGTTGAAAACTGCTTTATACATCAGGCAACAATGCAGATGACATAAGATGTGGTTCAGATGATGATATTTTATTTGTCAAAATGTAGAAAACATTGTGGTAAAAGGAGATTGGTTAACTATAATTACTTTCTCCTGTTTCCACAATGTTTTGAACAGCAATCTCCAGTCAGGGTCGTTAACTGGGGATTGTTTGTTACATGGCATAAAAAGGCCAACAATAAAAACTACTCTCGTTGTTATACTAAATAAATATAATTAAGCCATGTCCATACAAAAGGAGACTTAATGCATCTCCAAGCAAGCTATCACATACTTGAGGATTCACAATAGCCCCCTTTTAAACAACCGGCTTAATCATGAGCTAGACTAAGTTCTTGAATATACATTAACAGACCAATGGCGGAAAGTTTTGACCATGGACAGCCGTCACGGTTTGCGCAGGCTGACCATGGTCTAATTTTCGCAGATGCACTAAACCCCCGTTTAAAAGAGCATCGCTCATAAAGAGGTAGATTGAGGGTGGCGAGTTCCAAAGCGTTGCATCCACATTTACCTCATTACCAAACGAGAATATTGTAGGCTTTTTCAAATCGAAAACATTTGCAGACGACAAAACGAAAGTGACTGAAAATTTGATTTTTGCTTTGAGAAGAGTAGAAAACATTGTGGGAAAAGGAGAAAATGCTGGTTACCATCATTTTCTCATTTTCTCACACTGTTTTCTACAGGCTTCTTTCTAAGGGTCGCCTAAAGTAGGTATTGTGTGATAATGGGTTAACTCTTTTACAACACAAAATGTGCAGACAACCAATATTAAATTAATACCATACACACAATGTATAAAATGAAATTGAAAATGAAACTCTCAACTACAACACAGATGAGGTATGCATTATGCAGACAACCCATATTAAATGGCAAAAACAGTAAAATGTGTTATTGATGGGGCAGAAAACATCGTGGGTAAAGGAGAAAATGTTAATTACCAATATTTTCTCCTATTCCCATAATGCCTTCATAAGGCCGCTAATATTTTCTCATGTGCTAGCTCAAATACCATACAAACAATGCATAAAATGAAATTAAAATGAAACTCTGAAATACAACACAGATGAGGTATGCATTATGCAGTTGAGTTTACTTTCTCTTTGGTGCTATATGAGCCTTGCATCTTGTCCTTTGTCCAATTTTCTTTGCTAGTTTTGGTATTTTGTTAACAGTATAATTACCATCAACTGACGTAGCTGTCGTTTTTTCACTTTGTGTTCCCGCTCTCAGGAACTTCATGTAACGCGCTTCTTTCTCTTCTTTGCTCATCTGCTGCCATACTGAATAGTTAACTTTGAATTTGGGGTACCTAGCATTCAAAACGAAATTGCCTGTGCCATACATGGCACGTCGTAGATCAACCATTTGTGTTTTTTCCAGTTCGTGTAGTTTTTCGGCCAAAACGTCAATTTTCTTTGGGTCCCAATGGATTTTACTTTCAGTCGATGGTTCATACTCTCTGTGTTGTTATTTGTCCACAACTCGTCCTCTTCTGACATAACATGTTCCGAAATTTTTTTCTCAATCACTTTTTCGTAGTATCTTACGAAGTCGTCGTGGTTTTTCCTTGATAGGGTTTCTTTTAATTGCTCATTTTTTTCCTTGATAGGGTTTCTTTTAATTGCTCATTTCGCTCATCAAATGTCGCCGTGTCGTCAGCGCTCGCCACTCTGTTCGATCCAAATATTAGATCTACAATCTCCTTCCGTCCCTTCGTTGTTTTTGGTATTTTATCTGTTAGTTGTCTAACTATATTGTCTTTTATGTGCTTCGTACAAAGCTTCCTTGAAGAACCAGGAAATGCCATATCAATCGCATTTGTCATCGCACGTTCATCGTCAGTGCCCATTATGATCTCTATATTAGAAATTTCCAGTCCTAAAATTCCCTTCAGATGGGCAAAAAACCTGAAATAATTTTCCTGTCGACCATCCCAGTGTAATATCAATGGTCCAAGCATAATCGGTGGTTGATCAATGGTACCTTTTCGTACAACTTTGTGTGATTTGTAGACAGTAGTGGTCACAAAACATTTCCCGAGATTGAATGTTCTGTCAACTCCAACGACTCCAGATTTTGACGATAGGAAAGACTTGAAGTCTGTTATTTGTTCTTCCGTGTAGCATATCACTAGGGGCAAATCGTTATGACGGGAATGAATAACTTCTGCTACATAAGGATGTTTTTCTTGCAACATTCTTATAATGTTCAGCAATTCGTCTGCTACATTTTTTGATTTGGGAATTTTCTCTTCTTTCTTTGAAATGTTTGCTTTGAAGTTTTGAATTTGTTTGAGATCTCTAGGATAGGAAAGTTTATTGACTCATTAAGATTTCCATTAGTCATTTGCGAGTACACTTCACTTGACTTCTGGTTTTTAACTGAAACCTTGATCTTTTCCACAATTTCTGGATCTGTTCGTTTGTATCCATGTGTATTTTGCTTTGAATTTCTATGGGGAACTTCTTCCTCATCGTACTCTCCGGTATATTCGACAAAAGCAAGATATTTTCGACATGCCAGTTCTTCTGTGATTCCTTTGATCCATGTAATACGTCTTTTGTATGCGTTGTTTCTCTGAAGCACAGTGTAAGATCGATGTACAGTTATTATTTCTGATATAGGAGGCTGAGGATCCATAAGTCGGTTTTTCTTTAATCCCTTTTCTCTGTACTCTTGGTAAAAACATTGATCAATTACTTTAACATGCACGAGTTGGTATGGCGTAGTGTTAGATTTTCTTAGCAAGAAGTTTGTAGTAGCACTTTTACTCTTTTTTGAGTCCCAAGCTCCACAGTCATCCCAGTATTGTGGGGGCTTGTTACATTTTGTCCATGTTTTTACTATTGTTCAGAACAATGAAAACGTTTTCTTTCACGCCAAGTGGAATTTTTTCCTCGGCAGGTATTTCTGATTGTAAAATGTTTATAATGTCAAGTGGTTCCATATATCTCCTACCGGGCAACGGATGCATTTTATTGTGTTCAGTACCACTACTAGTATCAGAACCCGAGTTATCCGCTTCGTTTTTATCAATCTCTGACGATGGCGGTTCGTGTGTGAAAATTTCGTCAGTGTGCTATCTGGCTTCTGTGTCATATGGCACTAAGTTGTCGACTTCTTCATCAGACGCATAGTTTCTGGATGGTAGCGATTCTAATTCACTTCTTTCCTCACATTCAGACTCAAGACTAAGGTTGGTGTTTTTGATACATGACGCATCAACGTCCATTTCAAGACATTCTAGCTTGCTTGTATTCATACATCTTGATGGCGTGCTCATTTTTTCATTTACATTCCGGTTCAAAAGCTCATCTGGATTCAATTGAACTGATACCAAAGGAACGAAGTGGTTTGGAATCCACACTTTGCCGATTTGTGGTCCAATTTTGGTCCACATCAACTTCAAAGGTTCTTTACACGCTGATTTGTACTTTGTTGAGTGGATTCGTGTAAGCAGTTTTGCCTGATGGTCATTTAATCCATTAACTTTGGGATATACTTGTATGACTGAAATATCTCGACATAAAGCATCACTCGCTGCCTGTATGGCCCATGCAGACTGAAAAGCATTTTTCTTTGCGCATAACACTGTTGCCTCGTCAAATGTTGGGGAGCACAGACGGAATTCTTTACTAAACTGTTGATTTACATAATAATTTCGGGCACTTGCCATTTCTATGCAAGTACGAACTTTTATTTCAGCACTTAGATACTCGGTTCCACAGAGCGCAATAGATAAAGCCTTAAACAAGCAGTTGCCGTCGCACGTTGAGAGAACAGGTTGAAGGTCTTGGCTGATCTGATCTCTTTTGAAATCTAAGTATGATAGGGAAGAGAAATCCAGCTTAAGCTCAGATCTATTAAATTCATGACTGTACTGTATCGCTGGTAGGAGATTATTCTCTCTGTAAGCCACGAGTCTGAGAAGGTCAATGCCACAATCTGCTGCCTGAAATATCGAACGGCGTTTCCAGTTTTGATAGAATAAACTAAAAGCACAAGTCTTATCTTTTGTCACAATGTTTCCAAGAGAAGCACACCGGAGAAGCAAAAGAAGTCTCATAAAATCAGAAATGGGTTAGAAATGGATATAGGTATAAATAGTAATTCACTTAAATATGTCCAACACATATTTTGATATGAAGAAGTATAGTAAGCTGTATTCTAAAAGTTTTTAAACTGCGGAAGTAGTCTGAGCAAGACCCTTATAGTAATTTTTTAATGAAAAGTCTTGCTGTTATAAACCCAAATAATGTCATTTCAAACTTATTTTTTGGAAAAAAAATCTCCTTAACGGATGGTGTAGATCAAGATCAGACTGCACTTCTGGTTCAGTCTGATCTTGATCTACAGTGTCCGCAAAATGTCACGGAGCCGCGTTCAGCATTCAAATGGTTAAACACATTTTTTTTCCCAAACGCTACTGATAACTTATCGCAGACATATCAAAATCGTGTCAGAAGAATTCATGTTTTATGATGATAAAGGGTTTGTTTTTTTTTCTTTTAAAGAAAAAAGCAGAAAAAACGACGCAAATGATTAACAGGAAAAATAGTTTTCAGGAAAATTATATGGCGGATGCTCTAACCTACGTGTGTAATTTGCATTATTTTCACGGTCCATTTTTTACCCCAGCATAATGCAAACAACTAAAAAAATCTCTATTTTTTTTCTTTTTTTAAACGTTTTTAGGTATTTATGTTGTCTTTGTGCGTCTTTGTGGTGTCTTTGTGCTTCTTTGTGTGTCTTTGTGGTGTCATTGTGCGTCTTTGTGTGTCTTTGTGGTGTTTAGGGTGTCTTTGTGGTATTTAGTAGGACCGAACAAATTACGACGTATTTCAGCAATTAAAATGAAGAATTTCAAATGCTTTTATCATAACTACAAATTCATGAAAAATCAAGTTTCTATATACCATTAGGAAGGTTATTTCCTAAGCTTTAATTTGGCGCTAATTTTATTAAAATGTACTGACAAATAAAATATTTAGCAAGAGGGGCCGTTAGGGCCGGGAATTATGATCTATTTTTGATTGGGGCCGGGGAATACACATACCCTCTATTTTTGTGGTATTTGTCGAAGACAATACCACAATGAGTTCAAGATTGAATTTTGATAACCATGTATCTTATTTTGTACCGTGAATCTAATACTCCATCACGTTTTGGTACACAGCAGTAGAAAGAGATTGAGTTCAAGTAGTTCCGGCTTAAATTTTGCCGGAATATCCCGGATGTTTGTAGCTTGAAAATGCTTCAAACGATTTGGAATATCATTACTACGTTCTCTGTCCTAACCACATACAAACAGACAAAGCAATGATTATATGCTCTTTAATCGCAAAAAAAAGCCAGACGGGCTGAAAAACGTAATTTCAAGTGTAGTAACTCAGCCCTTTTAAAAAAAAAAGTCGGTCGTCAATGACACTGATATATTAATCAACCTCCGAAAGGTCCCGGGCTTTAGCGCAAGAATATAAAACTTGGCATAAAGTAGTTCAATTTAAATACATGAATATTGCCATTTTCTTCATAATTTGCAGCTATGTAGGACGACATTTCAATTTAAATATTGATTTGCAGATCTCCTATATGATACATATTTCTACATATATGCCAGCGTATCCATTTTGTCATAGCGTACCCAAACTCTTTAGAGTCTATACTGAGTCTATACCGAGACAGCGTACCCAAAACTTTGTAGAGTTTTAGTTCAACCATTTTGTGCAAAACCAAAGGAAATAAACCCGGTTAAAACTCATTTTTTCTCAGGCAAATGACTTTTACGGTGGCACTCAAATATGTAATTTGAAATGGCATATTAAAATACATTGGGCGAGGCTGTTGATCATTGAGATACTTATTTTTGATTGAAACTAGCTTCTTTCGCTCATAGCCTTTTATTGGCGAAATGATACAAATTTGCAAACTGACTTAGGGGTTTTTCGTTTCAAAACCAATTCGTTCCATGGCTTGATCGTCCTATGATTGCACGCTACTCCATTTGATTGCTCATGAATATTTATAGATCGAGGTAATAGACCATTTGCCAAATACCGTTACTGACGCGTCACCACGAGTTACTTCCCTTTCCACCCGACAATTTTTCCAAATCCTGTATATACCCGAATAGTGAAAGTGTCATATTTTTTAAATGGATTACACACTAAACGCGATAAATAACAACCTAAAACGGCCGTGCCGTTAGTTTCATCAATTATCTTTTTCGAAGACACACACAAAAAAGAACTGTTGTTTTATCAATTTTTCGGTAGACTTTAGAGAGTAAACAGGTATCATTAGCGCTGTCTCCTGCCGGGTGTGTTGATAGAGCTTTTTGTATGCAGACTGCATTAACTCTTTGGCTACCAAGTGCGACTTTTGCAGACAATATAGATTCAGATCACACCAGGAAGAACGTGCAGTCTGATCCTAGATCTACAATATCCGATATGGAGATATTTTTCCTCGAGATATTCCTTTGAAATAACTTTTGAGGTTTTACTATCGGCTTTAAAAGTGGCATTTAATTCATATAGTAAGATAAGATTTAATCCTTTGCCAAACAATCCCTGGTTTTTAGAGTGTAGGACAACCCCCCCCCCCCAGGACAAAACCCCCTGAGGATAAAACCCCCATGGACAACCCCCCCAGGACAAAACCCCCATAGGATAAAAGCCCCCTAGGACAAAACCTCCATCATATATAAAAAGCATATAAATTTGAGAAAACACACATAATTTGCAAACAGTTTTAAAGTATTCAAAATAAGTCTGTTTGATTTAAGGAAAAAAATCAAACTTAAAAGGCAAAAGATTATTTAGATATTATCTTATTTTAATTTGTACCTCAAGTTTGTTGATAATTTCTATTGATATATCAACACCTATGCAGACTTGGGCAACACAGGTGTTGAGAAGGGATTAAGACACCTGATTTGCAAGTTTACACCTGTCATATTCACTAATATTTAGTAGTAGATTTGAACATATGAAAGCACCAAATAAGAAAAAAAATCCTTTGATTAATATATAAATGATTTTTTCCATTGTATGATTGCATTTATAATTTATTACAAATTTATTATGAATGTATTAAGAAAAAAACACATTTTTGGTCATTAAGCAAAATTTTACGAAAAAAAAAACACATTTTTGATCATAAAGCACAATTTAGATAAAAAAAAATTCATATCAAATCAATTTAACTTATACAAAAACATTATTTTTTACAACCCCCCACAAGTATTTAAAGCAGTAAATTTTATTCAACTTTAAAATGATTGTACAAAAAGAATCATTTTAAAACCATGGGGGTTTTGTTCACTTTTCAGTTAAGGGTATGGGGGTTTTGTCCAGGGGTGTTTTGTCCAGGAGTGTTTTGTCCTAGGGGTGTTTTGTCCTAGGAGTTTTTTGTCTGTACCCCGTTAACTAGTCGGTGCCTAAAAAAAAACAAAAGCTTTTCATATAGATCATCCACTTTGACGGTGAAACACCGAGATCAAACGTACACCAAGCTAACCCTTGACTAGCTTTTCAATGAAAATAAGTATAGCACGTACTCGCTTCCTGAATATGAATCTGTAACATCTTTTCTTCTAGAGGGAATGGAAGGTTTGAAATTTGAATTAAACTTTGTT
Source organism: Tridacna crocea (assembly GCA_943736015.1). Taxonomy (NCBI): domain Eukaryota; kingdom Metazoa; phylum Mollusca; class Bivalvia; order Cardiida; family Cardiidae; genus Tridacna; species Tridacna crocea. The sequence goes on from OX031071.1 coordinate 8,542,553, forward strand.
ATTACGATAGTCAACTTATAAGGTAGTTCAAACAGGAACATGGCAAACATGCAACTATACAGATTTTTAAAAATGTTATTTCAAAGTTAAGATTTTTGCTATAAATTCAAAATGTTTGATGTCCCAGTTTTTTGTAAGTAGACTGTCTCTGTCTGCTAGCAGATACTGGAACGATTTTTTGGAAAAATTATCACATTAATAGTTTAAATAAACCAAACTGCAGATTCCTGGACTTCGAGTCTGTACGGTACAAACTTAGCTACAGAATTACGCAAACATTGGTTGAATAATCAGACATAAAATTAGGAAAGATCTATTGCAGGTATATTGATGTTATCCCCCCACACCCCATTTTTTATAACTCTGAATCTTTCACCAACTCTGTACGAAACAAAAATTTGAGACTTGCCCAAATTGGAAGTCTTTGCAGATAACAATTTGAATGTGGCTTAAAAATGAAATTTTCTTTAGGAAGGATAGCAAGGGAAAAGGAGAAAAGGTTGGTTACTAGAACTTTAACCCTTTTCAACAACATTTTTAAAAAACTATATTTCTAAGGGTCGTAAAAAACTTGGGTTATGTGGCATAGGGTTTTAAATAGTTACTGCGAATGTTTTCACCGAACGACAACACTTTGGACTCGTCCAGATACTTAGCATATGGAGACGATTGAATAAACGTGGGTCAAATGGTTGTAATTGTCTTTGAAAAAGTAAAAAAAAAACTATTATTGAAACAGGAGAAAATGGATCTTGCAAGCCCTTCCTTTTTTCCTCAAATATTTTCTCTTACACTTTGAAAATTCGTTTTTTTTTTCACAGATGTTTATGAACTACATATTGATTACTTTCAGTTTCGGTTTTTTGAATGTGTGTATGTGTGTGTGTGTGGGGGAAATGTGTTAAGGTTGAGAAAGTGAGACAAATAACAGACAGTGGGGCAAATCAGCACGTCTGCCCCCTTTTTACACGGGTCGCTCGAAATACTTTGGTAAAAGGTTGATTAGCTGTTTAGTGTCTTCAGCAAGACAGGGACAGTCCATATAGTGATTTTAAAGTACTATTATCAAACATCCTTGTTGCACTTTCAGGCATGTACCTATTGACGAATAACTTCATGTTATCGATCATGAACAATAGAAACGTGATCAGATCAAAATTCAGACCTTCCATAACTTCTTTTAAGTTTCATTTTGAGTATAAAATTATATATCTAATGAAATCTTACCAAAAAAAAGTGAGTGAAGGGTTTAATCGGTGTTCCTTTGATCTTGGTGTCGCACTGCAGAGTGGGTGACCTTTAGAACAGCTGTAATGTACTTGCTTCTCACAGATTAGCCGACACGTGTCACATTAAATTGACTCTTCTTATCTTTTGTTTCATATTAATTTACCCCTTTGGTTATCATTTATGGTCAGGATTATGAATTTTATACAGGTTTCAGGGGCTGAGTCTGTTCTTAGTTTTTATTTAAATACAATTCTATAAAATGCATATTTTGTCTGTTTGTGATTTTCTTTTTCAAAGGCAATATCATGAAATATGTTTGAATTGTGTTAGAATTGATTTCCATAGATTTCTTGCTGTTTCATTTTCTTTTCAGTTATGAATTTGTCCAAATTTAAAGGATTTGCGAACGGGACATACGGCATTTGTTACTGAAATAATGCTTTGATTGTCCTGTGTCACGTGATACTACTGGTGCGCCGCTTACGATAAAATGGAAATATTGCTTATCGTCTGTTGATTGTAATGTTGGAAATTGAATGTAAAAGGCTGGAGATATTTCATAATTATAGTTTTCAGGAACAAACTTAATTTTGTTCGATATATAGGATTTTCTCTCTATTCGTCATGCATCCTACTGTCAAGGGGCGTTACTCCTGCTTCTTCCTCATGATCAAAAGGAGACCACTTATACAAAAGTAAACCAAACTTTGTCATGAATACTCTCCCTTCAACCGAAAAGGTATTCATTTGCTTAGTGGGTTGACTTTTAAGCCAATATCTGAACAATATGTCTCTGTTTCTTTCAAACTATTAATTCCACACATGGATTTCCTTGACAAATACCACTTCAACGTTTTCAACGCTTTGATTAGGGAATGTAAACATGTCGTTAAAGATGAATTAAGCTGTTTTTTGTTATGCTTAGCATTTGAACTGAAAATATCTGTATCTTTCAAACAAAGGACAGTGGAATGTACAGTCAACAGGTATGAATCTAATTTTGTTGACAATATGTGAAAATATGAGAGTTTAACCCTATACCACACAATGACGACTTTTAACACCATGAAAAAGAAGGCTTTTGAAAACATTGTGGGAAAAGGAGAAAATGCTGGTTGCTAGTATTTTCTCCTTTTCCCACTATTCTTTTTACCGCGTGAAAGAAAAATCATTTCATATGGGCCACATTAAAACTGTCATTTGCAAATGCTTCCAATTCAGGCGGGTCCCCCTAAACACAGAACCTTACCGAACCTTACCTAACCTTACCGAACCTAAGTTTTGTTTGGGCCATACTGTGTTTGTATGACATTAAAAAGTATATTTTCTATATCAGAAACAGTTTGATAGCTATAATTGGAAAGAAAATGTAGCCATTTGTGATATATGACGAAATATTTGGACCCTATTGTCAACGAACCTAAAAACTCGCGGGACTGTCCGCCATATTGGAGGCTATTATAACCCAGGAATGCTATACACCGGTACCAACCAGTCTTTTGCGGGGAATCTAGGTAAAAAAGCCAGAGGTAAAAAAGCCAGAGGTAAAAAGGCCATAGGTAAAAATGTCAGAAGCAAAACGGTAAAAAAGCCATGGGTAATAAGGCCATAGGTAAAAAAGCCAGAGCTAATTTAGTACATGTATATATGATTTATTAAGAAAATAACAAATATTTTGAATATAATATTAATATATATAAATATTTAATGAAAATGATTTTTGATGATTTGTGCATTAATTTTAAAATTTATATTTGTGCATAATTTTTTACATTTATAATGTAAATTAAAAGAATTAACCATGTAAAGCATATGCATGTGGTATCTAAATAAAGATTGATTTTATATTATTAAAAAGGATGGGTAACAAGATAATTTGTATTTAATACAAATTGTATTTGTTTATCTATCTACAAGTACTTGTTGAAAAATTATTTGAAACCAATAATAGGTGCAGGAAATGCCCTATTACATAATTTAACAGTATTATTTCAAACTGTTATTGACCAGTTCCATAATTATGATTAAAACTTGGACTTGTGAAATGACAGTTTGCACATGTTTGTAATTAGTTTGTTTTTTGAATTGAAATTTTGTTCCGTGGAAACCCGTTTTTCCCGAAATGTTTTCTAAAGTCATCACCTGCAACTGTAAAAGAGTTAAGTATGACCAGTTTCACTTATCAAACAACTAATTTTAGACTTTTTCAAATTGAAAGAGCATGCATAAAACACATCAAGATAGGATATAAAACATTGTTGGAAAAGGAGAAATTGTTTGTAATGAGCATGAAAAGTAAAAGGAGGCCCATCTTAGATTGCGTTGTATAGGAATTTAGAAAAGGGTTAAATATTGAAAAAATACGCATACAACACATCAATATAGGGAAATGTGTGAAAAGGAAAATTTGTTTGTTATTGGCAGTTTCTCCTTTTCCTTAAATGTTTTCAAAAGTCAGTAGCTGAAGACTGGAGAAGTTCCCCTTATCAAAGAACTAATTTCAGAGTCTTACATATTGAAATAATCTGCATACAACACATCAAGATAGGATATAAAACATTGTGTGAAAAGGAAAAATTGTCTTCTCCTTTTCCCAAAATACTTCTATAGATTTTCTGAAACAAAAAGCTTTCTCTACATCATATACTGCTAAATAAGCTCTTTCTTTTCTTAATAAACCATATATAATAAGCTCTGGCTTTTTTACCTATGGCCTTTTTACCTATGGCCTTTTTACCGTTTTACTTCTGGCTTTTTTACCTATGGCCTTTTTTACCTATGGCTTTTTTACCTCTGGCTTTTTTACCGCACACCTTTTGCGGGGTATTTGTCTATGATATATGGATTACCTTCTTAATAAAGACTTATTATGAATGTTTAATTTGTTTTTGTCCCCATATTAATTTCCCGGTGTCTGTTTATAATTTTTTACGTTTATTGAAAATATGGAAATGTAGAACTTGAAGGATATCAGACATCTCGACCACAGACCATCTAGACCGCTTAAATTTTGGGTGACAAAGAGGACCCTGCGATCTATAAACCCATGTTTCGCTGAGACAAATAGACCCCTTATTTCAAGAAAATATAACTAATTAAAATGTTGAAATGTGACGAAATGTTCTTTTGTACTTAACTCACTATCATGACTGTTGCCACCGCTGAAAAAGAAAGCTTTTGGAAAACATTGTTGGAAAAGGATAAAAAGATGGTAACCAGCTTTTTCTCCTTTTCCTACAACGTTTTCTTCACTTTTCAAAAAAAAAAAAAAAAACATGTTGAGTCACAGTTAGGCCTATTTTGTTGTCTGCAAAAATTTTGTCCACAGTTAAACTCTGAATTAATGCTATGTGCAGATGGTAATGATTTAAGGGGTGTTTGGGAAGATGTTTCACATGCTCCGAGAGTTCCCCTTCTTTTAACCCTTATCCTGCCGTTCTCGACCATAGACGAATTTTGCGGAGAGTGTAGATCAAGATCAGCATGCACATACGTGCAGTGTGATCTTGCTCCACACTCTTCGATGCTGAATAGTTTATGCCAGCGAAATCCCATTCAATGCCATTTAACTAATTGAACTCAGGTTTTATGTCCGTCAAATATTTCAGTTCGGCAGGATAAGGGTAATCCCCACACTGACTAGAAAAGGACCATAAATTATTTTACAGGGATTTTATTTGGATAATTTCAATTTCAAACAATGTCTGCCTATCCTTGAATATCGGTCATTATGACTATCCATCCATTTACCAACCTATCCATCCTTCCTTTTTTCGATCCTCCCTGACGTTAAAGAGGAATAGTTTGGTATAATCAGTTTTAACCAAGTTGAATAATGTGAAAGTAATTACTTTTAAATGCAATTGAAGACCATGTATAACATGACAAATGGATCAATTATCACTTCCCGTCAGTTTTCAACCCTATGAGTAAAACGTTTCCAATTTGTTGGTACACACAAAACAATGTTTGTGTCATTCCTTCTGTCACAATATATCGGCGAGTATGCGGTAAGCAGTCTTGTTTTCCTAAGTGATCCAGACATATTGGAAAGGGGACCTTTGGAAGTCAGAGCAGTTTCAAAGTAGACGATTCTGAAAGCGTCGTCGTATCTTTTACGGCTTAAAATTTAATTGTAAACTATGACTACAGGATTAAACATTAACGATGTAAATTGTAAATAATTACGCATGTCTTAATTGATAGACTTGAGACCAGCGTTCAGGTTATAAGATAAGTGTCATAAACTGTACCCCTTTACACTCGATATGATAAGTGTGTACTTGTCATCGGTCGAGTCTCGTCATCTTTTTTTCTTTCACACACTCTGGAAATCCAAAGTTTTTTTTTTCAACTAAAAAAAAAAGGTCCTTTAGAAATGGAAAATCAACGAATTACGGTCCAACGAAAACGCTGAATTCGAAAAAACCACGAAATTTCATACAACGAAATTATATGAATCCACAGTATATATCAAATATCGGCTCCTATTAACTCATTGTCGGGATTGAAACAGGGCGATTCTAACTCAAGTTTATTGTTTATCATGTTTGTCAATGATATTATAGATAATATAAAATATGACTTAGATGGCATTTTTACTATTGATCAATTAAAGCTTTTTCTTCTTTTTGCTGATGATCAAGCACTTTTTTCTACCTCACCATCAAGTTTACAATCCATCTTAACGAATATAGAAAAATATTGTGATAAATGGCATTTACAGATAAATACAAAGAAAACAAAAGTCATGATCTTTGAAAAGGGTAGATGTAATACGACACATGATTTCTTTCTCTAGAATGAAAAGCTTGAAAATGTCACATGTTTTAAATACCTAGGAATATATCTCCTTAAAAATGGCAGTTGGCTAAGGCCTCAAAAAAGTTAGCGGAAAATGCATCTAAATCGCTTTATGGATTACTTTCTACTTTCAACAATTTTGAATTCAGCGTTAGTAAAAAATGTTTTTTATTTGACTCACTTATTCTTCCGGTAATGCATTATGCATCAGAGGTTGGTCATATAGTTCGGCCACAGATATAGAAAGTATTCACACCAAATTTTGTAGACGTGTTCTTTGTGTTCGTAAATCAACTAATTTATCAGGTATATATGGAGAACTTGGAAGGGTCCCTTTAATGATCATTCGAAAATGTAACATGATCCGCTATTGGTTAAAAATAATTAAGTCACCTGAGAATAGCATAATTAAAAAAATCTACAATATGTTGAGAAATGACGCTGAATTGAACATTACATATACTGGACTGAATTGGGCTTATCATTTAAGAACTCTTCTCCAATCTCTTGGATTTAATGAACTTTGGATAATCCAGTCAGAAAATTCAAATATGAAACAATTAAACAAAGAATTTATGATCATTATTATCAGAGCTGGTATTCTAATATCAATAATTCATTACGATTATCTTACTATAGCATTTTTAAACACAATTTTGTCCAAGAAAAATATCTAGACTTTATACATGATAAGAAATTAAGAATATCACTTTCTCAGTTTAGGATATCTGCCCATGATTTAGAGATAGAAAAGGGAAGACATCGAAACATTCCAAGATCCGAAAGAACATGTAAACTCTGTAATCTAAATGTAATAGAGAGCAAATATCATTTATTACTAGCTTGTCCTTTTTACAGAAATATTCGTAAAAACTTTCTTAAAAAATATTATTACACATGGCCAACAATAAATAAATTTGAAAACTTGATGACGACAGAAAATAAAAAAAAATGACACTCTATAAACTCTTTTACCATGCGTTTTGTATGATTTACATGTTGTTTTTGCTTGTGTACTTATATGTACATGTATGGCAAATAAAGTATTGTATTGTATTGTATATATCATCAAAAATGATGAGCATTAAAATAATTTGTCTTTAATAGAAATTATGTTTGTTTGTTTATTACAAATATTTGTTGTTAAATTAATTGAAACTAATAAAAGTTGCAGGAAATGCCCTTACATAATTATAATGTACCAGTATTATGTAAAACTGTTATTGACCGATTGCATAATTATGATTAAAACTTTGATTTGTAAAATAACAGTTTGCACATGTTTGGTAGAATATAAAACATTGTGGGAAATGGTTTTCAAGACTTTAAAATTGTATATTTAGGATATAATCGTGGGAAAGGAAAAACTGATTGCAATACGCAATTTCTCCTTTTTCCACAATGTCTTCTACACTAGAAGATACTTATATTTCAATTCACACTCACTTTGTTTTGTCTTATCCAAACATCTTTCAAATTTGAAAATTGCGTGGTATGGGAAAGGGTTAAATGTTTAAAGAATCTGCATACAACACATCAAGATAGCATATAAAACAGTGTGGGAAAACGAGAAATTGTTTGTTTTCCTTTTCCTAAAATGTCTTCAATAGTCAGCAGCTGAAGACTGGGAAAGTTGTAATAACGAACAGTTCCCCTTATCAAACAACTAATTTCAGACTCTTACATATTGAAACGTCTGCGTGGATTGGAAAAAAATACTAGAGTATCAAATCCACCTTTTCATACAATGTTTCTACATTTATTTCGGGGGGGGGGGGGGGGGGTTTGGTAACTGTTGTTCAGAATGGAAAGCATAAGAATGCAAAAGATTTTTTCATGAATACAACTAAGTTGTGTTTTCTTTGTACGATACAAATGAGCAAATACTTCTTTTTCAACACTGTTTTCTAAGTGCCATAGGAATGTGTATGGAAATATCCAGGCTTTAATGTAAATTTAGGTTGAATCAATTGTTGTGTCAAGTATTGTTATCAAACACCATTCCAAATTCCGGAAAACAAAATAGCGGCTGCAAGACATATTTGCAACAGTGTTTGATAACAATACTTGACACAACAATTTATTCAACCTTTCAACGCGCAAAAGACCGGATGGTACCGGTTTGATTGATTGATTATTTTCGTTTATTTATCGTCGCTACCGGTTGCCCATCTGAGCGACGCCCCCAGAAGACGGTTAGTTGTTACGGGGGATAGTGCAAGGATACAGGACGAAACTACTGAGAATTCCGCCTGGTTCTTTAACGAGCTCGGTGTATAGCACCGTCACACGGGACCTCGGTTTAACGTCTCATCCGAAAGACTATTAATAACTTTTTAGTTGGCCAGCTGGCGACTCGAACCCACAACCTGTAGTGACCCGAACATTGTGTTCACGAGTCCTACGCTCTACCTACTGAGCTAATCGGCCGGTTAATCGATGGTACCGGTGTTTAGCATTCCTGGGTTATAATAGCCTCCAATATGGCGGACAGTCTCGCGAGTTTTTAGGTTCGTTGAGCGATAGGGTCCAAATATTTCGTCATGTATCACAAATAGCTACATTTTCTTTCCAATTATAACTATCAAACTGTTTCTGATATAGAAAATATACTTTTTAATGTCATACAAACACAGTATTGCCAAAACAAAACTTAGGTTCGGTATGGTTAGATAAGGTTCGGTAAGGTTCTGTGTTTAGGGGGACCGAATTCAGGCAGGTCTGAAATTTTGTTCTATGGTGAAGGGTTAAATATGCACACAAAATCGAAGTGCAGATTCCAACAATTCCTTTCTTCATGATCATCTCTGTATCCAGAGGCGATTAATTAAAAAAAGTTGCATTTGGGGACAATAACCTATACTAATCTGTACTTCTGTGCACCTCTGTGAGCCTTGGCTTGTTGTTACATTTCAGGATCCTGGTCAAGTGTTCTTAGGTGTGATCTTAAAGGGAAAGTACTATCTCAGTTTCAGGCTAAGGATGCCAACAGAGTTATAGAACTTGATAGGTTTATAATACTGCCTTCTGGAGAAGTAAGCTTGTCAATTTTCTTTTCTTTCTTTATTAGTGGATTATTATAGCCCTCCCACCTTTGAAATAGAGGCAGATATACTGGTTTCACAGTGTGTCTTTGTCTGTCCATCCATCTTGTTTCTGCTTCTGTGCTGTAACTCAAAAGCCGTTTGACTTAACTCACTACCAAACAACAAAAAAATTAGGTTTGTTCAAATCGAAAGCATTTGCAGACAACAAAATAAAAGTGAGTGAAAATATGAAATTTGTTTTGTGAAGGGTAGAAAACATTGTGGGAAAAGGAGAAAATGCTGATTACCAGCAATTTCTCCTTTTCTCATAATGTTTTCAAAGGGCTTCTATCTCAGGGTCATAAAAACCAGGGATTGTTTGGTAAAGGATTAAGACCCTGAAATTTTATACAAGTATTGCTCATAACCCAAGGAGTTGCCTTAATGTTTCAGGGTAACATGGGTTGAAAGGGCAAGGACAAGGTCACATGTGAATAACTTTCATACTCTAACTCAATAGCTGTTTGAACTAAGACTCTAAAACTTCACACAAGTGTTGCTAATGACCCAAGGAGGTGACCTATCGATTTTGGGTCACATGGGTCAAAGGTCAAAGTCACTGGTGATCCTTGTTTCAAAAGTCTTTCCTGTTTTTTTATTGTTCTGCTTCATTGACAAAGTGATGATGGGAGGTATTTTTCCACTTTGCAACATTATGTAGTTTGCTACAGGGTAAAGTAAATTTTATTATACTGCAAAGAAATTTCTCATGATCTTATTGGATAATATGCCCCAACATATATATCATGTACACTGGCAAAACCAATATAAAAGCAGTTTTTCTTTTGGGAGCCCAGTATACATGACTACGCTATCAATATGTACAACATTCAAAATGGCGGCACCGATCAAGATTAACAGCAAGATTGTGTGCGAAGCTGCACATATTACAAAGTTTTTAGTAACATCAGTTCCCAGTGACGTCAATTTCCAATGAATTTGGGCACTCAGAAGGGAAATTCTATTTCCCCAGCTTACTCAATTGTTTAAACAGCAACAAAACAAAACAAACCAGGTAAGATCTGCTTGACAGGTATTGGAATGGTAAAACTTTACAGTATAATAAATCTGTTGTATGATCAGGTGGCAAAGGACTTGGAAACTTGTTCACGGCTGTGGTGAATCATGTTGTCCAGAGCGGAAGGTAAGGTGGCAACATGATTCATCACAGCCGTGAACAAGTTTCCAAGTCCCCTTCCACCTGACCGTACAACTAATACTGTATATTTATTGACAGATATGGACAGGCTGTAGACGAGAGAGCTGGGTCTATGTCTGGGATACGAATAGCGGAGAACTTGTTAAAAAAATAGACTTGCCCAAGGACAGTAAAGGCATCAGTATAATGTCTCAAGCTGATGATAAGGTAAGGTATTCAGAAAATATAATCAACAACTATTTTTACTCTTTACCCAAAAAACTTTTAACCTGTTCAACGTGGTCCCCTATTCAACAACCTTTCTTGAGAATATTCTTAGTCTTATTCTCCAAGGTTTTCTAAATTTGTAAGTAACACAGCTTCTGATTGGCTAAACCGAATGGTTTAGCCAATTAGAAGGTGTGTTACTTACAAATGTAGAAAATTCAGGAGAATAAGAAAAAGAACATTTTTAAGAAAGGTTGGTGAATACGGGCCCTGAACATGTTTGCAGACAACAATTTAGATGTAGTGCAAAATGATGTAATCTTTGGTTTAAAGATAATGAGCATTGTAGGAAAAGGAGAAAAAATTTATGCTGTTTACCAGTATTTTCTCCTTTTTCCCACACATTGTTTCCAAAAGCTTTCTTTCTATAGGCAAATGAAATTTAGAATTTTATGATAAAGAGTCAAAGTAAATGTGTATACTTATGAAGCAAGGAAAATCTGTCGATATTCTGTTTTATTAAAATTTCCCATGCTTTTTTGCATGCCCTCCTTTCAACTTGCAAGGAAACACTAAGCTTTTCATTTTCGTGGCTGCCATGCTGTAAAACAGCCTGAACTACATTGTAAATGGATGGAAAGAGAGCTCTATTAAAGCACTGCAATGAACAGTCATGCCCACAGGAATTTATTAAAAGATATAAGTTATAAGACTGGCCTCACAATTGATGTCAAATTTTTAGGTTTGAACAAAAGATAACTTTTTTCCGACAGGTGTGGGTCGGGAGTAAAGAAGGATCCATCAACATCTTCTCAACAGATTCTAAACAACTTTGTTGTACTGTCAAAGCACATGAGGATGCTGTGCGTGTTTTGTGTACCGTTAAAGACAGGTAGGTAGACCTTTATCTGAATCTTTTATGAGCCACAGCTCTAGATGGCAGCCCTGGCAGGTCAATCGGTAGAATGCAGGACTTGAGGACATCTGTTTGTTAGTTTGATCCCTGGCTTGGCCAATTTTTCTCTGAGGATTAGTGATAGTCATTGCATAAGTATTCATTCCTCTCCAACTGATGACCATTGCTTCGACGATGATTATGTGGGAAAGACCATTGTGTGGAGTACTGGTCAAAGAGCCTCCAGAAATGTATGTATTGGTGCACTGGCTGCCACAATATAACTGAAATAATGTTGAAAATAGCATTAAACACCATACAAGAAATCAATTAACCAAACCAGATGGTAAAGCCTGGTTTGGTAGCAAAGTGGTTAGCTTATCTGACTGGTGACCTGGTTGGTGTGGGCATGATACCCACAGATATAAATATGTGTACAGGTGCACTGACCACCACGACATGACCTAAGGTGGTAAGATGTGTGGTGTCAATGATTGTAAGATAGAGCCTCGGCCTCGTAACAACAAGGTCCCGAATTTGATACCCAGCTGCGTGTGTCAACTTTTGGATTTTTCATTGGCCCACAATTTGTGCACAAGTGCTGGTGTAGTTCCCAGGCAGCAGAATTAAGGGATTAACTAGAAAAAGCTCCAAGAACTTGTTTCTTAATCAATGTAAAATAAATATATTTAAATAAACTAAGCTGTTAAAATGGTTTTAAAACTCCAATATAAAACAATTTTAGACTTGTTCATATTAAAAACCGATGCAGATGAAGAATTATATATGGCTTATTTCTTTACCTGACAAGAAAAATACAGACTTCTCAAAATTGAAAGCATTGCAGATGGCAATTTAATTCTTACTGATATGATAATATCTTTATTTGTTTGAAAAAAAAACATTGTGGCAATTTTCACATGCCCGAATGTTTGTATTATGTTATGGCCCTGGCCATCTGTCTGTCTGTCTAAAGTTTGAGTTGAATTAAAATTCTGAGAATTTATGCCTTTGAGGCAATGCCCTTTAAAAACCTTGTGGTAACCAGAATTTTTTTCCTTTTACCTCACGTTTTTCCAAACTTTCCCAGAATATATCCATCATTTCAGCTCAATCTGATATGTCACCTGCAAATGCTTTCAACTTGGACTAGTCTAAATTCTTTTATGTAGTAGAAAGCAAGGCAAATTTTTGTGACTATTCTAGTTTTAATTCTATAAACAGGTACATGGTATCAGGTGGAGGGAGTATTGACGGCAAGGTCTGCATGTGGAGCCTGTCAGCAAGTGCTTTAGATTCCGGCAGCTTTCCTGGAGCTTCCGGCTAAATTGATCTTTTTCTCAAGGAGGAACTACTAAATTGCAAGTTTTAACAACAGTGAAGATGTAGACAGACTTGTGAACAGGTTATTTGAAAAGCAGAAAATGTTGTTAATCCTTTACCACACAATCACCACTTTTAAAGACCTTAAGAAAGAGGCCTTTTGAAAACATTGTGGGAAAAGGAGACAATGCTGGTAACCCAAAGTGTTTTCTGTACTTCTCAAACCAAATTTTAATTTTTCAGTCACATTTATTTTGTCATCTGCAAATGCTTTCAATTTAGACCAGTCTATAATTTTGTCGATTGGTAATGACTTAACTAGCATTTTCTCCTTTTGCCTTAATGTTTGCTTCCTTTTCAAAGAGAATTTACACCATTTGAGCAATGTTTAAATTGATGTCTGCAAAATATGTCGTAATTGCACAAAACCAGAATTTATTGGTTTACTGAACTGTTTACTCTGTTTGCTTTATCTTTTTATCATCCTGAAAACAAGTTTGGAGAGGACGACATTTAAATTTTTTGAAATATCGATAATCAATTTACTTAGTACCAAACAACCCTTGTGTTCTAGCAGCCTGTAAGTACCCGGTAACACCAAACTCTCTCTCACTCTGTTCTAAAAATTTTGTCAAATGGACTTAAACTGTGTTCAGGCTGACTGGATGTATAAACAACTTTTTATAAGCCCATTGAAGTTGACTCCCGCTCCGGGGTATCAAACTCAGGGCCTTTAGGTTATGAGGCAGACACCCTACCTCACAACCACGTACACCATCCGACTCTTAACGACCCTGAGAAAGAAGCATATAGAAAACATTGTGGGAAAAGGAGAAAAAAGCTGATAACCAGATGTTATCCATCCTTCCCAATACAATTTTTAAATTTTCAGTCACTTTTATTATGGCATCTGTAAATACTTTGAATTTGGAACAGTTCAAAAAAATTGTCATTTGGTAAAGGGTTAAAAATTGTATGATTAGGAAAAGGGCGCTTGAGACTAGCATTTTTAAGTGTTTTCTACAAATTTTCTATCTTTTCAAATATGAATAAGAATATTTTAGCTACATTTTAGTAGTGGTATACAAATGTGTTAGTTTTTGACAAGTGCAAAATGTTGTTTTGCCATAAAGTGTTATATTTTTACCCAGAGCTCCAGATAGAAGGAGTGATTTTGATTTCAAAATTGAAAATATTAATTATTCTTCAGTAAACCCTATATCACGACATAGGATTTGGAAGAGAAATAATGGATTTAGAATACCATCGCTCCCTCTTATCTGGAGCTCTGTTTACCAATTGACAAAATTTCAGATATTTCAAAACTCCTAGCCTTGTAGGCTACAAAGTAAATGTGCCAAAAATGATTGTAAAGAAAACATAGTTGGAAAATATGAAAATGGTTGTTACCAGCATTTTCGTCTTTTCCCATCATGTTTTCAAAAGGTATCTTCCTTATGGTAATTAAATGTTTTAAATAAAAATAGCTGTGATTATTCAACACTGAATTCCATTTATCATATAATAATAATATTATTAATAATAATTTATTTTTTATATTTTCAAACATAACTCTGTTGTGTTAAGCAAAGTATTTTGTACAATGTTTTTTTTTTTTTTACAGTTATATTATTTCAATTAAACAGAACTTACAAAATTTTGAATTCTGTTTTATTGTTTTATTTACATCTTTCTCCCCTCCCTCCCCCCACCCCCCGAAAGAAAAAACCAAACTGAATGCTTTGTAAAGTAAACTGAAATCAAAATGGGCTTCTTCTATTTAACCCCTTTACCAAACAATCCCTGGTTTTTACGACCCTGAGATAGAAGCCTTTTGAAAACATTGTGGGAAAAGGTGAAAATGCTGCTAATCAGCATTTTCTCCTTGCCCCACAATGTTTTCTACCCTGCTGGAAACAAATTTCAATTTTTGAGTTACATTTATTTTGTAGTCTGCAAGTTCTTTGGACCGATCTGAAATTTTGTCATTTGGTAAAGGATTAAACAATGGATTTAACACTGTTTTCAAAAGTATTTCACTAATATTGCGGATGCCAGAGTACACTTTATCTTGCCATACTTTCCTGGAGCTTCTATTTAATTAACCAGGACTTTGCAGAAAACTTTTCTCAAGCCTTGTGTTGCTTTCTCACTTAACTAGTAGCTGATCATAGTAGAGAGAGGAATGAATGTTTTCACAAAGTCCATGGGCGGATCCAGAGGGGGGGACCGGGGGTCCGGACCCCCCCTGGAATTTTGGCAAAAATGCAGTCATCGGATTTGTGAAATGATAGTGGTTTGATATTGCACAGCATTTATGTAAAATACAGTCATAAATTTTAAAAAAAGGGTTCTAAATGTGGAGACTTCCTCATGGTTAGAACTGGAAACGTTGACTTTTCTTGTAAACGGCTTACATCCACTGAAATCCGGAAACCAAAGCATCATATAATAAGACGAGTGCGTTTTTGGTGGGACCCCCCGTTAGAAAGATATCTGGATCCGCCCTTGAAGTCTATCATCAGTCCTTGGAAAAACATTGGCAGAGATGGGGACTTGAACCAGTGACTCCCTCGTCTCATTGTGCTACCAGGCTTTGGCTGTTTGGTACAAGGACAAACAATTTTACCAAACACTCCCGACTTTTAGCTATATTGAGAAAAATGTCTTTGTAAAACACTGTGTGGAAAAGGAGAAAATGCTGGTAACCAGCATTTTCTCCCTTTTCTGCAATGTTTCCCACCCTATCAAAGACAAATACCTGTGATGTGTTGTTTGATTTGAGCGTGCTTCTTCAACCTTGTATAGACCAGTAAACTTATCTTACTAAGGTCACTTATTCCAAAATGGCTAGTCTGATAGTACTTTCAGTACTTTAACTTTTTTCCCACTCTTGAATGTTACTTTCTCAAGAATGACCAATTTAATCCTTGACCAGACAACAAAATTTTAGGCCTGACCAAATTGAAACTATTTACAGACCACAATTTCTATGTGGCTCAAGTGCTGCAATTGTTTAATGATAAGGTAGAAAATATTGTGGGAAAAGGAGAAAATGCTGGTTACCAGCATTTTCTCCATTTCCCACAACGTTTTATAAAGGCCTATTTGTCAGGGTTGTCAAAATTCGTCATTAAGTGGAAAAGGGTTAAGAACAGCTTATCTTTTCATAGCCATAGATAGACTTGGAAAAGAGATTGCAATTCAAAGGAGGAATTTGAAAGAGGACTACTTAGGGAACATCTGTGAAATTTGGTAAAAACCCAATCAGTAGTTTCTGAGAAATTTTTTAAAGAAAAAGTTTACGGACGCATGCACAGACTAAAGGACTGATAGACGGACGCACGCATGACGGACACAATGCCATGACAATAACTCACTGGCTTTTGGCCAGTGGAGCTAACAAAAACACTTAAACTGTGTTTATATAATCTTAACCAATGCTTTTGATTAGCAAATTTCAAGAAAGCACTTTTGATAAGTTTTTTTCCCTCTTGACTGACTGACTGGTCTTATGCAAACACAGAAATTAGGCACCATTCCGCATTACAGCTTGTCTTCATCTCTGTCAATACCTGGACATATGCACTAACTTGGCATTGTGCCTGGTCTGGAACCTCAGGTGTTTGCTGCAATTACAACATATTTTATTTGATAACAATGTGGTTTAGATTGGTTGTATTGGGGTTCACCGCCACTTTAACAGCTAAGATCATATCATGGCGATCGATGACACGCATGTGTTTCCAGAAATAACACAACTTTCTTTCCAGAGCCACCTACTACTTTTCTCACATGCTTCAGCAGAGGTGAGAGGCGAAAATACGCCAGTAGGAAAGTTCCCCTCAACTGGGTATCGACTCGCAACCACCAGGTCATGAGCCCTAAATGCTCACCTGTGAGCCACCCTGGTGGGCAAACATGGTTTAGATGCAGAGAATTGATCATACGGCTGATAAAGTTTTGATCCAGATAAGCCTGTGCTATCCGCACAGGCTGACCTGGGTCGATTCTTTTCCCTATTAGTCAATTTTCTGTCTGTCAAAGGCTCAGTCTACCTCATGATTAAGTTGTTTGTAAAAAAGTGGGTATGTGAAGTCTGAGTTGGTTCTACTGATCACCAAGATGCATTAAGCTCCATTTTGTCAGATCATGGCTCGTATACAAATGTAAAGATAGTGGACAATGCAGTTTCAATATCAGACTACAAGTTCTATGCAATCTGATCTTGACCTAAACTATGTGCAAAAGCAAGTTGCATTGATCCTATCTCTCCAAGTTGATAAAATTTTGGACTAGTACAGATTGAAAGCATAAATTTTGCAGACAGCAAAATAACTGTGAATCAAAAATTGAATTTTGAATTGGAAAAGGTAGAAAACATTGTGGAAAAAGGAGAAATTGATGGTTACCAGCATTTTCTCCTTTTCCCACGATGTTTTCAAAGGCTTTCTTCCTTAGGGTTGTTGAAATTAGGGATTGTGTGGTTAAGAGTTAAATATGACCAATACCCTGTGAAAAAGGGCTTTGATTCATCTGCAAAAAGTAAAGACTGAGCTGGGCCAAAACTTTTTGCTATCATTCAATTTTCTGTATGTCTAAGGACCACATTTCCTCTAGATTCAATCATTCATTAGACTAAGTGAATCTTATGGATTCCGGAATTATGTGATGACCTGCTCCCCAGTTTTTGTAACCTTGAGACAGAAGCCTTTTGAAAACATTTGTGGGAAAAGGAGAAAATGCTGGTTACCAGCATTTTCTCCTTTTCACACAATGTTTACTACCGAATTGGAAAGAAACTGCAATTTTTGAATTATATACTACTCAACTTTTGCTAGGGATCACAACAAAAAATGAATAATTTTTTTCCAAATTTATTCAAACAAAAACAACTTAATTTCATCTATGGTCATAGTAAAGGAAATCAATATCAAATAAACAGAACAAAGTTCTTTCAATCATCGTGGACGGCGAAAAAAAAAAAACCTGGATTTGCCCATTCAAAAAAAAAAACAGCAATATTCTGGTTTTGATCCCAAGCACAAGTTGAGTAGTATATGTCTGTAAATGCTTTCAGCTTGGACCAACCTAAAATTTTGTCGATTGGTAAAGGGTTTGTCTCCTTTTGCAAGAACATGCCTCATTTACATGAAATAGTGGACATTATGGATCCATGTTCTATGTGGTCTAATCTTGACCTACAGTAATATATTTAGGTTGATCTTACTTCTTCAAGTTGATGTGTAGTCATATCTAGGTTTACTGTTGAAAATATACAGGTTGTGTTTCATTTGATAAGCTCTGGGCTCTTAAGGATTCTTCCATTCCAATACCAAAACAATAGTCTATCATCATCTGTAAAACAGTGTGTAAGGTGGAAAATAAATAGGATAATAAAGAAAAGTATGAAATCTTGATTATTCTATAAACAAGTTATAAACAATCTCTTCAAAACTGCTGCTTTACCCCTAACAAAACAACCTGTGTTTTAACCCTTTACCCCGTAAGGCATCTCTATGGTTTCTCTAATTTACCCTAAATGACAGCAAGGATGAAGCCGTTTTTTTATGGGTATGTGACACCTTTTGATAGCATAGAAAACATTGTGACAAGGTGAAATTGCTCATCACGATGTTTTCCAAAGGCTCCTACAAGCAATGCATAGAAATGAGTATCTATGGAATAAAGGGTTAATGATCCTGAGAAAGAAGACTTATGAAAATATTGTAGGAAAAGGAAAAAATACTGGTAACCAGCATTTTCTTGTTTTCCTACAATGCTTTCTACCTTCTCAGAGACAAAACCCATCATTGAAGCCAATTCAGTGTTTATTCTACATTTGCTTTCAAAGGCCAAAGCAAACACTTTGTCATCTGGCACAGAATTAAATACAAGTCTATTGATTTTCAGAAAATTTTTACCTCTTGCAATAAACTCTTTACCATACAATCCCGAACCTGAGAAAGAAAGCCTTTGAAAACATTGTAAGAAAAGGAACAATGTTTTCTACCCTTTCAAAAATCAAATTTTATTTTTTGATTCACATTTATTTTGTTGTCTGCAAATACTTTCAACTTGGACTGGTCCAAAATTTTGTCGTTTGGTAAAGAGTAACTGTTTTTCTTGCATCTGCAGCTCGGCATAAAAATCCCAAAATATTTTGAAAAAATCCTGCACAATTTTTTGTAGTCTTTAGAAAACAGCCCCCCTTTGTGAAAAAATCTGTTGAGCTGCGTTGGATTTGTCATCTGCAAATGATTTGGGTTTGGATGAATCTAAAGTTTTGTTGTGGTTTCTGTGACGTAGAGTATTTGCCTCATAAGCCAAGGATCTCAAGTTCGGTATGTGGGAGCAGGTGTCAACTCTGGGATTTTTCAATGGCCCACATATTCTGCATGAGTACTGGTGTAGTTCTCAGGAAGCAGAATCTAGAACGGTAAGTATAAGTTGTAAGAACTTGTTTCTCAATCGACATAAAATAAATTTGCTTAACTCTTTACCACACCACAAAATTTAAGTTTAATCCAAATTCAAAGCATTTGCATACCACAAAATTAACGTGGCTCAAAAATGGTATTTGATTTGGGAAGGGTGAGAAAACATTGTTGGAAAAGGAGAAAATGCTGGTTACCAGCATTTTCTCTTATTCCCACAATGTTTTGAAAAGGCTTCTTCTAGATGTTGGGTCGTAAAAGTCAGGATTGTGTGGTAATGGGTTAAGCTAAATCTAAAGTAAAGTTTTGTTGTGTGGGAAAGGGTTAAAACTGCTGTTTACTTTGATTCTATAGTGAAATAAGTGCAATCCAGCTCAACAGATTATTTCTATCTTTGAAATGATAGAAAGCATTGTGAAAAAAGGAGAAAATGATTGTAGCAAGCATTTTCTCCCTTTTCCACAATGTTTTCAAATGCTACTCGGTCAGTCATAACAACTTCTGTTTGTTTGGAACAGTTTTAATGTAGTTATAGAGTAAAAGGTGATACATAAAATGAAGGGCAGATAGAGTGACTGTGTACATTATGTAGACTTTAAAAGTTTCAGCCTTTACCAGATGACAAAATTTTAACCCAATCCTATTGAAAGCATTTGTAGATGACCAATTCAATGTGGCTCAAACAGTGCAATTGCACAGTGATAGGGTAGAAAACATTGTGGGAAAAGGAGAAAATGCTGGTTACCAGCATCTTTTCCTTTGTCCACAATGCTTTCAAACGGCTTCTTTCCAAAGATCATCAAAAGTCATCGTTATGTGGTTAAGGGTTAAATGTTTGAATGTTCTATTGGAGTGAAGAGCCCTCTGTGTATGTGTTATCTATTTGGAGGGTTGTGCTTGTTGCATCAGCACATGGAGTCTGTGAATCATGGGATAGCAAGCCATGTTTGGCTATAAACTGAGGAGACAGCAAGCATCTTTGGACATACAAAGGGATATACCTGAATAGTGTGTGGCAGTGCTGGAAAGAGTTCTGGGGTAAGCATTATCTTAGAGATTTTCAATTTTAGAGCATATTTTTTTAGGGTAGACTTTGAAACCATTGATTGTTGAAAGGCTGTCCTGTATTTAGTACTTTGACAGTGCTGAAGAAGGAGCAGTTCTGTTTTTCTTGCAGTGCAATCATGGGTAATAGAAACATGTTGTTGAAATTTGTAAATATTGTATTGATTTATAATTGTGTTATGGTACTATGGCTTGGTATATAGTATTGATTAGTAAATCAAAAGAAACACTGTAACAAAAGGCAAAAGAAGTTTGCAAATACATTGTGATTTGAATAAGAGAGTGTAACAGTTTCGAAAAAAATATGAGGAGAGTTGTACCGATTTAGATCTATTACTGAGTGTTTTTTCTCACCTGCTGTGCTAAAGAAAAAACATTGTGGAGGATAGCATTACTGTCAGTAAAATCAGTGCTGTTGTATTTCATGTTTATATTTAACCCATTACCACACAATCCCTACTTTTGACGCCCCTGAGAAAGAAGCCTTCTGAAAACACAATGGGAAAAGGAGAAAATGCTGGTAACCAGCATTTTCTCCTTTTCCCACAGTGTTTTCTACCCTTCCCAGGACAAATTTCTATTTTTTAGTCACCTTTATTTCGTCGTCTGCAAATGCTTTCAATTTGGACCAGTCTAAAATTTTTTTGTGTGGTAATGGGTTAAGCCATGTTTACATTTGCGGTATTGTATGTAATTGTCCATAGTTAAATGGTCAAATTAAATGTAGCTCAAATGCTGGAACTTGTCTGTAAAAAGGGTAGAAAACTTTGTGGAAAAAGAAGAAAATGCCATTATTTTTTCTGTTTCCCACAAGTTTTCAACTAGAAGGCCCTGAAGGGCCTGAATACGCCCTACTGGCAGAGTTTGCTTTGATGATAGCACACATTATGAATTCAAGATGCAAAAAGACAAACTAGATATTCAATCCCTTGATGAATCTTCAAAAGAATATTGGATCAACACTGTGAACTTCATTGCCTAAACAAGAATTGGAAATTTTCAACTTTGAATGGTTACATTACCAAAACTGATTGTCAGATATCTTTTTTTTAAATCAATAGCCGGTTCAAGATGTTTAAAATACAAAGCAACTGTGCAAGTTTAGTGAAAATTCAACCAAAACTGCTGACCTAATCACATATACAAGAATTTGTAATTTTGAACTTTAATTGGCTATTATTTTGATATTGTTTATTTAATTTTTTCAAAATCAATAGCTTTGAAGCTACTGATAAGATAAACAAACTGTGTGATTTTTGAGAAAATTTGACAAGAAATGCAGAATTTATCGCGTAAACAAGAATAAAAATTTTCAACTTGAAATGGCTACTTTTCCCATACTGTTTGTTTGATTTTTTTTTTAAATCTATAGGGTTGAAGCTATTGATGAGACAAAAAACTCTGCAAGTTTCACAAAAATTTGATAACAAATGCACATTTTAAATTTTTATAGCGTAAACAAGAATTTGAAATTTTCAACTTGAAATGGCTACTTTTCCCATATTATTTATTAGACTTTTTTCAAAATCAATATGGTTGAAGCTACTGATAAGATAAACAAACTGTTCTAGTTTCATGAAAATCTGCCAACAAATGAAGACTTTATTGCGTAAACAAGAATTTGAAATTTTCAACTTGAAATGGCTACTTTTCCAATACTGTTTGTTGGATTTTTCTCAAAATCAATATGGTTGAGGCTATTGATATGATAAACAAACTGTGCAAGTTTCACAAAAATCTGATCAAAAATGCAGACTTTATCGCGTAAACTAGAATTTGAAACTTTCAACTTGAAATGGCTACTTTTCCCATACTGTTTGTTGGATTTTTCCCAAAATCAATAGGGTTGAAGCTATTGATGAGATAAAAAAACTGTGCAAAAAAATCTGTCTACAAATGAAGACTTAATCGCGTAAACAAGAATTGGAAATTTTAAACTTGAAATGGCTACTTTTCCCATACTGTTTGTTGGATTTTTCTAAAAACCAATAGGGTTGAAGCTATTGATGAGATAAACAAACTCTGCAAGTTTCACAAAAATCGGACATCAAATGCAGACTTTATTGCTTAAACAAGAAAAAGACTAACGGACAGGCGGACAGACGGACGGACGACAGAAACCCCGCCATAACATAAGCTCTACTGGCTTTCAGCCAGTAGAGCTAAAAACTATGTGTATCAGGGTTGCAGAAAGTCGGGATTGTATAGAAAAGGATTGAATGGTAAAGATGTAATCAGTGGTACATTCATCGTAGCTGTGTTTTTTACATTTTATCAAATAAAGAGATCTACTTCTTGAATTGTTTACCAAACTAACAAAATTTGGAATGTAACAAAATAAGTCTATGCAGATGATAGATGTAATGGAGCTCGAATGGAAATATCTCTATAAAGTAGAAAACATTGCAAGGAAAGGGGAAAAAGCATTTTCTACTTACCTTGCAGTTTTCTCTGAGGCTTTATCTTTCAGGATCCTTAAATCTTGAGCTTTTCTTGTACCTAGCAGGTTAAAGTTTCATACTCTGTTTATACATATTATGTCAAATGATAGAAAAAAATATGTGTTTGATTCATTACTTTTATAGAAAGCAAATAACTTTAAGAGAAGAAAAATGATTATTGCTTCAAAATTCATATCAGTGATGAACAATATTTGACTCATACATAGGCTAATATAACAGGTCGAGTTACCAAATTATAGATACAGATCTGCTTTTGTCGGATGGGCATTTTGAACTTCGATCAATTTCATTGCCCATTTAAGACTATAATTTCCAAATTTCCAAAATAAAACGATGCCATCATTCCCCTTGTGTTTTAGCTGCATTAAAGGGGTCCTACTAAATACCACAAAGACACCCTAAATACCACAAAGACACACAAAGACACCACAAAGACGCACAATGACACACAAAGCACCACAAAGACGTTAAAACATGTAAAAAAAGAAGAGAGTTAATATTTTTCAGTTGTTTGCATTAATACTCCGGTGGAAAAATTAATAAATGATGCAAATCACACCTAGGTGGGTTAGGGCATCTGCAGGATATTTTTCTTGTTCTGCTGTCTTATACGTGTATACCAAATATTGTCTCTAGTTAAACACCATGATGAATGATTGATGATGATGATGATATCTACTTGCTTGCATATCGCTTGAAAACCTATAAAATTCAATTTTGAATATTTAAAGGCAAAGCTGACAATTTATCATAAGCCGTTTTCTTTTTATCTTATTCTGCACTGCAAAATTGTAAGCTATTTACAAAACGACAAAATTATCAGACTCCTACAGACTCAAAGTTGGAGACCACCAATCAAGTATTGAAATCATGAAATTAGTTTCTGAATGATGGAGAACATTGTAAAGACAGGAGAAAATGCTGGTAACCATAATTTTCTATTTTTTTCCACATTGTTTTCAAAGGCTGTCTTTGTCAAAGGATTGTTTAAACCTTTAATTGTGTGGTAAAGGGTTAAAAGTACTGAATGTTCCTTTGGTTACAGTATTGTTCTTGAACATTTCTCCATTTGTGTTATTTGTAAACGGTAGTAATAAAAAATTAAGATGAGCAAATGAAGGCAGTTGTCAGTTACTTGTTGAAAATGTGCACTGAATACTGGTTTCCCGATAAGGGGGTCTTAGTCTGTAAAGGAAAATATTGTTCATAGAATGTATTCTTTAGTCAGAAATTGGATTTATCTCGAATATGTAAATAATACAAAACAAGAATTAAACATATTACTCGTCTTCAATGTTTACTTTTTACAGATTCCAACTAAACGTTCCATTATATATGAACATGCCTCTATTTCATTGAGACTCAATAAATGTCATTAATTTCACATTATTACCTTTCATCTTGAACTTTACAAATCAATCAATATATAACAATGAGTTGTCAAACTGTTAGCCATACGAAATGAAATTGTCCACTAAATTATGGTCAAAGAACAAACTACATTGTATGTGTCATTAACTACCATTTACTAATAAACAAATTTTTTACGGTGCCGACTTGATAAAGGGCATCAAAAGACACTTGGCTTTTAAATTACCAGAGATTAAATGATGAACAGGAAAATAAGTTGCAGGAAATGATCCGGCGGATGCTTGGACCTACATACATGTGTCTGCGCTATATTTTTTTTAATGTTTTTACATCTTTGTGGTGTCTTTGTGGTGTCTTTGTGTGTCTTTGTGGTGTTTAGGGTGTCTTTGTGGTATTTAGTAGGACAGGCATAAAAGTAGTAATCAGCCTCGATAAAGCCGTATTTGTTGCTCACGCATCCATATACAAATCTTCATATTCTCCCAAATAAGCCCTTGTTTTTAGCTCACCTTAGCACAAAGTGCTAAAGGTGAGCTATTGTGATCGCCCGATGTCCGGCATCCGTCGTCCGTCAACAATTTCTTTAAACATCTTTTCCTCCTAAACCACTGGGCCAATCTTCATGAAACTTGGCAGGAATGTTCCTTGGGTGAAGCTCTACCAAAATTGTTGTAAGAATTTAATTCCACCCATAACTCTGGCTGCCATGGCAACAAAACGAAAAAAAAAACAACCCGAAATCTTTGAAAAATCTTCTTCTCTGAAACTAGAAGGCGTACAGCTTTGATATTTGGTACGTAGCATCTCCTAATGGACCTCTACCAAGTTTGTTCAAATTATGCCCCTAGGGTCTAAACTGGCCCCGCCCCGGGGGATAACGCGTTTGAGCATAGGAACAAAGAAGAAAAACTTTAAAAATCTTCTCCTCTGAAACTTGAAGGCGTAGAGCTTTGATATTTGGTATGTAGCATCTCCTAGTGGACTTCTACCAAGTTTGTTCAAATTATATCCCTGGGGTCAAAACTGGCCCCACCCCGGGGGTCACAAGTTTGAGCATAGGAACAAAGAAGGAAAACTTTAAAAATCTTCTCCTCTGAAACTTGAGGGCGTAGAACTTTGATATTTAGTATGTGGCATCTCCTAGTGGACCTCTACCAAGTTTATTCAAATTATGCCCCTGGGGTCAAAACTGGCCCCACCCTGGGGGTCACAAGTTTGAGCATAGGAACAAAGAAGGAAAACTTCAAAATTCTTCTCCTCTGAAACTAGATGGCGTAGAGCTTTGATATTTGGTATGTGGCATCTTCGAGTGGACCTCTACCAAGTTTGTTTAAATCATGCCCGTGGGGTCAAAACTGGCTCCGCCCCGGGGATCACAATTTCGAACATAGGAACAAAGAAAGAAAATTTTAAAATTCTTCTTCTCTTAAACTAGAAGGCATAGAGCTATGATATTTTGCATGTAGCAATTCCTAGTGGACCTCTGTCAAGTTTGTTCATATTATGCCCTTGGGGTCAAAACTGGCCCTGCCCCGGGGGGTCACAGGTTGGAACATAGCAACAAGGAAGGAAAACTTTAGAAATCTTCTCTGAAACTTGAGGGTGCAGAGCTTTGATATTTGGTATGCAGAATCTTCTAGAGGACCTCTACCAAGTTTGGTCATATGATGTCCCTGGTGTCAAAACTGGCCATGCCCGGAGGTCTCAGGTTGGAACATAGGAACAAAGAAGGAAAATTTTAAATTTCTTTTTCTCTTAGATGGGAAGGTGTAGAGCTTTGATATTTGGTATGTAGCATCTTTGAGTGGACCTCTACCAAGTTTGTTCCAAGGATGCTGCTTTGTTTAAAACTGATCCAGCCCTGGGGACCACAAGTTCGAACATAGGACAAAGAAGGAAAATTCTTCTTTGAAACTGGAAGGTGTAGAGCTTTGATATTTGATTGCCCTATGTCCGGCGTCTGTCTTTCTATAAGCATCTTCTTCTCCTAACCCACTGGGCCAATCTTGATAAAACTTGGCAGGAATGTTCCTTGGGAGAAGCTTTACCAAAGTTGCTCAAAGAATTGAATTTCACTCATAAGCTATAGGCTAAGGTGAGCCTTCCAGGGCCGATGGCCCCCTTGTTTTACGTTTTGTCATTACATGTAATTTCTCATTGTCCAACAGCGTTTTCTACCCTTTTGGTTTACCTTCTGCCATTCAAATTCTTTGAGTTTGGAATAGTGTAAATCTTTTGGGAAATGGTTAAGTAATCAAGTTCGTCTAATAATCAATGCAAATATTATTTTCGCTCATCAGTGCAAATCGCACACTGAAACTTGATGAGTTTCTGTCCTTTGCTGTCCAGATTGATACTAAGCCATACTAATAACGATAATAATCAAAACTGAAGTAAATTTATGATTTCTTACATGTATCTCAAAAGTACCGTACCTCTAGCCTATATCATAAGAATGACTAGAGATACGGTACCATATCTTTAGCCTCCGGGGCTAGAGGTACGGTACTGTATCATTAGCCATTTCTTTACTATAGGCTAGAGGTACGGTACCTATCTCTAGCCACTAACATAACTATAATCATAATTTAGTTGAACCATTTCTATTTTAATGGTAATTCATTAACTACTTTTAGAAATAATTGAATTCAAGTTTGGTCACATTTTATGTAGTTGACCGTATTCGGAAATTATTGTAGTTGACCGTTTTTAACACACCATGGTTAAGTAAGGTGAATTACAGTTAACTACTTTCAAACTACTGTCACAACATCGTAGTTAACCGTAACAAATTTTGAACATGTTCAAAAGTTTTGCATGTAGTATGGGCAAACTGTAAGTTCAAACTACGTTTATTACTATGCTGAACTATTCTTACGAACGAAGTCTGTGACAAAGAAACTAATAAATGCATCGCTCAAATACAAACAGCATCTGGTGGGATTCGAACCCTTGAAGGGACCAATACCATAACCACTGAGCCAAAGTTATATCTCTTTGACGCAGCTGTCAGGTATTGTATTTAAATCAGGACAAAGCTATGCATGGAGGATTGGTCTCCCGTAACACTATGGTTAACTATGTAGAACTATGTTCAACTGCCTTTGATACATTAACTACGCCCATATACGGTCATTCCCCAATATGGCGTTTAACTATAAACTGAGGATTGAACCCCGATTTCGTTCGACAAAAAATGGCTGTATCGACAAAAAATATGGCTGTAAGAATTACAATCACAACCGTTGCGTTGTATGATGTTAGCTGTTAAAAGGGCGGTTAACTATAAACAATCAACCAATTAAACTGTAATTTCTGAAATTAGATGAACCTGTTTCGTTGGAAGTTCTGTGAATCTGTCTCCACTTTCTGTTCATTGGAGCCAACATTTCCGGATGAGTGTCACATAGTGATAGCTTTTGTCGGATCAACCATGTATTCGAATTGGACATGGTCAAAATTAGAAATAATAGAGAAAGATAAGTTTTGAATCCAATTCTGATTAGAAGAGAACTTACTACACACATAAATTGTGCAAGATGGGGAATTCAACGGTTCCTTCTTCCTTCAAGTTTCAGCCAAAATACGAAACGGAGGTAAAGGATTTGGCAGCAGGTGTCACACCACAAGAAAGCAAAATCGACTATCCTTAAAGCTTGCTAGATTGCTTAACCCTTTACCAAACGACGAAGATTTAGACTAGTCAACAAGCCCAGAAATTAATGTGACAAGTGGCTAAAAAAAGGCCTGAAAACTCTTTCAGTAGAAATTGCTTCCTATTGCATGAATCAAACAAAGAGAATTGAAGTGTAATTTTTCTAATCTCTTCAAACCGCAACAAGAATCCCAGTTACGTTGGCTACCGTTTCATACGTTGCCAGTTACGCACATGCGAAAACACCAGAAAATAATGTGAGAAGTGGCTCTTTCAGTAGCAACTGCTTTCTCTTGGATAAGTCGAACAAAGAGAACTTAATTTCTAACATTTTTTTTTCTCCAGTCTCTTTATACCGTGACAACAAACGCATTTACGTTGTCTGCCGTCTTGTAGGTGCCATTCACGTATCCGCGAAAACATGAAAAATCGACGTACGGAACATTCCATAGCAGACGACACCTGTTGCTTCGGTCAATTATAGGGATTTTTCTTTTTCGTTTTCTCTCACTAGGGCTATTGACTCGGTTACGATGACTATCTCACCCATATGTGATGGTTACGTGCTGCGCATAAAATCGTAAAATCAACTAAGACACTTTTGGAGGCAACTGAAACCTGTTGCGCAAATCGAAGAAAGGTAAATTGAATGTTTCCCTGTTTTCTTACCAGGGTCAATTCTGGTGACCTTTCGAGTCAAAAGTCAATGTTATGTTTAACCGCTGCGCAAAAACATAAATTTCAGAAGCAACCGGTTGCTGTTGCAGAAACTTTTTCAGAAAAAAAAAAAAAAAAATCTTGTTCTTGTTTGAAGGATTTAAAGATAGACCATGAGGATAGAATAAGATGTAAGAATAAGTAATAATCAATTTTTTCTTTGATAGGGTAGAAAACATTGTGGGAAAAGGAGAAAATGCTGGTAACCTGCATTGTCTCCTTTTCTCAGATTGTTTTTAAAAGCTTTCTCTTTCAGGGTGTTAAAAGGCGTCATTGTGTGGTACTGGGTTAATAAGGATAAACAAACACACACCCCTCCCAATCAGCCAATCAAATCTCATCCCTCTGTGAAATTATCCAATCACAGAAGCTTTTAGGAAATCACCATGGTTACCAGCCAGCCAATCAGAGAGGCTTTTAAAATTCGAATTGGGCCCAGTCAGCCAATCAGAGAGCTTCAAAATTAATTCAAAATGGCGCCCTAATATATCGCTAGAAAACAGTGAACAAAAAACGGCATAAAAGTGGATTTAAAGTCTTCTTTCAAGGCTGCTGTGCAGTCCTTGGCAAACTGCCAGGCATGCACCATCCACACATGCCAGATTTCACTGACAAAGGGCCAAAATTTAAGAGAACGGGGTGGCAGAAGACCTTGTTTTGGTCTTTTCAAGCCCCCTGCAAGAGTTAATTCCCTTAAAGCAAACCCTTGATGCCCCCTTTACCCTTTAATTGGATTTTCTGACTTGGGCCACATTAAATTCTGCACATTGAATAAGCCAAAATGACCAATGTACAGTGGGGGGAAATAACCCCAAAACAAGCCCAGAAATTAATGTGACAAGTGGCTAAAAAAAGGCCTGAAAACTCTTTCAGTAGAAATTGCTTCCTATTGCATGAATCAAACAAAGAGAATTGAAGTGTAATTTTTCTAATCTCTTCAAACCGCAACAAGAATCCCAGTTACGTTGGCTACCGTTTCATACGTTGCCAGTTACGCACATGCGAAAACACCAGAAAATAATGTGAGAAGTGGCTCTTTCAGTAGCAACTGCTTTCTCTTGGATAAGTCGAACAAAGAGAACTTAATTTCTAACATTTTTTTTTCTCCAGTCTCTTTATACCGTGACAACAAACGCATTTACGTTGTCTGCCGTCTTGTAGGTGCCATTCACGTATCCGCGAAAACATGAAAAATCGACGTACGGAACATTCCATAGCAGACGACACCTGTTGCTTCGGTCAATTATAGGGATTTTTCTTTTTCGTTTTCTCTCACTAGGGCTATTGACTCGGTTACGATGACTATCTCACCCATATGTGATGGTTACGTGCTGCGCATAAAATCGTAAAATCAACTAAGACACTTTTGGAGGCAACTGAAACCTGTTGCGCAAATCGAAGAAAGGTAAATTGAATGTTTCCCTGTTTTCTTACCAGGGTCAATTCTGGTGACCTTTCGAGTCAAAAGTCAATGTTATGTTTAACCGCTGCGCAAAAACATAAATTTCAGAAGCAACCGGTTGCTGTTGCAGAAACTTTTTCAGAAAAAAAAAAAAAAAAATCTTGTTCTTGTTTGAAGGATTTAAAGATAGACCATGAGGATAGAATAAGATGTAAGAATAAGTAATAATCAATTTTTTCTTTGATAGGGTAGAAAACATTGTGGGAAAAGGAGAAAATGCTGGTAACCTGCATTGTCTCCTTTTCTCAGATTGTTTTTAAAAGCTTTCTCTTTCAGGGTGTTAAAAGGCGTCATTGTGTGGTACTGGGTTAATAAGGATAAACAAACACACACCCCTCCCAATCAGCCAATCAAATCTCATCCCTCTGTGAAATTATCCAATCACAGAAGCTTTTAGGAAATCACCATGGTTACCAGCCAGCCAATCAGAGAGGCTTTTAAAATTCGAATTGGGCCCAGTCAGCCAATCAGAGAGCTTCAAAATTAATTCAAAATGGCGCCCTAATATATCGCTAGAAAACAGTGAACAAAAAACGGCATAAAAGTGGATTTAAAGTCTTCTTTCAAGGCTGCTGTGCAGTCCTTGGCAAACTGCCAGGCATGCACCATCCACACATGCCAGATTTCACTGACAAAGGGCCAAAATTTAAGAGAACGGGGTGGCAGAAGACCTTGTTTTGGTCTTTTCAAGCCCCCTGCAAGAGTTAATTCCCTTAAAGCAAACCCTTGATGCCCCCTTTACCCTTTAATTGGATTTTCTGACTTGGGCCACATTAAATTCTGCACATTGAATAAGCCAAAATGACCAATGTACAGTGGGGGGAAATAACCCCAAAACAAGCCCAGAAATTAATGTGACAAGTGGCTAAAAAAAGGCCTGAAAACTCTTTCAGTAGAAATTGCTTCCTATTGCATGAATCAAACAAAGAGAATTGAAGTGTAATTTTTCTAATCTCTTCAAACCGCAACAAGAATCCCAGTTACGTTGGCTACCGTTTCATACGTTGCCAGTTACGCACATGCGAAAACACCAGAAAATAATGTGAGAAGTGGCTCTTTCAGTAGCAACTGCTTTCTCTTGGATAAGTCGAACAAAGAGAACTTAATTTCTAACATTTT
This sequence comes from Tridacna crocea, assembly GCA_943736015.1. NCBI lineage: Eukaryota > Metazoa > Mollusca > Bivalvia > Cardiida > Cardiidae > Tridacna > Tridacna crocea. The sequence continues at coordinate 8,573,544 of OX031071.1, forward strand.
TTTTTCTCCAGTCTCTTTATACCGTGACAACAAACGCATTTACGTTGTCTGCCGTCTTGTAGGTGCCATTCACGTATCCGCGAAAACATGAAAAATCGACGTACGGAACATTCCATAGCAGACGACACCTGTTGCTTCGGTCAATTATAGGGATTTTTCTTTTTCGTTTTCTCTCACTAGGGCTATTGACTCGGTTACGATGACTATCTCACCCATATGTGATGGTTACGTGCTGCGCATAAAATCGTAAAATCAACTAAGACACTTTTGGAGGCAACTGAAACCTGTTGCGCAAATCGAAGAAAGGTAAATTGAATGTTTCCCTGTTTTCTTACCAGGGTCAATTCTGGTGACCTTTCGAGTCAAAAGTCAATGTTATGTTTAACCGCTGCGCAAAAACATAAATTTCAGAAGCAACCGGTTGCTGTTGCAGAAACTTTTTCAGAAAAAAAAAAAAAAAAAATCTTGTTCTTGTTTGAAGGATTTAAAGATAGACCATGAGGATAGAATAAGATGTAAGAATAAGTAATAATCAATTTTTTCTTTGATAGGGTAGAAAACATTGTGGGAAAAGGAGAAAATGCTGGTAACCTGCATTGTCTCCTTTTCTCAGATTGTTTTTAAAAGCTTTCTCTTTCAGGGTGTTAAAAGGCGTCATTGTGTGGTACTGGGTTAATAAGGATAAACAAACACACACCCCTCCCAATCAGCCAATCAAATCTCATCCCTCTGTGAAATTATCCAATCACAGAAGCTTTTAGGAAATCACCATGGTTACCAGCCAGCCAATCAGAGAGGCTTTTAAAATTCGAATTGGGCCCAGTCAGCCAATCAGAGAGCTTCAAAATTAATTCAAAATGGCGCCCTAATATATCGCTAGAAAACAGTGAACAAAAAACGGCATAAAAGTGGATTTAAAGTCTTCTTTCAAGGCTGCTGTGCAGTCCTTGGCAAACTGCCAGGCATGCACCATCCACACATGCCAGATTTCACTGACAAAGGGCCAAAATTTAAGAGAACGGGGTGGCAGAAGACCTTGTTTTGGTCTTTTCAAGCCCCCTGCAAGAGTTAATTCCCTTAAAGCAAACCCTTGATGCCCCCTTTACCCTTTAATTGGATTTTCTGACTTGGGCCACATTAAATTCTGCACATTGAATAAGCCAAAATGACCAATGTACAGTGGGGGGAAATAACCCCAAAACAAGCCCAGAAATTAATGTGACAAGTGGCTAAAAAAAGGCCTGAAAACTCTTTCAGTAGAAATTGCTTCCTATTGCATGAATCAAACAAAGAGAATTGAAGTGTAATTTTTCTAATCTCTTCAAACCGCAACAAGAATCCCAGTTACGTTGGCTACCGTTTCATACGTTGCCAGTTACGCACATGCGAAAACACCAGAAAATAATGTGAGAAGTGGCTCTTTCAGTAGCAACTGCTTTCTCTTGGATAAGTCGAACAAAGAGAACTTAATTTCTAACATTTTTTTTTCTCCAGTCTCTTTATACCGTGACAACAAACGCATTTACGTTGTCTGCCGTCTTGTAGGTGCCATTCACGTATCCGCGAAAACATGAAAAATCGACGTACGGAACATTCCATAGCAGACGACACCTGTTGCTTCGGTCAATTATAGGGATTTTTCTTTTTCGTTTTCTCTCACTAGGGCTATTGACTCGGTTACGATGACTATCTCACCCATATGTGATGGTTACGTGCTGCGCATAAAATCGTAAAATCAACTAAGACACTTTTGGAGGCAACTGAAACCTGTTGCGCAAATCGAAGAAAGGTAAATTGAATGTTTCCCTGTTTTCTTACCAGGGTCAATTCTGGTGACCTTTCGAGTCAAAAGTCAATGTTATGTTTAACCGCTGCGCAAAAACATAAATTTCAGAAGCAACCGGTTGCTGTTGCAGAAACTTTTTCAGAAAAAAAAAAAAAAAAATCTTGTTCTTGTTTGAAGGATTTAAAGATAGACCATGAGGATAGAATAAGATGTAAGAATAAGTAATAATCAATTTTTTCTTTGATAGGGTAGAAAACATTGTGGGAAAAGGAGAAAATGCTGGTAACCTGCATTGTCTCCTTTTCTCAGATTGTTTTTAAAAGCTTTCTCTTTCAGGGTGTTAAAAGGCGTCATTGTGTGGTACTGGGTTAATAAGGATAAACAAACACACACCCCTCCCAATCAGCCAATCAAATCTCATCCCTCTGTGAAATTATCCAATCACAGAAGCTTTTAGGAAATCACCATGGTTACCAGCCAGCCAATCAGAGAGGCTTTTAAAATTCGAATTGGGCCCAGTCAGCCAATCAGAGAGCTTCAAAATTAATTCAAAATGGCGCCCTAATATATCGCTAGAAAACAGTGAACAAAAAACGGCATAAAAGTGGATTTAAAGTCTTCTTTCAAGGCTGCTGTGCAGTCCTTGGCAAACTGCCAGGCATGCACCATCCACACATGCCAGATTTCACTGACAAAGGGCCAAAATTTAAGAGAACGGGGTGGCAGAAGACCTTGTTTTGGTCTTTTCAAGCCCCCTGCAAGAGTTAATTCCCTTAAAGCAAACCCTTGATGCCCCCTTTACCCTTTAATTGGATTTTCTGACTTGGGCCACATTAAATTCTGCACATTGAATAAGCCAAAATGACCAATGTACAGTGGGGGGAAATAACCCCAAAACAAGCCCAGAAATTAATGTGACAAGTGGCTAAAAAAAGGCCTGAAAACTCTTTCAGTAGAAATTGCTTCCTATTGCATGAATCAAACAAAGAGAATTGAAGTGTAATTTTTCTAATCTCTTCAAACCGCAACAAGAATCCCAGTTACGTTGGCTACCGTTTCATACGTTGCCAGTTACGCACATGCGAAAACACCAGAAAATAATGTGAGAAGTGGCTCTTTCAGTAGCAACTGCTTTCTCTTGGATAAGTCGAACAAAGAGAACTTAATTTCTAACATTTTTTTTTCTCCAGTCTCTTTATACCGTGACAACAAACGCATTTACGTTGTCTGCCGTCTTGTAGGTGCCATTCACGTATCCGCGAAAACATGAAAAATCGACGTACGGAACATTCCATAGCAGACGACACCTGTTGCTTCGGTCAATTATAGGGATTTTTCTTTTTCGTTTTCTCTCACTAGGGCTATTGACTCGGTTACGATGACTATCTCACCCATATGTGATGGTTACGTGCTGCGCATAAAATCGTAAAATCAACTAAGACACTTTTGGAGGCAACTGAAACCTGTTGCGCAAATCGAAGAAAGGTAAATTGAATGTTTCCCTGTTTTCTTACCAGGGTCAATTCTGGTGACCTTTCGAGTCAAAAGTCAATGTTATGTTTAACCGCTGCGCAAAAACATAAATTTCAGAAGCAACCGGTTGCTGTTGCAGAAACTTTTTCAGAAAAAAAAAAAAAAAAATCTTGTTCTTGTTTGAAGGATTTAAAGATAGACCATGAGGATAGAATAAGATGTAAGAATAAGTAATAATCAATTTTTTCTTTGATAGGGTAGAAAACATTGTGGGAAAAGGAGAAAATGCTGGTAACCTGCATTGTCTCCTTTTCTCAGATTGTTTTTAAAAGCTTTCTCTTTCAGGGTGTTAAAAGGCGTCATTGTGTGGTACTGGGTTAATAAGGATAAACAAACACACACCCCTCCCAATCAGCCAATCAAATCTCATCCCTCTGTGAAATTATCCAATCACAGAAGCTTTTAGGAAATCACCATGGTTACCAGCCAGCCAATCAGAGAGGCTTTTAAAATTCGAATTGGGCCCAGTCAGCCAATCAGAGAGCTTCAAAATTAATTCAAAATGGCGCCCTAATATATCGCTAGAAAACAGTGAACAAAAAACGGCATAAAAGTGGATTTAAAGTCTTCTTTCAAGGCTGCTGTGCAGTCCTTGGCAAACTGCCAGGCATGCACCATCCACACATGCCAGATTTCACTGACAAAGGGCCAAAATTTAAGAGAACGGGGTGGCAGAAGACCTTGTTTTGGTCTTTTCAAGCCCCCTGCAAGAGTTAATTCCCTTAAAGCAAACCCTTGATGCCCCCTTTACCCTTTAATTGGATTTTCTGACTTGGGCCACATTAAATTCTGCACATTGAATAAGCCAAAATGACCAATGTACAGTGGGGGGAAATAACCCCAAAACAAGCCCAGAAATTAATGTGACAAGTGGCTAAAAAAAGGCCTGAAAACTCTTTCAGTAGAAATTGCTTCCTATTGCATGAATCAAACAAAGAGAATTGAAGTGTAATTTTTCTAATCTCTTCAAACCGCAACAAGAATCCCAGTTACGTTGGCTACCGTTTCATACGTTGCCAGTTACGCACATGCGAAAACACCAGAAAATAATGTGAGAAGTGGCTCTTTCAGTAGCAACTGCTTTCTCTTGGATAAGTCGAACAAAGAGAACTTAATTTCTAACATTTTTTTTTCTCCAGTCTCTTTATACCGTGACAACAAACGCATTTACGTTGTCTGCCGTCTTGTAGGTGCCATTCACGTATCCGCGAAAACATGAAAAATCGACGTACGGAACATTCCATAGCAGACGACACCTGTTGCTTCGGTCAATTATAGGGATTTTTCTTTTTCGTTTTCTCTCACTAGGGCTATTGACTCGGTTACGATGACTATCTCACCCATATGTGATGGTTACGTGCTGCGCATAAAATCGTAAAATCAACTAAGACACTTTTGGAGGCAACTGAAACCTGTTGCGCAAATCGAAGAAAGGTAAATTGAATGTTTCCCTGTTTTCTTACCAGGGTCAATTCTGGTGACCTTTCGAGTCAAAAGTCAATGTTATGTTTAACCGCTGCGCAAAAACATAAATTTCAGAAGCAACCGGTTGCTGTTGCAGAAACTTTTTCAGAAAAAAAAAAAAAAAAATCTTGTTCTTGTTTGAAGGATTTAAAGATAGACCATGAGGATAGAATAAGATGTAAGAATAAGTAATAATCAATTTTTTCTTTGATAGGGTAGAAAACATTGTGGGAAAAGGAGAAAATGCTGGTAACCTGCATTGTCTCCTTTTCTCAGATTGTTTTTAAAAGCTTTCTCTTTCAGGGTGTTAAAAGGCGTCATTGTGTGGTACTGGGTTAATAAGGATAAACAAACACACACCCCTCCCAATCAGCCAATCAAATCTCATCCCTCTGTGAAATTATCCAATCACAGAAGCTTTTAGGAAATCACCATGGTTACCAGCCAGCCAATCAGAGAGGCTTTTAAAATTCGAATTGGGCCCAGTCAGCCAATCAGAGAGCTTCAAAATTAATTCAAAATGGCGCCCTAATATATCGCTAGAAAACAGTGAACAAAAAACGGCATAAAAGTGGATTTAAAGTCTTCTTTCAAGGCTGCTGTGCAGTCCTTGGCAAACTGCCAGGCATGCACCATCCACACATGCCAGATTTCACTGACAAAGGGCCAAAATTTAAGAGAACGGGGTGGCAGAAGACCTTGTTTTGGTCTTTTCAAGCCCCCTGCAAGAGTTAATTCCCTTAAAGCAAACCCTTGATGCCCCCTTTACCCTTTAATTGGATTTTCTGACTTGGGCCACATTAAATTCTGCACATTGAATAAGCCAAAATGACCAATGTACAGTGGGGGGAAATAACCCCAAAACAAGCCCAGAAATTAATGTGACAAGTGGCTAAAAAAAGGCCTGAAAACTCTTTCAGTAGAAATTGCTTCCTATTGCATGAATCAAACAAAGAGAATTGAAGTGTAATTTTTCTAATCTCTTCAAACCGCAACAAGAATCCCAGTTACGTTGGCTACCGTTTCATACGTTGCCAGTTACGCACATGCGAAAACACCAGAAAATAATGTGAGAAGTGGCTCTTTCAGTAGCAACTGCTTTCTCTTGGATAAGTCGAACAAAGAGAACTTAATTTCTAACATTTTTTTTTCTCCAGTCTCTTTATACCGTGACAACAAACGCATTTACGTTGTCTGCCGTCTTGTAGGTGCCATTCACGTATCCGCGAAAACATGAAAAATCGACGTACGGAACATTCCATAGCAGACGACACCTGTTGCTTCGGTCAATTATAGGGATTTTTCTTTTTCGTTTTCTCTCACTAGGGCTATTGACTCGGTTACGATGACTATCTCACCCATATGTGATGGTTACGTGCTGCGCATAAAATCGTAAAATCAACTAAGACACTTTTGGAGGCAACTGAAACCTGTTGCGCAAATCGAAGAAAGGTAAATTGAATGTTTCCCTGTTTTCTTACCAGGGTCAATTCTGGTGACCTTTCGAGTCAAAAGTCAATGTTATGTTTAACCGCTGCGCAAAAACATAAATTTCAGAAGCAACCGGTTGCTGTTGCAGAAACTTTTTCAGAAAAAAAAAAAAAAAAATCTTGTTCTTGTTTGAAGGATTTAAAGATAGACCATGAGGATAGAATAAGATGTAAGAATAAGTAATAATCAATTTTTTCTTTGATAGGGTAGAAAACATTGTGGGAAAAGGAGAAAATGCTGGTAACCTGCATTGTCTCCTTTTCTCAGATTGTTTTTAAAAGCTTTCTCTTTCAGGGTGTTAAAAGGCGTCATTGTGTGGTACTGGGTTAATAAGGATAAACAAACACACACCCCTCCCAATCAGCCAATCAAATCTCATCCCTCTGTGAAATTATCCAATCACAGAAGCTTTTAGGAAATCACCATGGTTACCAGCCAGCCAATCAGAGAGGCTTTTAAAATTCGAATTGGGCCCAGTCAGCCAATCAGAGAGCTTCAAAATTAATTCAAAATGGCGCCCTAATATATCGCTAGAAAACAGTGAACAAAAAACGGCATAAAAGTGGATTTAAAGTCTTCTTTCAAGGCTGCTGTGCAGTCCTTGGCAAACTGCCAGGCATGCACCATCCACACATGCCAGATTTCACTGACAAAGGGCCAAAATTTAAGAGAACGGGGTGGCAGAAGACCTTGTTTTGGTCTTTTCAAGCCCCCTGCAAGAGTTAATTCCCTTAAAGCAAACCCTTGATGCCCCCTTTACCCTTTAATTGGATTTTCTGACTTGGGCCACATTAAATTCTGCACATTGAATAAGCCAAAATGACCAATGTACAGTGGGGGGAAATAACCCCAAAACAAGCCCAGAAATTAATGTGACAAGTGGCTAAAAAAAGGCCTGAAAACTCTTTCAGTAGAAATTGCTTCCTATTGCATGAATCAAACAAAGAGAATTGAAGTGTAATTTTTCTAATCTCTTCAAACCGCAACAAGAATCCCAGTTACGTTGGCTACCGTTTCATACGTTGCCAGTTACGCACATGCGAAAACACCAGAAAATAATGTGAGAAGTGGCTCTTTCAGTAGCAACTGCTTTCTCTTGGATAAGTCGAACAAAGAGAACTTAATTTCTAACATTTTTTTTTCTCCAGTCTCTTTATACCGTGACAACAAACGCATTTACGTTGTCTGCCGTCTTGTAGGTGCCATTCACGTATCCGCGAAAACATGAAAAATCGACGTACGGAACATTCCATAGCAGACGACACCTGTTGCTTCGGTCAATTATAGGGATTTTTCTTTTTCGTTTTCTCTCACTAGGGCTATTGACTCGGTTACGATGACTATCTCACCCATATGTGATGGTTACGTGCTGCGCATAAAATCGTAAAATCAACTAAGACACTTTTGGAGGCAACTGAAACCTGTTGCGCAAATCGAAGAAAGGTAAATTGAATGTTTCCCTGTTTTCTTACCAGGGTCAATTCTGGTGACCTTTCGAGTCAAAAGTCAATGTTATGTTTAACCGCTGCGCAAAAACATAAATTTCAGAAGCAACCGGTTGCTGTTGCAGAAACTTTTTCAGAAAAAAAAAAAAAAAAATCTTGTTCTTGTTTGAAGGATTTAAAGATAGACCATGAGGATAGAATAAGATGTAAGAATAAGTAATAATCAATTTTTTCTTTGATAGGGTAGAAAACATTGTGGGAAAAGGAGAAAATGCTGGTAACCTGCATTGTCTCCTTTTCTCAGATTGTTTTTAAAAGCTTTCTCTTTCAGGGTGTTAAAAGGCGTCATTGTGTGGTACTGGGTTAATAAGGATAAACAAACACACACCCCTCCCAATCAGCCAATCAAATCTCATCCCTCTGTGAAATTATCCAATCACAGAAGCTTTTAGGAAATCACCATGGTTACCAGCCAGCCAATCAGAGAGGCTTTTAAAATTCGAATTGGGCCCAGTCAGCCAATCAGAGAGCTTCAAAATTAATTCAAAATGGCGCCCTAATATATCGCTAGAAAACAGTGAACAAAAAACGGCATAAAAGTGGATTTAAAGTCTTCTTTCAAGGCTGCTGTGCAGTCCTTGGCAAACTGCCAGGCATGCACCATCCACACATGCCAGATTTCACTGACAAAGGGCCAAAATTTAAGAGAACGGGGTGGCAGAAGACCTTGTTTTGGTCTTTTCAAGCCCCCTGCAAGAGTTAATTCCCTTAAAGCAAACCCTTGATGCCCCCTTTACCCTTTAATTGGATTTTCTGACTTGGGCCACATTAAATTCTGCACATTGAATAAGCCAAAATGACCAATGTACAGTGGGGGGAAATAACCCCAAAACAAGCCCAGAAATTAATGTGACAAGTGGCTAAAAAAAGGCCTGAAAACTCTTTCAGTAGAAATTGCTTCCTATTGCATGAATCAAACAAAGAGAATTGAAGTGTAATTTTTCTAATCTCTTCAAACCGCAACAAGAATCCCAGTTACGTTGGCTACCGTTTCATACGTTGCCAGTTACGCACATGCGAAAACACCAGAAAATAATGTGAGAAGTGGCTCTTTCAGTAGCAACTGCTTTCTCTTGGATAAGTCGAACAAAGAGAACTTAATTTCTAACATTTTTTTTTCTCCAGTCTCTTTATACCGTGACAACAAACGCATTTACGTTGTCTGCCGTCTTGTAGGTGCCATTCACGTATCCGCGAAAACATGAAAAATCGACGTACGGAACATTCCATAGCAGACGACACCTGTTGCTTCGGTCAATTATAGGGATTTTTCTTTTTCGTTTTCTCTCACTAGGGCTATTGACTCGGTTACGATGACTATCTCACCCATATGTGATGGTTACGTGCTGCGCATAAAATCGTAAAATCAACTAAGACACTTTTGGAGGCAACTGAAACCTGTTGCGCAAATCGAAGAAAGGTAAATTGAATGTTTCCCTGTTTTCTTACCAGGGTCAATTCTGGTGACCTTTCGAGTCAAAAGTCAATGTTATGTTTAACCGCTGCGCAAAAACATAAATTTCAGAAGCAACCGGTTGCTGTTGCAGAAACTTTTTCAGAAAAAAAAAAAAAAAAAATCTTGTTCTTGTTTGAAGGATTTAAAGATAGACCATGAGGATAGAATAAGATGTAAGAATAAGTAATAATCAATTTTTTCTTTGATAGGGTAGAAAACATTGTGGGAAAAGGAGAAAATGCTGGTAACCTGCATTGTCTCCTTTTCTCAGATTGTTTTTAAAAGCTTTCTCTTTCAGGGTGTTAAAAGGCGTCATTGTGTGGTACTGGGTTAATAAGGATAAACAAACACACACCCCTCCCAATCAGCCAATCAAATCTCATCCCTCTGTGAAATTATCCAATCACAGAAGCTTTTAGGAAATCACCATGGTTACCAGCCAGCCAATCAGAGAGGCTTTTAAAATTCGAATTGGGCCCAGTCAGCCAATCAGAGAGCTTCAAAATTAATTCAAAATGGCGCCCTAATATATCGCTAGAAAACAGTGAACAAAAAACGGCATAAAAGTGGATTTAAAGTCTTCTTTCAAGGCTGCTGTGCAGTCCTTGGCAAACTGCCAGGCATGCACCATCCACACATGCCAGATTTCACTGACAAAGGGCCAAAATTTAAGAGAACGGGGTGGCAGAAGACCTTGTTTTGGTCTTTTCAAGCCCCCTGCAAGAGTTAATTCCCTTAAAGCAAACCCTTGATGCCCCCTTTACCCTTTAATTGGATTTTCTGACTTGGGCCACATTAAATTCTGCACATTGAATAAGCCAAAATGACCAATGTACAGTGGGGGGAAATAACCCCAAAACAAGCCCAGAAATTAATGTGACAAGTGGCTAAAAAAAGGCCTGAAAACTCTTTCAGTAGAAATTGCTTCCTATTGCATGAATCAAACAAAGAGAATTGAAGTGTAATTTTTCTAATCTCTTCAAACCGCAACAAGAATCCCAGTTACGTTGGCTACCGTTTCATACGTTGCCAGTTACGCACATGCGAAAACACCAGAAAATAATGTGAGAAGTGGCTCTTTCAGTAGCAACTGCTTTCTCTTGGATAAGTCGAACAAAGAGAACTTAATTTCTAACATTTTTTTTTCTCCAGTCTCTTTATACCGTGACAACAAACGCATTTACGTTGTCTGCCGTCTTGTAGGTGCCATTCACGTATCCGCGAAAACATGAAAAATCGACGTACGGAACATTCCATAGCAGACGACACCTGTTGCTTCGGTCAATTATAGGGATTTTTCTTTTTCGTTTTCTCTCACTAGGGCTATTGACTCGGTTACGATGACTATCTCACCCATATGTGATGGTTACGTGCTGCGCATAAAATCGTAAAATCAACTAAGACACTTTTGGAGGCAACTGAAACCTGTTGCGCAAATCGAAGAAAGGTAAATTGAATGTTTCCCTGTTTTCTTACCAGGGTCAATTCTGGTGACCTTTCGAGTCAAAAGTCAATGTTATGTTTAACCGCTGCGCAAAAACATAAATTTCAGAAGCAACCGGTTGCTGTTGCAGAAACTTTTTCAGAAAAAAAAAAAAAAAAATCTTGTTCTTGTTTGAAGGATTTAAAGATAGACCATGAGGATAGAATAAGATGTAAGAATAAGTAATAATCAATTTTTTCTTTGATAGGGTAGAAAACATTGTGGGAAAAGGAGAAAATGCTGGTAACCTGCATTGTCTCCTTTTCTCAGATTGTTTTTAAAAGCTTTCTCTTTCAGGGTGTTAAAAGGCGTCATTGTGTGGTACTGGGTTAATAAGGATAAACAAACACACACCCCTCCCAATCAGCCAATCAAATCTCATCCCTCTGTGAAATTATCCAATCACAGAAGCTTTTAGGAAATCACCATGGTTACCAGCCAGCCAATCAGAGAGGCTTTTAAAATTCGAATTGGGCCCAGTCAGCCAATCAGAGAGCTTCAAAATTAATTCAAAATGGCGCCCTAATATATCGCTAGAAAACAGTGAACAAAAAACGGCATAAAAGTGGATTTAAAGTCTTCTTTCAAGGCTGCTGTGCAGTCCTTGGCAAACTGCCAGGCATGCACCATCCACACATGCCAGATTTCACTGACAAAGGGCCAAAATTTAAGAGAACGGGGTGGCAGAAGACCTTGTTTTGGTCTTTTCAAGCCCCCTGCAAGAGTTAATTCCCTTAAAGCAAACCCTTGATGCCCCCTTTACCCTTTAATTGGATTTTCTGACTTGGGCCACATTAAATTCTGCACATTGAATAAGCCAAAATGACCAATGTACAGTGGGGGGAAATAACCCCAAAACAAGCCCAGAAATTAATGTGACAAGTGGCTAAAAAAAGGCCTGAAAACTCTTTCAGTAGAAATTGCTTCCTATTGCATGAATCAAACAAAGAGAATTGAAGTGTAATTTTTCTAATCTCTTCAAACCGCAACAAGAATCCCAGTTACGTTGGCTACCGTTTCATACGTTGCCAGTTACGCACATGCGAAAACACCAGAAAATAATGTGAGAAGTGGCTCTTTCAGTAGCAACTGCTTTCTCTTGGATAAGTCGAACAAAGAGAACTTAATTTCTAACATTTTTTTTTCTCCAGTCTCTTTATACCGTGACAACAAACGCATTTACGTTGTCTGCCGTCTTGTAGGTGCCATTCACGTATCCGCGAAAACATGAAAAATCGACGTACGGAACATTCCATAGCAGACGACACCTGTTGCTTCGGTCAATTATAGGGATTTTTCTTTTTCGTTTTCTCTCACTAGGGCTATTGACTCGGTTACGATGACTATCTCACCCATATGTGATGGTTACGTGCTGCGCATAAAATCGTAAAATCAACTAAGACACTTTTGGAGGCAACTGAAACCTGTTGCGCAAATCGAAGAAAGGTAAATTGAATGTTTCCCTGTTTTCTTACCAGGGTCAATTCTGGTGACCTTTCGAGTCAAAAGTCAATGTTATGTTTAACCGCTGCGCAAAAACATAAATTTCAGAAGCAACCGGTTGCTGTTGCAGAAACTTTTTCAGAAAAAAAAAAAAAAAAATCTTGTTCTTGTTTGAAGGATTTAAAGATAGACCATGAGGATAGAATAAGATGTAAGAATAAGTAATAATCAATTTTTTCTTTGATAGGGTAGAAAACATTGTGGGAAAAGGAGAAAATGCTGGTAACCTGCATTGTCTCCTTTTCTCAGATTGTTTTTAAAAGCTTTCTCTTTCAGGGTGTTAAAAGGCGTCATTGTGTGGTACTGGGTTAATAAGGATAAACAAACACACACCCCTCCCAATCAGCCAATCAAATCTCATCCCTCTGTGAAATTATCCAATCACAGAAGCTTTTAGGAAATCACCATGGTTACCAGCCAGCCAATCAGAGAGGCTTTTAAAATTCGAATTGGGCCCAGTCAGCCAATCAGAGAGCTTCAAAATTAATTCAAAATGGCGCCCTAATATATCGCTAGAAAACAGTGAACAAAAAACGGCATAAAAGTGGATTTAAAGTCTTCTTTCAAGGCTGCTGTGCAGTCCTTGGCAAACTGCCAGGCATGCACCATCCACACATGCCAGATTTCACTGACAAAGGGCCAAAATTTAAGAGAACGGGGTGGCAGAAGACCTTGTTTTGGTCTTTTCAAGCCCCCTGCAAGAGTTAATTCCCTTAAAGCAAACCCTTGATGCCCCCTTTACCCTTTAATTGGATTTTCTGACTTGGGCCACATTAAATTCTGCACATTGAATAAGCCAAAATGACCAATGTACAGTGGGGGGAAATAACCCCAAAACAAGCCCAGAAATTAATGTGACAAGTGGCTAAAAAAAGGCCTGAAAACTCTTTCAGTAGAAATTGCTTCCTATTGCATGAATCAAACAAAGAGAATTGAAGTGTAATTTTTCTAATCTCTTCAAACCGCAACAAGAATCCCAGTTACGTTGGCTACCGTTTCATACGTTGCCAGTTACGCACATGCGAAAACACCAGAAAATAATGTGAGAAGTGGCTCTTTCAGTAGCAACTGCTTTCTCTTGGATAAGTCGAACAAAGAGAACTTAATTTCTAACATTTTTTTTTCTCCAGTCTCTTTATACCGTGACAACAAACGCATTTACGTTGTCTGCCGTCTTGTAGGTGCCATTCACGTATCCGCGAAAACATGAAAAATCGACGTACGGAACATTCCATAGCAGACGACACCTGTTGCTTCGGTCAATTATAGGGATTTTTCTTTTTCGTTTTCTCTCACTAGGGCTATTGACTCGGTTACGATGACTATCTCACCCATATGTGATGGTTACGTGCTGCGCATAAAATCGTAAAATCAACTAAGACACTTTTGGAGGCAACTGAAACCTGTTGCGCAAATCGAAGAAAGGTAAATTGAATGTTTCCCTGTTTTCTTACCAGGGTCAATTCTGGTGACCTTTCGAGTCAAAAGTCAATGTTATGTTTAACCGCTGCGCAAAAACATAAATTTCAGAAGCAACCGGTTGCTGTTGCAGAAACTTTTTCAGAAAAAAAAAAAAAAAAATCTTGTTCTTGTTTGAAGGATTTAAAGATAGACCATGAGGATAGAATAAGATGTAAGAATAAGTAATAATCAATTTTTTCTTTGATAGGGTAGAAAACATTGTGGGAAAAGGAGAAAATGCTGGTAACCTGCATTGTCTCCTTTTCTCAGATTGTTTTTAAAAGCTTTCTCTTTCAGGGTGTTAAAAGGCGTCATTGTGTGGTACTGGGTTAATAAGGATAAACAAACACACACCCCTCCCAATCAGCCAATCAAATCTCATCCCTCTGTGAAATTATCCAATCACAGAAGCTTTTAGGAAATCACCATGGTTACCAGCCAGCCAATCAGAGAGGCTTTTAAAATTCGAATTGGGCCCAGTCAGCCAATCAGAGAGCTTCAAAATTAATTCAAAATGGCGCCCTAATATATCGCTAGAAAACAGTGAACAAAAAACGGCATAAAAGTGGATTTAAAGTCTTCTTTCAAGGCTGCTGTGCAGTCCTTGGCAAACTGCCAGGCATGCACCATCCACACATGCCAGATTTCACTGACAAAGGGCCAAAATTTAAGAGAACGGGGTGGCAGAAGACCTTGTTTTGGTCTTTTCAAGCCCCCTGCAAGAGTTAATTCCCTTAAAGCAAACCCTTGATGCCCCCTTTACCCTTTAATTGGATTTTCTGACTTGGGCCACATTAAATTCTGCACATTGAATAAGCCAAAATGACCAATGTACAGTGGGGGGAAATAACCCCAAAACAAGCCCAGAAATTAATGTGACAAGTGGCTAAAAAAAGGCCTGAAAACTCTTTCAGTAGAAATTGCTTCCTATTGCATGAATCAAACAAAGAGAATTGAAGTGTAATTTTTCTAATCTCTTCAAACCGCAACAAGAATCCCAGTTACGTTGGCTACCGTTTCATACGTTGCCAGTTACGCACATGCGAAAACACCAGAAAATAATGTGAGAAGTGGCTCTTTCAGTAGCAACTGCTTTCTCTTGGATAAGTCGAACAAAGAGAACTTAATTTCTAACATTTTTTTTTCTCCAGTCTCTTTATACCGTGACAACAAACGCATTTACGTTGTCTGCCGTCTTGTAGGTGCCATTCACGTATCCGCGAAAACATGAAAAATCGACGTACGGAACATTCCATAGCAGACGACACCTGTTGCTTCGGTCAATTATAGGGATTTTTCTTTTTCGTTTTCTCTCACTAGGGCTATTGACTCGGTTACGATGACTATCTCACCCATATGTGATGGTTACGTGCTGCGCATAAAATCGTAAAATCAACTAAGACACTTTTGGAGGCAACTGAAACCTGTTGCGCAAATCGAAGAAAGGTAAATTGAATGTTTCCCTGTTTTCTTACCAGGGTCAATTCTGGTGACCTTTCGAGTCAAAAGTCAATGTTATGTTTAACCGCTGCGCAAAAACATAAATTTCAGAAGCAACCGGTTGCTGTTGCAGAAACTTTTTCAGAAAAAAAAAAAAAAAAATCTTGTTCTTGTTTGAAGGATTTAAAGATAGACCATGAGGATAGAATAAGATGTAAGAATAAGTAATAATCAATTTTTTCTTTGATAGGGTAGAAAACATTGTGGGAAAAGGAGAAAATGCTGGTAACCTGCATTGTCTCCTTTTCTCAGATTGTTTTTAAAAGCTTTCTCTTTCAGGGTGTTAAAAGGCGTCATTGTGTGGTACTGGGTTAATAAGGATAAACAAACACACACCCCTCCCAATCAGCCAATCAAATCTCATCCCTCTGTGAAATTATCCAATCACAGAAGCTTTTAGGAAATCACCATGGTTACCAGCCAGCCAATCAGAGAGGCTTTTAAAATTCGAATTGGGCCCAGTCAGCCAATCAGAGAGCTTCAAAATTAATTCAAAATGGCGCCCTAATATATCGCTAGAAAACAGTGAACAAAAAACGGCATAAAAGTGGATTTAAAGTCTTCTTTCAAGGCTGCTGTGCAGTCCTTGGCAAACTGCCAGGCATGCACCATCCACACATGCCAGATTTCACTGACAAAGGGCCAAAATTTAAGAGAACGGGGTGGCAGAAGACCTTGTTTTGGTCTTTTCAAGCCCCCTGCAAGAGTTAATTCCCTTAAAGCAAACCCTTGATGCCCCCTTTACCCTTTAATTGGATTTTCTGACTTGGGCCACATTAAATTCTGCACATTGAATAAGCCAAAATGACCAATGTACAGTGGGGGGAAATAACCCCAAAACAAGCCCAGAAATTAATGTGACAAGTGGCTAAAAAAAGGCCTGAAAACTCTTT